>CM035838.1:483296344-484565511 GCA_020510985.1 Pholidichthys leucotaenia | reverse complement strand
GCCGAGGTACTTAAATTCATCGACTAGTTGCTGCTCCTCCCCTTTGAAGAAAATGTTTGAGTTTGTAATATTTGATCATTGTTTGGTGAACATCATGCAAACGGATTTTTTTTTTTCAGTGTTTAGTAGGAAACATAAATTATTCAGACATGGATTCAAAGTTTAAACTTAAATTTACAAAAACACATTCATATGTCTGAAAACATGCAGAGTTAAATGTGTCAAAGACTGAAGTTAATCTGTTATAAAGGGATGAACGATATAACAGGGAAAGTAGGAAAAAACAGTAAATACAGTAAAAAACAAAGACACAGGATTAAAAACAGCAGAAACAAAGAAAAACAGGAAAAAAATGTATAAAAAACAAGGAAAAACAGGACAAAAACGTGAAAAAGGGAAAGTACTGGAAAAATGGGTAAAAACAGGAGAAAAAATTGGGAAACATGATGAAAACAGCAGTCTAGTTACCAGATAAAACAATTACAAATGGTTAAAAAAAACAGCAAAAAACAGGGAAAAATATGGGAAAGAGGTTAAAAAGGGTAGAAACAGACAAAGACAGGAATCAGGAAAAACGGTAAAAAGAACAAAAAAACAGGAGAAAAGGGGAACAAGGTGAATTACAGGGCAAATGTTGGAAACCCAGGAGAACGGAATAGAGATTAAAAGATGGTAGAAACAAAGCAGGTTTGGGGAAACAGGAAATACAGTGAAAGTGCTGGAAAAACAGGAGAAAGGCAGAGAAAAACAGGAGGGGCACTGCAGTTATGAAAAAGGACAAATGGTTAAAAAGGAAGAGTGTAGGAACAGGGAAAAGAGTGAAATGTGACAAAAACAGACCAGAACATGGCAGCAAGAGAGAAAAACAGGAAATACAGAGAGGGGAAAAACAAGAGAAATTAGAAAAAAACTGGACAAAAACACAAAAAAGGTAAATATAAAAAATAGTAAAAACAAGGGGAAAGGCAGAAAAACAGGGTGGAAAATGGTAAAAACAGGGAACAAGAGCAGTTAAAATACAGAAAACTGGTACATATCGGGGGAAAAACAGTAAATACAGAATAAGTTCTGCAAACAGAAATGATGAAAAAGGAGAAAAACAGTAAACAGTAATTACAAGAGGAAAAGAAGAGCATGTGGTTTAAAAGATAAGATAAGATAAGCCTTTATTAATCCCACAATGGGGGAATTCCAGGATTGCAACAGCACAGGGATAGCAACACTCAGAGCAACAATCAAGAAGACAAGAAAACAAAAGCAGCGAGTGTACATATGTACATATAAATATAAATATATAGACACACAGTGCGGAGCATTGTAGCTAGATGGAATAAACAGCATAACCGTCTACTTAGTTATCCTACATAGTATGAATATGTACCCATACATATTGTCACCCTCCGTAGCGACCGATATTGTCCTAGTTGTATACTGGAGGGGACCATTGTGTAAGTCTGTTGTGTCTTTTGCATTCAATACTATTAGGTCGTCACGTTTTTTTTTCTATCCCTGCAAGCAGCCCTGCTTAGGTTGTACAGTCTGACAGCCGTTGGTAGGAAGGACCTGCGAAACCTCTCAGTTGTGGACCTGGGATGATGTAGTCTACTGCTAAATGAGCTCCTCAGTGCGTTCAGTATGTCCTGCATAGGGTGGAACTCGGACTCCAGCAGAGATGACAGTTCAGCCACCATCCTTCTCTCTCCTATCTCCTCCACTGGGTCAAGGCGTTGCCCCAGGACAGAGCTAGCTTTCTTGATCAGTTTGTTCAGTCTTTTCCTATCGGCTGCTGTAATGCCACTGCCCCAGCAGACCACTCCAAAAGTGATGGCTGATGCCACCACCGAATTGTACAAGGTCTTCAGGAGATTGAGATTGAGATTGAGATTCAACTTTATTGTCATTACACATGTATGAATACAAGGTAACGAAACGTGACTTGGCATTTGGGCACGCTCTGCAGAGCGCATCCAAGGCCGGGGCAGCCGCTAGGCGCCAGTCAAGCACCCTTTGTACACCAAAAGACCTGAGCCTCCTCAGTAGAAACAGCCTGCGCTGTCCCTTCTTGTAGAGTGCGTCGGTATTGTGTGACCAGTCTAGTTTATTGTTCAGATGAACACCCAGGTACTTGTAGGATGTCACCATCTCAATGTCTGTTCCCTGTATGTTTACTGGTGCTGTGAGGGGTTGTCCTTGCCTGCGGCAGTCCACCACCAGCTCCTTAGTTTTCCTCGCATTGATCTGGAGGCAGTTCCGATGGCACCAGTCCACGAAGTCCTGGATAAGTCCTCTGTACTCAGGCCAACGATCGCACAGTCGTCAGAGAACTTCTGTAGATGGCAGTGTGTTGTGTTGTGTGAGAAGTCCGCAGTATAAAGGGTGAACAGGAAGGGAGCCAAAACCATTCCCTGGGGGCCCCCCGTGCTACCGATGATCATGTCGGACACACAGCCCCGGGTTCTCACAAACTGTGGCCGGTTAGTGAGGTAGTCCAGGATCCATGATAACAGGTGCTGGTCCACCCCTGCGCACAGCAGTTTGTCCTTCAGGATCATCGGTTGGATGGTGTTGAAAGCACTGGAGAAGTCAAAGAACATGATCCAAAAAAACACCAGGAAGACAGTAGAAAGAGGAAAAAAACAGTGCCAGGAAAGAAAAGAGGAAATGGTTAATACAGGGAAAGTATTAGAAAACACGGGGAAAAAACGGGACAAAAACTTGAAAAATGGTAAATAGTAGAGGAAGAACAGTAAAAAGTTGGTAAAAAATGTGGGGAAGTGTTATAATTACCAGGAAACACAAGAACAAATGGTAAAAAAAAAAAAAAAAAACATGGGAAGAGTGTGGAAGGAAAAAGAGGAAAGAAAACCAGCTGTGTAAAAGCAAAGACGCTCTGGTGGACACAAACCCCTAAAAACTGTCATCTAAAATGGTATCTGAAGCCTTTTTCTCCACAAAAAACTTTTATTGTCTAACAGTTTTGTGTCGCCCCCCCCCCCCAGATTACAGAATGGGTGATTAGGTCCAACCCATATCCCACAGGGCTAGTTGTAGATAGTGCTATATTAAACAGAATAAATCCTGTGATAGAAGACTGAGGGCTGATGGACACACCCACTTGTGTGCACGTGGTCCAGGATAATGACTGAAACTGCATCGGTCCTTAAACACAGTTTAACAGATTCATCAACTGCATCACGTCGACACCATCACCACCGTCCGTCACAAACATCTGTCACTGACGTCCATCACTGACATTCGTCACTGACGCCATCACCAACATCTGTCACCAACGTCCGTCACTGATGTCCATCACTGACGTGCGTCACTGACATCCGTCACTGACGCCATCACCAACATCTGTCACCAATGTCCATCACTGATGTCCATCACTGACGTCAGTCACTGATGTCCATCACTGACATCCGTCACTGACACCATCACCAACATCTGTCACCGACGTCCGTCACTGACATCCATCACTGACGCCATCACCAACATCTGTCACCGACGTCAGTCACTGATGTCCGTCACTGACGTCTGTCACTGACGTCCGTCTCTGACATCCGTCACTGACGCCATCACCAACATTTGTCACTGACGTCCGTCACTGATGTCCATCACTGACGTCCGTTACTGATGTCCATCACTGACATCCGTCGCTGACGTCCGTCACTGACATCTGTCACTGACATCTGTCACTGACACCATCACCAACATCTGTCACCGACGTCTGTCGCTGATGTCCATCACTGATGTCCATCACTGACGCCTGTCACTGACATCTGTCACTGACGTCCGTCACTGACATTCGTCACTGACGCCATCACCAACATCTGTCAACGACGTCCGTCACTGATGTCCATCACTGATGTCCGTCGCTGATGTCCGTCACTGACGTCCATCACTGATGCCATCACCAACATCTGTCACCGACGTCCGTCACTGATGTCCGTCGCTGACGTCTGTCACTGACATCTGTCACTGATGCCATCACCAACATCTGTCACGACGTCTGTCACTGATGTCCATCACTGACGCCTGTCACCGACATCCGTCACTGATGTCCATCACTGACGCCATCACCAACATCTGTCACCGACGTCCGTCACTGATGTCCATCACTGACGTCCGTCACTGACATCTGTCACTGACGCCATCACCAACATCTGTCACCAACGTCTGTCACCGATGTCTGTCACTGACATCTGTCACTGACGTCCGTCGCCGACATACTTCACTGACGTCTGTCGCCGATGTCTCTCGCTGACACAAGGCTCAGCAGTTGTTTCTTGTGTGTTGGTAGAATGTTTTGTTCTGTTACCAAAACGGGCTTCAGCTGATGTGTGTAGTGATGTGTGTTTGTCGTGTGTTTTTGTTTATGAAACAGTGACGGACAAGAGCAGAACGATGGAGTTAGAGCTAAAAATGTTCAGAAAAAGCAACTTTTAATATAATCGGTGCACATCGAAGTGGCAGAAAATTGTACGACTTCCACTGCTGCTGTTATTTCACAACCTGTGTAATTACTGGGTTAATGAGTCTCAAAATGTTCTGTACGTGCTGTCCTCCTCAGTATTCTTTTAATTTTGGATGGCGGTTTAATCATCTGGCCTTGGCAGTCGTGCTGATGTGAACAGGCAGAGCGGTGGCGAGAACCATGAAACCTGAAGGAGGAGACAAAGTGGACCAATCATAGCTCTTTCGCTTCGTCACTGACGTGCACCTCTCCTTCTCTGGACAGGTGCATGTTGGAGACACAGGGGGATGTTGCGTTGATGCTGTTGCAGCTGTGTCACGTCAACACGGCGCATAAATGCAGTTTAAACCATCCTAATGTGGGTCAGGTTTTCAAAGCAGCTTGTTAAAAATGCTAACTAGCCTGGAGGACAACGTCAGTTAGGCCAGAGTCCTGATTGGCTCAACACTACCCACATGACAGCTTCATCTACAGTCATCACCAAAAACGCTCTGTCTCAACTGGCTTCTCAGGGGGCGGGGCTTAAGTGAAACTTACAGCAACAACCAGAAATGAGAGATGTGAGTGATGTCACTCTACGTCTGTCTTGGAGGTTCAACGTTACTGAATGTGAACAAGAAGCAGGTGAGAACTCTGCCTGTCTGGTTTCTGCTCGTTTACCCTGTTCGGACCAGGTTTGACTTGAGTTTTACCACCTTGTAGATACCACTCCAGTACCTAGCGCTAGAGCATCTGCCCCACCACCAGGAGGTTGGGGTTGAGGTCCTGGCCGGGTCATACCAAAGACCATGTGATGATGGAACTTCCTGCCGTCCAGCTTGGTGCTCAGGGAAAATGGAACGGAGGAGGGAAATGTGGGCGGCAGTGGCTCAGGAGGTAGAGCGGGTCGTCTGATAACCAGAAGGCTGGCGGTTTGAATCCCGCTCTCCCCACACATCCTGTTGTTGTGTCCCCGGGAAAGACACTTTACCCCCTGGTGTCCGTGACACTGGAATGTGTGTAAATGTTGGGTAGTGGTGGGAGAGGCCGCTGGCGTGGATTAGCAGCCACGTCTGCCCCAGGGCAGCTGTGGCTACAGAGGTAGCTTCCCTCTAACTGTGGAGGGACTGGATCAGGGACTCCATACATCTGATGTTTAATTATTTACAATGTCTCTAGATTTTACCACATTTTTCTTTTTCCGTTTTCCTTCTGTGTTTTTATCATATTTGAACCTTTTTTTAAACCATTTTCTCTGCTCTTTTTTCTGGTCCTTGTTTGCATTTTCCTGGTTTTAACTGTATTTTACAGTTTTTTTCTCTGTTTTTCTGGTTCTTTCCTTTAGCCTATTTTGTCCTCTTTTTTTTCCTGTTTTCTAAAGGCATTTTTTTATCTTTTTTTTTTTACTGTTTTTCCCTGTTTGTTCCATTTTTTTCTTTTCCTGTTTTTCCCGTTACTTTCCCAGATTTTTTCTCCTGTTATAGTTTTTTTTTTTAACTTTGGTTCCTTGTATTTTTCCTCCTTGTTCACCGGGTGTCACGCGCCGGTCTGTAACCGGAGCCAATCAGGCGCGTGGACCCCCTCCCTCCTTGAGTAATATAGACCCCCCCGCCCCACTGCGGTCCCTGAGTCCCATCACCTCCTCACTTCTCCTCAGTGTGCTGCTCCTCACCTTGAAGCTTCCACACTTTTCCCCTCGTCCAGCTTCCTGTGCCGGCCCGGAAGCCCCGTCTCCTGCAGCTGCCGCGTGACCTCCTCTGGACCCGGGCCCGCTCCTGCGCCATGGGCTCCGTGCTGCCCGGCTCCTCTCTGGGCCTGAAGCCGCCCTACAAGCCTCCCCCCCCGGCCGCCCCGCCGCTCTCCCTCGCGGACATCATCACCTCAGACATCCTGCACAGCTTCCTCTACGGACGCTGGAGGCACGTGCTCAACGAGCAGCAGCACGCGCACCAGCACGCGCAGCAGCAGAACCGGCAGCAGCTGGAGGACCGGACCGGACCGAGCGCGAGCCCCAAAACCGCCTTCACCGCTGAGGTGCTCGCGCAGAGTTTCTCCGGAGGTAAAACGATCGTAATTAAACTGACAGTAATGAGCAGATAATTAACTTTGTTTCCATATGTTGGTTCTGACGGTTGTCAGACCGGAACCTAAAACTAATTAAAGGATTTCCGTCTTGGTCATAATTGTAAATAAACACTGAAAATAACTCCGTTCTTATCTGATTAATTAATTTTTAGCACATTTCAGTTTCTATTTAATTAGTTAATTGGATAAAAAAAAACGGGAGATAATTTGATCAGATTTTACGTTATTTACACTACAACTGTATCAAATTTCAATCCCCGCAAAACGAATGAAAGTTCATATTTAACACAGATCAACTTTTTAATGATGGATAATTGTTTTATTTCCATAAACTGATCTTTGATTTTTTTTCCCCGCCTGCTGCGCAGATAAAACCTAAAATCTTTTAAATCTTCCAAATGAATAATTAATTGGTTAATTAATTCCCACCTGTTGACTGATAAATAATCCAGAACAAACCACTGATTATTTAAATGTTGAACATTTATCTCCCGGATGAAGAAAGCTCCACCGCGGCCTTTTTTCTCTCCTCTGCTCACATTTACTTTTAATTTTATTTCTCTTAAAATGTAATTTTCGTTCCTGTTTTTGGTAAAATTCGTTCGGGTTAATTTCACAGAATCGTTCTCAGGTTTACTCCGTTCTCTCCGTCCTCCCAGCTCCTTTTTACTGATTTTTTTCCTCGCCGCTATTTCCTCCTGCAGGCGCTGAAAACCTGAAACCATCAGCTGGTCTGAGCCGGCGCTGCGGGGGACTGCAGGCGGTTTTCATTATTATTATTATTATTATTATTATTATTATTATTTAGCAGGCTGGCCTGCAGCATTTTCCCTTAGTTTAAATCTCTTTTGTGATTCATGTCACCGCGGTTTTACGGTCAGACTGAAGCGTGAAACTAGCGGAGACATAAAGGAGGACAGGACTGATTCTTCACCTTTTACCTCTAACATTAAACTTCACATTTTATTTTATTTTTTGTGACTCGTTTCATCTGGTGAAACATTTTCCTGTTTCTGTTTTCATGCTCAGATCCTTGGTTTCTCTCCGCAGCAGCAGCGGGTCTCACACACGCTGCCCACAAATAAAATCCTTCTCCACCACATCTGGATTTACCGCTGCTGTTATAAAATCACCCCCCCCCACACACACACAAAAGCCATCATTTTATTCTGCTCCAAATTAATTTTAACGCTTCAAAACTGGATTTTGGACTTCCAGTAATCAGCACCACCTTAATTCTGCTGACTTTCCTTCTGATTTTATTTCACTATTTCTTGTTGATTTATTGATTTTTGGATTGAGGACATAAATTACTTTGGCAGAAGGTTGGACATTCATAAGGCAGACAGAAAACTATTTGATTTAATAAGCAGTGCATCTGTTCAGCTGTAGCAGCAGCAGGTTTTGGTGATCAGTTTGCTGCAGCGCTCCCACTTTCATCTCTGCTGCACCTCAGTCATCACCTCTTCTACATGCGCTCTGTGTGTGTGTGTGTGTGTGTAAGTAAACGTTATTTATACAGCAGCTTTCACACATATAAAATCATAAAGTGCTTCACGTCCATCCACCTTCTTCTGCTTGATCCTTTTCAGGTCGTGGGGGTGGGGGGGGGGGGGTTGGAGTCTATCCCAGCATCTTTGGGCGAGAGGCAGGGTCCACCCTGGACAGATCGCCAGTCCATCGCAGGGCCAACACAGAGAGACAGACAACCATTCACTCTCACAGTCACACCTAAGGACAATTTAGAATCCCCAGTTTGATGCCAGTTAACCTAACTTGCATGTTTTTGGCGTGTGGGAGGAAACCCACGCAGACACGGGGAGAACATGCAAACTCCACGTGCTTCACAAAGCAGTAAAAATAAAATGCATCAAACACAGACAGGGTAGATTAAAAACACAATTAAATAAATAAATCAATGAATAAACCCTGATCTAACTAAAAGCCTGTTTAAAAACAAAAGTCTTTAGCTGCTTTTTAAAAACATCCACACTATCTAGGCAACGGAGAGGAAAAGGAAGAGCATTCCACAGTCTGCGACTACTTTAACGAAGCGATCGCCTCGTGCCTTGAAATGGGTTTTTGTACCATAAGTAACACTTGACCTGCTGACCTCAGACTGCAGGTTGGGGCTGTAGCAGGTCTGAGACATAAGGAGGAGCTGCACCATGCAAGGCTGTGAAAGCTCAGGTCAGGATTTTCAAATGTATTCTAAAATTCACTGCTAACCAGTGCAGAGAGGCTAAGACAGGCCTAATATGGAGCCGTTTGCGTTCCAGTTAAAGCCTGGCAGCAGAGTTCTGAACAACCTGAATGTGGTCAAGTTCCTGTCAAGATGCCCAGCGCGGGTCAGTGCCGTGCTCGGGTCTTTTTGGTTACTGCTCATTTTCTGTATTTGCTCCTGATTTTCTTGCATTTTGGTTTGTGCTTTTATTTTGACAGCGCAGTCTTGTGACTTCCTCCTGTCAAACCTTTTTGCGGTTGTTACAGCTGTTTGGTCATCTTGATTATGTTCTCGCTCATGCATCCACAGCTGTTCCACATTTTTGTTCTCCCCAGCTGCCTATTTAAGGTCGCTTGCGTGATTCATTCCTCGCAGCGACCTTCTCTGTGCTCAGGCAGGAATTCCTTCGGTTGATTCCGGTTTATTCTGCTCAGTCTCAGCCTCACCTGTCTATTTAAGTTACCCTTTGTGGCTATTATTTGTGTTCTTTATTATTAAATGTGCAAATTCATAGCAGGCGATTGGTGCTTTATTTCTGCCCTGAAAGGGCTGTTTATGACAGTTCCTATTTAAACAGGTAAAAAGACTATTACAGAAGTCCAGACGCAAGGATATAACAGTATGGATAATCATCTCCAATTCAACCTTTGACACAAGAGGTTTCAATTTGGAAATATTACAGAGATGGAAGAAGCAGTTCTTTGTCAACTGTTTACAATGACGCTCCAAAGACATTGCTGAATCAAAAACAACCCCAAGGTTACAAACATGGGGCTGGACAGAGGATGCTAAAGGACCTGTGTGCTGTTTTATTAAAGGAATAACAGAGTCCATCCATCCATCCATCCATTCATTCATCTTCTACTGCTTTTCCGGAGGTCTGGGTCACAGAGGCAGCAGTTCAAGCAGAGAAGCCTAGACTTCTCTCTCCCCAGCCACCTGCTCCAGCTCTTCAGAGAGGATATCAAGGCGTTCCCAGACCAGCTGGGAGATGTAGTCTCTCCAGCGAGTCCTGGGTCTGCCCCATGGTCTCCTCCCCATCACACTCATGGATAGTCACCTTATGGTGGTGGGGAATTTGCATGCCCTCGTGATCCCAGGAGCTATGTTGTCCAGGGAATTTTGCCTCTGGCAGGGTCGCCCAAGATAAACTGGTCCTGGGTAAAGGGCCAGACTAGCAACGATATAACAGACTATCATGATGAATGGCAGAACAAGGATTCAGTGTACCCCGCCCAGTATGGGGTTACTGGGGCCCCACCCGAGAGCCAGGGGTGGGGGGGGAGCTCAATGGCTAGTGCCCGGTGGCCGGGTTTCTGCCCATGGGACCCGGCTGGGTTCAGCCTGAAGGAGTTACATGGGTCCGCCCTCCAGTGGGCTCACCACCTGCAGGAGGGACCATGGGGGTCCGGTGCTATGTGGATCAGGTGGCAGTCAAAGGCAGATACCTTGGAAGTCTGATCCCAGGCTTCCTAAACTGGCTTTTGGGATGTGGAATGTCACCTCTCTGGTGGGGAAGGAGCCTGAGCTGGTGCATGAGGTTGAGCGATACCGGTTACATAGCGTCGGCCTCACCTCAACACACAGCTCCAGTTCCGGAACCAGCCTCCTGGAGAGAGGTTGGAGCTTGGCCTACTCTGGAGTTGCCCCGGGTGAGAGGCGGCGAGCAGGGGTGGGTATTCTTGTATCCCCCCACCTTGTTGCCTCTATATTGGAGTTTCCCCCAGTGGACGAAAGGGTTTTTTTTTTCGCTGCGCCTTCGGGTTGGGAAATAGGTCCTGACCATCATTTGTGCCTATGCACCAAATGATGGTTCAGAGTACCCACCCTTTTTGGAGTCTCTTGGAGATGCCATTGTCCTACTTGAGGACTTCACTGCGCACATTGGCAATGACAGTGAAACCTGGAGGGGGGTGACTGGGAGGAACGGCCTTCCTGATCTGAACCCGAGTGGTGTTCAGTTTTTGGACTTCTGTGCTAACCACAGTTTGTCCATAACAAACACCGTGTTCAAGTATAAGGGTGTCCATATGTGCACTTGGCACCAGGACCACCCTAGGCCGCAGGTCAATGATCGATTTTGTTATCGTGTCATCAGACCTGTAACCTAGGGTGTCCTGGTGCCAGGTGCACATATGGACACCCTTATACTTGAACATGGTGTTCGTTATGGACAAACTGTGGTTAGCACAGAAGTCCAATAACTGATCATGGTGACTTGGATCCGATGGCAAGGGAGGATGCCATTCAGACCTGGTAGACCCAAACATGTAGAATAGAATAGACTTTATTGTCATTGTACAGTTGTACAGTACAACAAAATTGTGGGTGCTCCACCAGGCTACTGCGCAATAAAGTAAGAAAGAAGAATTTGAATAAAACTTAAAATCGACCATAGGTATATACATAGGTACGGTAGTGGCTTCACAGATGGAACTACAGTATATACATAAGAGTGGGGAGTGTAGAACACATAATAGAGTAAAATGGCCCAAGGATTATGGAAAATATGTACAGTAGTGGTTTCCCGGATGAGTCAATATACATGAAAGTGAGGAGTGCAAAGACAGGTGTGTTATAGTGATAATTAAAATGTCCTCAGTTCTGTGCATGTGAGCATTCAGAGGGAGGGGGTGGGGCCTCTGACTGCTTGCAGTTCGGATGGTCCAGGGGAAGAAACTTGTTTGTCAGTCTGGAGGTGTGGGACCTGATTGATCTGAACCGTCGTTTGGAGGGAAGCAGGTCAAACAGGTGGCGGGCGGGATGTGAGGGGTCTCCTGTGATGGCCTTGATCCTTCTGAGACAGGAGGATCTGGACATGTCTTCCAGGGAGGGCAGAGGGCTGCTGATAATTTTTTGGGTGGTGTTGATGGTCCTCTGCACAGCCTTCCTGTTCTCGGCCGTGGAACCGGCGTACCACACACCCAGACAGTTGTTGAGCACGGTCTCCACTGAGCAGCAATAGAAGGCCAGCAGCAGCTTCTGATCCAGGTTGTTCTTCCTCAGGACATGGAGGAAGTGCAGCCACCGCTGGGATTTCTTCACCAGGGCCTTGGTGTTGACAGTCCAGGAGAGGTCAGAGGAGATGTGGGTGCCCAGGAACCTGAAGGAACATTTTCCATGCGTTTGGCATTTATGAGGAGGGGGGTGTTCCTGTCTGTTCTTTCTGAAGTCCAGTATGAGTTCTTTGTTTTTTTGGAGGGTGAAGGTGTGCTGGGAATGTCTCGCTGAGGCTCCTGTCTGGGAGGTCTTCAACTCCCACCTCCGGAAGAACTTCGACCACATTCCGAGGGAGTCTGGAGACATGGAGTCTGAATGGGCCATGTTCTCCACCTCCATTCTTGAAGCAGCTGCATTCATCGGTGCATCTCGTGGTGTCAAACCCCACACCAAGTGGTGGACACCAGTGGTGAGGGGGGCCATTAAGCTGAAGGAGTCCTATCAAGCTTGGTTGGCTTGTGGGACTCCCGAAGCAGCTGAGGTGTACTGGCAGGCCAAGCGGAGTTTGGCTTGGGTGGTTGCTGAAGCAAAAACTCGGGTGTGGGAGGAGTTTGGTGAGGCCATGGAACAAGATTTTTGTTTGGCCTTGAAGAGATTCTGGTAAACTGTCCGGCGACTCGGGAGGGGGAAGCATCTCCCTATCCACACTGTGTATGGTGTAGATGGGGCACTACTGACTTCAACTGGGGATATCATTGGGTGGTGGAAGGAATATTTTGAGGATCTCCTCAATCCCACTGACACACCTTCCTGTGTGGAGGTCGAGGATAGTGCCTTTGGCATGGCAAACAAGGGTGGTGATTCCTCTTTTCAAGAAGGGGGACTGGAGGGTGTGTTCCAACTTTAGAGGGATCACACTCCTCAGCTTCCCTGGGAAGGTGTCAGAGTTCACTTGTAAGTAATTATCACTTAACCACTGGTTGATGTTGGACAAGCAGTTAGCTAAGGAAGTTAATTTGTGGAACTCAGTGGGGTTAAAAGAACAGTACAGCTGGATATCATCAGCATAAATGTGAAAAGACACTCCACTGTACTTGCTAATTATCTTTTTTAAAGGAAGCCGACATAAAGAAAAAGTACTGGACCCAAGACAGAACCCTGAGGTATCCCACAGGAAAGCTGTACCAATTCAGACAGAAAATGATTAATAAGAACGCTAAAACTTTGATCAGAGAGGTATGAGGAAAACCATTCTAAAACCACACCTGAAACCCCAGCCACATCTTGAAGTCTATTAATCAAAATCTTATGTTCAGCTGTCTCATGGGTCGGGCTGTCGGCGACTCAACTGGCAACCCCGCCCTTCCGAGGGTGTGGAGGGTGAAACTGGGCATCCTGGCAGAACCAAAAACAATATCTGTCACATGTCTGTGGTGGACCACTCCCAGTTACACGGGGTGAGGCTGGACATCCTGGCAGATAAGCACATCTGTCGCAAGGTCTGTGGTGGACTTTTGCCAGTCGGTGCATCGTGACGTACACTGCACAAAGAGCAGAGGTAAACAAACCTATCATCTGGTCAGTCACTGCAACAGATACTGGAGTCAGTTTGTCTTGGCTTGTCCTTGCCACTGATAGTACCTTTATCTGCCAAGAATGTGTCGCTAGTCCAGCAAAAGCTAGCGGTACTCAAATACTTTGCAAGCAGTTTCATGAAATGGTCAGTCAGAGAGCAACTCATACCAGCTCGAACGTCACCCAGGTTAACAAGGTCAGGAGTTCCTGGCAGAGGAGGGTGAAGGACAGAGTTGCGTGGAGGAATCTGATCAGACCTAAATGAAACAGTCATTGTTGCCCCCGACAGACTGCTATGATGATGTTCAACAGTGTCAAAAGCAGCTGAGAGATCCAAAAAAAGCACAACTGTGTATTGTCCAGAGTCGGTTGCCATCAAAATGTCACTTGAGACCCTAAGTAAGGCAATTTCTGTTGAATGTAGTTTATGAAAACCCCACTGACATTTGACAAAAATATGATGTTTCTCTAAAAAAGAAGTGATCTGCTCTGCTACAATTTTCTCCAAATTTTTTTTTGACAGAAATGAAAGCTTTGATATAAGCCTGTAGTTCTTTGAGACTGTTGGATCAAGGCTAGGCTTTTTAAATACTGGTTCAGCAATTACCAACAACTACCATACCTGTGTATATTTCCATAATCCTGGGCCAGTTTTTATATTTTTACTTTTATTTCAGTCGTGTGTTTAATCGTGTGTTCTGTAACCGTGTTTTATCTAATCCTTCTGTCATACTTTATTGTGCAGTAAGCTGGTGGAGCACCCACAATTTTGTTGTACTGTACAACTGTACAATGACAATAAAGCCTCTTCTATTCTATTCTATTCTATTCTATTCTAACAGCAGCAGTTTTAACCGAGCTGGGAACCACAGCCGTCAGAAGTGATGCATTAAAGATATCTGTATGGTCCAATAATTCGAAACAGTTTTTTAAGTAGTGCTGCGGGGAGAACATCGTTAGGACAGGACGAAACTTTCACGTCGTCCAGCAGAGCAGTCACTTCAGACAATGTCACAGGTGTGAATGTTGTCCACATATGAGGAGGAGAAACGTCACAGTCACACAGATTTGAAGGAGAAATGTTTGTCCTGACATCTCTGATCTTATCAACAAAGAAATGAAGAAAGGCACTACTATCAGCCGTAGAGAACACTGGAATGTGGGGGGCAGCCGGACAAACAATAGAACTGATGGTGTCAAACAAGACTTTAGGATTTTTTCTGCTTGAAGATATGAGCTGTGAAAAGCATTCTTCTGGTTAAAAGCTCGTTCAAAAACAACAACTTATTTGAAATAGAACCAGTATTAAGTAGAGAAATCTGAATTGGCAGTGGCGGAGCACAGGCAGTCTCATCAGCTGGTTGCAGCGGCACTGACAGCGCACACCTGCCACAGCCCCAGAGCCTCCAGCCGTGCACACCGGACAGGCACCGGTCAGACAAAGCACACACGAGCCTTGGCAGCAGGTCACCAATTCCACCTGTCCACTGGCCACACCAAGAGAGCTCTCATTAGGGGACTAAGGAGAACTGCGGTTGTGGCCAGAGTGCAGCGTCATCATGGAGGGGAACAGGCTGCAGACGCCGGTTATGAGCCCCACATAATGACCAGCACACCTCAGCCCAAGGAGAACGCCACATTTTAAGTTGGAATCCTGCTCTACGTCCCTTCTCCCTGGCCCTCTTCCTGGAATTGCCAGGATCTCGAGCCTTATACAGGAGCAGGAACTCGGGAGAGCAGCGAGGACGCACAAACAGGGCAGAAAGGTTTGACTGTATCTCTCCCAGCTGTGTTTCTGCATAGAAACTCTGATGTCAAACGCTGCAGAACGGTCAGAACCCGGAGCAGCAGAGACACTGTCGATATTAAGGGTTGATAAGAACACAGAAAACATACAAGAAAACATAATCGACTTAAAACCAGAGCAACAGCAGCAGAGCGGCCACACACAGGCGCCATCTTGCCATATCAAGATGGCGTGTGTGTGTGTGTGTGTGTGTGTGTGTGTGTGTGTGTGTGTGTTTAAGCCTGAGAAACTGAGCCTCCAGGCGGATCAAAGCCAAAGACCCCGGGCAGTTTTAGGTGCGACGCAGAGCGGTTAGACGTAGGTCGGTTAGGCGTAGGTCGGCTCAGTCTTTGTTTCACTGCTCGATGAATTTGTGAGTTTTCCCATCAGTTTTGTGAATTTTAGACTTTCTCCTCCTTTAAATTTATATTTTCCCACACCATTAATTTATGACTGAGAACCCCCCCCCCCCATTCTTATTGTGATTTACATTTTTTTCCCTCTCATGAATTAGAGACTTTTTCTGCCAACAGCACACAGACGTTGGGCCAATGTCAGCAAGTTTGCATCGGGAATATGTCTTATAGAGGTTGTTTGTTCATTGGCAAGACATTGGCTAGATATCGGCGTAGTACACTGGGCAGATGTTGGGTAGATGTATGTGTGCTGTTGGGGTATATACATTTGAAATTAAAGTTGCAAAAAATTGTTTCAATTGGAAAAAAAAAAGAGAGGCAGTAAAATAATTACCCAGCCCCTGTTTTAACTAATTAACTTCTTGTTAGCCCTCATTTATTTGAATTGACACCACTGCTCTACAGTTCAATAACACGACATGATTCATGGAATGTGGAAGAATTTCAGAGCGTAAAGGGCAACACAAGTGTTGTCTGATCCCTCCGACGGCACTGCATAAAGCGCCGCCATCCGTCAATAGCTGATGGCAAACCTTTGTTGGGTGCTCAGATACAGTTCTATTATTAAACGCCACTAAAACTTTACAGCACTGAAAAGAATCCTCCTGGTGCCGTCGGGGTTCAGCGGGGCTTTTACCCAGCAGCAGTCAGTCTGCTAGGGGGGCAGGAGGGGGAGATAACCAGCTGCCACCACTTAACCCCTCAGGCTCCTGATGAGAGACTCATGTAACATGCAGAAAGGAGAACATGCCAAAATACTGCAGTGCTCACCCAGATCCACCACAAGTATGTTAGCCTTGTCCAGAATCATTGTGGACTTCTGGACTTTGGAGGATCTGAGATGGCCTGTTGAACAGTGGAAGCATCTACTGTGGTCCAACCAATCAGGATTCAGATCTTTTTTGGGGAGAAATAGGCGCCGTGTTGTTCGGACTAAAAGGACAAGACTGTGAGCGGTAACACATTCCATGACAGGGTGTGTCATGATGTGGGGTTGTGTCAGTGCCGTTGGCATCACTGCAGCCGTAATGAAGAGCAGGACGTCCAGATGCTCGAGCAGCACGTGCCACCTTCATGACCGCAGTTTTACGAGGGAGACAAGACGGTGAAAACAGGAAATACTCTGCATTCAAGAAAATGAAAGTAATGGGAGAGTCTTTTACTCTGAAATATGGAGCTTCTTCCTCCAAAATTAGCCTTTTATAAAATGGAAATTTATCCACTTTTTTATTTAAATTTTAACATAAGTGTGTGTTAATGAAAGAGTGATTAATGAAGTTTTTCTTTGTTTGTGTTCAGAGGTTCAGAAACTGTCCAGTCTGGTTCTGCCCAGCGAGGTGATCATCGCTCAGAGCTCCGTTCCAGGTAAAAAAATCAGAAAAGCACAACCTCACTTCCTTCTCATCCCAACAAAACAGTCAAATTCATTTAAAACGACGTTTTTAACCATGGCTGTCAGCTGTGTAACCCGTGTGTGTGTGTGACGTTTGTCCCACAGGAGAAGGACTGGGCATCTTCTCTAAGACGTGGATCAAAGCGGGGACAGAGATGGGGCCGTTCACGGGACGCCTCGTCTCCCCCGAGCACATCGACCTGTACAAGAACAACAACCTCATGTGGGAGGTGGGAACAAAACCACTTCTTAGTGCCACATTTGCTGCTTTGTTCTCACGAATGAGCACAAAATAATTTACAGCTGCATTTAAATGTCTCCATAAACCTTCTCTATTAGCTTAACTCAGCAAAATGACTGAAGCACCAATGTGAAGTAAAAATGCAAAAAAGAGAAATTTGGGTGAATTTTTGACTTACTCTTTTCTTTTTTTGCAACATTGTAATTTGTCTCTTGGAAATTTCAATTTTTTTCTCAAAAATTTGCAACTTTTGTCAAAATTTTGCAGCTTCTCATAGTTTTGTGAATTTTTGCTAAATTACATTTTTTTGCCATAAATTTTCAAAATTTTCCTTCAAAAATTTGCATCTTATTCTGAGAAATTTGTGACTTTTTTCCATGTAAATTTTAAACTTTTTTTTAATCAAAAATTTGTAATTTTTTTCTCCTGTAAAATTTCAACTTTTCTCGTAAAATTTCAAATTTTCTTGTAAATTTTCAACACTTTGATTAAAAATTTGTCCTTTTCCTGTAAAATTTCAGCTTTTCTCTCATACATTTTTTAACTTTTTTGTCAAGAATTTGTGAGTCTTTTTCATGTAAATTTTAAACTTTGTTTCTTATAAATTTGTAAAAAAAAAAAAAAAAATTCCCTGGAAAATTTAAACTTTTTTCTCATAAATTTTAAACTTTTTGTTTTTTTTACCCAGAATTTGACTTCTCATAAATTTGTGACATTTTGACAAAATTATGACTTTTTTCTTGTAAATTTCTAAATTTTTCTCAAAAAGTTGCAGCTTTTGTCAAAATTTTGCAGCTTCTCATAAATTTGTGAATTTTTGCAAAATTACTTTTTTGTGATAAAAATTTCAATGGTTTTATTAAAAATGTGTCTTTTTCCTGGAAATTTTCACCTTTTTTGTCTTAAATTTGTGGCTTTTTAGCAAAATTGCAAGTTTTTCCTCATAAGTTGTGACTTTCTGATGTATTTCGATTCTTCTCTTGTAAAATTTAAAACTGTTTTTAATGTTAAGACTTGCATCTTTATTGTATTTTTGCTCTTTTATTCTTGCAAACTTGTATCTAATTTTATTTGTGCGTTTGCATTTTGTGCTGAATTAATGAGTCGCGCCCATCGCCCTTGTCAGACATGAAAGCTGTGCACAGCTGCTGCTGCATGCATGAGCGTCACACGCACGTTTAGAATGACGAGCGCAGCAAATGCAGCCAAAACTGATTCAGATTGTAAGCAAAGATGTGGCTGGTAATAGAAGATGTTCGCTTAATATTGCTAATGAACTAGACGAAGAGTTAATTACATCTAAATAATTAAGTTGGAATGGAAAGTTAGAAATTATCAGCTAAAGTATGAAGCATAAAAGCACTTTCAGTTTTTAGGATAAATTAGGTTTTGAAGACGCTAGCTAGCCTTCCAGCTAATGCACTAACGCGCTGATTATTGGCCTGCTAACAGTCAGGAATGGCACCAACTCTGTGGCTGTTATGGTCCATTCCTGCTATAAAAGTGACATTACAACAGCCTGAAAAAGAAATTTAACTTTGTTTTATGGCCAGAGGGGGAAGAATTAGCCCGCTTTAGCCAGTTAGCCAGCTATTGTTTATTAGTCAGTGCTAGCAACAGCTATTATGCTAATTTGCGAGTCTTTCAAAAAGCTTCTACATAGCAATTATTTTTAGCATGCTGGCCAAATTTGACTAAGAAAGTCTCTTTTAGAGAGTACTGCCTTGTGTAAAGTTTTTAGCAAGTGAAAATGTGTGAAGCGCTGACCCTGACGTGACCCGTTGGCCAGGTGTTTAACGAGGACGGCACGGTGCGATACTTCATCGATGCCAGTCAGGAGGACCAGAGGAGCTGGATGACCTACATCAAATGTGCGAGGAACGAGCAGGAGCAGAACCTGGAGGTGGTGCAGATTGGCAGCAGCATCTTCTACAAGGCTGTGGAGGTGAGCGAACGCGTCGGCGCCGCTACGTTTCCACCAAGTCAGGGTGAAGAACTCTGATGGAGGCGAATGGGATTTCAGGGTCACACCAGAGCAGCGGGGTCAACGTCGGTCTGACTGAGCGCTGACACAAGGCTGATGGAGGAAGTCGGGGGCCACGCCTTCATTTTATTACTGTGTTTTTCTAACTGAAAAACGTAACTTAAATAAAACGAAATACCTACCATACAGAAAATCAGTTTTTTCATTTACGAGAGGGTACAAACAGTAAATTATGATGTTATGGGGGTGTGGTTACACATTTTTTTTCTAGTAAATTTGTATCTTTTTTCAAGTAAAATTGTCTTTTTGTAAATTTGCAACTTGTTTTGTATTCAATTTGCAACTAGTAAATCTGACTTTTTGTAAATTTGTAACTCTTGTAAATTTGCAGTTTTTTTCCTCATAAACTTGCGATTTATTTTCTTGTAAATTTACATCTTTTTTCACAAGTGTAGAATATTTTCTCACAAATTTGTGACTGACCGCAATAATACTTGCAGTGTGATCTCAGTATTGACTCTGTAGAAAACGTGGTGGTCATTGTCCCACAAAATCTCTAGCATGCAGAAAAAGCTTGTCAGTTATGAGAGAGGAAGAACAGGAAGTTACAATGTGATGGGGGGCGGGGGGCGGGTTTATGAGACTGGAGGTGAAACTGACGAAATTATGACGGTGAAAAGTCTCCACTTTGATCAAGTGTGAAGCAGGAGACCGGATCATTGATGCTGGTGAAGTGAGGAGAGAGGCTGGTCTGCAGAGAAAAGTCACGGGAGAAAGTAGCTACACGCTCTTCATTAAAGACATGTGGACTGAGCTGATGCTTCTGGGCTGTTATGGAAGCTAAAACTCAAACGTATTCACTGAAGATGAAAGCAACAAGGTGCTGATGCCTCCTGTGGCAGGGAGGCATGGGGGGGGGCTGTAAAAAAGGCACACTGCCACCTCTACTGGCCTGGCATAGCTATTACAGTACCTTTTTCCCAGCTGCAGTGACGGTAAAGGGGAGTTAAATTAGTGTTTATTTTGACAACAAAGCTGTGTGTGGAAATTGTGCCAAATAAAAAGTTGATAAAATATGGCGGTACAATGATGCCAAGTCAAAGTCAAAGTATCTTACTGTCTTCTCTGGTTCTCAAATTAGTGGAACTACTTGATTTTGATGAGGCGAGTTGAAACGGTGGTAGCAAACAGACACGTATGGTGATGATAGTATGCCTATCTTGCTTTGCACTGAGGCATAATTAATGGAACCAACAATTCATAACCCCCCCCCCCCCCCCCCCATGATATCAGCATTGTTGAGTGACATACATAAGAAGGTGGATCGTCGGTCCACAGAGGAGACTTTCATTGTGTAGCAGGCTAGAAGGTCAAAGCTGGTCACACAGTTGGTCTTCCATGGTTGGGAAAAGTCCTGCGAGCACGTCCGAATCACCTGACTGCTTTAGGATGAGATAGAAGCAAGACGCAGCCTCACAGCCTCGCAGCCTTGCAGCCTCGCAGCCTTGCAGCCAACTTGTGTTGGAAGTGCAGATTCGAAACTCTCTCCTAGTTTTTAAATCATGTTGATAGGGCAAGTAAAACCAGAGTTATGATGAACAATTTCTGTCATGTTTTCTGAATATTTTCCTTATGTTTGGTGTACGTTTGGAGCGGCAAAAAGCTTTAAAAATGGAAAGTGAAGCTGAATTGTCTGTGGAGTAAATGAATAATGGATTTTCATCATAAAGCACTTTAGGTTTCTTGAACAGTGCTATATAAATGCAAACCATTATTATTATTATTATTATTATTATGAACGTGCAGATTCTAAACACTATGTTTGACGTTGACAGACGAAGTAAAGTTGTAAACACTGACATATGGTTTTAATTATATTGGAGAAAAATATTTACCTGTGCGTGAAAGTGGGAGGGGTGGGCGTATCATTTATTTCAATATATATGTCATGTTACAAAACAGAAAAAAGTGGTCAGATATTATTGCGTTATTACCTTACGATAATAACGTAAGGTAAAAGGGAGTTAAAAGGGAGTTTTTCCTCTCCACCGTCGCCAAGTGCTTGCTCACAGGGGATCGCCTGATTGCTGGGGTCTTTCTGCAACTGTGGGGGTCCTCCCTACAGTTGATAGTGCTATGAGATGACTGTTGTTGTGAAATGGCGCTATATAAATAAAGTTGAATTGAATTGAATTGAATTAAAGTAACGTAGTGACATGTTGTGTTGCAAATATACTATGTAAATGCAATCAAAACCGCTTTACACAAGAGGGGCATAGTCTGGCCTTGGCTCTTTTACACCCCCGGGTCTAGTCTGGGCTAGGTCAGTTTATCCCCCGGATTTAATCTGGCTGGGGATTAATTTGGCCTGTTACACCAGCATGTTTTAGAGGTGAGCAGTGTGGGACTTGTAGTTTCTACTTGTGAGAAAAATAATGTGATGCAACATAAGCTTTAAAAAGTCAAATGTTGCAGTTTTAGGAGTTATTAGTGTTTTAATATTGAAATTGCTGCATAATTTAAGCGCAAAACTTACTTTTAAAGGATTTGTTGCTGTTCTCAGCTATCCATTGTGGTCCACCATGTTTAGGAAGTCGTCCATGGGCTGTAAAAAAAAGTTGCCCTGCCGCTTCTAGTGGCCCGGCATAGTTTTTACAATACCTTGTCCATGACTCCATTACACGGCAATGGTGAGTTAAATTTCTGTTTATTTTGAAAACAAAGCCTTATCTGGAAATTCTGGCAAATGAAAAGTCAAGAAAATATGGCGATACAATGAACCAAGCCTTTAGTTCCACTTAATTTTGACTGGGCGAACTGAAACAGACGGACAGATGCACACAACCACATACTGAGTGATTACCATATGCCTCCCGCTTTCACCGAGTGATAATGATGTGCCCAGGGTGAATATTAAATCAAGAGTGTGGCCATGGCTATGTGTTGGCCCTGAGACATACTGACTGAAATGAAAAGATTTGGAAGTGTTCATATAATCTGTGGCAAATGAATTAGGGTTGTCAGTATGGATGTTGAAGTCACCTGCATTAATAGCCCTATCAAATTGAAGAACCAGAGAAAACAGTAATTTGAAAAATTCAACAAGAAACCCTGTTGGGAGGTTAGGGGTCTACAGATGATAAAACAGCAGATTGGACTCTCACGTACAGTTTTGAAGGACAACAATTCAAAGCTGTGAAAAGAACCCAAGTTCAGTGGTACGCAGGAGAACCTACCAACACATGCTGTAGTGCCACCATGGCCTGTAAGCCCAGGGGAATTAACAAATGTATATTCCCTCTTCTCTGCATTAGACACAGACACAGTGTTGATATTAGTCTATATTTACTTGATTTGTAGGCCTGCATTACTGCATTATTTTCCAGGTTAATGTTGTATTTATTTTCTTGCTTATTGCTCATGATTATTTAATCTAAATTGTTGCTTTAACTCCTGTAAGCTGATGAAACTGCTGTTTTCCATTACTGTACATCGTGCCATTATCTTCTTCGGAGTCTGCTGTTGAAACAAACTTCTGGTCTGGTGTTTGGACTAAAGATCCCATCACAGGCCGTCCATCTGAGCAATCCAAGCTCCTTCTCTAATTTGTGTTTCAGTATTATTTTGTTCCGTAGTTCAAATGTAAATGAGGGAACACCATCTACTTGTCCTAACAGTTGTTGTTTGATTGCATCTCCATCTCCTGTATAACTCTGGATCTCCCTGTCCTGCTGATGCTCTTCAGCATTTTTCACTTTTCCTTCATAATCCTTTGTACACCAGCAGATTCTGGGTTTAATTTGAGTGAGGTGGAAATATGACATTTTTTTGTGATAAATTTGCAACATTTGGGATATATTTGTGATTTTTCATCTAAATTGGTGACAAATGTGATAAATTTGCAACATATATTTGTGACTTTTTTCATACAAATTTGAAACTTTTTACTCATAAATTTGCAGATTTTTTCATGTAAATTTGTGAAATTTTGGTTTTAAATTTTCGTATTTATTTTTTTCTTTCAAATTTGAGTTGGGGGTAACAATTTTTTGATACATTTGCAACATTTTTCTCTAATTTTAAGACTTTTTTTCTCAGACATCTGTGGCTTTCAGTTAAATTTGTGTTTTGTTCTTTTAAATTTGTGACTTTGATGTTTTTTTGAGGTTTATAGATTAAGTGATAAATTAAATCTAATAAATAAAGGTGATTAATTTTTGTTTTCCTTCCTCAGACCATCCCTCCGGACCAGGAGCTCCTCGTCTGGTATGGAAATTCCCAAAACACTTTCCTGGGAATTCCAGGAATTCCAGGAGGAGACGACGAACAAACCAAAAAGACCAAGAGCGGTAAAAACTTCATTTATTTACAATTTACAACAGAAAAATAGTTCATTTACCTCCAAGACATCAAAAAATTACAAAAAGAGAATAAAATTGTGTGGAAAGTCCAAAAATTATGAGGAAAAAAGGTGCAAATTCACATCCAACAAAAGTAAAAAATAAAAGTCACATTTTTACAAGAAAAAACTGAATTTTTGCAGTTTTTTCCCCCCTCATAAGTTTGGACTTGTTTTCATTTTTTCCCATGAAACGGCTGATTGGGGCATTGTCATCGTTCCAGCGGGAGTATGGACAGTGGCGGTGGCATCAACACCTACTCTGTCTGCACGATAACTGAAAGAGAAGAAATAACGTGGGCTGCTCAAACCAATACCATAGTTTAAGGACTGAGGTCAAAAGGTCAGAGATCAAGTTTGACATTCTCTGTGCCATATTATGATAGAAGAAGAAAGCTGGTACACAGGTTCACCCTGACACCCTGACCTGCAACTGTGGCTGGGCGATATCGCAACACTTTAACTTACGTCTATTGATGTGCAGTATTTTCACCCACAACGCAGGATGACCCAGTGTTACGTCCACAAATCTGCTGATGAATGAGGCGAAGAGAGCGGTGACGTTGAACACAGCTTTATTGGATTTAAAGCATAGCAGTACCCAGCATGCACCCAGCAGGATCATCCGGCATAAGACAGTGTGTCTATGGCAGCCCAGCCCGCTATGTAGGCCAGTGCAGTGACGTGACAGGAAGTGGGCGTCACCACACTGCATTTCACAATAAGTGCCGCCATCACATTCTCTCCCCCCATCATAAAGTCCAAAACTACTCAAACAATTCAAACCCACCCCATTTTGGAACCCGAATCACACACTAAATAATGTAAACTGAAATTGTTAAAGGCCGAACACACTCACACACAACAGGACCGGTGGGTGGACTGCCACACAAGCCGCATGGCACGGTGGGTTATTCTGCCACCAAATTAAACTAAAATGTTCTTTATTCAAACTAAAAATATCTGCTGTGCTCCTAAACTACACATTTTAAACACATAACAACATCAGAACTATAAACAAGAAGCTACCACACAGTCACTTGGGTGGGAAAGGTGGAACCGGCATGGGGGGCCAGGGCAGCCCCTCAGCAGGCATGCCCCTGGAGGCAGCAGGCCCCTAGAGCGATGGCTGATCTTCTGTACGGCGAAGCCCGGATCCTACATCGGCATCACCAACTCCCGTCCAGCCTTGCCACCTGGAGCGTCCTCCGGGACACACCACAGCTTGTTGGCATGCCTCATTGGGCCGTCAGACAACTGGAAGCACGCTGCTCCCAACTTCGCCACTATCCGCAGACGTACTTGATGTTTTGCTGGCTGTCATTTGGCCCATCTTCGCCATGAACGTTCATTACCCCAAACCAAGACCATAACCTGAAATGGAATCCTGTTCGGCCTGATGTGCTGCTGAGGAGCATATGGTGTTGTAATGTTCACCGTAGTAGCTGCAGACCCACCCACCCAACTGCAGCCAAGTACCGAAGGCATCTGGGGCTAGCATGGTGTCATTCATTGACATGGGTACTGACACTGGGTGAGAACTGGCAGTCTTGAAAGTGAGGGTGTCTGTTAGCTCTTCATACCATTTGCTCCCAACGTTGTCTGTCAGGGGCGGGTGGGGTGATTTCTCTCGTGGGTTTCCCAAGAAAGACAAACGGCACACCCTAGCGTAGTGATTCAAGCGTCCACATCAACAACATTTTCCTGTTGCCAGGCACTCTATTGCTTTATGGTTTTGCGTTGTGGACCCACAACCCCTGCAATGGGAGTTTCCCAGGGCAGACCTTCGGCTGGCAGCATTGGTTTCCCAATAATCTTCGTCCAAGCTATCCTCACCATCAGGGTCTGCAACATAAGCTAAGGTGGGCGGCTCTGGAGGCTTCTGTAACTGGTGCCAATTTAGCTCCATAGCTAGCTTATCGAAGCCCTCCAACCAGAGAGCTAGCTCAACAGCTCTAGCTAATGTCGAGTCATTAGGCGCTATTAATAGCCTAGCATGCAGCTCGGCGTTGCACGTGTGCTCTGCTAGTGGGTTGCGTACCATCTCGTCTTCAAGCAGCCCAAAACGACACTTGCTAGGTAGCTGCTTCAAATCAATGACATACTGGTGAATAGGCTCACTGACCTGCTGGTGTCTCTGGCGAAAGCAAATTCTACGAACAGTCATGCTGTCTGGGGTGGAGAAACATTTAGCTAGCAGCTCCACAACATCGTCATACGAGTCCAATGCGGCAAGCATCCGTAGTACCTTCCAGCCTTCAATGCCCAGGTTGTGGACGAGAAGCGCACGCGCCCTCACCTTATTGAGCTTCCCGAGGTCCAGCGCTGTAATGTACTGTACGTTTGATATGCCTCCAACAATGCGACCATGGCACTGGTGGTTCGCCTGGGAGCTCGAGAGGACGGAGTGATGAAATGCACGCCTCCATACGTTAATCCTCAGTTGCCAAATGTTATGTCAACAAACCTGGTGACGAATGAGGTGAAGAGAGTGGTAACGCTGAGCACTGCTTTATTGGATATACAGCATAGCAGTGGACAGCAAGCACCCAGCGGGATCATCCGGCAAAAGGGAGTGTGTCTATGGCGGCCCACCCCGCTATGTAGGGCAGTGTGGTGACGTGACAGGAAGTCGACGTCACCTCACTGCACTTCACAATAAGTGCTGCCATCACACCCAGTATTTATATCGATGTTACATCTGCTTTGCCCCCAACCTCACCCTGCTCCACCTCTCCTCCCTCGCTCTGAACACACAACTGCCCCCCCCCCCACCCACCCACCCACTCACTCCCAACCCGTGTCCAGCTAGAAGATTGGCACGAAAAAATTTACTTTATAAAGCAGGGGTCCCCAACCTTTTTTGCTTCATGGACTGGTAACAAGAGAACAAAAATGCAGGGGGGGAACATGCACGTTTTCCATTCTGAGCTTCTATTTTCTGTTCATTTTCTCTGTAGTCTAACGTTTTATCCACTCAGAACAAAAGTGGTGCGTGGCAAGTGTTTTTTACTGCTGCACTCACAGCGCTCAAAGTTGGAACTAGTTTAACTTTCTGAGTGCCACAGCGCTCATCAGCAGCACACCTCCGTAACCAATCAGAATCAGACTAAAAGGACACCAGCATCAATATTTTTTAAGAGTGCCTGTGAAGCGCCACAGAAACTAGTCTCGAGCGGACAGATACAGCGTTTTTAGCCACAGACTTCTTCTCTATGTTGGTGACTTGACTGCAGCATTGAAAGCTTTGATTGAATGAATTTATATGAAATAAGAAAAGAAAATGCCAAAGCATAATGCTCAGTTAAAACTTAGTTTACAGTAAAAATTAACTCACAGGACTAATTATTGTCCACAAATTAAATTTAAACTACATTTGTATGCAGCTGTTTCAGTTATGTGCTGGTGATTTTTACCAAAATAGCATATTCAACATCATTTGTAGTTTACATAGCAGAGTTTTTCTGTTGGGATATAGATCAAGTATCGAGATACTGAGTAATTATATTGAGATAAGATTTTTGACCAATATTACCCAGCCCTGCCCCAGACTGTGGGTTTGACAGTCAGAAGGTCAAAGGTCAAGGTTGCCTTCACACAGACCTCAGCCAGTCGATGCTCATCATGCCAGCAGGCCAAGGTACCGGACCCTGGCAGCATCATTTTCAAACATTTTTAACAAAGTGAAATGAAGAGAATCTCTTAAAAATCTGCCTCTTTTCGCCAATAAATTTTAGACTTTTTTCCCTCAAAATTTTGCAGTTTTTTGAGCATTTTCTTTTTAGTTTTTCCCCTCAGGTTTATAGCCCTTTTCTGGTAAATTTCCAAGATTGAAATTTTTTTCATGAATTTGACTTTTTCTCAGGCCAGACCTTTACAATCTTTTTCTTGGAAATTTGTGAGTTTTTTTCTTTTTTGTGTCTGTGTGAACTTGTGAACTTTATTTTCATAAATTTGTGACTTTTGTTTGTGGTTGTAGATTTTAGATTTCACACATTTTACTTGAATCCCTGAATTATATGAATTATATTTTATTTGTTCTGTTGATTTTTATTTTATTTGTTCTGTTGATTTTTTTAAATTTGTTCTATTGATTTTTATTTTATTTGTTCTGTTTTTCATGATTTGCCCCTCGGGGCAGGAACGAAGACCCAAGCACTGGACTACTAGCTGTGAGATTTATTAAGGAAAACATAAAGTCCAAACAGTGAGCAAAAATAAACTTACAGCAACAGAGGAGTGCAGGTAACAGCGAGGAAACAAGCAGGAAAGCACATCAGAACAGGGTAGGGGTTCCAACAGAGTAGAGGAACAACCTTGACGCTTTGAGGCACTGACAATAAGCAAACGGAACAGGCGGTCTTAAATAATGCAGGCAATCAAACATACAAAGTACCATCAGGTGTGGATCTCATGAGCGGGCAGGTAACCTAATTACTGAGCAACACACACAGAGTGAAGACCAAGTGGGAGTGTCTAGAAACAAAGGTGGAGAGCTCCTGTCACAAAGAAACAAAATATAAATGCTAGTAACTAAATACCGTAATAATAATACACAATAAGGACATGAATGCATAACAGAACAACTGACAGCTAGAACATGTCCTAAACTAACATACAATAAAACAAACACACAACACTGGTAAAATACAGGAAATAATCAGAAATAAATTAAGAACCTGAGCACGGTTACACACCACGCTCAGCCTCATGACAGAGCCCCCCCTCCCCCAAGGGGTGGATTCCAGACACCCCAGGGTAACATCAAAGAAAAAGAAAGAACCCCCCACCCCCCTAACAGGATAAGAACAATCCCACTGCCCTCTCGGGAGGTGGGGGAACCAGGATAGGAGGGAACAAAAGCAAAACTCCGCTCAGGACCAACACCAGGCAAAAACCCAAACCACCTAAGCCCCCAGGACCAGCGAGCTGGACAATTCAGGCCAGAGTCCCAGGCCCAGGGATGGCATGATGGAAGGAGTCAGGTGGCCTCCTGGAGAGTATGGACCACCTACCCCAGCGACATAGTCTGTTGGGTGGTCTTCCAGAGTCCTTTAACCACCCGAACAGAAGGGGTAGTCCAGGAGGTGGCCGCCCAACAGGGAGAACCAGTGGTGTGGAGGATAGAGGAATATGGGGACCTATGACGACATCGGGCAGAGGAGAGGGAACCACGACAGCCTTGGGCAAAGGAGGGGGAACTACGATGGCCTCGGGCAAAGGAGGGGGATTTATGATGGCCTCGGGCAGAGGAGGGGGAACCAAGACGGCCTCAGGCAGAGGACAGGGAACCCTGACGGCCTCGGGAAGAGGAGAGGGAACTCTGATGGTGTCAGGCAGAGGAGAGGGAACCCCGACGCCTTCAGACTGCTCTGCCACACCCTCGGTGGTCCCAGACTGGGACATGGCAGCGCCCATGGTGGATCCGGGCTGGAGTAAAGCTGCACCTGCGGTGGCTCTGGGCTGGAGCAAAGCTGCATCTGTGGGGGCTCCAGGCTGGAGCACATCAGCACCCACGGTGGCTCCAGACGGGAGTGTAGCTTCACCTGCGGTGGACCCGGACTGGGCCATAGCTGCACCCACGATGGACCCGGACTGGGCCATAGCTGCACCCACGATGGACCCAGATTGGGCCATAGCTGCACCCACGGTGGCTCCTGGGCTGGAGCATAAGGCCCACAGTGGACCCACACTGAAGCGCAGCACCCAAGTTGGTTTCAGGCTGGGCCGCAGCACCCACGACGGTCCCCGACTGACACACCACACCCACGGAGATCCAGACTGAAGAGGAGCTGCAGCCACGGAGGTCCTGATGTGGGACGGAGCGCCAGCAAAGACCTCAACCAGAAGGGGAGCAGCACCCATGGAGGCCACAGGCTGGGACGGAGCACCCGCGAAGACCTCATCTGGAGGGTAAGCAGCACCCACGGAGGTCCTGGGCTCGGATGGAGCACCCGTGATGACCTCAGCAGGAGGAGCTGGACCCACGAAGCTCTCTGTTGGCAAGACTGAACCCACAGAGACCTCTGGTGAATCTGGACAAACCTCGGTGACCCTGGGGAAAGGCTCAGACAAGGGGGACAAAGACACGGGGTTAGGGTCACCGGCGGCAGTGGAGCCGGTGAGGTGAGCTCCACTGATCCAGACGACGATGTCTCAGGCCCTGCCCTCTGGAGATCCAGCTCTGACTCTGCTGCGGCGGCCCCAGCAGCAGGCATGGTGGTCGATGCAGCCTCGGGACCCCCCAGCAAAGTGACCCACGCACGTGGTTTGCCCGAAGTGGCAACAGAAGGTTGGTTCCCTGCTGGCGCTGGGTCCCGCACAGCTGAAGCCCGGGGACACTCAATCATCGGCGCAGGCTCCAGATCACAGGCAGCACTCTCCCTCCATCCAGACCATGGCTGCAGGGCTGGAACCAGGTTCTCCAGAGCCTCAGGCTTCTCCATCTGGCAGCGGCTCAACCCAGTTGTTGGCGGGTATTCGGGAAAAACAGGAGGAGACATGGAGAGCAGGGTCTCAACAGGCAGCTGGGTCTCAACTGGTCAGTGCCTACTGTCATGATTTGCCCCTCAGGGCAGGAACAAAGACCCAAGCGCTGGACTGCTAGTTGTGAGATTTATTAAGGAAAACATAAAGTCCAAACAATGAGTAAAAATAAACTTACAGCAACAGAGGATTGCAGGTAGCAGCGAGGAAACAAGCAGGAAAGCGCGTCGGAACAGGGTAGGGGTTCTGACGGAGTAGAGAAACAACCTTGACACTTTGAGGCACTGACAATAAGCAAGCCTAGCCCACTGTGCGCATGTGGAGAGGAGCAAACTATGGAACACATCATAGAGGCTTGCCCGCTCCAAAGACTGGAAGGAGGATTACACACCCTCCATACAGCAAACCAGGAGGCAACTGCTTGGCTTAAGGACTTTGCATTCACTAAATAAATAAATAAATAAGCAAGTGGAACAGGCAGTCTTAAATAATGCAGGTAATCAAACATACAAAGTGCCATCAGGTGTGGATCTCATGAGCGGGCAGGTAACCTAATTACTGAGCAACACATACAGAGTAAAAACCAGGTGGGAGTGTCTGGAAACAAAGGTGGAGAGCTCCTGTCACAAAGAAACAAAATATAAACGCTAGTAACTAAATGCCATAATAAAAATGATAATCACAATAAGGACATGAATGCATAACTGAACAACTGACAGCTAGGACACGTCCTAAACCAACATACAGTAAAATAAACACACAACACTGGGACAATACAGGAAATAATCAGAAATAAATTACGAGGCTGAGCACGGTGACACACCGCGCTCAGCCTCGTGACATTGTTGATTTATATTTTATTTGTTCTGTTGATTTTTATTTTATTTGTTCTGTTGATTTTTTGGTGTGCGTCTTTAATGAGGTAAAATTCTATTTTTTTTCTCCTTCCTGTTCCCAGACGACTTCCACCCTTGCGACGCCTCCTCCTCCACCTCCTCCTCCTCGTCCTCCAGCCTTGGGCGGATGCGTTGCGTCATCTGCCACCGTGGCTTCAACTCGCGCAGCAACCTTCGCTCCCACATGCGCATCCACACGCTGGACAAGCCGTTCGTGTGCCGCTTCTGCAGCCGCCGCTTCAGCCAGTCGTCCACACTCAGGAACCACGTCCGCCTGCACACTGGCGAGCGCCCGTACAAGTGCCACGTCTGCCATTCCGCCTACTCCCAGCTGGCCGGCCTCCGCGCCCACCAGAAGAGCGCCCGGCACCGGCCAGGTGGAGATGGGGGCGGGACCGCCGCCGCCGTGGTGGGGGGAGGAGCGGTTGTGGTGGTGGGAGGGGCCGGCGGCGTTCACTCCCCGCCGCCTACTCACCCACCGCAGCTGACCGCCGTGATGAACCCGGCGTCGCTGGTCCACCACATCCCCACCATGGTGCTGTGAGGTGGGGAGACGTTACCATGGTAACCGCCAACTGAAACTTACAAGGAAAGAAGTAGCAAACTTTACAGAAAAAAGTCATAAGCTTGAGAGGGGCAGGTTGTAAACTTACTATTTAAACTGCGGAAGCCTTAAGGGGCCATGTTTTTACACATTTTATTTTTTCTGTTTTCCTTGTGGAAATGAATTAATTTTTTTCCTTTAATCAGTGTGTGAATGTGTGGACAGCAGGATCTGTAAAGAGCTTTAGAGATGAGAATAAAATATATATATGTAAGTGAACGCCATTTACCATTTTAATCTCAAGTTATTTATGTCATTATTTGGAAATAACAAATGTAATAATGCCAGAATAACATAATTTTTTAGATAATCAGTGTTTACATAATTATCTTGATAAACTTCATGTCAATATCACAAGATAACAAATGTTTTTTTTTCTGGTATAAGAGGATAATTTTGTCGAGTGCTTAAGATAACTAAACGTTATTTTTCTCTCTCAGCTCTAGATAAGAAATTATATTTTCTTGAGATAATGCGATAATTTCTTCAGATCTTGAGATAAATAAACTTTGTCATTATGTTGAACAAAATTAACATCATAGGAATGATTTTTTCCTTTAATGAATAGCCTACGATACACTAGTTTTTGTTTTGTTATCTCAAGCTCTTAACTTATTTATATCGTTATCATGGAAAAATAACGATTAGGAGTCTCAAAATGTTGAGAACCTTATCCAGTTATCTCAGGGAAACGACGTTCATTATCTTTAAATAATAAGAGAAATAACCCCAGATCACAGGAAAACAGAAAGTAAAATGTCTGAAAGCACGGCAGCTTAGGGCTTCCATACTAAACCACCTTCTGAAACACCCTTTTGAGACAAAACCTTTACAAAAAATTTATTTTAAAAACAGCAAATTTTTGAGAAAAAGCTCTCCAGTATGCAAGAAAAATGCTGCACATTAAAGTGAAAAGAAAACTGTAAATTTGCAAGAAAAAAGTTTAATTAAAAAAATCATGTTAGAAAGTTTCATATTTTGTAGTTAAAACTCTGCTGTTACTAATATTAACAGACCAGTTTATTGTTATAATTTAGCTGTTTTTCCTTCACTTTATAATAATAATAATAATCATGGATTAGATTTATGTGGCGCTTAACATGTCAAGCGGCATCTCAAAGCGCTTCCAGTGAGTCCAGTATTCATTCACTCCAGACGGACGTTGGCGGTAGTAAGCTACTTCTGTAGCCACAGCTGCCCTGGGGCAGACTGACGGAAACATGGCTGCCAACCTGCACCAGCGGCCTCTCCGACCACTACCCAGCATTTATACACATTCATGCCCAGTGTCATGGACACTGGAGGACAGCTGGGTAAAGTGTCTTGCCCAGGGACACAACGGCAGGATGGCCGGAGAGAGCGGGATTCGAACCACCAACCCTCTGGTTATTGGACGACCCGCTCTACCTCCTGAGCCGCTGCAGCCCACATTTCCCTCCTCTGTTCCATTCTTGCTGAACACCAAGCTAGACGGCAGGAAGTTTCATTTTTACATGGTCTGTGGCATGACTCGGCCGGGACTTGAACCTGGACCTCCTGGTTGTGGGGCGAATGCTCTACCTCTAGGCTACCTTAAAAATGTTTTCTGGCTCCTTTTTTTGGACAAGAACTGAAAGACTCCTGTCCTAAAAATATTTTTATTGACATTAATTGCATATAAGTTCAAAATCATTTTACTGCCACATTCCCTGGAACTAGATCAGGCTGCTCCTGAACACGTGTGAATCGTCTCCTGCAGCCATGTTGGACTTTCAGCTGGACTCTGACTCCTGCTAATCATTGACCGACAAAACCGCTGACTCTGCGTTAGCATCTGGACATTGACACTAAATGTAGCTTTTTTTTAGCACGATATTGGCAAGCATCCCGGTGTGGGGGGGGGAACAGTCATGGTTAGCGTTGCAGGAGGTTGATGTTGGTGTAAATCTGTGTCTCTGTGAATTCCTCATTTCTGTCTCGCTTTGGTCTGCATGCTCCTGCTTCTCTGTTCAAATACTGTGATGTTAGCGTGTTTAAGCTAGGAGGCGCTGCAGCCTGCTTGAAGAGAGGCCGGCGCACCAGCTGGTCCACGTTAGCACCCGCCAACAGCTTAGCATTTCTAATTCTGGGTAGTATTACCCTCGTGTGTGTGTCGGAGTCAGGTACGTCCCCGTGGGCTGTTCCTCTGTGGAACCAGATTGTTTTGGTGACAGTTAAGTTTAGAACTACAGCTGATGACAATTTGAGCTTTAATGTAACTATTATTACACAAAACGACTTCAAGTGACAAAAGACCATAATTCTGCTTTTATACAAATATGTGTGATTTTAAAAAATGTTTGTGGGGAACACACTACGCGTTAGTCTGGTTCCAGGTGGAACAGCCTGGGGGGTGGATGCTCTCCAGTTATCATTTCTATACATATTTTCCCACAGTCTATCGGACCGGTCTCTTTTAAAAAGCTTGCTATCTAGCACTCATGTGGTTTCTCCACTTTTTTTTACATTCGCTTTGCTAACTTGGCCTCCTCAGTTAAACTCTTAAAGTTCCAGCGTTCCACCCATGGAACGTTTCACATTGGCTGGAAATTGACTGGAATTCTAAGGGGTTTTAAAGTAGCATATTGTGCAGCATATTGTGAGATTTTAATCTAAATTTTGGGGAAACTAATCTTAAACTCAGTCTAACGGGGCTAACCGTTAGCATGAACAGAGGCAACATGGCTGGGTAGTGAAGGCTGTCCCTTTTCAAACAGTGCCACACTGTGGGGATTAAGGTACACGATGCATGGAAGTTCTCGCATAGCAAAGTGCAGTGATCTGTATCCAGTGAAGCGTCTTCGTGTGGTGACCAGGGCAGTTTTTCAACTACTGGAATCACCGTTGTCCTGCTTGGCTGAAGCTAGTGTTTATGCTAATACATTAGAAAACATACATTGGTGAAAACTGATAACACAAAATGTTATTTCTTCACAAAACTGTCATGGTTTTTGTATTTTCTTCATGCTCCGTCAGACAGACTGCGACATGCTAACATGTTAGCGAGATTCATTTCTGTTTTACTGGCTGACAAACTGCTGTTTTATGAAAGACACATTAAAATTATTCACACACATTCTTCACCTGTTAAAATACAAGTTTCATTCATTAGTTTCATATTTTTCCATAGTTTTATATAGTTTCTAATGTGTGGGTCTAGGCCCAAGTTTGGGTGCTAACAGAAAATGCTAATATTGATTTTTTTTTTTCATGTAAATATTCTGCTGCATTTCCTTTCATGTAAATAAGCTTGAAATTGTCAAAGATGATGTGAATATGAACATGAGATGTGCTTTATGCCAGAATATAATTCTACTGTCACTTTATGTCTGTATCAGGTCACGTATGAACGTTATCTCTATATACTGTATGTATAAGGTCATATATGAACATGTGTACATGTGGGAATCAAACTAGCAACCTCCCACATGGCAGAAATGCTTTTATTGACACTGTCTCATATGTACAGTGGGGAAAATAAGTATCAAACATGTCAGCATTTTTCTCATTAAACATATTTCTGATGGAGCCATTGACCTGAGATTTTCACCAGATATCAGTAACAACCCAAGTAGTCCATACATACAAAGGAATCAAGACAACTGTGTTCACAAAACAAGTTTTATTTAATAAAGTGGAATGACACAGGGAATAAGTATTGGACACATGAAGAAAAAGAGGTGCAAAAAGGCATAGAAAGCCAAGAAACTGGCTGAAATTCATCAGAATTTAGGAAGCCATCCCATCCCCATCAGTGCAAATTAATTTCAGCTGGTTAAGTTCTGACTGATAGTCTTTAAAAAGGTCTGTGAATATCAGATTGTCATACCACAAAAAACTCATGATGGGTAGAAGCAAAGAGCTCTCTCTAGACCTTCCCAACCTTACTGTTGCAAAACATAATGATGGCACTGGTTACAGGCACATTTCTAAACTGCTGAATGTTCCAGTGAGCACTGTTGGAGCCATCATTCAGAAGTGGAAAGAACCATAAACCGGCCACGGCCAGGAGCTCCTCGCAAGATTTCTGACAGAGGAGTCATAAGAATTATCAGAAAAGTGCAGTTATCCAAGAGCCAAAGACCACTCATGGAGCACTCCAGAAAGACCTGGAGTTAACAGGTACTGTTGTTTCAAGAAGACAATAAGTAATGCATTCAAGCAACATGGGCTGTATGCCCACTCACCTCGCAAGACTCCATTGGTGAAGAAAAAGCATGTTGAAACTCATTTAAAGTTTGCTGCACAACATTTGAACAAACCAGTCAAGTACTGGGAGAATATTGTCTGGTCAGATGAGACCAAAATTGAACTTTGTGGATGCCACAACACACAGCATGTCTGGAGGAGAAATGGCACTGCACATCCCATCATGGTGTGGGGGTGTTTTTCAGCACATGGTACAGGCAGACTTCATATAACTGAAGGAAAGATGAATGGATAAATGCACAGAGACGTCCTTGATAAGAACCTGTTGCCATCTGCCAAGATGCTGAAGATGAAACGAGGGTGGACATTTCAGCAAGACAACGATCCCAAACACACAGCCAAGAAAAACTCAACTGACTCCAGAGAAGGAAAATAAAGCTGCTAGAATGGCCCAGTCAGTCACCTGAACTGAATCCAACTGAAAATCTATGGAATGAACTGAAGATCAGAGTTCATAGAAGATATCCACAGAACCTTCAAGTCAGTTCATATCACTCCTGAGCAATGCCTGCTCCAAGTTTCTCCATGCAGGAGGCGTCTGGAAGCTGTTTTAACAAACAAAGGCTTTTCTACTAAATATTAAATGAATCTCACCAAGTGTGTTCAATACTTATTCCCTGTGCCATTTCACTTTATTAAATAAAACTTGTTTTATGAACACAGTTACCTTGATTTCTTTGTATGCATGGATTACTTGGGTTGTTACTGATATCTGGTGAAAATCTCAGGTCAATGGCTCCATCAGAAATATGTTTAATGAGAAAAATGTTGCTGTGTTCAATACTTATTTTCCCCTTGTACTGCATAATGTATCATGTATGAACTGTAACTCTACATAAGGTCATGTACTGTATGAATTTATTTCCATATAAGGTCATGTATAACATATGTATAACATGTTATGAGGACTTCTATAAAGGATGCTGTATTTGAGCCTATATACTCTTAATAAACTAACATAATTAAATGCAGACTGCTGAATATAAGATCTCTGTCAGATAAAGTGACCTTAATTAATGATATGATCATGGATTACAATATAAATATACTCTGTCTCAGAGTCAGAGCAACCTGTTTTATTTACCACAGTATATCGCCCTCCCGGTTCCAAGGTTGTCATAGCCAGGAGCGGCACTGGGGTTAAGCTCCCAGTGCTCATAAAATGCTCCTTACGGCGTGCGTCTCGAAAAGCCTCTGACAACTAAGTCCAACTCCTAGCCTGCCCGTGTGGTTTAGTCTCTAAGCCCGGCAGAACTGCTTTTACTAATAGGAGAAGGGGCGAGGGCGGATCTCTGGTGCCTTAAAACCAGATGCTTCGGGTAGATGGTGGCTCGTCAACCTGGGAAGGTAGCCCATCTAGGGGAAGGTAAACCCTGATTTCAAACCTCCGCTGCCTTGCGGCACACCCGGTCACGGGAAAGGCTTCGGGAGTCAACCCTGAGGAAAAATCCGGAGTCGGAGCCCCTAAGGCAGTTCTCTGTTGTGCTCAACATCGTTCTGGCAGCTCCTGCGACGGCGCTGGTGCCAAACTATAGCAGCCCTACTGTTCCTTTGGATTCATCAGTGACGTGGAGAGGGGGGACATGCTGCATGGGTAACATCTTGTCCTCCATATCTTCCTGCCCAGGCTTGAATCCTACCAACGCCCAACGCTGGAAGGTAGAACACCGGTGCGCATCGGCCTGTTCAGCCACAGGCGGTGCTGTTCCAGCAGAGTAGACGTTTAGGATTCTCTTCCATGGTCATCATAGACCGACAGAGGCCGACGACGAATCATCGCCCTCCCAGTGCTTCTTTTGCTGAATTTATGTCTGAATTCTCTGAGTTCTGAACAACCTTAGTTCTTAGTTCAGACAAGATTATCACAGCTGGTGACTTTAATATTCATATAGACGTTGATAATGATAGTCATAGTGTAGCATTTCTCTCCCTCTTAAATTCAACTGGTTTTTCTCAGTGTGTTAGTAAACCATCCCATCATCATAGTCACACCCTTGACCTGGTCTTGGCCTACAGTGTAGAAATTGATGAGCTGCTTGTCATCCCTCAAAATCCTACACTGACTGACCACTATTTGATAACTTTCAAATTTGTGTTATCTGATTTTATTGCATCAAGCAGAAATACAGTTACCAGATTATTACCTGGTAGTGCTGTGGCTCGCTTTAAAGAATTAATCCCTTCAGCACTTACTCTATTACCATGTCTCAATAAAGCAGAGGACAGCACTGGCTGCTTGAATCCATCAGAATTAGACCTTTTAGTTGATAGTACTGCAGCCTCACTGCAGACAACACTTGACTCCATAGCTCCTCTTAAAAAGAAAGCTATTAGAAATAGGAGACTAGCTCCATGGTACAACTCCCACACTTGTGAGATAAAACAGAAAGTTAGATCCTGTGAAAGGCTTTGGTGTGCAAATAAGACAGAAGAATCATGTTCAGCCTGGAATGCCAGCCTTATCACCTATTAGAAATCTCTCTGTAGTGCTAGGTGACAGTACTATTCATCCTTGACAGAAGAAAATAAAAACAACTGTAGATTTCTTTTTAACACTGTAGCTCAGTTAACCAAGAGCCACAATGCCATAGACCCCTACATTCCTCCAGCTCTTAGTGCTGAAGACTTTTTTTGCATTTTTTAATGATAAAATTGTCAATTTTCTCTTATTAGTCATTCTGATCTAGCCCTAATAGTGTCAGCCTCTAAACCAACTACCTGCCTCTTTGACCCAATCCCTGCCAGACTCCTGAAGGAATCGCTATCTCTGATTAGTCCACCGTTTTTGAACATAATTAATATGTCTCTATTGACAGGCCATGTACCGCAGTCTTTTAAAGTGGCAGTAATTAAACCTCTACTTAAAAAGCCTTTGCTTGATTCTGGGATTTTGGCCAATTATAGACCAGTATCTAACCTCCCCTACCTTTCCAAGATTCTCGAAAAAGGAGTTGCCAATCAACTGTGCATTTTTTTTTAGAAAATAATTCTATATTTGAGAAATTTCAGTCAGGTTTTATGAAACACCACAGCACAGAGACAGCCTTAGTGAAAGTTACTGATGACCTCCTTATGGCATTTGACAAAGGACTTGTCTCTGTCCTTGTCTTATTGGACCTTAGTGCGGCCTTTGACACCATTGACCACCATATTCTGCTAGAGAGACTTGAACAGCAAATTGGTTTGAGGAAAGGAACAATGCTAAGATGGTTCCAGTCTTATTTATCAGATTTCTCCTAGTTTGTCCATGTCCATAACAAGTCCTCTATCCAGACCATGGTTAGCTATGGAGTTCCGCAGGGATCGGTGCTTGGACCAGTACTGTTTACATTATACTGTACATGCTGCCTTTGGGAGACATTATGAGGAAGCACTCTATTCATTTTCATTGTTACGCTGACGACACTCAATTATATTTATCCATCAATCCACATTTGGATTCACTCCAGGAGTGTCTTAAGGATATTAAAACCTGGATGAACTACAACTTTCTATTGCTGAATACAGATAAAACTGAAGTCATTGTTCTTGGCCCCAAACATGCTAGTATTCTTTCTAGTAAGATGACAACAATAGATTGCATTGTACTGGCTTCTGCGTTTTCTGTTAGGAATCTTAGAGTTGTCTTTGACCAAGATGTGTCTTTCAACTCTCATATACAGCAAACTATTAAGTCTGCCTTCTTCCATCTGCGTAATATTTCTAAAATCAGGTCCATCCTGTCTCATAAAGATGCAGAGAAACGTGTCCACGCCTTTATCACCTCTAGGTTAGACTATTGTAATTCACTTTTATCAGGTTGTCCTAATAAGTCCATAAAGTTTCTCCAACTCATTCAGAATGCAGCTGCGCGTATCCTGGTGAGAACAGGGAGAAGAGATCACACTACCCCAGTTTTAGCTTCTTTACATTGGCTCCCGATAAAATATAGAATCGAATTTAAGATATTGCTCCTAACTTATAAAGCCCTTAATGGTATGGCTCCTTCTTACCTGCAAGAACTCATAGCTCCCTATCATCCAACTAGAGCTCTGCACTCCCAAAAATCCAAACTACTGGTGGTCCCCAAGGTCTCCAGAAGTAGATTGGGAAGTAAAGCTTTCAGTTATCAAGCTCCCCTCCTGTGGAACCATCTTCCCAGTTCAGTTCGGGAGGCAGACACTCTCTTTATTCAAGAGTAAGTTGAAATCTTTTCTCTTTGATAAGGCCTATAGTTAACAATGTTGCCACTGCCAGGCCTTCACTCGCATGTGCAGCCTAACCAGGCTTGATACTGGAATGTCTGGCTTTGAATGTTAATGTTGAATTGTATTTGTTACGTTTGCTTGGAATGTAGCTACTGCCAGGCCTCCTACTTTTTATCTTTTTTTTCAACCCAGCCGGTTGAGGCGGATGGCTGTCCTCTATGAGCTATGGTTGCACTCGAGGTTTCTGCCCGTTAAAGGGAAGGTTTTCCTCACCTGTGTCACTGCAGTGCTTGCTCTTAGGGGTCTCTGCTGGGTTCTATAAATTTGAGAGCGTGGCCTAAACCCACTCTTTGGGTTTACGCCATGCTTAGGCCTCTCTCTCTTTTTTTTTTTTGTAAAGTGCCTTGTGATAACCTGTGTTGTGATTTGGTGCTATATAAATAAAATTTAATTGAATTGAATTACCACTGAAATTCAGATCGACTCTGCAGGGGCGTCTGTGTTTCCTTCCTTCCTTCCTTCCATCCATCCATCCATCCATCCGTCCATCCACCCACCCATCTTCTACCACTTAATTCTATTACAGTCATGGGGGGAGGGGGGCTGGCTGGGGCAGCATCTTTGGGCAAGAGGCAGGATACACCCTTGACAAACCACCAGTCCATTGCAGTAAATTCAAGTCATGACACATAAATGTGCAAAACCAGAGCAGTAGCAGTCAAACAGTAAACGGATAGATAAACGGCTGGTTACAGGAAGCCTCAGAGTCAACAGTGTTGGGCAAGAAGGGAAAACATGGGCTGAGTAAACTCACCTTTGTTACTCTCTCTCAGTTTGTCCCATTTTTTGACTCTGTTGATGAAACTGTGAGTCTGTGGATAAGTTTGTCAGTGTTCACAGTCTTCATCACGGCAGGATGATGAAGATGTTCTTTCTCCTCCTGACTGTCTTCTGCCTCTCTTGGAGGACCAAGGCCCAGTCCGGATCATAAGTAATTTTTAGCATCATTGTTATTTGGCAACCGGGAGGTTTGGAGTTCAAGTCCTGGCCGGGTCATACCAAAGACCATATAAAAATGATACTTCCCGCCTTCTAACTTGGCGCTCAGCGTAACAGAATGAGGGAAGCAGAAGTTGTTTATGGCGGCGCCTTGCATGGCAGTGACTCCTCTGATTCTACATGTGATTAATATTGTAGATAGGAAAAACGTAATTTCGTTCTACTGTACATGATTGGCTGTATGGACTGAATGACAATAGACATGGCATCTTCTTCTTCTTCTTTGTTGTTCCATCTCTGTCTAATCATCTGAGTTGTGGCAGAGTTCTTAAAACTCAAATTAAAAAGTTGGGGATAGGTATCGGCAACCTTTAGTATGGATAGTGTTGTAGTCAAGACCTCATCAAGACCAGAATCTTCCAAGAGAAGACCAGACATGACCTATAAAATAAGAGGTCAAGCCCAAGACCTACATATGTTCACAGTGGTCTGTGGCTTGACTTTGTCTTAACCCCTAAAAGTCTTGGCTGTTCTACACTCTTGTCTTGGTCTGGTCTCAGCTATGGCGAGATAAATTTAAGGAATATTTGTCTCAGAACGTCTGTGTGGAACCATTAAACTTATCAGAGCCTTAAAGTGAAGAATTAAAAGCATAAAATGGCCTGGTTGTCATTAGTTGACAGGAAACTGGTAACTTTTCTGATAAAACTGAGAATTTTCTCCCAATTTGATAAAGTACTGTTGGAGTTTTCATGGATGTCCTATCCTTCGTTCAACCATGGCTGCTTAATGTTCATTTATCCAAACACTGAGGCTTCTTCTGCCTCCATCTCACCCTATGCATCTTCCTCTGTAACTCCAACCCAGCTGAAGCTGATGAACCAAATTAGAGAATAAGAAGGTTGACAGAAAGCAGAGTGGTGGTAAAGCATCTGCCCCACAACCTGGAGGTCATGGGTTTAAGTCCCAGCCAGATCAAACCAAAGGCCATATAAAAATGGTGCTTCCTGCTTTCTAGTTTGGTGCTCAGCATAATAGAATGGAAGAAGGAAAGTTGATTACTCAGCCACAGTGTTACTCCCTGTGCCAGTCCCAAGCCTGGATAAATAGGCAGGGTTACATCAGGAAGAGCATCTGGCATAAAAATCCTTGCCAAATTGACATGTGGTTCATTGCCATATCAGGTGATGATACGCTGTGGTGACCCCAAAAGGGAGCTGCCAAAGGAGTAAGAAGAAGCTCTTGGTGAAAAATGGTGACTCCTTGATTTTTGCTGCATCTACATCTGAACCTTGTCCATATGATATACTATATTGTCCATCCTTTAAACATCTTAAAATATCTCCACAGACATTAACCTTATCCTCTTTGTTAGGTATCTGGTAGCAGCACCTCGTTTTTTGCACAACCACAGAGAAGGTGGTTGTGCAAATGTTTGATTTCACCAGTGAGGTAATAGTCCTTGTGCTCTTAAAGACCTCCATGGCTCCTGGTGCTGACATTTTGGCTAGAGACATGGTAAAACTGAACACCCAGAACAGCCACCAAAATGCCGCTAGCATCTAAGTGAGTTTCTATGTCTACACCATCATAGCAGCAAATTTATCAAAACCTGTGCTAAGTCACTTCCTTGTTTTCTCTCTCTGTGTAGTTACACCTGAGTCAGCTGGACAAGCGTATGAACCATGCGATTCTTCACATCCAGTCATCGGCGTTCTCCAAATACATATCTGTTCCCGTCAGCTGCACCAATGGCTCCCTGTTCATCCAAACTGACAAACTGCTGTACACTCCTCTTCAGAGTGGTGAGGAACAAACAACTACCATCTCCTCATTTCCTGCCTGACTGCACACCCTCAAAGTAGTCTGGAACCATTCAGAAGCTCTGGACGTTTAAGGACTGTCAACACAGAAATGAGATATGGGCAGCACGGTGGTGCAGTGGTTAGCACTGTTGCCTTACAGCTAGAAGGTTCCTGGTTCGAATCCCCAGGTTGGCAGGGGTTGGAACCTTTCTGTGTGGAGTTTGCATGTTCTCCCTGTGCTGTGTGGGTTTACTCCGGGGGCTCCGGTTTCCTCCCACAATCCAAAGACATGCATGTTAGGTTAATTGGCTGTTCTAAATTGTCCCTAGATATCTGTTTCCTATAGGCCCTTAGAATAGAGGGTTAGTATTAGTGAAAGCGCTTTGAGTGGTCTTTGTGATTAGAAAAGCGCTATATAAGTACAGGTTAGTTAGTTAGTTAGTTAGATATCAGTAAAATACAGATAATAAATGGCGTTCACTTACGGTGGGGCAAAAAAGTATTTAGTCAGCCACCAATTGTGCAAGTTCTTCCACTTAAAAGATGAGAGAGGTCTCCAATTTTCATCATAGGTATACCTCAACTATGAGAGACAAAATGAGAAAAAAAATCCAGAAAATCACATTGAAGGATTTTTAATGAATTAACTGGTAAATTCCTCAGTAAAATAAGTATTTGGTCACCTACAAACAAGCAAGATTTCTGGCTTTCACAGACCTGTAACTTCTTCTTTAAGAGGCTCCTCTGTCCTCCACTCGTTACCTGTATTAATGGCACCTGTTTGAACTCGTTATCAGTATAAAAGACACCTGTCCACAACCTCAAATAGTCAGACTCCAAACTCCACTATGGCCAAGACCAAAGAGCTGTCAAAGGACACCAGAAACAAAATTGTAGACCTGCACCAGGCTGGGAAGATTGAATCTGCAATAGGTAAGCAGCTTGGTGTGAAGAAATCAGCTGTGGGAGCAATTATTAGAAAATGGAAGACATACAAGACCACTGATAATCTCCCTCGATCTGAGGCTCCACGCAAGATCTCACCCCGTGGGGTCAAAATGATCACGAGAACGGTGAGCAAAAGTCCCAGAACCACACGGGGAGACCTAGTGAATGACCTGCAGAGAGCTGGGACCAAAGTAACAAAGGCTACATCAGAAACACACTAAGCCGCCAGGGACTCAAATCCTGCAGTGCCAGACGTGTCCCCCTGCTTAAGCCAGTACATGTCCAGGCCTGTCTGAAGTTTGCTAGAGAGCATTTGGATGATCCAGAAGAGGATTGGGAGAATGTCATATGGTCAGATGAAACCAAAATAGAACTTTTTGGTAAAAACTCAACTTGTCGTGTTTGGAGGAGAAAGAACACCATACCTACTGTGAAGCATTGGGGTGGAAACATCATACTTTGGGGCTGTTTTTCTGCAGAGGGACCAGGACGACTGATCCGTGTAAAGGAAAGAATGAATGGGGCCATGTATCGTGAGATTTTCAGTGAAAACCTCCTTCCACCAGCAAGGGCATTGAAGATGAAACGTGGCTGGGTCTTTCAGCATGACAATGATCCCAAACACACCGCCCAGGCAACGAAGGAGTGGCTTCGTAAGAAGCATTTCAAGGTCCTGGAGTGGCCTAGCCAGTCTCCAGATCTCAACCCCATAGAAAATCTTTGGAGGGAGTTGAAAGTCCGTGTTGCCCAGCGACAGCCCCAAAACATCACTGCTCTAGAGAAGATCTGCATGGAGGAATGGGCCAAAATACCAGCAACAGTGTGTGAAAACCTTGTGAAGACTTACAGAAAACGTTTGACCTCTGTCATTGCCAACAAAGGGTATATAACAAAGTATTGAGATGAACTTTTGTTATTGACCAAATACTTATTTTACCGAGGAATTTACCAATTAATTCATTAAAAATCCTTCAATGTGATTTTCTGGATTTTTTTTTCTCATTTTGTCTCTCATAGTTGAGGTATACCTATGATGAAAATTGGAGACCTCTCATCTTTTAAGTGGGAGAACTTGCACAATTGGTGGCTGACTAAATACTTTTTTACCCCACTGTATATAGTGCTTTTTCTCATCTCTGGATGACCAAAGCTCTTTACAGATCCTGCTATCCACTCATTCACACACTGATGGCGGCAGGGCTGCCATACACACACAGGCGGTAGTCTGGCCACCAGGAGCAACTGGGGGTTCAGTGTCTTGCTCAACAACTCTTTGACATGCAGACTGCAGACAGAGCGGGAATTGAACCCCTGACCCTCTGATCAGAAGTCAGCCACACTACACCTGCGCCACAGCTGCCCCCATAGGATCACAGGTTAAAATGTTAGCAGCTCAAAGTGTGGGGACAGAGTTAAACTTTGAAGAAATATGTTGTGGGGACAACCAATCAGGGTCAACGATATTAATGATTGGGGTTTGGTTTTCAAAGGTGGGAGGGTCTACAGCCCCAAAATTAGAGCATGGGGCTCTTGGGGTGCATGAAATGGGAATCTGAATTTTGGTGGATCTGGGTGGTCTAGAAAATTTGTGTCCTCAATAAGGCTCAGATTTTGCAAGGGTGTTGGAGACAAACTCTCTGATTGAGGATCAAAGACTTTTTGGAGTCCCAGGGGGGCTGAGCTCAGACTATGTGTATCTATACTGCCCAAGGAGCAGGAATCAAGTGGTCTGACTCCTGTACCTCCTTCTTGGACCTAACTGTCACCTGTCCACTTAACATACAAAATGAGTGAGTTTTTATAATTAGGGTAAATCCCATGTAAATGCATTGTAATATGACATCTTGTATCTTGGTCCAAAAAGGGGATTAGGGAGCTAAAACCAATGCAGAATCCTTCTATTAACAATGCAAATTAGAGTCTACAGTTACAAGTTCCTAAGGCTAGTTTCTTAGAGGGGCATCATAGCCATGTGGGACTGATGTCTCTGACATCAGAGCATTGTGGGAGTCAAATCTTATAAATTTGGTGCACAAAGCCATTGAAGAAAACTATTTTTTTTTTTTAACTTTACTATGAGTAACATGTGGAGCTAAGCTCCCTAGTGCTAAAAGGGAATCCGGTTCAAATACCTTGATTGACTGTCCACTGGCCCATTTAGATGGCCTTTGGCAATATGCTAATATATTGCCATGGGCTGACAAAGTATATTGCTAGTGGGCATACACAAAAGTGACCAGTGGCAATACACTAACATGGACAATCAATGTATGTGTGATGGACTAATTATCCTAGTGTGACTAATTATTTTCCATCTATGTGACGATACTTGGGAGGATAACTTTCTTAACTCAAACATCCTATAATTTGATCGCACATCGGGTTAGCATATAGAGTTAGGACACTTATCATCATGAGTCAATATTTACTCCACAGATAGTTAAATGATCAGATGACTATCTGAGAAATCAGAGCCTGGTTTGTCGGTGACTAGCTCTTAAAAACCAAGAGATGGTTGATTGTGATTGTTATATAGTTATTTATATAGTTCTTGTACTCTTATTTGTGAGGCACGGTGTGGTGGCACTCACTTCCGTTTCCGCCACCACCCGTGCCTATAAAGAACAGCAGGCAGGAGGGGTGGGCCTCTTCGTCATCACCCCCTGCCTGGCGGTCGTAGTGTGGTGTGTGATACCTTTAATAAACGTGAGTTCAGCTGTACACCTGGCCTCGTCATTTCGAGTCTGCCTTCAGACACAACAGTGATCACCTCAGATGTGGATGGCAGTAGCTTCAGGGTCAGTCCCCAGTCACTCATTTTTGTGAATTTTGTGTGTCCAGTTAAAATGAGGATGGTCTCCCTGAACCAGGAGCTGAAACCAGCCAATCACAATGTTTTCCTGAAATTCAAGGTGAGAATGAGGACATGCATGACCAACAGGGGGCAGTAACCCATGACAGCCAGTTTTTAGAAGTTGTTTCCTCTGCTTTAATCTTCAATCTTGTCTCTGCCAGGTGAGTAAACATCATATACCAGCGTAGCCTTTTACAGGGCACTCATTAATATACTTGAAAATTCAATTAAAAAATTAACCTTTGACCATTATTTCCAGATATTAGAAGACTGTTTCAATTATTGCTACTACTACTACTACTACTACTACTACTACTACTACTACTACTATTATTATTATTATTATTATTAAATAATAATAATAATAATAATTATTATTATAGTATTACAACATAGTATTATGCCTCCTGAAGTTACCGAATATGGTTCTTCACCCAATAAAGGGTTAAAGTTGTCTAAAATTCCAGTAATGAGTTGTTTGGTTGTGCTATTTGTGGCAGGTATCTCCAGCAGTTTAGTAACTCTGCGCTATGGCTACGTTAGTGGGAACAAGCCGGCAGTTATCATCCCTGTCATTCAACAAACAAATGGTAAGAAACACAAAAGAAGACCTCAGACCATGATTTTTTTTTAGATATCATCTAACATGTTTACATGAACTGTTAGGCATTTCCAAGTTTGGGTCTATGAATGTCTTCTTCTGTATTTGCTTGTGTCTCCTTCAGTTGTCTTCCAAAGGTGAAGTAGATGTGGTCGTGAACATTCGGGACATCCTGTCCAGACGTGATGGACCACAGGACCTCAATGATCTGGTGGGGAAGTACCTGTACATAGCAGTACTGCTGGAGGAGCACGTGCTCACTCAGGAGTCAGAGTTTGATATGGCAGGTTGAGAAGCACCACTCTTCACAGGTGGACTCACTCAGGGGGCGGAGTTTGCTTCGATACAGTTCATCAATACATCCTGATTCTGGTATCCTCACCCCCCTTCATCAAGCCCGAGCTTCCCTATATGATCCAGGTGGGTCTTGGTGCTGCTTTAACGGATTTTACATGTCAGTTATCATGTGGGTTTTACCACACAGGCACTTGCTCTGCTATAGCTACACTTTGTAGCTTTTACTGACATCCTGCCAAAACAATATGCAAGATCTATCACAAGGTCTGTGGTGGACCACTCCCAGCTGGTGACCTGTGGCATCACCAAAGGGTGGAGATTAACAGATCTGTCTACCGGCCTGCCACTGCAGCATGGCATCAATACCAGCATGTCCTTGGTTGCTGGACCTCATTCTTGCCCTGCTGAGAGAGTGACTCTGGTCAAGGGCGGTGGTGGCCTAATGGTTACGCATGTGGACTGGTGAGCAGAGGGTTGCTGGTTCAATCCCAGGGCCGGCAGGATTAGATCTGGGTGGGCCAGATGACATAGCAGTGTTTGCCCCACCCTCCTTAATCCCACTGTAGTGCCCTTGAGCAAGGCCTGTGCTACTTATCCTCATTTGCATACAGTTCTGTGGTACTATGGCTAAGGAAGTGAACTCTCATAAGCCACTGGTTTCTAACAATGCGAGAATTGACAGTGAAGTCAGATATAGAATAGGAAACGCAAGTGCTGGAGAGGCTATGGGAAAACTGACACATGTCTGTCAACAGGGCTTGACACTAACAGTCGCTCACCTGACACTGGCGGGTATATTTAGGCAGTGGCAGGTAAGACAGCTGTCAGGTTCCTCTTGCTCATTTTGTTATTCTGTGATTATTAGTATTATTATTATTTATTATAGTTATTGTCTCCTGTGTCTCCCCTGGTCTGTTGTGTCACCCCCTGTTTGTCTTTGGTGTTTTTGACGCGGTCTTGTGGTATGTTTGTTTACCTGTTGTGTCCATTCCCTCATGTTTCTGTATCCATAGCAACTCCCTCATGTGCGCTCCTGTTCTGCCCTTGATTGTTGCCCCAGCTGTCTTACGTTTGTAATTATAAGTTACCCTATTTATGTTAGTTTGTACTTGTGCTCTGTCTGGTGTCATCATCTTTCTTGCCGTCGTTTGTCCTGTCTAGCTTCCAGTCATGGAGCTCTGCTTATGTTGTTTGCAGTCCCTGAGCTGCCAGTTATGTTCCTTAGTTTTTAGAAAAGAATAGGCTTTATTGTGCTGGAAGCAGATATTATGACAGCATGACACCAGCAAATTTGGACTCAGCAGGAAGCCCGGTGGCTGGTAGTCCTGACGCAGGCGAGCAGTGGGCGGTCCGTACCTTCGTGTCTCTGGTGGCGAATGCTCACACCGCCCGTACATCAGAGGAGGCCCTCAGGCACCTGGAGGTGACAATGAAGGTGGTGGAGATGCTCTCCAGCCTGCAGAGCTGTCCCAAGGTAAAGGAACAGTTTGCCTCCGCCTGCAGCCACATACGCCAGACTTTTCCGGTGCTGACTCACCACCTTCCAGCCTCGGAACTCTCCCCAGCTCCACAGCCACTTCACGGGCTGGAGGAGAGCTCTCCACCAACACCACAGCCTGTGCCGATGAGGAAGCATCCCCTGCCTCCAGCGCCTCAGCCTCCCTCTTCTCCTCACTCCGCTTCAGCCCCGTGGAGTTAATTGACACCAGCTCCCACGGCAGCTGCAGTGCCAGCTGCCACATTTGCTGCACGGGTGCCCAGGCCCGCTGCCCTGTCAGCAGTCACTGCTTCCACTCTGGGCTCGTCTCTGGCAGCTACTGCGGAACAGGCAAGTGCATTTCTCTTTACCAGCTCTGATATGTCTTGTCTCATTCCGGGTGAGGGGTCCCAGCAGCAGCCCCTCTCTCACTGCTGAGCCCCTGTTACCAACTGTTTCTGCTGTCGCCCCTGTGTTGGTGCTGTCTTCATCCCGGGTCTCCATGTTTTTCCCTGAGATGCACGCTGCAGCTCCGGCAGTCTCCAAGGTGCACAAGCCTGCTTGGGCTGCCCCTGAGCTGCACATCCCAGCTTCAGTCCTTCCCGAGGTGCATGCCATAGCTCCGGCAGTCTCCAAGATGCACGAGCCTGTTCCAGCTGCCTCCGAGGTGCACATCCCTGCTCCAGTTCTCCCCGAGGGGCATGCTGCAGCCCTGGCAGTCTCTGAGGTGCATGAGTCTGCTTCAGCTGTCCCCGAGGTGCACATGTCAGCTCCAGTCTTCCCTGAGGTGCACACTGCAGCTTCGGCAGTCCCTCCACAGCTCCAGCTCTGCCCGACATGCACGCTCTGGCTCCCGTGGCTCATCCAGAGGTGGTCACCCCAGCAGCTGAGGACCAGGAACTTAGACAAGTTTTTGTTTTTTTTTACTTTTATAACATCAATACTAGTTAAGACTTGCCTAGCTCCTGGTGATTTCAATGACGCCTCACCCTGCCTTTTCCCCCGTCTGAGGTGACTGCAATGGGGGTGCTTCTCCAGGTGTCGGGGCCAGATACTTCTGTATCATCCGTTCCAGAGGTTGGGGGACCTGCTCCAGAGGTCAAGGGACCTCCACCCGTCACCCCAGATGTCAGGGGACTTCCACCCATTGCTCCAGAGGACAGGGACCTCCACCTGTCGCTACAGAGGACAGGGGACTTCCACCTGTCACTCCAGTGGTCAGGAGCTCTCCACCTGCTGTTTCTGAGATCAGCACATCGCAGTCACCGGGTTTGGAGCAAAAGGCTCCTCAGTTTGTACTAACCAAGTCCTGTGCTGTGGTCTGGGGGCCCATGAACTTTGGTAGGCCTCCTGACCCACTTCATCCCATTATCTAGTGGCCCAAGGACAGTGAGAGGCCACCTGACCCGCCATGTTCTCTGGGTTGGGGTCCTTTGGACTTTGGTAGGCCCCCTGACCTACCTCATCCGGTGATCTGGTGGCTGAAGGACAGTGGTAGGCCACCCAACCTATCCTGCATTCCGGTCTGGTGATCTAGGGACTTTGGAAGACCATCAGACCTGTCCTGTTCTCTGGTCCAGGGGCTAATGGACACTGATCAGTCTCCAGACTCATCGTGTTCCCCAGGTTGGTGGTCTAGGGACTTTGGGAGGCTACTCAATGGACATTTTTGGTTTTGTTTCTACTTTTTGTGAGATTCCTATTTTTGTTTTTCCCACCATGCCTTGTCCCCTCCTCCCGCCCGTTTTGATATTACGTTTTTGTTTGTTTGTTTTTGCTTTGGGGTGTCTGGAATCCGCCCCTTAAAGGGAGAATTATGTCAGGTTTGTTCATTTTGTTCTTCTGTGGGTATTATTATTATTATTATTTATTATAATTAGTGACTAATGTGTCTCCCCTGGTCTGTTGTGTCACCCTGTTTGTCTTTAGTGTTTTGATCATGGTCTTGTGGTATATTTGTTTACCTATTGTTTCCAGTCCCTCATGTTTCCGTATCCATAGCCACTTTCTTATGTGTGCTCCTGTTCTGCCCTTGATTTTTGCTCCAGTTGTCTTATGTTTGTAATTATTAGTTACCCTATTTATGTGAGTTCCTGCTTGTGCTCTGTCTGGTGCCATTCAAGATTCAAGATTCAAAGGCTTTATTATCATGTGCACAGTTAAGAAATGCTACATTTCCAGAGCAATGAAATTCTTACTTTGCTCTATGAACGAATGCCAAGATATTAGGTACACTACAATACTAATAAGGTAATAGCACAATAACACAATAATTCAATCCTAATACTAATGGATACTAATAACACACACACCAACACACATTTAGGCAATTAGGACTCCTAAGCACATCTTGATACTAAATACTAATACTAATGAGTACTAATAATACACATTAGGCAATTTGGGCAGCTAAAGCAGTTGATGCAGTCAAACAAGAGGAATGAAATTGAAATTCACTGGGTAACTACAGTGGTAGTGGTATCTTGATATCAGAGACGATGTGAACCTGAGATGGCATAAACCTATGTACAGTGTGCAAATGAGCATCGTGCAGCGAGCAGTATATAATTATAAATTACAAATTAGCACCCAGTGCTAATTTCTCTGTTACAGTAGTACCAGTAGACTGTACAAGATAAATAGCAGCAGAGATGATATTTAGCAGCAGCGATGATATAGATATCAGACGGTGAGACTATATCTACTGTACAGGTGAACAGTGTGCAAATTAAGCAACCAGTGTGCGAGTTCCTATATGCAAAGCTGTGTTTGTGTTTGAGTTTTGGGAGTTGTTATTTGTTCAGGAGTCTGATGGCAGTGGGAAAGAAGGAGTTCTTCAGTCTGGTTGTCCTGCATTTCACACTTCTGTACCTCCGGCCTGAGGGTAGAAGTGTGAACAGTCTGTGCTGGGGGTGGGGTCCCGAAGGATGGTGTCAGCCCTCCTTTGGATTCTGTGGTGGTAATGCTCTGGAGAGAGCGGAGTGGACTCCTGGTGATCTTCTCCGCTGTCTTCACCACTCTCTGCATGTGTTTGCGGTCCAGGGCGGCAGTGCTGCTGTACCACGCAGTGATGCAGTTGGTCAGGATGCTCTCAAAGATGCAGCTGTAGAAATTGTTGAGGATCTTGGAGGACATGCAAAACTTCTTCAGCCTCCACAGGAAGTACAGCCGCTGTTGAGCTCTCTTAACCAGCTCTGTGGTGTTGTGTGTCCACTTAAGGTCCTTGCTGATGTGGATGCCCAGGTATTTAAAGCCACTCAGCCTCTCCACCTCAAGCTTTTCGGATGAACAGCGGCTGATGGGGTCTCCTCCTCCATTTCCTCATGTCAACTATCATCTCTTTTGTCTTGTCCGTGTTGAGGGTGAGGTTGTTGTCCTCACACCATGACACCAGGCTGGCCACCTCCCTCCTGTAGGATGCTTTGTCATCACCAGTGATGCGTCCTATCACTGCTGTGTCATCCGCAAACTTTAGGATGATATTGTCCTTGTGGGAGGCAACACAGTCATGGCTGAAGAGGCTGTAGAGGGTGGGGCTGAGAACACAACCCTGTGGGACACCTGTGTTTGTGATGATGGTGGCTGAAGTCCTGTTACCCATCCTGACAGACTGGGGCCTGCCAGTTAAAAAGTCCAGTAGCCAGTCACAGAGGGTGAGGTACAGGCCAAGTGAAGACAGTTTGTCGGTGAGTTTGTGGGGGATGACCGTGTTGAAGGCGGAGCTGTAGTTGACAAAGAGCATCCTAATGTAGGAGTCTTTATCTTCCAGGTGGGAGAGAGAATAATGGAGTGTTGCAGCAATAGTATCTGAGGTGGACCTGTTGGCCTGGTAGGCGTACTGCAGGGGGTCCAGGGTGCCCGGTATGCTGTCCTGAATGAGGGGCAGTACCACTCTCTCGAAGCACTTCATGATGATTGGAGCAAGTGCTACTGGTCTGTAATCATTCAGACAGGTTGCGGGCTCCTTTTGGGGAGGGTGATGATGACTGTGGTTTTGAAGCAGGAGGGGACTATGTTCTGGTTGAGGGAGAGGCTGAAGATGGATATGAGAACGTCAGTCAGCTTATCAGCGCATGCTCTGAGAGCCCACCCAGGGATGTTATCTGGTCCTGTCACCTTGCAGGGGTTGATATGAATGAATGAATGAATGAATGAATGAATGAATTTATTTCGGATAGTACATTACAGGTTAAAAGAAACTGTATAATATAACAACAAGGTCAAATTAGACAAAGACTCCTTCTACTATACAATTCCACGTGAGTTATCCGAAATGGTGATGGCTGAAGCCGCAGCTTATATTGCCCACCCATATTCCATCCAAGAATTCAAAGGAGAAAAAAGAGAAAACAAGACAAGAGCGATTACAATTTAAAACAAGGCTAAGACAAAATATGACTGAGAGAAAAAGAAATATTAAATATTAAAATATTCCTCAGTGCTTTTTGTACCTGGCCTTGTGAGACTGTTAGTGTGTGTGTGTGTGTGGGGGGGGGATGAGTGTGTGTGTGTCTCTTCTCTGTCCTGTAGCTGGTGGTCTCACAGCAGGTGTAAAAGATGTTGATATCATCCGGCTAGCTGTCTGTAGAGCTAGTGATGCTGCTGTTGGTCCTCTTGTAGTCTGTGATGTGTTGCAGGCCTTGCCACATGCACCTCGGGTCAGGAGTGGAGTAGAGGCTGTCCAGCTTTTCTCTGTACTGCCTCTTTGCTGTTGTTATAGCCTTCCTAAGTCCATACTTTGCAGCTTTGTACTCGACCTCATTGCCTGATTTAAATGCAAGAGAGCGAACAAACAGCATCTGATGTACCTGACTGTTGATCCAGGGCTTCTGGTTGGGGAACTTCCTGACCTGTATGGTGGGTACGATGGTATCAACACATGTGCTTATGTACCCAGTCACATATTCAGCATATTCCTGTATGTTTACAGAAGAGTCCTCTTGGGTGGCTGCAGCTTTAAACACATCCCAGTCTGTGCAGGCAAAACAGTCTTACAGGGTGCTTTCAGCCTCTGGAGTCCAGTGCTTAATTTGCTTAATAACAGGGTTTAACAAGTGCCATCATCTTTCATCCACATCGGTTGTCCTGTCTAGCTTCCAGTACTGTATAGTCATGTGAAAAAATTAGGACACCCCACTAAATATTCAGTTCTTTTTCATAAATGTTCACATATCTATGGCTGTCTGTCTTGTTTTTGTTTTTATTTGCATTTTTTAACATTTATTTCAGCCATTTTAAGTGGGAATGAATGTGGGGGTGTCCTAAAAAAGATGGGGGGGGGTCCTAATTTCTTCCTCACAATTTGTTTGGAATTACATTTTACAGAAAATTTGAAAAAAGTCTTTAATTCATTCTAATTATTTAGTTGTATTACATGAATCTCCCAGTATTTTTAACACTGATGTTAAATATCCACATGTCCAAATATGTTAAAAACACACAGTCACATAGGGTGTCCTAATTTTTTCACATGACTAGCTCTGGTTATTTGATTCAGATTGCAGACCCCGAGCTGCCGGTTATGTTCCTTAGTTTTCTGCTAATAAATATCATTGCACCCTTGTTCTGCCTGCGCCCATGAGTCCTCTTCCTCGAACTCTACATCTGCATGGAGGCAGATATGACAACAGCGACTCTCACTAGCAATTTTGGTGGGTCGTAGTTTTCTTAGATGGCATCTAAAATAAAACCTATCTGCAATGTGAGACGACAAAACTACAACTTCCAGAAGCACTATCTGCACACAGTGTATGCTCATTGGTTCACTGTCACCGTGGACGGAGTCGGGCTGGAGCGTTGTAAAGGAGAAGCCGTGGACAGTCTCCTCTGCACGTCAGTCTCCTGTCCCACCCCAGTTTCAAAGTGAACTCACCATGGACAGACCACAGCCGGCAGAACACACTTGTCCCCGCTTTCAACGATCAGATCGTAGGGACAACCTGACCGTGATTCCCCGTTTGTCCGAGCAGGTGGGTAGCCCCCAAAATCAGCTCCTACCTCTGTGGTTAAGCATAAGTATTTTTAGAGCAAACAAGCTCCCGTTTTAATGTCCACAGTTGTGCAAATTTAAGTTTTCTCACCACACAGAGAAAAGGTGACTTTGATTTGTTGCTGTAAATGGTAAATGGCATTCACTTACATAGTGTTTTTTTACTCATCTCTGGATGACCAAAGCACTTTAAAGATCCTGCTATCCACCCATTAACACACACACATTCACACACTGATGGCGGCGGATATGGATAAGGGATAAGGAATGTACTTATATGGCGCTGTTCTAGTCACAAAGACCACTCAAAGCGTTTAACTAGTAGGTACAATGGACCCTCATCTTTTTTTTTGTATACTTTATTAATCCAGAGGGAAATTACAGGGACATCCACCTGAATGGGTGAGGCAGCCACGGTGCCACCACCAATCCCTTCACTATTGGCACACACATTCACACCTAGGGCCCACTTTAGAGTCTCCAATTAACCTAACTTGCAGTGTTTTTGGCCTGTGGGAGGGAAACAGGACATACCCGGGGTAAACTCACTCAGACACGGGGGAGAGAACATGAAACTCCACACAGAAGGGTCAGTGATAGTCAGGGGGGGTGGGATCGAACCCATGATGGTCAGGGGTGGAATTGATCCTGTGACCTTCTTACCGTGTTGCCACAGTGCTAACCACTGTTCCACCAAGCTGCCAAGGGCCTATCAGTGACAGATACATAGGGACAATTTTAGAATCATCAATTAATCTAACATTTATGTCTTTGGATTGTGGGAGGAAACCGGAGCCCCCGGAGTAAACCTACACAGCATTGGGAGAGCATGCAAACTCCATACAAAACCGCTCAAACCCCTGGCAGCCTGGGTACTCGAACCTGGAAACACTTTGAGCTGTGAGGCAACAGTGCTAGCCCACTATACCACCATGCTGCCCCATGGCAGAGCTGCTGATGCAAGGTGCTGGTTAGCCCTCCAAGGAGCAACTGGGGGTTCAGTGTCTTGCTCAAAGACACTTCGACAGGCAGACTGCAGACAGAGCAGGAATCGAACCCCTGACCCTCCGATTAGTAGTCGGCCACACTACACCTGCTTCACAACTGCCCCCCCCCAATTCATTTGTTCTTTGTAAAGAACAATTGAAGCTTCTTCTAAGATGAACTTTCATTTATCTATGCTTTCCATTTTATTTTATCTTATTCATTTACATGTTGTTGTGATATGAAGCTATTTCATGGAAGTAAATCCTCTAAATCTGCTACAGTCCTGGGGGCCTGCATCCCACCAAGACAAGGGTCAATGTAATCTTGTCAAGGTGTAGCAGCTTGACCCAACCTGCTGCCGGTCTGGGCCTGGTTCATGGGAGACCTGTAACCTTCGAGGGGCTTATTGCAGCTGGGAGGTACTAACTTAGCAGTCCCGCACAGCATGTCAGCATGCTGAGAGATGGCAGCCCCAGCAGCTAACTATGCCTATCACAGGGTTAACCACCCGACATGGCAGACTCTTACCTACAGTTACGACCCTCTAACCAGATAAGAACCCATCTGTCCACTCACAAAATCGACCCCTGCGTGCCTCTGACCAACGAATACTGAACCTCTGCAACATAACACAGACCACCACATGGAATGTCCAAACACTTCTCTGCACAGGATATGCAACACCTCTATCACATGAGCTGACTAAGTACAAGATAAGATAAGATAAGATAAGATAAAATAAGCCTTTATTAGGCCCACAATGGGGAAATTCCAGGATTGCAGCAGCACAGATATAGCAGCGCTCCACTCAGAGCAATAATAAATTAGATAATAAGATAAGAACTGGTTAGCCAAAGCAGTAAATAAATATACATATGCACACAGTTAGTATATACACACATACACACACACCACATATGCTAGCAAGGTATCTGTGAAGCATGATGTCTTGGATCAGGGAGACCATCACTGGAGACCACTGTGTCATTTGGAGCAGCCCAGAGGATAGGCAAGGACTCTATGGACGTAGCTGTAGCACCCCCCCACACGACTAAGAGGATTGCTCATTAGCCAGAAACCATTGAGTGATCGGCTGCTTATAGCCCGTCTCCTACACAAACACAGAAAAATTACTGTGATTGTTGCCTACGCACCAACAGAGGTCACTCAGGATACAGAAGACACATTCTTTGACCAGCTACAAGAAGCTATCCAAGATGCTCCACCACATGACATTACCACAGTTCTTACCAATGCTAATGCCACCTTGTCAGCCAATTCACAGAATATTTCCCAGCAGGATGTGATTGGCCCCATATCCATCAACATGACGACCACCAACAATGGTAGCCGCCTTCTGGAGCTGTGCAGAGCCACAAATCTCTGCATTGTTGATACCTGGTTCTCCCGCAAGTGGATCCATCATTGGACATGGTACAGCTGGGACAGAAGAACCAGAAAAGCAATTTACCATATCCTCACCTCAAGCCACTGTAAGACATTTATCAATAATTGCTGAGTCTACTGAGGCACCCAACTAGGCAACACAGATCACAGGCTATTGATGGCCCACATGAGACTTAACCATTTGAGTGTGACTGTCGGCAAACTGTGACATAACCCCTAGTGGTCAACAGTGGTAAAAAAAAATTTCAAGAAACTAGTCAGATCAGATGTCAGAACTTTTCAAGGCTATAACTTTAAAGTGGTAAGAGATAACAGCTTACTGTCAATTAGAAAGACGTAGAATATGATCCAAAGTTTCAGATAGGAGTGAATTTATGCATCTAATTTGCATATAAACAAACACAGATATTTGCTCTTGCTCAGATCTGCGCTCTGCCACTAGGGGCATGCGGAATCTCACACTCAAAGGGTTAAATTGAAGACAAATCCATCTGCCAAGAGCCAAGTATGCCTTGACTTCTCATGATTTATGGACTTAATGATGCATGAATTGTACCAATGTGCTATTACTAATCAATTTAGTGCATTGGCAATGGATGCATTATCGGACTAGCAGCATTTTAGAAATGTAGTTTACACCACAGCCGAGGAAACAGTCGGCCAGAATAGACCCTCCCTAAGACAGCCATGGATCTCACAGGAGAGGCTTGACATCATTAACCGTCATCGAACTGCACACCTACAAGGAGACCTAGTATCACTGCCTCAATAGAATATGCAACTTGGCCATCCACCAGGACTGCGACAACTGCTGGACCAAACAAGCGGCAAAGGTAGAGGCTGTTGGCCCAACAAGATGAATGAATGACAAATATGCAGCCTTCTTGTCAAGCCAAAGCCTTGCCCACATAAGATAAGAGATAAGATAAGATAAGCTTTATTAGTCCCACAATGAGGAAATTCCAGGATTGCAACAGCACAGGGATAGCATACATCAGAGCAACAATCAGAAGGCAAGAAAAAAAAGCAAGAGCAGCTAATATTACATATGTACATATTACTATAAATATATATATATATATACACACCACGACACATAGTGCAGAGCATTGTAGATGGATGGAATAATATTTGAGTATATAACACACAGTGCGGAACATTGTAGCTAGATGGAATATATATGTAGATATATAAACACCCCACAGTACGGAGGCATTGCAGCTAGGTGGAATAAATATGTAAATATAAACACACACAGTGTGGAAGCAATGTAGCTAGATGGAATAAATATATAGATATATAAATATAAATATAAACACACCCAGTGCGGAGCATTGCAGCTAGATGGAATAAATATGTAAATATATAAACGCACACAGTGCAGAGCATTGTTGCTAGACGGGATGAAACAGCACAACCGTCTACTTAGTTATCTTACATGGTATGATTATGTGCCCATACATATTCTCACCCTCCATAGTGACCAGTATTTTCCTAGTTGTATGCCGGAGAGGGGACCATATGTGTAGTCTATTGCATCTTTTGCATTCAAAAACTATTAGGTTGTTACGTCTTTTTGCTATCTCTGCGAGCAGCCCTGCTTAGGTTGTACAGTCTGACAGCCGTTGGTAGGAAGGACCTGCGAAACCTCTCGGTTGTGCACCTGGGATGATGTAGTCTGCTGCTAAATGAGCTCCTCAGTGCATTCAGTATGTCCTGCATAGGGTGGAACTCAGACTCCAGCAGAGATGACAGTTTAGCCACCGTCCTTCTTTCTCCTATCTCCTCCACCGGGTCAAGGCACTGCCCCAGGATAGATCTAGCTTTCTTGATCAGTTTGTTCAGTCTCTTCCTATCGGCTGCGGTAATGTCACTGCCCCAGCAGACCACTCCAAAAGTGATGGCTGATGCCACCACCGTGTCATAGAATGTCTTCAGCAGCGCCCCTTGTACACCAAAAGACCTGAGTCTCCTCAGTAAGAACAGCCTGCACTGTCCCTTCTTGTAGAGTGCATCAGTATTGTGTGACCAGTCTAGTTTATTGTTCAGATGAACACCCAGGTACTTGTAGGATGTCACCATCTCAATGTCTGTTCCCTGTATATTTACTGGTGCTGTGAGGGGTTGTCCATGCCTGCGGCAGTCCACCACCTGTCATATCCTGAGCGCTTTTGTCCACGCTCGGGTTATTCCTCATCCCTGTCAGGTTTTGACAGCTGGTGTCGTCACTCGGGCTTCCCGGGCTCTGATTGGCCAGACGCTCGGGGGCTCTCAGCTGTCAGAGCAGCTGCGCTGCGTTTCCAATCATGAGCAGCTGGCTTTAAATGTCAGTGCGAGTGAGTTGGACTCTGCGGCTGTCTCGTCAAAAGTCTTATGACTTTCCCCTGTCTCCTACCACATGCTTCCTGGGTTCCCCGACGTATCCCGCTGCATGTAAGTTGTCTGCTAGTTGGAATTGTCTTCTCCCTCGCTGACGTTCCTTCCTTATTGCGGCGGACGAGAGCTCCTCGTCTCTGCCATAACTCTCTCCCTGTTCCACGTTCTATATTCCTTGCCTTTGCGGCGTACGAGTGCCCCTCATCCTAGCCGCTAATCTCTGTTGTGTTTTGATATTGTGTTGTGTAACGAAGCCCGCGTGGCAAGTTGTATTGCACACCCAAGCCCTGTGCGATATTAATAAAAGAACTGAATTGCAACTTACTGAACTGTGGCGTCTTATGCTGGCTCGTGAGGGCCAGCCGTGACAGTAGACAGCCGCCAGAAGGAGACGCCGTTCTCAGTAAGTTGCGTTCTGGGAACTTTGCCCCTTCCTGTCCAGGTACGTGGCGTTGGAAATATGCCATCTCAGCGGAGTCGTTCTCGGGGTTCCCACGTCCTGCTGACCAAGGCGCTGGAGGAGGTAGATGAAATCCTCATCATCGCCTCCGACCTCGATGGGCATCCAGACACCTCCCTCGCCCCTCCTCTCCTCGGTTATCAGCCCGATGAACAGTGGTATTTAGACCGGGCTGAGGAGGTGCTTGACCGTCTGCCTTCCCGCTACAACGGTCACCCCGAGGTCGACGCGAGGAGACTCGACATCGCTGCCCAACGCCAGATAATTCAGATGTACGAAGAGGAGGAGGCTGCAAGGTGGAGTGATCTCTGGCTCCAGCTGCCTGAGGCGCTGGAGGAGGTGGATGACTTCATCAGCGCTTCCGCCAGCCTTGACGACTCATCCGAAGCGCACTATTACCTGGACTGCGCTGAGATAACGCTCGACCGATTGTCTCCCCCGCTACACCGACCACTTGGACGTCCAAGCGAAGAGACAAGAGATCGCCGCCCACCGTGAGGCGCTCCAGGATATCGAGGAGGAACGAGGCCAAAGGCGGAGTAATCGGAGCTCCTGCTGCCCGCTCTGGAATCCGGATCCTTCCCTCGATCCAGTCCTGGAGTTCGCACCACCCGGTGCCCGTCGTAGACGTCGGCGCCGTGGCCAGAGACGTTCTCAGCGCGACTCCCTTCCGGAATCCGCTCCGGTTCACTGGGCTGACCCCATTCATCCCACTGCTGTCTCCCCAGTGTCTCTCCAGGAGGAGATCCCTGCAGCCTTTCCCCCCCGGGCCTGCTTCCCCCGCTGAGCTGTCAGCGCGTCACGCCCGGCCCGACTTGGCTGTTGCCCCCTCCGCCTCGACGCCTTCTCCAGCGGCTGGGAGTTTGAGAGGTTTTGCTCCAGTGGACAGCGCGGCTACACCATCCCGAGTGGCCCCCTCTCCTCCTTCAAGAGAGTCTCCGGCCACCACCCGGTGGGAGGAGGATGGAATGACGTTCCCTACGGCAGGTTCCACCGCCCCTCCGGGAGGCAGGCAAGTACAAGTTCACTTTTTTCCATCTAATAGTGATTTGTTCTGTCTGACTCCTGGGGGTGAGGCTCGGGGTTTGCAGCCCCCCGAGCCCCAACTCTCTGCTGATATGTTAATTAAACCCGCTGCCTCTGTGTCTCCCCCTGCTGAGCACGCTTCGACTTCTGAGGAGCGTCGCCAGACGAGGAGTGAGCCTGCGGCCCTCGGGCAGAAGACACCAGCCCCGCAGCCATTTTCTGGGCAGAGGAGATCGGACGACTGGTTGGAGCCTGTGCCGACGACGGAGCGTCCCCGGGACTCCGCAGATGAACAGTCCGGTCCAGCGGGCCGAGAGCCCCCCACCTCCACGCCTCATGAACCGCCAGCGTGGATGATGACGTCGGGGGATCCTCGAGCTGCAGGAGCCCCTCCTTCAGGGGCGGATGACGTCACGACGGAGTGGGAACCAGACGACAACCTCCTCCCGTTTGAACCCGGAGCATCGAAGTCCTGAATGGCGGCAGAACCCGAGATCAGGCAAGTGCTCTATTTTCTATCCCTCCTCTTCTTTCTGGAGCATTATTGCCTGTCTCTCGGGGGGGGCGAGCCGGGTGCAGCCGTCTGCTGCGCTCGAGCCTGTCTCGCCGGGCCCTGCCGCTGCCGTTGATCCTGATCCCAGTTCCTTTTGTCCTTCTGAGCCTCTCCCCAGGGTCACTGGAGGCGAACCTGCTCTAGGTGCCACCTTGGAGGGTCCGGCTCTCGGCATGGGGTCCACCGGGAGTGCTCCGCCGGTTCAAGCGGAGCTCGACGTCAGGGAGGTTCCGGCCCAATCGGGGTCCGACGCGGGTGCTGCTCTCGCCCGATCGGAGCTTGACGTCATGGAGGTTCCGGCCCAATCGGGATCCGACGCGGGTGCTGCTCTCGCCCGATCGGAGCTTGACGTCATGGAGGTTCCGGCCCAATCGGGGTCCGACGCGGGTGCTGCTCTCGCTCGATCGGAGCTCGACGTCATGGAGGTTCCGGCCCAATCGGGGTCCGACGCGGGTGCTGCTCTCGCTCGTTTGGAGCTTGATGTCATGGAGGTTCCGGCCCAATCGGGGTCCGACGCGGGGGCCGCTCTCGCTCAATCGGAGCTCGGCGCCATGGTCATTCTGACCCAGGCGGGTTCCGGAGATTGTGTAGCTGACCCACCACTGAGCGCTTTCCAGGCCATGCCCCGTCCTCGCCATGGCCCCTTCTTCCCCGCTTTTGAGACTGCGGGAGTTAATTCCAGCTGGCCCGGTTCGCCGACCTTCCCCCAGCCATTCTGTTGGCAGGCCGATACTGCCCGACCACCCGGTGACCGGCTCTGTCCTTTTGGCGTCCGGGCCCAGTTTCCTGACGAGCAGGATGATTCTTTCGGCGCCCTGGTCCGCCCGCCAGAGACATGGTTTCCCTCGGCCCGGGGTTTGGCTGAGCCGTTAGGGCACGTTCCGCTGCTTCTGCTGGCGGCCTGGATGCTGGGTGCTGGGAGGCCTCCTGAGCGGAGTTATTTAACACTATTCCCCAATGGTTTTTTTTCCTGCCCTTCTCTTGCCCCATCACTGGCTTGTGCCTGGTTTTTCTTTTTTTTCTCCTCCCCTCTCAGACTGAAATTCCCCACTGGGGATTGATCTTCGTATTTAAAGTGACTGTTTTTCGTTAATGGACATATGTTCTCTTGCCGTTGCTATTTTTAAGGTTATTTTCTGGGATGACTGTTTTGGGGTTGTTTCTTGCACTCCCGATTTGAGACTCTTTTGAGCTGAATTTCCTTTTCCTTTTGACAGAATGTTATCATGAGTATTGTTTGTTTCTTACTGGGTATGATTGTATATTTTCGATGTTACTTTCTTACTCGGGTCTTGTTCCTTTTTGGCACCTGTGTTGTCTTTTGGTTTTGAAGATTTTCTGTTCACTTTAGCCTGGAGATGAAGGTATTTTCTGTTCTTTTATTTCTTTGACCCTGCCTTGTAGTATTGGCTGGTATTCTATGTATTCTCATCTTGGTTTTCTTTTTGTGGCGATATGTGTGTCAAGTCACATGGGTTGTAGTTAATGTCTTTTGTTATATGTGAGAGATGTCCATCTAGCGTTGGTTTTTCTTTTTTTTACTCGTCTTATTGTCCCCGTTTATGTACGGTTCTTGCCTTTTTTTTCTCTCCCTCCCTTCCCCGATGTTCTTGTCCCCTTGTTGTTGTGGGTTGACCCTGCTCCCCCTCCACCTGCTCCACCCTCCCTGGGGTGGGGTGGGGGGGTCTGGATGTTACGCGCGACCAGGAGTTCGCGTAGAGGGAGGGGCTCTGTCATATCCCGAGCGCTTTTGTCCACGCTCAGGTTATTCCTCATCCCTGTCAGGTTTTGACAGCTGGTGTCGTCACTCGGGCTTCCCGGGCTCTGATTGGCCAGAGGCTCGGGGGCTCTCAGCTGTCAGAGCAGCTGCGCCACGTTTCCAATCATGAGCAGCTGGCTTTAAATGTCAGTGCGAGTGAGTTGGACTCTGCGGCTGTCTCGTCAAAAGTCTTATGACTTCCCCTGTCTCCTACCACATGCTTCCTGGGTTCCCCGACGTATCCCGCTGCATGTAAGTTGTCTGCTATTTGGAATTGTCTTCTCCCTCGCTGACGTTCCTTCCTTATTGCGGTGGACGAGAGCTCCTCGTCTCTGCCATAACTCTCTCCCTGTTCCACGTTCTATATCCCTTGCCTTTGCGGCGTACGAGTGCCCCTCGTCCTAGCCGCTAATCTCTGTTGTGTTTTGATATTGTGTTGTGTAACGAAGCCCGCGTGGCAAGTTGTATTGCACACCCAAGCCCTGTGCGATATTAATAAAAGAACTGAATTGCAACTTACTGAACTGTGGCGTCTTATGCTGGCTCATGAGGGCCAGCCGTGACACCACCAGCTCCTTAGTTTTCCTCGCGTTGATCTGGAGGCAGTTCCGATGGCACCAGTCCACGAAGTCCTGGATAAGCCCTCTGTACTCAGCTTCATCTCCATTGGAGATGAGGCCAACGATCGCAGAGTCATCAGAGAACTTCTGTGGATGGCAGTGTGTTGTGTTGTGTGAGAAGTCCGCAGTATAAAGAGTGAACAGGAAGGGAGCCAATACCGTTCCCTGGGGGGCCCCCGTGCTACCGATGATCGTGTTGGACACACAGTCCCGGGTTCTCACAAACTGAGGCCGGTTCGTGAGGTAGTTCAGGATCCATGATGACAGGTGCTGGTCCACCCCTGCGCACAGCAGCTTGTCCTTCAGGATCATCGGTTGGATGGTGTTGAAAGCACTGGAGAAGTCAAAGAACATGATCCTCACCACATTCCTGGGCTTCTCCAGGTGGGACAGAGAATGGTGAAGGAGGAAGATCACCGCATCCTCCACCCCAATGCCATGCAGGTAGACGAACTGGAGTGGATCCATCGCTGGTTCCACCAGGGGGCGGAGGTGAGCAAGGAGCAGTCTCTCCAGGGTCTTCATCAAGTGGGATGTCAAGGCCACCGGTCTGTAGCTGATCAGGTCTTTGGGGTGGGAAGTTTTTGGTACAGGTACCACACAAGATGTTTTCCACAGCTGTGGTACCCTCCCCAGCTTCAGGCTCAGGTTGAAGATGTATGCCACAATCCCACACAGCTGGTCTGCACAGGACTTGAGGAGCTTTGCGCTGATGCTGTCCAGTCCCGTCGCCTTCCTCGCCTTGATCTTCCTCAGCTCCGTCCTCACCTGGGTCTTGGTCAGGGTCAGGATGGGGGGCTGTGTGTTGGGAGTGGGGGGTGTTGGTGGAGTGGGGAGTGGGCAGCAGGACTTGATGTCTTTAGAGGCAGCAGTGGTTGTTGTGCAGTCAGGGGGGGAGGGCGGTTGGTCAAACCTATTGAAAAACAGATTCAGATTGTTTGCCCACTCCCTGCCCCCCGTGGCCTGGGGGGGAGGTATTCTAGAGCCCAGAGATGGTTTTGAGGTTTCTCCAGACCCCGCTGATGTCGCTCTGTTGCAGCTTGTCCTCCATCTTCTTCCTGAAGCTGTCCTTGCCTTCTCTGATCTTTCTCCTCAGCTCCCTCTGTACGGACTTCAGCATCTCCCTGTTCCCCGACCTGAAGATCCTCTTCTTCTCTCTCAGAAGTGTTTTTATCTCAGGGTTGATCCAGGGTTTGTTGTTTGAGCAACACCGTATGGTCTTGGTGGGAACCGTGTTGTCCACACAGAAGCTGAGGTAGCCCGTGAAGGTGTGAGTGAGGCCTTCGATGTCCTCACCATGTGGATCGCAGAGCTGCTTCCAGGCGGTGGTTTCAAAACAGTCCTTTAGAGCATCCATTGCCTCCTCAGACCATAACTCCACAGTGTGCATGGCCGGAGGTTGTCTGTGCACTAGGAGTTTGTACACCGGCCGGAGATGAACCAAGTTGTGATCCGATCTCCCGAGTGGGGGGAGTTGTGATGAGGTGTACGCCTCCTTAGTGTTTGCGAAGAATAAGTCCAGTGTTTTATTGTCTCTAGTGTGGCATGTGACATACTGGGTAAACGTGGGTAGAATGGGAGATAGTGAAACATGGTTGAAATCGCCTGAGATGAGGAGAAGAGCATCTGGGTGTTCTGTCTGCAGCCTGCTGGTTACTGAATGGATAACGTCACGCGCTGTCCCAGCGTTCGCCGTCGGATTTGCAAAAACAACAATGCAGATCACGTGTGAGTATTCTCTCGGGAGATATGTAGGCCGCATGCTAACAGCTAGCAACTCAATGTCTTTGCTGCAGTGTCGTTGTTTAACAGTGATATATGTCCCGGTCTGCACCAGTTGTTGTTAACAAACATTATCACTCCACCGCCCCTTGCTTTGCCACTGTCTGGTGTTCGGTCGGCCCGTATCATGTGGAAACCCTCCAGCTCAATGTTAGCATCTGCTGCTAGTTCAGTTAGCCACGTCTCAGAAAACAAAAGGAGAGAGCACTCCCGGTATGTGCTATCGTGGTGGGAGATAGCCGCTAGCTCATCTACCCTTCCCAGTAACGACCGTACATTCCCCATGACAATAGATGGAAGCGAGGGTCTGTACCTTATATTTTTTGTCCTCCTCCTTACTCCAGCCCGGCAGCCGCGGCGTTTTCGCCTCAGTTCTCTCGGTATGTCGAGTTTTCCCATTAGCACCGGGTGGCGGTTGAGTGCTAGCAGCTCTTCCCTGCTGTATCGTCTCCTGCTATAAACAGTGGCTCCGTCCACCGGCTCAGGAGACATTTGGGATGATCTGTGTGTCCGTGATATAAATGGAGTGAAAAAAAACGGATCAAAAAGAGAGAGGGAGGGAAAAAAAGACTCAGAATTGAGCCACTGTTGCAAAGGGCGGCTGACTCGTGTGGCGCCGGATCAAAAAAAAAAAAATGCAGTTTCCTCATTAAAGACAATGTAGGTAACATCATATCCACAGAAGCTGACTGCATCAGCCCCACACTGACTGAGGCTGCCAACGTTGCTGATGACTCAAACACTTGACTGTTCCATCACTCCCATTACATTAGACAAGGTCAAAGCTGCTCTGAAGAAGCTGAAGAATGGGAAGGCTCCTGGCATCTGTAACATCACAGCCGAGATGTTGAAGACTGGAGGCAAGAAGATGATCCAGTGGCTCATCAATCACGTGTGGATCCTAGAGAAGCATCCAGACGATTGGCGACGGGTTATCTTACCATTCTGGAAAAGGAAGGGAGACCAGCTCATCTGCAATAACCATAGAGGTACTACGTTACTTTCCATCCCAGGCAAACTTATACCCATATCCTATTAACCAGAGCAATTCCAGCCATCAGGAGCAGACGTCACCCGCAGCAAGCAGGCTTTATGCCCAATCATTCAACTATTGACCACATCTCTGCACTATGCCTTGTAATTGAAAAGATATGTGAGTTTAGAAGAGATCGGCATCTCTATATTGCCTTCATAGAGCTCCGAGCTGCCTTCGACATGGTGGACAATGCATTCCTTTAGAAGATCCTGAAAGAACTTGGAGCACTGTCAAAGATGATCACCCTCTTCCAGCAGATGCACAACAATACTGAGAGCTGCATCAGAGTGAACAGTAAGGATTTCGATTGGTTCACTATAAACAGTGGAGTTCATAACAACCTGCAGCTGAACGCACTGAAGACTGCGGAGATGATTGTGGACTTCAGGAAAGTCACAACCCCCCTGCCCCCCCTCACCATCACAGGCTCTCCCATCACCATTGCAGATTCCTTCCGCTTCTTGGGCACCACCATCACCCGGGACCTCAAATGGGAGCCAACCATCAGCTCCCTCATCAAAAAGGCCCAGCAGAGGATGTTCTTTCTGCGGCAGCTGAGGAAGCTCAAGCTACCCACAAAGATGTTAGTGCAGTTCTACACGGCCATCATCGAGTCCATCCTCACCTCCTCCATAACTGTGTGGTATGCAGGAGCCACTGCCAGGGACAGACTAAGGCTGCAGCGCGTCATGCACACTGCTGAGAAGGTGATCGGCTGCAAACTCCCATCTCTCCAGGACCTGTACATCTCCAGGACCCGGAGGCGTGCTGGCCGGATCATAGCCGATCCTTCACACCCTGGTCACGTACTGTTTGCCCCCCTCCCCTCAGGTAGAAGACTTCGGTCCATTTGGACTAAAACCTCCCGGCACATGAACAGCTTTTTCCCCTCTGCCATCAGACTGCTGAACATTAAGTGACTTATTGACTCTCGTGCACTATGTACAGCAGCTCAACCAGACTCATGTCATTCATCACTGTTTTTTCTGTTGCATTATCAACTGCACTGTGGTACCCCATATTATCTGCTACTTGCTAATTTTTTTAAAACTGCCTTGACTAGTACTACTCATTATTACTATTATTATTATTTTTTTTTCCACAATATCTTTATTGAACCTTTTTTTTAACAAACATGACACAAACAATCAAACACTAACATTAAAGTACTACAAAAAAAAAATGCACTAAAAACACCAACAACCACCAACAAAATCAAGTCTTCAACAATGCTCCTCTGTTTAGTCTAGACAATCCATTACATAAGTATACATATTATGTTCACCAGTTTGGAATTTACAAGGTCCACACACATCATTCACCTTCTTCTTCAAGAGTTATGTTTAAATTTTTTACATAATCAATAAAAGGTCTCCATATATTCTCAAACACACTTCCTTTGATTTCAGTATGTATGTTATTCTTTCTAATGGAAGGTTTGTTAACATCTGTCTTAACCACTGAGTCACATCTGGTCTATGAGTCTTTTTCCACAGTAGTGCAATACATTTTTTGGCATTAAGCAAACTGAGGTCTATGAATGTTCTTTCACTTTTATTAAAGTTATGCTTTTTTGGGTACAGACCCCAACAAAAACAGTTTAGGATTCAATATGATTTGTTTTGAAATTATTTTTTCAATTGTTACCCTCACCTCTTCCCAAAACATTCTAATTATTCTACATTCCCATAAACAATGAAATAGGGTTCCTTTACTTTCCATGCATTTTGTGCATGTATCTGGTATATTTTTGTTATATCTATTTAACTCCTCCGGTGTAACATACATCCGCATTAACCATTTAAAATGTATCAATTTAAGGCGTACATTTATTGATTTGGTTTGAGCTTCTGTACAAGCCAATCCCCATTGTTCCTCTGAAATTTCAGTTTGCAGATCTTCTTTCCAGTAGTTTAATCTTTTCTGTGAGTTTTCACTTGAGGATAGTGTCAATGAGTTATAAAACTCTGAAATAATACCCTTTCTTTTACTATCTTTCATCAACAGTTTTTCCAAGGATGAGTAAATAGGTCGAGTGAGAGCATTATTTTGATTTGATCGAATAAAGTTCCTAAGTTGAAGATATTTAAAAAAATGTGTTCTATTAAGATTAAATTTGATCCTCAGCTCTTCAAAAGACATTATGTTATCTGCACATGACAGATATAAATCTTGAATCTTTTGAATCCCTTTTAAATTCCATACTTTAAATACAGCATCCGCTCTCCCTGGTTTAAAATATTGATTACCCCATATTGGGCTAAATTGTGACAGTAAGTGTGGTTCTTTTAAATAGTTTTTAGTTTCACACCATATTTTGATCATATGTTTTACAAATGGATTTTTAACTTGTTTTTGTAATTTTTTTGCCAAATCTGAGTATATGAATATGGGAAGAGGTAAAGGTAAATTGTATGATTCCATTTCAGTCCAGTGAGGGAGATCATTTGATGAAAAATAATATGTCATAGACCTCAGTTGTGCCGACCAATAATACAACATAAAATTCGGACATTTCAGACCTCCACGATCAAATGGTAAATATAATAAAGACAGACGTAATCTAGCCCTCCTGTTGTTCCATATAAATTCCACTAACTTTTTTTTAATTCTTGAGAATAAATCTAAAGATGGTGGTAAGGGAATGTATTGAAATAAATAAAGTATTTTAGGTAAGATATTACTTTTAAGAATATTGATTCTCCCGATCATCGACATTGGTAGTGACATCCATCTCTGAAGTAACTCATTAATATCTGTCATTAAGGCTTCATAATTGACACTGGCGACTGATTCTAGCTTAGGCACAATTTGGATTCCTAAATATTTAAACTGATTTACAACATTGAATTGATTTACCTCAGGGGCTGGATAATTTCTCTGGGTCTCATTTAGCATTAATATTGAAGATGTAGTTTTATTTATTTTATATCCTGATATTTCCCCAAAATTCTTTATTAAATTCAACAAGGTCGGAATTGATTTTTTAAGATTCGACATAAACAAAATTATGTCATCGGCATACAGGGAGATTTTATGTTCTGTTGGTCCAACTTTAATTCCATATATTTGTGACTGTAGACGTATCGCCATCACTAAAGGTTCAATTGCCATAGTAAACAGTAAAGGTGAAAGTGGACAACCTTGTCGACATCCTCTATTGATTTTTATTGATTTTGAAATATTGTTATTTGTTAGGATTTCTGCTGTAGCATTATTATATATTATCTGAACCCATTTTATGAAATTATTTCCAAGTCCAAACCTTTGTAAGACTTCAAAAAGAAAGGGCCATTCAACTCTATCAAAGGCCTTTTCGGCATCCAGTGATAAGAGAGCTGTATCCGGTGCTTCTTTATTAGAATAAATAATATTAAATAGTCTTCTTACATTATGGAAGCCTTGTCTTCCCTTTATAAAGCCATTCTGATCTCGATTAATAATATTTGGTAAAATTTCTTGTATTCGTCTTGCTAAAATTTTACAGATTATCTTAAGGTCGGCATTTAATAGGCTTATTGGTCTCATATTTTCACATTTATTAGAGGGCTTACCTGGTTTTGGCAACAGTATAATTAAGGCATTATTCATGTATGATGGTAAATTACTATTTTGAAATGCTTCTAAAACCATTTCCAAAAAAGGTTTTATTAATTTATTCTTAAATTTTTTATAAAGGTCAACTGGAAGACCATCTGGTCCTGCACTTTTTCCTGATTTCATATTATCAATGGCTAATCCAACTTCTTCTTGACTAATTTTAGACTCCAGTATCTCCCTATTTTCATTTGGAATACACGGTATAAATAGTTCGTTCAAAAACCCATGTAGTTTTGTTAAGTCAGATTCATTTTTGGTATCATATAATTTTTCATAGTAATCTCTAAAGGCTCTATTAATTTCTAAAGGATCTATAACTACCTGTCCGTTACTTATAATACTGGTAATTGGTGTTTTAAATTCTAATTGTTTAATCTGCCATGCCAATAACTTTCCTGATTTTTCACCTTGTTCATAAAAAGATTGTTTCAATCTTAGAAGACTCGAGGCAGCTCTATTCACTGATTTTTTGTCATATTCAGCTCTCAAAATCAGTAATTCGTTCTCCAACCTTGGATCACTTCCTGCATACACTCTTTCTTGAAGAATTTTTATTTTATGTTCCAATTGGACTCTCTCCTCTCGAGTCTTCTTAGATTTTGAACCTGTATAACTAATAATATGTCCCCTAATAAAAGCTTTGAAAGCCTCCCACTTTACACATGCTGACGTTTGTGTAGTATTGATGTCAAAGAACTCATCTATCTGTTTTTCTATGTATTTAACAAATTCCTCATCCTGAAGCCATTTATGCTGAAATTGCCATCTACCTGGTTCCTTTGTCAATTTCTTATCTACATACATTAGACAGCAGGGTGCATGATCAGAGATCACGATGTTATCATAAAAACAGTTTTGAATCTTGGACCTTAATTCTGTGGAGATCAAAAAATAATCAATACGTGAGAATGTCTTGTAGGTATTGGAATAACAAGAGTAGGCTTTAACTTGTGGTTTCATTTCTCTCCATATATCTAGCAATTTCAATTCTTTCATAAAATGATTAATGGTCATCCTACATCCATTGTGCGTACAGTCCAGTCCTGTTGATCTATCTATACCGGGATTCAATGTACAATTAAAATCCCCTGCTATTATATGTTGCCCTGTAAGTGATGATAAGATAAGAAATAAATTAGCAAAGAACTTTTGATCATCTATATTGGGACCATATAAGTTCACCAAATTTATATTTTCTAATGGCAAAGATCCTTGAATGATTACATATCTTCCAAATTTGTCTCCAATTACATTTTTCACTTGAAATGAGACTGATTTATGTATGAGAGTCATAACTCCCCTGGCTCGGGATGAAAATGATGAGGTGAATACACTTCCCTGCCATCTACTCCTAATTCTTTTTACATCCTCCTCTATTAGATGAGTTTCTTGTAAAAACACAATTTTTGAACCCATGTCTTTTATTTTATTCATAACTTGTTTAAGTTTTTTTAAATTTTGTAGACCTCTGCAATTCCATGAAGTTAAATTAAGATTAACGCTTTGGTTTATGATCAATAGGGAGTTTGGGATTACCTTGCAGTGTAAACATGCTCATACAGAGAAGCAAAAACATGAGTGGTTGAACATTCATCCTACAAACTACACACAAACAAATTCCCCCTTCCCACATTTGTGGCAATCCCCCCAAAATCAAAAGAAAAATTCCGTCTCCCGATATAGCCGTCGACCGCTCCACACCCACGAGGATCAGCCAAAGCCACTCCTTCTTCATCCTCCCAATCACCCTAACTCTACTGCTTTTAATAACGTAACATTAACTCTCTTCTGTAATTTTCCAATTTAACTCCAAAATTTTATAGCAATTTTGTACTTTTTTTTTTTTTTTTTTTTTTTTTTAGTATGTAATACAATCTATATTTTGTAATCTTGCTATATGCTTCAAATCAGTTAAATGCCTATGTAAATGCTCAAATATTCTACCCTATATTCTGTTCATGCTTAGCTCCCACCAGTCTCTTCCTGGATCTTCTTGATGAGCTCCTGCGCCTCCTCAGGGGTCTTGAAGATGCGTGTTCTGCCCTCATATGTGACCAGAAGTCTTGCAGGGTGACTCACTCCATGACGAATCTCAAGGTTGCGCAGTTCTTTACGAATGGGGTCAAACTGCTTCCTTAATTGTTGGATTCCTGAGGCCAAATCTGGGTAGAACCGCACCTGATGATCTTGGTATTTAATTTCTCCTTTGGCCCGCACCGCGTTGGAGATCGTCATCCTGTCTCTGTAGCTGAGGAACTTCATAATTAGCGTCCTCGGTGCTGCCTTGTTACCTCTCGGTGGGCCGATTCGGTGGGCGCTTTCCAAGACGACTGATGATTTTAGCTCCGCGTTGTTCAGTGCCTCCGGGATCCACCCCTCCAAAAAGGAGCATGAATCACGACCTTCGGCTCCCTCCGGTAGACCCACCAGCCTCAGGTTGTTCCATCTCGACCGGGATTCCAAGTCCAGAACATTATTTTCCAGACATTTATTTTTTTTCTCCAAAGTGCGCACCTTTAATTGAAGTCCGCTGATTTCATCCTCCGCACTAGAAACACGAAGCTCCGCCTGCGTCACTCGCTCCACGCAGTCACCCAACTCCTTTCTCATTGCATCCAACGCTGCCATAATCCCATCAAGTTTAGCGGAAAAGTCTGCTCTCATTGAGCTAATGGCAGCCAGCACTGCACCTGTGCCGCCATCATCAGCAGTTACCGCACCACCGCTAGTTTCATCCGCCATATCCGCAGCTTTCCCTGCTGCGCCACAGACTTGAAAGTCCGTTAATTTGGACTGCTTCGGCGATTCAATTTTTCCCCCTCCTAATTTCCCAGCCTTAGTCTTCACCGGCATATCCTCACCCAAACGCTGGGAAAAGTTCTGTTCCGAATGAGAGAGTTATTTGCCGAATCTTTATCTCCAGGAGCAGAGCAGAGTGATACGTGTCCTTCTAGGTGGCCGCCATAACCGGAAGTCCACTATTATTATTATTATTATTATTATTATTATTATTATTACTTATTTTTCTACACTTATTGCACGTTTTTAATCCTTTAGTTTTTTAGTTTATCTCTTTATCTCATCATGTTTTTAATGTTGCAGCATGGCACCGAGACAAATTCCTAGTTTGTGTACTACATGAACAATGGCAATAAATCTGATTCTGATTCTGAGTTCCTTAGGCTTGTGTGGCAGCATCGACTACCTAATGACAAGGGTCACTGCATGCATACCTGGGGTTTCTTCTGGAGAGTGCAATCTGGCAGACCTTGAGTATACTGATGACACCATCCAACTTGCTGATGACCTGGAATGACATTGAGATGCCCTAACCATGTTCAACGAGGAGGCCAAGAAGCTTGGCCTCAGCATCAACTGGTCCAACACTGAGCTCATGTACATTGGAGAAGGTCCTGACTCTGCACCCCTCATGTTTAACCAATGTCTAATCAACTTTGTTTCTACCTTTAAATACCTGTGCTCAACAATCTCTCAAACTAGTGACCTAAAGCCTGAGGTTGACCGGTGACATGCGCTGGCCTTGGCAGTGATGTAGTCCCTGTGGAGACCTCTCTGGCACCACCACCACATTTCATAAAGGACTAGGCTTTGCATCTACAGCTCCTCTGTTATTTCAGTCCTACTGTATGATAGATAGATAGATAGATAGATAACTTTATTAATCCCCACAGGGAAATAATAAGTAATTCAAACAACGAACATTTAAACCATTAGTGCATAAACCCCTGGCAGTCCCGTGAACATTCCCCCACCCCAGTACTTGCAGAACAACAACATGAATTCACACAGTGCTGGTCCATTAACATATCACACACTGGCTTTAACACAATAAAACACACACGAGAACAGGGGAAATTACATTCAGGCTACCAGAGACTTCACTTACTGTCTAATTATTTTTTTTTTTTTTTACTCACCAAGCAAAATATCAACAACACATAATAGAAAACCCACACTGGTAACCCAAACCCCAAATTGTCTCACTAAGAACCCCCTCTAGAGCGTCCGTCCGGCGGCTTACTCTCAGAGCACCTCTGCCTTGTCCTTACCAGAGGTGGGCTGCACCGGCGTTTTCCTCCTCCCACACGCCGCAGCTCATTGGGGTGTCTTTTGGAACCATCTGAGAGCACAAGATAGCCACCATCACGGGCTCCCACCACTCACAGCCGTCCATCACCATCTCTCTGCTCTCAAGATTTGTACCCCGCAGAGAGCCGCAGTGAGCCCATAATGTTGAACGTGTTTTCACCTTAGCCATATCTTAAGGTGGAAACACCGCCGTGACCTAATCTTCACGGTGACGGTATACTCCTCATCACTCTCGCCAGCTTCGCTGTCCAGATCTGTGGCCAGTGCCTTCCACTGCTTCTCTTCTTTGCGCAGCTTTTCTTTCTCGCCGAGATTCCTGGTCAATAATTCCGCTGCTTCATACTGTTGCGTTAGCTCCATGGCAGCTGCTAGTGTCAGCTCCCCAGCATGCATAAGGAGGCAAACCCTCATGGAGGAATATAGCACGTGCTCCGCTAACTGGGTGCGGATCATTTCTTCCTCCAGGGTGCCAGAATGGCACTCTCCCGCCAGCTGCCGCAGGTCTGCCACAAACTGCTGCACTGACTCACTCAGCCACTGGCGTCACTGCCGAAACTGGATTCGCCTCATGATGGTATTCTCAGGGGCACGAAAATAGCCCGCCATCAGCCTCACCACATCATCAAAACTGTCACCGCATCCCAATGTACTCAGAATTCTCTGGTCCTCCATACCCAGGCTGTGGACCAGAATAACCCTTGCACGCAATTTCTCGAGGTCGCCGAGGTCCAGGGCTATGGGGTAGTTTTCGAAGGCCGTGTACCACCTGGCCCAGGGAATGGGTGGCTCACCTGGAGCTTCCAGGAATGGCCGAAAAGCGGTAGCTGCCCTCTCCATGCCGTATATCCTCGTTGCCAATGTTACATCTGGAAATAAGGAGGAGGCGAGGTGCCAGTTCACAACATTTATTAATAACAATAAGAGTAACAGGAGGCTTTCCGCTCAGGTTGGAGGTCCACAGCAAAGAGGCCGAATGTCTCCCACTGTGATCTCTTATACCCCAGATGATACCACCCCCAGGAGGTGGGGCGTCACCTCCCCCTACACCCAGGGCACCACCATATTGGTACACCCAGAGATAATATATACTATATACACTATGCAACATTCTTGCTCTGTAACACCAACCCTCTCCATGTCCTCCTTCACTACATCCATGAAACTTCTCTGCGGTCTTCCTCTTTTCCTCCTGCCTGGCAGCTCCATCTTCAACATCCTTTGTCCAATATCTCCACTGTCCCTCCTCTGCATATGTCCAAACCATCTCAGCCTTGCCTCTCTTACTTTGTCTCCAAACCGCTCAACCTGAGCTGTCCTTCTGACATACTCACTTCTAATCGTGTCCTTCCTCGTCATTCCCAATGAAAATCTTAACATCTTCAACTCTGCCACCTCCAGCTCCATCTCCTGTCTTTTTGCCAGCTCCACCATCTCCAAACCAGACATCATAGCAGGTCTCACTACCGTCTTGTAAATCTTCCCTTTCACTCTGGCTGCTACCTTTCTGTCACAAATCACTCCTGACACTCATCTCCACCCACTCCACCCTGCCTGCACTCTCTTCTTCACCTCTCTTGTGCATTTTCCATTGTTTTGGATGGTTGACCCCAGGTGTTTAAACTCATCTACTCTCACTATCTCTACTCCCTCCATTTTCACTGTTACACCTGCCTTCCTCTCATTCACACTCATATATTCTGTCTTGCTTCTACTGAGCTTCATTCCTCTTCTCTCCAGAGCATACCTCCACCTCTCCAGGTTCTCTTCTACCTGCTCCCTACTCTCACTACAAATCACAATGTTGTCTGCAAACATCATGGTCCATGGAAACTCATGCCTGACCTCATCTGTCAGCCTGTCCATCACCATGGAAATAAAAAGGGACTCAGAGCCGATCCCTAATGTAATCCCACCCCCCAACTTGAACCCATCCGTCAATCCTACAGCACACCTCACCACTGTCTTGCTGTCCTCATACATGTCCTGCACCACCCTCACATACTTCTCTGCCGCTCCTGACTTCCTCATACAGTACCACACTTCCTCTTTTGGCACCGTATCATCTGCTTTCTCTAGATCAGGGGTGTCCAATCATGTGCCACGGAGGGCCAAGATCCTGCAGGCTTTATCTCCAACCAGTGTCTTCATCAGCAGATTCCACTGAATTTCTTCCCACTGATTGCTGATAAGTGAAAACATCTGCTGAAGAGACTGGGTACAAGAGAAAACCTGCAGGGTCTTGGCCCTCCATGGCACATGATTGGACACTCCTGCTCTAGATCAACAAAGACACAGTGCAACTCCTTCTGACCTTCTCTATACTTCCCCATCAACACTCTTACAGCAAACGTTGCATCTGTAGTACTCTTTCTTGGCATGAAACTGTACTGCTGCTCACTGACTGTCACCTCTCCTCTTAACCTGGTTTCAACAACTCTTTCCCATATCTTCATAGTGGGGCTGATCAACTTTATGACTCAATAGTTACTACAGCTCTGAGCATCACCTTTGTTCTTGAAAATTGGTACCAGAACACTTCTTCTCCACTCCTCAGACATCCTCTTACTCTCCAAGATTGTATTAAACAATCTGGTTAAAAAGTCCACTGCCATCTCTCCTAAACATCTCCACACCTCCACAGGTATGTCATCTGGACCAACTGCCTTTCCATTCTTCATCCTCTTCAAAGCTGCCCTCACTTCTGCCTTGCTAATCCTCGGGACTTCCTTGTTCACCATCTTTCCTTCATCCATCCTCCTCTCTCTCTCATTTTCTTTATTCATCAGCTCTTCAAAGTTCTCCTTCCACCTTCTCAACCCACTCTCGTCATTTGTTAGTACATTTCCATTTCTGTCCTAATCAGCCTAACTTGCTACACATCCTTTCCAGCTCCATCTCTCTGTCTAACCAATCGATTCAAGTCCTCTTCTCCTCCCTTAGTGTCCAGCCTCTCATACAACTCACTATATGCCTTTTCATTTGCCTTTGCCACCTGTCACTTTGCCATGTGCTGAGATTCCAAATACTCCTGTCTACTTCCTTCATCGCCCTGACTATCCCACTTTTTCTTTGCTAACCTCTTCCTCTGAGTAGTTTCCTGTACTTCCTCATTCCACCACCAAGTCTCCTTGTCTTCCTTCCTCTGTCCACTGGATACACCACATACCCTTCTACCCGTTTCCCTCAATACTTTTGCTGTACTTTCCCAGTCATCTGGTAATTCTTCCCTACCACCCAGAGCCTGTATCAACTCCTTCCTGAACTCTATGCAACCTTCTTCCTTCTGTAACTTCCCCCACTTAATCTTTGGCTCTGCCTTCACTCTCTTCCTCTTCTTGCTTTCCAAAGTCATCCTACAGACTACCATCCAATGCTGTCGACAGGTGCATCTCACTAAATAAGAATATCATCAAAAAGTTAATTTATTTAAGTAATTTCATTCATTCATTCATTCATCCATTCATTCATCTTCTTCCGCTTAATTCTTTTCGGGTCGTGGGGGGGCTGGAGCCTATCCCAGCATCTTTGGGCGAGAGGCAGGGTCCACCCTGGACAGATCGCCAGTCCATCACAGGGCCAACACAGAGAGACAGACAACCATTCACTCTCACAGTCAGACCTAAGGACAATTTAGAATCCCCAGTTTGATGCCAATTAAATCAAATCAAATCAAATCAAATCAACCTTTATTGTCATATTGCTGTACATACAACAGTAGTGCAGGCAAGATGAAATTGCGTTTCTCTCAGCATCCATATAAGTAAAAGAACATGATTTAAGACACACACATATCTTCACCCCCCCACCCCACCACATCCATTTACGCATCCCTGAGACATACTTGAAAAACTAACTATAATATCCAAATAATGTACATAATGTACATGGGCTGCACGGTGGCGCAGTGGTTAGCACTGTGGCAGCACAGTTTTACCCTCGGCCGGGGGATCGCGGGGATTGTGAGATCGTGGGTTCGATCCCTGCCCCCGGCCAACAGTGATCTGTGTGGAGTTTGCATGTTCTCCCCGTGTTGCGTGGGTTTACTCCAGGATTTCTCCGGTTTCCTCCCACATACCAAAAACATGCAGGTTAGGGAGTTAAGGGGCACTTGCGCACGCAGCGACCGGCAGCTGGTGGTTTGTCACCAGACTGCAGAACAAATCTACCTATGGGTACAAAATAAGTAATTAAAAAAAAAAATGTCCGTAGGTGTAGTAGTGTATATGAGAGATTCCGGATCAACTATTCAGCATCCTAACAGCTTAGATAGACAGATAGATAGATAGATACTTTATTTCGAACAAAAAAGTATAACAAAAACAAAACAAATGACATGCAATAAAGTAACAGTATACAGTGTTCAAAAGGGAGAAGGAAGAAGTGAACACTTATTAATTCCATCTCCTCTTTTCCATAAATACACCCATGTGAATTATATACAAATTACCACATTTAAGACCCCAAGTAAACAATTAACTGTATTTTGTACATATCAACATTAACACCCATCCATCCTAGCATACATTGATTGTCCTTACATCAAAACCAGCCTCAAACAACACAGATATACACAGTGCTGTCCCACCCACCATTCCATAGTGTCCCATAGTGTCCCAGAGTGAGCATAGTGAATTGTACATATAAATACTACCCTTCTAACATACAGTGGGGCAAAAAAGTATTTAGTCAGCCACCAATTGTGTAAGTTCTCCCACTTAAAAGATGAGAGAGGTCTCCAACTTTCATCATAGGTATACCTCAACTATGAGAGACAAAATGAGAAAAAAAATCCAGAAAATCACGTTGAAGGATTTTTAATGAATTAATTGGTAAATTCCTCAGTAAAGTAAGTATTTGGTCACCTACAAACAAGCAAGATTTCTGGCTCTCACAGACCTGTAACTTCTTCTTTAAGAGACTCCTCTGTCCTCCACTCGTTACCTGTATTAATGGCACCTGTTTGAACTCGTTATCAGTATAAAAGACACCTATCCACAACCTCAAACAGTCAGACTCCAAACTCCACTATGGCCCAGACCAAAGAGCTGTCAAAGGACACCAGAAACAAAATTGTAGACCTGCACCAGGCTGGGAAGACTGAATCTGCAATAGGTAAGCAGCTTGGTGTGAAGAAATCAACTGTGGGTGCAATTATTAGAAAATGGAAGACATACAAGACCACTGATAATCTCCCTCGATCTGGGGCTCCACGAAAGATCTCACCCCGTGGGGTCAAAATGATCACGAGAACGGTGAGCAAAAATCCCAGAACCACACGGGGGGACCTAGTGAATGACCTGCAGAGAGCTGGGACCAAAGTAACAAAGGCTACCATCAGTAACACACTACGCCGCCAGGGACTCAAATCCTGCAGTGCCACACGTGTCCCCCTGCTTAAGCCAGTACATGTCCAGGCCCGACTGAAGTTTGCTAGAGAGCATTTGGATGATCCAGAAGAGGATTGGGACCATCTGACCATTGGTCACATGGTCAGATGAAACCAAAATAGAACTTTTTGGTAAAAACTCAACTTGTCGTGTTTGGAGGAGAAAGAACACCATACCTACTGTGAAGCATGGGGGTGGAAACATCATACTTTGGGGCTGTTTTTCTGCAAAGGGACCAGGACAACTGATCCATGTAAAGGAAAGAATGAATGGGGCCATGTATTGTGAGATTTTGAGTGAAAACCTTCCACCAGCAAGGGCATTGAAGATGAAACGTGGCTGGGTCTTTCAGCATGACAATGATCCCAAACACACCGCCCGAGCAACGAAGGAGTGGCTTCGTAAGAAGCATTTCAAGGTCCTGGAGTGGCCTAGCCAGTTTCCAGATCTCAACCCCATAGAAAATCTTTGGAGGGAGTTGAAAGTCCGTGTTGCCCAGCGACAGCCCCAAAACATCACTGCTCTAGAGGAGATCTGCATGGAGGAATGGACCAAAATACCAACAACAGTGTGTGAAAACCTTGTGAAAACTTACAGAAAACGTTTGACCTCTGTCATTGCCAACAAAGGGTATATAACAAAGTACTGAGATGAACTTTTGTTATTGACCAAATACTTATTTTACCGAGGAATTTACCAATTAATTCATTAAAAATCCTTCAATGTGATTTTCTGGATTTTTTTTTCTTATATTGTCTCTCATAGTTGAGGTATACCTATGATGAAAATTGGAGACCTCTCTCATCTTTTAAGTGGGAGAACTTGCACAATTGGTGGCTGACTAAATACTTTTTTACCACACTGTATATCCTTTCAGCAAATAATGTTTATACCTCTTTTTGAATTGATTTCTGTTTGTACATAGTTTCAGTTCCGGCTCCAGACTGTTCCACAAATCCACCCCACAGACAGATATGCACATACTTTTCTTGGTTGTTCGTATCTTGGGTTTTGTAAAGTTTAAGTCTCCTCTCAAATTATGATCACTGTCTCTTTTTTAAAATATTTTTTGTATATTAGTTGGGAGTTGATTATTAATTGCCCTGTACATAACGTGCCCTGTACGTATTAATTGCACTGTATGTGCTGTCTTGAATTTAACTAAATCCATGAACTTTATGACATGTGACTTTAAAAACAACGAATTGGTATGGGCTCTATATCCTACATTATTTATTATCCGTATAGCTCTTTTTTGTAATGTGCATATTGACTGTAGGTTGGTTTTGTAGGTGTTTCCCCAGACTTCTACACAGTAGTTAAGATAAGGTAGAAACAGTGAATTGTACAGTAAGACCAATGATTTATAGTCCAAGATGTGTGTTGTCTTCCCCAGTATGCCTATACATTTTGCCAACTTGGCCGGATGTGACTGATGTGAGGTTTCCAGCAGATTTTATTGTCTAGCGCCCAAAGAAAACTAACCCAGAAACTTATTTTCTTGTACTGTTTCTATTCTGGTATTATCTATCGTTACCATTATTTCATGATTTATTTTATAATTTCCAAACAACATAATCTTTGTTTTTTTTTTAGATTTAGAGATAATTTATTTTTGTTGAACCACTGCGTTAACTTTTTCATTTCAGTTGTGACCACCTCTAAAACCTGCTGCAAATTCTCACCAGTGCAAAGGATATTTGTGTCATCCGCAAACAAAATAAATTTCAGAATTTTTGATACTTGGCATATGTCAGCTTGTGGAAGGAAGCTGTTAATCAGTCTGGTGGTTCTGCCTCTGATGCTCTGGAATCGTTTGCCAGATGGCAGAAGTTCAAAGTGTTTATGCAGAGGGTGAGAACAGTCCTTGACAATGTTCAGTGCCCTGCTCCTACAACGGATCTGAAAAAGTTCTTGGACAGAGGGGAGGGAGACTCCAATTACCCTCTCAGCTCCCTTAACTATCCTCTGCAGGGCTTTTTTGTCTGACATACTGCAGCTGGAGTACCATGTAGCAATGCAGTATGTCAGAACACTCTCCACCACACCTCTGTAGAAGGTCCTGAGGATGCAGATGGGGAGAGAGGCCTGTTTGAGTTTCCTCAAGAAGTGCAGTCTCTGCTGGGCCCCCTTCCTGGGCCTGCTTCCTGCCTCCCCTTCTTCTTCCGGCTTTCAGAGAGAGCAGTCACATTTTCACTCCTCTCCTCCTCTCACCTCCCTGATGATCTGATCCCAGCTTGCTGCTTCGTCTGTGTCTGTGTCTCGCTCCTTCTCGCTGATCTCAATCCAAACGGAAAACGGAAAAAATAGAATTTCAGGCTTTAATGCAATTGACACCACCTTTTCAACAGGAAATCGGGCCCGGGGGAGCCCAAATGTGTGACTCATGGTTAATTGGAACTCATGTGTCTGTGTGATTCGACTGATGGTGCAGAAGACATCTATCTGTTTGGATATGATCACAGGATTCTACTGTTTGGCTCTGGAGTTTCCTAGTGTATCGAAAATTAATAAAGTTGGAAGAGCTGGTCAAAATGCGGATCCCGGCGAAGCTCCTTCAACAATTCGACCAGCGATTTAAGCCTGTGAATTGAATTGAATTATTTGTGATGCACAGAATCGCATGAGAGTGGAAATTACTATGCTCCAAGTGACTGTGCTCATCTGGCCTTGATTCGACGTCCTTGGGAACTCATTCCTCCAGGTGCAGAGATTGTGCTGGAAGGTGTTTTGGCTTCTCTTTAACCCAAACATTAACAACAATTGCTGTTGTTCAGCAAACCGGACTCTTCAAGGACAGCGCTATCATGTGTCTAATACAGAACTTTGCCATCTGGCATGCATGAAGAGAGAAAGACTCTGGGACATGCTTATCTGTGTTTTGAATACATGAACATAACAACCATCCATTGCCAGGAGGCACCCCTTTGTTGTACAATAGCAACTGATACACTCAACACTGCACTCACACTGATTATTACATGCTGACTACACACTGGTCTCTCTTTGCTCCTTTGTATTGTGTGATCTGTATTAGTCTGCTAATTGTGCTTAGAGGTTTTTTTTTCTATGTAATCACAATTTAGATTATCTATGTAATCTTTATTTTGATTAACTATGTTTTTTCTCTCTGCACATTGTGTCATTCCCTCCCCCATTCCCCCCTCTTTACCCTCCACTGATGACAGGCGCCTTCAGGCTGCCGCGGCCCTGGGATGCACTTCTGTGCGCCCAAGGTCAAGTCAAATTCCTCGTATGTTTATTTTGTAAACATGCTTGGCAATAAAGTGATTCTGATTCTGATTCTGATTCTGGTCCCCAAGGAATTCTTGCTCCAGGTCAGGTCCTGCGAGATCTGCACTCCAAGGAACTTGATGTTCTCCACTCTCTCCACTAAACGGCCGCCGATGCTGAGGGGGACATGTTCAGGCTGTGACCGCCGGAAGTCGATAATCATCTCCTTCGTTTTGTCTACGTTGAGCACCAGATTGTTCTCCCTGCACCAGCCCTCCAGGTCTCTCACTTCTTCCCTGGACATTGATTCCTCATCCCTCTGAATAAGTCCCACCACCGTGGTGTCGTCTGCAAACTTAATAATCTGGTTCCCCTCGTGTCTGGATACATAGTCATGTGTTAGAAGTGTAAACAACAGTGGACTGAGTATGCAGCCTTGAGGGGATCCAGTGCTCAGCATGACAGAGTTGGAGATGTTGTTTCCAACCCGGACAGACTGAGGTCTCTCAGTCAGGAAATCCAGGATCCAGAGACATGTGGCGGTGTTCAGACCAAGAAGGAGTAATTTCTCCATCAGTCTCTGGGGAATAATGGTGTTGAATGCTGAACTGAAATCAATGTACAGGAGTCTGGCATAGGTGTCTTTCTGATCCAGGTGGGTGATGACAGAGTGCAGGGTGGTGACTATAGCATCCTCTGTGGAGCGATTTGAACAATATGCAAACTGGAGCGGGTCATGTGATGCAGGGAGGCAGGCTGTAATGTGTGGTTTGACAAGCCGTTCAAAACACTTCATTACAATTGGTGTCAATGCAACAGGACGATAGTCATTCAGACAAGACACAACTGGTTTCTTTGCCACCGGTACAATGATAGAAGTCTTGAAGCATCTGGGAACGATGGCATGACTCAGGGAGATGTTATAAATGTCAGTCAGTACATCCGCCAACTTGCTCGCGCAGTCTTGAAGCACACGTCCCGGAATGCTGTCTGGACCTGCAGCTTTACGTGGGTTGACCCTGGTTAGGGTCCCCCGTGTGTCCGCTGTGTTGATGGGAAAAGCTGGTCCGACCGATGGTGGGGATGGGCCAGCCCTCCCTCTGATTGTCGGGTTTGATGCTTCAAAACGTGCAAAGAAGTTGTTGAACCTGTCTGGAAGCGAAGCGTCATCATCATCGACCCCCTGCCTAGACTTATAGCCTGCCAGTGTCCGAACTCCCTGCCACATCTGCTTGGTGTTCCTAGTGTCACAGAGGTGTCCCTGGATTTTCTCCGCATAGGTGCGCTTCGCCGTCTTAATTCCCTTTGAGAGCGCAGACCTGGCTGAGCCGAGGACGATCCTGTCCTTCGCTCTGAAGGTTTCATCTCTGGCTGTAAGCAGCGAGCGCACCTCTGCGGTCATCCAGGGCTTATGGTTTCCCCGCATAGTGATGGTCTTCACTGTAGTGGCATCCTCTGAGCACTTCGTGATGTAGCTGGTGACCGTTTCAGCATACTCCTCCACATCTGTCTTGTCTTTCTGGGAGGCTGCTATTTTGAAGACCTCCCAGTCTGTGTGCAGAAAGCAGTCTTTCAGTGCAGATGTTGCACTCTCTGGCCAAATCCTGATTTGTTTCACTACTGGCCTGCTGCGCTTCAATAAGGGTTTGTAGGCAGGCACCAGCATCACGGATATGTGGTCAGAAAGGCTGAGGTGGGGGTGGGGAATTGCCTTATAAGCATCTGTGTTTGTGTACACTAAGTCCAACATATTCTCTCCTCTGGTCTTAAAGTCTACACATTGTTTAAACTTGGGGAGCACAGTCTTTAAGCTGGTGTGGTTAAAATCCCCCGCAACCACTACAAAACTGTCCGGATGTGAAGTTTGGATTTCGCTAATTGCATCGTGTAGTTCCCCGAGTGCCTTCTTAGCATTAGCGTTAGCGTTAGCACTCGGTGCTATGTAAACAGCCGCTACAAACACATTGCTGAATTCCCTTGGCAGATAAAATGGCCGACAATTTACAATAAGGAACTCCGCCAATGGAGAGCAGTGTTTAGATGCTAACGTGGCGTTAACGCACCAGTTCTTATTAACATAGATGCATAGCCCACCTCCGCGGCTCTTATCGGAGCTCGCCGTTCCTCTGTCTGCTCGGAACACCGTCGTCCCCTCTAGTTGAATGGCCTCGTCAGGGATGTTGTCGTGGAGCCATGTCTCCGTGAACGCAAGCACACAACAGTCCCTCCACTCTCTCCGGGTTTCTCTCAGCAGACGCAGTTCGTCCAGCTTGTTGTCGAGGGAGCGGACATTAGAGAGAATGAGCAACAGTACCACTGGTCTGGAGGGGCTAGCCTTAAGCCTAGCATGGATCCCGGCCCTTTTTCCACACGTTTGCTTGCGTTCCCTTTGCTAACGCTTCCTCCTCTCCTGGGTAGCTTCTAGCGGGGACTCCACCAGAATTCCATGCTGGCGTAGAATGTCCAAGTCACAACCGAGCGCCGCGATTCTTGCAGCGTGCAGTACCTTGATGTTTAATAAGGTCTCATGGTTGTAGGTTTTACAGAATGTACGTCTGGGATGATCAAAACATTCAAAACTCTCACACTCGCTGATGCCAAGAGGGGCCGCTGCGTCCATGCGCGCCGCCATCTCCAATTCCAATTAACCTAACTTGCATGTTTTTGGCATGAGGGAGGAATTCATAAAATGAAACTCATATTTTATATAGATTCATTACAGACAGGGTGATATATTTCAAATGTTTGTTTCTTTTTATTTTGATGGTTATGGCTTGCAGCTCATGAAAACCCAAAAATCGGTTTCTCAAAAAATTAGAATATTACATAAGATCAATTTTAAAAAAAAATATTTTTTTAATAGAAATGTTTGCCGACTAGAGGTATTTCCATGCACACACTCAATACTTGGTCAGGGCTCCTTTTGCATGAATTAATACTCATCACTGTGGCATGGAGGTGATCAGCCTGTGTTACTGCTGAGGTGTTATGAAGGCCCAGGTTGCTTTGATAGCGGCCTTCAGCTCATCTGCATTGTTGGGTCTGGTGTCTCTCATCTACCTGTTGACGATACTTCATAGATTCTGTATGGGGTTTAGGTCAGGAGAGTTTGCTGGCCAGTAAAATATGGTGATGCCATGGTCATTAAACCAGGCTCTGGTACTTTTGGCAGCAGTGTGTGTGTGTGTGGGGGGGGGTGCCAAATCCTGCTGGAAAATGAAATCAGCATGTCCATAAAGCTTGTCAGCAGAGGGAAGCATGAGTGCTCTAAAATGTCCTGGTAGACAGCAGCATTGACTTTGGACTTGATAAAACACAGTGGACCAACACCAGCAGATGACATGGTTCCCCAAATCAGGTGCCAAGTCCTGTCACTTGGAAATCAAGGTCCTAGAGTCTGGAGGAAGCGTGAACAGGCACAGAATCCAATTTGTTTCAGGTCCAGTGTGAAGTTTCCACAGTCAATGATGATATGTGGAACCATGCCATCTGCTGGTGTTTTTCTACTGTATTTAATCAAGTCCAATGTCAGTGCAGCCATCTACTAGGAAATTTTAGAGCACTTCATGCTTCCCTCTGTTGAGAAGCTTTATGGAGAAGCTGATTTCATTTTCCAGCAGGACTTGGCACCCCCCCCCCCCCCACACACACACACACTGCCAGAAGTACAAAAACCTGGTTTAATGACCATGGCATCACTGTGCTTGATTAGCCAGCAAACTCTCCTGACCTAAAGCCCATAGAGAATCTATGGAGGATTGTCCAGAGGAAGATGAGAGACACCAGACCCAACAATGCAGACAAGCTGAAGGTCACTATCAAAGCAACCTGGACCTTCATAACACCTCAGCAGTGTCACAGGCTGATCACCTCCATGCCACGCCACATTGATACAGTAATTATGCAAAAGGAGCCCCGACCAAGTATTGAGTGGTACATGGACATACTTTTCAGTCGGCCAACATTTTTATTAAAAATCTTTTTTTAATTAACTTTATGTAATATTCTAATTTTTTAAGAAACTGAATTTTGGGTTTTCATGAGCAATAAGCCATAACCATCAAAATTTAAAGAAATAAAGACTTGAAATATATCACTCTGTCTGTAATGAATCTGTATAATATATGAGTTTCACTTTTTGAATTGAATTATTGAAATAAATCAACTTTTCGATGACATTCTAATTTGAGATACACTTGTAGCAACATTCTCCCCTGCCACCACCTTGCAGTCTCCTATCTCTTTCAGATTTCAAATTTTTCTTTCAGATTTATTACTATTTTCTGTAGTTTTAGATTCCTTGCATCAACTTGTGAACTTTAATTCACATTTTAGATACACAATTCTAGACATTTTTTTCTTAACTTTCTACACCACCACATTGGAAATAAGTGTTTTCACTTTCATGTGTCATCCTGGATTTTGTATGACGTTTCATATGTATATTTACATTTTTTATGTTTGCATCCCATATCTAGTGTAATTTTTATCCGAATAAATAAATTAAAAAAACACAAACTCACCTCTGCAGCAATCCTTTCATGGCCACATTCTGAGAGAAGATTCTTGTATAAGTCCTCCCGCCATCTTTGGTCTGTTGCTGGATGATTAAATCTGGACGATCAGCTCCCAACTAGCCCCTCCACTAGCGGTGGCACCGTCCTTCCTGACAAGTGGGAGGGATCGGATGATTGACGGATTTTACGCCCAATCACATTAAGATAAAAATACAAAAAAAACTTCTGATTGGGCTCCAGGGGGGCCAGATATGCGTCCCGGGATCGAGTTTTGGATGCCCAATCAAAAGTTGCTCCTGGTCACATGGGGAGAAAAAAGCTGCGTTCCGATCCACAGTGTACTTCAAAGTGTGCTCCCTACTCCCTGCTCCGTTCTCAGGGAATATCAGTAAGTTAACTAACCTTCACAAAATTTCTCTATTTGAAACACCCTGTAACTGTTGGCTCTTCCTCCGTAAGTTACCACGGTAACCATGGACACGTACTGATACTATGGTGGATAATTTATATTTCTTAAATAAAATATTAATACAAATATATTTTTATTACTAAGTTGATATAAACAATAACCAACATCAGTTTAGCTTGTTAATAACGTTAGCAACAATAGTTTGTTTTACTCGTGATTGAGGCGCAATGGCTTATGGGTAACCTTCTTGTCAACTTCTGGTGAAGTGATGTACGGTTGTTCACTTCTTCCCTGCTCACTTCTCAGTTCCCTTTGAACTGAAGACCATTCGCTCCCTTCGATTTTGAATCTCAGTTAATATGGCGGATACCCCGTGCAGTCCATTTCGGAGTATACTATCGGACGATCGGAACGCAGCTAAAGTTTGCTCCCTTCAATGATGATAAGTTCAACCAAGGCCCCTAACCAGGAAGTGGTCTATAATGCAAATGTATATTGAAATGTTCTTTAAAATGGCTGCTGCTACAGAGGCTTACATATCTACAGACGGACAGGCTATGTCTGTCATTTATTTTTGCATATCACCACTGATTTATTGAGGAAATATTTTTATCTCCGGGCCGCCTCTGGTGGAAGGACAGGATCCCAAATGCAGAGCTCCTCTGTCATGCTGGCCTACCATCCATGGCTGCTAATGTCATCCAGAAAAGCCTCAGATGGTTTTCGCTGACCCTGTGCCTTGCCTGTTTCATGGTCACCCAGTGTGTGCTGTGTGGCCGTTGGTGATGTGGCTGGTCTGGCTGTTTCTCTGTGGTCAAGGCGGTGTTGAAGTTTGACTGTTTAGACATTATGCTGCATCGTTGCAGGTGATACAGTGCTAACAGCCTTAGCAGCTAAAACAGGGACTATTTACACTTGTTTTTTTTTTTTTTTTTTTTTTTTTTTTTTGTTACTTATTTGTACCCGTAGGTAGACTTGGTTTGCAGTCTGGTGACAAGCCACCGGCTGCTGGTCGCTGCGTGCGCGAGCGCCCTAAACCTACATGTTTTTGGTATGCGGGAGGAAACCGGAGAAATCCCGGAGTAAACCCGCGCAACACGGGGAGAACATGCAAACTCCACACAGCTCACTGTTGGTCGGGGGCTGGGATCGAACCCACGACCTCATGATCCCCGCGATCCCCCGGCCGAGGGTAAAACTGTGCTGCCACAGTGCTAAACCACTGCGCCACCGTGCAGCCCTTAAATATTCACTTGCATGAATATTTAAAGCATATACTAACCAGGGCTTGACATTGACTCACCAGCCGCTGTGGCTAGTTATTGTCCAAAATTACCAGCTATTCAGCCTTTTCACTAGCCACAATTTTGTGGTTGGAAAATTATGTTTAATATCATCAAACTGGACTATGGCATGCAAACATTTTCTTGAACTAAATTTATGCCCTTTTCCAATGTAAGTTACCCCTCGTCGGCCTCCGTCGGTCTATGATGACCATGGAAGAGAATCCTAAACGTCTACTCTGCTGGAACAGCACCGCCTGTAGCTGAACAGGCCGATGCGCGAATGGCAGTCCCTGTCACACAGGTCGCACTTGTGGGTGGTCTCCGTGCTGCTGGGTCTGAGGCTGTTCTTCCTGCGGGTCCTTTTTTCATCTGCTGCAGCAGTCAGTCTCTCTTCACCCGCCTTGAGCTGTCTGGTCAGGGTGCTTCTCCATTTGGAGTGGTCCGTTGCAAGGTCCTCCCAGTGCTCTGTGTTGATCTCCAGGGCCTTCATGTCTCTCTTGCAGACGTCTCTAAAGCGCAGCTGTGGGCGGCCAACGTCTCTCCTGCCAGTCGCCAGTTCTCCGTAGAGGACGTCTTTGGGGATTCTGCCATCCTCCATACGGTGAACGTGGCCTAGCCAGCGGAGCCTGCGCTGCCTGAGTAGAGTGAACATGGAGGGAAGGCCTGTGTGGGACAGAACTTCTGTGTTGGGCACTTTGTCCTGCCAGGATATGTCCAGGATGTGGCGAATGCAGCGCAAGTGGAAGGAGTTCAGTCTCTTTTCCTGCCGGGCATATGTTGTCCACGTCTCACTCCCATAGAGCAGTGTGCTGATGACGCAGACGTTGTACACTGCCATCTTTGTCTTGACAGAGAGTTTGGGATTCTCCCACACTCGTGTGGTGAGGCGAGCGAGGGTGAAGGCGGATTTTCCAATCCTCTTGTCGATCTCTGTATCAAGGGAGAGGTTGTTGCTGATCGTGGACCCCAGGTACGTGAACTGATTCACGACCTCCAGCTTGTAGTCATCGATGGTGATGGTTGGTGGTGCATCTGTGCCTTGCGCCAAGACGTTAGTCTTCTTCAGGCTGATGGTAAGCCCGAAGTCTTTGCATGCCTGGGAGAAGCGGTCCATCAGGGTCTGAAGCTCCTGCTGTGTGTGGGTTGCGACTGCAGCGTCGTCTGCGAACAGCATGTCTCTGATTAGAGCCTTGCGTACTTTGGTTCTGGCTTTCAGGCGGGCGAGGTTGAAAAGCCTGCCGTCAGATCTTGTGTGCAGGTAGATTCCCTCTGTTGCTGTGCTGAAGGCATGCCTCAGGAGCATAGCAAAGAAAATCCCAAAGAGGGTTGGCACAAGTACACAGCCCTGTTTCACTCCGCTGCGTATGTTGAATGGCTCTGAGACATTGCCATCGTGCTGCACTATCCCCTGCATGTTGGTGTGAAACGATTCAATGAGGCTTTGCAACTTTGGTGGGCATCCTATCTTTGGCAGGATCTTGAAAAGGCCCTCTCTGCTGACCAGATCGAACGCTTTGGTGAGGTCGATGAAGGCGACATACAGGGGCATGTTCTGTTCTCTGCATTTCTCCTGGAGTTGGCGAATGGAGAATATCATGTCTACCGTCGATCGCTCAGCGCGGAAGCCACACTGAGACTCGGGGTAGACACGTTCGGCAAGCTTGTGTAGACGAACGAGAACAACTCGTGCGTAGACTTTGCCAACAACGCTGAGGAGGGAGATACCCCTGTAGTTGTTGCAGTCGCTTCTCTCCCCTTTGTTTTTGTAGAGGGTGATGATCTTGGCGTCCCTCATGTCCTGTGGTACGGCACCTTCCTTCCAACACTGGCAGAGGACGTCATTCAATGGCAGCAGTAGGGTGGTCTTGTATCGCTTGATCAGGTCAGGGGGTATGCTGTCGTTGCCGGGTGCCTTGCCAGCGGCCAAGCTATCAATGGCCTTGCTGAGTTTGTCGATGGTTGGCTTGGCGTCAAGTTCTTCCATGGATGGCAGGCAGTCGATGGCATCAAGGGCTGACAGTGTCACGTTGTTCTGTCTGGAGTAGAGGTCGGAGTAGTGTTCCACCCATCTCTCCATCTGCTTGTTCTTTTCTGTGATCATCTCCCCAGTGGAGGATTTGAGGGGGGCCGTCTTGCTCTGAGCCAGACCAAGTACTTTCTTGATGCCATCGTACATACCACGGATGTTCCCTGTTATGGCAGCGGTTTGAATGTCAGTACTCGTTGGCACAGCGCCGAGCAGTCTGCTGAACTTTGCTTCTCGCAGCCCTGAGAATCTGGAGATTCTTCTCGTTTGGGTACTTCTTGTACTCAGCAAGTGCTGAGCGCTTGGCTTCAATGACGGGGATCATTTCGGTCAACTTGGCATCAAACCAGTCCTGTGACTTCGAGGTCTTCCTCCGAAAGGTAGCCAAGGCGGTGCGGTGGATGGTGTTTCGCAGCTCTTCCCACTTCTGCTTTGCAGATTCTCCTTCTTGTGGTACACCAAGTTCCTTCTCAAAGGTGGAGGCAAACTGCTCAACAAGTTCTGGTTGAGCCATCTTGCTGGTGTCAATCCATGCCTTTCCAGGTTGTCTAGCACGATGGAATTTCTTCAGCTGCAGCTTGACCTTGCAACACACCAATGAATGGTCTGTGTCACAATCTGCACTCTGGAACGAACGGGTGATTAGCACGTTCTTCAGTGAGGTGCGCCTGGTCAGGATCAAGTCCAGCTGGTGCCAGTGCTTTGAGCGTGGATGTTGCCAGGAAACCTTGTGTTGGGGCTTGGTCTTGAAGAACGAGTTTGTGATGCACAGATCGTGATATGTGCAGAACTCGAGCAGCCGCTGTCCGTTGTCGTTCATTCTGCCCACGCCAAAAGGTCCAAGATAGGAGGGCCAGGAGTTGTGGTCAGCACCCACTCTGGCATTGAAGTCTCCAAGGAGAATGAGTTGTTCAGAGTTGGGGATGATCCTGACAGTTGTTGCGAGATTCTCGTAGAACTCGTCTTTTGCCTCTGGTGTGGCTGTCAGTGTTGGGGCATACACACTGACAAGGGTGACTGGGCCTTGAGTGGTGTTCAGGCGGAGGGTGAGGAGTCATGCAGAGCCAGTGCTGGTCGGTTCCACCATCTTCAGCAAGGTGTCCTTCACTGTGAAGCCCACTCCGTGTTCCCTGTGTTCGTCACTGCCCTTTCCCTGCCAGTAGAACGTGTAGTCCTTCTCTCTCAGTGTGCCTGCGTCAGCCAACCGTGTTTCCTGGAGAGTGGTGATATCCACTCCCAGTCTCTTCAGCTCATTATTGATGATGGCAGTCTTCCTGGTGTCGTTGATGTCCTTGAGGTTAGCAGCGAGTCCTGTCATCATAGTGCGGACGTTCCAATTTCCCAGTTTTAGAGTTGGTCTCTTTTGTTTTTTTGTCTTGCCTGGTGCGAAGGTTCTCAGCCTGCTGTTCGGACTTCTCCTCATCCCCATGCACCCAATGAGGAAAGCAAGCTGTGGCAAGACAACACCTTATTGGCTGGGGGCTGCCCAGCTTGAGGCGGGTGGTAGCTGTCCAGTGAGCTGTCCAATTGAGCGGTGGCTTATAACCAGTAACTGTCATTCCCCGTGTTTTGTCTACGCCAAAGGTGAAGCTGGAGTGTCCTCTCCAGTGATCCGGTGTTCTACCTTCCAGCGTTGGGCGTTGTTAGGATTCAAGCCTGGGCAGGAAGATATGGAGGACAAGATGTTACCCATGCAGCATGTCCCCCCTCTTCACGTCACTGATGAATCCAAAGGAGCAGCAGGGCTGCTACAGTGTGGCACCAGCGCCGTTGCAGGAGCTGCCAGAACGATGTTGAGCACAACATAGAACTGCCTTAGGGGCTCCGACTCCGGATTTTTCCTCAGGGTTGACTCCCAAAGCCTTTCCCGTGACCGGGTATGCCGCAAGGCAGCGGCGGTTTGAAATCAGAGTTTACCTTCCCCTAGATGGGCTACCTTCCCAGGTTGACGAGCCACCATCTACCCGAAGCATCTAGTTTTAAGGCGCCAGAGATCCGCCCTCGCCCCTTCTCCTATTAGTAAAAGCAGTTCCGCCGGGCTTAGAGACTAAACCACACGGGCAGGCTAGGAGTTGTGTAGCTGCAGCTACACACCGGTATTCACTTCATGTCATTAGTGCACTGTGTATTTATTCCCTGTTGGTTGCATCACTCCTTGTGGCGGTGTTTGAATCCTGCACGTAGTCAGCTTCCCGAGTTCAGTCATCACTCTGTGTTTTATCTACTCACTCTTAGACTTTGTTTGGTGTTGTTTTCCCCCGGAGCCCAGCGTTTCTCCGTTACACACTATGTAAATCTTTTTTCAGTTCATGTTTGTTGTTTTCCCCCAGCGGCCAGCTAAACCCTGGGGCGTGACATGAACTCTCTCCTCGTAGCCAAACAGTCTTCTGAACCATGTTCACCTGTTGTGTAGCTTATTATTTTGTTGCTTATGTTGGACACTTTTTGTACCACTGACTCTTTAATAAAATACACACTTCACCTGCAAGTGGGCTCGTCTCTTTTCATCCGTTCGCTGCGTAAAAGCGCACGAACATGACAGTTTATGTTATAAATTCAGCTGTTTTTGGTATAAAAGCTGTTTTTTGGTATTAAACCAGTTGACTGCGGTATAAAATCAGCCACTTCAAGTATAAAATCAGCTGTTTCTGGTATTAAAGCAGCTAAAACCAGCTGTTAAAGCAGTGGTCAGGGGTGGTTCTCCTCTCAGTTCAATGACCTGCTGGTTTAACCATCTTAATGAAGTCAAGAGGTAACAAGCTCATTAATGGTTAATGGACCACGTCTGTGGATGAAACGTATTGACTCAGGTCACGTGACCTCTCACAGGTCAACACATCAGAGGGTCATGTGACCAGCTGCTACAGCTTCATCTGTTAAAAACATTAAGAAATTCAGAAATAAAGAGAAGGCAGAAGATCATTAATATGGTTTGATTAGACAGGGTTACAACAATAATTTTTTTGTAAGTTGTCTGTTTTTTCAACTGATTTAAGACAATTTTGCACCACTGAATCTGAAAATGACATCCGTTTCTCTCCATCTGGTCAGGTTTTTATGCTAAGTTGATCTTTAAAAAATCTGATCTTCTAAATCGATTACATTTTTGTGACATCATCAGTTGATTTTCGTTAATATTTCTCATCTGAAATAGATTTTTAAGAGAAAAAAATCATTTTCTAACACAATTTATTGATTAAATGTTCCAAACTTCGATTACTGTAAATTGAATAGTAGACATTGATAAAGGTAAGTACATGTAAACTGAATGTTACGTCATCATTGTTCAATATTCAGAACTTCAACTTCCGTGTATTCGAACTTCTAGAAAGCTCAGCAGCAGGGATGTCTCTCTTCACACTCCAACAGTAATCAGCCATCATGATAATTTATGACATCATGCCATAAATTGGCACGTGCAAAGTCTTCAGAGTTTGAGAAATTTCAAGAAATAAAGAATTTTACATCGTATAAAACAAAAATACCCGTACATGTAAACAAAAACGTAAAAAACAACATGTGGCCATAATTCAAAAAGTTGACCTGATTGAGCAAAACCAATGTGGTTTTTGGATTCAGCACATCAATCAGCTAAAAAAACCAGACAATAAATTTGGTGTTGACCAGTGTTATCCAGTTAGTCATCAACAAGAAAAATGTCACACGTTCATGAGAAAAATAATGTTTACAAAAATCTTTTATGAGAAATATTTTGCAAATATACAAGAGAAAAGTTACATATATACAAGAAAATATTTATAAACAAAAGAGTTGTAAATTTATGAAGGGAAAAATGCAAATTTAAAGGAAAAAAGTTCCAGATTTGCAGGAAAAAAGTTGCAAGTTTGCAGGAAAAATTAGGGATGGGGATTTAGATAAGAGGTTCCTGCTGGGAACCAGGAATCGTCCGTTGCTGATGTTATCAGTTCCTCCCATAGATGCTGCACTTCCATGTTTTTTTTAACGGCATGCGTCGTGACGTCACACGCTGCCATTACCAAGCAACGCCCTGAAGCCGTCGCTACCGCAGGATAATGGTGGAAGTGTATGTAAACATAGCAGCATGGCGTATGATAAACACGAGTTGACACATCCCTTGATGCAGCAGCATGGGAGAAAATGACAGACTGCAATGTGTTCGGCAGTCTACGAAGTGCGCCCGCACCTGATTTCCAAACAGCAGCACCTCCATTGGTGACCTTAATATTAGCTTATTATTATTAGTGGAATATTAGTGCGACGCTAGCAGCCTTGCAGGCTAAGTTTAATCTGTTTTTTTCAACTCACAAAACCCAACTAAAACTGTCTGATATTGAAATATGAGCTCATTCTTTTTAGACGATGACAGCAGCAGGTAGCTCTGAGGTTCTACCAACCTGCTCGTCCTCCGCTCCGTGCCAGGATAACCCATTGATGCTAGCTGTAATGAAGTTGGTATTTAAAGGCTTGAATCCATTCATGACTGTAGAGCAGCTGGAGGTGCTACGTGTGATGTAGCTTAGAGATTAATAATGGATTGAATTTATATAGCACCTTTCACGATACCCAAAGCGCTTTACAATGATTCCATTATTCATTCACCCCACAGACACACAATGGTAGTGGTAAGCTACTGCTGTAGCCACAGCTGCCCTGGGGAAGACTGATTAATTAAATTAAATTAATTAAATCACCCTTATTGTCATTCAACTGTACAACCAATCATGTACAGCAGAACGAGATTGTGTTTTTCCTGTCTACTGTGTTAATCACACACACCCCAAGTGCAGAATCAGAGGGCCGCTGCCATGCAAGGCGCCGCCACTGAGCCACCACTCCGGTAAACATGGCTGCCAATCCACGCCAACGGCCTCTCCGATCACTACCAAACATTTATACACTTTCATACCCAGTGTTACGGACACTGGAGGCAAGGTGGGTAAAATGTCTTGCCCAGGGACACAATGGCAGGATGGCTGGGGAGAGCGGGATTCAAACCACCAATCTCCTGAGCCACTGCCGCCCCAAACATTTCCCTCCTCCATTCCATTTTTGCTGAGCACCAAGCTGGACAGCAGGAAGCTCCACTTTTATATGGTCTTTGGCATGACCCAGCCAGCAACTGAACCCTGACCTCTCAGTTGTGGGGCAGATGCTCTACCTCTAGGCCACCACTCCGGCGGCCTAGAGGTAGAGCTGGATTACGCTTTCCCAGACTAAGTAATGTCTTGAGGTCTTACCACTATGCTAATATACAATTATTTTAATTTATATACTTTATTAATCTGAGAGGGAAATTACAGGGCATCCACCTGCATGGATGAAGCAGCCGCGGTGAGGGGTCAATCCCGTCACCAGTCGCACACACATTCATACCTGCGGCCAATTTAGAGTCTCCAGTTACCCTAACCTGCATGTTTTTGGCCTGTGGGAGGAAAGCGGAGCACCCGGGGTAAACCCACACAGACATGGGGAGAACATGCAAAGTCCACACAGAAGGGTCACTGATGGTCAGGGTGGGATCAATCCCATGACCTTGTTACTGTGCTGCCAGCGCTGACCACTGTGCCACCGAGCTGCCTGCATGTGTGGGTGTATATACAATGTGCATATATCGTCGTCGGCCTCCGTCGGTCTATGATGACCATGGAAGAGAATCCTAAACGTCTACTCTGCTGGAACAGCACCGCCTGTGGCTGAACAGGCCGATGCGCACCGGTGTTCTACCTTCCAGCGTTGGGCGTTGGTAGGATTCAAGCCTGGGCAGGAAGATAGGGAGGACAAGATGTTACCCATGCAGCATGTCCCCCCTCTTCACGTCACTGATGAATCCAAAGGAACAGCAGGGCTGCTATAGTTTGGCACCAGCGCCGTCGCAGGAGCTGCCAGAATGATGTTGAGCACAACAGAGAACTGCCTTAGGGGCTCCAACTCTGGATTTTTCCTCAGGGTTGACTCCCGAAGCCTTTCCTGTGACCGGGTGTGCCGCAAGGCAGCGGAGGTATGAAATCAGGGTTTACCTTCCCCTAGATGGGCTACCTTCCCAGGTTGACGAGCCACCATCTACCCGAAGCATCTGGTTTTAAGGCGCCAGAGATCCGCCCTCGCGCCTTCTCCTATTAGTAAAAGCAGTTCCGCCGGGCTTAGAGACTAAACCACACGGGCAGGCTAGGAGTTAGACTTATATGTGCATATATACTGTCTATATTAAAAAAACATGCAAAAATGGCATCCAAGTACAGCATGTATACTTTTGTCACTGCTAAAATAACATAATTTTGTAGCTGTTTCTCATCACTTCAGTATTCCATTTACTGCTTTTATTTATTTGGCACAAGGCACGGAAGCACCACCAACCATCACCTTCGACGACTACGAGCTGGAGGTCGTGAATCAGTTCACGTACCTGGGATCCACGATCAGCAACAACCTCTCCCTTGATACAGAGATCAACAAGAGGATTGGAAAATCAGCCTTCACAATCACTCGCCTCACCACACGAGTGTGGGAGAATCCCAAACTCTCTGTCAAGACGAAGATGGCAGTGTACAACGCCTGCGTCATCAGCACACTGCTCTATGGGAGTGAGACGTGGACAACATACGCCCGGCAGGAAAAGAGACTGAACTCCTTCCACTTGCGCTGCATTCGCCACATCCTGGACATATCCTGGCAGGACAAAGTGCCCAACACAGAAGTTCTGTCCCGCGCCGGCCTTCCCTCCATGTTCACTCTACTCAGGCAGCGCAGGCTCCGCTGGCTAGGCCACGTTCACCGTATGGAGGATGGCAGAATCCCCAAAGACGTCCTCTACGGAGAGCTGGCAATTGGCAGGAGAGATGTTGGCCGCCCACAGCTGCGCTTTAGAGACGTCTGCAAGAGAGACATGATGGCCCTGGAGATCAACACAGAGCGCTGGGAGGACCTTGCAACGGACCGCTCCAAATGGAGAGGCACCCTGACCAGACAGCTCAAGGCGGGTGAAGAGAGACTGACTGCTGCAGCAGATGAAAAAAGGACCCGCAGGAAGAACCGCCACAGACCCAGCAGCACGGAGACCACCCACAAGTGCGACCTGTGTGACAGCGACTGCCATTCGCGCATCGGCCTGTTCAGCCACAGGCGGTGCTGTTCCAGCAGAGTAGACATTTAGGATTCTCTTCCATGGTCATCATAGACCGACGGAGGCCAACGACGACGACGACGGCTTTTATTTATATTGCTAAGCGGAAGAAGATGGATGGATGGATTTATATTGCTTTTCAGCATTTAAACACAAATTTTACAAGGCATAAATGCCCATTTTTACATGTTAACATTCTTTTCTATTTGATTTTATTAGATCTTTTAAAGAGAAGAAGCATTGTTTAAAGTCAGAAAAATGACAAAACTCCTGCATTGATGCTGAAATCCTGTGAAGGCCTGCTTTTTTCCCACACATGGAAAACTGATCAAGAATTGATAAGGGAATCAATAAAGAAAGGATTAGCAAAATCGACAGTGCTGTTGATATTGATAAAATCTTACCAATTCCCACCCCAAGTGAAAATGTTGCAAATTTACAGGGAAAAGGTGTCATGAACGCCCCTCCAGGGCAAAAACAAACCCAGGCACTTAACTGCAGTTCAGTCATTTATTAAAGGGGAAAACATAAGGAGTCCAAAATTAACTGTGCAAGCAACACAAAAAATGCAAACAAGAGTTACTTACACACAGAGACTTCTCCAGAGCTGAACACACTGTGGAGGGAAAGGAGGGGAAGACTGACTGTAGCGACAGTAGTCTAGTCTGAACACTGTTGTGACTGCCGCAAGGACAGAGAGGAAGGGCAGGGTTTAAATACATGAAATACAATGAGCAGCAGGTGCGAGAGCCGAGCTGGCAGGAACTAACTGCATAACTGCTCCCAGCTGATGAGCCCATGCTGGAGCGCAGCACCCACGGAGACTCAACACGAGGAGGGACCCACACGACAGCCTCGGGCAGAGAGGAAGCTGCACCCACGGTGGACCTGGCCTGGGTCAGAGCTGCACCCACGATGACCTCCAGTGGCGAGCCTGAATCCACGGAGTCCTCTGGCGGTGCTGGAATGTCTCCGGTGACCCTGGGAAAAAGCTCAGAAAGAACACAAGGAGAAGCAGGGTCAGGGACCAGCAGCGGCGGAGCCTGGCGAAGCAAGCTCAGGTGCAGCGGACAGCTGTATCTGGCTCTCCTCACCAAGAGCCAAGCAAGATTGCTCTAATACCAAAAGGAGAAAGACAAAAGAGAGCACTTGCCTGAGCTCAAGGTCCACCGCTGTCCAGGACTCCAACAATCCAGGCAATGTTATCTCGGGCTCAGCCCTCTGGAGATCCAGCTTGGTAACTGACACTGCTGCAGCAGCCTTGCAGCAGGCAAGATAGTCACTGCAGTCTGAAAAATCCCAGGCGAAGTGGACCATGCTGGTGGTTCTCCCAGTGTGGCAACTGGGGCTTGGCCCACCACTGGCGCTGGAACAAGAACTTCCAGGGCCATGGCCTCCTCTGTCGTCTGGCGGTCTTGTTCTGGGGCTGGCGGACACTCAGAGGGGAAAGGAGGAGACACGGAGAGGGCTGGTGAGTAAAAGGTGGCTGCACCAGGTGGAGAGAGCTCAGGGGACCGTATTCCCTGAGTCTTTCTACCAGGGATCAGGCAAGGCATATCATCAAAATTTGAAATGGAATTGAAGGATACCTGCCTGTTCTCCTGGTGAACGATGTTGCCTGCTGTAGCTGGCGATGTGTCGCCCCTCTCAGGTGATCCTGGGCCCTTCTGTGGATTGTCGAGCCGCCCCTGCAGACACTGGGACGGGCGTCGCTGGTAGAAAAAATGGAGCACCTCTTGGCAGCAGGGAGAAACACCGAGTGGATGGGCTTCGCTGCAGTTATGGAGGAAGGTTGGGCTGATGAAACAGCCAGTGAAGATGAAGAGGAAGGATGAGAGACTGCTGCAGGGACTGTCAGGCTCGGTGTTTGGGGAGAGGCTGTCAATGGGGCAAGATTATTCCTCTGGCAGTCCGAGGCAGGACGACGCTGTCGCCGTGGTGTTGTTGACTCACACACTGGAGCTGGAGGTGAAGCCAGTGAAGTGGAAGAGCAGATGGTCTTTTGCCACGCAGAGTGCCTTTGCTTTGGCTCAGGTTCAGGTTCAGGTTACTTTATTTGTACCCGTAGGTAGATTTGTTTTGCAGTCAGGTGACATGCATATTTACAAACCACAATTACATTCAACATGAACACAAACACAGGCACATATGAAGCTGACTAGAAACATGATAAAAATACTCAAGGCTCCATCAATCAGGGTATAAAAAGACAAAGAGACGAGAGAAAAACCAGAGGTAAGAGAGAAGGGTCATCTTAAAAAGTTAAAGACTAGTCAAAGAGGTTAAAAACTCAAAAGTCTAAAACCCAATAAAAGATTTAGAACCCAAATAAAAAAACCTACAAAAATAAGTAAATATAAAATAAAGTTAATAAATAGTTAACTAAATTATGTGCAATATATTGCTACATCTTGTTCAACTCTTTGACAGCAGCAGGAACAAAGCTGTTTTTGTAGCGCTGGGTTTTACTTTTTGGGACAGCAAACCTCCGTCTGGAGGGAAGAAGTTGAAAGTGGCAGTGCAAAGGGTGGGAGTCATCATTTAAAATGGAGGTAGCCATCCTCTGTAGCTGTCTGGTGTACAGGGATGTCAGGCTCAGCTGTGACTCACCAAGCAAACGACTGGACCATCTACGGTGGGGCAAAAAAGTATTTAGTCAGCCACCAATTGTGCAAGTTCTCCCACTTAAAAGATGAGAGAGGTCTCCAATTTTCATCATAGGTATACCTCAACTATGAGAGAAAAAACAAGAAAAAAAATGCAGAAAATCACATTGAAGGATTTTTAATGAATTAATTGGTAAATTCCTCGGTAAAATAAGTATTTGGTCACCTACAAACAAGCAAGATTTCTGGCTCTCACAGACCTGTAACTTCTTCTTTAAGAGACTCCTCTGTCCTCCACTTGTTACCTGTATTAATGGCACCTGTTTGAACTCATTATCAGTATAAAAGACACCTGTCCACAACCTCAAACAGTCAGACTCCAAACTCCACTATGGCCAAGACCAAAGAGCTGTCAAAGGACACCAGAAACAAAATTGTAGACCTGCACCAGGCTGGGAAGGCTGAATCTGCAATAGGTAAGCAGCTTGGTGTGAAGAAATCAACTGTGGGAGCAATTATTAGAAAATGGAAGACATACAAGACCACTATATAAGCCACCGCTCAATTGGTGTACAGCGCGGCACCAGGGGTTGTTCCCGAAGGTGGGAGGGATCATCGGACCTCACTGGACAGCTACTGCCCGCCTCAAGCTGGGCAGTCCCCAGCCAATAAGGTGTTGTCCCGCCACAGCTTGCTTTCCTCATTGGGTGCATGGGGATGAGGAGAAGTCCGAACAGCAGGCTGAGAACCTTCGCACCAGGCAAGACAATAAAACAAAAGAGACCAACTCTAAAACTGGGAACTTGGAACGTCCGCACTATGATGACAGGACTCGCTGCTAACCTCAAGGACATCAACAACACCAGGAAGACTGCAATCATCAATAATGAGCTGAAGAGTCTGGAAGTGGATATCGCCACTCTCCAGGAAACACAGTTGGCTGACGCAGGCACACTGAGAGAGAAGGACTACACGTTCTACTGGCAGGGAAAGGGCAGTGACGAACACAGGGAACACGGAGTGGGCTTTGCAGTGAAGAACGCCTTGCTGAAGATGGTGGAACCGGGCAGCACTGGCTCTGCACGACTCCTCACCCTCCGCCTGAACACCACTCAAGGCCCACGGTGGCGGGGCTGCACGGTGGCGCAGTGGTTTAGCACTGTGGCAGCACAGTTTTACCCTCAGCCGGGGGACCACGGGGATCATGAGATTGTGGGTTCGATCCCAGCCCCCGACCAACAGTGAGCTGTGTGGAGTTTGCATGTTCTCGCCGTGTTGCGCGGGTTTACTCCGGGATTTCTCCGGTTTCCTCTCGCACACCAAAAACATGTAGGTTTAGGGCGCTTGCGCACGCAGCGACCAGCAGCCAGTGGCTTGTCACCAGACTGCAAACCAAGTCTACCTATGGGTACAAATAAGTAACAAAAAAAAAAAAAAAAAAAGGCCCAGTCACCCTCGTCAGTGTGTATGCCCCAACATTGACAGCCACACCAGAGGCAAAAGATGAGTTCTACGAGAATCTCGCAACAACTGTCAGGATCATCCCCAACTCTGAACAACTCATTCTCCTTGGAGACTTCAATGCCAGAGTGGGTGCTGACCACGGCTCCTGGCCCTCCTGTCTTGGACCTTTTGGCGTGGGCAGAATGAACGACAACAGACAGCGGCTGCTCGAGTTCTGCACATATCACGATCTGTGCATCACAAACTCGTTCTTCAAGACCAAGCCCCAACACAAGGTTTCCTGGCAACATCCACGCTCAAAGCACTGGCACCAGCTGAACTTGATCCTGACCAGACGCACCTCACTGAAGAACGTGCTAATCACCCGTTCGTTCCAGAGTGCAGATTGCGACATCGGCCATTGATAGCTTGGCCGCTGGCAAGGCACCCGGCAACGACGGCATACCCCCCGACCTGATCAAGCACTGCAAGACCGCCCTACTGCTGCCATTGCATGACGTCCTCTGCCAGTGCTGGAAGGAAGGTGCCGTACCACAGGACATGAGGGACGCCAACATCATCACCCTCTACAAAAACAAAGGGGAGAGCACATACCTCAGCCAAGGCTCCTTCTATCCCTCATGGATCACCTCCAAAATGTAATGGGTTTGTTTTGGAGGATTCTTGGTAACACAGAGTGAGAAGATAAGAGCATTGATGGAGGTATGCATTCTGGGATCATCACCAAAATGTTATGGGTTCCTCTCTAGCCCAAGCACCACCTCTGGTAAAAATGTCATCTAAAGCCATGCAGTAGTTTTTGTGTAATCCTGCTAACAGACAGACAGACAACTGTGTCCCAACTGTGACGTTCTTGTCTAACAGTTTCTTGGCCAAGGAATTACTTCTCATTAGCTGCTAATTTTTAGAAATATAGCGGATGGCATGCTTGAATTCTGCATTCGTAAGTTTCTTCATCTCAAACTCTGGCCCTTGTCTGGGTCTCCCAGCCACCACCCATGCTTTATATGCATCATAGGCTTCAGAATAAGGCACAGCTACAGCCTCAGTCCAGCCAGGTCTAACATTATGTGTTTTCAGGTTCAGGTTCAGGTTACTTTATTTGTACCCGTAGGTAGATTTGTTTTATGCATCTTCCTATAATAAGGCTCACTGTCCTTATACAGGGAGTAAACTATAGTATCGTACATACTACAAAGGTCTTTCTTATGCTCAACAATGCTACAGTTCACATCATTGCACATCACAGCATCTCTAGGAGGACATTCTTTACTCAAAGATTTATCTGTACGGACACAATACTCAACAATTTCTTCCTTAGAAAGAGTGTCCCAGTCTAATTTTCCCACCGCATCCTGGCTGACATTCTGACAAAGTGCAGGTAGACAGTCAACATTAATTATCATCCCAAACGGTATATGATCAGACATTGTTAACCCATAATAAATACTCATGCCACCCACAGAGGCATGTGCATCACCAGTGCTGATGCAATGATCTAGCCAGGACGTAGTGTGCCAAGCCTCACTTCTATAGGTATAACTAGCAGGAGGCATTAACACCTTACTTGACAAAATTAAGTTATTTTTGTAACAAAAATGATACATATATTTTGCAAATAAGGAGTTAATGTCAGATATGTCTGCATTCAAGTCCCCTATAATAAAAATACAAGTATTATTATAATCTTGCATAAAAGAATTAACCAAAGCAAACATTATTTAAATATTCATCCTCATTCTGTTGACACTCAACTTAATAAGAAATTCCTTATCATTATCATTAAACTGCACACCAATACACCAATCTACACCAAGTCGGACTACTTTTATCAAGGAGTCCAGCTTCTTTCTCCAGAGAATAGCCACACCTCCAGGTATCCTCCCCCTGATAATCCCCTTGCTGAGGTCAGTTGTAGACTCCCCAGCACCATGGAAATCAGGGTTTAGACAGTTCAAACATTCCAAGTCTTGTTTAGAAAGAAACGTCTCCTGAAGGCACAAAATATCACAAGTGTTCAATAAATTGTCAATAACTAACCGGCAAGCTTTCTCCCCAGCATTTTGCCCCAAGTTAAGGCCACGACAGTTGTAAGACATGACCTGAATACCCATCAGTAAAAAGCTAAGAAAGATCCCCATCATCAGTGGGTGATGGTGATAACTCATTAATTGCATAACTCATTATTACAAATTGAGGATTTTAAGTTGCAATTAGATGATATTATTGACAAATGTTGGGAACAAGCTCACAGTTCAGACTCCTTTTGTTAATACAGGGAACTCATGAAACATGAGATTAGAACCGTTGCTCTTAGTAAAGGAAAGGCATTATCCAAATTTAAAAAACAGAATGAAGAAGAAATTATAATGCTACCTTCAGAATTATGTAGAAAAAACTGTGAAGAACTATCTGATGAGGAATTAATACAACTTAGCACACAAGGTAGATTAATTGTACGAAGACAAAGCAAGAGGAGCGTTTGTCAGATCAAGGAGGAAATGGTTTGAAAAGGGCGAACAAAATACAAAATATTTCTTTGGTTTGGAAAGAAGAAATGCTGAAATAACCTCAATAAATAACTTAATGATTCATGGGACTGTATGTGAGGACCAGAAATTAATTTCTCAAACTGTATCTTATTTCTATAAAAATCTCTACATGTCAGACTCAATAAATATTGATTAAGTCTTGGCAAATATTTCTTTAGAAGGAAATAAAGTAGACAAAGAATTTCATGATACTTGTGAACAAGAGATAGTCATTCAAGAGGTGACTGATTCCATCAAATGCCTTAAAAACAATGAACCCCAGGTAATGATGGGCTGACTGGAGAGTTTTATAAATGTTTCTCTGCCAAAACTGCCCCATTTTTATTAGCCATGATTAAAGAGTCTCTTTGTAAAGGTCAGCTTCCTACTACATTGAAACAAGGCATTAGAACACTGATCCCTAAACCTAACAGACAGATTATACACTGAAAACTGGAGACCCATCACTTTACTTTACTTTTAAATAATGATTATAAAATATTTGCCCTCATTTTAGCTAAACGCCTAAAAAGTGGTTTACATAAAATTATACATGAAGAGCGATCTGGATTTATGCAAAACAGACACATAAGTAATAATGTTTGCCTAATAATAGATATGATTGACTGCTGTGATCTCCTTCCCGATGATAGCTTTATTTTTTTTTATTGACCTTTATAAAACATTTGATACTATTGAGCGCAAATTTATTTTCAAAACTCTTCAATATTTTGGTTTTAGTCAGTATTTTTAAATGCTATACAGTATCTCTATAATCAGTGTAATAGTTCTGCTAAATTACTTCATGGCAATTCTCAAAGATTTGATCTTCACCGTGGCATTCCACAAGGATGTCCAGTCTTCCCATTTTTATTTTTGTTGGTTGCCCAGGTAATGGCAACACACATTAAAAAAGCCAGTTTTGAAGGAATCAGTGCAGCTGGAAGACATTTCGAACTGTGTCAGTCAGCAGATGATATGGCAATATTTTTGAAAAATAAGGAATAAATTCCAGATGTCTTGCATAAATGCTTTTACCATTGTTTCTGGCTAGAAAATGAGTATAACTAAATCAATATTTTCCCCTTTAAAACCATGTAGTCTAACAGAATATGGTGGAATTCCAATCAAAGAACAATATGCATACCTGGGCATTACGATTTGTAAAGAGACACAGCAACCGTCTAATCTCAGCTTCGTACCAATTATAGAAAAAACTAAAACGAAGTTAAACTCGTGGCTCATGAGGGACATTTCTATTTACGGGCGGGTATTGTTATCCAAATCTGAAGGCATCTCAAGATCTGTTTACCTTTCCTTAGCGCTTTTTCTTCCCAAAAAGATAGAAACCGATTTGGATAGAATGTTGATGTACTGTAATGATATATGGTGAAAGAAGCCCCATTACCTCAGGAAAGAAATGATTAAGAGAAGCAAAAACCTTGGTGGTCTTGAAGTCTTGGACTACAGCACCTTAAACAATGCCTTTAACATAAAATGGATTACACAGTTTTTTGAAAAACCCTGATAGTGTGTGGAATGCTTTCCCTGCATTTTTATTTAATTCAGTAGGGGGTCTTGATATTTTGTTGAAATGTAATTTTTCTGTTGGGAAAATCCCCGTTAAGATGGCATTCTTAAGCTGGCATAAGGTGTTTTCATAGACAAGCTCTGTTATCATGGCTTTTGGCAAACAAGCAAAATTTTAATCAATCAATCAATCAATCAATCAATCAATCAATCAATCAATCAATCAAAGACTTTATTCCAGACTCATGGTCCATCAAAAATAAAAAAAATAAAATAAAATAAAATAAAACAAGACAAGTCCTCACATATACTTTATTTGGAATAATAAAGATAAAGTAATTAAAAACAAATCTACATGTTATTGCACTTGTTTTGAGAATGGGATTCTGTTAGGAGGCCAACTTTTAAGCAAGGATGGTGCTCTGTTAAATGATCATGGATTCATAAACAAATTTGGTTTGTCTGTCACACCCAAAGAATTCACAACAATTCAAAATGCAGTTCCTGGGACCACTTTACAATTGTTAAAAAATTGTGATTTTCAACTTAGAGTTCAGTGTAGCTCTGAGGTTTTTATTGAAGATGTTAACATGAAAAGCAACAAGTGCAATAACAGGCATGTCAGAAATGCTTTAACTGATGAGGCAACTCCTGATGCAAAGTTTTACTGCATGTCTAACTCTAGTGAATTAAACTGGAAAAAAGCCTGTATGATTTCATACAGGTTTTGCATCAACAATAAAATCAAAGAGGTATCCCAGAATTTATCCAGTTAAACAGGTCCTGGTTGAAAGGTTTAAAATTGATATTGATACTGTCTGTGAATTTTATCAATTGGAAAAAGAAACTTCCTCCTCATGGATCGTCACCTTATCGTGGTGGGGGGGTTTGCGTGCCCCAGTGATCCCAGGAGCTATGTTGTCCGGGGGCAATTTGCCTCTGATAGGGTGAATGAATGAATGAATGAATGAATGAATTTATTTCGGATAGTACATTACAGGTTAAAAGAAACTGTATAATATAACAACAAGGTCAAATTAGACAAAGACTCCTTCTACTATACAATTCCACGTGAGTTATCCGAAATGGGTGATGGCTGAAGCCGCAGCTTATATTGCCCACCCATATTCCATCCAAGAATTCAAAGGAGAAAAAAGAGAAAACAAGACAAGAGCGATTACAATTTAAAACAAGGCTAAGACAAAATATGACTGAGAGAAAAAGAAAACTGAGCTAGTCTAAGTTAAGCGGTTACTATTCAAAAACAAATCTAAGACATAGTGTCACAGAGAAAAAAGAAAAACTAAGCTATAACACAACACAGGCTGGAAATGTCAATCCTTATGTGAGTTTACATGTCGTCTTGTAAATATGTTTGGAGTATTTCTTCCTTTAGTTTTTGTTTAAATTGTCCAAGCTTTGTACATGATTTTAATTCAGGTCCAAAATCGTTCCATAATCTGACACCTTGCACTGAAATACAATGTTGCTTGGTAGTTGTTCTCACTGTAGGCTTTTGAAATATACATGTTCCTCTGAAGTGATATCGTTTCTCCCTTGTTTGGAACAACTTTTGGATATCTGCGGGCAGTGATAGATTCTTCACTTTGAACATTATTATTGCGGTTTTAAAGTCGATCAGATCTTTCAACTTGAGAGTTTTTTGTTTAAGAAAAAGTGGGTTTGTTGGTTCCCTGTAAGCTGCTTTGTTGATTATTCTAATAGCTCTCTTTTGAAGCATAAAGAGTGGATATATGTTTGTTTTATATGTATTTCCCCATACTTCATTACAATATGTCATGTATGGGAGTATTAATGAATGATACAAGGTGTATAGTGTGGGTTGATTCAGCAAATTTTTCACTCTGTGTAATATTGCAATTGATTTGGATACTTTACCTTTTATATAATTAATATGTGGCTTCCAACACAGTTTGTTATCAATTATTACTCCAAGGAATTTAGTTTCGGATACCCTTTCAATCTCTACACCATTTACACTGAGTTTGGGTACTGGGTAGTTGTGATGGTTGTTAAAGACTATAAATTTTGTCTTGCTTAAATTGAGCGTTAATTTGTTCGAATCAAACCACAGTTTCAGCTTTCCTAATTCCTTTCCGAGTGTATCCAGAAGTTGTTCCAAGTTGTTTCCACTGCATAGCAGGTTAGTGTCATCAGCAAACAATATTAAGTCCATTTTTTCTGAAACTTTACATATATCATTTATATACATATTGAATAATAATGGTCCCAAAACTGAACCCTGTGGGACTCCACAGGTGACCTTCAGTAGCTCTGAGTTTTTGTTGTTAACACATACAAACTGATATCTATTCTTTAAGTAACTTCTTAACCAGGACAGTGCTACCCCTCTGATACCACAATTTTGTAGTTTCTTTAATAATAGATTGTGATCTACTGTATCAAATGCTTTTTTAAGATCCAGGAATACTCCAACTGAATACTCTTTATTTTCAATGGCTGTTGATATTTTTTCTGTAAATTCCATTAAGGCATATGCTGTTGTCCTTTTGTGTCTGAACCCATATTGCTGCTCACACAATAAATCATTCTTCAGTATGAAGTTGTCAATTCTCTCATAGAATATTTTTTCAAGTATCTTGGAAAATTGCGGTAATAGTGAAATTGGTCTGTAGTTGGAGAGTTCCCCTCTGTCGCCTGTCTTGTAAATCGGAATTACTTTAGCTATTTTCATTGCATTGGGAAATATACCTGATTGGAGAGACAGGTTACAGATATACGTCAGTGGTTTCACTATGCATTCGATAACAGTTTTGACTAGTAGCATATCAATACCATCGCAGTCAGTAGATGTTTTACTTTTGAACGATTTAACAATTTCAATGACCTCTCTTTCGTCTGTGTTCTTTATGAAGATGGTGTCTTTTACAGCAGTGTTATTGCATATTGAATCACCTGTTGGCACCGTAGTGGGTATTTCTCGGGCCAGTTTAGGTCCAATGTTAACAAAAAAATTATTAAATTCATCTGCAGGTGAAGCTATATTCACATTCGGAGTCGATTTATTATTTTTTGGAGTGTTAGTTGGGTAGCTGGTATTTCTGCTTTTATTTCCAAGGATACTGTTGATTATTGTCCATGTATTTTTAATATTGTCTTTGTTTTTTTCCAGTTCTTTACTGTAATAGTCTCTTTTACTACATCTTATTATATATGTTAACTTATTTTTGTATGTTTTATACCGCTGCTCTGCTTCTTTTGTCCTTTTCTTTATGAAAGCTTTATATAATAAATTTTTCTTTTTACACGCCTTTTGTAGTCCTTTGGTTAGCCATGGTTTGTCAGTAAATTTGTGTTTAAGCTTTTTTTTAACTAATGGGCAGTTTTTTTCATAAAGAGTGGTTACAATGTTTGTAAATGCGTCATAGGCTTCATTTACATCTGATACATAGACTTCTGTCCAGTCTTGCTTCAGCAAGTCCTCTTTAAAAGAACTGATTGCGTTTGGTGATTTGTGTCTGAACGATTTTGAGATTTTTTCTGGGTTGGGCCCCGTGTGGCCATGGATAAGTGCAAAGATTGGCAAGTGGTCGCTTATATCATTTATCAATAATCCACTTTCTATTTTCTTGTCGAGAACATTGACAAACAGGTTGTCAATAAGTGTAGCAGAGTGAGCTGTGATTCTACTGGGATGTGTTATTGTGGGATATAGACTCATGCTGTACATAGAGTTCATGAACTCTGTAACTACATTTTGTTGATGTGGATTAAGTAGGTCAATATTGAAATCTCCACAAATTGCTACCATTTTCTTACTAGTAATATTATTGTACAGCTCGACTAATTTATCTCTGAATGTCTCAATGCAAGTTCCCGGCGTTCTGTATATGCAGCTTATGATTAGATTTTTTGTTTTGTCTAGGTCAATCTCAACAGTAACACATTCCAGAAGCCCTGGTAGTGCTGAGGACATTTCATTTACAAGCTTACATCTATATAGGTCATCAATATACAGTGCAACACCACCACCCTTTTTTTGAGATCTGTTAATGTTAAACATCTGATATCCCTCTATTGCCATCAGGGGAGCCTGGTCTGCATTAAGCCAGGTTTCAGAGACTGCTATAGCTGTGAATTTTCTGTTTAGCTGTTTTAAATAGTCCTGAATCTGTGAGAAGTTTTTGTTAAGACTTCTGCTATTGAAGTGTATTATTGACAGTTTACCATCTAATTGCACTTGACTTTTGAATTGCTTTTCAGTGTAATATTCACAGTGGTTATGAATATTATTGAAAAAGTGGTTATCAGGATCAATATCATTCTCCATCTCTTGTGGTTTATGTTCAGCATAGTGGCATATTTTTAGAGTTTGAGTTTCCTCACTCTGTGTTTCATAGTCAGTGTTCATCTGTATTTATCTAAGTCAGTAGCATCTCTGATCATTATACTTTTTGCTTGCTCAGGTGTTCCATTTAGTTTAATCCAAATTCTACAATTTCTTGTCCAGGTTGACTGTATCTTATTATGTTTCTTTAGCATCCGTGCCTGCCGTGCTAATTCAGCGTTTTTTTTTGTCAGGTGTTCATTTAGGTAAACTTGAGTTTCCTTTAGTTTTTTGGCCTGCCTCAGTATGTCATTTTTCACCCTCCTGTTCACAAAGCGCATCACAATTAATTTCTTTGTTTTGTTATCTTTCTTCGGTAAAGCATAACAGGCTGAGATCGCATTGGCTTCTACCTTAATGTCTTTATCATTAAGGAACTGAAGCACTTGGTTTTCTAAGGACATTGATTCACTTATGGAAGCATGTTCACCACTCAGTCCTGTAGCGGCATGGGCGTACGACTGATATCTGATGTCTAGTCCACTTATAACTATGTCATCAATGCGAGAACCTTGTTCAAGATCCTCAACGCGTTGCTCCAAAAGACGCCCGTGTTGCTCCAGGTCCATAATTTTTTTGTCTTTTTCTTTTATTATTGAATGTAGGGCAGTTTGTCTTGGGTCTCCCAAGACAAACTGGTCCTGGGTGAAGGGCCAGACTAAGAACGATCCAACAGACTCTCATGATAAATTGTATATCAAGGATTCAGTGTACCCCGCCCGGTATGGGGTTACCGGGGCCCCACCCTGGAGCCAGGCCTGGGGGAGGGGCTCGAAGGCTAGCGTCTGGTGGCCGGGTTTCCACCCATGGGACCCGGCCGGGCTCAGCCCGAAGGAGTTACATGGGTCCGCCCTCCAGTGGGTTCACCACCTGCAGGAGGGATCATGGGGGTCCGGTGCTATGTGGATTAGGTGGCGGTCAAAGGCGGAGACCTTGGCGGACTGATCCCAAGCTTTCTAAACTGGCTTTTGGTACGTGGAATGTCACCTCTCTGGTGGGGAAGGAGCCTGAGCTGGTGTACGAGGTTGAGCGATACCGGCTAGATATAGTCGGCCTCACCTCAACACACAGCTCCGGTTCCGGAACCAGTCTCCTGGAGAGGGGCTGGAGCTTGGCCTTTTCTGGAGTTGCCCCAGGCGAGAGGCGACGAGCAGGGGTGGGTATTCTTGTATCGCCCCACCTTGCTGCCTCTATATTGGAGTTTTCCCCGGTGGACGAAAGGGTTGCTTCCCTGCGCCTTCGGGTTGGGAAACGGGTCCTGACCATCATTTGTGTCTATGCACCAAATGATGTTTCAGAGTACCCACCCTTTTTGGAGTCTGTGACTGGGGTGCTGGAGGGTACTCCTCCTGGAGACTCCATTGTCCTACTGGGGGACTTCAATGCGCACGTGGGCAACGACAGTGAAACCTGGAGAGGGGTGGTTGGGAGGAACGGCCTGCCCGATCTGAACCCGAGTGGTGTTCAGTTATTGGACTTCTGTGCTAACCACAGTCTGTCCATAACGAACACCATGTTCAAGCATAAGGGTGTCCATATGTGCACCTGGCACCAGGACACCCTAGGTCGCAGGTCGATGATCGATTTTGTTATTGTATCATCAGACCTGCGACCGTATGTCTTGGACACCCGAGTAAAGAGAGGTGCAGAGCTGTCAACTGATCACCACCTGGTGGTGAGTTGGATCCGATGGCAGGGGAGGAAGCCATTCAGACCTGGTAGACCCAAACGTATAGTGAGGGTGTGCTGGGAGCGTCTGGCTGAGGCCCCTGTCCGGGAGGTCTTCAACTCCCACCTCCGGAAGAACTTCAACCACATTCCGAGGGAGTCTGGAGACATGGAGTCTGAATGGGCCATGTTCTCCACCCCTGTTGATGAAGCGGTGGCCCAGAGCTGCGGCCGCAAGGTGGTCGGTGCATCTCGTGGTGGCAACCCCCGAACCAAGTGGTGGACACCAGTGGTGAGGGGGGCCATTAAGCTGAAGAAGGAGTCCTATCAAGCTTGGTTGGCTTGTGGGACTCCCGAAGCAGCTGAGGTGTACCGGCAGGCCAAGCGGAGTGCAGCTCGGGTGGTTGCTGAAGCAAAAACGCGGGTATGGGAGGAGTTCGGTGAGGCCATGGAACAAGACTTTCGGTCGGCTTCAAAGAGATTCTGGCAAACTGTTCAGCGGCTCAGGAGGGGAAAGCAGCTCCCCGTCCACACTGTGTATGGTGCGGATGGGACACTGTTGACTTCAACTGGGGATATCGTCGGGCGGTGGAAGGAATACTTCGAGGATCTCCTCAATCCCACTGATACGCCTTCCACAGAGGAAGCAGGGTTTGGGGACGAGGGAGATGACTCGCCTATCACAGGGGCTGAGGTCGCCAAGGTGGTTAAAAATCTCCTTGGTGGCCGGGCCCCGGGGGTGGATGAGATTCGCCCTGACTACCTCAAGGCCCTGGATGTTGTTGGGTTGTCATGGTTGACACGCCTCTGCAACATTGCGTGGAGGTCGGGGGCAGTGCCTTTGGCATGGCAAACCGGGGTGGTGGTTCCTCTCTTCAAAAAAGGGGACCGGAGGGTGTGCTCCAACTTTAGAGGGATCATACTCCTCAGCCTCCCTGGGAAGGTCTATGCCAAGGTACTGGAGAGGAGAGTCCGGCCGTTGGTCGAACCTCGGATTCAGGAGGAGCAATGTGGTTTTCGTCCTGGCCGTGGCACATCGGACCAGCTCTTTACCCTCTCGAGAATTCGTGAGGATTCGTGGGAGTTTGCCCAACCAGTTTACATGTGTTTTGTGGACTTGGAGAAGGCATTTGACCGCGTCCCTCGTGGATTTTTGTGGGGGGTGCTTCGGGAGTATGGGGTATCGGGCTTGTTGTTACGAGCTATTCGGTCTCTGTACGACCGTTGTGAGAGTTTGGTTCGTATTGCCAACACTCGATCGGAGTTATTCCCAGTGAGAGTTGGACTCCGCCAGGGCTGCCCTTTGTCACCGATCCTGTTCATAATTTTTATGGACAGGATTTCTAGGCGCAGCCAGGGAATGGAGGGTGTCATGCTTGGTGACCAGAGGATCTCATCTCTGTTGTTTGCAGATGATGTTGTCCTGTTGGCTTCATCCAGCAATGACCTACAGCTCTTGCTGGGACGGTTTGCCGCTGAGTGTGAAGCGGCTGGGATGAGAATCAGCACCGCCAAGTCCGAGTCCATGGTCCTCAGCCGGAAAAAGGTGGATTGTCCTCTCCGGGTTGGGGACAGGCTCCTGCCCCAAGTGGAGGAGTTTAAGTATCTTGGGGTCTTGTTCACGAGTGAGGGGAAAATGGAGCGAGAGATCGACAGACGGATTGGAGCAGCATCTGCAGTGATGCGGACGTTGTACCGGTCTGTTGTGGTGAAGAGGGAGCTTAGTTCTAAGGCAAAGCTGTCGATTTACCAGTCAATCTACGTTCCTACTCTCACCTATGGTCACGAGCTTTGGGTAATGACCGAAAGAACGAGATCGCGGATACAAGCGGCTGAAATGAGCTTTCTCCGTAGGATTGCTGGACTCATCCTCAGAGATAAGGTGAGGAGCTCAGTCATCCGGGAGAGGCTCAGAGTAGAACCGCTGCTCCTCCACATTGAAAGGAGTCAGTTGAGGTGGTATGGGCATCTGATTAGGATGCCTCCTGGACGCCTCCCACTTGAGGTGTTTCAGGTACGTCCCACTGGGAGGAGACCCCGGGGCAGACCCAGGACTCGGTGGAGAGACTATGTCTCCCAGCTGGTCTGGGAACGCCTTGGTATCCCCTCTGAAGAGCTGGAGCAGGTGGCTGGGGAGAGGGGAGTCTGGGCTTCTCTGCTTGAACTGCTGCCTCCGCGACCCAGACCTCCGGAAAAGCGGTAGAAGATGGATGGATGGATGGATGGAAAAAGAAACTTTATTTCACTTATTTTTTCATTGCACACAAACAAATTTGTTTTGGCTGAATATACAAACTTATTTAAATAATAATTTGGACACAAACACTAAGTCTAAAGTTAAAGATGTCATGTTATATTTCATGAGATCTCATATCAACGCAGAACTCACATCTGTGATACGGTTGTTTATGTTGCTAGGAAAAGTTCACATTCATAAATGAAAATGGTCCCATTCCAAACCTTGCTTCAAACACTTTTTAACTGAATTAAAACACTATATAGATTTGATTAAGCATAGCAACAAACAAAAAGCCATGAAAACCCTGCAAATGTTTGAAGATTTCAATTTTGAAGTTTGAAGGTTATAACAAGATCCCTTTGATTTATCTTGGTGCATATGTGGGTGCATGTGCTGCATATGTGTACATTTTTGTGACATTCCATCTATATGGAATGTCACATCTAATCTTTGTTTAATTCTTCCTAATATATATATTTTTCTTTTTGTGAAGGAGAGTGAATGCCTTGACCAGTGGTTGCCTTCTCGGTTTGTTTGCTTTTGTTTATTTTATGCCTCCCCCTGGTGGTCAGTGTTGTTAATGTAGTGTTAGTGGAGTTCCACCTAGCTGCAATGCTCCTGCACTGTCTATATATCTGTGTCCATATGTATATTCATTTACTGCTTTGGCTAATCAGTTCTTATCTTATTATCTAACTAGAAAAGCACTCGGAGAGCGCAGACCTCCGCCAAGCGCCACAGTTCCCCCCATACAGTGTTTATGTGTACGTTTTCAGATTCCTTGACCATGAAAACATATGACTAGCAATTGGATTGACAATGATAGGATTAGTGGTTCAGTAGTTATTGATGAAAATCGCATTTTCCGTAATGGCGGTTTTCTTCTGGACGGTGATCCGGATCACCACCAAAATGTAATCATCTGTAGGATACCCCATTTCTGACAATCTGTGAAAATTTCATGAAAATCTGTCCATAACTTTTTGAGTTATGTTGCTAACAAACAGACAGACAGACAGACAGACAAACCAACGCCGATGAAAACATAACCTCCTTGGCGGAGGTAATTAACTATTGCTCTGAGTGTTGCTATCCCTGTGCTGCTGCAATCCTGGAATTTCCCCAATGTGGGACTAATAAAGGCTTATGTTATCGTATCTTATCTTCATCTTCATCTTCATAAATTAAAAAAAAGTATTTGGGGCGTGTCCACCAAACTCATTTTTCCTGCTGTGGGTGACTATTTTCTGTTCATTCTCTATGTAGTCCAGTGTTTACAGCACTGAGCGCCCTCGGCACTGAAGCACTTTGAGCGGTGGCCGTTTTTTGTGGCGGTGCTCAGCGCTGAAAAAAGTTCAACTTGTCAGACGCTCGTCAATGTCAGACCTTCTCAAGGAACCAATCAGAATTAAGGAAGGGCGGGACATAGGACGTGGTACAGGAAGATGAGAACAGTAGGATGACGGTGGAGAGGCTGAACTTTGCTGCATCAAACAACCCGATGCTCTTTTATCTGACACTAAAAGGATATCATGATCAAAATTTGAAAGCGAACACTTGGAGGAACATGTCGGCATGCCAGGTGAGCGTTGTGTCTTTGTCACAGTCATATTTCTTATGTAACAGATCTTTTGTGTTCTGTATTGTAGCAGAGAAGACCCTCTGGTGTTGCCATAAAGCGGGGGGTTGGTTCTGATATACAGGAAGTCTTGCAAAAGTAGTAGAGAATTAAAAGCAGCCAGAGAAAGAGCTGTGTGTGTTCTACCTCATCGCCCATGTCATTATCCCTCCCTACCGGATCAGTATTACGAACCCTGAAAGCTCGGCTACACTGGTGGCAGGAATGGGGTAAAAAAAAATTTCTCCATAGATTGCTGAACATTAATAGTGTGTCAGTTACAGCGTATCATGAGTGCCGATGTGCAGCTAAGTTTAGCTTAGCTTTGTCAGTATAGCTAGCTAGTGACGCACGGATCTTTCAGAGTCCTTGAAAAGTGAACATGTGGTGTGGAGATGAGGACACATTTCAACCCAGCAGATGAGGATACTCTGCACTTCCTTTAAAGGCAGAAGTAAAAATTGATCTGCCGGCTCTGTTCACATCAGATGGGAGTTAGAGTTTTTTGAACTGAATGAGACAGTTAGAGGTTGCTGTGGAGGGTGCTACTGGGAGCCGCCATGACTTGGCCAGAATTCTTCCTACCTGCTTGCGCAGAGCTGCTTTTATGCTTTAGGACAGTTTTCCTGATGCTGTTAAGCAGGATTATGATGCTGTTAAAGATAAGCTGAAAACGGCTTTTGGACAAAGACAGCTTATGGATCACTTCTTTTCTGCCCGGCTGCACGCACACGGTGAAAGCTTGGAGGCCTACGCTGCAGATATCAGCCGGTTGGTCCAAGAGGCATTTCCTGATTATGGAGACTGCACTCAGAGAGGAAAAGTTTTGGCGCTTCTTAGCTGGCCTGGATCCAACCCTAAAACCCAAATGCTTGGAGCAAGGGGCCACAGACATAGGGGGAAGCTTTGATGATTGCAGATCAGTGTGAGACCGCCTGAGAGACTTTACAGAGAGACTGTATAGGTAACTATTCAAGTGGCACTGTGCAGTCTGTATCTACTATTGACAGTTTGATAAAGGTTATGGATAAGCTGTCTGAAGAGATGAACTCCATCAGGATGGAGATGAATGAGATAAGATAGGACCACCAGAGACTAAAAACACAGAGCCGTCAGGAGCGAGAATGGCACCCTCACTCATCTTCCATGAAGAAATGTGGATGCATGTGTGAAGAATCTGGATGTCAGTCATGGGTGTTCTGTGGTGACCTGCAGGGTCGCACCCCTACCCACGAACCAGACCCAGGGCTGGATAACTACCAATCATACTGGCGACGCCAGGAATGCCGAATGTCCCCCAGTCCTGTAAGGAGGGGCAGTGAGAGCTCTAATCTAGTGTGGCACCCACAGCGAGAGGAGAGAGAAAGCAGAGGAGTGCGTTTCTTGCTGCAGGAACAGAGTCCAGGGAATCACCATCAGGGAAACTGATGTGGAGGCCCACACATCAGCTTATTCAGATGAGGGCCCAACAGATGTGAGTACTGCCATGAACATTGATAAACTGGACACTGGGGACCGGTCTGCAGCCTATGTAAAAGGGTTGGTGGAAGGCACAGAGGCTTCTATCTTAGTAGACTCTGGAGCATCTGTGTCCTTGCTTAGTGCAGATTTCCATATGGCAGTCCCTGCCTTGCGAAGCAGGCCGCTGGCAAAGAACTATGTTGACTCTAGAGCAGTAAATGGACAAATATCAGACACATTAGGCACCATTTCAGTGACTTTTTGCCTGGGTCCCACATCTTGGCGGCACACACATTTCATGTACTGCAGGACTCCACACAGGCCATGCTGCTGGGCCTAGACTTTTTGACCAGGAATCATGCAGTGCTGGTCTTAAGGTGGGGTGTAATACAGCTATGTGACATTATGGTGCTTCTACTACGGGCCCAAAAGCTGATTCCTGAATGCTGTAATGTATCACTGGCCTCTGACATGATCATATTGCCCCTGAGTGAGGCCTTGGTGCCAGTCAAGGTGAACTCCCTAACAGAGACTGATATAACTGCTTCCCAGTTCCAGGGTTACTTGGAGTCCAATATTCCAGAGTTGACAGGACTGGTGGTAGCCCACACCATAACGAGAGTGGATGATGGTGTTACAGTGGCCTGCCTCCTCAACACCACTGGGAAAAAGGCGGAGCTAAAAAGGGGGCTTCATCTAGGTAAATTTTATTCAGTGGCAGAGGATGACCTTGCACCATTGCCTCTGCTTTCAGAGACCACCAAGGAGTCCGGGTCAATGGTGGCAACCTTCCTCTCACTGGCTAAGTCCCATATCACTGCAGGTCAAAAGGCACCACTGTCTACCCTGCTACAGAAATTTGAGAGTGTCTTTGGTCTGGTGGACAGGAATGCTGGCAGGTGCCCATTTATCAAACATCATATTCAAACAGGTGACCATCCTCCTATCAAACAGCAGGTGTATCGAATTTCTCCAGAAAAACAAACAGAGATTGAGCACCAAGTTGCTGCTTTATTGGATGATGGTGTGGTCGAAGAGAGCTGCAGTCCATGGTCCTCCCCCGTGGTCCTGGTGGAAAAAAAGGGGACAGTGGTGATTCTGCATTGATTGCCGCAAACTCAGTGCTGTGACCATTAAAGACTCCCATCCCCTTTCCCGGGTGGATGAAAGCTTAGATGCACTGGCAGGCTCCATGTGGTTCAGTACATTGGACGTTTCAAATGGCTACTGGCAGGTGGATGTAGCAGAAGAGGATAGGGAGAAAACAGCTTTTACAACTGGCAGGGGCCTGTGCCAATGGAGAGTTATGCCCATGGGCCTAACAAACTTACTGGCCAATTTCCAGCATAGGATGGAGCTAGTTCTCAGGGGTCTTCCATGGCATATCTTCTTGGTGTATCTGGATGACATGCTCATATACAGTCACACCTTTGAGGACCATCTGGCACATCTGGAAGAGGTATTATCCAGGATGTAGTCTGCAGGCCTGAAACTGAACCTCAAGAAATGCCACTTTGCCAGAGACCATATAGCATTTTTGGGTCATGTAATTCCTCGAAAAGGTCTCCATCCAGACCCAAGGAATACAGAAAAAGTGAAATCATGGCCAAGTCCTCGCACTCCCTCTTAAGTCACAGCCTTTGTGGGACTGTGTTTATAGTACAGGCGGTTCGTGAAAAATTTTGCACTACATGCAGCACCCCTGAACCACTTTGTGGGCAAAAATGTGCCTTTTGAGTGGACTACTGAGTGCGATAAGGCCTTCAACTCCCTCAAACAAGTTCTACCTCCTCTTCTGTTGTGACTTTGACAGACTTTGCTGCTCCCTTTAAAGTTTACACAGAAGCCTCCAAAGTCGCTGTGGGAGCTGTGTTATTTCAAGACATGGAAGGCCTGGAAAGAGTGGTAGCCTATGCCAGCCAAGCCCTGTTACAAGCACAGCAGCGATGGTCCGCTTTTGACAGAGAATTATGGGCCATAGTGTAGGCAGTGCATGAGTTCAGACGTTACGTGAGGCTGAATGCATTCACCATCATAACGGATCATCACCCTGTACTTGGCCTCAGACACCTGGCTATTGACAAAGATCCCACAGGAGGGAGAGGCAGGTGGGTTTTGGAGCTGGATCCTTTCAACTGGACTATTGTGCATAAAGAGGGCTCATGTCATGGGAATGCGGACGTTTTGCCGCGTTGGCCCCCAACTTCTGACACCGCTAGCCCACAGGACACAGTAAGAGGGGAGCACACTATTGCAGTGGTGGTGGAGCCAAACTCACCCATTCTCCAAGAAGGGGGGGGGGGTAGTCCTGTGGTCACCAGCAATCCACTTATTCCCTGGGTCACAATGACTATGTTTACACGGACACAAGTAACCAGATTAAAAGCCTGATCGGAATAAAAATGCTTCATGTAAACACGCCAATCTGAATATTCTAACCCGATCACGCTCATTCGGATCAAAATTTCATTCCGATTGAGAGGGGTGGGTTATGCTGATTGTTAATCCGAATGGTGCGCATGAAAGCACTTATTCCGAACGTAGGGCAGAAAATATGTTTACTGCGCATGTCTGTACACCAGCCGCACGTCGATGTGACGTATTTCCGCCTTAGCAGCAGCTAGCGGAAAACATAGCAGGAGTAAAACAAAACTGGTCTGTATTGTCCTGCTGTCTCCCTCAGTTCGTCATATGCAGAAGCATGTACTTGTAGCTTCATTACAGAGACCAGCAGAAGCAAAAGTACAGTCTGAATAACACAATACAGGTCAATTTTGACACAAAGCTGGGCTTGCTTACACCAGAAGTTGGTTCTTCTTCTACTATTTTTGGAATGTCGAAATGTCGACGTGCACATGTCAAAATGATTTATTCCATTCAAACGTGTGACACATGGAAACGCACGTCCTAATCAGATCAGCTTTTTCAGGATCCATGTAAACAGTAAAATTTTGATCTGAATTGTAATCAGATTGAAGAAATTTTGCCCATGTAACTGTGGCCACTGACGAGGAGTTACGGTCATTGCAAAGGGAAGACCCAGATCTCAGAGTGATATTGGACTGGTTGAACCAGGGCATCGGCAGGCTATCTCACAGTTATTTAAAAGGATGCTCTGTGGTCCACCAGAAGCTGTGGACAGAGTTCAGCCATTTAGCTGTCATAGGTGGATTGCTTTTTCAAACTGTCTTCCCCATCCACCGGGGAGAGACAAGCTCAGGCGGTGATTCCCTCCTCGCTAGTGCCTGAACTTCTTCATCAGTTCCATGGGGGGAACACCGCTGCTCATTTCTCAACAAAGCATGTGTGGGAAAAGGCCTGACAATCCTACTATTGGCCATTCATGTTTAGGGACATTTGAAAATGGTGTGAGCTATGTGTAGCCTGTCAAACACAAGCGACAGGCCCCAATGGTGGGGTTCTCTAACTTTCCGCTAGAAAGGTTTGCTGCGGACATTCTGGAGCTTCCCACAACCAACAAGGGGAACAGATATGTGCTAGTGGTAGAGGAGTAATTCACTAATTTTGTCAACTTTATGCGTTACCCAATCAAACTGCACAGACGGTGGCTCAATGTCTGTTTGAGGATTATGTTCTGGTACATGGCGTGCCTGAGCCCTTACACAGTGATCAGGGTTGTCAGTTTGAAGCAGAGGCTGCTTCTGCAGCCTCTGTAGCTGTAGCTGCAACTGTTGGTAATTAACAGTTACTAGAACACCTTTGAAATGAAGTAACACATATCCAGTGAAATGTTGGAGTGCAGTTATTGTGGAATATAGTAACTCCTGGAATCCCTACTGTCCAATCAAATTGCTCGGCCAGAACTAACTGTTGTATTTAAAAAATGATATATTGTTATTCAGCTGAATAATGCTATGGTAACAGGTAACGTTGTAGTCAAGTGTAGCCAAGAGCAAGACATTAAGGAGTCGAGTTCAATTCAAGACCTAGACATACATACGTAATGATCTTGGTCTTGGATTGGTCTATAAACCCCCTAAAAATCTGGGTCTTGGTGCCCTCTGGTCCCAGTCTGGACTGGTGTAGTCTTGACAACAATGGCAGTAACAGCTATCATCACTCCGTCTGTCTCTGGTGGGAGTGACACTGGGCAGACCCTGACTTCCTTCTCCTCCTCCAGGGGACACCAGTGTCCCAACACCAATTGTCCACTGACAAATGAGGTGGACTGACAGTGGGCTGTCTGACGACTTTGCAATCGTCAGCCTCATCTCTGATGGGGATGATGCAGAGTACAGAGGACTCATCCAAGACTTCATGGACTGGTGCCTACGGAACTGCCTCCAGATCAATGCAAGGAAAACTAATGAACTGGTGGTGGACTGCCGCAGGCGAGGACAACTCCCCACAGCACCAGTAAACATCCAGGGAACAGACACTGAGATGGTGACATCTTAACAGTACCTGGATGTTCACCTGAACAATAAACTGGACTGGTCACACAATACCAACATGCTCTACAAGAAGGAGCAGTGCAGGCTGTTCCTCCTGAGGATACTCAGGTCTTTTTGAGTGCAAGGGGCACTCTTGAAAACCTTCTACGATTCGGTGGGGGCATCAGCCATCACATTTGGAGTGGTCTGCAGGGGCAGTGGCATCACGGCAGCCGATAGGAACAGGCTGATCAAAAAAGCTAGCTCTGTACTGGGGCGATGCCTCAACCATGGACATGGAAGCGTTAGGAGAGAGGAGGATGGTGGCTAAGCTGTCATCTCTGCTGGAGTCCGCATCCCACATCATGCAGGACACGCTGAATGCACTGAGGAGCTCATTTAGCGGTAGGCTCTGCCATCCTAGGTGCACAACGGAGAGGTTCCACAGGTCCTTCCTACCTTCGGCTGTCAGACTTTATAACCTAACCAGAGCTGCTCATAGAGGTCGTATTAAATGTACTAAATGTAACAACTTTGCATAATAGAGATCATCCCCTCCAATACACAACTCGGACAATAACAATCATTACTGAGGGTGGCAACAACATTAGGGATGTAATGATATTGATGTTATTGTGATATCGCGGTAGTAAAAAGCCTGTTTTCCACTAGCCCAGCACACCTCGGTACGGCTCGATTCACTTCAGTACGGCTCGGAATGCTTCTGTCTCCATTAGCACGGTGTTGTGCTTGTGCTGTGATGGTTTGTGTTAGGAGGTTTTAGAAGCGGGGCAGCGGCAGATTCTCAGCGAGGCGGGGCCACACTCCCGTGATGTTACGCACCCGACTGAGTCCTTATTTACACGAGACAAAAAAGGATCCAAGGATTATTGCCTTGCTCGCTCTGTGGTTTTATCTCACAATTAATTTTATCTCATAATTAAGCTGCAACAACACAAGTCACTTTTGTTTTGAATTAACTGCCAAATGACCTAGAAATAATGAGCTGAAACTTGTTTTTATTCGTATTAAATAATGAGACGGTGGCACACTGTCCAACACCAAATTGTATTATTTTTTACATCCTAGGGCATTTTGGATGTACTGAATTAAAAAAATTCATGTTTTTCACCTTCAGGTCAATGTTTGGAACAACAGTATTATTATTTTCCGTTTAGATGATGCTACACTCCTTCTAAAGTATTGTAAATCTTTGAATTTGGAATGCCGATAGAACATTCAATTTACATATACTTGTACCTACTTTGATTTGGTGCTAATTTTTTATGATATTTCAATAAAAAGAACAGAAAGCTTACAAAAAGATTTCTTTTTTGGTCTAGTTAAAAATTACATTACCTTTACAATGGTTGACCCCTGACAGGAAGATCAGCATCATTTTGATCAGACTAGGCAATGGAATTTCTATGTAATTATACTGTTTTATAATTCAGTGTTATAACAGACAAACCACACTTTCCAAAACAATTCCATTTTATTATATACAACATATTAAAAGAAAAAAAAAACTTTGCAACACAACATGAAGGTTAATCGACATTTTATACACGCCGACCACTGAGTGCCTCTACACCAGCTTCCCAAACTGGGTCACGAAGACTCGGTTGAATGAAGCCGTCTCTGCCAGCTGTGGGTCAGGAAGGCTCGGTTGAATAATCCGGACGGGCTGTCGCGGCGGACGCGTGGGATGATTCTACAAGGAAAATGCACACAATAAAATACAGCACGAAAGTGCAATATATATACAGAAAAGACAATAGTTTTTAACAAGAATACATAAGCTTATTTCAGCGTATTGTTCACATGAATAATTAAAACAAAAGCTTTAGTCTGCAGTGTGCTGCAATAAAGCAGCGATCATCATCCACAAATGAACAGCTTTTTTATTGCATAAATAAACTGAGCGTCTTACCGAATATATTTTCGAAAAACGCACAATAAAAAAAAATTAAAACTCACCGTTAAAGGACTCCGATGTCGAGACCTCCCGGTATATTTTTTCATTCCGGGCGGCTCCGTCTAACTCGCGCTGGATACGTTCGTCTGACAATGCAGTGAGCAGACACTGCACCTCCTTATTGGTCCATGGAACACCCTTATTACGCGAAGCCATTTTTGATAGAGAATAAATGAAAATAGCACAGCAATACACTGAAAAGAAACCGCCAACAGTGGTTGCGTGCTGAGTAAAGGCGGTCGTGAAGATTCTTTTTTTTTTTTTTTTTTTTCAAAAACTTTATTGAGAAGGTCGTGAAGATTTGGTAGATGAGGAGGAGGAGAGGGGCGGTTACAACCTGACCAATCAGCGCCGGTTACGACCTGACCAATCAGCGGCGACCAGTCTGTTAACGTCACAACACGGCACAGCTCAGCACTGCTGTACCCTGCCCTGGAGCGGGGCTGAGAATCGCGGCTGTTAAACCGTGTTGGGGCTTGTGGAAAAGCGTACAAAGCGTGCTGAGCCATCCCGTGTCGTGCTAAAGCGTGCTAGTGGAAAAGGCCCTAAAGTGTCTCGATACCGTCATGGTTGTGTTACGGTATTAAGAGGGCGGGTATCTGTCAAAAAATAACAAGAAATAAGCAGGCTCCCGTGCAACAAAGCATTGTAAACTACACAGACCATGATCCTTTGCGCTGCGGCATCACAAGAACTGTTGTTGAGCCAATAGGAGTGCATGCTGCACGCTGTCCACACAACAAACATGGCGGTGGACAGCAGCGGTCAAAGTTCGGCTCACGTAAATACTGAAGAAAACACCCCCGAAGTTGAGATTGTGCAAGCCCCAGCAACTTTTAAATCAAGATGTGTGGAGGCATTTTGGTTTTTGTGTGTCTAAAAACACTAAAGGAGAGAGGGTGGCGGACAGACAATGGCCTCATTAGCAAAGATAATGTCCTCATTAGCAAAGACCTACCTATGTTTACCCGCTACCTCAGTGCCCAGTGAGAGAGGATTTTCTACAGCAGGGGATGTTGTAAATGCCCAGAGGTCTCTTCTTCTCCCTTGCAATGTAGATCTTTTGATCTTTCTGAAGAAAAACTTGAACATAAGCTAAAGGATAGGTCAGTGTTTTCCAGTAGGCTTTTTGCCTGACTTAATTGTTTCAACAGGCTGTTTTTATTTGCCTAGCACATTTATGATTAATTTTACTTTACACATTGAACCTGGCTTAACTTGATCTCCGTTTGCTCTTAAAGGGAATTCCCTATTGTTGTTTAAAGTTGTTCTAGTTGCTGCTTAGTATGATTCTTGCACATAAGAAGAATCAGTTATGTGACCAAATATTACCAAATGGTATATTGATGTTCCTGACTTGAACTTGCACTTTAAAAGCACTAAGTGATCAGCATTTTATGTTGTCATGATCCATAAATATGAAAATAAATGGCCTGGTGACTGGCAAAAACAGATTTAATGGCAGTTTTTGGTTATTATCATCACAAATACAATATTATGAGCTATTTTACAATACTGTGAGTCTCTCCACAATATCGCAACAAATATCGTACCGTGAGATCAATATCAAAATTGTATCGTACCGTGAGATTTTGATATCGTTACATCCCTAAACAACACTGCTCATTCAAATGCTAAATATACTGTCTGGTTACATGTCCATGTTCTGCAGGGTAATTTTAACAAACCGTAATGCTGTTTATTCCATCTAGCTGCAATGATCCTGCACTGTGTACAGGTACATCTCAAAAAATTAGAATATCATGAAAAAGTTCAATATATTTTGTCACTCATTTCAGAAAGTGAAACCCATATATTATATAGATTCATTACACAGAGAGTGATATATTTCAAGTGTTTATTTTAATTTTCATGATTATGGCTTACAGCCCATGAAAACCCCAAATTCAGTTTCTCAAAAAATTAGAATATTACATAAAATTAATTTAAAAAAACTAGTTTTTTAATAGAAATGTTGGCCGACTGAAAAGTATGTCCATGTACACACTCAATACTTGGTATTAGTATTGGTATTAGTATCAAAACCTGTTGTTTTTTTTTTGTAACTTTGAATTTTATTCATTTTTCATCATATATATTACATTCAGATCACAGTCTCTATATTTAAAAAAAGGAGCTAGAGGAAGAAAAAAAAAAAAGAAAAGGGGGGGGACAAATGTTGGAGCATCAAGTTTTTAGTTTCCATCTCTTAATTCTTCTGGTTTTTCAGTGTCTTGTCTTTCTGTCTCGTTGTTGCACTTTGTAGTGTGTCCATTTCCACCATTTTTTTTCATATTGTCCTTCTTGCATTCTTTGTCGATATGTTAGTTTTTCCATTAAACGTATATCCTCAACAATGTCAGTCCATTGCTCTTGGTCAGGAATATTTTAACTAGACATCTGTCCTCAGCCTGTATTACATTGTCTCTTTTAAGATCACATAAATACATGAAGTTACAGTTCATTGGTATCCATCCATCCATCCATCCATCTTCTACTGCTTTTCCGGAGGTCCGGGTCGCGGAGGCAGCAGTTCAAGCAGAGAAGCCCAGACTTCCCTCTCCCCAGCCACCTGCTCCAGCTCTTCAGAGGGGATACCAAGGCGTTCCCAGACCAGCTGGGAGACATAGTCTCTCCACCGAGTCCTGGGTCTGCCCCGGGGTCTCCTCCCAGTGGGACGTGCCTGAAACACCTCAAGTGGAAGGCGTCCAGGAGGCATCCTAATCAGATGCCCATACCACCTCAACTGACTCCTTTCAATGTGGAGGAGCAGCGGTTCTACTCTGAGCCTCTCCCAGATGACTGAGCTCCTCACCCTATCTCTGAGGGTGAGTCCAGCAATCCTACGGAGAAAGCTCATTTCAGCCGCTTGTATCCGCGATCTCATTCTTTCGGTCATTACCCAAAGCTCGTGACCATAGGTGAGAGTAGGAACGTAGATTGACTGGTAAATCGACAGCTTTGCCTTAGAACTAAGCTCCCTCTTCACCACAACAGACCGGTACAACGTCCGCATCACTGCAGATGCTGCTCCAATCCGTCTGTCGATCTCTCACTCCATTTTCCCCTCACTCGTGAACAAGACCCCAAGATACTTAAACTCCTCCACTTGGGGCAGGAGCCTGTCCCCAACCCAGAGAGGACAATCCACCTTTTTCCGGCTGAGGACTATGGACTCGGACTTGGAGGTGCTGATTCTCATCCTAGCCGCTTCACACTCAGCGGCAAACCGTCCCAGCAAGAGCTGTAGGTCATTGCTGGATGAAGCCAACAGGACAACATCATCTGCAAACAACAGAGATGAGATCCTGTGGTCACCAAGCATGACACCCTCCATTCCCTGGCTGCGCCTAGAAATCCTGTCCATAAAAATTATGAACAGGATCGGTGACAAAGGGCAGCCCTGGCGGAGTCCAACTCTCACTGGGAATGACTCCAACCGAGTGTTGGCAATACGAATTAAACTCTCACAACGGTCGTACAGAGACCGAATAGCTCGTAACAACAAGCCCGATACCCCATACTCCCGAAGCACCCCACACAAAAATCCATGAGGGATGCAGTCAAATGCCTTCTCCAAGTCCACAAAACACATGTAAACTGGTTGGGCAAACTCCCACGAACCCTCAAGAATTCTCGAGAGGGTAAAGAGCTGGTCCGATGTGCCACGGCCAGGACGAAAACCACATTGCTCTTCCTGAATCCGAGGTTCGACCAACGGCCGGACTCTCCTCTCCAGTACCTTGGCATTGGTACCTTGGCAGTTCATTGGTATATTATATCCTAATATCCTCTGTATTGTCACATGTATAGATTTCCAGAATGATGAGATTTTGCGGCATTTCCAAAACATATGTGAGAGGTCTGCATTTTGAGCCCCACAGCCCCTCCAGCATATAGATTGGGTATTTGTATATTTTCTTTGAATCTGTGGTGTAATGAAATAGCGAATCAGGTTTTTCCATCCAAATTCCCTCCATGTCCTTGAACTTGTTGATGTGTGTTGTGTTTTCCATATTTCTTGCCAGTTTTCTTCTGTTATGTTTAAATTTAGCGCTTTCTCCCATTTCTCCTTTATATAGTTACTTGAAGTTCCTGATATAGCTTTGAAATATTTCTTATTTTATTTCCTGCATACGAGCTTAAAATGAATTGTATAATCTCGCTCACATCTGTGTGGAGGTTATGTCTAATCTTCCTCATATAATAATCTCTCATCTGCAGATATCTAAAGAATTCAGATTTTTCTAGTTTAAATTTTCTTGTCATGTTTACAAAACTCCCAAAATCTTTTTTCCCATATTGCCCCATGCTGTGATTCCCTTGTTCACCAGATTTTTGTATCCCCTATCTTGCTTTGCCGGTTCAAACTGACTGTCAAATGCTACCGATTTCAATAGTTTTATGTCTTCCTTTATATTATACTTTTGTACTATTTTATACCACAGTTCCAAAGTAAATTTAGTGATTGGGTCTATTTGTTTGATTTGCTTATATGCATCCTTATCTCCTATTATGCTTTGTACTGGGAGTCCCTCAATTTCCTTTTCCATTTCTTTCCATTTTGCCTCATATCCTCCGTCGCACCAACATATGATATATCTTATTTGTGCTGAGTAGTAATATTCCTTTAGACTCGGAAGACCCATGCCTCCTTTCTCTTTTGGTAATTGGAGAGTTTTATATTTCACTCTTGGCTTTTTACCTCCCCAAACAAATCTCGATATCATCCTGTCCCACTTTGAGAACTGGGCACCAGGAATCTCTGTTGGTAGAGCCTGGAAGAGGTAAAGCAGTCTAGGTTGTATGCTGATTTTGACTGTCTTAATTTTTGAATTCAGATCCATATTTAAGATTGACCATCTATCAATATCTTTTTTTATTTCTTGTTCTAATCCATCATAGTTTGCTTTATAGATTTTGCTTAAATCTTTAGGTATGTTCACTCCAAGGCATTTTATTTCTTTTTGTTTCCAGTTTAGTTTGATCTTATCAGTTATCTGGTTTAAAGGGTTATAGTGGAATGTCAGTATTTGTGTTTTTGTTATGTTTATCTTGTATCCTGATAATTTTCCAAATTTTCTATCAAGTCCATCATTTCCATTATTGATTCGTCTGGTTGTTCAAGGTAAACTATAATATCGTCTGCAAACAGCCCAATCTTGTGTTCCGCTCCATTTATTGTTACACCTTTTAATTTCTTACTTTGTCGCATCGCTTGAGCCAGTGGCTCTATGAACACAGCAAACAAGGTGGGCGATAGGCAGCATCCCTGCCTGGTTGATCTTTGTATATTTACTTTGTCTGTTAAGCTACCGTTTATCTTGATTCTTGCCACAGGTTTTTGATACAGTGTCTTTATGCATTGCACTGACTTTTCGTTAAATCCAAAGCATTCCAGCACATTATATAGGGACATCCAATTAACCCTATCAAATGCTTTTTCTGCATCTAAACTCATTATTACTGCGCTTTTCTTTCTTTATGTATTTGATTAATTATGTGTAATGTTCTCCTGATATTATCATGTGTTTGGCGTCCCTCTATGAAACCAGTTTGATCATCCTCTATCAATTCTGTCAAGAATGTCTTTATTCGTTTACAGATAATTGTTGTATATATTTTATAATCCACATTTAATAAAGAGATTGGCCTATAGTTTCCGCATTGTTCCCTATCTTCCCCTGGCTTTAAAATAACTGAAATAATGGCTTTGTTCCATGATGGAGGTATTTTGTTGTTGTTTAATGTCCAATTAAATGACTTTAGGAGCTGTGGCGTGAGTTCTTCTATAGACAGTTTATAAAACTCAGACGGGTATCCATCACTACCTGGCGATTTACCGTTTTTAAGTGACTTAATCACATCTTTAATCTCTTGTGTTGTTATTTCTGCTGTTAGCTTTTCATTTTGTTGGTTTCCTATTGATGGCAAGTCCAATGTGCATAGAAATTTTTTAATATCCTTAGCATTTGTTTCTTCAGGTTGCGAGTATAGTTCTTGATAGAATTTATGGAATATTTCTTCAATGTTTTCTGGGGTAACTGTGGTTTTATTTGTGATGGGGTCCTTAATCTTATATACATTATTCACTGTTTGTTGTTTTCTTAACCGTTTTCCTAGCAGTTTTGTGGCCTTTGGCCCCGTTTCATAATATTTTTGTTTTAACTATCTATTTTTCCTTTCAATTTCATCTATTTGTATTTCTTTTATCTTTATTTTTTTCTTCCTTAATTTCTTGATATATTTTTGGGTCATTTGTGCTTTGATGTTTACGTTCTAATTCCCTCAGTCTCTCACATCTTTGTTCATATGATTCCAGTTTAGACTTTTTTGTTTTTCCTGATTCAACAATTAATTTACCTCTTAACACGGCTTTTAGTGCGTCCCATAGTATTGTTGGGTCCACTTCTCCATTATCATTCTCCTCGATATACTCATTTATGTTTAACTTTATTCTTTCTTTCATTTTCTCATCATTTAATAGTCCTACATTAAGTTTCCATGTTGTTTGTTGTTTTCTATTGTTTAAATATATTTCCATGTATATAGGATTATGATCTGATATTTCTGCCCCTCCAATCCGACAATTTCTCACCCTGTGTCTGTCACCTTCATTCATAAGGAAGTAATCTATTCTAGAGTGTACTTTATGGACTGCTGAATAATGTGTATAGTCTTTTTCGAGTGGGTGCAGGTCCCTCCATATGTCTACCATACCCATTTCTGCCAGTGAGGTTCTTATGAACTTTGTTACATGTTTTTTTGTCTTCTTAACACTTGTTGTGTCAACTTCATGATCCATGACAGCATTTAAGTCTCCTCCACAAATTAGGACTCCTTCACTGTGTGTTGCTATGAGATCAAACAGTTGTTGAATAAAACGCTTGTCACTTTCTGGTGGGGCATAGATGTTCACTGATGTGATCTGCATACCATCTATTCTTCCCTTTATTATTACATATCTGCCTTCTTTATCCTGGATTTCTTGTTCACATTCAAATTGTATTTTATTTGAAATTAGTATCATAACCCCCCTTTAAGTTCCTCCCTTAAATGAACTGTAGTAGGAGTTCTTATAGCCAAATCTCTTTAGTTTCTCATGATATTGCACGCCTCCATCCCACCCTCTCACCCTCTGCTGCTGAAATACTTATCCACGCCTTCATCACCTCCAGACTTGATTACTGTAACAGCATTCTGTATGGACTTCCTTCCATCATCCTCCTAAAACTACAGTATGTCCAAAACTCAGCCGCCCGCCTACTTACTCACTCCCGCTCCAGAGACCACATCACTCCTCTACTCCGTCAGCTCCACTGGCTCCCCATTCAACAGCGTATCAACTTCAAGATCCTCCTCATCACCTATAAAGCTCTCCATAACCTCGCCCCCTCATACCTAACGGACCTTCTGTCTCGTCATTCTCCCACTCGTCTCCTCCGCTCTGCTGACGCTCACCTTCTTACCCCCATCACCAAGACAAAATTCCGCACCCTGGGTGATAGATCATTCGCCATCGCCGCAAAACCCTCTGGAATTCCTTGCCCCTTCACATCCGGGCTGCCAACACACTTGCTTCTTTTAAAAGTCAACTTAAAACCCATCTTTTTAAATCTACCTATAAAAACTGACTGCCTCTTCTACCTATGTGTACCTATGTGTATGTGTTTATCCGTTCTCTGTATGTTTGTCCCTATGCTGCTTTGTAAAGCATCTTTGAGTATTAGAAAGTGCTATATAAGACTGATGTATTATTATTATTATTATTATTATGTTCTGTCCTGTTCAAATGTGTCTCTTGTATAAATATAATTTCGGCTTTATCCTTCTTGAATTTTCTTATTATTCTTCCCCTTTTAACAGGTGAGTTCAGACCATTCATGTTTAATGTCATTATCTTAAGATTTTTAACCATATTCATGTTTTTCCATTTTTTTAACTTGTGCTCCTAGCCTCTTTAACAACAAAACTAACACATATTTGTACAAAAACACATTAACAAATCTCGACCTCCGTATTTTGGGCCTTTCTTCTGCCCACTGGTCCCTGTTGGTGGGTGGAGGGAATGTCCTCACCAAGTGAGGCGCCCTCCCTAGACCTCTAGTTACTATCCAAGTAATAGTCATTAGTCTAGAAATGTCCAACAAAAATCACTTTAATCTCTCCTAGCCATTTGTTTCTCTTTTACCTTGTCTTCTTGGCCTTCATTTCTTCTGTGTCCTTCTTAATCTTTGTTATAATCTAGGCTTTCTGTTGAAAGCCTTGCAGTTTTTCTTGGGCTCGGTGCGCCATGTCCGTCTCCTGTCTTCTGCCGCTCACTCGCCTCCACTCCGGCTGTCGCGATGCGTTCAGTGCCGCCGCTGCTCCAGCCGCTTCCTCCGGTACGCTCACAACAAAGCCTTGCTCCTTCATGTCCCTCGCTGCCTCTCTGGCCATGTTGTAGGTTTTCACGCCGTCCTCCCAATGAATTCTCATCTTCGTTAGCAGCATTTGGAATCTAATTTTTTTCTCTTTCAGTGTTTTTTTAATGTTGGCATATTTCTTTCGCTGCTGCACAATTTCTGTCGGGTAGTCATGGTCAAAGAATATCTGTCGCTGACTCATATCTTTTTTTTCCACGCTTGTGTCAGGATTCTTTCCTTTACGTCGTATTTTAGAAAGTTTACCACAACTGACCTGGGTGTAGAGTTTGGATTCGGGTTCTGTGCCAAGGCTCTGTGCGCTCGTTGGATCTGCAGGTCTGTTTCATCGGGCAGCTCAAGCTCTTTTTTTAAGAATTGATCCATGAATTTCATCATCGAGTTGCCTTCAATGCCCTCCGGAATCCCGAAGATGTGTATATTGCTCCGTCTGGACCTGCTCTCCAGGTCGGTTATTTTTTCCTGCATCCTCTGTGTTTGTGCCATCAGGGTCTGCAGCCGCTCGCTTGCCTCGGTCCTCCAGTCTTCCAACTCTGATATTCGAGCCTGTGCTTCTGTCATACATGCCTGTTGAGTGCGCAGTTCCTCCATGTTTTCAGCTAGCTTGCGTTCCATTTCTTTTCGGAGGCCCATAATTTCCTCCTTCATCTCTTTTTTCAGATCTTCCTTAAGAGCCGTTAAATCCTGTTGTAGTTGTCGCTTGAAGTCTTTTATGTCCTTACTTATATTGGCGAAGCCAGTGTTCATAATATTGAGTTTGGCGTCCTCCATTTTCTCTGCTGTTGTCACCTCGTTTTTTTGGGCCTCATGTTCAGCGATTTCTCCTGCGTTGTTGAAGAGGGATTCTTTAGCTTTACCCTGCTTTTGTCCGTGTGCCCGGCTTCTTCATGTTTTCATCCCTTGGTTTATTGTTCCATTTATGTCGAGTTGGCCATTTACCAAAGATTTTAAATCCGACTAGGGAGAGCTCTCTGTTTAAGCGTTATGTCTCTCCGCCATCTTCCCGGAAGTCCATCAAAACCTGATTTAATGACCATGGCATCACTGTGTTTGACTGGCCAGCAAACTCTCCTGACCTAAACCCCATAGAGAATCTATGGAGGATTGTCAAGAGGAAGATGAGAGACACTAGACCAAACAATGCAGACGAGCTGAAGGTCACTATCAAAGAAACCTGGACCTTCATAACACCTCAGCAGTGCCACAGGCTGATCACCTCCATGCCATGCCACATTGATACAGTAATAAATCCAAAAGGAGCCCCAACCAAGTACTGAGTGTGTACATGGACATACTTTTCAATCAGCAGTTTGAGAAACTGAATTTGGGGTTTTCATGGGCTGTAAGCATAATCATCAAAATTAAAATAAACAAACACTTGAAATATATCACTCTCTGTGTAATGAATCTATATAATATAAGGGTTTCACTTTCTGAAATGAGTGACAAAAAATATTGAACTTTTTCATGCTATTCTAATTTTTTGAGATGTACCTGTATATAACTGTGTACATATGTATATTCATTTACTGCTTTGGCTAGACAGTTTTTATTATCTTGTTGACTATTGCTCTGAGTGCTGCTATCCCTTTGCTGCTGTAATCCTGGAATTTCCCCATTGCTGGACTAATAAAGGCTTATCTTATCTTATCTTAAAGGAGGGCTGTAATTGTCATCCTTGATGTTCTGAACCCTGGAGGAGCTACTGGTACCTCTACTACCTGCGCCAGGGTGGGTTGGGGAGCATGCTGTGGTTACGATAGTGAGACCCAGCCAAGGATGAGGAATCAGTGCTCTTGCAGTCAATACCCCTAAGAGTGGTGGGGCAGAGATTTCAGGTCTTTGGCGTAACATGATATTCTTCTTCTTGTTCTTCTGGGGTTTTATAATTGTCAGACATGTCTTTGCTCTAACCCCTGATTTGGTGATGTTTGTTGATCTGTCTTATGGTATGATTCTTCAACTTGAGTGAAACCCTTAGAGGTTAGAGATCATCAGAGATTGAACTGATCTCCAAGTACCTTCCACATGACATCCTCTCATTTGTATTTGGATGAGGTGAGCTGATTAAACATGTTCCTGCGGAGATCTGGGGGCGGTGAGGCGTGACTCTGAAGTAGACCTGGTGAAGAAGGTGACCTGTTCTGGCGTGAGAATACAAACGGGTCAACAGTACCTGGTGATAGGAGCCAGTGGGATAGAGGTCAAGATCAGCACCATCTTTAGGTAAGTGGATCTCCTGTAATTCTTCCTGTAGATTTTTTCATTTAGTTCTTCTTAGTTCATGTGGTTCTTCTTATTTTCAGTGGTTCTTCCTGTACTTTTTCCCATAGTTCCCCCTTCTTCCTGCAGTTCTTACTGCTGTTTTCCCCTGCTTTTTCTATAGTTTACCTTAAGCTCTTCACTTAGTTGTTCCTGCAAGCCCAATGGCCCTCTTGCACAATGTAGAGTAACGTACTTCTGCATTCCGGTCCTCCCGTAGCTCTTACTCCATTTTCATTATATTTTCATATTCCCTGGTGGTTTCTCGTCAATAAATCAATTTTATCACTGTCACTTATCATTGTCCATACTGGAAATGGTGTATGGGCAGATGCTTTTTTTTCTTTTATAAGCTCGTGTTTCACATTTTGATTGTTTTTGTAACCACACTGAGCTGTTTAATACTTCCCTAGTTAGCTTAGCGTCTAGCAGCTGTCATGTTTGTTTATGTCTCTTCCATTCCAAATACCACTGCATGGGTTGTAATAGACCTGTGTAATAGACATGTATTGTGTAAAGTCTACACAAACTCATTCACGTTCATTTGAGTCCATGCAACTTTACTAGGAGTGAGTGAAAGTGTCATGATCCGCTCTGCGTGTCTGCTGCCCTAATTATCTCCACAGCTGTGCGCACACTTGTTCTTCCTACCCAGCGGCCTATTTAAGAAGCGCTGCCTTCTGGTCTGCACGGAGACGTCAACGCTCCCATGATCTGGCTAGACCTCTTTGCCTCCTCAACCCATCCTGCTTTGGAGTTCCGCCTCCTCTGCTTCGTCCTCCTCAGCACTTCTCCTGGGAGTCTGAACTCCCCACTGGCAAGTAAGCCTTCATCTATTCCTGCACTCTCTGTTCTTCTCCATCTCCCATGTGCACAGGTGGAAGCCTCCTAGCTGCGGCCTTCCTCCTCCTGGCGGCAGACCTGAGCACAACCTGCACCTCACCTTCACTGTACAAACTTGCACCTCTTCACATCGTTGGCAGCGGTGGCTTTGACACGGAGCAACTGGACTGGAGCCTCAGGAGTACTTCAGCGCCTCAGCTCTCCTGCCTACTCGTAAGACAGAACATTCTCTGGTACGATCCTCCATACCTCAAACACTCATCCATCTGTCTGTGTTTCCTCCTAGGGTTGCCAGTGGGAACGGTGCTCTGCTTGCCCTGCTGCTATATTCCTACATGCACGCACACACCCACACTCACACTTCTTATAATAAAAGATAATTGTGTTTATTCTGAGTCCTCGTCTGTTCCTGGGTCACCCAAACATGTCAGTACGTCTCCGTCAGAATGACCCAGCAGACGGTGCACTAGCACATCCTACCAGCAATAAGTAATACTTCATTCGTTGTCCATGTCAGCAGCGCACATGGACGCAGCGGCCCCTCTTGGCATCAGCGAGTGTGAAAGTTTTGAGTGTTTTCCCAGACGTACATTCTGTAAAACTTACAATCGTGAGACCTTATTAAACATCAAGGTACTGCACGCTGCAAGAATCGCGGCGCTCGGTTGTGATTTGGACATTCTACGCCAGCATGGAATTCTGTTGGAGTCCCCACTGGAAGCTACCCGAGAGAGGAGGAAGCGCAGACGGTGTGAACACAAGCAAAAGCGTGGAAAAAGGGCCGGGATCCATGCTAGGCTAAAGGCTAACCCCTCCAGACCAGCGGTACCATTGCTCCTTCTCTCTAACGTCCTCTCCCTCGACAACAAGCTGGACGAGTTGCGTCTGCTGAGAGAAACCCGGAGAGAGTGGAGGGACTGCTGTGTGCTTGTGTTCACAGAGACATGGCTCCACGACAACATCCCTGACGAGGCCATTCAACTAGTAGATACGTCGGTGTTCCGAGCAGACAGAGAAACGGCAAGCTCTGGTAAGAGTCGGGGTGGGGGGGGGGGCTATGCATCTATGTTAACAAGAACTGGTGCGTTAACACCACATTAGTATCTAAACACTGGTCTCCGTTGGCGGAGTTCCTTATTGTAAATTGTCGGCCATTTTATCTGCCGAGGGAATTCAGCAATGTGTTTGTAGCGGCTGTTTACTTAGCGCCGAGCACTAACGCTAACGCTAATGCTAAGAAGGCACTCGGGGAATTACACAATGCTATTAGCGAAATCCAAACTTCACATCCGGACAGTTTTGTGGTGGTTGCGGGGGATTTTAACCACACCAGCTTAAAGACTGCGCTCCCCAAGTTTAAACAATGTGTAGACTTTAAGACCAGAGGAGAGAATATGTTGGACTTAGTGTACACAAACACAGATGCATATAAGGTGATACCCCGCCCCCACCGCGGCCTTTCTGATCACATATCCGTGATGCTGGTGCCTGCCTACAAACCTTTATTGAAGCGCAGCAGGCCAGCAGTGAAACAAATCAGGATTTGGCCAGAGAGTGCAACCTCTGCACTGAAAGACTGTTTTCTGCAAACAAACTGGGAGGTCTTCAAAATAGCAGCCTCCCAGGAAGACAGGACAGATGTGGAGGAGTATGCTGAAACGGACACCAGCTACATCGCAAAGTGTACAGAGGATGTCACTACAGTGAAGACCATCACTATGCGGGGAAACCACAAGCCCTGGATGACCGCAGAGGTGCACTCGCTGCTTACAGCCAGAGATGCAGCCTTCAGAGCGAAGGACAGGATCGCCCTCCGCTCAGCCAGGTCTGCGCTCTCAAAGGGAATTAAGGCGGCGAAGTGCGCCTATGCGGAGAAAATCCAGGGACACCTCTGTGACACTAGGAACACCAAGCAGATGTGGCAGGGAGTTCGGACACTGACGGGCTATAAGTCTAGGCAGGGGGTCGATGATGATGACGCTTCGCTTCCAGACAGGCTCAATGACGTCTTTGCACATCTTGAAGCATCAAACCCGACAATCAGAGGGAGGGCTGGCCCACCCCCACCATCGGTCGGACCAACTTTTACCATCAACACAGCGGACACACGGAGGACCCTAACCAGAGTCAACCCACATAAAGCTGCAGGTCCGGACAACATCCCGGGACGTGTGCTCCGAGACTGCGCGAGTGAGTTAGCGGATGTCCTGACTGACATTTATAACATCTCCCTGAGTCAGGCCATCGTTCCCAGATGCTTCAAGACCTCTATCATTGTACCGGTGGCAAAGAAACCAGTTGTGTCCTGTTTGAATGACTATCGTCCTGTTGCACTGACACCAATTGTGATGAAGTGTTTTGAACGGCTTGTCAAACCACACATAACAGCCTGCCTCCCTGCATCACATGACCCGATCCAGTTTGCATATTGTTCAAACCGCTCCACGGAGGATGCTATAGTCACCACCCTGCACTCTGTCATCACCCACCTGGACCAGAAAGACACCTACGCCAGACTCCTGTACATTGATTTCAGTTCAGTATTCAACACCATTATTCCCCAGAGACTGATGGAGAAATTACTCCTTCTTGGTCTGAACACCGCCACATGTCTCTGGATCCTGGATTTCCTGACTGAGAGACCTCAGTCTGTCCGGGTTGGAAACAACATCTCCAACTCTGTCACGCTGAGCACCGGATCCCCTCAAGGCTGCGTACTCAGTCTGACATAATGCACGGCTCAGGAGACACACACGCAGGCTCAGGGTAGATTTAACAGCTTTATTGACAACAGGGATGTGTGGCTGCGTGTCTGTGGAATAAGAATGTGTTGGTGGTGGCCTCTGCGTCAGGCACGGGGGCAGGAGGCCGTTCAGCCGGACAACCCTATGGGAGGAAGCAGAGGGAGAAGGGTAACGGGCACCACACCAACACAGAGGATAATAATAGTCTTGTTGGCTTACTTGGTTAAGACAGGTGGCTGGCGTCGACAAGGGCGGAGCCCGGGAGACAGCGACCTGGAGTGCCTGTAGCAGCAGCGCGGAGACAGCGGCGAGATGAGGAAGTCCGCCGCCGGGGAAGTCCACCTGTGCACAGGGGAGAGGGCTGGAGGAAAAGAGGTAAGGGAAGCTTACCCAGATAATCTTGCTTGAAGGTTGAGTACCGTTGTAGCAAGTGATGCCGAAGTAGAGAGACGGCTTCAGGCCGAAGCCCAGGGCAGAGTGGATTAAGTACCTCGCCGCTGACGAGGAGCAGGTGTGCACGCAGCTGGCGCCGCTGATGAGCGGCGAGTCATGACACAGTCCACTGTTGTTTACACTTCTAACACATGAGTGTGTATCCAGACACGAGGGAACCAGATTATTAAGTTTGCAGACGACACCACGGTGGTGGGACTTATTCAGAGGGATGAGGAATCAATGTACAGGGAAGAAGTGAGAGACCTGGAGGGCTGGTTAAGGGAGAACAATCTGGTGCTCAACGTGGACAAAACTAAGGAGATGATTATCGCCTTCCGGCGGTCACAGCCTGAACACGTCTCCCTCAGCATTGGCAGCCGTTTAGTGGAGAGAGTGGAGAACATTAAGTTCCTCGGAGTGCAGATCTCGCAGGACCTGACTTGGAGCAAGAATTCCTTGGGGATCAGGAAGCGGGCTCAGCAGAGACTGCACTTCTTGAGGAAACTCAAACAGGCCTCTCTCCCCATCTGCATCCTCAGGACCTTCTACAGAGGTGTGGTGGAGAGTGTTCTGGCGTACTGCATTGCTACATGGTACTCCAACTGCAGTATGTCAGACAAAAAAGCCCTGCAGAGGATAGTCAAGGGAGCTGAGAGGATAATTGGAGTCTCCCTCCCCTCTGTCCAAGAACTTTTTCAGAACCGTTGTAGGAGCAGGGCACTGAACATTGTCAAGGACCGTTCTCATCTTCTGCATTAACACTTTGAACTTCTACCATCTAGTAAACGATTCCGGAGCATCAGAGGCAGAACCACCAGACTGATCAACAGCTTCCTTCCACAAGCTGTCAGGATGCTGAACAGTTGATCCGGAATCTCTTATATTCACTACTGCACCTACGGACATTATGTGCATTCACTGTATATTATAGTTAGTTAGTTTTTTTTTTTTTTTTCAGGTATGTCTCAGGGATGTGTGAATGGATGGGGGGTGGGGGTGGGGGGGTGAAGATATGTGTGAATGTGTCTTAAATCATGTTGCTTCTATTTGTATGGATGCCGAGAGAAACGCAATTTCATCTTGCCTGCACTACAGTTGTATGTACAGCAATATGACAATAAAGGTTGATTTGATTTGATTTCATTTAATTAATACTCACTCAGCTTGTTCAGATTAACACACGCCTGGACCGCCTCACTAATCCGCAGCCCTTTCCACCATCTCCCAGGGGTGGGGGTGGGGTGCAACTGGACCATCCAGCTCCGTCCCGTCTCCTCCCCCGCAGTCCCGGCTGATTCCAGTCCGCACGCCCACGCACTTTAACAGTAAGCTAGGGGAAGCACAGGGTTTTTTTATGCAATGTGGTATAGTGTTTCAGCGGGTTCCGGGGGCATTATCCAGCCATCCTCCTCGGTGGTGGGGACGGGTTTCTTCTTTGTGATAAAAAAAAGATGGCTCATTACGACCCTACATTGACTTTCGGGAGTTGAACAACATCATTGTTAAGGACAAATACACTCTCCCTCTAATTAACACGGCTTTTGATTCTCTCCAGGGGGCCTCTGTGTTTACAAAATTAGACCTCCACAATGCATACCACCTGGTGAGGATTAGAGAGGGGGACGAGTGGAAGACAGGTTTCCGGACCCCCAGTGGACACTTTGAATATCTGGTGATGCCGTTTGGTCTGACTAATGCCCCCGCTGTATTCCAGCGTCTCATTAACGATGTATTGAGGGATTTCTTAGGCTCCTTTGTGTTTGTATATCTGGACGACATTCTCATTTTTTGCAGTCCCTCGAGGAGCATCGAGTCCATGTGAGGCGGGTGTTGCAGTAGTTGTTGGAGAATAAGCTGTTTGTCAAAGCGGAGAAGTGCGAGTTTCACGCCCCCTCCACTTCTTTCTTGGGCTTTGTCATATTTCACAATGAGATCATTGCTGATCCGGACAAGGTAAGAGCGGTGGTGGAGTGGCCAGTTCCACCTACCCGGAAACAGTTACAGCAGTTTCTCAGGTTTGCCAACTTCTACCGCCGCTTCATCAAGAATTACAGCATTATTGCTCTATCCCTCACTCGCCTCACCTCCTCCAAGGTACCCTTCCGGTGGATGGGGGAGGCGGAGAGAGCCTTTTTGGAGTTAAAGTCATTGTTCTCTTCTCCTCCCATCTTGGCTCATTGGACCCCGTGCTGCAGTGTTTGGTGGAGGTGGACACCTTGGACTCCGGGGTGGGAGCAGTTCTGTCCCAACGTTCCCCCGTGGACGACAAGATCCGGCCCTGTGCATTCTTCTCCTGCCGTCTCTTCTCGGCCGAAAGGAACTACGACATTGTGGACAGGGAACTGCTGGCGTTCAAGATGGCCTTGGAGGAGTGGCGCCACTGGCTGGAGGGGGCCTCCCAGCCGTTCGTCGTGTGGACTGACCACAAGAACCTGGAGTACCTCAGGACAGCCAAGCGTCTCAACGCCCAGCAAGCCCGCTGGTCCTTGTTCTTCGGCAGGTTTGACTTCACCATCACCTACTGCCCGGGGTCCAAGAAGACCAAGCCTGATGCTCTGTCTAGACAGTTCTTCTTGGATGCCACCGAGGCACTATCACATCCTGTGGTGCCCCCTTCGTGTATCGTGAGCGCCCTCTCATAGAGCATCAAGGAGAGGGTCAGAAGAGCGCAGGAGACCGAGCCCGACCTGGACGGGGGGGCCAGTGGCAAAGACCTTCCCTTCGGAAGGTTGTGGGGGAGTATGTTCAAGCCTGTCCCCAGTGCGCCACCTGTAAGATGTCCTTCTCTCCCCCGGCAGGGTTGCTCCACCCCCTCCCCATCCCTGGCAGACCTTGGTCCCACGTGGCGTTGGACTTCGTCACCAGCCTTCCTCCATCAGTGGACAACACAGCCATCCTGACGATCATGGACAGATTTTCCAAGGTGGCCCACTTCGTTCCCCTACAGGGTCTCCCCATGGCCAAGGAGACTGCGAACCTGCTCGTCCTCCATGTGGTGCGGCTCCACGGCATCCTGCTGGACATCGTGTCTGATCATGGTCCCCAGTTTTATCTCGCAGGTGTGGCGTGCCTTCTGTAAGGCTACTGGGGCCACGGTAAGCCTGTTCTCAGGGTACCACCCCCAGAGCAACGGCCAGTGTAAGCGCACCAATCTAGAACTGGAGGCAGTGCTACGGTGCGTCACCACCTCCAACCCAGCGTCCTGGAGCTCCTACCTGCCATGGGTCGAGTATGCACACAACACCATGGTCTCCTCTGCCACAGGTCTGTTCCCGTTTGAGTTCTCTCTGGGATACAACCCCCCGCTGTTCCCGGAGGAGGAAGAAGACAGTGCGGTGCCCTCCATGCAGGCCCATATGAGGTGCTGTCACTGGCTGTGGAGGGCCACTCGGGCCGCGCTTTGGTGCACGGCGGATCAAAACACCACCATTGCCAACCACTGCAGGACTCCAGCCCCACCCTACCAGGTCGGGCAGCAGGTATGGCTTTCCGCTAGAAACATTAATCTCAAGGCCGAGTCCAGGAAGCTGTCTCAGCATTTTATTGGGCCTTTTTCCATTACACATATTGTGAATCCTGTCTCTGTACGTCTGGCTCTCCCTCCCTCCCTCTGCATTTGTCCCACCTTTCACATCTCTCAGGTCAAGCCCTTCATCTCCTCTGCCAAGACTCCTTCCGTCCCCCAAGCATCACCTCCAAAATGTAATGGATTCATGTGTAGGCCAAGAGCTACTTTAGGTGAAAATTGCATCAAAGTCTGTCCGTTAGTTTTGGTGTATTGTTGCTCACACATTGTGAGAAGATAAGAGCCTTGGCAGAGGTATGCATCTCAGATCATCACCAAAATGTAATGGGTTCCTCTCTAACCCAAGGACCACCTCTGGTAAAAATTTCATCCAAGTCCATCTAGTAGTTTTTGTGTACAGATCAGATCTGATCTGTTCACACTCTGACAGGAAGTGAAAAGTAAGCTAGGAGCAGGAAGACAAAAGAAGATTGAATCGGGACTGAGGATCGTCACTTCCTTGTGGTAACGTAACGTATCGTCACTTCCTGTTTTGCTGTCTGCCTGTGTGGTTGCTCTCCAGCTATTAGCTATGGCTACTAGCTCTCTTTCCTCTCCTCTGGTGTGCTCTCTCTGTCAGATGTTTAGCTACACCTCTGCCTCTTTTAGTGATAACGGTAAATGTAATAAATGTTGTCTTTTTGAGGCGCTCGAGGCGAGGTTGTCTGATTTGGAATCCCGGCTCCGCTGCATTGAAACACCGTCTGCGCCAGTTAATCTCGACGGACGCCCATTAGCTGCAGCAGAGCTAGCTAGTTTACGCCCCCCTGTCAGCGGTTCCCCGGCTCTCCTCAGCAGCGAGGAGACTGGGTGGGTGACGGTGAGAAGGAAGCCTAGTCGCAAAGCCCCGGTTCACCACCAACCTGTTCACGTTTCTAATCGTTTTTCCCCGCTCAGCGACACACCCGCTGAGGAAAAAACTCTGATCATTGGCGACTCTGTAGTCAGAAACGTGAACCTAGAGACTCCAGCGGTCATAGTCAAATGCATTCCTGGGGCCAGAGCAGGCGACATCGAGTCAAATCTGAAAATGCTGGCTAAAAGTAACTGTAAATACTCCACAATTGTTATTCACGCCGGCATTAATGACATCCGTCTCCGGCAGTCGGAAGTCACCAAACTTGATGTAGAATCGGTGTGTGACTTTGCAAAAACGATGTCAGCCACTGTAGTATTCTCTGGGCCCCTCCCCAATCTGACCAGTGATGACATGTTTAGTCGCTCGTCATCCTTGAACCGCTGGCTGTCTGTGTGGTGTCCTAAAAATGACGTGGGCTACATTGACAATTGGAGCTCTTTTTGGGGAAAACCTGGTCTTATGAGACGAGACAGCATTCATCCCACTTTGGATGGTGCTTCTCATTTATCTAACAATCTGGCATCTTTTTTATCCAAATTTCCAAAACCATGACTACTCAGAGTTGGGACCAGGAAGCAGAGTCGCAGTCTTACACGCCTCTCTGCAGCTCCTCTTCATCCGCCACCCCTCAGCTTAGCCCCTGTCTTCCCCATCAGAGAATCATTGTCTGCTCCCTCCAAAGTAAATAAAAATATCATGCATAAGCATCCCAAAGTGATAAAGCAAAACATTGGTAAAACTCAAATTAAACATAAAGCCTCTAAATTGAATGATTTGGCCTCTGTTCCTCCTAATAATTTAAAAATTAAATGTGGTTTACTAAATATTAGGTCTCTAACTCCCAAGTCTCTGTTAGTCCATGATCTGTTAATTGATCATCAGATTGATTTAATTTCCCTTACAGAGACTTGGTTAGGGCAAGAGGATTATGTTGGTTTAAATGAATCAACTCCCTCTGGTTATTTAAACTGTCAAAATCCCAGAAGTTCTGGTCGTGGAGGAGGAGTAGCAACAATTTACCATTCCAAATTACTAGTTAATGTAAAGCAAAAAACATGTTATAATTCCTTTGAGGGCCTGGTCCTCAGTATTGGGCACTTTAGCAATTTTAGGTTAAACCCAATTTTATTTGCCATAGTTTATCGTCCCCCATCAACCTACTCAGAATTTTTATCCGAATTTGCTGATTTCTTAGCTGATTTAGTGCTGAAATCTGATAGAATAATTATAGTAGGGGACTTTAATATACATTACCTCCACCATACATTGGACCTTGTTCTGACATATGGCATAGAAATAGAAAATCTTGTAGTGTCTCCTCATAACCCTGTACTGTCAGACCATTGTCTGTTAACCTTTGATTTTACCATTTCTGACTATTTGGCTCCTAAAGAAAAATATTATTACAGTAGATGCCTCTCAGATGATGCTGTTTCCAAATTTATGCAGATTGTTTCCTCTATGCCATGTGTCAACACAACGGAAATAAGCTATAGACAGCTTGCTCCTTCTGTAATTGATAACATGGTGGATAGTGTTTCAGCTTCTCTGCATCAGGCTCTAGACTTGGTGGCCCCCTTAAAAAAGAAAAAGTCTAATCAGAGATTTCTAACTCCTTGGTTCAACACAGAAACTCGTAGCTTAAAACAGAAGACTCGTCAATTAGAAAGAAAATGGCGCCCTACTAATTTAGATGAAATCTATTTAGCTTGGAGAAATCATCTTTTAATTTATAAAAAATCTCTTAGAAAAGCTAGAACAAGTTATTACTCTGCATTAATAGAAGAGAACAAGAATAATCCCAGGTTTCTTTTCAGTACTGTAGCCAGGTTGACAAAGAGTCAGGACTCTGTCAATCCTAGCATTCCCTTAGAGCTTACTAGTCAGGACTTTATGAACTTTTTCAATAATAAAATTTCATCCATCAGAGATAAAATCAATCAGATTCTTCCCACAGTTAACTTAAATACTGTTACTACTACAACTCCTTCTTTTGATGTCTGTCTTGATGAGTTTACTCCAATCGACCTTTGTGAGTTAGACAAAATAGTTTCCTCATCCAAACCTTCAACTTGTCTTTTAGACCCTATTCCTACTAGGTTATTTAAAGAAGTCTTCCCACTTATTGGTAGCTTTATTCTTCATATAATCAATTCTTCATTAACTTTAGGCCATTTACCGCAGGCTTTTAAAACAGCTGTAATTAAACCCTTACTCAAAAAGCCAACGCTAGATCCAGGAGCTTTAGCTAACTATAGACCAATCTCTAATCTCCCTTTCATTTCAAAAATCTTAGAAAAAGTTGTTGCTACGCAATTATTCGACCACCTGCAGGGAAATGGTTTACTTGAAGAGTTTCAATCTGGGTTTAGAATCCATCATAGTACTGAAACAGCCTTAGCGAAGGTCACTAACGACCTCCTCATTGCATCTGATAATGGACTAGTTTCTGTACTTGTCCTTTTAGACCTTAGTGCAGCTTTTGATACTATCGATCATAATATTCTACTTGATAGATTAGAACACTATGTTGGACTTAATGGAACTTCGTTGCAGTGGTTTAGATCTTATTTATCTGATAGGTTCCAGTTTGTTCATGTAAATAATGAGTTTTCTTTCAACTCAAAGCTTAGTCATGGAGTTCCACAGGGATCTGTGCTAGGCCCTACTCTTTTTAGTTTATATATGCTTCCGTTATACATTTTCATTGTTATGCTGATGACACACAATTATACCTGTCAATGAAGCCAGATGATAGTAATCAATTAGCCAAGTTAGAAGCCTGTCTTAAGGAAATCAAAGCTTGGATGACTTGTAATTTCCTGCTATTAAATTCAGATAAGACTGAAGTCATTCTTGTTGGTCCAAAAAACCTTAGAAATTCCTTTCCAAATCAAACTTTCAGTTTGGATGCGGTTACTCTTTCTCTTAATAGCTCTGTGAGGAACCTTGGAGTTATTTTTGATCAGGATTTGTCCTTCAATTCACATATTAAATTTGTTTCTAAGACTGCCTTCTATCATTTGCGTAATATTGCCAAGATTAGGAGCATCTTGTCTCAGAGTGATGCTGAGAAACTGATCCACGCTTTTGTTAGCTCGAGATTAGATTATTGTAATTCTTTATTATCAGGCTGTCCTAAAACATCTTTAAAAAGTCTTCAGCTGATCCAAAATGCTGCAGCAAGAGTTTTAACAGGTACTAGAAAGAGAGATCATATCTCTCCAGGTTCTGGCCTCCCTTCATTGGCTTCCCATAGAGTTTAGAATTAAGTTTAAAATCCTTCTTCTTACTTACAAAGCTCTAAACAATCAGGCTCCTTTTTATTTAAAAGATCTGATACTACCGTATTATCCTAACAGAGCACTACGCTCCCAAAATGCAGGATTACTTGTAATACCTAGAATCTCCAAAAGTACAATGGGAGGCAGAGCCTTCAGTTATCAAGCTCCTCTCCTGTGGAATCAGCTGCCAATCTGGATTCGGGAGTCAGACTCGATCTCTGTTTTTAAGAATAGGGCTAAAACCTACCTTTTTGATATAGCCTACAATTAGGGAGGGATCATGTGTTTCTGAACCCTCCCTTAGTTATGCTGCTAATAGGTTTAGTCAGCCGGGGGACCTCCAGTAATGCACTGGGCCTCACTCCTTTCCTCACTCTCAATGAAATATTTTTTTTGCTGGTCATTAACATTTGTTTGTTCTCTCCCATAGATTGAGTCCCCATCGTGCTGTTTGCTCTCTACATGTCTGTTCTTTTCTTCTTCTCTATCCCCTCACCCCCCAGCCAGTCGCAGCAGATGACTGCCCCTCCCTGAGCCTGGTTCTGCTGGAGGTTTCTTCCTGTTAAAAGGGAGTTTTTGCTCTCCACCGTCGCCAAGTGCTTGCTCACAGGGGATCGCCTGATTGCTGGGGTCTTTCTGCAACTGTGGGGGTCCCCCCTACAGTTGATAGTGCTATGAGATGACTGTTGTTGTGAAATGGCGCTATATAAATAATGTTGAATTGAATTGAATTGAATTGAATAGAACAACATCACAGCACCCAGAAAGACAGACCGCACTTGTGGCCCTGAAAATGAACAGATACAATGTAGACATAGCTGCACTTAGTGAAACAAGATTGCCTGGATATGACAGCTTGGAAGACAATGGGTACATCTTCTTTTGGAGTGGGAGATCAACTCAAAAAAGGAGAGAAGCAGGAGTAGGCTTTGCAGTTAGAAAGGAGATAGCAGCAATGCTTGATGAGGAACCAGTGCCAATCAATGACAGGATATTGACTATGAGACTCCCATTACAGTGGAAGATGTATGCCACACAGTGTATATGCCTCAACAATGACCAACACAGAGGAGGTGAAGGAAGAGTTCTACAGTGATTTACGTGAGACTATCAGGCGTGTACCGATTGATGACAGGCTGATACTCGTTGGAGATTTTAATGCCAGAGTTGGTTCGGACACTGAGAAATGGAAAGGAGTGCTAGGCTGTCATGGAGTAGGCAAGTGCAATGCTAATGGAGAACTTCTACTTGCACTATGTTCAGAGTACAACCTTGTGATAACCAACACTCTATTTAAGCACAAGGACAGACAAAAGAAGACATGGATGCACCCAAGATCCAAGCACTGGCACTTATTAGACTACAGCATAGTCAGGCAGAGATACATAAGGGATGTATTGGACACCAGAGCAATGAGAGGTGTGGACTGTGGTACTGATCATGTTATGCTGAGATCTAGATTAAGGATTTGCAGACGAAAACAGCACTGCAGGACGGGTGCGAAGCCACCATGGAAGCTAAACACTAGTGCACTGAAAGGCCAAAAGAAGCAGGAAGAACTTACACAGGAAATGGATGAAAACTTGAAAGACTGGAACAGCAACAACTCAGAGAATGACATAGAAGAGAAATAGGCAACACTGAAGGATACGGTGTATCAGACTGCAAGTGATGTACGTATTAGGCTACCCTGAGAGGAAACATCAAGATTGGTTTGATGAGCATGATGAACACCTGAAGAAACTACTAGAAGCGAGGAATACAGCTAGACAGGAAAACCTACAGTGTAACACAAGGTCAAAGAAGAAGAAATACTCAAAGGCTCAGAGTGAGCTACAGAAGTACACCAGAGAGATGAAGTCCAACTGGTGGGATGAAAAAGTGGAGGAACTTCAAACTGCAGCAGACAGAAAGGACATGAAAACATTCTTCACAGGTTTGAGAGAAATCTACGGCCCTAAACCAAGAGGATTGATCCAACTAAAGGCTATGGATGGTGAAACGGTTTTGCAGGAGAAAGACAAGACCCTGGACAGATTTGCAGACCACTTTGACCAACTACTAAACAACCCTGGAGATCTCACTGAAGAGGCTAAAAAAGCTCTAGTGCAGCGACCAGCTGTGCCCTTCAGAGGTAAAGTGGGCTATCCCACAAAACCATTATTTTGAGAAAATGAGCTCTAAAGTTGAAATATTCTCAAAAAATCAGTGTGCCTATATCATTAAAAAGTTACCCCCTATAATAATTATAGGGGGTAACTTATAATTATAGGGGTTTTGTGGGATAGCCCACTTTACCTCTGAAGGGCACAGCTGTATCAAGTCTGGATGAACCATCAAATCTTGGTGAACTGATGGCAGCTATCAGGACAACACAGGATGGTAAAGCTCCAGGAAGGGATGGAATTCCAGCAGAAGTGTGGAAATTTGGTGGTGTTCAGCTGACCAACTACCTGCACAAGCTCATCCAAGAGATATGGGATGCCCAGAAAGTACCTCAAGACTGGAAGGATGCAAGTATTGTGCCTTTGTTCAAGAAAGGTGACAGGAAAGATTGTGGAAATTACCGAGGTATATCAGTGCTAGCCACTGTTGGTAAGATTCTCTCACGTGTACTACTTAACAGACTCAATGAACACATCTCGCAGACTGTACTACCGGAAACCCAGTGTGGCTTTAGAAGTGGAAGAAGCACAATAGACATGATTTTCTGCTTGAAACAGGTTCAAGAAAAGTGTATCAAACAGAACATGCCACTTTATGTAGTCTTCGTAGACTTCAGTAAAGCCTTTGATACTTTCGCGATAAGGACTTTGGCAGGTACTTAAGAAATATGGTTGTACAGAGAAGTTTGTCAGCCTGATCAAGGCACTCCATACAGGTATGCAAGCAAACATGGCAATGAGTGTTTCAGTATCTAAAGACTTTTCAATAAGCAATGGCAGCCGTGCTTGAGGTGGCCTTCAAAGACACTTCAAAAGGAGTATACATTCAAACAAGGAATGAAGCAGACTTGTTCAATGTGGCACAGTTTAAAACCAAGAGTAAGACATCGATAAAGGTAGTAAGAGAAATGCTCTTTGCCGACGGCAGTGCTCTAGTTGCACACAGTGTGGAAGATATGCAATCTTTAGTGGAGACATTTGCAAGAGCAGCTAGCCAATTCAGCCTCCAAATCAACATCAAGAAGACAGAGTGCCTTTATCAACCACCAAAGTTCCAGTTATCAACATCACTACCAGAAGAGATCAGCATTGGTACAGAGCCACTAGTCAAGTGCAAGACTTTCAAGTATCTAGGGAGTACTGTTTCAGAGAATGCTAGGATGGAGGATGAACTATCTCTCAGAATGGGAAGTGCGAGTGCTGTGTTTGGAAACTTGAAGGAGAGACTGTGGAACAATCAACATGTGTATATCCATGTGAAATGCAAAGTGTACAGAGCGACAGAACTGGCTACTCTATTGTACGGTGCTAAAACTTTGACTGTCTACAGAGTGCAGGTGAAGAAGAAACTCCACGCGTACATGATGAGACACCTTCGAGCCATAGTGAACATCTCATGGAAAGACAAGATAACCAACATAGAAGTGTTGACACGAGCTGGGCTACCATCAATGGAGGACATGCTAATTACAGATGAACCTGTAATGGCTCGGACATGTTGAGAGGATAGACCACCAGCGTCTCCCTTGGCAGTTACTCTACTCACAGTTATGCAAGGGCAAACGCAATCAGGGTAGACCAAGGCTCAGATTTAAAGACACTGTAAAAAGAAACTTGAAGAAGTTGGATGTAGACAGGAGTTCCTGGCAGTGGAAGGCTAAGGACAGAGCTGTGTGGAGGAATCTGATCAGACCTAAATGAAACAGTCATTGTCGCCCATGACAGACTGCTATGATGAGTTTTTGTGTAATCCTCTGCACAAATACAAACAGGGTCCTTGGTGGAGGTATGCACTCTCCAAAAATCCAAACCTACATGGCCCTGTGTGGAAAAAGTGATTACCCCCTAAACCTAATAACTGGTTGGGCCACCCTTAGCAGCAACAACTGAGCAAGCCTTTGCGATCACTAGGAATGAGTCTTTTGCAGCACTGTGGAGGAATTTTGGCTCACTCATTTTTGCAGAATTGTTGTAATTCAGCCACATTGGAGGGTTTTCGAGCATGAACCACCTTTTTAAGCTCATGCCATAGCATTACAATTGGATTCAGGTCAGGACTTTGACTAGGCCACTCCAAAGTCTTCATTTTGTTTTTCTTAAGCCATTCAGAGGTGGACTTGCTGGTGTGTTTCGGATCATTGTCCTGCTGCAGAACCCAAGTGCACTTCAGCTTGAGGTCGGACATTCTCCTTCAGGATATTTGGTAGACAGCAGAATTCATGGTTCCATTTACCACAGCAAGTCTTCCAGGTCCTGAAGCAGCAAAGCAACCCCAGACCCTCACACTACCACCAAAATATTTTACTGTTGGTATGATGTTCCTTTTCTGAAATGCTGTGTTACTTTTATGCTTGGTGTAATGGGATACACACCTTCCAAAAAGTTCAACTTTTGTCTCGTCAGTCCACAGAGTATTTTCCCAAAAGTCTTGGGGCTCATCAAGATGTTTTCTGGCAAAACTGAGACGAGCCTTTATGTTCCTTTTGTTCAGCAGTGGTTTTCATCTTGGAACTCTGCCATGCAGGCCATTTTTGCCCAGTCTCTTTCTTATGGTGGAATCATGAACACTGACCTTAACTGAGGCAAGTGAGGCCTGCAGTTCTTTGGATGTTGTTGTGGGGTCTTCCGTGACCTCTTGGATGAGTTGTCGCTGTGCTCTTGGGGTAATTTTGGTCGGCTGGCCAGGTTCACCACTGTTCCATGTTTTCGGTATTTGTGGATAATGGCTCTCACTGTGGTCCACTGGAGTCCCAAAGCTTTAGAAATAACTTTATAACCTTTTCCAGACTGATAGATCTCCATTACTTTGTTTCTCATTTGTTCTTGAATTTCCTTGGATTGCAGTATGATGTCTAGCATTTGAGGATCTTTTGGTCTACTTCACTCTGCCAGGCAAGTCCTATTTAAGTGATTTCTTGATTGAGAACAGGTGTGGCAGTAATCAGGCGTGGGTGTGGCTAGAGAAATTGAACTCAGTTTTTCAAAGATGTGATAAACCAGTTAATTTATGCTTTAACCGGGGGCGGGGGGGGGTGTCACTTTTTCACACTTGCCATGTAGGTTTGGATTTTTTTAAACCCTTAATAATAAACACCTTCATTTAAAAACAGCCTTTTGTGTTTACTTGTGTTATCTTTGTTTAATATTTAAATTTGTTTGATGATCTGAAACATTTAAGTGAGAAAAACATACAAAAAAGTGAGAAATCAGGAAGGGGGCAAACACTTTTCACACCACTGTATGAAACAGCCAGTCTCTCCAGGATTTCGCAATGTTGCGATCACGTCAATTCACGCAAAATCAACCAATCAGCGCAGCTATTGTGTGACGTTGCAACTTTATCCAATCACCGCAACTTTCCCACAATTTTGGCCAATCCTCGTCAACTTCCACCAATTTCACCAATCAAATTCCAGCTAAGTGGCGCTGAAATGTTCAGTCTACCCAATCAAATGCATTGCTACATCATGTTCACTTCCGTGTTTACAGTAAGTATTAACGGAACACTTCAGCAAAACCAGTGTGTGATTAAAAAAAAAAAAACACTCACTCATGAGGTTTCTGTCATGAATCTGGGTTTGGTTGTTCCAAACCCAGTTCTACTTATTCTTATGTTTTGCACTATTTTCCACCTGGGGCTTCAGGGAGCTATTGGGACTCTGCTCCCTGACAGCTTGGGCGCGCCCCCTCCTCCTGTCAAGTGCCATCAGCTGTACTGTCGTGGGTGTTCACACACACACACACACACACACACACACACACACACACACACACACACACACGCACACACGCGCACGCCCCATTCATTCCCACTCATACACTCATACACGCTCTTGCACATACCAGGCCCAACCAAGTTCAGCCCACGCTTTCTTGCACCGGCAATCTCTTTTCTCGTTAGCTTCAGGAGTATTTGTTCGCTGCATCTGCGGAAAGAGATTGTCGGACCAGTCACCTCCATACACGGCAGCTAGCTCTCCACGTATTGTATGTGTTGTCATCACCTTCTTTGTATTCAGCCCAGCACTTTAAGTTTGGTTAACCCCTTGGTGTAATCAGCTGACCCTGCTCACCTTCTTCATCCTCCAGACTGCACGGATTGCCCTGGGATCATTCCAGCCCCGTAAGTGTCATGATCGCCTTTCCCTTTGTGCTTATAGCAGTCCTGCGGCACTAGGCTTCCTATTGACCGGGCTGTAGAGCATCCAGCTGGCGCCCTGCATGTCAGGTGGCCTTAATATCATCATCTGCATTCCTCTGTATTTTTGTGGTTAAGCTGAACTGTTAACTTTGTGACTAAGTTTAATTAATATGGCACCTTCTACTCACGTGATTGGGTTTTTCATTCTCTCCCTCACACGCTGTACAATGGCGCACGGGGGATGGTGACAGTTTCCAACACCGTCCCTTCCTCCGTGTCCCCCAGCCTGCCGGTGGATGTCTCCGTCCTGACTGCATGTACGAAGTGCTGGGTTTGTGTTGAAAAACGTCTGCCTGCCCCAAAAGCACCCCATTGCAGGAGCACACGTGACAAGAGACTCCATAAAATCACAAAGAAACGAGCAAGTCTAACACTACAGCCGGTGTTTGATCAGTTCATACATCTTTAGAAGTAAAATCATTACTACATCTTGTCAATGAGCTTTAAAACTGTGAATCTCTGGTCTGAACACGGACAAAGCCCCCCTGCTCCCCTGGAAATGAAACGTGTGTCTGATGAGACGGGGTGAGTGTGTGTGTGTGTGTGTGTGTGTGTGTGTGTGTGTGTGTGTGTGTGTGTGTGTGTGAAGACGCGCAGTAGATAGACAGACAGGTAGGAGTTAGGCATAGGAATATTGTCTGCATTTTTTTTTTCCGGAAAAACACAGATTCCAATAGGCAATCCAGACTAACAGAATCCATCCATCCATCCATCCATCTTCTACCGCTTTTCCGGAGGTCCGGGTCGCGGAGGCAGCAGTTCAAGCAGAGAAGCCCAGACTTCCCTCTCCCCAGCCACCTGCTCCAGCTCTTCAGAGGGGATACCAAGGCGTTCCCAGACTAGCTGGGAGACATAGTCTCTCCACCGAGTCCTGGGTCTGCCCCGGGGTCTCCTCCCAGTGGGACGTGCCTGAAACACCTCAAGTGGGAGACGTCCAGGAGGCATCCTAATCAGATGCCCATACCACCTCAACTGACTCCTTTCAATGTGGAGGAGCAGCGGTTCTACTCTGAGCCTCTCCCGGATGACTGAGCTCCTCACCCTATCTCTGAGGGTGAGTCCAGCAATCCTACGGAGAGAGACTAACAGAATAAATTATTTATTTTTTCTTCTCCGCTCAGTACCGAGTGGTTGGGGACCGTAGGGAGTTTTCAAATGAAGGTGCTGCAAATACCACATCTCTACTCTTTAACATGCATTCAGTGCGATTTAGCTGTTGTAATGGATATTGTGTTAAAGTCTGTATTGGCTGTTGCACAAAAGAGTTTTTCTGTATCCACCTTATTCCTGGGGGTAGCACTGTAGGAACGATTAATCCCCAATCTGACCAGTGATGACATGTTTAGCCGCTCGTCATCCTTGAACCGCTGGCTGTCTGTGTGGTGTCCTAAAAATGACGTGGGCTACATTGACAATTGGAACTCTTTTTGGAGAAAACCTGGTCTTATGAGACGAGACAGCATTCATCCCACTTTGGATGGTGCTTCTCATTTATCTAACAATCTAACAATCTGGCATCTTTTTTATCCAAATTTCCAAAACCCTGACTACTCAGAGTTGGGACCAGGAGGCAGAGTTGCAGTCTTACACGCCTCTCTACAGCTCCTCTTCATCCGCCACCCCTCAGCTTAGCCCCTGTCTTCCCCATCAGAGAATCGTTGTCTGCTCCCTCCAAAGTGAATAAAAATATAATGTATAAGCATCCCAAAGTGATAAAGCAAAATATTGGTAAAACTCAAATTAAACATAAAGCCTCTAAATTGAATGATTTGGCCTCTGTTCCTCCTCATAATTTAAAAATTAAATGTGGTTTATTAAATATTAGGTCTCTAACTCCCAAGTCTCTGTTAGTCCATGATTTGTTAATTGATCATCAGATTGATTTAATTTCCCTTACAGAGACTTGGTTAGGACAAGAGGATTATGTTGGTTTAAATGAATCAACTCCCTCTGGTTATTTAAACTGTCAAAATCCCAGAAGTTCTGGTAGTGGAGGAGGCGTAGCAACAATTTACCATTCCAAATTACTAGTTAATGTAAAGCAAAAAACATGTTATAATGCCTTTGAGGGCCTGGTCCTCAGTATTGGGCACTTTAGCAATTTTAGGTTAAACCCAATTTTATTTGCCATAGTTTATCGTCCCCCATCAACCTACTCAGAATTTTTATCCGAATTTGCTGATTTCTTAGCTGATTTAGTGCTGAAATCTGATAGAATAATTATAGTAGGGGACTTTAATATACATGTGGATGTAGATAGTGACTGCCTTAATGTGGCATTCAATTCAATATTAGATTCGATTGGGTTTTCTCAGAAAGTAGGAAATTCTACTCATTACCTCTACCATACATTGGACCTTGTTTTGACATATGGCATAGAAATAGAAAATCTTGTAGTGTCTCCTCATAACCCTGTACTGTCAGACCATTGTCTGTTAACCTTTGATTTTACTATTTCTGACTATTTGGCTCCTAAAGAAAAATATTATTACAGTAGATGCCTCTCAGATGATGCTGTTTCCAAATTTATGCAGATTGTTTCCTCTATGCCATGTGTCAACACAACGGAAATAAGCTATAGACAGCTTGCTCCTTCTGTAATTGATAACATGGTGGATAGTGTTTCAGCTTCTCTGCATCAGACTCTAGACTTGGTGGCCCCCTTAAAAAAGAAAAAGTCTAATCAGAGATTTCTAACTCCTTGGTTCAACACAGAAACTCGTAGCTTAAAACAGAAGACTCGTCAATTAGAAAGAAAATGGCGCTCTACTAATTTAGATGAAGTCTATTTAGCTTGGAGAAATCATCTTTTAATTTATAAAAAATCTCTTAGAAAAGCTAGAACGAGTTATTACTCTGCATTAATAGAAGAGAACAAGAATAATCCCAGGTTTCTTTTCAGTACTGTAGCCAGGTTGACAAAGAGTCAGGACTCTGTCAATCCTAGCATTCCCTTAGAGCTTACTAGTCAGGACTTTATGAACTTTTTCAATAATAAAATTTCATCCATAAGAGATAAAATCAATCAGATTCTTCCCACAGTTAACTTAAATACTGTAACTACTACAACTCCTTCTATTGATGTCTGTCTTGATGAGTTTACTCCAATCGACCTTTGTGAGTTAGACAAAATAGTTTCCCCATCCAAACCTTCAACTTGTCTTTTAGACCCTATTCCTACCAGGTTATTTAAAGAAGTCTTCCCACTTATTGGTAGTTTTATTCTTCATATAATCAATTCTTCATTAACTTTAGGCCATGTACCGCAGACTTTTAAAACGGCTGTAATTAAACCCTTACTCAAAAAGCCAATGCTAGATCCAGGAGCTTTAGCTAACTATAGACCAATCTCTAATCTCCCTTTCATTTCAAAAATCTTAGAAAGAGTTGTTGCTACGCAATTATTTGACCACCTGCAGGGAAATGGTTTACTTGAAGAGTTTCAATCTGGGTTTAGAATCCATCATAGTACTGAAACAGCCTTAGCGAAGGTCACTAACGACCTCCTCATTGCATCTGATAATGGATTAGTTTCTGTACTTGTCCTTTTAGACCTTAGTGCAGCTTTTGATACTATCGATCATAATATTCTACTTGATAGATTAGAACACTATGTTGGACTTAATGGAACTTCGTTGCAATGGTTTAGATCTTATTTATCTGATAGGTTCCAGTTTGTTCATGTAAATAATGAGTTTTCTTTCAACTCAAAGCTTAGTCATGGAGTTCCACAGGGATCTGTGCTTGGCCCTACTCTTTTTAGTTTATATATGCTTCCGTTAGGCAACATTATTAGAAAGCACTGTATACATTTTCATTGTTATGCAGATGACACACAATTATACCTGTCAATGAAGCCAGATGATAGTAATCAATTAGCCAAGTTAGAAGCCTGTCTTAAGGAAATCAAAGCTTGGATGACTTGTAATTTCCTGCTATTAAATTCAGATAAGACTGAAGTCATTCTTGTTGGTCCAAAAAACCTTAGAAATTCCTTTCCAAATCAAACTTTCAGTTTGGATGCGGTTACTCTTTCTCTTAATAGCTCTGTGAGGAACCTTGGAGTTATTTTTGATCAGGATTTGTCCTTCAATTCACATATTAAATTTGTTTCTAAGACTGCCTTCTCCCCCTCATGGATCGTCACCTTATCGTGGTGGGGGGGTTTGCGTGCCCCAGTGATCCCAGGAGCTATGTTGTCCGGGGCAATTTGCCTCTGATAGGGTCTCCCAAGACAAACTGGTCCTGGGTGAAGGGCCAGACGAAGAACGATCCAACAGACTCTCATGATAAATTGTATATCAAGGATTCAGTGTACCCCGCCCGGTATGGGGTTACCGGGGCCCCACCCTGGAGCCAGGCCTGGGGGAGGGGCTCGAAGGCTAGCGTCTGGTGGCCGGGTTTCCACCCATGGGACCCGGCCGGGCTCAGCCCGAAGGAGTTACATGGGTCCGCCCTCCAGTAGGTTCACCACCTGCAGGAGGGATCATGGAAGTCCGGTGCTATGTGGATTAGGTGGCAGTCAAAGGCGGAGACCTTGGCGGACTGATCCCAAGCTTTCTAAACTGGCTTTTGGTACGTGGAATGTCACCTCTCTGGTGGGGAAGGAGCCTGAGCTGGTGTACGAGATTGAGCGATACCGGCTAGATATAGTCGGCCTCACCTCAACACACAGCTCCGGTTCCGGAACCAGTCTCCTGGAGAGGGGCTGGAGCTTGGCCTTTTCTGGAGTTGCCCCGGGCGAGAGGCGACGAGCAGGGGTAGGTATTCTTGTATCGCCCCACCTTGCTGCCTCTATATTGGAGTTTTCCCCGGTGGACGAAAGGGTTGCTTCCCTGCGCCTTCGGGTTGGGAAACGGGTCCTGACCATCATTTGTGCCTATGCACCAAATGATGTTTCAGAGTACCCACCCTTTTTGGAGTCTGTGACTGGGGTGCTGGAGGGTGCTCCTCCTGGAGACTCCATTGTCCTACTGGGGGACTTCAATGCGCACGTGGGCAACGACAGTGAAACCTGGAGGGGGGTGATTGGGAGGAACGGCCTGCCCGATCTGAACCCGAGTGGTGTTCAGTTATTGGACTTCTGTGCTAACCACAGTCTGTCTATAACGAACACCATGTTCAAGCATAAGGGTGTCCATATGTGCACCTGGCACCAGGACACCCTAGGCCGCAGGTCGATGATCGATTTTGTTATCGTATCATCAGACCTGCGACCGTATGTCTTGGACACCCGAGTAAAGAGAGGTGCAGAGCTGTCAACTGATCACCACCTGGTGGTGAGTTGGATCCGATGGCAGGGGAGGAAGCCATTCAGACCTGGTAGACCCAAACGTATAGTGAGGGTGTGCTGGGAGCGTCTGGCTGAGGCCCCTGTCCGGGAGGTCTTCAACTCCCACCTCCGGAAGAACTTCAACCACATTCCGAGGGAGTCTGGAGACATGGAGTCTGAATGGGCCATGTTCTCCACCTCTGTTGTTGAAGCGGCAGCCCAGAGCTGCGGCCGCAAGGTGGTCGGTGCATCTCGTGGTGGCAACCCCCGAACCAAGTGGTGGACACCAGTGGTGAGGGGGGCCATTAAGCTGAAGAAGGAGTCCTATCAAGCTTGGTTGGCTTGTGGGACTCCCGAAGCAGCTGAGGTGTACCGGCAGGCCAAGCGGAGTGCAGCTCGGGTGGTTGCTGAAGCAAAAACCCGGGTATGGGAGGAGTTCGGTGAGGCCATGGAACAAGACTTTCGGTCGGCTTCAAAGAGATTCTGGCAAACTGTTCGGCGGCTCAGGAGGGGAAAGCAGCTCCCCGTCCACACTGTGTATGGTGCGGATGGGACACTGTTGACTTCAACTGGGGATATCGTCGGGCGGTGGAAGGAATACTTCGAGGATCTCCTCAATCCCACTGATACGCCTTCCACAGAGGAAGCAGGGTTTGGGGACGAGGGGGATGACTCGCCTATCACAGGGGCTGAGGTCGCCAAGGTGGTTAAAAATCTCCTTGGTGGCCGGGCCCCGGGGGTGGACGAGATTCGCCCCGAGTACCTCAAGGCCCTGGATGTTGTTGGGTTGTCATGGTTGACACGCCTCTGCAACATTGCGTGGAGGTCGGGGGCAGTGCCTTTGGCATGGCAAACCGGGGTGGTGGTTCCTCTCTTCAAAAAAGGGGACCGGAGGGTGTGCTCCAACTTTAGAGGGATCACACTCCTCAGCCTCCCTGGGAAGGTCTATGCCAAGGTACTGGAGAGGAGAGTCCGGCCGTTGGTCGAACCTCGGATTCAGGAGGAGCAATGTGGTTTTCGTCCTGGCCGTGGCACATCGGATCAGCTCTTTACCCTCTCGAGAATTCTTGAGGGTTCGTGGGAGTTTGCCCAACCAGTTTACATGTGTTTTGTGGACTTGGAGAAGGCATTTGACCGCGTCCCTCGTGGATTTTTGTGGGGGGTGCTTCGGGAGTATGGGGTATCGGGCTTGTTGTTACGAGCTATTCGGTCTCTATACGACCGTTGTGAGAGTTTAGTTCGCATTGCCAACACTCGGTCGGAGTCATTCCCAGTGAGAGTTGGACTCCGCCAGGGCTGCCCTTTGTCACCGGTCCTGTTCATAATTTTTATGGACAGGATTTCTAGGCGCAGCCAGGGAATGGAGGGTGTCATGCTTGGTGACCACAGGATCTCATCTCTGTTGTTTGCAGATGATGTTGTCCTGTTGGCTTCATCCAGCAATGACCTACAGCTCTTGCTGGGACGGTTTGCCGCTGAGTGTGAAGCGGCTGGGATGAGAATCAGCACCTCCAAGTCCGAGTCCATGGTCCTCAGCCGGAAAAAGGTGGATTGTCCTCTCCGGGTTGGGGACAGGCTCCTGCCCCAAGTGGAGGAGTTTAAGTATCTTGGGGTCTTGTTCACGAGTGAGGGGAAAATGGAGCGAGAGATCGACAGACGGATTGGAGCAGCATCTGCAGTGATGCGGACGTTGTACCGGTCTGTTGTGGTGAAGAGGGAGCTTAGTTCTAAGGCAAAGCTGTCGATTTACCAGTCAATCTACGTTCCTACTCTCACCTATGGTCACGAGCTTTGGGTAATGACCGAAAGAACGAGATCGCGGATACAAGCGGCTGAAATGAGCTTTCTCCGTAGGATTGCTGGACTCACCCTCAGAGATAGGGTGAGGAGCTCAGTCATCCGGGAGAGGCTCAGAGTAGAACCGCTGCTCCTCCACATTGAAAGGAGTCAGTTGAGGTGGTATGGGCATCTGATTAGGATGCCTCCTGGACGCCTCCCACTTGAGGTGTTTCAGGCACGTCCCACTGGGAGGAGACCCCGGGGCAGACCCAGGACTCGGTGGAGAGACTATGTCTCCCAGCTAGTCTGGGAACGCCTTGGTATCCCCTCTGAAGAGCTGGAGCAGGTGGCTGGGGAGAGGGAAGTCTGGGCTTCTCTGCTTGAACTGCTGCCTCCGCGACCCGGACCTCCGGAAAAGCGGTAGAAGATGGATGGATGGATGGATGGATGGAGACTGCCTTCTATCATTTGCGTAATATTGCCAAGATTAGGAGCATCTTGTCTCAGAGTGATGCTGAGAAACTGATCCACGCTTTTGTTAGCTCGAGATTAGATTATTGTAATTCTTTATTATCAGGCTGTCCTAAAACATCTTTAAAAAGTCTTCAGCTGATCCAAAATGCTGCAGCAAGAGTTTTAACAGGTACTAGAAAGAGAGATCATATCTCTCCGGTTCTGGCCTCCCTTCATTGGCTTCCCATAGAGTTTAGAATTAAGTTTAAAATCCTTCTTCTTACTTACAAAGCTCTAAACAATCAGGCTCCTTTTTATTTAAAAGATCTGATACTACCGTATTATCCTAACAGAGCACTACGCTCCCAAAATGCAGGATTACTTGTAATACCTAGAATCTCCAAAAGTACAATGGGAGGCAGAGCCTTCAGTTATCAAGCTCCTCTCCTGTGGAATCAGCTGCCAATCTGGATTCGGGAGTCAGACTCGATCTCTGTTTTTAAGAATAGGGCTAAAACCTACCTTTTTGATATAGCCTACAATTAGGGAGGGATCATGTGTTTCTGAACCCTCCCTTAGTTATGCTGCTAATAGGTTTAGTCAGCCGGGGGACCTCCAGTAATGCACTGGGCCTCACTCCTTTCCTCACTCTCTATGAAATATTTTTTTTTTGCTAGTCATTAACATTTGTTTGTTCTCTCCCATAGATTGAGTCCCCATCGTGCTGTTTGCTCTCTACATGTCTGTTCTTTTCTTCTTCTCTATCCCCTCACCCCCCAGCCAGTCGCAGCAGATGACTGCCCCTCCCTGAGCCTGGTTCTGCTGGAGGTTTCTTCCTGTTAAAAGGGAGTTTTTCCTCTCCACCGTCGCCAAGTGCTTGCTCACAGGGGATCGCCTGATTGCTGGGGTCTTTCTGCAACTGTGGGGGTCCCCCCTACAGTTGATAGTGCTATGAGATGACTGTTGTTGTGAAATGGCGCTATATAAATAAAGTTGAATTGAATTGAATTGAATTGAATTGATTATGGGTGGAGCTTCCGGTTTCGGCTGACCTAGTGTTAAATCAGTCAGTAAGAGTGGAGTAGCAGGGGCATTTAAAATGGCGTTTTTAAAAGTTTTTCAAATTCATTTTAATGTATAGTCCATATATGTGTTTTGCACTCAGGTGGCAGCTAATTTCAGCTCTTCTAGTTTTTGTATTTTTTTAATGTTTTGCCATAGTTCTGGTACTTGTTGCTGGTGTTTGTGGTTGTGCCAGACTGGATAAATGGAGGCTTCTCACCACACGGTGGCAGACGACATCCAAGCACGGTGTTGTGGCGTATGTCTGCTCTAAGGTAAATTTGATTATGTCCAACATATTTTAACAACATGTAGCTGACTTTATTGCGGTGGGGACGTGCTGTCGGAATGTGCACCGCGTCATTATGAGTACAGGCAATGAGAAGTCTTAAATCATGACTCTTTCTTTGTTTGGTAGCGGCAAAGTCCCGGGAAAACCCCACGAGTGCCTGGTATCATTGGAAAGCTTGGAAATCGTACTTTCTAAAAATACCTATGTTTTTGTGGAAGACATAACTCCCGACCGATCTATCTTGAGTTTTCAACCTAGCTAAAATATAAACAAATCATCTTTTTCTGGGTCAGTTTTTGCGCATTTCCTCCAAATTAAATATCATTTTGAAGGTCTTTCAATACAGAATATGGAAATAATGTTACATCAGTTTTGAAAATGTCCTCAAAGTGACTCATTTTGCCAGCACGGTTCATTTGTTTACAGCGTTAGCATCTTAGCAGCGGCGCTAACTAACGGAGCTATGGTGTATGAGACTGTGGAGAATGTGTTCAAGGATGAGGCTGAGTTTGTTCCTCAGATTCAGCTTTATTCACAGAGCACATCTCCAACACATCTCAAAGCAAATCAAGAGGAAGTTTTCATCTCACATCAGGGGTTTTATACCCCGGGCACGAAACAGCAGTCACATGGTGTTTAATCAAACATACAGTCACATGGTACTTAATCTCAATCACAAAGTAACCCCTTTGATCTCACGCCATTGTCCTCTCGTCTCTGTGGCCCGGAAATCTTCCCCGGTCATCTCCCGGAAGCAAAGGCCGAATCTCACACTCCTCTGCTGAATCCCAGAGTCTCAGTCCTCTTTGTTCCATGAGACGTGAAGCACACAATAAACATACAGCAACACATTTGTGGGGAATATGTAACCAACATATGTGCCACAAGACCCCCTCCAAACGTCTAAATGGGACAAACATAACCAGAGACACATGACATCATAACATTACTACACATCAATCCACCAGTTGCTTAACTCTCAGTCTCCTGCCGTATCTGCTGAAAACCGGCTTTGCTGCTGCCTGCACCTGTGGATTAAAACTGTTAGTCCATCTCTGTGGGAGTCCTGTAGAATGTCCTCTAGGGGGTCTACCGCGACGGGGAGCTCTCGCCAACTGCACCTCTTCATCCGCCAAAACAAAAGCGGGTTTGAGTCTCTTAATACAAATCAATTCTTTTCTGCCTCCCAAATCTAGCAAAAAATGCTTCTCTCCTGTTTCCAGCACCTTGTATGGCCCATCGTAAGGCGGGCGCAGGCTGGGACGACAAGCATCATGTCTCACAAAAACAAACTCCGCATTTTTTAAAGCCTTCGGCACAAAAACGCATGGGAAACTGTGATGAACCGGGCCAGGAAGCGTGTTTGATCCTGTGCCGCTCTGCAACAGCTGAGCGGGGGGGCAATTTGGGGCAGGATTATCGGGGAGAAATTCCCCTGGCAAACGGAGAGGCTGTGCAAAAACTAATTCCGCTGGAGAGGCTTGCAAATCCTCTTTAGGTGCAGAACGCAACCCCAATAAGACCCATGGTAGTTTGTCAACCCAATTTGTATCCGTAAGCGACGCTCTGAGGGCCGCTTTCAATGACCTGTGAAAACGCTCGCATAAACCGTTAGCCTGGAGGTTGTACGCAGTGGTGCGGTGGATCTTTACCCCTAGGCTGCGGGCCATCGATGACCAGAGTTCAGAAGCAAATTGAGGACCCCTGTCTGACGTTATGTCCGACGGAACTCCAAAACGCGCTACCCAAGCTGTTAAAAACGCGCGCGCCACTTCCTCCGCTGTGGTTGACGCCAGAGGGACCGCTTCTGGCCAACGCGTGGTGCGATCCACCATCGTCAAAAGATGTGTGTACCCCTGTGACGACGGAAGGGGGCCTACCAAGTCGACATGCACATGATCAAAGCGCTTAGCAGGAATGTGAAAAGGCTCCAAAGGAGCTCTAGTGTGCTTGTGTATTTTGGCTCGCTGACACGCTACGCAGGCTGTCGCCCATTCCTTGACCTGTCTGCGCAACCCCGGCCATACAAATTTCTCCCCCACCATTTTGACCGATGCGCGCACCCCCGGGTGCGCCAGAGAATGGATCGAGTCAAAAACGCGGCGGCGCCACGCAGCTGGTACCACGGGGCGCGGCCGTCCCGTGGACATCGCAGATTAGGGGAGGCATACCCATTTACAGCACCCTGTCCTCCAGCCTTAACCCTGTTGGTCCAGACTGGAGCGCGCGCACTTCCGCATTGCTAACTTGCTCCGCGGCCATGGCTGCATAATCTAACCCCACGCGGACCGGGGCCGCGCACGCTCCCGCGTCACTACCCTGGCCCGCGGCCATGGCTGCAGAGTCTGCCCTCACGTGGTCTGGCGCCGGCACAGCACGCGAGAGGCAGTCTGCCACTACATTATGTTTACCTGCGACATGCTGGATATCGGTGGTGAACTCTGATATCACAGCCAGCTGTCTTTGCTGCCGGCCCGACCAAGGTTCAGAAATCTTGGCCATCGCAAAAGTCAGCGGTTTGTGGTCCACGAATGCGGTGAAACGGCGCCCTTCCTGCCAGAACTGGAAATGGCGGATGGCTAAGTGTAGGGCCAACAACTCCCTGTTGAACGCGCTGTATTTTCGCTCGCTATCGCGCAAAGTTTTGCTGAAAAATGCGAGCGGTTGCCAGGTCCCCGCTACCAACTGTTCAACGACCGCCCCTACCGCTAAATCGGACGCGTCAGTGGTGAGGGCCATGCGGGCTGTTAGAACTGGGTGTGCCAACAAAGCTGCGTTTGCCAGCGCTGTTTTGACTTGAGAGAATGTGCGCTCCCGCTCAGGAGACCATTCGATTTTATTTGTGGGTTTTTGTTTTTTTAGTGCTGCGTACAATGGTTGCATGAGCCGCGCTGCACTTGGGAGGAAACGGTTATAAAAATTAACCATTCCCAAAAACTCCTGTAACGCTTTGACCGTTTGAGGTTGGGGAAAATTTGTTATTGCGTGCACTTTATCGGGGAGAGGAACCGCTCCTTCTGGCGAAACGCGATGCCCCAAAAAATCAATCTGCGCTACCCCAAACTGGCACTTCGCTGGGTTAATTATTAACCCGTGCTCTGCCAGCCTCCGGAAAACTGCCGTGAGGTGGTTTTCATGTTCGTCTTCGGACGTGCTGGCTACTAAAATGTCATCCAAGTAGACGAACACGAAAGGGAGGTCGCACAGCACCGCGTCTATCATGCATTGGAACGTCTGCACGGCCCCCTTGAGTCCAAAAGGCATGCGCAAAAACTCAAAAAACCGGAAAGGAGTTATTACTGCTGTTTTGGGTATGTCCTGGGCGCACACTGGAACCTGATGGTAGCCGCGCACTAAATCTATTTTAGAAAAAATGTGCGCCCCCGCCAAATGAACCGAAAAATCTTGAATGTGTGGGATCGGGTAGCGGTCGTGTGCAGTGGCGTTATTCAACCTGCGGAAATCACCGCAAGGTCGCCACGAGCCATCAGTCTTTGGGACCATGTGCAATGATGAAGCCCAGGGGCTTTTCGAACGTCTGATGATGCCCAGTTTTTCCAGGTTGGCAAACTCCTCGTGCGCTATGGTCAGTTTAGCTGAGTCCAGGCGCCGAGCTTTTGCAAAAACGGGCGGCCCGGTGGTAGTGATATAATGCTCCACCCCATGTTTGGCCACTGTCGCCGAAAACGTTGGGACTGTTAGTGCTGGGAACTGAGTGAGGAGTGCGTGGAACTTACCACCCGCAGTCGTGACGTTGGCTTGTGCAGTTGGCGGTGCCACTCGTGCTGTGCAGGGAATAGAGTGAAAAGACATTCATTAACATGCATTAACCAGGCGTCTATTAGCAAGATCAACCAATAAACCATGTGAACACAAGAAATCAGCCCCTAACATGTTGAAACTGACTGCAGCTACCTCAAAAGTCCACTCAAATGAACGACCCTGCAAAGACAGAAGCAGAGTCCTCTCACCGAAGGTCTTAATAGCTGAGCCGTTTGCTGCTGACACTGACACCCGGGGAACCTTGGACGGCATCAGCCGGTCCGCGTAGGAAGGCATGATGAAGCTCATCTGGGAGCCTGTGTCCACGAGGAATCGTTTCCCCGAACGTGCATCCGTCAGGTAAAGCAGCTTTTTCTCTTCCCCGAGGGCCGCAGCCGCTACCGACCCTCGGTCTTGGCGTTTCCCGAACGCTTGAAGTGGCACGGCGGGAGGCACTTGTGTGCCCTCTCTGCAAAACGGCGATGATAGAAGCAAAGGACGTCGCCCGCTCCGTGTCGCTTGGTGCTGACTGCTGCCGTCGTCGGCGCGTCTGGTGCTGCAACCACTGGCCCCATGCCGTCTCTGGGCGTCGCTCCTAGCTCCGCTGCTGCAGCCGAAACTGCGCTTCGCTTGTGGTCGTCGACGAGTCGCTGTGCCTCCTTGCTCAGCCCGTGGTAGTCTCGCTTGGCCAACCGGGGTGAATCTGCCAGAGTAACTCTCACCACTGGCGGCAGGGTCTGGAGGAAAAGGTGGGCGAAGATAAATTCGCAGTCCTCGGAGTCTTTCAGCCTCAGCATTTTGACCATCAGGTCTACGGGTCTGTCGTTCTTCGACTCCGTCAACGCCAGGAGCCCCTCTGCTCGCTGTTGCACGGAGGGGGTGAAATGACTGATAAGTGCAGCTTTGTCTTTAGTATTTGTCTTCGGCCTTAGTATTTGTCGCTGTCCGGTGGGTGGTTGACCAGGTCTTCCACCCTCTGAACTGTGTGGCTGTCCAGCTTCGCCACAACACGGTAGAATCTCGTGTCGTTCTCCGAGATTCTCCGGAGGTTGAACTGCGCCTCGACCGTGCTAAACCAGGAGCGTGGACTATGCTGCCAGAAGTCTAGCAGCCGGAGTGTGGAGGCAACCATCAGGCTGGCTTCTGCCGAGCCCCGCTTGGGAGAATTATTTCTGCTCATTCTGAGTCGTAAGGTCACCAGTGTGGAGAGTGTGTTCAAGGATGAGGCTGAGTTTGTTCCTCAGATTCAGCTTTATTCACAGAGCACATCTCCAACACATCTCAAAGCAAATCAAGAGGAAGTTTTCATCTCACATCAGGGGTTTTATACCCCGGGCACGAAACAGCAGTCACATGGTGTTTAATCAAACATACAGTCACATGGTACTTAATCTCAATCACAAAGTAACCCCTTTGATCTCACGCCATTGTCCTCTCATCTCTGTGGCCCGGAAATCTTCCCCGGTCGTCTCCCGGAAACAAAGGCCGAATCTCACACTCCTCTGCTGAATCCCAAAGTCTCAGTCCTCTTTGTTCCATGAGACGTGAAGCACACAATAAACATACAGCAACACATTTGTGGGGAATATGTAACCAACATATGTGCCACAAGGCCACCTTATAAGATCATCTTCCCGTCAGTCGATAATCGTGAGAAGTAGTATGATTATATTACTGTTCTGAGGTGCAAGAGGCTGTGCTCTCGCATTTCTGATGTCGAAGTCATTGTTGTTTTAACAAGGAAAAGTGTCCCGTTTCAGTCACAACCATATGTTCTAAACTAGTACCAGAAGTTCAATTCAGTTCAATTCAATTCAATTCAATTCAATTCAGTTCAATTCAATTCAATTCAACTTTATTTATAAGATAAGATAAGATAAGATAAGCCTTTATTAGTCCCACAATGGGGAAATTCCAGGATTGCAACAGCACAGGGATAGCAACACTCAGAGCAATAATTTAGAAGATAAGAAAATAAGAACAGTGAATATACATATGTACACATAAATATATAAATATATATACACAGTGCATGTAGCTAGATTGGAATAAACAGCATAACCGTCTATTTAGTTACCCTACATGGTATGAATATGTACCCATACATATTGTCACCCCCCATAGCGACTGATATTGTCCTAGTTGTATACTGGAGGGGACCATTTGTGTAAGTCTGTTGCGTCTTTTGCATTCAATACTATTAGGTCGTCACATTTTTTTTTGCTATCTCTGCGAGCAGCCCTGCTTAGGTTATACAGTCTGACAGCCGTAGGTAGGAAGGACCTGTGAAATCTCTGTCGCGCACCTAGGATGATGTAGTCTACTGCTAAATGAACTCCTCAGTGCGTTCATTATGTCCTGCATAGGGTGGGAGTCGGACTCCAGCAGAGATGACAGTTTAGCCACCATTCTTCCCTCTCCTATCTCCTCCACTGGGTCAAGGTGTTGCCCCAGGACAGAGCTAGCTTTCTTGATTAGTTTGTTCAGTCTCTTCCTATCGGCAGCTGTAATGCCGTTGCCCCAGCAGACCACTCCAAAAGTGATGGCTGATGCCACCACCGTGTCGTAGAATGTCTTCAAGAGCACCCCTTGTACACCAAAAGACCTGAGCCTCCTCAGTAGGAACAGCCTGCGCTGTCCCTTCTTGTAGAGTGCGTCGGTATTGTGTGACCAGTCTAGTTTATTGTTCAGATGAACACCCAGGTACTTGTAGGATGTCACCATCTCAATGTCTGTTCCCCGTATGTTTACTGGTGCTGTGAGGGGTTGCCCTTGCCTGCGGCAGTCCACCGTCAGCTCCTTAGTTTTCCTTACGTTGATCTGGAGGCAGTTCCAACGGCACCAGTCCACGAAGTCCTGGATAAGTCCTCTGTACTCAGCTTCATCACTGTTGGAGATGAGGCCGACAATTGCAGAGTGATCAGAGAACTTCTGTAGATGGCAGTGTGTTGTGTTGTGTGAGAAGTCCGCAGTATAAAGGGTGAACAGGAAGGGAGCCAAAACCGTTCCCTAGGGGGCCCCCGTGCTACCGATGATTGTGTCAGACACAAAATCCTGGGTTCTCACAAACTGTGGCCGGTTAGTGAGGTAGTCCAGGATCCATGATGACAGGTGCTGGTCCACCCCTGCGCACAGCAGCTTGTCCTTCAGGATCATCGGTTGGATGGTGTTGAAAGCACTGGAGAAGTCAAAGAACATGATCCTCACCACGTTCCCGGGCTTCTTCAGGTGGGACAGGGAACGGTGAAGGAGGAAGATCACTGCAACTTCCACCCCAATGCCATGCTGGTAAGCAAACTGGAGTGGATCCATCGCTGGTCCCGCCAGGGGGTGGAGGTGAGCAAGGAGCAGTCTCTCCAGGGTCTTCATCATGTGAGACGTCAGGGCCACTGGTCTGTAGCTGTTCAGGTCTTTGGGGTGGGAAGTCTTTGGTACAGGTACCACACAAGATGTTTTCCACAACTGTGGTACCCTTCCCAGCTTCAGGCTCAGGTTGAAGATGTGCTCCACAATCCCACACAGCTGGCCTGCACAGGACTTGAGGAGCTTTGCGCTGATGCCGTCCGGTCCCGACGCCTTCCTCGCCTTGATCTTCCTCAACTCCGTCCTCACCTGGGTCTTAGTGAGGGTCAGGTTTTGGGGGCTGTGTGCTAGGAGTGGGAGGGTGTTGGTGGAGTGAGGTGTGGACAGCAGGTCTCGATGTCTTTTGAGGCAGCAGTGGTTGTTGTGCAGTCGGGGGAGAGGGCGGTTGGTCAAACCTATTAAAAAACAGGTTCAGATTGTTCTCCCACTCCCTGCCCCCCGTGGCCTGGGAGGAGGTATTCTGGAGCCCAGAGATGGTTTTAAGGTTATCTCCAGACCCCGCCGATGTCGCTCTGTTGCAGCTTGTCCTCCATCTTCTTCCTGAAGCTGTCTTTGCCTTCTCTGATCTTCCTCCTCAGCTCCCTCTGTACGGACTTCAGCATCTCCCTGTTCCCTGACCTGAAGATCCTCTTCTTCTCTCTCAGAAGTGTTTTTATCTCAGGGTTGATCCAGGGTTTGTTGTTCGAGCAACACCGTATGGTCTTGGTGGGTACGTTGTTGTCCACACAGAAGTTGATGTAGTCCGTGATGGTGTGAGTGAGGCTGTCGATGTCCTCACCATGTGGATTGCAGAGCTGCTCCCAGGCAGTGGTTTCAAAACAGTCCTTTAGAGTGTCCATTGCCTCCTCAGACCATAATTTCACCGTGCGCATGACCGGAGGTTGTCTGTGTACTAGGGTTTTGTACACCGGCAGGAGATGAACCAAGTTGTGACCCGATCTCCCGAGTGGGGGGAGTAGTGATGAGGTGTACGCCTCCTTAGTATTTGCATAGAATAAGTCCAGTGTTTCATTGTCTCTAGTGTGGCATGTGACATACTGGGTGAACGTGGGCAGAATGGGGGACAGTGAAATATGGTTGAAATCACCTGAGATGAGTAGGAGAGCATCTGGGTATTCTATCAGCAGCCTGCCAGTTACTGAGTGGATGGCGTCATGCGCTGTCCCCGCGTTCGCCGTCGGATTTGCATAAATGATAATGCAGATCACGTGTGAGTATTCCCTCGGGAGATAGGTAGGCCGCATGCTAACAGCTAGCAACTCAATGTCTTTGTTGCAGTGTTGTTGTTTAACCGTGATATGTCCTGGTCTGCACCAGCTGTTATTGACATACATTATCACTCCTCCGCCCCTTGCCTTCCCACTGTCTAGTGTCCGGTCTGCCCATATTGAGTGGAAACCCTCCAGTTTGATGTTAGCATCTGTTGCTAGTTCTGTTAGCCACGTCTCAGTAAACAACATCATGCTAATCTCTCTGAAGACGCTCTGGTAATGAGCCATAGCCGCTAGCTCATCTGTCTTATTGATTAGCGATTGTACATTCCCCATAATAACGGATGGAAGGACGGGTCTGTACCTTATATTTCTCGCCCGCCGTCTTGCTCCAGCATGGCTTCCATGTTGCTTCTGTCTTATTTCACCCGGTATGTCGAAGTCTTGCGCTAGCATCTTGGTCCGGTTAAGTGCTAACAGCTGACATGTTTATCTGGCCCAGGAAACACGCACGCAGGCTCGGGTGAGATTTAAGAGTCTTTATTAACAACAGGTGTATGAATGCGTGAGTGAGGGATGTAGATGTCTTGTTGGGGACAGAGGAGCACCGAGGGCAGAACAGGACACTGTACATCCAGGCAACCCTGAGGACAGATCAGAGGACAAGGGTGAGCTGAAAACACAGAGCTGTGATGAACAATAGGACTGTGGCTTACTTGCAGGAGTTTGGTGGCTGGCATTGGCAAGACGTGCTCCCGCCTGGAAGACAGCACCCTGATCAGCACGGCGGGGAGAAGACTGAAGAGGAATGGCGATGGGGGGGGGGGTATTTCCGCAGCCAGGAGGATCCACCTGTGCACAGGGGAAGAACTTGGAAAGCAGGTAAGAGGAAAACCTTACATGCATGCGATGAGTTTAGCGCTGGCCGTGGGAGACAGGCGAACGCAGAGCTTGATCGAGGAGGAGAGCTGACGGCTCCAGGCCGAGGCCCCGGGCAGAGCGTGCTAAATAGGAGCAGCCTGATGAAGCGCAGGTGTGCGCGCAGCTGGAGCGGATGACAGGCGGGAGTGGGTTGTGACAACAGCTGGCCTCTGCTGTAACGTATCCTGCTAAAAACAGTGGCTTTGTCTGCCAGCTCAGGAGACATTTGGGCAATCCGTGTCCGTCCGTGATGGATAAGGTGTCGCCGGATCAGAAAGATTAGCAAGAGAAGCCAGATAGTAAATAGAAATAGGAAGAAATTGATCCGCTGTTGCAAAAAGGCAGCCTACTCGTGTGGCGCCAGAAGTTAGCCGAAGTTATATAGCGCCATTTCACAACAACAGTCATCTCATAGCACTTTCAACTGTAGGGGAAATCCCCATAGTTGCAGAAAGACCCCAGCAATCAGGTGATCCCCTGTGAGCAAGCGCTTGGTGATGATAGAGAGGAAAAACTCCCTTTTAACAGGAAGAAACCTCCAGCAGAACCAGGCTCAGGGAGGGGCAGTCATCTGCTGCGACTGGCTGGGGGGTGAGGGGATAGAGAAGAAGAAAAGAACAGACATGTAGAGAGCAAACAGCACGATGGGGACTCAATCTATGGGAGAGAACAAACAGATGTTAATGACCAGCAAAAAAAAAAACCAAATGTTTTGTTGAGAGTGAAGAAAGGAGTGAGGCCCAGTGCATTATTGGAGGTCCCCCGGCTGACTAAACCTATTAGCAGCATAACTAAGGGAGGGTTCAGAAACACATGAGCCCTCCCTAATTGTAGGCTATATCAAAAAGGTAGGTTTTAAACCCTATTCTTAAAAACAGAGATCGAGTCTGACTCCTGAATCCAGATTGGCAGCTGGTTCCACAGGAGAGGAGCTTGATAACTGAAGGCTCTGCCTCCCATTGTACTTTTGGGAGATTCTAGGTAAACAAGTAATCCTGCATTTTGAGAGCGTAGTGCTCTGTTAGGGTAATACGGTAGTATCAGATCTTTTAAATAAAAGGGGCCTGATTATTAAGAGCTATGTAAGTAAGGAAGAAGGTTTTTAATCTTAATCTAAACTCTATGGGAAGCCAATGAAGGGAGGCCAGAACCGGAGAGATATGATCTCTCTTTCTAGTACCTGTTAAAACTCTTGCTGCAGCATTTTGGATCAGCAGAAGACTTTTTAAAGATGTTTTAGGACAACCTGATGATAAAGAGTTACAATAATCTAATCTAGAGTTAACAAAAGCGCGGATCAGTTTCTCAGCATCACTCTGAGACAAGATGCTCCTAATCTTGGCAATATTACGCAAATGATAGAAGGCAGTTTTAGAAACAAATTTAATATGTGTTTCTAAGACTGCCTTCTATCATTTGTGCTCATAATTCATGCAAGGCATCATGGGGGCTAGGAATAAGGTGGATAGCAGAAGTTTCTGCTTAATTTACAAATCACTGTAATAGGAAATGTTTGACAATCCTGTGCTTTTCTTGTATTGTTATATAGAATGCCACTGTAGTAAGCTGGAAAAACCATCCATCCATCCATCTTCTTCCGCTTAATCCTTTTCGGGTCATGGGGGGCTGGAGCCTATCCCAGCATCTTTTGGGCGAGAGGCAGGGTCCACCCTGGACAGATCACCAGTCCATCGTAGGGCAACACAGAGAGACAGACAACCATTCACTCTCACAGTCATACCTAAGGACAATTTAGAATCCCCAGTTTGATGCCAGTTAACCTAACTTGCATGTTTTTGGTATGTGGGTGGAAACCGGAGAAATCCCGGAGTAAACCCACGCGGACACGGGGAGAACATGCAAACTCCACACAGATCACTGTTGGTCGGGGGCTGGGATTGAACCCAGGATTCCCCGGCCAAGGGTGAGTTGCTGTGCTGCTGCAGTGCTAACCACTCCTCCACCGCACTGCCCCGCTGGAAAAACCATCTGCTTTAAAATTTGCAATTCTTCCCACACCTTTTAGTGCAAAAAAAAAAAAAAAAACTCTCCAAACATCACAACTTTTATCGCAATTTTTAAAAAAGCTCCCGCAAATTCATGCTTTTTGGGCCACAACAATCATAAAAACATCCTGTGAAATCCTGGACGGACTGATCTTATAAGCAAAGACATCGAGGTATTTGAACTGAAAGGCCAGTTTTATGGTGGTTTTATACCAGCTCCAGTAGAACAAATCACAAAATGCAATCAGTTCTTTTAAGAAGACTCTGCTGCAAGCAGACTGGACAGAAGTCTATGTATCAATGTAAATGAAGCCTATGACACATTTATGAACATTGTAACCACTCTTTATGAAAAAAATTGTCCATTAGTGAAGAAAAAGCTTAAACATAAATTTGCCGATAAGCCATGGTTAACCAAAGGATTACAAAAGGTATGTAAAAAGAAAAATTCATTATATAAAGCTTTCCTAAGAAAGGACAAAAGAAGCAGAGCAGCGGTAATAAAACATACAAAAATAAGTTAACATATTTAATAAGATGTAGTAAAAGAGACTATTACAGTAAAGAACTGGAGAAAAACAGACATATTAAAAATACATGGACAATACTTAACAATATTCTTGGAAATAAAAACAGAAATACAAGCTACCCAACCGAATTTTTGAAAAAAATTAATAAAACGACTCAGAGTGTGAATGCAGCTTCACCGTGCAGATGAATTTAATAACTTTTTTGTTAACAATGGTCCTAGTTGGCTCGAGAAATTCCCATTACGGCACCTACAGGTGATACAATAAGCAAAAAACACTGCTATAAAAGGACTCCATTTTCATAAAGAACACAGACGAGAGAGAGGTCATTGAAATTGTTAAATCGTTTAAAAGTAAAACATCTACGGACTGTGATGGTATTGACATGCTCTTAGTCAAAAACTGTTATTGAATGCTTAGTGAAAACCACTGACGTATATCTGTAACCTGTCTCTCCAATCAGGTATATTTCCCAATGCAATGAAAATAGCTAAAGTAATTCCGATATACAAGATGGGTGACAGAGGGGAATTCTCAAACTATAGACCAATTTCACTATTGCCGCAATTTTCCAAGATACTTGAAAAAATATTCTATGAGAGAATTGACAACTTCATACTGAAGAATAATTTATTGTGTGAGCAGCAATATGGGTTCAGACACAAGAGGACAACTGCATTTGCTCTAATGGAATTTATAGAAAAAATATCAACTGCCGTTGAAAATAAAGAGTATTCAGTTGGGGTATTCCTGGATCTTACAAAAGCATTTGATACAGTGGATCATAATTTATTATTAAAGAAACTACAAAATTGTGGTATTAGGGGGGTAGCACTGTCCTGGTTATGTAGCTACTTAAAGAATAGATATCAGTATGTATGTGTTGGTAACAAAAACTCACAGTTACTGAAGGTTACTTGCGGAGTCCCACAGGGTTCAGTTTTGGGGCCACTGTTATTCAATATGTATATAAATGATATATGTAAAGTTTCTGAAAAAATGGATTTAATATTGTTTGCCGATGACACTAATTTATTATGCAGTGGAAGCAATTTGGAACAACTTTTGGATACACTCGGAAAGGAACTAGGAAAGCTTAAACTGGGGTTTGATTCAAACAAATTAATGCTCAATTTAAGTAAGACAAAATTTATAGTTTTTAACAACCATCACAACAACTTAGTATCTAAACTCAGTGTAAATGGTGTAGAGATTGAAAGGGTATCTGAAACTAAATTTCTTGGAGTAATAATTGATAATAAACTGTGTTGGAAGTCACATATTAATTATATTAAAGGTAAAATATCCAAATCAATTGCAATACTACACAGAGTGAAATATTTGCTGAATCAACCCACACTATATACCTTGTATCATTCATTAATACTCCCATACATGACATATTGTACTGAAGTATGGGGAAATACATACAAAACAAACATATATCCAGTCTTTATGCTTCAGAAGAGAGCTATTAGAATAATAAACAAAGCTGCTTACAGGGAACCAACAAACCCACTTTTTCTTAAATTAAAAGCTCTCAAGTTGAAAGATCTGGTTGACTTTAAAACTGCAGTAATAATGTTTAAAGTGAAGAATCTATCGCTGCCCGCAAATATCCAAAAGCTGTTCCAAATAAGGGAGAAACAATATCATTTCAGAGGAACATGTATATTTCAAAAACCTTCAGTGAGAACTACCACCAAGCAACACTGTGTGTCAGTGCAATGTGTCGGATTATGGAACAATTTTGGACCTAAATTAAAATCATGTACAACGCTTGGACAATTTAAACAAAAACTAAAGGAAGAAGTACTCCAAACATATACAGTGGGGTAAAAAAGTATTTAGTCAGCCACCAATTGTGCAAGTTCTCCCACTTAAAAGATGAGAGAGGTCTCCAATTTTCATCATAGGTATACCTCAACTATGAGAGACAAAATGAGAAAAAAAAATCCAGAAAATCACATTGTAGGATTTTTAATGAATTAATTGGTAAATTCCTCAGTGAAATAAGTATTTGGTCACCTACAAACAAACAAGATTTCTGGCTCTCACAGACCTGTAACTTCTTCTTTACGAGGCTCCTCTGTCCTCCACTCGTTACCTGTATTAATGGCACCTGTTTGAACTCGTTATCAGTATAAAAGACACCTGTCCACAACCTCAAACAGTCAGACTCCCAACTCCACTATGGCCAAGACCAAAGAGCTGTCAAAGGACACCAGAAACAAAATTGTAGACCTGCACCAGGCTGGGAAGACTGAATCTGCAATAGGTAAGCAGCTTGGTGTGAAGAAATCAACTGTAGGAGCAATTATTAGAAAATGGAAGACGTACAAGACCACTGATAATCTCCCTTGAGCTGGGGCTCCACGCAAAATCTCACCCCATGAGGTCAAAATTATCACGAGAACGGTGAGCAAAAATCCCAGAACCACATGGGCGGACCTAGTGAATGACCTGCAGAGAGCTGGGACCAAAGTAACAAAGGCTACATCAGTAACACACTACGCCGCCAGGGACTCAAATCCTGCAGTGCCAGATGTGTCCCCCTGCTTAAGCCAGTACATGTCCAGGCCCGTCTGAAGTTTGCTAGAGAGCATTTAGATGATCCAGAAGAGGATTGGGAGAATGTCATATGGTTAGATGAAACCAAAATAGAACTTTTTGGTAAAAACTCAACTTCTTGTGTTTGGAGGAGAACGAACACCATACCTACTGTGAAGCATGGGGGTGAAAACATCATACTTTGGGGCTGTTTTTCTGCAAAGGGACCAAGACGACTGATCTGTGTAAAGGAAAGAATGAATGGGGCCATGTATCGTGAGATTTTGAGTGAAAACCTCCTTCCATCAGCAAGGGCATTGAAGATGAAACGTGGCTGGGTCTTTCAGCATGACAATGATCCCAAACACACTGCCCGGGCAACGAAGGAGTGGCTTCGTAAGAAGCATTTCAAGGTCCTGGAGTGGCCTAGCCAGTCTCCAGATCTCAACCCCATAGAAAATCTTTGGAGGGAGTTGAAAGTCCGTGTTGTCCAGTGACAGCCCAAAAATATCACTGCTCTAGAGGAGATCTGCATGGAGGAATGGGCCAAAATACCAGCAACAGTGTGTGAAAACCTTGTGAAAACTTACAGAAAACATTTGACCTTTGTCATTACCAACAAAGGGTATATAACAAAGTATTGAGATGAACTTTTGTTATTGACCAAATACTTATTTTACTGAGGAATTTACCAATTAATTCATTAAAAATCCTTCAATGTGATTTTCTGGATTTTTTTTTCTCATTTTGTCTCTCATAGTTGAGGTATACCTATGATGAAAATTGGAGACCTCTCTCATCTTTTAAGTGGGAGAACTTGCACAATTGGTGGCTGACTAAATACTTTTTTCCCCCACTCTATACAAGAGGACATGTAAAATCACATAAGGATTGTCATATCCAGTCTGCGTTGTGTTGTTGCTTAGTTTTTTTTGTCACATTTTGTCTTAGCTTTGTTCTGAATTGTAATCGCTCTTGTTTTGTGTTTCTTTTGAATTCTTGGATGGAATATGGGTGGGCAATATAAGCTGCGGCTTCAGCCATCACCCATTTCTGATAACTTATGTTGAGCTGTATAATCAGAGGAGTTATTGTCTAATTTGACCTTGTTGGATTTTCTTTCCCCCTTTGTTATATTATTCTGTTTCCTTTTAATCTGTACTTTTAATCTATCCGAAATGAAGATTGATTGATTGATTGATTGATTGATTGATTGATTGAACATGTCTGACCTCTGCATGCTGAAGAATGAAAAGGAAGTCACGGCTCTCTTCTTCAGTTTTATGACGAGACACTGACAGTAGGTTTCTACAGATCTAAATAGCATACATGGGTTTAGTAGACCTGTTTTTCACATGGCCTACATAAGGTCATGTACTGTATAACATCTGAAGTATGAGGACTTCTATAAAGCAGCCTGTATTTGAGCCAATATACTCTTAATAAACTATTACTGAAATTCAGACTTCCTCTATTGGGCTGTCAGTTCAGTTGTGTATCCATCCATCCATCCATCCATCCATCTATCCATCCATCCGTTATCCATTCATTCATGGATCCATTCATCCTGATACTTCAGCAGTACTCCCTGCTTAGTCAACATCATTTAAGGAAACATCGCTAAATTTCTCCATCTGAACCAGGCTACACCATCACCTAACTCTTGTCTATGTTATGACAGTAGAAATGAACGCAAATGTGGTCTATATTAACCATATATTCCATAACCTACATATGTCTAAGCATGTGGAAATGTTTGGTAATTACATATGTAAAGGACTTCACACCTCTGAAAGGACAAAGGGCTCTCACCCGCCGAGCGAAGAACAAAGATGTTCTCGGACGCGGCGGAGGAGACCGGAGGAGACCGGAGGAGCCACCCTCACCCCCTAAGGCGAGGAGAGGAAATACCAAGACAATGGGGGGATTAAGATAATGAGGGATGTCAGCCTTTGTTATGCATGTCTTTTGTTGTGTGCCAGTATTAAGTCAGTGAGCTGGAGACATTCTGCCTCTTTTCCCTTCTGCCACTCTCTGCACCAGATGAGACTTGTTAGAAGAGCTGGATATTAAACTCTGCTTATAAACCAAATCGCCTCTTCATTTCCCAGCTCCTCTACACTGGTGACCTTGATGCGAGTATGGACCGGAGGCGTTCCCCCGCAATCGACTCATCCGCGGCGACCCAGGCAGACGCCAGCGGCCACGCAGACGAGGAAACAGATGAACAACTGTTCCCCCCGGCAGAAGAGATTGAGAGAGCTCAGCCGAGCACCAGCACCGCCGTGAGAGCCGAGGCAGGGCACTCTCACCCGGCGGGCACAACAGTGATGGTGTGCACGAATGCCGTCGCTGTCCAGCTGCCAGACTTCTGGCAAGAAGACCCCGCCTCTTGGTTTCAGCAGGCTGAAGCCCAATTTACACTGGCGGGCATCACGGCTGATGACACCAAATTTTATCATATCGTCTCCAAACTCGACGCCGCCACTTCGAAGTGTGTGCGGAGCATGATCCGGCGACCACCGGCCCGGGACAAATACGAGACGCTCAAAGCAACCATCGTGGCGAACTACGTCCCATCAGCGGAAGAGAGAGCCGAGAAGATCCTGGCGGTCTACGGCCACAGAGGGTGCAAACCGAAGGCCCTCATGGAGGATTTGCTACAGCTCAAAGAAGAGGACAATGACAACTTCCTCTTCCAGTTAATTTTCCTCAGCACGCTGCCGCCACACATGAGAGGGACACTCGCCAGCATGAAGTGCAACAACCACCAAGACTTCCGCATGCTGGCCAATGAAGCTCATCGGCTCGTCAACGCCTGCAAGGAGCTGACACCCACAGCAGCATCCGCAGACCTCAAAGCTGACGCCCCGAGCCACGAGGAGCCACAACCCACGGAGCAGACCCAGCCCACGGTGACAGCGACACGGCCAAGACGTAACAGATGGAGCGATGTTTGTTATTACCACCACCGCTTCGCCGAGAAGGCTCACAAATGTGTTCCCCCCTGCAAATTTAAACGCCAAAGCCGAGAGCCGTTAACGGCAGCGGCTCTCGGCAAGAAAAACAAGCTGTTGTACGTGACGGATGGACACTCAGGCAAGCAGTTCCTCATCGACACAGGAGCCCAGCTGAGTTTCGTCATGCCCTCCCACGCAGATCGAGCCACGGGCACCCGGGGCAATGGAGCCGTGGCAGCCAACGGCTCTAGCATCGACACGTTCGGCGAAAAGAGCCTGCACCTCCTCATCCACGGCCGCAGCTACAGATGGACATTTGTTGTAGCGGCGGTGAGTTTTAACTTATTAGGCGCAGATTTTTTGTGTGCACATGGGTTATTAGTGGATCTAGCAAATAGGCGCCTGGTTAATGCACTGTCCTTTGCTTCTATTCCATGCTCAGCCCGAGTTTCTCCACCACCTGTGCAGGCCAACGTCACCACGGCAGGAGGTAAGTTTGAGCAACTCCTCACCCAATTTCCAGCACTCACAATTCCCAAATTCTCAGCCACTGTGGCTAAACACGGGGTTGAACACTTCATTCCCACAACGGGACCTCCCGTTTTTGCCAAAGCTCGCCGCTTAGACGCAGCCAAGCTCAACATAGCACGGGACGAGTTTACAACTCTTGAAAAATTGGGCATTGTTAGACGCTCGAAGAGCCCCTGGGCCTCACCACTTCACATGGTTCCGAAATCCAACGGTTCTTGGAGACCGTGCGGAGATTACCGCAGATTAAACAACGCTACAGCGCATGACCGCTACCCAATCCCTCACATTCAAGATTTTTCACTACATCTAGCGGGTGCGCGCATTTTTTCAAAAATAGACTTAGTCCGCGGTTATCACCAAGTCCCAGTCCGAGCAGAAGACGTTCCTAAAACAGCGGTAATAACCCCTTTCGGCCTTTTTGAATTCCTGCGAATGCCTTTCGGCCTCAAAGGCGCTGCTCAAACTTTTCAACGAATGATGGATGCGGTCCTACGCGACCTTCCTTTTGTCTTCGTCTACCTCGACGACATGCTGGTAGCCAGCTCGTCTGAGGAAGAACACAAGCAGCACCTCACTACGGTTTTTCAGAGGCTGGAAGAGCACGAGCTAATAATCAATCCAGCCAAATGCAAATTCGGCGTGTCACAAATTGATTTTTTAGGACACAAAGTCTCTCCGAAGGGGGCAGTTCCACTTCCAGACAAAGTTCATGCGATAGAAAGTTTTCCACGGCCACAAACATTCAAATCGCTACAAGAATTTTTAGGGATGGTTAATTTTTACAACCGCTTTCTCCCCCACGCAGCTCAGCGCATGCAGCCCCTATATGACGCGCTCAAAAAAAAGAAAGCTTCCAACGCGGTCGAATGGACCCCGGAGCGCGAACGCGCTTTCGCGGAAGTAAAAAGCGCCCTAGCTAACGCCACATTGTTAGTTCACCCAGATCCCTTGACCCGCATTGCACTAACCACAGATGCTTCAGACCTAGCTATAGGGGCAGTTGTAGAACAACTTGTCAGCGGGGTCTGGCAACCTTTAGCATTCTTTAGCAAATCACTAAACCAAACTGAACGCAAATACAGCACTTTTGACAGAGAGCTGCTGGCGCTTCATTTATCCATCCGCCACTTCCAGTTCTGGTTAGAAGGGCGGAGTTTCACGGCTTTTGTAGACCATAAACCGCTCAACTTTGCTATGGCTAAAATTTCAGAACCATGGTCAGGCAGACAACAAAGACAGCTAGCTGCGATTTCAGAGTTCACCACAGACATTTGACACGTGGCAGGCAAACTTAACGTAGTAGCGGACTGTCTTCTCTCGCGCTGTGACACCACCAGAGCGCGGGGAGACAGATTATACTGCCTCGGCAGCAGAACTCTTCACTAACGCAGACACATATGCAGCACCTATCCATGCAGGGATAGATTATGCAGCCATGGCGGAGGAACAAAGCAGTGACGCGGACATGCGCGCACTCCTGTCTAGACCAACAGGGTTAAGGCTGGAGAAAAAGGGTTTACGCAACGGCGTGCCCCCCCTAATATGCGATGTTTCAACCGGTCGACCTCGCCCGTTAGTACCAGCTACATGGCGCCGCCATATTTTCGATGCAATTCACTCCCTCGCGCACCCAGGTGTGCGCGCCTCGGTTAAAATGGTCGCCGAAAAGTTTGTGTGGCCTGGCCTGCGCAAAAACGTAAAAGAATGGGCAAAAACTTGCATTTCTTGTCAGCGCGCCAAAATACACAGACACACAAAAGCCCCTCTGGAGCCTTTTCCAATCCCTGCTAGAAGGTTTGACCACGTTCATGTCGACCTCGTGGGGCCACTACCTTCCTCCCAAGGTTTCACACACCTGTTAACAATGATAGACCGCACCACACGCTGGCCTGAGGCAGTCCCTCTAGCGGCAACCACAGCGGAGGAAGTCGCTCGCGTTTTTTTGACAAACTGGGTGGCACGTTTTGGCGTCCCATCGGACATCACGTCCGATAGGGGGCCTCAATTTGTCTCAGAGCTCTGGTCAGCCACGTCCAGCAGCTTAGGGGCAACAATTCACCGCACTACCGCTTATCACCCTCAGGCTAATGGGTTATGCGAGCGTTTTCACAGGTCTTTAAAGGCCGCCCTCAGAGCCTCACTAACGGACACAAATTGGGTAAATAAACTTCCCTGGGTTTTATTGGGGTTGCGTGCTGCACCTAAAGAGGATCTAGACGCCTCTCCCGCAGAATTAGTCTTTGCACAACCTCTCAGGCTCCCGGGTGAATTTTTACCAGAGAACCCAGAGCCAGGGCACCTTCCAGTCCCAAGGTTTTTAGGCAACAACGGACCGAACTCTCTCCCCGGTCCAGCTCATCACTCACTTCCCACGGGATTTTGTCCCTCAGGCTTTAAAAACGCTGAGTTCGTTTTGTTAAGCATGAAGCTTTAAAACCTACCTTTCGCCCAGTATACGATGGGCCATTCAGAGTGCTGGAACATGGTGATAAACACTTTGTGCTTGATTTTGGGGACAGAAAAGAACAGTCAGCATTGACAGACTTAAACCTGCCTTCTTGTTGAAAGACGAGCCTGCACAGTTGGCGAGAGCACCTCGGCGGGGTAGACCCCCCAAGAGAAAAGACTCAGCCCCCAGGCAGGGAACAGTTAACCTCTCTCCTTCCCACACTGCAGATCCCTCTCAAGAAGGTCCCAGCAGGACGCCTAAACCAACCTACAGCAGTTTTGGGAGAAGATTAAAACCCAGACAGCACAGGGACTGATACAAACCACTCCACAATTGTTCACTAATTGTGCTGCAACAGTTTAGGACTGACTTATGATTTTACTATGCTGTTATGATTACCACCGTACTCTCTTAGGAGCATGGCTGCTAGAAAGTTCTTCCGTGGCAACAGATGTAACACTTAGTATGTCATAATAACTATCTTAGACTGTGAACCTTTCTGTTGTCTTTTCTTAGTTGTTTGGGGGGGCCTGTGGTCTATATTAACCATATATTCCATAACCTACATATGTTGAAGCATGTGGAAATGTTTGGTAATTACATATGTAAAGGACTTCACACCTCTGAAAGGACAAAGGGCTCTCACCCGCCGAGCGAAGAACAAAGACGTTCCCGGACGCGGCGGAAGAGACCGGAGGAGACCGGAGGAGCCACCCTCACCCCCTAAGGTGAGGAGAGGAAATACCAAGACAATGGGGGGGATTAGATAATGAGGGATGTCAGCCTTTGTTATGCATGTCTTTTGTTGTGTGCCAGTATTAAGTCAGTGAGCTGGAGACATTCTGTCTCTTTTCCCTTCTGCCACTCTCTGCACCAGATGAGACTTGTTAGAAGAGCTGGATATTAAACTCTGCTTATAAACCAAATCGCCTCTTCATTTCCCAGCTCCTCTACAGCAAAGTGATATTACTGTGGATATTTTGGAATCTCACTTAATATGGTGGAATACCCTATGAAGTCCACTTCAAAGGGCTCTATTGGGTGATCGGGATGCACCTCTGGTTTCCATCCTGTCTTCTTCTTCAAACCAACCAGACAAACCATTGTGACTTTTTTTCAGTAATTTTTCAGTGGTGTCCTAATGGTTAGGGATTGGACCAGTGACTGGAGTGCTGCCGGTTTAATCCCTGGACTGGCAGGATCAGATCTGGGTGAGACAGATGACATATCAGTGTTTTTCCCACCCTCATTAACCCTATTGTGGTGCCCTTAACACCAGCTGCTCCAGAAGAGCTGCTCGGTGGCCACAGGTCAGTCTGTGGTTGTTCTGGGCAGCTTCCAGGTGTGAATGGGAATGGGGCGTCCTTTAAAAAGAGAGGTTGCCTCTCTATGGACCTCCTGTAGTGATCCAGGCTGCACACTGTTCTCCCCTGAGACTAATTATTCATTCTCCACAGCTGAGCACAGCCCCTGCCGGTAATCAGCCCCACTCCTTAAATTGGACTCTCACTCTGTAGACTGCAGGAGCTCGTCAGACTCGCTACCTGCTGCCTCAGGATCAGACACCCAGTGTGCAGCCTCCAAGCCTGAACACCTTCCTACCACACAGCTGTAAGCAACCAACCAATCCTCACCTAACTATTTCTTCATATTATGTCCAGGACTACCTTGGCGGAGTGGATTCTCTCCTTGGTGGAACCGTGGATCCAAGATTCCCTTCTCTACTCTCCATCCCCCATGTAAGTCGACTTACCTATCGTGCACCAAATTTGTGCCCTCACTTCATCTCCCACAAGCACAACCCTCACTCCGTGATTTCACTCTCCTTGTTGGGACACAGTCCATCAAGCCGAAGAGTCGCCAAGGGAGACCTGCCACCACTGGGTTCCCTGGTCCAACCTGTAGGCCAAAAGAGAACCATTATTTACAATTGATAACAGCCAGTAATTACTGCAATCACCCTTCCTCTCCTCTCTCCCTTTGCAGGGTTGCCAGGCTCTCATGCACACAACACCCAGCATTAAAACCTCATTAAACAATCATTGTTGTATTGGCCAACTTGGTCTCCATGCTCTCTACTTTTGGTCTATTACTAACTTACATGTCACCTCCCCTGTATATATAAAGGTTAAATAAAAATAAATAAAATTCACCATGGAATTTTTCAAGGTTTTTGTCTTATATAGAGAGCTTTTCTTTCCTCATACATTCGTCTTTTTCTTAAATGTACAACTTAAATGAACCTTGTTCTTCATAAATGTCTGACTTTTTCTACTGTAAATTGAAGTTGTAACACATAAATTTGCAAAACCAGTGCAGCCGCAGTCAAACAGTAGACAAATATGGCATCTGTGATTTGACAGCTGATTACGGGAAGCCTCAGAATCAATAGTGTTGGGCAAGAAGGAAAACACGGGCTGAGGTAAACTCACCTTTGTTACTCCCTCTCAGTTTGTCCCATTTTCTGACTGTTGAGAAAACTGAGTCTGTGGATGAGTTCGTCAGTGTTCACAGTCTTCATCACAGCAGGATGATGAAGATATTCTTTCTCCTCCTGACTGTCTTCTGCCTCTGTTGGAGGACCGAGGCCCAGTCCGGATCGTAAGTCATTTTTAGCATTGTCGTTATTTGGCCGTATGTTGTTCCATCGCTATCTGATGATCTGAGTTGTGTCAGAGTTCTTAAAACTCACATTAAAAAGTCGGGGATAGGCATCAGCAACCTGTACTGTGGATAGTGTTGTAGTGAAGACCTCATCAAGACCAGAATCTTCCAAGAGAAGACCAGACATGACCTGCAAAATAAGAAGTCAAGACCGAGACTTACATACGTACACAGTGGTCTGTGTTTTTACTTGGTCTCAACCCATTGAAGTCTTGGCTGTTCTACACTTGGGTCTTGGTCTGGTCTCAGCTATGGACAGATAAATTCAAGGAATATTTGTCTCAGACAATCTGTGTGGAACCATTAAACATATCACCCTTAAAGAGCTGAGAAATGCAAGGCAGTTTATTTTTTCTGACATCATTGCTAAAAACAACAATAATGCACGCACCTTGTTCACTACTTTTGACAAAATAACAAATCCCCCTGTGTCAGCAGCTCCTGAACTTCTATCCAACCGTACCTGCAATGACTTTTCCTTTTTCTTTACTGACAAAATTCAGAAAATTAGTCAGTCAGTGCTCCTATACCAGGTGCTGGACATGTGCTTCCTCTGTGTCCACGTAGAGAAGACATAAACACCAACACAAAATTTTTTCCAAATCATAAAATCTTGGATGACATCATACACCACCTGAAATCTATTACCTGCTGCCTTGATACCCTCCCAACAGAGTTTAAAAAAAAAAAAGTCTCCTATTGTATGGCTTCAGATCTACTACCGTACAGATCATAAATGTGTCTCAGCATTCAGGTGTCTTCCCTCAGTGCTTAAAAACAGCTGTGATCAAGTCACTTCTAAAAAAGAGTAACCTAGACACCTCACTCATGAACAGCTATAGGCCCATATCAAACCTCCCCTTTCTTAGTAAAATAAACAATTACACAACTTCCTGACATTAAATAACTGTTTTGATGTCTTCCAAGTCATGTTTTCAGCGACACCACAGCACTGAGACAGCCCTAGTTAAGGTCCTTCATGAAATCCGCTCTAGTACAGATACTGGTAACATTTCAGTTTGGTTTTTATTGGATCTCAGTGCTGCATTCGACACGGTCAACCATAACACCTTACTAGACCGGCTGAAAAACTAGGTGAGACTTGCTGGTACAGCACTTAGCTGGTGTGAGTCCCATTTAAAAAGCAGGGACTATTTTGTGTCTGTAGGTAACTACAAATCTGAGTGAAGAAAAATAACCTGTGGAGTTCCCCAAGGTTCCATTTTGGGACCTTTGCTTTCCAACATCTATATGCTCCCACTAGCTCAAATCATAAAAAAAAACAACAAAATATATTACCATAATTATGGAGATGAAATGCAGATCTAAATAACCGTCTCACCAGGAGACTATGGTCCAATTAAAACCCTGATCAAATGCATTCATCAAATTAAAAAGTGGATGTACCAGAATTTTCTTCAGTTAAACGAAGACAAAACCAAAATAATAGTTTTTGGAGCTAAAGAAGAAAGACTCAAAGTTAGTACTCGGCTTCAATCAATGATGGTAAAAACCAACAGTCAAGCCAGAAATCTGGGTGTGGTTCTGGCCTCAGACCTGAATTTTAACAGCCACATTAAGGCAGTAGTGAAGTCAGCCTATTATAAATTAAAGAACATAGCGAGGATTAGAGGTCTGATGTCTCAGCAGTGTTATGTCTGAATAACGGGAGACCAGAGTCATGTTGAACTGAGCAACGAACTGAACTTTATTATGAGAACACATAACTATATATACTGGCCGCAGCCCGCCTTACGTCACCACCCAGGGCGGGTACGGCAAGCGCCAAAGGCCAAACATACACACAACATTCTCCCCCCCATTTAGAAAAGTCCAAAACCACACGCACAATTAAAAACCTCCCAAATTTAGGACTCGAATCATGCACTAAAATAACGGGGAACAATGTACTATCACAATGGGCTATCACATTCGCACAAAATAACTAAAATTGAGTTGGTGGGTGGACTGCCGCACAAGCCGCACAGCACAGTGGTTTATTCTGCCACTTATTAAACTAAAAAGAAGTCCACTGACAAACCAAGATAACTGCTGTGTTCCTATAATAAAAACAACACCCATTCATATGTACATCCCAAACTCTTTTTTTAGGACACATGTAAACACACGTACAATTATTATTGTTTTTCAACACTACATAAACATATTTACATGAATTTTTTCAAATTATACCACTGTCCCCAGGCAGCCAAGGATAGAACTGGCTCAGGGACCCAGGGCAGCCCCTCGGTATGTGCGCACCTGGAAGCAGCCTGCCCCCGGGGTTGAAGCTGATCTCACAGGGGACAGTGTCTCTTCTCCCGATCAACCGCTTCTCTTGTCCGGCCCTGCCTTCCGGCACCTCCTCCCAGGCACACCACAGCTCGTTGGTGTGCCTCCTCTAGCTGTCCGACCGCTGGAAACAAGCTCTACTTTGTTTTGCCTGCCTTCGCCGTTGCTTCTCGGCATGCGGTCTCTCCACGCCTGTCAGTCTGTCCACTTTCAAACCTGCTGCAGCTGTTGCCATTGCAGCCCCAGACTCTCTGGCCCCCTGTGGCCGAGCTCCGGGGAAAGCTGAAGCTCACTCATCGGCGTCACTCGCTGACCCGGGCACCTTGTCGTCATGCCCAGCACCCTCGTCCAAGGTGCTCCGCTGCTCTGCCTCTAAGCCCGGCTGTCATTGCTGTTTCCTGGGGCTCTCAGCATGCTCGCACCCCTCCTCCCGCTGCCTGGACTCCAGCCGCGGGGAAAACTGAGCTGAGTCTGGTCGCTGCTCTTCCTCCATGCTGTCTCAGCTCACTGTGCTGTCTTTACCACCAGCACTACAGTCACTCACCCAGCTGAGCTCTTTGGCTGGCTTGCCGTCCATGGTGACCGGGGGCTCCCCCACTTGTGGCTCCGGTCCCACCACGATATCTAGCTAGTGGCTTGTAGCTTGTTTTTGGGCACACCTAGCTTCATGGCTAACTTCAAAGTTGCCATTGACTGAGCCTTTATCTTCCCTGAGCTAGCTAACTTAGCTTCTGTTGGCGTCAACAGCTTCACCATCCACAGCTTCGTGTTTCTTCTATGTTCAGCAAAATATTTGGCCAGTCGCCCAACAGCATCCGCATAAGACTCTGTCTCTCCCGATATGCAGAGAATTTTCCGACCTTCTACGCCAAGATGATGGGCCAGAAGTACTCGTCTTCAACTCCCGTCGAGTCTACCCAGGCCCAGCGCCGCGATGTATCCCTCAAATGTGACCACCCAGTTAGGCCACAGGATCACTTGCTCTCCCGGAAATTGTAGAAATGGTGGTAGAGGTTGAGGTATCCCATACCCTCCATAGTTTCTCCTTGTCACCAAAATGCTATGTCTGAATAACGGGAGACCGGAGTTGTGTTGAGCTGAGTACCGAACTGAACTTTATTAAGACAACACAGAACTATATATACTGCAGCCACAGATGGAGCTTTGCTCCTACTGGGAAAAGATGAAGCTACTTTGTTTTTGTGGAAATAGACAGATTATTTTTTCTTTGTCGCCGTTAAGGATAAAAGCATATTGGTGGGTTGCAAACTAAATGTGCTTGAGACTGGCTGCAATCTCCAGAAGCACCTGAGAACAGCAACAAGGTCCTGCAAAGCTAGTGCTATGCTATGCTAACACCGTGTTAGTGGATTTACGCTATCTGAACAGCAGCTGGATTTCAAACACAGGTATGGATCTGGATTGTTTGTGACCCAGCAAGAATTAAACCGATTGATTGTCAGATACGTCGTTACAGAATGAAGATGTGATAGCAGTCATTTTCCATCAGACAGCTGTGATCCACTGAAGTTAAAACACATTTATTTACTACCTGCGTAAAGATTATTATTCAAAAATGGATTTGACCACCAAAAAGTCTGGATCATGTTTCTGTCACAGCAGACATTTGGACTGTGGATAATTGACATTTTCTTTGGATCACTGCACATCGGATTAAATCCATAATATTAAAGGTAAGAAACATCGACAGCTTTTTTTTTTTTTTTTTTATGCAGTGTTGCCAACTCACTCTTTTTCCCTGTCTCTCACTCCACAAGCCCTATTTCTCACTCCAAAATGAGAAGATTACTGGCAATTTTGTGTTGATTTTCTTCAGATTTTTCCCACAGTCAGAGCTTTGGAGGCAGGATAAAGCATACTGAACATGTTCTAAAAGCTCTGTCTGAAACAGTCTGTTTTCAGCCTGACATTAATAAGCCCCCACTGTAATCTATTAATTAAATTATCTTGCTAAGTGCAAGATGATTTAAGTGTGCATTTAAAAGTAACGTGAAAGTTACTTTTCCAAGTAAATAGTTACTTTAATCATGCATTAACTGGTAAGTAACTCAGTTATTTTTGAACAAAAGTAACTAGTAACTGTAACTAGTTACTATTTTTTAGTAACTTCCCCAACATTGGTCGACAGAAACATAGTTCTTGGTGAAAGATGGTGAATCCTTGATTTTTTCTACATCTACATCTGAGCCTTGTCCATATGACATACTGTGTTCTCCATCCTTTAAACATCTTAAAATATCTCCACAGACATTAACTTTATCCTCTCTGTTAGGTATCTGATAGCAGCGCCTCGTTTTTTCCGACTGGACGCCATGGAAAAGGTGGTTGTGCAGCTGTTTGGTTTCACCGATGAAGTAATGGTCCATCTGTTTTTAAAGACCTCCATGGCTCCCACTCACAAGGTTCTAGCTAGAGAAGTGGTAAAACTGAACGCCCAGAATAGCCACCAGAACGCTGCTAGCATCCGAGTGAGTCTCTATGTCTATGCCATTGTAGCAGCAAATTTATTCAAACCTATTTTAAGTCACTTCCTGCTTTCTCTCTCTCTCTGTATAGTTACACCCAAATCAGCTGGACAAGAGTATGAACAATGTGATTCTTCACGTCCAGTCACCAGCATTCTCCAAGTACATATCTGTGCCCGTCAGCCGCACCAACGGCTTCCTGTTCATCCAAACTGACAAACCACTGTACACACCTCTTCAGAGTGGTAAGGAACAAACAATTACCATCTCCACATTTCTTGCCTGACTGCACACCCTAAATCATTCGACTAATAGTGTCAAAACATATTTCCTCTGACAGCTCCCACTCTTCTTTCCATAAAAATCAAAACTATCAGGACCAAACTGGTCCATCTCCATGTTACCATTATTACCTCCAGAGTCATAATAATGAGTTGATCCCCTATGCAGCTAGAACAACTTCCAAATTCTGAAAAGGTTTTCTATCAGATTTTGGAGTCTGTGGAAGTTTTTGCCCACATTCTGTCATGTCTGCTGTGTAACTTTGCAACGAACAATTAAATTGATACAAGCCCAAAACAGAGGTGAAGTGAACGTGTTTATTAACAGAAAAGGGAAACTCAAAAATACACAAAATACAGAGAAAATGTTCAGTGGTTACACAGTCTGGCACACAAGCAATGGACGCCCAAGCTCAGTTGGCAAGATAGTGATAGTGAAGATAGTGCCAACAGCTCCAGGGGAAAACATCAGCTGATGACCACAGACTGAACTGTGCAGGGTAGACTTTGCAATGCTGACTTACGCCACAACACTGAATGCCCCCACTGTCACCCAATAAATACCAAGCAGACTAATGAGTGACAAGTGGACGCAGATGTGTGGCGGGAGTCTGTGTATGAGCAAGTGTGTATGCATACATGTGTGCATGTGTGTGTGTGGGGGGGCAGGAACAAATGAGAAATAACTGACAGCTGGTGAGTGTCTGGCAGAGAGAGGGGTGTGGCTGTAGACTGGCAAGGGCCTAGCTCAGGGCTCAACCTGCCAGCTGGAACCAATTAACAACAAATCAGAAACTACAGCCACAAATCATGGGCGGAGCCGAAATACCAGCTTTGCACATGACAGAGCCCCCCCCCCCCCCAAGCGATGGAATCCAGACACCCATGGTACCATCACACAAGGACACAAAATTCAATTCAATTCAATTCAACTTTATTTATATAGCGCCATTTCACAACAACAGTCATCTCATAGCACTATCAACTGTAGGGGGAACCCCCACAGTTGCAGAAAGACCCCAGCAATCAGGCGATCCCCTGTGAGCAAGCACTTGGCGAAGGTGGAGAGGAAAAACTCCCTTTTAACAGGAAGAAACCTCCAGCAGAACCAGGCTCAGGGAGGGGCAGTCATCTGCTGCGACTGGCTGGGGGGTGAGGGGATAGAGAAGAAGAAAAGAACAGACATGTAGAGAGCAAACAGCACGATGGGGACTCAATCTATGGGAGAGAACAAACAGATGTTAATGACCAGCAAAAAAAATATTTCATAGAGAGTGAGGAAAGGAGTGAGGCCCAGTGCATTACTGGAGGTCCCCCGGCTGACTAAACCTATTAGCAGCATAACTAAGGGAGGGTTCAGTGTGGGGTGCAGAACACACAACTGAGTAAAATGGCCCAAGAATTATGGAAAATATGCACAGTAGGGATTTCACGGATGGGTCAATATACATGAAAATGTAGAGTGCAAAGACAGGTGTGTTATAGTGATAATTAATAGGTCCTCAGTTCTGTGCATTTGAGCGTTCGGAGGGAGAAGCGTGGGGCCTCTGACTGTTTGCAGTTCGGATGGCCCAGGGGAAGAAACTGTTCCAGTCTGGAGGTGTGGGACCTGATCGATCTGAACCATCGTCCAGAGGGAAGCAGGTCAAACAGGTGGTGGGCGGGACGTGAGGGGTCTCCTGTGATGGCCTTGATCCTTCTGAGACAGGAGGATCTAGAGATGTCTTCCAGGGAGGGCAGAGGGCCACTGATAATTTTTTTGGGCAGTGTTGATGACCCTCTGCACAGCCTTCTTGTTCTCGGCCATGGAGTCGGCGTACCACACACCCAGACAGTAGGTGAGCACGCTCTCCACTGAGCAGTGATAGACGGTCAGCAGCAGCTTCTGGTCCAGGTTGTTCTTCCACAGGACACGGAGGAAGTACAGCCACTGCTGGGCTGTCTTCACCAGGGCCTTGGTGTTGACAGTCCAGGAGAGGTCAGAGGAGATGTGTGTACCCAGGAACCTAAAGATGGGGACGTTTTCCATGTGGTTGCCATTTATGAGGAGGGAGGGGTGGGCCTGTCTGTTCTTTCTGAAGTCCAGTATGAGTTCTTTGGCTTTTTCGACATTCAGGTTCAAGTTCTTTGCTTGGCACCACAGCAGCAGATGCTCTACCTCCACCCTGTATGCTTTCTCATCATTGTTGGTGATGAGCCCAACCAAGGTGGTTTTGTCCGCGTATTTCACAATGACGGTGGTTGGGTGGGTTGGAATACAGTCAGAGGTCTACAGGGAGTACAGTAGAGGGCTCAGCATGCAGCCTTGGAGGGAGCCAGTGCTGAGAGATAGTGTGGAAGAGTGGTGGGGGCCAAGTGTGACTGTTTGTGGGTGGTTGGTGAGGAATTTTTTTTATCCAGGAGCAGGTAGTGGGGAGATCTGGAGGAGGTGCAGTTTGTTGATCAGGATGTCTGGGATGATGGCGTTGAAAGCTGAACTGTACTCCACAAAGAGCATCCTCATGTAGCTCCTTCGGTTCTCCAGGTGGCACAGCACTCTGTGAAGAGTGGTAGCGATGGTGTCTTCTGTAGATCGGTTCTCCCTATAGGCGAACTGATGGGGGTCGAAGGAGGGGGGAAGACAGTCTCTGATGTGCCGGGACACCAGTCGCTCAAAACACTTCATGACTACAGACATAAATGCTATGGGTCTGCAGTCATTCACGCTGTCAATTGCGGACTTTTTGGGTATGGGGATAATGGCAGAAGCCTTAAGGCAGGAGGGGACGGAGACATGAATAAATGAATCTTTATTTCGGATAGATTAGATTAAAAGATTAAAAGAAAGGAACAGAATAATATAACAAAGGGAAAAAAGTCTAACAAAGTCAAATTAGACAATAACTCCTCGGATTATACAAATCAGCATAAGTTATCAAAAATGGGTGATGGCTGAAGCCGCAGCTTATATTGCCCACCCATCTTCCATCTAAGAATTCAAAAGAAAAATAAAATAAGAGCAATTACAAATCAGAACAAAGCTAAGACAAAACGTGACAAAAAACTAAGCAACAACACAACACAGACTGGATATGACAATCCTTATGTGATTTTACATGTCATCTTGTATATATGTTTGGAGTATTTCTTCCTTTAGTTTTTGGTTAAATTGTCCAAGCGTTGTACATGATTTTAATTCAGGTCCAAAATCGTTCCACAATCTGACTCCTTGCACTAAAACACAGTGTTGCTTGGTGGTAGTTCTCACTGAAGGTTTTTGAAATATACATGTTCCTCTGAAATGATATTGTTTCTCCCTTATTTGGAACAACTTTTGGATATTTGCGGGCAGTGATAAATTCTTCACTTTAAACATTATTACTGCAGTTTTAAAGTCAACCAGATCTTTCAACTTGAGAGCTTTTAATTTAAGAAAAAGTGGGTTTGTTGGTTCCCTGTAAGCAGCTTTGTTTATTATTCTAATAGCTCTCTTCTGAAGCATAAAGACTGGATATATGTTTGTTTTATATGTATTTCCCCATACTTCAGTACAATATGTCATGTATGGGAGTATTAATGATTGGTACAAAGATACACCATAATGTGGGTTGATTCAGCAAAATTTCACTCTGTGTAGTATTGCGATTGAATTGCATATTTTACCTTTAATATAATTAATATGTGACTTCCAACACAGTTTATTATCAATTATTACTCCAAGAAATTTAGTTCCAGATACCCTTTCAATCTCTACACCATTTACACTGAGTTTAGATACTAAGTTGTTGTGATGGTTGTTAAAAATTATAAATTTTGTCTTACTTAAATTGAGCATTAATTTGATTGAATCAAACCACAGTTTAAGCTTTCCTAATTCCTTTCCGAGTGTATCCAAAAGTTGTTCCAAATTGCTTCCACTGCATAATAAATTAGTGCCATTTGCAAACAACATTAAATCCATTTTTTCAGAAACTTTACATATATCATTTATATACATATTGAATAACAATGACCCCAAAATTGAACCCTGTGGGACTCCGCAAGTAACCTTCAGTAACTGTGAGTTTTTGCTGCCAACACATACAGGTAGGCCCAGAAATATTTGGACAGTGACACAATCTTCATGATTTGGGCTCTGCATGCCACCACATTGGATTTGAAATGAAACAACTACAACGGAATTGAAGTGCAGACTTTAAGGTTTAATTCAAGGGGTTGAACAAAAATATATGATTAAACATGTAGGAATTGTAGCTATTTTTATACAAACGCTCCTCATTTCAGGGGCTCAAAAGTAATTGGACAAATAAACATAACCCTAAGTAAAATGTTACTTTTCAATATTTTGTTGAGAATTCTTTGCAGGCAATGACTGCCTGAAGTCTGGAACCCATGGACATCACCAAACGCTGGGTTTCCTCCTTTGTGATGCTTTGCCAGGCCTTTACTGCAGCTGTCTTCAGTTGTTGCTTGTTTGTGGGTCTTTCTGCCTTAAGTTTTGTCTTGAGCAAGTGAAATGCAGGCTCGATTGGGTTGAGATCTGGTGATTGACTCAGCCATTGCAGAATATTCCACTTTGTTGCTTTAAAAAACTCCTGGGTTGCTTTTGCAGTATGTTTTGGATCATTGGTGAAGCACCATCCAATCAACTTTGCTGCATTTGGCTGAATCTTGACATAACGCACGGCTCAGGAGACGCACACACACAGGCTTAGAGTAGTTCAAAGAGTTTATTAACAGCAGGAGTGAATGAGTGTGTGTCTGCGGGATGCAGATGTGTTGGTGGTGGCGTCTGCTTCAGGCACAGAGGCAGATAACCGTTCGGCCGAGCAACCCTATGGAGAGAGCACAGGGAGAGGGTGACGGGCATACACCAACACAGGATGAATTATGGCAAGAGAAGATCTTACTTGAGTTGTCAGGATAGCTGGCACAGCAAGGGGAACGTAGCCCGGGAGACAGCCACCTGGAGAGCTCCGTGCAGCGGCGAAGGATGGGCGATGGAACGGAGATGTCCGCCGCCGGGGAATCCACCTGTGCACAGGGGAGCAGACTGGAGAAGGAGGTAAGGGTTCTTACCCAAAATAGCGATGCTGAAGAAAGGTATGCTCACAGCGGTGAGGAAACGAAGTCTGACGGCTTCAGGCCGAGCCTCTGGCCGAGGCGGCTTTTATCCCTCGCCGCTGATGAGGATCAGGTGTGTGAGCAGGTGGCGCCGCTGATGAACGGCGCGGCGTGACAAATCTGAGCAGAAAGATATCCCTCTACACTTCAGAATTCATCCGGCTGCTTCTGTCTTTTGTCACATCATCAATAAACACACGTGACCCAGTGCCATTGGAAGCCATGCATGCCCATGCCATCACACTGCCTCCACCATGTTTTACAGAAGATGTAGTGCTTTGGATCATGAGCTGTTCCAGTTCTTCTCCAAACTTTCTTCTTCCCATCATTCTGGTACAGGTTGATCTTAGTCTCATCTGTCCAAAGAATGCTGTTCCAGAACTGGGCTGGCTTCTTCAGGTGTTTTTTGGCAAAGTCAATTCTGGCCTTTCTATTTTTGAGGCTGATTCATGGTTTGCACCTTGTGGTGAATCCTCTGTATTTACTCTCATGAAGTCTTGTCTTTATGGTAGACTCAAATTCTGATACACCTACATCCTGGAGAGTGTTCTTCACTTGAGTGGATGTTGTGAAGGGGTTGTTCTTCACCATGGAAAGGATTCTGTGATCATTCACCACTGTTGTCTTCCGTGGACGTCCAGGCCTTTTTGAGTTCCCAAGCTCACCAGTGCACTCTTTTTTTTCTCAGAATGTACCAAACTGTTGATTTGGCCACTCCTAACATTTCTGCTATCTCTCTGATGGATTTCTTCTTTTTTTCAGCCTCAGGATGGTCTGTTTCACCTCCATTGAGAGCTCCTTTGACCGCATGTTGTGTGTTCACAGCAACAGCTTCCAAATGCAAACACCACACCTGGAATCATTCCAGACCTTTTAACTGCTTAATTGACAACAGGTTAATGAGGGAAGAGCCCATGCAGCCTTGTTATTTATTTATTTTTTTTTTGCAGCCTTTTGAGTCAATTGTCCAATTACTTTTGGTCCCTTGAAAAAGAGGCAGCTATGTATTAAAGAGCTGTAATTCCTAAACCCTTGCTCCAATTTGGATGTGAATACTCTCAAATTACAGCTGAGAGTCTGCACTTTAAGCTCATATTGATTATATAATTGTATCCTGAATATCTTTTCGTAAACAGCTAAAATAACAAAACTTGTGTCACTGTCCAAATATTTTTGGACCTAACTGTACATACTGATATCTGTTCTTTAAGTAACTACATAACCAGCACTTGGCGAAGGTGGGGAGGAAAAACTCCCTTTTAACAGGAAGAAACCTCCAGCAGAACCAGGCTCAGGGAGGGGCAGTCATCTGCTGCGACTGGCTGGGGGGTGAGGGGATAGAGAAGAAGAAAAGAACAGACATGTAGAGAGCAAACAGCACGATGGGGACTCAATCTATGGGAGAGAACAAACAAATGTTAATGATCAGCAAAAAAAATATTTCATTGAGAGTGAGGAAAGGAGTGAGGCCCAGTGCATTACTGGAGGTCCCCCGGCTGACTAAACCTATTAGCAGCATAACTAAGGGAGGGTTCAGAAACACAAGATCCCTCCCTAATTGTAGGCTATATCAAAAAGGTAGGTTTTAGCCCTATTCTTAAAAGCAGAGATCGAGTCTGACTCCCGAATCCAGATTGGCAGCTGATTCCACAGGAGAGGAGCTTGATAACTGAAGGCTCTGCCTCCCATTGTACTTTTGGAGATTCTAGGTATTACAAGTAATCCTGCATTTTGGGAGCGTAGTGCTCTGTTAGGATAATACGGTAGTATCAGATCTTTTAAATAAAAAGGAGCCTGATTGTTTAGAGCTTTGTAAGTAAGAAGAAGGATTTTAAACTTAATTCTAAACTCTATGGGAAGCCAATGAAGGGAGGCCAGAACCGGAGAGATATGATCTCTCTTTCTAGTACCTGTTAAAACTCTTGCTGCAGCATTTTGGATCAGCTGAAGACTTTTTAAAGATGTTTTAGGACAGCCTGATAATAAAGAATTACAATAATCTAATCTCGAGCTAACAAAAGCATGGATCAGTTTCTCAGCATCACTCTGAGACAAGATGCTCCTAATCTTGGCAATATTACGCAAATGATAGAAGGCAGTCTTAGAAACAAATTTAATATGTGAATTGAAGGACAAATCCTGATCAAAAATAACTCCAAGGTTCCTCACAGAGCTATTAAGAGAAAGAGTAACCGCATCCAAACTGAAAGTTTGATTTGGAAAGGAATTTCTAAGGTTTTTTGGACCAACAAGAATGACTTCAGTCTTATCTGAATTTAATAGCAGGAAATTACAAGTCATCCAAGCTTTGATTTCCCTAAGACAGGCTTCTAACTTGGCTAATTGATTACTATCATCTGGCTTCATTGACAGGTATAATTGTGTGTCATCTGCATAACAATGAAAATGTATACAGTGCTTTCTAATAATGTTGCCTAACGGAAGCATATATAAACTAAAAAGAGTAGGGCCTAGCACAGATCCCTGTGGAACTCCATGACTAAGCTTTGAGTTGAACGAAAACTCATCATTTACATGAACAAACTGGAACCCATCAGATAAATAAGATCTAAACCACTGCAACGAAGTTCCATTAAGTCCAACATAGTGTTCTAATCTATCAAGTAGAATATTATGATCGATAGTATCAAAAGCTGCACTAAGGTCTAAAAGGACAAGTACAGAAACTAGTCCATTATCAGATGCAATGAGGAGGTCGTTAGTGACCTTCGCTAAGGCTGTTTCAGTACTATGATGGATTCTAAACCCAGATTGAAACTCTTCAAGTAAACCATTTCCCTGCAGGTGGTCAAATTATTGCGTAGCAACAACTCTTTCTAAGATTTTTGAAATGAAAGGGAGATTAGAGATTGGTCTATAGTTAGCTAAAACTACTGGATCTAGCGTTGGCTTTTTGAGTAAGGGTTTAATTACAGCCGTTTTAAAAGCCTGCGGTACATGGCCTAAAGTTAATGAAGAATTGATTATATGAAGAATAAAGCTACCAATAAGTGGGAAGACTTCTTTAAATAAAATGGTAGGAATAGGGTCTAAAAGACAAGTTGAAGGTTTGGATGAGGAAACTATTTTGTCTAACTCACAAAGGTCGATTGGAGTAAACTCAAGACAGACATCAATAGAAGGAGTTGTAGTAGTTACAGTATTTAACTGTGGGAAGAATCTGATTGATTTTATCTCTGATGGATGAAATTTTATTATTGAAAAAGTTCATAAAGTCCTGACTAGTAAGCTCTAAGGGAATGCTAGGATTGACAGAGTCCTGACTCTTTGTCAACCTGGCTACAGTACTGAAAAGAAACCTGGGATTATTCTTGTTCTCTTCTATTAATGCAGAGTAATAACTCGTTCTAGCTTTTCTAAGAGATTTTTTATAAATTAAAAGATGATTTCTCCAAGCTAAATAGATTTCATCTAAATTAGTGGAGCGCCATTTTCTTTCTAACTGACGAGTCTTCTGTTTTAAGCTACGAGTTTCTGTGTTGAACCAAGGAGTTAGAAATCTCTGATTAGACTTTTTCTTTTTTAAGGGGGCCACCAAGTCTAGAGTCTGATGCAGAGAAGCTGAAACACTATCCACCATGTTATCAATTACAGAAGGAGCAAGCTGTCTATAGCTTATTTCCGTTGTGTTGACACATGGCATAGAGGAAACAATCTGCATAAATTTGGTAACAGCATCATCTGAGAGGCATCTACTGTAATAATATTTTTCTTTAGGAGCCAAATAGTCAGAAATAGTAAAATCAAAGGTTAACAGACAATGGTCTGACAGTACAGGGTTATGAGGAGACACTACAAGATTTTCTATTTCTATGCCATATGTCAGAACAAGGTCCAATGTATGGTGGAGGTAATGAGTAGAATTTCCTACTTTCTGAGAAAACCCAATCGAGTCTAATATTGAATTAAATGCCACATTAAGGCAGTCACTATCTACATCCACATGTATATTAAAGTCCCCTACTATAATTATTCTATCAGATTTCAGCACTAAATCAGCTAAGAAATCAGCAAATTTGGATAAAAATTCTGAGTAGGTTGATGGGGGACGATAAACTATGGCAAATAAAATTGGGTTTAACCTAAAATTGCTAAAGTGCCCAATACTGAGGACCAGGCCCTCAAAGGAATTATAACATGTTTTTTGCTTTACATTAACTAGTAATTCGGAATGGTAAATTGTTGCTACTCCTCCTCCACGACCAGAACTTCTGGGATTTTGACAGTTTAAATAACCAGAGGGAGTTGATTCATTTAAACCAACATAATTGTCATGGCGGCCTCTGGGCCGTCATTGGCATCATTAACTCCAGCTGCGCACAGACCAACAGGTGTTAATCAACAGCTGTTAAAAGCCAGCATCGCTGACAGCCCGGCACAGAGTCGTCTGTCCTCCTCGTCGGAGAAAGAACCTGAACTCCGCTCTCTGGCCTCGTCAGGATTCTCTCTCGTCTCGTCAGGAACTTCTCTGGCTTCGTCAAAAACTTCTCTTACCTCTTCAAGGACTTCTCTTCAGAGTCAGACACGTAAGAGAACCATCTGTTACTCAACTCCTAATCTTAACCCCTGTGCACAGGTGGACCCCCCTTGGTGGCGGACCTGCGGCCCCAGCTGACGGGGTAACGCCAACACGCACACGTAGCGGTTCGCTACCACCACGTCTACCGGTACGTCTTGCTCCTCAAATTCCAGAACTGTTATTGTATCAGTTGCAGGAGTATTGGCCACCGTTATCAGTGGAGTTACTGTCATCAGCATCAGTTATTTCATCGTCACCACGTTCTGTGGAATCACTCACCTCGTCATCGTCTGGATTGTCATCGTCCCGGTCTGTGGTGTCACAGCCGGTGTCTCGAGAAGAACTATCCTTGTCACAGCCACGGGTGGAAGCCCCAGCACGTTCACGGACACCTTCACCTCCACGTTGCACGGCCGCTGGATCTCAGCAGGACAAAACCTGTGCTACAATCAAGTAAGCCTCGCTACTTGTAGCTTGTCACTTGCGTGGGACAAAAGCAATTGTTTCTGCTTGTATGTTCCAGGGTTGCCGGGTCTCCGTCCAGGGCGCTCAGCTCCAGTGACCAGAACTCTATCCACGCACTCACACTTGCACTACACACCCTCACTATTTAATAAAGATTATTGTCACTATCTGCCCGTGTCAGTGTCTGTCTCCTGGGTCCCGAAACATGTCAGTACGACTCCGTCACGTTGACCCAGCGGACAGCTCACTGTCGCGCTTAATCAACACTCTTAGCGCCCGGGTAGATTTATTAGCTCACCAGCAGACAGTAATCTTGAATCAACTAACCTTAATTAATGGTCGGCTGGATCGTTTGGAAGGACACCAGACGTTTCCCCCGACCGCACATATCTCAGGCCCTGCAGGCTTAGCGTCAGGACAAGCTAACACCTCCTCGTCCTCTCGCCTCACCCCTATTCCTACACCTGGCCGGTTCAGCGGAAAACTCGGGGAAGCCCGAGGATTCATATTACAATGTGAGTCAGTTTTTCTGCGTGTGCCGGGGGATTTTTCTCACGACTCTAGCCGAATAGGCTATGTCATAAATTTGCTGGCAGGTAGAGCCTTAGACTGGGTGTATTCGATCATGGCTAAACCAAGCTATCCCCTGCTTTCTTACCAGGAATTTGTGTCAGAGTTTTTGTCTGTATTCGATCATACTGATAGGGGTGAGGTGTTGACAGAACGATTTTTGAGCTTACAGCAGGGAAAGAGATCAGCTGCTGATTACGCCATTGACTTCCGGGTCCTGGCCGCAGAGATTGGGTGGGGGGAGCCATCACTATGTGGCATTTTCCTACGTAGTCTCAACGACGAGCTAAAGGATGAGTTAGCGGCACGGGACAAACCAGACAATTTGCGAGATTTGATTGCCCTAGCGGTTAGTCTCGATAGCAGATTAAGGGAGCGGGCGGCTGAACGGCGAACTACTTCCCGTTCAGTTAAACCCCGCCCTCGCGTCCCTAACTCCCCTCTTCTTGCTTTACCCGCGTCAGAGGAATCCCCGGATCAGGAAGCCATGATCATTGGTCATTCTAAAGTATCAGCAGCTGAGAAACAATGCCGTAGGGATCAAGGCCTATGTTTCTATTGTGGGAAGGAGTCACATGGGGTGTTCGAATGTCCAAATAAGTTAAAAGGGAAGGCCCGTGGATCGCAGTAGGGGGATTCACGGGCAAGAACTCAGAAGAACCCCTTACTTGTTGTCGTTTACCCCTCAGACTTATTCATACACATACAGAACACTCCACACTAGCGTTAGTAGATTCTGGAGCTGAGCAGAATTTTATTTCTAGAGACCTGGCAACCCGAATGGGCCTTAGCTGTCAGACTTTAGAACCCCCTGTCAAACTGATTACCCTGTCTAAAGCTTCTTTGACCACCATTGACCTTCAGACGGCCCCTGTGTCAATAATTGTCTCAGGGAATCACAGGGAGGAAATTCAGTTCCTAGTGCTGCCCGTTTCTTCTTCGCCCGTTATTCTGGGGTATCCCTGGCTGCGCCTACATAACCCCACCATTGACTGGCAAGCTGGGAGAATAACGGCGTGGAGTACGTTCTGCCTTAGCGCCTGCCTCCAATCAGCGGCGTGCGCCCCATCCGTTAAGGTGCCTCTGCCTGATTCATCTCCACCGGATTTGTCTAAAGTGCCAGAGGTTTATCACGATTTGGGGCAAGTGTTTAGCAAGTCTCGGGCGTTGTCCTTACCCCCCCATCGTCCGTATGACTGCGCCATCAATCTGAAGGCTGGGGCCCCTCTTCCTGCTAGCCGCCTTTACAGCCTATCAGCCCCGGAGCGCGAGGCCATGGACACGTACATCAAGGAGTCCTTGGCCTCTGGTATCATCCGCCCGTCGTCTTCGGCAGTGGGGGCCGGATTTTTTTTTGTTGGAAAAAAGGACGGTTCACTACGCCCCTGCATCGACTTCCGGGGACTGAATGAAATAACAGTCAAAGACAAATATACTCTGCCCTTGATGAACACTGCTTTTGACTCCCTCCAGGGGGCATCCTGGTTTACTAAACTGGACCTTAGGAATGCCTACCATCTAGTGCGCATTAGAGAAGGAGATGAGTGGAAGACGGCTTTTCGGACCCCCAGCGGTCATTTTGAGTACCTGGTAATGCCGTTTGGGTTAACTAACGCTCCAGCCGTCTTCCAGCGTTTGATAAATGATGTACTACGGGATTTTCTGAACTCGTTTGTTTTTGTTTATCTTGATGACATCCTCATCTTCTCCCGCACACTAGAGGAACATCGGGTGCATGTCCGCAGGGTTTTACAGCGCCTCCTGGAGAACCAGCTGTTCGTCAAGGCCGAGAAATGTGAGTTCCACACTGATCAAACCTCCTTCCTTGGATTTATTATTGCTCGGAACCAGGTGCTCCCTGACCCTGCCAAGGTCAAGGCAGTTGTGGATTGGCCTGCACCCACCTCCAGAAAGCAGCTTCAAGATTTCCTGGGGTTTGCTAATTTTTATAGGAGGTTCGTGCCCAACTTTGGTAATATTGCCCGTCCTTTGACTGCTCTCACCTCCCCTAAGACCCCATTTTGCTGGAGTAAGGAAGCAGCTGGAGCGTTTGAGAAGCTCAAGAGGGAGTTCGCCTCGGCCCGAGTCCTTACCCAGGTGGACCCGAAGCTGCAGTGCTTGGTGGAGGTGGACGCGTCTGATGCGGGAGTTGGAGCAGTACTCTCCCAACGATATATATATACATTTATAGTAATATGGACATATGTTTACTAGATGTTGTTTTTTCTTGCCTTCTGATTGTTGCTCTGAGTGTTGCTATCCCTATGCTGTTGCAATCCTGGAATTTCCCCATTGTGGGACTAATAATAAAGGCTTATCTTATCTCCTGAGGATGGTAAGATTCGCCCTTGTGCTTTTTTCTCTCACCGTCTCACCCCTGCAGAGAGGAACTACAGCATCGGAGACAGGGAGTTACTGGCAGTGAAACTCGCCTTGGAGGAATGGAGACATTGGCTGGAGGGGGCTGCTCAGCCGTTCGTGGTTTGGACTGATCACCGTAACCTGGAGTACCTCAGGACGGCTAAGCGCCTGAATGCACGCCAGGCTCGCTGGTCCCTCTTCTTCGGCCGGTTTAACTTTACCATCACGTACCGGCCGGGAAGCAAGAACGGTAAGCCGGATGCCCTCTCACGGCAGTTTGATACACCATCCTCTGAGGACCAGGAGACCCCTATCCTGCCGCCTTCCTGCGTCGTGGGCGCCCTGTCCTGGGGAATCTGCAAGACAGTTCGCCGGGCTCAGAAGACTGAACCGGACCCCGGGGGGATGGGGGGGTGCGGGCCGCTTGTTTGTTCCACGCGCTGTCCGAGGCAAGGTGATTGAGTGGGGTCGCGCTTCCAAGTTGGCTTGTCATCCTGGAGTGGGTCGGACCGTGGATCTTCTCCAAAGGACCTTCTGGTGGCCAGGGTTACGGAAGGACGTTGTAGGCTACATCCGGGCCTGCGCTCAGTGCGCCACCGGGAAGACGACATCATCCCCCCCGGCGGGCCTACTACATCCGTTGCCGGTTCCTTCACGCCCCTGGTCTCACGTAGCGATGGACTTTGTGACTGGGTTACCCATTTCAGATGACTACACCACGGTGTTAACCATCGTGGACCGGTTCTCGAAGGCGGCCCATTTTGTGCCACTTCGGGGTCTGCCTTCGGCCCAGGAGACTGCGGACCTCCTGATGCAACATGTGGTCCGTCTTCATGGCATCCCTGCTGATATTGTGTCTGATCAAGGACCCCAGTTTGTATCTCAAGTATGGAAGGCCTTCTGCGCGGCACTAGGAGCCACAGCCAGCCTCTCCTCTGGTTATCACCCCCAGAGTAATGGCCAGTGTGAGCGGGCTAATCAGGAGCTGGAGGCCGCCCTTCGCTGTGTCATCTCCTCCTGCTCATCCTCCTGGAGCAAGTTCCTGCCCTGGATTGAGTACGCTCACAACGCCACGATCTCCATGGCCACGGGCGTCTCCCCGTTTAAAGCAACATGTGGATTTGATCCTCCGCTGTTCCCGGAGGAGGAAAAGGAGGTAGCGGTTCCTTCAGTCCAGGCACATATCAAGCGCTGCCGGCGAGTTTGGCTCCTCGCTCGTCAAGCTTTGCTGAAAACCACTAAGCGTAATATCCAGGTGGCCAACCGGCATAGGAGACCCGCCCCGGACTATAAGGTGGGTCAGAAGGTCTGGTTGTCAACCCGGAATATTGGTGTACCGGCCGAAAAACGTAAGCTCACTAAGCGCTTCATTGGTCCCTACACCATTAATCGTGTTGTTAACCCTGTGTCTGTGCGCTTGTCTCTCCCCTCTTCGATGCGTATCTGCCCCACCTTTCATGTCTCCCAGGTCAAGCCGTACGTCTCTGATCCCCTGTGCCCTGCTCCCGCGGCTCCCGCACCCCCGAGGATGATCGATGGCCAGCCAGCCTGGGGGGTGACTGCCATCCTGGATGTCCGCAGGCGGGGTCGTGGTCTTCAGTATTTGGTGGACTGGGAGGGCTTTGGACCGGAGGATCGTTCTTGGATTCACCCAGCGTTGATCCTGGATAAACAGCTGATTCGCGATTTCCATCGGGCGAATCCAGGTAGGATTGGGCAGGTGCCTGGAGGCACTGCTAGAGGGGGGAGTACTGTCATGGCGGCCTCTGGGCCGTCATTGGCATCATTAACTCCAGCTGCGCACAGACCAACAGGTGTTAATCAACAGCTGTTAAAAGCCAGCGTCGCTGACAGCCCGGCACGGAGTCGTCTGTCCTCCTCGTCGGAGAAAGAACCTGAACTCCGCTCTCTGGCCTCGTCAGGATTCTCTCTCGTCTCGTCAGGAACTTCTCTGGCTTCGTCAAGAACTTCTCTTACCTCTTCAAGGACTTCTCTTCAGAGTCAGACACGTAAGAGAACCATCTGTTACTCAACTCCTAATCTTAACCCCTGTGCACAGGTGGACCCCCTTGGCGGCGGACCTTCGGCCCCAGCTGACGGGGTAACGCCAACACGCACACGTAGCGGTTCGCTACCACCACGTCTACCGGTACGTCTTGCTCCTCAAATTCCAGAACTGTTATTGTATCAGTTGCAGGAGTATTGGCCACCGTTATCAGTGGAGTTACTGTCATCAGCATCAGTTATTTCATCGTCACCACGTTCTGTGGAATCACTCACCTCGTCATCGTCTGGATTGTCATCGTCCCGGTCTGTGGTGTCACAGCCGGTGTCTCGAGAAGAACTATTCTTGTCACAGCCACGGGTGGAAGCCCCAGCACGTTCACGGACACCTTCACCTCCACGTTGCACGGCCGCTGGATCTCAGCAGGAAGAAACCTGTGCTACAACCAAGTAAGCCTCGCTACTTGTAGCTTGTCACTTGCGTGGGACAAAAGTAATTGTTTCTGCTTGTATGTTCCAGGGTTGCCGGGTCTCCGTCCAGGGCGCTCAGCTCCAGTGACCAGAACTCTATCCACGCACTCACACTTGCACTACACACCCTCACTATTTAATAAAGATTATTGTCACTATCTGCCTGTGTCAGTGTCTGTCTCCTGGGTCCCGAAACATGTCAATAATCCTCTTGCCCTAATCAAGTCTCTGTAAGGGAAATTAAATCAATCTGATGATCAATTAACAGATCATGGACTAACAGAGACTTGGGAGTTAGAGACCTAATATTTAATAAACCACATTTAATTTTTAAATTATGAGGAGGAACAGAGGCCAAATCATTCAATTTAGAGGCTTTATGTTTAATTTGAGTTTTACCAATATTTTGCTTTATCACTTTGGGATGCTTATATATTATATTTTTATTTACTTTGGAGGGAACAGACAACGATTCTCTGATGGGGAAGTCAGGGGCTAAGCTGAGGGGTGGCGGATGAAGAGGAGCTGCAGAGAGGCGTGTAAGACTGCGACTCTGCTTCCTGGTCCCAACTCTGAGTAGTCAGGGTTTTGGAAATTTGGATAAAAAAGATGCCAGATTGTTAGATAAATGAGAAGCACCATCCAAAGTGGGATGAATGCTGTCTCGTCTCATAAGACCAGGTTTTCCCCAAAAAGAGCTCCAATTATCAATGTAGCTCACGTCATTTTTAGGACACCACACAGACAGCCAGCGGTTCAAGGATGACGAGCGGCTAAACGTGTCATCACTGGTCAGATTGGGGAGGGGCCCAGAGAATACTACAGTGGCAGATATCGTTTTTGCAAAGTCACACACCGATTCTATATTAAGTTTCGTGACTTCCGACTGCCGGAGACGGATGTCATTAATGCCGGCATGAATAACAATTGTGGAGTATTTACAGTTACTTTTAGCCAGCATTTTCAAATTTGACTCGATGTCGCCTGCTCTGGCCCCAGGAATGCATTTGACTATGGCTGCTGGAGTCTCTAGGTTCACGTTTCTGACTACAGAGTTGCCAATGATCAGAGTTTTTTCCTCAGCGGGTGTGTCGCTGAGCGGGGAAAAACGATTAGAAACGTGAAGAGGTTGGTGGTGTACCGGGGCTTTGCGACTAGGCTTCCTTCTCACCGTCACCCACCCAGTCTCCTCGCTGCTGAGGAGAGCCGGGGGACCGCTGACAGTGGGGCCAAAGCTAGCTAGCTCCGCTGCAGCTAAGGGGCGTCCGTCAAGTGTAACTGGCGCAGACGGTGTTTCAATGCAGCGGAGCCGAGATTCCAAATCAGACAACCTTGCCTCGAGCGCCTCAAAAAGACAACATTTATTACATTTACCGTTATCACTAAAAGAGGCAGAGGTGTAGCTAAACATCTGACAGAGAGAGCACACCAGAGGAGGAGAGGAAAGCGAGCTAGTAGCCATAGCTAGTGGCTGGAGAGCAAACCACACAGGCAGACAGCAAAACAGGAAGTGACGATATGTTACCACAAGGAAGTGACGATCCCACAAGCTTACAGCACCTGTGAACCCTCCCCAATCAGTATGTTTATATATCAGTGAATGTATCAGTCCTGTAATGTTGTATGCAGTGTAGTGTAGGTGTGTCAATCGCTAGTGAACAGCAGAGGGCGCCTCCTGGCAGTGGATGGATGTTAATCATGTGATCTATAAGCAAGTCCAGAGTCTCTCTCTCTTGCTTGCAGGTGGCGAGTTGAAGACACATGGTACACTGTCCTTGAGAGTCCAGTCTGTTGAAACAATAGCGATTGTGTCGATTGTTTGGGTTAGCCACTTCTTCAGCCTTATCCTTCATCGAGGAGGAATGTAAACAGGGGCACCAAAACACAAGGTCAAATCTGCACAGTGCACTCAGAGAATAGAATTTTCCTCTCTTCATTCTGTGCTTCAATTTCATACAGGCTTGAATCATGCTTTAGAATCATTCTCTGGAGAGCACTCAGCGATCCCCAGATGTTATCCACCTACCGAAACATAGGTAAACATGTCCAAGAGAGTCCGTTCTCTCTTCAATACATGCCAGGTGGTAAATTCCATGTTAATCCTATTTACCGCTGTCAGTCAGTGCCCCCCCCCCCAGCTGGACGAATTGTTGAATTTGTTGAGGGAGCTACGCCGGGGTCCGCATTTTATTAGCTCACCCAAAAATAATTTCGATACACCAGGAACTCCAGGGCCAAACAGAATCCTGTGATCATTTCAATCTTCAGTCAAATCACACAGACACATGAATTCCAATACCATGAGTCTTCGTTGGGTTCCCCCTGACCCGATCTTCTTCTTTTAAAGTGGTGACAATCGCATATAAGCCGCTTTTCCAGATCCATAATTTCCATTTGGATTAAGATTCAGCCAGAAGAAGAGCGAAAGACACAGACATCGCAAGCAGGGAATATTAGAGGAGAGGAGAGGAAGAGAGAAGGAGAGGAAAAGCGTCTGCTCTCTCTAAGAGCCGGAAGTGAAGTGAAGTGAAGGAGGGTGGACGATATTAAAAGGTTACTCAATTTCTTAGCTGAAGAGATTTCTGCTGTTAAGCTGCAGCAAAAAAACATTCTGGGCTTGCTCAAGGAGGTGAAAGCGCTGCAGATCCAGAACGCTGAAAAGGACAAGAGGCTGGCATATCTGGAGATCAGAGTGACGGACCTGGAACAATACACCCGGGTAAACGACGTGATCATCACAGGGCTCCACATTAAACCCCGATCATATGCTCGGGTGGTGGCCACGGACAGCGGAGGGGGACTCGGTGAGCTGGAAGCCGAATCCACTGAGCAACAAATGGCCTGAATCAACAACAAAAAGCAACAAATCACCTGAAGAAGCCAAGGTCATTAACATCCAAAATATTATGGAGCTGGACAAATATCAATGAACATTATGAACTGGAGTTGACAGCAACAAGGGAGAACTGTAGGACACTGAAGGATCACTAAGGATCACTGAAGGATCACACTCATCTGCAACAGGACATAAAACAAAAGATCAACAAACAGGAACAACAGGAACTGAAAGTTTTTGAATATATGGATCACAACCCACAGGTTCCAAGGTTGTTATAGCCAGGAGCGGCACTGGGGTTAAGCGCCCAGTGCTCATAAAATGCTCCTTACGGCGTGCGTCTCGAAAAGCCTCTGACAACTAAGTCCAACTCCTAGCCTGCCCGTGTGGTTTAGTCTCTAAGCCCGGCGGAACTGCTTTTACTAATAGGAGAAGGGGCGAGGGCGGATCTCTGGCGCCTTAAAACCAGATGCTTTGGGTAGATGGTGGCTCATCAACCTGGGAAGGTAGCCCATCTAGGGGAAGGTAAACCCTGATTTCAAACCTCCGCTGCCTTGCGGCACACCTGGTCATGGGAAAGGCTTCGGGAGTCAACCCTGAGGAAAAATCCGGAGTCGGAGCCCCTAAGGCAGTTCCCTGTTGTGCTCAACATCATTCTGGCAGCTCCTGCGACGGCGCTGGTGCCAAACTATAGCAGCCCTGCTGTTCCTTTGTATTCATCAGTGACGTGGAGAGGGGGGACATGCTGCATGGGTAACATCTTGTCCTCCATATCTTCCTGCCCAGGCTTGAATCCTACCAACGCCCAACGCTGGAAGGTAGAACACCGGTGCGCATCGGCCTGTTCAGCCACAGGCGGTGCTGTTCCAGCAGAGTAGACGTTTAGGATTCTCTTCCATGGTCATCATAGACCGATGGAGGCCGACGACCCACAGGACGTAGAATATAACATAGACGCTGATAATAATTTATTTAGCTCCATCAATAATGACTGTAGTTACTACACGGATGAACAGTTTAACACAATGGTCACATCTGATTTCAGTATTTCTATGATCCACTTCAACAGCAGAAGTCTCTATGCCAACTTTAATAACATTAAAGATTATTTGCATCAGTTTAAAGAGCCATTCAATATTGTGGCAATATCAGAGACGTGGCTCAGTGAAGAGAAAGGAGTGGATTTTACCATGGATGGCTATGAATTAAATTATATAAATAGAAAAGTGAAAAAAGGAGGAGGAGTTGCAAATTATGTTGACAAGAGCTTGCAATACAAGGTTGTTGAAAATCTGTCAGTAACTGTGGATGATTTATTTGAATGTATTACAATAGAAATCTGTCTGGACAATGTGAAGAATATAGTAGTGAGCGGTGGATATAGAACACCTGGATCAAACATTGACTTATTTAAGGACTGGATGGAAAAAATGTATGCAAAACTAACTCATAAAGTTATGTTCATCTGTGGGGATTTCAATATAGATCTGATGAACTCAAAACAACATAGTTTGACAGAAGAATTTATCAACACAATGTACAGTATGGGCTTACATCCAACAATTACTGGACCTAGCAGAATCACGTCACACAGTGCCACACTAATAGAAAACATATTCACAAACATTATGGAAAATAATAACAGGAGTGGGCTTTTATTGAATGATATCAGTGACCACCTGCCGATTTTTGTTGTCTATCAGTGTGATTATAGGAAGAAAAAGTATACCAAAAATATTAAATATAAAAGAATAAGAACTGAAGAATCTATGTATTTACTGGCAAAGGAATTATTAATACAAGATTGGAAGATAGTTTGTGATGAAAATGATGTAAATGAAGCATATGATAAATTTTTACAAATATTTCAATCATTGTACAATAAAAACTGTCCTATAAAACAATACAGTGACAGACAACAAAAGAAAAATATTCCTTGGGTCGCCAAGTGGTTAATAAATGCATGTAAAAAGAAGAATACATTATATAAACAATTCACTAAGTGCAGAACTGTGGAGGCTGAGATCAAATATAAAAGATATAAAAACAAGCTTACTAATATAATGAGGACCTGTAAGAAAGAATATTACAACAGAATATTAGAGGATAATAAAAATAACTTAAGAGGAATATGGCAACTGCGACACATGTGGACAAAATTGTTGGTACTGCTAATGAAAGAAAAACCCACAATGGTCACAGAAATAACTTGAATCTGACAAAAGTGGTAATAAATAAAAATTCTATGAAAATTAACCAATGAAAATCAGACAATGCTTTTGAATTGTGGTTCAACAGAATTATTTTAAAAAACAAACTCATGAAACAGGCCTGGACAAAAATGATTGTACCCTTAACTTAGATAGATAGATAGATAGAACTTTTACGGGTCATCATATATTAATCCCTTGCACTCTGGTCAATTTCCCTAAAAACGCCTAAAAATAACGTACCCAAAGTAAATCAAAAGCTATTCTTCAACCCTTTGCAGCATCTTCATGGAGTTGGTCTCATTTAAAAGAAAACACTTTGAATTTTTTGGCAAAACAGTCATAATCTCTCTAAGTGCTCCTGCCACTGAGTAACAGTCATCTAAACATACTGAACTTGAAGAAAATAAAGTTCGCCTGGGTGTTTTTTTGGATACAAATGCTTGCAAATAACACACAGCTGTCAGATCCGGACTGGAAAATGCAACAGAAATGTAGAACCAAGTGTTATCAAGCTGAGGTCAAAATTTTGTAACAATACCACAAAAAATGAATATATTACACAGCTTTTTTCTCAGGCTGTTCCCACGCATTTTTGAACTGAGCCAAATTGTGCCAAATGGCACAGTTTGGAAAAACGTCTGTAACTTTTGAGTGATTCAATATAGAAGCTTGATCTTGGGCTCTAATGAAAGGTGACACTCAGGGCTGTGTGTGTGTGTGGGGGGGGGTTGTTTATTCATTCATGAATGAATGAATGAACAAACAAACCCCCACACACAAAGAAGCATGCCACGTAAAAAATGTGTGGCTTTTTTTTTACAAGAAAAAATAACCTACAGTGCACTAAAAATTATACGAAAATATCTGTAATGTAGAGGATAACAACTCCCCCCCGCTACAGAGGACGGACATCGTCCATTGCCACATGACGGACCGCGGCGCACAGACCGGACCGTGCGCCGTGGTCTACTACGCACAGTTGTACTAAAATATCTGCAATATATCTGCAATCCGCTACAGAAGAGTAGCGCGGGGGGGGGGGGTATTCACGGTCCGGACGCAGCGCATGGACCGGTCCGTCATGTGGTGATGACGCACAGTTGTAATTTACCGATCGGTCAAAAGTCATTTTGATTACAATTTTCAGGGATAAAGAATAATTTAGCTTATAACACTTACCTGTCCACAACAGCAGTGTCGCTGGCGAACTTCTCTTCCTCATTGTCAGATGAACATGACGCTGGTCCGCTTGTTACGACTCGTGGTTCTGGTCACGCGAACCGGTCAAACCATGATTCCATTATTGCGGTTTTGCGCTTCCATGATTGCAGTTTTGGCGAATGATTTTTCAAAACAAATAAGAACAGTAGTAAGAAAAAAAGACTGGCGAACGCGTGTGTGTCACCCAGCGGCTTACACAAAATAGATTTTACGCACTGGACGCACGCTTTCAATAGTCGAACTTCTCTGCTTCAATTGGCTGGCTGTATTCGCAGCCGTTGGTAGGCGGGTCCTTCTTGCTAGGTTTTCAGTCATTGGTTCTTCAAGGTTTCAGAAACCCAGTTCAAGGCTCTTATTAGTCGAATGAGAGGTCAATCAAATCTAAACCAATCAAAGCACTCCTTTGGCTTTCTGTTCGTGGCTGTGTCTGTAGTGGAAGAATGGAAATGCAGCTTTTTTTTTCAGTGCGCTCTGAGACGCACAGTGTGCGTCCTAGTGCGCGCGAGGGCACGCTAGGACGCAGAGACGTGACCGCCCACGGTATCCCGGAGTGCAAGAGGTTAAGATATGATGTATGTCAGACTGTACAACCTAAGCAGGGCTGCTCGCAGAGATAGCAAAAAGACGTAACAAACTAATAGTTTTTTGAATGCAAAAGATGCAATAGACTTACACAATGGTCCCCTCCGGCATACAACTAGGAACATACCGGTCGCTATGGAGGGTGAGAATATGTATGGGCACATAATCATACCATGTAGGATAACTAAGTAGACGGTTATGCTGTTTCATTCCATCTAGCAACAATGCTCTGCACTGTGTGTGTTTATATATTTGCATATTTATTCCATCTAGCTACAATGCTCAGCACTGGGTGTGTTTATATATTTATATATCTACATATTATTCCATCTAGCTACATTGCTCCGCACTGTGTGTGTTTATATACTTGCATATTTATTCCACCTAGCTGCAATGCTCCGTACTGTGGGTGTTTATATATTTACATATTTATTCCATCTAGCTACAATGCTCTGCACTGTGTGTTCATATATTCATATATTTATTCCATCCAGCTACAATGCTCTGCACTGTGTGTCTGTGTGTGTGTGTATATATATATATTTTATAGTAATACGTACATATGTTTATTAGCTGCTCTTGCTTGCTTGTTTTTTTTTCTTGCCTTCTGATTGTTGCTCTGAGTGTTGCTATCCCTGTGCTGTTGCAATCCTGGAATTTCCCCGTTGTGGGACTAATAAAGGCTTATCTTATCTTATCTTATATAGGTTTTATAGTCGTGTCAGTTTTTACTTTCCATGGGTAATCCCTTTGTCTGTTGTTGTGTGTTTCTGTTGTTTGGTTGTCAACTGTCATGTTGCTGTTACACTGTAATTTCCCAGTTTGGTATCAATAAAGTACATCTATCTGTTACAACCCGAGTGCCGGTTCCGTCCGCACTCGGATCTTATATCATCATTTCCAGGCTTTGACAGCAGTGGGTTCCTTCTTACTCCCCGGGCTCTTATTGTGACAGCGCCCGGTGGAGCTCCCTGCTGTCAAAGTCAACAGCTGTGCTGCATTCGGGGTCATTAGTGACCGGTGTTAAAAGCGGGCGCTGAATGCACCCCGATGCAGCAGTCTCTGTTAAGATACGATCTGTTATAATACGGTCTGTTAAGATAGTCTCTGTTAAACTACCTTCCGTGAGACTTCACCTTCTTTACTATATCGTCTGACGCATTGGGCGTTCCCTGGCTCAGACGCTGTCCATTCATCATCCTTTGTAAGTTACCCTGTGATTGTGTTACCCGCACTGTTGTGTGTATTATTCTCTGTTCCTGCACTTCCTAATAAAACATCACTGCAACTCACTGGTGACTGCTGGCGTCTTATGGTGGCTCAAGAGTGCCACCGTGACAGTAGACTGCTGCCAGTACGTCCGGAGAGGGGCGTCGCGCCAAGACGCCATTCACCGTGAGTTTAGCAGTATTGGACTGTTGCTCTTACCTGTCTGGGTACCGTTGCTGAAGCATGCCGTCGCGGAGGTTCCACACTCAGAGTCCGAGCGATGTCCTCGCAGATGCCCTTGAGTGCGTGGACGAAATCCTTAACACCGCCTCCCTCCTCGACTTCAGCAGCGACGTGCACCGGTACCTGGACCAAGCTGAGGAGGTCCTCGACTATCTCCCCCGCTTCGCGACCATCCTGAGGTGAGCGCGAGGAGGTTGGACATTGCTGTACAGCGCGAGATACTCCGCGGGCTGAAAGGAAATCCCGGCAGGAAGCCGAAGAGGAGGAAATGTCGTCCCTTGCTTCGGGATCCCGCTCCTGCCTCCGTTCCGGCCCGGGAATTCGCACCATCCAGAGGTCTTTCTCTATTCAGCATGACGTCACTCGGGATTCCCCCGGAGGAGCTGCAGCTGACAGCAATCAAGGTCCGGGACCGAGTGGCTGCTGCTCGCTCCGCTGTGCATCCGTCTATAATCATTAAGCATGTGACGGCGGCAATTAGACTGGTGGAGAGGAATCCAGAGCTGCGTGATTTCCCCGAGTTTGACGCCCTCCTCGCCTCTGTCTCCGCACAGGAGCGGCGGTTCCCGAACCTCACCTTCGCTTCGCCTTCCACCAGAGACCGTCGTAACCTCCATAACCCTCCTCAGCATGAACCCTGTCTGGATCCAGCTCTGGGTCGCCGCAAGGGCTCAATTCCTCGCACAGCTGCCTCTCCTGTGCCTCGTCAGAGGGAATTTCCCACAGCCTCAACTACCCCCGGGCCATCTCCTGCTCTCTCGTCAGCGTCCCGTGCCCGGCTCATTTCGGCTGTCGCCCCCTCCTCCTCGACACATTCCCCGACCGCTGTATGTACTCCGAGTCCAGCCCTGGCGAGTCCCGTCCCGGAACCATCTCCAGCGGCTCCACCTCGTCCTTCCAGGAGGCCCGCTGTCACCGTCCGGCGGGGAAAGGGAGGAGCAACGTCCACTACAGCAGGCACCACTCAACCTTCAGGAGACAGGCAAGTCCAAGTTCATTCACACTCTCATTATTGTGATTTGCTCTGTCAGACTCCTGGAGGTGGAGTTCGGGTTTCGCAGCTCCCCGAGCTCCCACCACCTGCTGTGGCTGAAATTATTAACCCTGCATCCTCTGTGTCTCCCTCCGCTGAGCGGTCCTCGACGCCAGGCCAACGTTGCTGGATGAGGAGGGGGCCTGCGGTTCTGGAGAGCCTGGTTCCGCAGCCACGTCGTGGGCTGAGGAGGAGGACGGACTGCAGCGTGGAACCTGCGCCGACGAGGAAGCGTCCCCGGGGCTCCACAGACGAGCGGTCCGGTCCAGCAGGTCAAGGGTCTCCTGCCACCATGCCATGCGGGCCGTCGCCGTGGGCTTAGGTGCCGGAGGATCCAGGAGCTGCGCGCACTATCATGCCAGCTGCAGAGCCTGCCGTAGCTGAGTGAGAGCCTGAAGATGACCTCCTGCCGTCAGAGTCCGGATCGTCGAAGTCCTGGACGGCGTCAGAACTCGAAATCAGGCAAGTGCTCTGTTTTGTCTTTCTTTACTCCATCTTAGAGCATTTTTGCCTGTCTCTTGGGGAGGCGAGCCGGGTGCGGCCACCCGCTACATCCGAGCTTGTCTCGCCGGGTTCTGGCGCTGCTGGTGATCCTGATCCCGGTTCTTTTCTCTCTCCCGAGCCTTCTCCCAGGGTCATCGCGCGGACCTGAATTCGCCTGCTGTGCCAGAGGTTCCGGGCTCGGGGTTGGAGGTCGGCCCTGGTGCGGCGCCTACCCAATCAGGATCCTTCACAGACGCAACCGAGACCCAATCGGGGTCCTTCACGGGAGCAACCGCGACCCAATCAGGGTCCGACGAGGGTGCGGCACCAGCAGTTTCCAGGTTTGGTGAGGGAGCTGCAGATCCCCTGCCACCAGATGCTGGACGGGCTCATCTCCATCATCACCATCGTCACCCTCCTTGTTCTCCTGAGGAGCGCAACCCATCTCCACCTGGGGCCGTTGGAGTTCCGAATGCTCCGCCCGGTTCTCCCTCGTCTTCCCCTTCTCCAGCGAGACCGCCGGCTACTTCCCCCCTACGGTTCTGGTGGGCAAGCAATGCCTGTTGGCCGCCTGAAAGACTGCCGTGCCCATTTGGCTCTCTGGGCCAGCCTCCCGACCCATTGGACCCCCTGTTTGGTGACCTGGTCCGGCCGCCTGAAATTTACTGTTTCCGGGCATGGGACTGGGGTAGGGCGCCCAAACTGTCCTTTCCCCCCCTGCCTGCATTATGGCCGCTTGATGCCGGACGGCCCCCCGAACTTTCAGCCTCCATGCCTCAGAGCCAGGACTGCAGTCATCCCGGGTTTTTTCATTGTATTTATGTTTGTAAACTTTTGGGATGTGCGGGGGGGCCTGATATCTATTCAATTCAATTCAATTCAACTTTATTTATATAGCGCCATTTCACAACAACAGTCATCGCATAGCACTATCAACTGTAGGGGGAACCCCCACAGTTGCAGAAAGACCCCAGCAATCAGGCGATCCCCTGTGAGCAAGCACTTGGCGACGGTGGAGAGGAAAAACTCCCTTTTAACAGGAAGAAACTTCCAGCAGAACCAGGCTCAGGGAGGGGCAGTCATCTGCTGCGACTGGCTGGGGGGTGAGGGGACAGAGAAGATGAAAAGAACAGACATGTAGAGAGCAAACAGCACGATGGGGACTCAATCTATGGGAGAGAACAAACAGATGTTAATGACCAGCAAAAAAAAAATATTTCATTGAGAGTGAAGAAAGGAGTGAGGCCCAGTGCATTATTGGAGGTCCCCCGGCTGACTAAACCTATTAGCAGCATAACTAAGGGAGGGTTCAGAAACACATGATCCCTCCCTAATTGTAGGCTATATCAAAAAGGTAGGTTTTAGCAATATTCTTAAAAACAGAGATCGAGTCTGACTCCCGAATCCAGATTGGCAGCTGGTTCCACAGGAGAGGAGCTTGATAACTGAAGGCTCTGCCTCCCATTGTACTTTTGGAGATTCTAGGTATTACAAGTAATCCTGCATTTTGGGAGCGTAGTGCTCTGTTAGGATGATACGGTAGTATCAGATCTTTTAAATAAAAAGGAGCCTGATTGTTTAGAGCTTTGTAAGTAAGAAGAAGGATTTTAAACTTAATTCTAAACTCTATGGGAAGCCAATGAAGGGAGGCCAGAACCAGAGAGATATGATCTCTCTTTCTAGTACCTGTTAAAACTCTTGCTGCAGCATTTTGGACCAGCTGAAGACTTTTTAAAGATGTTTTAGGACAGCCTGATAATAAAGAATTACAATAATCTAATCTCGAGCTAACAAAAGCGTGGATCAGTTTCTCAGCATCACTCTGAGACAAGATGCTCCTAATCTTGGCAATATTACGCAAATGATAGAAGGCAGTCTTAGAAACAAATTTAATATGTGAATTGAAGGACAGATCTTGATCAAAAATAATTCCAAGGTTCCTCACAGAGCTATTAAGAGAAAGAGTAACCGCATCCAAACTGAAAGTTTGATTTGGAAAGGTATTTCTAAGGTTTTTTGGACCAACAAGAATGACTTCAGTCTTATCTGAATTTAATAGCAGGAAATTACAAGTCATCCAAGCTTTGATTTCCTTAAGACAGGCTTCTAACTTGGCTAATTGATTACTATCATCTGGCTTCATTGACAGGTATAATTGTGTGTCATCTGCATTACAATGAAAATGTATACAGTTCTTTCTAATAATGTTGCCTAACGGAAGCATATATAAACTAAAAAGAGTTGGGCCTAGCACAGATCCCTGTGGAACTCCATGACTAAGCTTTGAGTTGAACGAAAACTCATTATTTACATGAACAAACTGGAACCTATCAGATAAATAAGATCTAAACCACTGCAACGAAGTTCCATTAAGTCCAACATAGTGTTCTAATCTATCAAGTAGAATATTATGATCGATAGTATCAAAAGCTGCACTAAGGTCTAAAAGGACAAGTACAGAAACAAGTCCATTATCAGATGTGATGAGGAGGTCGTTAGTGACCTTTGCTAAGGCTGTTTCAGTACTATGATGGATTCTAAACCCAGATTGAAACTCTTCAAGTAAACCATTTCCCTGCAGGTGGTCGAATAATTGCGTAGCAACAACTCTTTCTAAGATTTTTGAAATGAAAGGGAGATTAGAGATTGGTCTATAGTAAGCTAAAGCTCCTGGATCTAGCGTTGGCTTTTTGAGTAAGGGTTTAATTACAGCCGTTTTAAAAGCCTGCGGTACATGGCCTAAAGTTAATGAAGAATTGATTATATGAAGAATAAAGCTACCAATAAGTGGGAAGACTTCTTTAAATAACCTGGTAGGAATAGGGTCTAAAAGACAAGTTGAAGGTTTGGATGAGGAAACTATTTTGTCTAACTCACAAAGGTCGATTGGAGTAAACTGATCCAAACAGATGTCAATTGAAGGAGTTGTAGTAGTTACAGTATTTAAGTTAACTGTGGGAAGAATCTGACTGATTTTATCTCTGATGGATGAAATTTTATTATTGAAAAAGTTTATAAAGTCCTGACTAGTAAGCTCTAAGGGAATGCTAGGATTGACAGAGTCCTGACTCTTTGTCAACCTGGTTACAGTGCTGAAAAGAAACCTGGGATTACTCTTGTTCTCTTCTATTAATGCAGAATAATAACTCGTTCTAGCTTTTCTAAGAGATTTTTTATAGATTAAAAGATGATTTCTCCAAGCTAAATAGATTTCATCTAAATTAGTGAAGCACCATTTTCTTTCTAATTGATGAGTCTTCTGTTTTAAACTACGAGTTTCTGTGTTGAACCAAGGAGTTAGAAATCTCTGATTAGATTTTTTCTTTCTTTAGGGGGCCACCAAGTCGAGAGTCTGATGCAGAGAAGTTGTAACACTATCCACCATGTTATCAATTACAGAAGGAGCAAGCTGTCTATAGCTTATTTCCGTTGTGTTGACACATGGCATAGAGGAAACAATCTGCATAAATTTGGTAACAGCATCATCTGAGAGGCATCTACTGTAATAATATTTTTCTTTAGGAGCCAAATAGTCAGAAATACTGTAGTAAAATCAAAGGTTAACAGACAATGGTTTGACAGTACAGGGTTATGAGGAGACACTACAAGATTTTCTATTTCTATGCCATATGTCAGAACAAGGTCCAATGTATGGTGGAGATAATGAGTAGAATTTCCTACTTTCTGAGAAAACCCAATCGAGTCTAATATTGAATTAAATGCCACATTAAATGCCACATGTGATTTTGTATCTCACCTTTTTTTTCCTTAGCTGTGATCGGTGTTTTTTTTTTTCCCCCTCCTCTGTCTAATGTCCATTTATTGTTTAAAACCAATGTATGTATTGCCTGTTGGGTTCTGTCCCTGTTACCCACACGTAAGGGAGTATTGTTTTTTTTTTTTTCTCTCCGCCTGTCTCTGTAATTGCTTTGTTGGTCCCCTGTTATCATTGTTCTTTTTGACCCTCTCCCTCCTGCCGGCGCCCCATCCGCCCACCCTAGGGGGGTGGGCCCGGCTTGGGTGTTATTTGGCCTTTCAGGAGCTCGGCCTTGAGGGGGAGGTACTGTTACAACCCGAGTGCCGGTTCCGTCCGCACTCGGATCTTATATCATCATTTCCAGGCTTTGACAGCAGTGGGTTCCATCTAGCTCCCCGGGCTCTTATTGTGACAGCGCCCAGTGGAGCTCTATGCTGTCAAAGTCAACAGCTGTGCTGCATTCGGGGTCATTAGTGACCGGTGTTAAAAGTGGGCGCTGAATGCACCCTGATGCAGCAGTCTCTGTTAAGATACGGTCTGTTATAATACGGTCTGTTAAGATAGTCTCTGTTAAACTACTTTCTGTGAGACTTCACCTTCTTTACTACATCGTCTGACGCATCGGGCGTTCTCTGGCTCAGACGCTGTCCATTCATCATCCTTTGTAAGTTATCCTGTGATTGTCTTACCCACACTGTTGTGTGTATTATTCTCTGTTCCTGCACTTCCTAATAAAACATCACTGCAACTCACTGGTGACTGCTGGCGTCTTATGGTGGCTCGTGAGGGCCACCGTGACACTATCTATCTATCTAATATTTTGTTGCACAACCTTTTGAGGCAATCACTGCAATCAAACGATTTCTGTAACTGTCAGTGAGACTTCTGCACCTCTCAGCAGGTATTCTGGCCCACTCCTCATCAGCAAACTGCTCCAGTTGTCTCAGGTTTGAAGGGTGCCTTCTCCAGATGGCATGTTTCAGCTCCTTCCACAGATGTTCAATAGGATTTAGATCAGGGCTCATAGAAGGCCACTTTAGAATAGTCCAATGTTTCGCTCTTAGCCATTCGTGGGTGTTTTTAGCCGTGTGTTTTGGGTCATTATCCTGTTGCAAGACCCATGTTCTGCGACTCAGACCAAGCTGTCTGACACATGACAGCACATTTCTCTCTAGAATACCTTGATAGTCTTGAGATTTCATTGTACCCTGCACAGATTCAAGACACCCTGTGCCAGACACAGCAAAGCAGCCCCAGAACATAGCAGAACCTCCTCCATGTTTCACAGAAGGGACAGTGTTCTTTTCTTGGTATGCTTCATTTTTGAATCTGTGAACATAGAGCTGATGTGCCTTGCCAAAAAGTTCCAGTTTTGTCTTGTCTGTCCATAGGACATTCTCCCAGAAGCTTTGTGGCTTGTCAACATGCAGTTTGGCAAATTCCAGTCTGGTTTTTTTATGATTTGTTTTCAACAGTGGTGTCCTCCTTGGTCGTCTCCCATGAAGTCCACTTTGGCTCAAACGATGACGGATGGTGCGATCTGACACTGATGTACTTTGACCTTGGAGTTCACCATGAATGTGTTTAGAGGTTGTTCTGGGCTCTTTTGTTACCATTTGTATTATCCGTCTCCTCCTGCGGCCACGTCCAGGGAGGTTGGCTCCAGTCCTGTGGATCTTAAATTTCTGAATAATATGTGCAACTGTAGTCACAGGAACATCAAGCTGCTTGGAGATGGTCTTATAGCCTTTACCTTTAACATGCTTGTCTGTAATTTTCTTTCTAATCTCCTGAGAAAACTCTCTCCTTTGCTTCCTCTGGTTCATGTTTAGTGTGGTACACACCATGTCACCAAACAGAACAGTGACTACTTGTCACCCTTTAAATAGGCCGACTAACTGATTACAAGTTTGTAGACACCTGTGATGTTAATTAGAGGACACATCTTGGTTGAACATGTCCCTATGGTCACATTATTTTCAATCTTTTCTAGGGGTACCATCATTTTTGTCCAGGCCTGTTTCATGAGTTTGTTTTTTAAAGTAATTCTGTTGAACAAAATGTGTAGGGATACTAGGGAAGACAAGACACATTTTGGACTATAAATCATTGTTCTTACTGTAAAATTCACTGTTTCTACCATATCTTAACGACTGTGTAGAGGTCTGGGGAAACACCTACAGGACCAACCTACAGCCAGTATGCACATTACAAAAAAAAGCTATAAGGATAATAAATAATGTAGGATATAGAGACCATACCAACTCGTTATTTTTAAAGTCCATCCATCCATCCATCCATCCATCCATCCATCTTCTACCGCTTTTCCGGAGGTCCGGATCGCGGAGGCAGCAGTTCAAGCAGAGAAGCCCAGACCTCCCTCTCCCCAGCCACCTGCTCCAGCTCTTCAGAGGGGATACCAAGGCGTTCCCAGACCAGCTGGGAGACATAGTCTCTCCACCGAGTCCTGGGTCTGCCCCGGGGTCTCCTCCCAGTGGGACGTACCTGAAACACCTCAAGTGGGAGGCGTCCAGGAGGCATCCTAATCAGATGCCCATACCACCTCAACTGACTCCTTTCAATGTGGAGGAGCAGCGGTTCTACTCTGAGCCTCTCCCGGATGACTGAGTTCCTCACCCTATCTCTGAGGGTGAGTCCAGCAATCCTACGGAGAAAGCTCATTTCAGCTGCTTGTATCCGCGATCTCGTTCTTTCGGTCATTACCCAAAGCTCGTGACCATAGGTGAGAGTAGGAACGTAGATTGACTGGTAAATCGACAGCTTTGCCTTAGAACTAAGCTCCCTCTTCACCACAACAGACCGGTACAACGTCCGCATCACTGCAGATGCTGCTCCGATCCGTCTGTCAATCTCTCGCTCCATTTTCCCCTCACTCGTGAACAAGACCCCAAGATACTTAAACTCCTCCACTTGGGGCAGGAGCCTGTCCCCAACCCGGAGAGGACAATCCACCTTTTTCCGGCTGAGGACCATGGACTCGGACTTGGAGGTGCTGATTCTCATCCCAGCCGCTTCACACTCAGCGGCAAACCGTCCCAGCAAGAGCTGTAGGTCATTGCTGGATGAAGCCAACAGGACAACATCATCTGCAAACAACAGAGATGAGATCCTGTGGTCACCAAGCATGACACCCTCCATTCCCTGGCTGCGCCTAGAAATCCTGTCCATAAAAATTATGAACAGGATCGGTGACAAAGGGCAGCCCTGGCGGAGTCCAACTCTCACTGGGAATGACTCCGACCGAGTGTTGGCAATACGAACCAAACTCTCACAACGGTCGTACAGAGACCGAATAGCTCGTAACAACAAGCCCGATACCCCATACTCCCGAAGCACCCCCCACAAAAATCCACGAGGGACGCGGTCAAATGCCTTCTCCAAGTCCACAAAACACATGTAAACTGGTTGGGCAAACTCCCACGAACCCTCAAGAATTCTCGAGAGGGTAAAGAGCTGGTCCGATGTGCCACGGCCAGGACGAAAACCACATTGCTCCTCCTGAATCCGAGGTTCGACCAACGGCCGGACTCTCCTCTCCAGTACCTTGGCATAGACCTACCCAGGGAGGCTGAGGAGTGTGATCCCTCTAAAGTTGGAGCACACCCTCCGGTCCCCTTTTTTGAAGAGAGGAACCACCACCCCGGTTTGCCATGCCAAAGGCACTGCCCCCGACCTCCACGCAATGTTGCAGAGGCGTGTCAACCATGACAACCCAACAACATCCAGGGCCTTGAGGTACTCAGGGCGAATCTCATCCACCCCCAGGGCCCGGCCACCAAGGAGATTTTTAACCACCTTGGCGACCTCAGCCCCTGTAATAGGCGAGTCATCCCCCTCGTCCCCAAACCCTGCTTCCTCTGTGGAAGGCGTATCAGTGGGATTGAGGAGATCCTCGAAGTATTCCTTCCACCGCCCAACGATATCCCCAGTTGAAGTCAACAGTGTCCCATCCGCACCATACACAGTGTGGATGGGGAGCTGCTTTCCCCTCCTGAGCCGCCGAACAGTTTGCCAGAATCTCTTTGAAGCCGACCGAAAGTCTTGTTCCATGGCCTCACCGAACTCCTCCCATACCCGCGTTTTTGCTTCAGCAACCACCCGAGCTGCACTCCGCTTGGCCTGCCGGTACACCTCAGCTGCTTCAGGAGTCCCACAAGCCAACCAAGCTTGATAGGACTCCTTCTTCAGCTTAATGGCCCCCCTCACCACTGGTGTCCACCACTTGGTTCGGGGGTTGCCACCACGAGATGCACCGACCACCTTGCGGCCGCAGCTCTGGGCCACCGCTTCAACAACAGAGGTGGAGAACATGGCCCATTCAGACTCCATGTCTCCAGACTCCCTCGGAATGTGGTTGAAGTTCTTCCGGAGGTGGGAGTTGAAGACCTCCCGGACAGGGGCGGTCTTCAACATGTGACTTTATTTTTAAAGTCACATGTCATAAAGTCACATGTGACTTTATTTTTAAAGTCACATGTCATAAAGTTCATGGATTTAGTTAAATATAAGACAGCACAAGTAATGTGCAGGGCAATTAATAATCAACTCCCAACTAATGAAAAGAGAGACAAGAGGAGGAAACACAGAAAGCTTGGAGACGTAAGATTAAGCCTGAGGAGGCGTCAGCTTAACCGCATTCCTCTTCCTTCCATTATTATGGGGAGCGTACAATCCCTGAGAAATAAAGTGGATGAAATTCAAGGAAATGTACAATATCAGAAGGACTTGAAGAACTGCTGTGTCATGGCTTACACGGAGACGTGGCTTACGGCACATGACTGGGACCCAGACCTGTGTATTGACGGCTTTGGAGCCCCACTTCGCTCGGATCGTCAGGAAGAGGTAACGGGGAAACGTCAGGGGGGCGGCGTATGTTTATATATTAATAAACAGTACTGGACATCTGTCACAGTCAGAGAGCACATCTGTACACCAGATGTGGAGCTTCTGTCCATATCACTACACCCCTTTTATCTGCCCCGCGAGTTCCTCCAACTTTTCATAATGACTGTATACATTCACCCGAGGGCAGATGCTGCCTCCGCCTCCGGTACCGTCTTTGATGTGGTACAGCGGTTGCAGTCGATTTCCCCAGAGGCTCCAAATTTTATCCTTGGGGATTTTAACCATGTTTTTTTTAAAGAAGACACTTAAAAACTTTTATCAGTATGTCTCCTGCCCAACCAGGCAAAAAAAGACATTTGACCTGTGCTATGGATCCATAGAGAGGGCCTATAAATCTATTCCCCTTCCTCCTTTAGGATCCTCAGATCACAACTGTGTACATTTGCTGCCCACATATAAAACTGCTCTCAGAAGAGACAAGGCGAAGACCAGAGACATAAACGTGTGGACAGAGGATTCAGTGCACTGCTTCCAGGAATGCTTTAACTGTACGGACACGGTACGGTGTTCACACTGTCCTGCAGAGATGATTTGGACTCTTTAGTGGATGTGACATGCTCATGCATGGCTTTCTGCAGAGATATGATCGTTCCACATAAACGTGTCAAAATATATCCCAACAACAATCCATGGGTTACAAAATCAGTTAAATTCTGCTTACAGAGGAAAGCACTTGCCTTTAAACAGGGGCTTGTTTCTGAGCTACAGGTTGCCACAAAAGAGCTGAAGGCCGAAATTTTAAGAGCAAAACAGAATTATAAATCAGAGTTGGAAAACAAGATGGCAACAAAGAAACTTGGTTCAGCCTGGGCCAGTATGAAACTATTGCAGGCCTTCAGAGCACAGAGCGCAGTAATCGTGTGTTTTTAGATAGTTTTAGTTCAGACACAGAGCTGGCTAATGCTCTTAATTGTTTTTATGGTCGTTTTGACTCCTTTGATTTTAGCACAGAAACCCAAGATTTGAAACAGAAACTCAAAGACAATCAGCACTTTAATATTGAGGTGCAGTATGTTAAAAGGGCGTTCTGTGCTGTAAAAGTGAACAAAAGTCAGGGCCCTGATAATATATGTGGGTGCTTGGTAAAGTCCTGTGCACATGAATTGAGTCCTATATTTCATTACATTTTCAATAAGTCCTTACAGACACAACATGTGCCTAAGATCTGGAAAGATGCTGTGGTTGTCCCCATTCCAAAATCCAGCTGTCCTAAGACGGTAAATGATTTTAGACCAGTTGCTTTGACTTCAATTTTAATGAAAATTTTTGAAAAACTGGTCAGATGTGAGGTCCTAAAGCAGACTGAGCATGCATTGGATCCTTTGCAGTGTGCCTTTTGGCCTCACAGAGGAGTGGAGGATGCCACTGTCACTCTGTTTAACATGCTTTTTGAACATCTGGATTTTAGTGGGACACACGCCAGGCTTTTATTTGTGGACTTTTCTTCCGCCTTTAATACAATCCAACCTCATATTTTAGTTGGAAGGCTCCTGCAACAATTTGATTTGAGTAATAATCTGGTGGGTTGGATTCTGGATTTTTTAACCAACAGGACACAGAGAGTAATGGTCAATGGTACATTGTCTGACCAAAAGTGTTCTTCTACTGGCTCTCCTCAGGGGTGTGTGTTGTCACCACTACTCTTCATCCTGTACAGAAACGTGTCGGAGCAGACATGACAACAGACACATTATAATGTATGCTGATGACTCAGTCATTGTCAGTCTCCTCCAGGATGGTGAGAGTGGCCACGGCCCAGTAGTTGATGATTTGGTTCACTGGTGTGAGGATTCCTACCTGCAGCTGAATACGACAAAAACTAAAGATATGATTATTGACTTTGGAAGGAAAACTTCCAGGCACAAAGTCACTGTACTAAAAGGCCAGACCACTGAATGTGTACAATCCTACAAATATCTTGGGACGATTATTGATAGTAATTTAAACTTTGAAGAGAACTGTGAAAGGGTGTGCAAAAAGGGTCAGCAACATTTGCATTGTTTAAGGAAACCTGCACGCTTCCAAATTGACCGAACCATAATAACAATGTTTTATCAGGCTTTTATTGCATCTGTTTTATCCTTTTCTTTAGTGTCATGGTTTGGTCAGATAAAATTGAAACAGAGGAAATCCTTGGATCAGGTAGTTAGATGGTCCAGTCGTTTGCTTGGTGAGTCACAGCTGAGCCTGACATCCCTGTACACCAGACAGGTACAGAGGATGGCTACCTCCATTTTAAATGATGACTCCCACCCTTTGTACTGCCACTTTCAGCTTCTTCCCTCCAGACGGAGGTTTGTTGTCCCAAAAAAGTAAAACCCAGCGCTACAAAAACAGCTTTGTTCCTGCTGCTGTCAAAGAGTTGAACAAGATGGAACAATATATTGCACATAATTTAGTTACCTATTTATTAATTTTATTTTATATTTACTTATTTTTGTAGGTTTTTTTATTTGGGTTCTACATCTTTTATTGGGTTTTAGACTTTTGAGTTTTTAACCTCTTTGACTAGTCTTTAACTTTTTAATATGACCCTTCTCTCTTATCTCCTTGTTTTTTTTTCTCTTATCTCTTTGTCCTATGTCCTGATTGATGGAGCCTTGAGTACTTTTATCGTGTTTATAGTCAGCTTCATGTGTGCCTGTGTTTGTGTTCATGTTGAATGTAATTGTGGTTTGTAAATATGGATGTCACCTGACTGCAAAACAAATCTACCTACGGCTACAAATAAAGTAACCTGAACCTGAACCTAATATACAAAAAATATTCAAAAAAAGAGACAATGATTGTGATTTGAGAGGAGACTTAAACTTCACAAAACCTAAGGTACGAACAGCTAAGAAAAGTCTGTGCATATCTGTCTGTGGGGTGGATTTGTGGAACAGTCTGGAGCTGGAACTGAAACTATGTACAAACAGAAATCAATTCAAAAATAGGTATAAACATTTTTTGCTAAAAGGATATATGTTAGAGGTGTAGTATTAATATGTACAATGAATTAAGCTCACTCTGGGACACTATGGTATGGTTGGTGGGACAGTACTGTGCATATATGTGTATATCTGTGTTGTTTGGGGCTGGGTATAGATGTATGGACTATATGTATGTAGGGATGGATGAGTGTCAATATTGATATATATAAAATATAGTTAATTGTCTATTTGGGGTCTTAATTGAGGTAATATGTATATATTTCACATGGGTTGTATTTAGGGAAAAGAGAAGTTGGAGTCAATAAGTGTTAACTTCTTCCTTCTCCCTTTCGAGTATACTGTCACTTTTATTGCACTTGTCATTTGTTTGTTTTTTGCTTTTTTGTTTGGAATAAAGTATCTATCTATCTATCTATCTATCTATCTATCTATCTATCTATCTATCTATCTATCTATAACCTGCTGTGCATCTTTTCCAGCTCAATCGCTCTGTCTTGCCAATTGATACAAGTCCTTTTCTCCTTCCTTAGTGTCCAGCCTCTCATATAGCTCACTATAGGCCTTTTCCTTTGCCTTTGCCACCTCTCTCTTTGGCATGTACCGAGATTCCAAATACTTCTGTCTACTTTCTCCATCTCCCTGACTATCCCATTTTTTCTTTGCTAATCTCTTCCTTTGAATACTTTCCTGTTCCTCCTCATTCCACCACAAAGTCCTTTGTCTTCCTTCCTCTGTCCACTGGACTGGATACACCACAAACCTTTCTACCTGTTTCCCTCAATACTTTTGCTACACTTTCCCAGTCATCTGGTAACCATCTCAGATAGTAGGAAATGGTATTTGAGAGCTGGACAAAGTAAGACCTCAGCCACTCATTTTTTTCTATTTTGTGTGTACAGTTAAAGTGAGGGCGTTCTCCCTGAACCAAGAGCTGAGACCAGCCAATCGCAACGTCTTCCTGACCTTCAAGGTGAGAATGAGGACATGAATGACCAGCAGGGGTCAGTAATACATGACAGGCAATTTTTAGAAGTTATTTCCCTCGCTTGAATCTTTAATGTTGTTCCTAACAGGATCCGGAACATACCACAGTGGACATAGTGGAGATGAGTGACGTCAACAATGGAATCCCATCTATGCAGAACCCTTTCAAGATCCCCATCAAACCAAAGTCAGAAAGTCAAATGATTTTTATAAAAATCACTACATCCTTGAAATGTCATTGAAATAACTCCAGGATTGATGTATTTATGTGACTCCAGGTTGGGAATTTGGACCATTGAAGCTTCTTACTCTGATGATTTTACCACACATGCAAAAACAGACTTCGAGGTTAAAGAATATGGTATGCTTAATGACTCCATGCATTATTACATCGCTAACCATTGCCTAAGGTGGTGATCAAACACACAAGGATTGCCATCTTATTGTGGTGGGGGTTTGCGTGCCCTAGTGATCCCAAGAGCTATGTTGTACATGCAGTTTGCCTCTGGTAGGGTCTCCTGAGACAAACTGGTCCTGGGTGAAGAGCCAGACTAAGAGTGATCCAATAGACTCTCATGATGAATGAGAAAGCAAGGATTCAGTGTATCCAACCCTGTATGAGGTTACCATGGCCCCACCCTGGAGCAAGGCCTGGAGGAGGGGCTAGATGGCAAGCGTCTGAGGACTGGGTTTCTGCCCATGGGACTCGGCTGGACTCAGCCCAAAGGAGTTGCATAAGTCTGTCATCCAGTGAGCTCAACACCTGCAGGAGGGACCATGGAGTCCGGTGCTATGTGGATCAGGTGGAGGTCAAAAGCAGAGACCTTGGCAGTCTGATCCCTGGCTTCCTAAACTGGCTTTTGGGACGTGAAACATCACCTGTCTGGTGGGGAAGAAGTCTTAGCTGGTGCATGAGGTTCAGAGATACTGGCTAGATATAGTTGGGCTCACCTCAATGCACAGGTCCAGCTCTGGAACCAGTTTCCTTGAGAGGGGCTTGAGCTTGGCCTATTCTGGAGTTGCCTGGGCAAGAGGTGATGAGCAGGGGCAGGTATTCTTGTAACCCCCCGCCTTGCTTCCGAGACATTGGAGTTCTCCCCGGTAGATGAAAGGGTTGTTTTCCTATGGCTTCAGGTTGGGAAATGGGTCCTGACCATCATTTGTGCCTATGCATCAAATGATGGTTCAGAGTACCCACCCTTTTTACAGTCTCCGGCTGGGGTGCTGGAAGGTGCTACTCTTGGAGACTCCATTTTCCTACTGGGGGACTTCAGTGTGCACGTGGGCAATGACAGTGAAACCTGGAGGTGCATGATTGGAAGGAACGGCTTGCCCGATCTAAACCTGAGTGGTGTTCAGTTATTGGACTTCTGTGCCAACCACAGTTTGTCCATAACAAACACCATGTTCAAGCATAAGGGTGTCCACATGTGCACCTGCCACCAGGGTGCCCTAGGTCACAGGTCGATAAATGATATAGAGTAGACCTAAACATATAGTGAGGTTGTGCTGGGAATGTTTGGCTGAGGCCCCTGTCTAGAAGAACTTTGACCAGTTAGTTAGTTATTTTATTCACGCAATAGATAAAACATTTGGGTCCAAACAAATATACAAAGAATTCATTGACAATCAAGACCCAATTAATAAACAAAAATAAATAAAAAGGTGGAAAAATAAACATATAAATCACTAAAACCCACACAATCAAAACATAGAACTTTATTAATTCTCCAATACAACAAAACAAGCATGTAACATACTGTAACTAAAATCCTTTTATCAGTGTCTCTAAACAAAGAGCTCATCTCCTTGGAATCATGTCCATATTTTCAATGGATATCCTGTGTAAGAGGGCACACTAGTACATGTTCTTTATTTTGTATGCCAGTCTTACAAAAGCACACACGTTGTTCAGGTGGTATGAGACTCCACCTTCCTGTCTCCACTCGCAGCTTATGAGAAGACAACCAGAAACGTGTAAAAGCTATTCTAAGATGATCATCAATATATGGTGCATTATTTGACTACATCATAGTAAGGCAGAGAGGCATAAGGGATGTATTGGACACCAGAGCAATGAGAAGTGCAGAATGTGGTACTGATCATGTTATGCTAAGCTCTAGATTAAGGGTTTGGAGATGAAAACAGCACTGCAGGACGGGTGCGAAGCCATCACGGAAGCTAAACACTAGTGCACTGAAATGCCAAAAGAAGCAGGAAGAACTTACACAGGAAATGGATGAAAACTTGAAAGACTGGGACAGCAACAACTCAGAGAATGACATAGAAGAGAAATGGGTAATACTGAAGGATACGGTGTATCAGACTGTGAGTGATGTTTTAAGCCACCCTGAGAAGAAACATCAAGATTGGTTTGATGAGCATGATGAATATCTGAAGAAACTACTAGAAGTGAGGAATACAGCTAGGCAGGAAAATCTACAGTGTAACACAAGGTTGAAAAAGAAGAAGCACTCAAAGGCTCAGAATGAGCTACAGAAGTACATCAGAGAGATGAAGTCCAACTGGTGGGATGAAAAAGCGGAGGAATTTCAAACTGCAGCAGACAAGAAGGACATGAAAACATTCTTCACAGGTTTGAGAGAAATCTACACCCCTAAACCAAGAGGATTGATCCAACTAAAGGCTATGGATGGTGAAACGGTTTTGCAGGAGAAAGACAAGACCCTGGACAGATTTGCAGACCACTTTGACCAACTACTAAACAACCCTGGAGATCTCACTGAAGAGGCTAAAGAAGCTCTAGTGCAGCGACCAGCTGTATCAAGTCTGGCTGAACCACCAAATCTTGATGAACTAATGGCAGCTATCAGGACAACACAGGATGGTAAAGCTCCAGGAAGGGATGGAATTCCAACAGAAGTGTGGAAATTTGGTGGTGTTCAGCTGACCAACTACCTGCACAAGCTCATCCAAGAGCTATGGGATGCCCAGAAAGTACCTCAAGACTGGAAAGATGCTAGTATTGTGCCTTTGTTCAAGAAAGGTGACAGGAAAGATTTTGGAAATTACCAAGGTATATCGCTGCTAGCCACTGTTGCTAAGATTCTCTCACGTGTACGACTGAACAGACTCAATGAACACATCTCACAGAATGTACTACCGGAAACCCAGTGCAGCTTTAGAAGTGGAAGAAGCACAATGGACATGATTTTCTGCTTGAAACAGGTTCAAGAAAAGTGTATTGAACAGAACATGCTGCTTTATGTAGTCTTCATTGACTTCAGTAAAGCCTTCAATACTGTATCGCGACAAGGACTTTGGCAGGTCCATCCATCCATCTTCTTCCGCTTAATCCTTTTTGGGTCGCGGGGGGGCTGGAGCCTATCCCAGCATCTTTGGGCGAGAGGCAGGGTACACCCTGGACAGGTCGCTAGTCCATCACAGGGCCAACACAGAGAGACAGACAACCATTCACTCTCACAGTCATACCTAAGGACAATTTAATTAACTTCCAGCGCAACACGAGTCGGCTGCCTTTTGCAACAGCGGCTCAATTCTGAGTCTTCTTTTTCCTTCCTCTCTCTTTTTGATCCGGTTTTCACTCCATTTATATCATGGACACACAGATCGTCCCAAATGTCTCCCGAGCCGGTGGGCGGAGCCACTGTTTATAGCAGGAGACGGTACAGCAAGGAAGAGCTGCTAGCACTCAACTGCCACCCGGTGCTAACGGAAAAACTCAACATACCGGGAGAACTGAGGCGAAAATGCCGTGGGTGCCGGGCTGGAGTAAGGCGGAAGACAAGAAATATAAGGTACAGACCCTCCCTTCCATCCGTTGTCATGGGGAATGTACGGTCGTTACTGGGAATGACCGTACATTCCTTCCTTCCGGCTTTCAGAGAGAGCAGACGCTTTTTCTCTCCTCTCCTCCTTCTCCCTCCCTGACTGACTGAATCCCAGCTTGCTGTACTGTCTGTGTCTGCGTCGCTCTTCTACTGGCTGATTCTTGATCCAAACGGAAAATTATGGATTTGCTAAGCTGGGCTTTGAATACAATTGACACCGTCTTTTCAACTAGGAAATCGGGCCCGGGGGAGCCCAACTGTCCTGCAGGTACTGCTGCTGCGGGTTATGTGAGGGACACATACAATTGGAAACTTATGTGTCTGTGTGACCTTTCGATCGAAGATGTGGAAGACATCTACCTGTTTGGCATCATGATCTCAGGACTACTACTGATCGGCTTTGGTGTGGTCCTGGTGTATCGAAAACTAAAGAAGATGGACAGAGCTAATCAAAATGCTGACCCAGCGAAGCTCTTTCATCAATTTGACCAGTTGGGGAGGGCTCTGATAGCAGCTAATGGCGAACTGAACAGGAAGATTGGTAACATCTCGATGTCGCTAGGAGCTCTCCAGGAAATGATTTTAAAGCCTGGAAATGTATATGGAAATTATGAAGCACTGAATCGCACGAGAGATGAAAATTCCTACTCTGAGTGAACTGTGCTTATTTGACCTTGTTTCGGCTCCCTGCAGCTCTCACTCCTCCTGGATGAAGATAAGGCAGTAGAAAGTTTTGGCTTGACTTCTCTCTCACATAAACAACCTGGCGTACAGTAATCTGAACTCTCAAGGACAGCGCCATGTGACTGGCTTAGAAATTCCATCGGACATGCACTGAGAGTTGATCTCTGAAGGACATGCTCTAAGTTTCAGACACTAAGTCATAACATCTGCTGAGAGAGGATTTTTGCTGTTCACCAGTCCGATACACACACTGCACACAACACCACATGACTGATACACATACACTGACTATCATACACTTACACTGCCTCTCTCAACTTGCTGTTTGTTAATGTGTGATCCATTGTCTGCTAATTGTGCAATAGAGGGTTTTTTTCTGTGTAATCACAATTTGGCTCATTCGAGCTTTATATGAGCTTATACGAGCGTTATTTTGATAACTATGTTTTTTCTCTCTGCCTATTGTGTTTCCCCCCTCCCCCTCTTTACCCTCCACTGTATGACAGGCGCCGCGTCATGGCTGCCGCGTCATTGGGATGCACCTATTGTGCGAGCCCAATGTCAAGTCAAATTCCTCGTATGTTTAGTAGTAGTAGTAGATTAGTTTATTTGACAGGGACAGTGCAATAAACATAGACAATTAATCAAAAACAATCAATCTGATGTGTTGCACATAGAGTGTATAGCTATTAGCTAATTTGCAACTCTTGTCCCTGGATGGGCTTTAGAAAAAAGAATCAAGATAAAAATATACACAATAACCACATACATCAATGCAGAAAAATTATAAATACACAATTATAAATATTATAAATATTATAAATACACAAATATAACAGCCTGACTCACCTTTAACATAAATATTATAAATACACAAATATAACAGCCTGACTCACATTTAACACATATAACATAACTCACATTTGCCTATTTCAGGCCTTCCTCCCTCCGTCACTCACTATAAACAAACACATTTATTCCTTCCCTTCATTCACTCTCACTTTGCAGACAAATAATTCATACATGAGTACATTCTTGTTTATTTTTCAGCCAGTTTTTAACATTTTTAGTGAATGTTTTAAAGTCCGTTATTATTTTAATTTCATTTGGCATTGTGTTCCAGATGTGACTGCCCTTTATAGAGAAAGCTGTTTGTCCAAATGTGGTTCTGCGGTGGAATATTTTACAGTTATTGTTAACAGAACTCCTGGTGGCTCTGCTGCTGTCCTGTCTTTGGACGAAACCAGCAAGTGGCTCGGGTGCTGATTTATGGAAACATTTGAACGTTAATTTCAGAAGACAGAAGTCAATGAAGCTCTCAAAACTCAATAGGTTGTATTTTTTTAAAACATTACAGTGATGCCACCTAATGGGCTTTTTGTCCAAGATTTTTAGGGTTTGATTATATAATGAACCTATATGTCTTATTGTGGAAGGGGCTGCTTGAGCCCAGACTGTCAAACAGTATGATATATGAGAAAAAACCATAGAATGCATATACAGTGCAGCTGCTTCGTAAGGTATGTAATATCTAATTAATTTAAAGCAGTTCAGATTTTTTTTTACTGTTTTGGAAATTTTCTTTATATGAAGATTAAATTTGAGTTGAGGATCTAGTACAATGCCAAGGTATTTGAATTCTGTAGCTAAACTGATGTCATGATCATGTATATTAACTTTAAAATGTTGCAGGTTACATTTTTTGATTGAAAAGCACATTGAGACTGTTTTCTGAAGGTTCAGCAATAGATGGTTCTTGAGGAGCCACTCTTGGACATCAACCATACTTGTAGACAGTACATCTGCAGCCTGTGCTGGAGTCTTGGCAGCTGTGTAAATAACTGCATCATCTGCATAAAGTTGGCATGTTGCAGCTGAGCAGTGTAACGGCAAGTCATTAATAAAAATGCTGAAAAGTAAAGGACCAAGAATGGACCCTTGTGGGATACCCATGCGGTTGTTTAAAAATGAGGATTTATCCTGGTGAACTTTTACACACTGTTCTCTATTCTGGAGATAAGATGCAAACCATTCTAATGTATTTGGGGAGAAGTTAAAAGATACCATTTTGGATAAAAGCAAACTGTGGTTTACAGTATCGAAAGCCTTTTTGAGATCTAGAAAAACAGCTCCTACCACATTACCCCTGTCCAAGGACTGTTTGACGTTTTCAATAAGGCAACAATTTGCTGTTTCTGTTGAGTATCCTGGTCTAAAACCAAATTGATGTGGATGAAGAAGTTGACTGTCTTGTAAGTAGTCTATCAGCTGTGTAGCTACAACTTTTTCAAGAACCTTAGATAGGACTGGTAAGATAGAGATTGGGCGGTAATTGCATATATCGTCTTTACTGCCTGATTTATGAACTGGTATGACGACAGCTTTTTTCCAGCCAGATGGAAATGTACTAGACCTAATGGAGAGATTAATGAGATGAGTCAGTGGTTTGATTAATATTTTGCTGTGCATTTTGAGAAAGGAGGTGCTCATATTGTAGATATCACTAGTTTTTGAGTTTGACAGTGTTTTAACAATACCAGCAATTAACTTCTCATTTACCTCATCGATGTGAAAAGTATCTGTTGGGAGTATGGAATTTGTGTTGTTGAGCACATTTGGCAGCACAAAAATTTTTGTTAAGTCTTCCACAGAGCCCACAAAGTGTGAATTAAATTCATTTGCCAAAGTAGCCTTGTCACTGACGGTCTTGCCATTGATTCTAAGTTCCTTTACCCCCTTCTGATCGTTTTTTTTATTAGTTAAGTTATTTAAATGCCTCCATAGGGAACTGTTGTTACCCTTTGCATGATCTATCAGTTTATTGTAATAAGATATTTTTGATTTTCGCAGCTCATGTACCACTTTATTTCTTAAACTTTTGTACACAAGGTGATCATTTTGTAGTTTGGAGGTTAGTGATGTTTTCAGTGCATAGTCTCGCCTCTTCATAAGTTTTCTTATTTCATTATTTAACCATGGTAGGCTAATCTTCTGTTGTCTACTTTTAATTTGCTTTGAAAATTTTTCTATAGACTTTGTGATTGTTGCAGTTATAAAATTACAACAATCATCTACTTCACATGTTGCCATGAGCTGCTCCCAATTTTGATTCTCTAAGTAATGTTCAAACTCCTCATTTTTTGATTTGGGGATAATAAAATTTGATTTGTCAATATCGACTCCCCCAAAATACTGTAGTCGCTTTTTAGTAAGTTTCCTGACAGCAAGAACCATGTTATGATCTGAGAGACCAGTTACAAGATTATAGGTTCTGGTTATTCGTTCTGGTTTATTAGTAAATACCATGTCAATAAGTGTTCTGGATTGTTTGGTTATCCTGGTGGGTCCTTTGATGATTTGCTGGTAATTAAATTTAGTCATGAGGCTTTTCAGTTTTTGTTTGTCTTTTTTATCAGACCAGTTGATATTAAAGTCACCATGAATTATTGTTTCTCTGTTCTTCTCAAGTTGTTTAACCAGATCACTTAATTCATTATAAAAGGAAGAGTTGTGTGACGGTGGGTTGTACACTACTGCAATGTTGAAATTCATTACCGGAGAGAGACATACATTAACAGCTAAACATTCAAGTGAAGTATTCAAATCAACCAGTTGACATTTATATTTCTCTTTGATGTAAATTAAAACACCTCCTCCCCTCCCTACCTGCCTGTCTTTTCTAAAACACTGGTAGCCCACAATATCGATCATATTAGTGTCTATGTTACTGTGTAGCCAGCTTTCTGAGAGACAAAGGTAGTCCAGATTTGAGTCCAACAGCAACACCGAAATCTCATCTCTTTTGGGGATTATGCTCCGTATGTTTAAATGACCGCCGAGGATCCCCTTTGGTTTAGCCTTGGTGTCCCAAAGAACTCGTGCATGATTAACAGTTTGGAAAAATAAATGTTGTTTTTGCTTTTGTACAGCTCGGTTTTGTGCTAACCCAGTGGTCTGCTGTTTAATAGTGGCAGGTCCAGGGTTAAGGTGAATATCTCCTGCCAGAAGTAGCAGAACTAACAGAACTTTAACTGTGTATCCTCTGCCATATTGTGATTTTTGCTTAACAGCCATGTTTGCCTTAATTTGGAAGTTTTTGCTCAGGGCTTTTAAAGACCACATAGAGTGTAGGGTGAGATGTCCAAGCCCAAATCCATACAGATAAAACTTTTTAACTTCACCTTTGGTTGAGTTTGTCAGAAAATCCTTCTTGTTGCAGGTCCAGACACACAAAGACAAAACGAAGAGGAAGTAGAGAAGTAGAGAAGGCTTATTAGTGGTGCCCATCAGCCCACTTTTTAATCCGGTGGCAGCCATCTTCAGTCCTTCTTGGAAAGAAGGAAAAGGAAAATCTGTGGATAGTAAAATAAATTCTGCTTATATCGCCAGAATCTGATCCGATAGTCCTCGAATCCAGCTGGGCCTCAGCTAGCCAACTAGCCCCTTCCGTTGCTGGTCTCGTTGCTCATAGTCGCCGTAACTGGTCTCCCGTCCCGCTCCTCCAACCGAGTCTCGTCACACACCGCCGCTGCCACCGAGCTCCGCTGAGGTCACGGTAAATCCTCCGCTAGGCATCGCCACCTACCGTCGTCTGCCTGGGTGAAATCTCTGCTGAGCCCCGTCAACAAATAGCCGCTTGCCTGGTAGTATCTCCGCTGGGCCTCGCAGCTGGGCTTCGATTCAGGCTGGTGTAAGGTGGAATGACTGGCCATTACGTTTGAGTGGACGTGGGGGATGCATTGTTCTTGACAGAAGTATCTGCACTCAGTCTAGATGTAGAATTTTCCTCAGATCCACATGGAAGTGACACAGAAGTCCTGTCACCGTGGCTACTGTTTACGTCCGATCTTCCCGCATCCACCTCCTCCAGCGCCGAATGGTGACGTCTGTCTCACTTCAATGATGTAAACTTACTTGTAAACGTGCTTGGCAATAAAGCTCATTCTGATTCTGATTCTGAAAGGTAGATGAGCTAGCGGCTATCTCCTGCTACAATAGCATATACCGGGAATGCTCTCTCCTTTTGTTTACGGAATCAGAATCAGATCACTTTATTGCCAAGCATGTTTACAAAATAAACATACGAGGAATTTGACTTGACATTGGGCGCGCTCTATAAGCGCATTCCAATGACGCGGCAGCCATGAAGGCGCCTGTAATACAGTGAAGGGTAAAGAGGGGAATCGGGGGGGGAATGACACAATGGGCAGAGAGAAAAAAAACACAGTTAATCAAAATAAAGCTCGTTATGAGCAAAATTGTGATTACATAGAAAAAACCCCCCTCAAATGCACAATTAGTAGACAACAAATCACACAATAACAGAGGAGCGAGAGAGACCAGTGTATGTAGTCAGCATATAATCAGTATGGATGCAGTTTGGATGTATCAGTTGCTGGTGAACAGCAAAGGAGCGCCTCCTGGCAACGGATAGATGTTATGTTCATGTATTCTATACACAGATAAGCATGTCCAAGAGTCTATCTCTCTTTGTGCATGCCAGATGGCAAAGTTCTGTATTAGACACATGATAGCGCTGTCCTTGAAATGCTCAGTCTGCTGAACAACAGCAATTGTTTGTTGATTGTTTGGGTTAAAGAGAAGCCAAAACTTTCTTCTGCTTTGTCTTCATCCAGGAGGAGAGTAATCTTCGGGGTGCCGAATCAAGGTCTAAAGGCACAGTTCACTCAGAGCATAGAATTTTCATCTCTCTTGCGATTCTGTGCTTCATAATTTCCATATACAGGCTTTAAAATCATTCCCTGGAGGGCACCAGCGACTCCAAGATGTAATTCCACCTACTGAATCAGCCACCATTCAGTTCACCATTGCCGCTATCAGTGCACTCCCCAACTGGTCAAATTGTTGTTGAAGGAGCTTTGCCGGGTCCGCATTTTGATCAGCTCTCCCAACTTCTTTAATTTCTGATACATCAGGAAACTCCAGAGCCAAAGTAGAAATCCTGTGATCATAGCCAAACAGATAGATGTCTTCCGCATCTCAGTCGAATCACACAGACATATGAGTTCCCAATTGTCCATGAGTCTCCCACTTGGGCTCCCCCTGGCCCAATCTTCTTTTGAAGTGGTGTCAATCGCATTTAAAGCCCACCAAATCCATAATTTTCTGTTTGGAATAAGATTCAGCCAGAAGAAGAGCGACGCAGACAGGACACAGCAAGCTGGGATCAGTAAGGGAATAGGAGGGAGTAGGAGAGGGGGGAGAAAAGCGTCTGCTCTCTCTGAAAGCCAGAAGAAGAAGGTGACGTGGCTATCTGAACTAGCAGCAGATGCTAACATTGAGCTGGAGGGTTTCCACGCGATACGGGCAGACCGAACACCAGACAGTCGCAAAGCAAGGGGCGGTGGAGTGATAATGTATGTTAACAACAACTGGTGCAGACCGGGACATATCATTGTTAAACAACGACACTGCAGCAAAGACATTGAGTTGCTAGCTGTTAGCATGCAGCCTACATATCTCCCGAGGGAATACTCACGCGTGATCTGCATTGTTGTTTATGCAAATCCAACGGCGAACGCTGGGACAGCGTGTGACGTCATCCATTCAGTAACCGGCAGGCTGCAGACAGAAGACCCAGATGCTCTTCTCCTCCTCTCAGGCGTTTTCAACCATGTTTCACTGTCTCCCATTCTACCCACGTTTACCCAGTATGTCACATGCCACACTAGAGACAATAAAACACTGGACTTATTCTACGCAAACACTAAGGAGGCGTACACCTCATTACAACTCCCCCCACTCAGGAGATCGGATCACAACTTGGTTCATCTCCGTCCGGTGTACAAACCCCTAATGCACAGACAACCTCCAGCCATGCGCACAGTGAAGTTATGGTCTGAGGAGGCAATGGACACTCTAAAGGGCTGTTTTGAAACCACCGCCTGGGAGCAGCTCTGCGATCCACATGGTGAGGACATCGATGGCCTCACTCACACCATCACGGACTACATCAGCTTCTGTGTGGACAACACCGTTCTCACCAAGACCATACGGTGTTGCTCAAACAACAAACCCTGGATCAACCCTGAGATAAAAACACTTCTGAGAGAGAAGAAGAGGATCTTCAGGTCGGGGAACAGGGAGATGCTGAAGTCCATACAGAGGGAGCTGAGGAGAAAGATCAGAGAAGGCAAGGACAGCTTCAGGAGGAGGATGGAGGACAAGCTGCAACAGAGCGACATCAGCGGGGTCTGGAGAAACCTTAAAACCATCTCTGGGCTCCAGAATACCTCCCCCCAGGCCACGGGGGGCAGGGAGTGGGCGAACAATCTGAATCTGTTTTTCAATAGGTTTGACCAACCGCCCTCCCCCCTGACTGCACAACAACCACTGCTGCCTCTAAAGACATCAAGTCCTGCTGCCCACTCCCCACTCCACCAACACCCCCCCACTCCCAACACACAGCCCCCAACCTGACCCTCACTAAGACCCAGGTGAGGACGGAGCTGAGGAAGATCAAGGCGAGGAAGGCCTCGGGACCGGACGGCATCAGCGCAAAGCTCCTCAAGTCCTGTGCAGACCAACTGTGTGGGATTGTGGAATACATCTTCAATCTGAGCCTGAAGCTGGGGAGGGTACCACAGCTGTGGAAAACATCTTGTGTGGTACCTGTACCAAAGACTTCCCACCCCAAAGATCTGAACAGCTACAGACCAGTAGCCTTGATGTCCCACATGATGAAGGCCCTGGAGAGACTGCTCCTTGCTCACCTCCGTCCCCTGGTGGGACCAGCGATGGATCCACTCCAGTTCGCCTACCAGCATGGCATTGGGGTGGAGGATGCAGTGATCTTCCTCCTTCACCGTTCTCTGTCCCACCTGGAGAAGCCCGGGAATGCGGTGAGGATCATGTTCTTTGACTTCTCCAGTGCTTTCAACACCATCCAACTGATGATCCTGAAGGGCAAGCTGCTGTGCGCAGGGGTGGACCAGCACCTGTCATCATGGATCCTGGACTACCTTACTAACCGGCCTCAGTTTGTGAGAACCCGGGACTGTGTGTCCGACACGATCATCGGTAGCACGGGCCCCCCCAGGGAACAGTTTTGGCTCCCTTCCTGTTCACCCTTTATACTGCAGACTTCTCACACAACACAACACACTGCCATCTACAGAAGTTCTCTGATGACTCTGCGATCGTTGGCCTCATCTCCAATGGAGATGAAGCTGAGTACAGAGGGGTTATCCAGGACTTCGTGGACTGGTGCCATCGGAACTGCCTCCAGATCAACGCGAGGAAAACTAAGGAGCTGGTGGTGGACTGCCGCAGGCAAGGACAACCCCTCACAGCACCAGTAAATATACAGGGAACAGACATCGAGATGGTGACATCCTACAAGTACCTGGGTGTTCATCTGAACAATTAACTAGACTGGTCACACAATACTGACGCACTCTACAAGAAGGGACAGCGCAGGCTGTTCCTACTGAGGAGACTCAGGTCTTTTGGTGTACAAGGGGCACTGCTGAAGACATTCTATGGCATGGTGGTGGCATCAGCCATCACTTTTGGAGTGGTCTGCTGGGGCAGTGGCATTACGGCAGCTGATAGAAAGAGACTGAACAAACTGATCAAGAAAACCAGCTCTATCCTGGGGCAGCGCCTTGACCCAGTGGAGGAGATAGGAGAGAGAGAAGGACGGTGGCTAAACTGTCATCTCTGCTGGAGTCCGAGTTCCACCCTATGCAGGACATACTGAACGCACTGAGGAGCTCATTTAGCAGCAGACTACATCATCCTAGGTGCACAACCGAGAGGTTTCGCAGGTCCTTCCTACCTACGGCTGTCAGACTGTACAACCTAAGCAGGGCTGCTAGCAGAGATAGCAAAAAGATGTGACAACCTAATAGTTTTGAATGCAAAAGACGCAATAGACTTATATAATGGTCCCCTCCGGCATACAACTAGGAAAATACCGGTCGCTATGGAGGGTGAGAATATGCATGTGTACATAATCATACCATGTAGGATAACTAAGTAGACGGTTGTGCTGTTTCATTCCATCTAGCTACAATGCTCCGCACACTGTGTGTTTATATATTTACATATTTATTCCATCTAGCTACAATGCTCTGCACTGTGTGTTTATATATCTACATATTTATTCCATCTAGCTACAATGCTCCACACTGTGTTTATATACTCATATATTTATTCCATCCAGCTACAATGCTCCGCACTGTGTGTCTATATATATATATATATTTATATTTATATGTACATATGTATACTTGCTGCTCTTGTTTTGTTTTTTTTTCTCTTACCTTCTGATTGTTGCTCTGAGTGTTGCTATCCCTGTGCTGTTGCAATCCTGGAATTTCCCCATTGTGGGACTAATAAAGGCTTATCTTATCTTATCTTATCTTAATTTAGAATCCCCAGTTTTGATGCCAATTAACCTAACTTGCATGTTTTTGGCATGTGGGAGGAAACCGGAGAAATCCCGGAGTAAACCCACGCAGACAAGAGGAGAACATGCAAACTCCACACAGATCACTGTTGGTCGGGGGCTGGGATCGAACCCAGGATCCCCCGGCCAAGGGTGAGTTGCTGTGCTGCCGCAGTGCTAACCACTGCGCCACCGCGTTACTCAAGAAATTTGGCTATACAGAGAAGTTTGTCAGCCTAATTGAGGCACTCCATACAGGTGTGCAAGCAAACGTGGCAATGAGTGGTTCAGTGTCTAAAGACTTTTCAGTAAGCAACGGGGTGAAACAAGGGTGTGTGCTGGCGCCTACAGTCTTCTCGCTATATCTGGCAGCCATGCTTGAGGTGGCCTTCAAAGACACTTCAGAAGTAGTATACATTCAAACAAGGAAAGAAGCAGACTTGTTCAATGTGGCACAGTTTAAGGCCAAGTGTAAGACATCGATAAAGATAGTAAGAGAAATGCTCTTTGCCGACGACAGTGCTCTAGTTGCACACAGTGCGAAAGATATGCAATTTTTAGTGGAGAAATTTGCAAGAGCAGCTAGCCAGTTCAGTCTCCAAATCAACATCAAGAAGACAGAGTGCCTTTATCAACCACCAAAGTTCCAGTTATCAACATCACTACCAGAAGAGATCAGCATTGGTACAGAGCCACTAGTCAAGTGTAAGGCTTTCAAGTATCTCAGGAGTTCTGTTTCAGAGAATGCTAGGCTGGAGGATGAACTATCTCTCAGAATGGGAAGAGCAAGCACTGTGATTGGAAACTTGAGGGAGAGACTGTGGAACAATCGACATGTGTCTATCCGTGTGAAATGCAAAGTGTACAGAGCGACAGTACAGGCTACTCTATTGTACGGTGCTGAAACTTAGACTGTCTACAGAGTGCCGGTAAAGAAACTCCATGCATACATGATGAGACACCTTCGAGCCATAATGGACATCTCATGGAAAGACAAGATAACCAACATAAAAGTGTTGAAACGAGCTGGTCTACCATCAATGGAGAACATCCTATTACAGATGAACCTGAGATGGCTCGGACATGTTGTGAGGATAGACCACCAGCGTCTCCCTCGACAATTACTCTACTCACAGTTATGCGAGGGCAAATGCAATCAGGGTAGCCCAAGGCTCAGATTTAAAGACACTGTAAAAAGAAACCTGAAGAAGTTGGATATAGACAGGTGTTGCTGGCAGTAGAAGACTAAGGACAGACCTGCGTGGAAGAACCTAGTCAGACCTAAATGAAACAGTCATTGTCACCCACGACAGACTGCTATGATGATGATGATGACTTGTATAAAGTGGATGGATAGACATTTCTGGTTTAATGGCTTGATAGAGTCTTATACCTTGTTACCTCTTTACATTGTAATTTCATAATCATCTCCCTACGATTATGAAAGACATGATCTTTCTCCGCTGTCTCATATATAAGTATGAATTCATGACTTGATTCTCTTTCTGTGTTAATTCGAGTACATACCATAAAGGATCCTCTTACATATCCTGGCACTGCATCATTTTGTTCAGGAACCTGGTTTGTTTATCTTGCACTAAAGTTTGAACTGAAGAGAGTCCTGCCTTCAACGGGCAGGTTTGACTGGGTGTAGTAGATCTCACTCCCAACAAGCATTTTACCCCCACAATGTAGAGAGATTCCATAGATTTTAAGGGAATGTTCAACCAGGCTTCACATCCATACAAAATAGCTGATGAGAATGCAGCCTCAAAAAAAACTTTTAACACAAAATGGGGCGTCATAGTTGGTAGATAAGAAGAAAATTAACTTATTTAAATGCTTTGTCTTCTCTTTTGCATGTAAAGCAAGAGCTGTTCGAGCATTTCCATCAGCAGTAAAAATTGCTCGAAGATATATATATAACTATCACAGTGCTCCACTGCAAATGAAACAAGTTGAATAGGCTGCCTGTCTTGGTCAGATCCCCTAATCTCCATAAACTTTCTTTTATCTTCATTATCAACCATGCCATATTCATTACAGTATTCTTCCAGATGTTTAAGTTTTTCAGTTAAGGCTTCTCTTTATGTTGCCGATATAACAGTATTGTTCAGGGGTGTCCAACCATGTGCCATGGAGAGCCAAGACCCTGCAGGTTTTCTCTTCTACCCAGTCTCTTCAGCAGGTGTTTTCACTTATCAGCAATCAGTGGGAAGAAGTTCACTGAAATCTGCTGTTGAAGACACTGGTTGGAGGTAAAACCTGCAGGGTCTTGGCTCTCCATGGCACATGGTTGGACACCCCTGGTATTGTTCATCAACATTAAAGCATGAAGTCATTTCAAGAATCCATCATCTGCACACTGTTGTCTAATTTTCTTTATAAACATATTAACAAACATGACAAATAAGAAGCAGGAGGTGGGAGATCCTTCCTTGACAGTGAAGATGTTATTGTAGTGAAACCAACGATACTTGTTGTAACACTGTATATAGACCACATTCCGAGGGAGTTTGGAGACATGGAGTCTGAATGGGCCATGTTCTCCACCTCCATTGTTGAAGCAGCTACCCAGAGCTGTGCATCTCATGGTGGCAACCCTCAAACCAATTGGTGGACACCAGTGGTGAGGGGGGGGGGGCATCAAGCTGAAGGAGTCCTACTGAGCTTGGTTGGCTTGAGGGACTCCCGAAGCAGCTGAGCTGTACCGACAGGCCAAGCTAAAAGTCGTGTGGAAGGAGTTTGTTGGGGTCATGGAACAAGATTTTCAGTCGGCCTTTAAGACATTCTGGCAAACTGTCTGGCAACTCAGGAGGGGGAAGTCACCCCCTGTCCACACTTTGTATGGTGCGGATGGGCTGCTGCTAACTTTGACTGGGGACATCATCCAGTGGTGGAAAGAATACTTTGAGGATCTCCTCAATCCTAATGACATGCCTTCCACAGAAGAAGCAGAGCTCTGGGATGACTCTCTCATCACAGGGGTGAGATTTGCGAAGTGGTTGAAAAACTCTTTGGTGGCCAGGCCCCGGGGTGGACAAGATTCATCCTGAGTACCTCAAGGCACTGGATGTTGTAGAGCTGTCATGGTTGACACGCCTCTGCAACATTGTGTGGAGGTTGGGTACAGTGCCTTTGGCGTGGCAAACCGGGGTGGTGGTTTGTCTTTTCAACAAGGGGGACCAGAGTATATGTCCCATCTTTAGAAGGATTACACTTCTCAGCCTCCCTGGGAAAGTCTATGCCAGAGTTCTGGAGAGGAGAGTCTGACTGCTGGTCAAATCTCGGATTCAGGAGGAGCAATGTGGTTTTCGGCCTTGCTGTGGCACATTGGACCAACTCTTTACCTTCTCGAGAATCCTCATTGGTTCGTGGGAGTTTGCCCAGCCAGTCCACATGTGTTTTCAGGACTTGGAGAAGGCATTCGACCATGTCCCTTATGGTCTCTTGTGGGGCGTGCTGCGAGAGTATGGGGTATTGTTGTTGTTGCTATGAGCTATCCGGTTGTTATACGACTGTTACGCTTTTTGCACAAGATGGCGCCCACAGTGGTCGCCATGGTGCTTCGCTGCGCCCTTTGTTTGTTTTTGTTTGTCAATTGTGTGTCTGCCTGCTCTTATACCCGTGAAGAGCTTCTAAATATCAGGACTTTCACTCCCACGGACCTACTCCCAGTTTTTTTTAGCTCCTGCCGCCGATCTGGTTCATTGCTTGGCTTGAAAAGTGAGACGGCGAAAGAGAGGAAGACGAGCGGGCGCTCTCGTCCGGCTCCGCAGGAGAGGCACGCACATGGCTTGGCCTGGCATATTTCTGTCCAATGCCAATTCTCTCTCTAACAAGGTAGATGAACTGAGACTGCTGATGCGTTTTAAGGACCTCTCTTCCTCGGCTGCCCTCTGTTTTACCGAGACCTGGCTCAGGGAAAATACACCGGACAGCGCGCTGCTCCTCGAGGGATTTCAGCTGTTTCGTGCTGATCGTGACACAGAGCTCTCCGGTAAATCCTCAGGAGGAGGAGTCTGCTTCTACATCAACAGCAGCTGATGCTCTGATGTAACGGTAATTTCCAAACACTGTTCCCCGCCCTGGAATTTCTTTTTATTAACTGCAAGCCATTTTATTCCCCGCGGGAGTTCGCCTCATTCATCCTCGTCGCTGTGTACGTCCCTCCCGACGCGGACGCGCACGAAGCTCAGCACGCGCTCGCGGATCACATCCAACACACGGAGCGGACTTTTCCAGACTCTCTGGTTATTGTGGTTGGCGACTTTAACCAGAGCAATCTGAGCCACGATCTCCCCCGCTACAAACAGTTTATTAAATGCCCCACCAGAGGAATAAACACGCTGGATCACTGTTACACTACAGTGAAGGACGCATATCGCGCTGTTCCCCGCGCTGCGCTCGGACTATCTGATCACGTGATGGTCCACCTCATTCCCACATACAGACAGAGATTGAAGCTCACTAAACCTGTTGTGAGCACTACGAAGAAATGGACCAGTGAAGCTGAGGAGAAGCTGGAAATGTGCATGGAAATAACTGATTGGGGTATGTTTAAAGGAGCCACGCATGATTTGGATGAGTACACGGACACTGTGGACTCTTATATCCACTTTTGTGAGGAGAGCATTCTTCCATCGCGCACCAGGGTGAGGTACTCTAATGATAAGCCCTGGTTCACTGCTAAGCTCAGACAGATCAGGAAGGAGAAGGAAGCAGCGCTGAAAAGTGGAGACAGGGGCTGCTACAGGGAGGTTAAATATCGGTTTAACAGAATGCTGAGGAGAGCTAAATCTGTGTATTCTGAGAGACTCCAGCAGCAGTTCACTGCTAATGACTCGGCTTCTGTGTGGAGAGGACTGAGGCAAATCACCAACTATCGGCCTCAGGCTTCTAAAGGTCAGGATGACAAAGCCCTTTGTCAAAGACTGTCCCAACACTATGCCCGTTTTGACACCTCGTCAACTGTGTCCAACTCCCCCCTTCCCTCCAGCTCCACAGCCTCCACGATCCCTACTTCATCAAAGGCGCCCCCCCTCCTCCCCCCTGCCCTTGTCATCAGTGAGCAGGACGTGCTCAAACAGTTCTCCAGACTGAACCCGCGCAAGGCCCCCGGTCCAGACGGCGTGTCTCCCTCCACCCTAAGACACTGTGCGAAAGAGCTGGCTCCTGTCTTCACAGACATTTTTAACACCTCCCTTAAGCTATGCCACGTGCCGACCTGCCTCAAATCCTCCACCATCATCCCTGTCCCCAAGAAGCCACAGATCACTGGACTTAACAACTACAGACCTGTAGCGCTCACCTCTGTAGTCATGAAGTCCTTTGAGCGCCTGGTCCTGCCCCACCTCAAGTCCATCACCACTCCCCTCCTGGACCCGCTGCAGTTTGCCTACCGAGCCAACAGGTCTGTAGACGACGCAGTCAACCTGGCCCTCCACTCCATCCTGCAGCACCTGGACTCCCCGGGAACCTACGCCAGGATCCTGTTTGTGGACTTCAGCTCCGCATTCAACACCATCCGCCCCGCTCTGCTCCGGGACAAGCTGTCCCTGCTCAACGTGCCTGACTCCCTCTGCAGGTAGATCACCGACTTCCTGATGGACCGGAGGCAGCATGTGCAGCTGGAAAAGACTGTCTCACACTCTGCTAGCATCAGCACCGGATCACCCCAGGGCTGTGTACTTTCCCCCCTACTCTTCTCCCTTTATACCAACTCCTGCACCCCCAGCCACCAAGTCAAGTTGATCAAGTTTGCGGACGACACCACCCTCATCGGGCTCATCTCCAACGGCGACGAGTCCGCCTACAGGAGAGAGGTGGCCCAGCTGGCGTCCTGGTGCAACAACAACAACCTGCAGCTGAACGCTCTGAAGACAGTGGAGATGATTGTGGACTTCAGGAAAGTCACAACCCCTCTGCCCCCCCCTCACCCTCACAGGCTCTCCCATCACCACTGCTGATTCCTTCCGCTTCCTAGGCACCACCATCACCAGGGACCTCAAGTGGGAGCCGACCATCAGCTCCCTCATCAAAAAGGCCCAGCAGAGGATGTTCTTCCTGCGGCAGCTGAGGAAGCTCAAGCTACCCACCAAGATGTTAGTGCAGTTCTACACAGCCATCATCGAGTCCATCCTCACCACCTCCATAACCGTGTGGTACACAGGAGCCACTGCCAGGGACAGACTAAGGCTGCAGCGCATCGTGCCCACTGCTGAGAAGGTGATCGGCTGCAAGCTCCCATCTCTCCAGGATCTGTACATCTCCAGGACCCGGAGGCATGCTGGCTGGATCATAGCCGATCCCTCACACCCTGGTCACGTACTGTTTGCCCCTCTCCCCTCAGGTAGAAGACTTCGGTCCATCCAGACTAAAACCTCCCGTCACATGAACAGCTTCTTCCCCTCTGCCATCAGACTGCTGAACACTAAGTGACTTATTGACTCTCGTGCACTATGTACAGCAGCTCAACCAGACTCATGTCAATCATCACTGTTTTCTTCCTGCATTACCGACTGCACTATATGGTTCTCCACATTATCTGCTGCTCGCTAATATATTTAAACTGCTGACTAGTATTACTCACTCTTATTCTACACTTTATTGCATGTATAGTTTATTTCTTTTATTTTATCATGTTTAATGTTGCAGCATTGCACCGAGACAAATTCCTAGTTTGTGTACTACATGAACAATGGCAATAAATCTGATTCTGATTCTGATTCTGACTGTTGCAAGAGTTTGGTTTGCATTGCCAACACACAGTTGAACTCGTTTCCAGTGAGAGTTGGACTGCCCTTTGTCACCAATCCTGTTCATAATTTTTTTGGACAGGATATCTAGGTGCAGCCAAGGATTGGAGGGTGTCATGCTCAGTGAGCATAGGCTCTCATCTCTGCTGTTTGCAGATGATGTTGTCCTGTTGGCTTCATCGAGCAATGACCTACAAGTCTTATTTGGACGGTTTGCTACTGAGTATGAAGCAGCTGGGATGACAGTCAACACTTCCAAGTCTGAGTCCCTGGTCCTCAGCTGGAAAAGAGTGGATTGTCCTCTCCGGGTTGGGGACAAGCTCCTCCCCTAAGTGTTGAAGTTTAAGTATCTTGGGGTCTCATTCACGAGTGAGGGGAGAATGGAGCGGGAGATTGACAGATGGATTGGAGCAGCACCTGCAATGATGTGGACATTGTACCAGTTTGTTGTGGTGAAGAGGGAGCTCAGCTCTAAAGCAAAGCTGTCAATTTACCAGTCAATCTACATTCCTGCTCTCACCTATGGCCATGAGCTTTGAGTAATGACTGAAAGAATGAGATCGCGGACACAAGTGGCTTAAATGAGCTTTCATTGTAGGATTGCTGGACTCACCCTTAGAGATAGGTCGAGGAGCTCAGTCATCCAGGAGAGGCTGAGTTGAAGAAGAAGAAGCCATCTTTATTGTCATTCAACCCATACAGGGGTCATGTACAGCAGAACAAAATAATTTCTCTCCTATCTACAACGTTAATCACATCTAGAATCAGAGCAGCCGCTGCCATGCAAGGTACGGCCACAAACAACTTGCCGCTGCTTCTCCACATTGAAAGGAGCCAGTTGAGGTGGTTTGGGCATCTCATCAGGATGCTTCCTAGACACCTCCCACTTGATGTGTTTTGGACACGTTCTACTGGGAGGAGACCCCGGGGCAGACCCAGGACACTCTGGAGAGACTATGTCTCCCAGCTGGCCTGGGAACATCTTGGTATCGTCTCTGAAGTGCTGGAGTAGGTGGCAGGGGAGAGTTAAGTCTGGGCTTCTCTGCTTGAGCTGCTGCCTCCGTGACCCGGACCTCCAGAACAATGGTAGATGATGTGTGTATGGATGGATGGATGGATGGATGGATGGATGAATAACCATCTGGTATAGAGAATAAAGAAGATTTAAAATGCAAACTATGACCTCTTTTCTTCCAGTTCTTCCCAGTTTCTCCATCCTGGTGGAACCAAAAACAAACTATATTAGCCACAACCAGTTTACACATTTTGAATTCAAAGTATCTGCCAGGTGAGTAAACATTGTATACCAGGTTAAAGTTGTCTAAAGTCCCAATTATGAGTTGTCCTATTTGTGGCAGGTATCTCCATGGTGCCCCGGTGGCTGACGGTGTGGTGTTTCTGCGCTATGGCTACGTTAGCGGGAACAGTCCCGCAGTTATCTTCCCCCGGTCAATCAGTAAACAAATAGTAAGAAACACAGAAGAAGACCTCTGACCATGATTTTTTTTTTGATATAATCTAACATATTTACATGAACTGTTAGGCATGTTAGCGTTTGGGTCCATGAATGTCTTCTTCTGCATTTGCTTGTGTCTCCTTCAGTTGTCCTCCAAAGGTGAAAGAGATGTGATTGTGAACATTCAGGACATTCTGTCCAGACTTGATGGACCCCTGGACCTCAATGATCTGGTGGGGAAGTACCTGTACATAGCTGTACTCCTGGAGGAGAGGACAGGTATAGAAACACAAACACCACTGCATTTGTCCACTTCAGGGTTACGTTGTGTGATCTTGTTTTCTTCACAGGTGGGCTCACTCAGGAGGCAGAGTTTGCTTCGGTGAAGTTCGTCAAATCTCCTTACACGCTGAGGCTGGTATCCACGCCCCCCTTTATCAAGCCTGGGCTTCCCTATAAGATACAGGTGGGTCTTGGGGTACCTTTACCAGACATTACATGTCACCTGCTCTGCTATAACTAGGCTTTTAAGTGTTTACTGCTCTAATCTGAATTTGGGTCAGGCATTGGTTTTCCTGCTATTGGTAGCCATGGAATCCAGTACTGCCTGAGCCAAACTAAACTGGTGACCCCATCTAGTCAATAGCCTGGATGAGGAGGTCAACTGAGCACCCTACTAGAACATAATACGAGATCAATCACAAGGTCTTTGGTGGACCACCCCAGGTCTACTCCCACTCCATCCTCTGGCATCACCAAAGAGTGGAGATTAACAGACCTGTCTACTGGCCAGCCACTGCAGCATGGCATCATGGGGTGGCAGTGGGTCAGGAAGTAGAGCGGATTGCCCAATAACCAGAGGGTTGGCAGTTCGAATCCCGCTCTCCCCAGACATCCTGCCGTTGTGTCCCTGGGCAAGACACTTTACCCACCTTGCCTCCAGTGTCCATGACACTGGGTATGAATGTGTATAAATGTTCGGAAGTGGTTGGAGAGGCCATTGGCATGGATTGGCACCCATGTTTCCATCAGTCTACCCCAGGGCAGCTGTGGATACAGAGGTAGCTTACTAGTACCATTGTTTGTGGAGTGAATGAATAATGTATCCATTGTAAAGCATCTTTGAGTGTCCATGAACAGCGCTATATAAATCTGATGCATTATTATTATTATCAATGTCAGCATGTCCTTGCTTGCTTGACCTCATTCTAGACTTGCTTAGAGAGTGAATCTCACTGGGGAATGGAGGAACATCTGTCCTCCCCCTCTTGTACCCCCCAGTCATGGGTTAAATGATCAGCTTTTGTAACAGCTGTGAGGGCAGTCCTTGGAATGAGGATCCTGGTCGGTTGCTTGCGCCTGCCCCAGTGTCTGCACATTGCATTTTCCGCCCCTACCGCCAAAGCTGGGTGTCAGGAAGATAGGGTGGTTTTGGGCTTGCACACTCCACCACCACCATAATCATCAGGTGCAGGTGTCTTGTTTTGGCTGCTGCATTACTTACCATCAGTATCATTATCACATGAATAGAAGTCCTGCGGCGAGGAATGAGGTGGCGACGGGGGCAGGAAGAGGTACTTCTGGGAGCCTCTAGTCATGTCTCCCCACGCATGGCGGTCCAAGTGTGATGGTCGCTCTGGTGTCGACCCAGAGCAATGGCCCAGTTTGTATCTTGGCCAGATGACAAGGCAGCCCTTTTTAGGGATAGAACTGCCTTCTCCAGACGGAGAGAGAGGGAGAAAAGGACCCCTAAAGAAAGCTTGCTTCAGGAGGTAGAGCAGGTCGTCTAATAACCCGATGGTTGGCGGTTTGAATCCCGCTCTCCTCAGATATCCTGCCGTTGTGTCCCTGGGCAAGACACTTCACCCGCATTGCCTCCAGTGCCCATAACACTGGGTATGAATGTGTATATATGTATAAAAAAATGTTCGGTGGTAGCCAGAAAGGCCATTGGCGCAGATTGGCTGCCATGTTTCCGTCAGCCTGCCCCAGGGCAGCTGTGGCTGCAGAAGTAGCTTGCCACTACCATTGTCTGTCTGGAGTGAATGAATAATGTACCTATTTGTAAAGCGTCTTTGAGTATATATGATAAAGTGCTATATAAAACAGATGCATTATTATCATTATTATTATTATTATTATTTTGGCTTGCTCGCTAGCCGCGGCGGGCTGGTCATCCACATCTGCGGTCAAAAAATGAAAGAAATGAAGAAAGTGAAAAACACAATAAACATAGCCACTTGGAATGTTTGTACCCTCCAAGACAGTGACAACAGTCTGCGATGTCGGACAGCCATTGTGGCTCAAGAATTACTCCGCTACAACATCACAATAGCTGCCCTTAGTGAGACTCGGTTGCCTGACTTGACACAGATCACTGAGCATGGGTCTGGCTACCCGTTCTATTGCAGTGGGCGCCTGATTGACGAGAGATGACAGTCAGGAGTCGGCTTTGCCCTCAAGACATGTTACGTCAACCTGCTTGACTCTCTACCGCATGGGGTCAGTAATCAACTTATGGTGCTCCACCTGAAGCCCGATACTGGGTACATAACATCTGTTAGTGTGTATGCACCAACTATGACACACAGACAAGAGCAAGGAATGGTTCTGTGAGGTACTAGACCGTGTTATTCAAAACACTCCTCAAGTTGGTGATGGGGATTTCAACGCTCGCGTGGGAGCTGCATGGACCACCTGGAAGAACGTTATTAGCCACCATGGTGTTGGAAAGGAGAATTCCAACGGCACCTTGCTTCTCTGCTTGTGCGCCCAGTATCAATTATCCATTACCAACACGTTCTTCCAACAGGTGAACAAACTGAAATCCACATGGATGCATCAGCGTTCAGGCCATTGGCATCAGATTGACTTTGTCATTACACGACAGCGGGACATCAAGGACGTGCACCTTACCAGAGCAATGAGGGGAACGACATGTCTCTCAGACCACCGGTTGTTGTGGTCAAGAATCCCGTTCTCCTTCAAGCCCCCACAGCGCAGGGTTTGGAAGACACCCGTGAAGAAGCTCAACGTGGCCAAGCTCGGCTCACTGGAGGCCAGGACCCAACTGAAGTAGCAACTTGTCACGAAACTTACTGACATTGACGATGCCCTTTTTGAAACCATTGACAGCCATTGGACTTTACTTCGTGATAATATCTATGAAGTTGGGGAGGAAGTTCTCGGCTTCATCAAATGCAAGCATCGGGATTGGTTCGATGAAAACAATGTAGTAGCCATCCAATTGTTGCACCGTCTTGGCCGTGCCTATCTTGAGTATTGAGTATGTGAATGATAAGAGCTCAATTGCAAAGAAGGACACCTACCACCATGTCCGGCAGACAGTGCAAGTTTCGCTGCGTAGTATGATGGACCAGTGGTAGATTGCTAGAGCTGAGGACCTCCAGGAAGCTGCCGACAAGAACGACATGAAAGAGTTCTATGATGGCCTGAATGCGGTCTACGGTCCGACATCACAGGGCAGTACGCCACAGTACTCTTCAGATGGTCAGACGCTCATTAGGGAGCCGGCTCTCATCCTGGAGTGTTAGGTAGAACACTTTAATGGTGTCCTGAACTGCCAATCTGTGATCTCTGATGAAGCCATCGCACAGCTTCCTCAGAGACCTATCATAGAGGAGCTGAATGTCCCACCAATGGTTACTGAGATTAAAGATGTTATCAAACAGACATCTAGTGGTAAGGCAGCTGGTGGAGATGGTGTCCCGCCGGAGATCTATAAGTGTGGTGGTAACATTGTCATCGCCCGTCTCGCCCAGTTACAGTTAGGACCAGAAATATTTGGACAGTGACACAAGTTTTGTTATTTTAGCTGTTTACGAAAACATATTCAGGATACAATTATATAATCAATATGGGGTTAAAGTGCAGACTCTCAGCTGTAATTTGAGAGTATTCACATCCAAATTGGAGCAAGGTTTTAGGAATTACAGCTCTTCAATACGTAGCTGCCTCTTTTTCAAGGAACCGAAAGTAATCGGACAATTGACTCAGAAGGCTGCAAAAACAAAAAAAATAACAAGGCTGCATGGGCTCTTCCCTCGTTAACCTGTCATCAGTTAAGCAGTTAAAAGGTCTGGAGTTGATTCCAGGTGTGGCGTTTGCATTTGGAAGCTGTTGCTGAACACACAACATGCGGTCAAAGGAGCTCTCAATGGAGGTGAAACAGACCATCCTGAGGCTGAAAAAATAAAGAAGAAATCCATCAGAGAGATAGCAGAAATGTTAGGAGTGGCCAAATCAACAGTTTGGTACATTCTGAGAAAAAAAGAGTGCACTGGTGAGCTTGGGAACTCAAAAAGGCCTGGACGTCCACGGAAGACAACAGTGGTGGATGATCGCAGAATCCTTTCCATGGTGAAGAACAATCCCTTCACAACATTCACGCAAGTGAAGAACACTCTCCAAGAAGTAGGTGTACAGTGATCCCTCGCTACTTCGCGCTTCACCTTTCGCGCCCTCAGTGCATCGCGGATTTTTCAAAAATATTGATCAAAAATTCAAAATTGAGAAATAACGGGCGGGCGCTAGCAGAAGGCAGGGAAACTACATTAGACCATCAGGTATCAACACGGAGAGCCCGCACAACTCAAAAAATCCACCTCTCTGTTCGCTGTTCTCGGCTCGGAAATCTCGCAAGCTGATTGGCCGAGACGTTTCACCCCGCAAGCTGATTGGCCGAGACGTTTCACCCACCTCCTCTCCCTGCCGAGCGCCCATGAAGGAAGGAAGACCGCATTCATTGCTCTTTATCGCTCGTGTTACGTAGTCTCGCAGCGTGGAACTTTTTGCTGTTCTCTTGTGCCATTTTGTGCGAAATAGTATTCCCGTCGAGCCACTACGCCGCCTCCTGCAGCTTCTCCAGCTGCCCTCGATGATCCTGCGCTTCTAGCACCTGACGATGAGGCGTCACCTGATGAGCAGTAAAGCTCTCATTAACCTGTGAAGTAAATCATCTTCATCTTGAGTTACGTATCTTGTTATAAGAATAAAAGAGTTCTAAAAACATATTTATGTACACTTTATTTACATCTACGTATGTATGTACACGTACACACACACACACGTATCATATGAGAGAGAGAGAGTGAGAGAATGAACGTACATATTATTTATGGATGACGTCATTAGGGGTGACGCTACTTCGCGGTTTTTCACTTTTCGCGGTCGGTTCTGGAACCCATTAACCGCGATAAGTGAGGGATCACTGTATCAGTATCTAAGTATACCATAAAGAGAAGACTTCATGAGAGTAAATACAGAGGATTCACCACAAGGTGCAAACCATGAATCAGCCTCAAAAATAGAAAGGCCAGAATTGAATTGCCAAAAAACACCTGAAGAAGCCAGCCCAGTTCTGGAACAGCATTCTTTGGACAGATGAGACTAAGATCAACCTGTACCAGAATGATGGGAAGAAGAAAGTTTGGAGAAGAATTGGAACAGCTCATGATCCAAAGCACACCACATCTTCTGTAAAACATGGTGGAGGCAGTGTGATGGCATGGGCATGCATGGCTTCCAATGGCACTGGGTCACTTGTGTTTATTGATGATGTGACAAAAGACAGAAGCAGCCAGATGAATTCTGAAGTGTATAGGGATATCTTTCTGCTCAGATTCAGCCAAATGCAGCAAAGTTGATTGGACGGCGCTTCACAGTACAGATGGACAATGATCCAAAACATACTGCAAAAGCAACCCAGGAGTTTTTTAAAGCAAAGAAGTGGAATATTCTGCAATGGGCGAGTCAATCACCAGATCTCAACCCAATCGAGCATGCATTTCACTTGCTCAAGACAAAACTTAAGGCAGAAAGACCCACAAACAAGCAACAACTGAAGACAGCTGCAGTAATACCTGGCAAAGCATCACAAAGGAGGAAACCCAGCGTTTGGTGATGTCCATGGGTTCCAGACTTCAGGCAGTCATTGCCTGCAAAGGATTTTCAACAAAATATTGAAAAGTAACATTTTACTTAGGGTTATGTTTATTTGTCCAATTACTTTTGAGTCCCTGAAATGAGGAGCGTTTGTATAAAAATAGCTACAATTCCTACATGTTTAATCATATTTTTGTTCAACCCCTTGAATTAAACATTAAAGTCTGCACTTCAATTCCATTGTAGTTGTTTCATTTCAAATCCAATGTGGTGACATGCAGAGCCCAAATCATGAATATTGTGTCACTGTCCAAATATTTCTGGGCCTAACTGTATTTGCCACCATATCGGAGTAGGAGGCAGTTCCACAAGACTTCAAGGATGCAATGATTGTTCACCTGTACAAGCATAAGGGAAACCGCCACTGCTGTGATAATCACAGAGGAATATCGCTCCTCGCCATCGCTGGTAAGATTCTAGCATGTGTGATCATAAACCACCTCAATCACTATGTTATTGACAACATCATTCCCGAAAGTCAGTGCAGCTTTCGAGCAGGACGAGGCACCATTGACATGATGTTTGCAGCCAGGCAAATACAAGAGAAGTGCCAAGAACAAAATTGTGATTTGTTCATAGTGTTCATAGACCTGACTAAGGTCTTCGACTCTTTTGGGAGAGAGGGCCTGTGTAAGCTGCTCACCAGGGTCGGGTGCCCTCCTAATATTGTCAGTATCATCCGCTCATTCCACAATGGCATGGCCGGGCATGTGGTTGAGAGTGGTTTAATCTCCGATCCATTCCCTATCATCAACGGCACTAAGCAGGGGTGTGTTATGGCCCCACTGCTCTTTAGTATCTGTGGTGGTTTGGGCTGGGTCAGACCAGGCTGCACTTTGTTGTTGTCAGTATTTATTATTTGGTCTTCATTATCTTCTTTGGGTCTTTATTTCCATCTTGGTCTTATTGTTATTATCATTATTATTATCAGTATTATTATTATGATCATCCATCAAAGCTACATTGCCCCCCCCCCTTCCCTCGCTACAGATGACGGATTACACTCGGATGTGGCATGTTTCCACAGCAGTGCAGTTACCGCGGCCCCCCCCCCACGCTACAGAATAGTAGCGGCGGGGGGGGGGGGGGGGTCATGGTCCGGAGGCGTGCGCCGCACAGTTGTAATTTACCGATCGGTCAAAAGTCATTTTTGATTAAAATTTTCAGGGATAAAAAATAATTTGGCTTATAACACCTTACCTCTTCACAGCCACATTGTCCTGGCGAACTTCGATTCCTCACTGTCAGACGAACGCGACGCTGGTCCACTCGTGGTTCTGGTCTCGCGACCCGATCAAAACATAATTCCATTATTGCAGTTTTGTGCCTCCATGATTGCGGTTTTTGGCGAACGATTTTTCAAAACAAATAACAGTAGTAATTAAAAAAAGACTGACGAAGGCATGTGTGTCACTCAGCCTTCATCGTCAGCCTCCGTCGGTCTATGACCATGGAAGAAATCACAACATCTACTCTGCTGGAACCAAAACAAAATAAGCACCGCCTGTGGCCGAACGTGCACGAATGGCACTCCCTGTCACACAGGTTGCATTTGTGGGTGGTCTCCGTGCTGCTGGGTCTGTGGGGTTCTTCCTGCGTCCTTTTTTGATCCGCTGCAGCAGCCAGTCTTCACCCAGCCTTAAAAAAAACAGCTCGCGAACTTCTTTGCTTCAATTGGCTCACTGCATTCACAGTGTTGGGAGGTGGGTCCTTCTGGCTAGGTTTTCATTCATTGGTTCTTCAAGGTTTCAGAAACCCAATTCAAAGCTCTTATTAGTCGAATGAGAGGTCAATCAGATGAACTAATCTGTTCGCGGCTGTGTCTGCAGCTTTTATTTTCAGTGCGCGCTTGGACGCCATCACCACCTACATCACCACCATCAGGATCTCCATCATGCGTCCGAGCCCTCATGTGCTCTAGGACGCAGAGACTTGCCCGTCCGCGGTACAACGGAGCGCAAGAGGTTAAATTATGCTTCAACTTCACCCCGCGAGTGAGTCTGTGCTTCTGCCCATGAGGGCCAACCAAGACAGTATCGTCTTCGCCGCAATGCTGCTTGATGCTTTCAAGGACTGCGACAGGGGCGTAAGGATTCGGTTTCGCACTGATGGCAATGTATTCAACTTGCAATGTTTAAAGGCTAAAACAAAGAAGTCATGCATGATGCTGCGAGATCTTCTCTATGCTGACGACTGCGCACTCATCGCTCACACTCTTGAAGACGCGCAGTTCATCGTTGACCAGTTTGCTAGAGCAACAAATTGTTATGGACTCACTCTAAGTATCAAGAAGACAGAGGTTTTATATCAACCTCGTCCTGGCACGCTCCCGATAAATCCTGTTATTACCATCAGTGGTGAACCCCTCAAGGCAGTTGACAAGTTCTGCTACCTGAGGTGCACCATCTCGCAAAACACAAAGATTGATGATGAAGTTACCCACTGCATAAGCAAGGCTAGCACGTCCTATGGACGCCAACAGCATCATCTATGGTCAAAGTGTGGCATTCATCTAAGCACCAAGATCAAGGTCTATCGCACCATTGTTTTATCTACACTTCTCTATGGGTGCGAGTTGTGGACAACCTATCATCTCCATGTGAAGAAATTTGAACAGTTTCACATGCGGAGTTTAAGGAAGCTGTGTGGAATCACGTGGTGAGACAAAGTTGCCAATACTGAAGTCCTCCGTCGCTACAATATCACCAGCATCGAGTCATCCATCATACGTGCTCAGTTGCGCTGGACAGGCCATGTTGTTCGGATGACAGATCAGCGCATTCCCAAAATCCTGTTATTTGGCCAGTTGGACAAAGGGCAGAGGTCACGGGGCGGTCAGTGGAAGCGGTATAAAGACGTGCTCAAAGCCTCACTCAAGTCATGTGGGATTAATCCTATGACATGGGAAATGCAGGCCAAGAACCGTCCCCTTTGGCAAAAGATTTGCTATGAAGGTGTTGACCTGTTCGAGAGAGATAGAACTGCCCGTTTGAATGCCCGCCACGAAGCATGTCACAGTGCTGCCAAGCAACAGAGACGTCTACTGCAGTCATGTCACCCACTCAGCCAATTATGTACTACATCTGTTCCAATTGCGGTATGCCATGTGCTTCACATATCTGCCTTATAAGTCATCGCCGTCACAAGCACCCCCTTACACTTTAATGCAGCCAGAAGGCGGGAGATCCGTCATTGGCGATGGCTCAATCCATCAGAGAGTGATTCTGGTCATCACAAAAGCCAGTGTTACATAATACCCCCTTTACACAGAGATGGAGATCATTGAGAGATCTGGCCAATTTTTGATTGATCAATGATCTTCAGTAATCTCCACAGTCATCAAGGTCTCCTCAAAGTTTTGACGAAGTCCAGAACACAAATCTTCAACACGATCCCAAAGCTCAAAAATTGTGCCAATCTCTATGATCTCCAGACTGTGTAAAGGGGTCCTAACCTTTGTGGTACTCAGGAAATTAACTCTCATAGTGGCTCTAACATCACCCAGGTCAATATATTTAGGGTGTACTCTCTAACAATGCAAGAATTGACAGTGAAATCATGTGTGTCATTTTACGTAAGATCTAGAAAGTCACTTTGTGATCTTCCCCAGAAAATGCTGCTTCTAAGGCCTTGCGCTGCATATAACCATGCTGCTCAAGCATCTAGAGGACACGCGAGCACACCCGAGCAGCAGGGAGCCGGCTTGCCACAGGGATACAAAGCTGCACAGCTGGCGAATGGGAGACCCAAGTTCCCGGTGTGCTTGACCAGAGATGCTGAACATTGCCTGGGGATTTGGGTTCTCATACCACCAGAATTGTGGAGAGAGGTGACAGGATCTTACTGTATGTTGTGTGCTGCCTCGATCACTGCGATAGGGCTTCTGGCTCCTATGTTCATGTCCCACATACATGGTTGGCCAGCCGCCGGTTCCGTACACTTCCTGTTTCATACTCGCGCAGGTCGTGCACCGTGTGGACGTTTGTGATGCATGGTTGGTCTGGCCGTTTCTCTCCGCTGTCAAGTTGGTGTTGGATTTTTAATGTTTAGACATTATCTGGCATCGCTGCGTGTGATACAGTGCTAACAGCTTTAGCAGCAAAAAACAACAACCATTCACACTTGCATAAATAGTTACAGGATATACTAACAGGGTGAGGGTTCAAAGTTTGGTTCAGCAGTGTGGAGACAGTGGTATCCTTAGAATAAGCTTTGTGACGAAACCCAAGTTATACTCTCCAAGGTTTATGTGGTGAAATGACCAGAACAGAGTATAAAAAGCTTGGGCTAAACAACTCCAGAATGTCTGTGAATATTTTTGCCACTTTTCTTATGGAAATATAACAGCTATGGCAGGAAATGGGCTGGATTGGATCAGTTAGGGTGGCAAATAATAGAGCAGTGGTTGGGTATCAAGGCTGGGTTGATATTCCGTAGCAAACCCGGAGCGGCTAAAAGGGCTCCACACAGACAGAATTGATACAAAGGTTGTGTATTTTTCTGAGAAGTGAGTATTTTGACATTTTTTCAATGTTCACATGACCAATAGATGCATTTCAGAAGGTTAAAACCTTCAAAGTAATTAGCTGTTTTTCCCTCTCCACAGGTGGTGGTGAAGGATCACCTGGGCAAGCCGGTGAAGCAGGTTCCAATTCGTGTTACAGAGGGAGAGCTGTTCTTTGACAGGAAGAACACAGAGGTCCTTAACTGCTCCCCAGACGTTCCCACCAGTCAGTCTGATGGCCTCGCCTTCCTGATCTGCAACACTCAGGCAGGGGCATCGAAGGCAGTTCTAAAGGTAGGCCGTTGGTGTTTCATGTGTTGTGTTGGGCTCTTTTATGAATAAAGACTGCTGCTTTGGGTGTTCACGGAGCCTCCTTTATTGACTGGCTGCAACAACATTAACACACGAACTCTGCCATAATAACATGTCCTCCGTGCAGTACTCAGACAACACTTAGGCATGGTCTGCCCTCTAGTGGTAGCGCACATAAACCCTGTAATGCTCTAGCTTACACCACATCCCCCTTACTAAAGTTATGTAGACCAATCTAAGCTGTAAACACACAATACATTCTTTTCCTTTTGGTCAACTAACTATGTGTAACGTGGATGGTTTTCTGCGTGCTTGTGTTGGTGCAGGAAGTACACAGGCAGGGACTTGTTGCTCACGCTGTCTTTATTCTGGTCAAGTATCAGAAAAAGCACACAATAACAGTCTGCAGCTGCATATGTCACGATCTCCAGCAGTGAAAATCTTTTTTCTCTCTTTTTTTTCTTTAGAAAAAAAATATAAAAAAAACATATAAAACAAAGCCTACCTGGTCAAGTATCAGAAAAAGCACACAATAACAGTCTGCAGCTGCATATGTCACGATCTGCACACGGACAGTAAAAGAAAATGAATATCTTAACAAAATGAAATGACAGCAAACCATACAGAAGAATGCTGCGCTAGCAATAACTGACTAGCTGCTCATTCAACGTGGTCACACATTCACTCGACAATAAAGTTACTATTTTTACTTAGAATAACCTGAAACTTCGTAAATACATGGTAGTAATGCTCATGACCACTCTACAAGATATAAACCTTTGTATGCATGGCTTCACAACATTTAAAGTATAAATATAGCAACAGCTCTATTACATTGCACTTACCTCCAGCAGTGAAAATCTTTTTCTCTGCTGGGGTAAGTGCCGTGTGCAAAGAAAACTATCTATGCAGCTGCGAAATAAAACCACCAGGAGGCTCCAAAAACTATGTAAAAATGAAAAGCACATCTATTTTAAAGAAATTCAAAAAGCTAAATTCTGACTCTGTTACACCCACCCCCACTGAATTTCGCCCAAAATTACAGATGTGCAACGCACTGTGATCACCGCAAGTCAAAAGAAAACATGACATGGTTACACATACTCCAACTTTAAAAGTATCCCCTAAAGGATGAAGTGGAAAGAGAGTGGCGCCAAACTCACTTCCAACTTCTGGAAGTAGGATGCCGTCTACACCCCACACAAACCATCTACACTGTGTACCAAAAGCCACTAGGAAAACAAGAAAATAAAAACTTTCACTATATGACTATCCATGTCACATGCTGACATATACTGTGTGTGTAAAAGAAACTTCTAATCATGAAAAATTTGAAACACTGACCTACAAACGGCCTGCATGGATGGGTGTGTGCGAGTAATCTCTTGACTGGACATGGTCTGAATCAGTCTATCAACTGGCTTTATAATGCGTCCAAACCTAGACCTCAACCGTGTAGATACACTGGGATTTTCAGGCTGTGTAACAGAAGCTACCGTGACAGCACTCTGTGTGTGACTAGTGTTGTCAGTCTGTGTTATGACAGTCTGTCCGTCTGTCTGTGTATATGTGAGTGCATCTACCCCACAACTGGCAGTCTGTCCACCCATGTGACTAACATCTCCACTAGAGTTAGTGTTAGTCACGGGACTGAAATCAGAGGCAATGGACAGGCCACTCGGACAGTCTCTCACAGACTTCTCCGGGTCACTCTGAGAGACAGAGAGGCCAGGTCTTCTGCACACAACATCAGATGACTCCACCTGGGATGGTTCAAGGAATGGTGACTGAGCAATCCACTCAACAGTCCTCCCCACAGGGTCCATAGACTCCGGTACAGCAACTGAGTCACGCACCGCACTCTCGCCTGGCTTGTGTCCCATCTTTGTTCCCTGAGATCCCGGGCTAGAACACAGATCCACACAATTTTCACTCACACTATCAGGTAAGGAACCATGACTCTCGTCACTTTGGTCTGACAGCTGAGCAGAAGACAAAGATGAAACTGGGTCAGCTAGTACACCTGTGTCGTCTACTGGCAGGAAGTTGACCAGCATCAACAAATTACGATGGACGACCCTCTCCTGTCCCGTCTCAGGATTCTGGATCCGGTAAGTGTGAGTGGAGGTGTTGGCATCTACAACAGTGTAAATTGTGGATTCCCATCTGTCAGCTGTCTTTCGTTTCCCTCTCTCTCGCCTGTTAGACACCAAGACTCTGTCGCCCACAGCAATCAATTTCCCTTTTGCTCGACGGTTGTAAAACTCAGCCTGACGACTCTGCTCCTTGTTGACATGTTCTTGAGCAATAGCCATGGCCTCTTGAAGGTCCTTTGTCAGGGACACTACATAGTGGTCATAACTACTGATTTCAGGATCTTTTAGGATGTTCTTGAAAAGGATGTCAACAGGCAGGCGTGGAACCCTACCATACATGAGGTAGAAGGGGGGGTAGCCTGTGGTCTCATGCACTGTACAGTTATACATGAACGTTAGAGTCTGGAGATGTCGGGGCCAGTTCCGTTTAGCATCAGGTGAGAGGGTACGAATCATGTTACCCAGTGTTCTATTGAAGCGCTCCACGCTACCATTGCCCATTGGGTGGTACAGTGTAGTCCGGGACTTTCTTACACCGGCAACCTTCAACAGCTCACTGATCAGCTGACTCTCGAATGAAGCACCCTGGTCTGAGTGGATTCTCTCGGGAAATCCAAAAATGCAGAAGTACTTTTCCCAGAGTTGCTTTGCCACTTGCTTGGCTGACTGATCTCTACACGGAAAGGCCTGTGCTAGTCTGGTGAAGTGGTCTGCAACCACCAGTACGTCTACAGACTTGTTGTTAGAGTCCTCTGCAGTCCAGAAGTCTATACAAACAATTTCCAGAGGTGTAGAGGTCTTTATACTCTCGAGAGGCGCCCTTCCTTCCGGATCAGCGGTCTTACCGATGACACACCTTGGACACTGGTGGACATACTCCTTCACATCCCGGTCTATATGGGGCCAGAAGAATCTTTGGCGAGCCAGGCTCAGGCTCCTGAACTGCCCCTGATGACCAGCCGTATCATGGATGCCCTTCAGGACCTCAGATCTGAATGAGTCAGGGACGACGAACTGGAATCTCTTTTTCCCAGACAGCTGGTCTTTAGACACCCGGTAGAGGATACCATTGCAAGTAGTCAGTTTCTCCCAGTGCTTCAGGTATCTGATTGCCATGATAGGTTCCTTGCACTTCTCTCTCCTGGACGGCCGTCGGCCACATTCCACAAAGTACAGCACTCTGGAGAGGACAGGATCACTCAACTGTCCTTCACGTAGTTCTCTCTCAGTGAACACAGGCAGGGGGTCTTCATCAGGGGGAACTAGCTGTGGGAGCTGCTGGAGGACATTGACAGCTCGCACCCTGGCACCGGACTCCCATAGACTGTGTGTCTCAAGGATGGCTGAGACTTCCTCTCTAGAGAACGGTCGATTCTTCGCACACTCAGATACATATCACTGTTAAACAACGACACTGCAGCAAAGACATTGAGTTGCTAGCTGTTAGCATGAGGCCTACATATCTCCCGAGAGAACACTCACACGTGATCTGCATTGTTGTTTATGCAAATCCGACGGCGAACGCTGGGACAGCACGTGACGTCATCCATTCAGTAACCAGCAGGCTGCAGACAGAACACCCAGATGCTCTTCTCCTCATCTCAGGCGATTTCAACCATGTTTCACTGTCTCCCATTCTACCCACGTTCACCCAGTATGTCACATGCCACACTAGAGACAATAAAACACTGGATTTATTCTACGCAAACACTAAGGAGGCGTACACCTCATCACAACTACCCCCACTCGGGAGATCGGATCACAACTTGGTTCATCTCCGGCCGGTGTACAAACCCCTAGTGCACAGACAACCTCCGGCCATGCACACTGTGGAGTTATGGTCTGAGGAGACAATGGACACCCTAAAGGGCTGTTTTGAAGCCACCGCCTGGAAGCAGCTCTGCGATCCACATGGTGAGGACATCGATGGCCTCATTCACACCTTCACGGGCTACCTCAGCTTCTGTGTGGACAAATCCGTTCCCACCAAGACCATACGGCGTCACTCAAACAACAAACCCTGGATCAACCCTGAGATAAAACACTTCTGAGAGAGAAGAAGAGGATCTTCAGGTCGGGGAACAGGGAGATGCTGAAGTCCGTACAGAGGGAGCTGAGGAGAAAGATCAGAGAAGGCAAGGACAGCTTCAGGAAGAAGATGGAGGACAAGCTGCAACAGAGCGACATCAGCGGGGTCTGGAGAAACCTCAAAACCATCTCGGGGCTCCAGAATACCTCCCCCCAGGCCACAGGGGGCAGGGAGTGGGCGAACAACCTGAATCTGTTTTTCAATAGATTTGACCAACCGCCCTCCCCCCTGACTGCACAACAACCACTGCTGCCTCTAAAGAAATCAAGTCCTGCTGCCCACTCCCCACTCTACCAACACCCCCCCACTCCCAACACACAGCCCCCCATCCTGACCCTGACCAGGACCCAGGTGAGGACGGAGCTGAGGAAGATCAAGGCGAGGAAGGCGCCGGGACCGGACGGCATCAGCGCAAAGCTCCTCAAGTCCTGTGCAGACCAGCTGTGTGGGATTGTGACGTATATCTTCAACATGAGCCTGAAACTGGGGAGGGTACCACAGCTGTGGAAAACATCTTGTGTGGTACCTGTACCAAAAACTTCCCACCCCAAAGACCTGAACAGCTACAGACCGGTGGCCTTGACGTCCCACTTGATGAAGACCCTGGAGAGACTGCTCCTTGCTCACCTCCGCCCCCTGGTGGAACCAGCGATGGATCCACTCCAGTTCGCCTACCAGCATGGCATTGGGGTGGAGGATGCGGTGATCTTCCTCCTTCACCGTTCTCTGTCCCACCTGGAGAAGCCCGGGAATATGGTGAGGATCATGTTCTTTGACTTCTCCAGTGCTTTCAACACCATCCAACCGATGATCCTGAAGGACAAGCTGCTGCGCGCAGGGGTGGACCAGCACCTGTCATCATGGATCCTGGACTACCTCACGAACCGGCCTCAGTTTGTGAGAACCCGGGACTGTGTGTCCGACACGATCATCAGTAGCACGGGGGCCCCCCAGGGAACGGTGCTGGCTCCCTTCCTGTTCACTCTTTATACTGCGGACTTCTCACACAACACAACACACTGCCATCTACAGAAGTTCTCTGATGACTCTGCGATCGTTGGCCTCATCTCCAATGGAGATGAAGCTGAGTACAGAGGGCTTATCCAGGACTTCGTGGACTGGTGCCATCGGAACTGCCTCCAGATCAACGCGAGGAAAACTAAGGAGCTGGTGGTGGACTGCCGCAGGCATGGGCAGCCCCTCACAGTACCAGTAAATATACAGGGAACAGACATCGAGATGGTGACATCCTATAAGTACCTGGGTATTCATCTGAACAATAAACTAGACTGGTCACACAATACTGATGCACTCTACAAGAAGGGACAGCGCAGGCTGTTCCTGCTGAGGAGACTCAGGTCTTTTGGTGTACAAGGGGCGCTGCTGAAGTCATTCTATGACACGGTGGTGGCATCAGCCATCACTTTTGGAGTGGTCTGCTGGGGCAGTGGCATTACTGCAGCCGATAGGAAGAGACTGAACAAACTGATTAAGAAAGCTAGCTCTGTCCTGGGGCAGCGCCTTGATCCGATGGAGGAGATAGGAGAGAGAAGGACGGTGGCTAAACTGTCATCTCTGCTGGAGTCCGAGTTCCACCCTATGCAGGACATACTGAATGCACTGAGGAGCTCATTTAGCAGCAGACTACATCATCCCAGGTGCACAACCGAGAGGTTTCGTAGGTCCTTCCTACCAACGGCTGTCAGACTGTACAACCTAAGCAGGGCTGCTCGCAGAGATAGCAAAAAGACGTAACAAACTAATAGTTTTTTGAATGCAAAAGATGCAATAGACTTACACAATGGTCCTCTCCGGCATACAACTAGGAACATACCGGTCGCTATGGAGGGTGAGAATATGTATGGGCACATAATCATACCATGTAGGATAACTAAGTAGACGGTTATGCTGTTTCATTCCATCTAGCAACAATGCTCTGCACTGTGTGTGTTTATATATTTGCATATTTATTCCATCTAGCTACAATGCTCCGTACTGTGGGTGTTTATATATTTATATATCTACATATTATTCCATCTAGCTACATTGCTCCGCACTGTGTGTGTTTATATACTTGCATATTTATTCCACCTAGCTGCAATGCTCCGTACTGTGGGTGTTTATATATTTACATATTTATTCCATCTAGCTACAATGCTCTGCACTGTGTGTTCATATATTCATATATTTATTCCATCCAGCTACAATGCTCTGCACTGTGTGTCTGTGTGTGTGTGTATATATATATATTTTATAGTAATACGTACATATGTTTATTAGCTGCTCTTGCTTGCTTGTTTTTTTTTTTTCTTGCCTTCTGATTGTTGCTCTGAGTGTTGCTATCCCTGTGCTGTTGCAATCCTGGAATTTCCCCGTTGTGGGACTAATAAAGGCTTATCTTATCTTATCTTATCTTATCTTATAAGGCTCGTCCTCTTTCACACTGCCAAAGTCCCTTTGAGTGACATTTGACTGTCTGAAGGCCTCTTGGACGGAGTCAGAGGAGACAGGCACTGCTTTCACAAGGAGCTCACTGTAACGATCTTGTAGTAACTTTCTTCCAACAGCTGAATTCACAAACGGCCGACGACTCAGTGCATCAGCCACAGTGTTCTTGGAGCCAGGGATGTACTTGATATCGAATGTGTAAGCTGCCAGCTTTGCCACCCACCGTTGCTCACAGGCATCTAGTCGTGGTTTGGTCATGATGGGTGTGAGGGGGTTATTATCAGTCCATACAGCGAACATATGACCCTTAAGCCAATGGCTAAACTTGTCACACACAGACCACTTCAATGCAAGGAATTCAAGACGATGAGCGGGGTACTTCTTCTGTGCTCGTGAAAGAGATTTACTGGCAAAAGCCACTGGACGTGCCACACTGTCACCCTCCTGAATCTGCGATAGCACTGCTCCTAGGCCATCTAGCGAAGCGTCAGTGGATAATACAAAGGGGCGACTGAAGTCTGGGTGCGCTAAAACTACGGAGGTCACCAAGGCTGTCTTCAGATCCTCAAAAGCTTGTTGGTGATCTGGCATCCAATCAGCCGGTGTCAACTTCCTGAACTTAACAGGGCTTTTTGTACGTGGTCTTCCCTTCCGCTTCTGCTTCTGGCCAGCCAGGAGATCGAAAAGAGGCTTTGCTATGGTGGAGTAGTTGGGAACAAAGTGCTGGTAATAGTTCACCATGCCTAAGAATGACCTGACTCGTGACTGGGACGGGGTTGCGCCGTCAGGCTCCATCAAATCTGCAGTAGTCATCTTGTTGATAGTCTCCACTTTTGCAGGATCTGTAGACACACCAGACTCATCAATGATGTGCCCCAGAAAATTCACAGACCTCCTGAGCAGCCAGCACTTCTTCGGAGCCAACTTCAGGTTATGCAGACGGAGGCGACTGAAAACCAGCTCTAGTCTCTCAAGGGCCAATGCTTCAGTCGGGGCAAAGACCAACAAGTCATCTAAGTAGCACAGCAAGCTAAGAAAGCTCTGGTCTCCGAATATGCTGGTCATCATCCTCATGAAACTGGCTGGGCTGTTGCACAGGCCCTGAGGGAGACGGTTGTACTCGTACAGGCCCATGGGTGTCGTGAACGCGGAACATTTACGATCTTCTTCATGCAGTGGCATATTGTAAAAGCCAGACGTGAGGTCCATCGTACTGAAGAACGCATTCCCACCCAGGGCAGCTAAGCAGTCAGCTTGATGTGGAAGGGGGTGTGCATCTTTCACTGCCCGTTTGTTGAGCCATCTGAAATCCGTGCACACCCGTAGGTCACCGTTTTTCTTCCACACCAGGACAAGAGGTGAGGCAAACTCGCTGGCAGACTTCCTGATTATCTCTTTCTCTTCCATCTCACTGAGGACCTGGCGGAGCTTTTGGTATTCAGCGGGTGGAACACGCCGGTAAGGAAGTCGGAACGGTCTTTCATCAGTAAGGCGAATACGGTGCACAAACCCCTTGGCCTCGCCACAGTCCAGGTGATGGCGGGAGAAGACATCCTCATATCTTGCCACAAGATCAGCCAGCTTTGTACGCCATTCCGCAGACACGTCACATGACTCAAGGTCCAGGTCACTCAAGCCGACACGCTCCAGTCTTTCCTGCACAGTCTCGGCATTCACTGTGTCCACTGATGCTTCAGCAGGCCCATCCGATGTGGCCTGGCGCGAACACTTGAGCTCTGGAACCTCCATGTCTTCCAGTGCTAGGCAGGTGTAGACATCAGCGAGCTTTGCATTCCTACGCAGCGTGACAGGGCTGTCTGAGATGTTCAGGATCTTGAGAGGGACCCATCTGTCGCCCCACAGAGGCGTTATGACTCTGGCAACCATAATGCCCCTAGGTGCGGAATGGGAGGACGTCGGCTCAGTCATGACAGTACTGCCCGGGGATATCTTGACATTCTTAGGAAGAGTGCCCCATACAAGAAATTCACTGCCAGCCGGCAGAGTGACAGCTCTGTTGCACTTGACTGTGCCAACCTTGTCTGGTACATCGCCATCAGACCAACCACATCAGTCACTTCCTCACTGCCCAGGTCAAAAGCCCCAGCTTCAATAAGCTTCTCCTGTGCCAAAGCACTCAGTGAGCAGGCCATCGAGCCGCTATCCATCATGGCACGAAGAGTTACTTTGTCTGCGACCACAGCAGGAGTGTAAAATAGGCTATCACTGCCCCTGAGCTTTTGTGTATTTTGAACGATAACAGTCTCTGATTTATTCAAATTCTTAACATTGTTGTATAACACGGCAGCATCAATATTGTGGGAGTTATCTACAAGACCCGTACGGCCCCCCTTAACGCACAGGTCACTTAAGGGCCTTTTCCACTAGCACGCTTTAGCGCGACACGGGACGGCTCAGCACGCTTTGTACGCTTTTCCACAAGCCCCAACACGGTTTAACAGCCGCAATTCTCAGCCCCGCTGAAGGGCAGGGTACAGCAGTGCTGAGCTGTGCCGTGTTGTGACGTTAACAGACTGGTCGCCGCTGATTGGTCAGGTCGTAACCGGCGCTGATTGGTCAGGTTGTAACCGCCCCTCTCCTCCTCATCATCTACCAAATCTTCACGACCTTCTCAATAAAGTTTTTGAAAAAAAAAAAAAAAAGAATCTTCACGACTGCCTTTACTCAGCACGCAACCACTGTTGGCGGTTCCTTTCAGTGTATTGCTGTGCTATTTTCATTTATTCTCTATCAAAAATGGCTTCGCGTAATAAGGGTGTTCCATGGACCAATAAGGAGCTGCAGTGTCTGTTCACTGCATTGTCAGACGAACGTATTCAGCGCGAGTTAGACGGAGCTGCCCGGAATGAAAAAATATACCGGGAGGTCTCGACATCGGAGTCCTTTAACGGTGAGTTTTAATTTTTTTTTTATTGTGCGTTTTTTCGCAAATATATTCGGTAAGACGCTCAGTTTATTTATGCAATAAAAAAGCTGTTCATTTGTGGATGATCGCTGCTTAATTGCAGCACACTGCGGACTCAAGCTTTTATTTTAATTATTCATGTGAACAATACGCTGAAATAAGCTTGTGTATTCCTGTTAAAAACTACTGTGCTGTATTTTATTGTGTGCATTTTCCTTGTAGAATCATCCCACGCGTCCGCCGCGACAGCCCGCACGGATTATTCAATCGAGCCTTCCTGACCCACAGCTGGCAGAGACGCCTTCATTCATCCGAGTCGTGACCCAGTTTGGGAAGCTGGTGTAGACACTCAGTGGTCGGCGTGTATAAAATGTCGATTAACCTTCATGTTATGTTGCAAAGTTTTTTTTTTCTTTTAATATTTTGTATATAATAAAATGGAATTGTTTTGGAAAGTGTGGTTTGTCTGTTATAACACTGAATTATAAAACAGTATAATTACATAGAAATTCCATTGCCTAATCTGATCAAAATGATACTGATCTTCCTGTCAGGGTCAACCATTGTAAAGGTAATGTAATTTTTAACTAGACCAAAAAACAAATGTCTTTGTAAGCTTTCGGTTCTTTTTATTGAAATATCATAAAAAATTAGCCCCACATGATCCAGTTCTAAACTTTGGGTACATTTTTTATGTTAACTTATAAGAAGTTGCACAGTTGGACTTTAAAATGCAGCAGGAGAGACTGATCAAGCTTACAAGTCAATGTAAAAAAGTAAGTATATGTAAATTGAATGTTCTATCGGCATTCCAAATTCAGAGAATTACAATACTTTAGAAGGAGTGTAGCATCATCTAAACGGAAAATAATAATACTGTTGTTCCAAACGTTGACCTGAAGGTGAAAAACATGAATTTTTTTTAATTCAGTACATCCAAAATGCCCTAGGATGAAAAAAATAATAATTTGGTGTAGGCCAGTGTGCCACGTCTCATTATTTAATACGAATAAAAACAAGTTTCAGCTCTTTATTTCTAGGTCATTTGGCAGTTAATTCAAAACAAAAGTGACTTGTGTTGTTGCAGCTTAATTATGAGATAAAATTAATTGTGAGATAAATCCACAGAGCGAGCAAGGCAATAATCCTTGAATCCTTTTTTGTCTTGTGTAAATAAGGACTCAGTCGGGTGCGTAACGTCACGGGAGTGTGGCCCCGCCTCGCTCAGAATCTGCTGCTGCCCCGCTTCTAAAACCTCCTAACAAACCATCACAGCACAAGCACAACACCAATGGAGACAGAAGCATTCCGAGCCGTACTGAAGTGAACCGAGCCGTACCGAGGTGTGCTGGGCTAGTGGAAAACAGGCTTTAGTTTTCCCTGTACGTTGTCTTGGACTGAAGATCTAGTGGGGCATGAGCGCTGTGCATGGCCGGGCCCGAAGCATGTGAAACAGAGACGATTCAATCGGCAGTGGGACTCAGTGGTGTGGTTTTTGTCATTGCAGACGCGACGGCTTGTTTCAGGCTGGGCCTGGTTCCAAACTTGCCTACCACCACGTCATGCAGCATGCCTCCCATCTCCAGTCTGCAATTTAGCTAGCAGCTCCCTGAGCATAGACATCATCTCACCGAGCATAACATCACTGCCAGACTGTTGACTCGCCGGCAGTTGGCTCTGCAGTGCAGAAGGCAGGGGTGGTCGCTGGCGCTGCGGCAGAGAAGAGAGAGCCTGTGGCTGCTGCTGTGGCTGCCACTGGGTCAAAGGCATCGAATACGGCTGGTGGGCCTGAGGAGCTGGAGAGAGAGACAGCTGTTGGTTCTGAGACAAGGCAGGTGAGGGAGAAAGAGACGGCACCCCCACAAGAGCGAGAGTTGAGGGGGAGGGAAGGTTAGCACTGGGTGTGTCTGTGACACATGCATCGTGAGTCTCTGTGTGTACCTCCTGGCAAATCAGTGGTGTGGCATGACTCTTAGGCACATTCACTTTCACTGAAGACACCCGCTCCCTCTGATATTCATCAATCCTCCCCTGTATCTCCATTGTCGTCCATTCATGTATCTGTTTGTATTTAAACACAGAGGCAAATTCTGAATCTGGGCAGTGCTTCACGAACATCTTGGCAATCTCTCCTCCCATATTCTCAGCATGTCTACCCTGGCGCTTTAAGCCCTCCTCAGCAATGTCTGCTGCCTTGTTGAGGCGTATCCAGTAATCAACAGGATTCTCCCTCTGATTGGGCAGAGTCGAGTAGAAGTCTTATAGGGGCAGGCATGATGATGTGCAGCTAAAGTACTGAGTCAGTATGTTGTAAATAACATCTGGTGTGCATGAAGAGTTAAGCGAGGGATTGCTCCTCAAGCCAATTCTGACTACGTCCCTGGCTTTCCCCATCAACCTCCCCATTACAACTTCTGTCTGCGATGAAACATCACACTTCTGTTTCCTTAAGTATGATTTCATTAACTCAACCCATTCAATGACTGTGTATTTGTCGGTACTATCACCCCTGAAAATAACAGGTTCTTTGTCAGCTTTTACTATGACATTAATGGGTGCGTTCTCACCAAGCGCATTCACAATGCTGCTAGTCTGAGTGTGTGAGTTATGTGCACTGTGCTGTGTGTCGCCTACATGATGTGCTGGAACATCAGTCTGGCTAGCTCCACCAACAGCACCACTGGACATGAGTGTGGCTGCAATAGACTCCCCTATCTGTGAGCCAAGGCGCGTGATCATATCAGTAAGCTGATGCAATGTGTCATTCTCACCACTAGGCGTTGAATGGTGCGGCCCACCCTGTGACCTCTGCCCCATAGGTGATCCCAACAGGTCCTGACCTAACCCTGAATCCCTATCTCTTGCAGGCAACATAGGTGAAGCACCCAGATCCATCCCAACCAACCCCCCTGGCCGAGAATGACCTCCCATTACACCCATACCTCTCCCAAAAGAGAAGAATTTACCATCAGTATCATCACTAAGCTTAAACTTGCTCGCCATTGTACCATGAAAACAGAGAAAATAACAAATAAAATAAAATTTAAAAAAAAACCTAATTAAAACAAAATGTCAAATCTGAAAATAAATCCAGAATATTTAGTTAGCGGACCTACAGTCCTGAGTACCTCACTACAACCAAAGCAGTAGCACAAACAGCATTCATGGACGTCCACGCAATCCACACAGCTCCCTCGGCACGGCGATCTGCATCAAGCTGATCTGGATCTCAGAATCACGGCACCAGTGTAACGTGGGTGGTTTTCTGCGTGCTCGTGTTGGTGCAGGAAGTACACAGGCAGGGACTTGTTGCTCACGCTGTCTTTATTCTGGTCAAGTATCGGAAAAAGCACACAATAACAGTCTGCAGCTGCATATGTCACGATCTCCAGCAGTGAAAATCTTTTTTCTCTCTTTTTTTCTTTAGAAAAAAAATATAAAAAACCATATAAAACAAAGCCTACCTGGTCAAGTATCAGAAAAAGCACACAATAACAGTCTGCAGCTGCATATGTCACGATCTGCACACGGACAGTAAAAGAAAATGAATATCTTAACAAAAAGAAATGACAGCAAACCATACAGAAGAATGCTGCGCTAGCAATAACTGACTAGCTGCTCATTCAACGTGGTCACACATTCACTCGACAATAAAGTTACTATTTTTACTTAGAATAACCTGAAACTTCGTAAATACATGGTAGTAATACTCATGACCACTCTACAAGATATAAACCTTTGTATGCATGGCTTAACAACATTTAAAGTATAAATATAGCAACAGCTCTATTACATTGCACTTACCTCCAGCAGTGAAAATCTTTTTCTCTGCTGGGGTAAGTGCCGTGTGCAAAGAAAACTATCTATGCAGCTGCGAAATAAAACCACCAGGAGGCTCCAAAAACTATGTAAAAATGAAAAGCACATCTATTTTAAAGAAATTCAAAAAGCTAAATTCTGACTCTGTTACATATGTCAGCATAAATTTAACACATTTCCACTTTTAACAAATCTATACCATTTCTTTTTGTTTTCCAACACTGTTGCCATGTATAGAACATATTATGCAAAGGCCTCTTATATTCTATTTAAGGAAGGCATTTTTAGAACTCAACTCTGCTTTCACAAATATTAACATGTAACTTCTACAGATCCAGTCTCTTTGGTTTAATCACTTCCCTACCAGACCTGGTTCGAACAACACCTGGTGTTTCCTGTGTATTGGGCTCAGAAGCAGTTTCTGTAGGAGTGTCTTTTCCATTTGACTGGGTCTGTTGTGGTTCCATCTCAGTCTTTGGTATCAACATAGGCACAAGATGAGTGCGGTTCCTCCTGATTGTCCCTTGTGGTCCACTGATGACATAGGACCGTGGAGTTTTGTGGACAGATGTCACTGTGCCCTGTGCTTTCACATCTGTAATCCAAACAGAGTTTCCGGGTAACAGTTTGTCCAAATCTCTCGTTCTGTGTCTTTTGTTAAAACATTCTGTTTGCCTCATCCGCCTCTCCTTTTCCACGTGACAAATTTGTTGCAGATTCGGCACGCATGGCTGCAAGGCCTCTGGAAGCATTGGCAGGGTGGTACGAAGCCTACGCCCCATGAGAAGCTGTGCTGTGCTGTAGCCATTTGCCAACGCTGTGGTTCTGTAGGCTAACAGTGCTCGGTATGGATCACTGGCTTTCTTGATAAGGTTTTTGACTGTTTGGACAGCTCTTTCTGCCTCACCGTTACTTTGGGGGTACCTGGGACTACTGGTCACGTGCTCAAAACAGTACTCCTTTGCAAAGTCTTCCATTTCCTGACTTGCGAACTGCAGGCCGTTATCCGTGATCAGTATCTCCGGTATTCCGTGACGTGCAAACATTGATTTTAAATGCACAATGACATTGGCAGAGCGAGTTGGGCTGAGCTGGGCAATCTCTATATACCTAGAGAAGCAGTCCACTAATAACAGATAGTTTTTGTCTTGTAGCGTGAACAAATCAGCTCCCAACTTCTGCCATGGCCTTTCAGGTAAATCTGTGGGCATTAAAGGCTCTCTCACATTAACTTTTTCCTGTATGCACTGTCTGCATTTGAGTACAACTTCACTGATCTGGTTGCTTAAACCTGGCCACCATACAGCCTGACGGGCACACTCTCTGCATTTAACCACCCCCTGGTGGCCCTCATGTATCTTGTCCAAAACTGCATTTCTCATGTTAGCAGGGATAACTAACCTCGCGCCTCTCAGTAGTAGTCCGTTATGCACACTCAAAACGGCTCTCTCAGACCAGTAGTGCTTCACCGCTCCCTGTAGCTGGTTACGATCCGGCCAGCCTTCTGTGCAGTATTTCATGACTTGTGAACAGACGCTGTCGGACTGCAGTTGTTCTTGGAGATCCGCAAGATATTTGCTGCTTGTAGGGAGTCCCTCTAGCACAGAGTCAACATAAATGTTAGTGTCCTCCATAAGATCTGTGTCTGTGTGAGTAACACTGTTTGTGAGCGGTAAGCGTGAGAGCGTGTCGGCAGTGGTGAGACTTTTGCCAGGGATGTGCTTTATAGTGTATGAGTACCTCATTAGGCGCATACGAAATCTCTGTATATGCGGTGGAAGCGCATCCAAAGCTTGTCCTCCCAGTAGACTCACTAGTGGCTTATGATCAGTTTCTAGTTCAAAGTGCAGACCCAGGATAAAGTCATTGAATCTTTTGCAGGCCCATGTGAGAGCCAGCGCTTCTTTTTCCAGCTGGGCGTAGCGCTGCTCTGTAGGTGTCAATGATCGGGAAGCGTAAGCAACTGGTGTCCACACATCTCTCTCCTTCTGTAACATGACTGCCCCCAATCCATATGAAGAGGCATCTGCAGATATTTTCTGTGGTTTGTTTGGGTCATAGAGCTGCAATACAGGAGCAGAGGACAGTTCTTGTTTGAGGTTACAAAACGCATTTTGTTGTTCATGCCCCCAGTACCATATGTTCTTTGTTGAAAGCAAGTCTCTCAATGGTTTGTCCTTTTCAGAAAGGTTCGGAATGAACTTCCCCAGCTGGTTTACCATTCCGAGAAAGCTCCTGAGCTCACTCACGTTGCTTGGCTCTTTCATGTCCTGAACAGCTTGGGTTTTGTCTGGATCTGGCCTCATTCCTTCTGCTGAAACAATAAACCCAAGAAATTTGATCTCTCTTTTGCCAAACTCGCATTTTGACATATTCAACGTAACGCCGGCTTTCTCCGCGCGCTCCAGGACAGCGTGCAGTCTTGCGTCGTGCTGCTCCTTGGTGGATCCCCAGACCAGGATATCGTCCATGTGACAGACGACTCCGTCAAGACCCACTGTAACCTCTGTCACCATCATGTTTTGGAAATGTTCGGGTGCACTGGAAATACCAAATGGCAAACAGTTGAAGTGGTATCTGCCAAATGGTGTAATGAATGTGGTGAGAAAGGCCAACTCTTTAGACAGTGGTATTTGCCAAAATCCCATGTTTGCATCTAGCTTTGAAAAGTACTGAGCACCTGTGAGCATGCCTAGCGTTTGGTCCACAGATGGGAGGATGTATCTTTCGCGACACACTGACTCGTTTAAAGGTGTCATGTCCACACAGATACGCACCTTTTCTTTGTCCTTTTTGGGAGCTACAACCATGCCACAGCACCAATCTGTTGGCTGCTCCACGCGACGGATAACTCCCAACTTTTCCATCCTCTCGAGCTCTTCTTTCACTTTACCCATGAGCGGCAGTGGCACACGCCTTGGCACCTTGCGCGAAAAGGGCTTAGCATCAGGTTTCAGTTTAATTGTGTATGGCTTTTGAACAAGCCCAAGTCCATCGCATAACTTGGGGTACGCTTTTCTCACTGTTTCTTGGTCTATAGTGTCAACTCTGGCAATTAGTTTCAGTCTCACGGAAGCTGTTCTACTCAGTAGTGCCATGCGCAGATTTTTGACAACATAGATTTTCTCAGTAGCGCTCTTGTCACCGTATGTAATAGTCTCTGTCATAGACCCCAACACAGTTAGTGCAGTTCCACCCGGTCCGTAGAGTGGTTTTTGTGCCTTTTCCAACTGTTCATTTTTCTTCTTGAAGGTTTCAAATATTTGTTCAGAAACCGCTGTGACGTCCGCTCCGGAATCTAACTTGAAAGTCACTTTATTTCCTCTCACATTTATGTTTGCCAGCCATGGATCCTCTCCTAGATCCACTTCACCCAGAAAAAGTCCGTCTGCATTGTCAGCGACCTCATTCACAGTTGGGTTGGACCTACAGACTCTACTATAGTGTCCGCGTTTTTTACAGTTATGGCATTCCGCGTTTTTAGCAGGGCACTGTACTGCTGCATGTGCTGGTGCTTTGCCACACTTGGAACAAGCTTTACTGTCTTGTTTTGTCTGTTGAGGCCTTGAGGACTTAATCTGTTTTTGTTCCTTGATTATGAACTTGTTTGGCTTGGCTTTTCTGATGTGTACCGCATCCACGGCTGTTCTGTTAACGCTAGTTTCACCTCTTAGGTCAGTTTGTTGTCGTTTTATTTCTTCAGATTGTCTTGCCATTGTTATAGCTTTAGCTAGGGTAAGATCTTTGTCAAGCTGCATTCTTTCTGACAGCGACGAATCTTTTAGACCCACTACAAGCCTGTCTCTCAAAAGGTCATCATGAAGTGCACTCTACTCACAGTTTTCTGCCAGTGCGTAGAGTGCTGTTATGAACGAGTCTACTAGTTCTGCCGGCTGTTGCACTCGCTTGTTGAATTTTGCTCATTCGTAAATCACGTTCTTTCTGGGAACGAAATGTCTATCAAAGGCTGTTTTAACGGCATCGTACTGCTGGCGCTGCACACTCGTTAGCTCGAGCCCTCTTAGCACGTCGTCAGCCTCATCTCCCATGCAATAAACCAGCGTATTTACTTGGTTCACCTCAGATGAGTTATTCAGGTTACTTGCCAGTCTAAAACGCTCAAAACGTCTTATCCACTTTTCCCACTCTTGGGGTTTCGCAAAGTCGAAGGGCTCCGGTGGTTTAATGGTGAAGGTTGCCGCTGGAGTAGCCGCCACCATTACAGGATCAATTGGCGCAGCTGCAGCCCTTTGAACTTCGTCTGGCATAGCCACTAGCCGGTTGCAAAGCTGACTTTTCTCACCTCAAAGCGCACCAACTTCTGACACCATGTTGTGTTGGGTTCTTTTATGAATAAAGACTGCTGCTTTAGGTGTTCACGGAGCCTCCTTTATTAACTGGCTGCAACAACATTAACACACAAACTCTGCCATAATAACATGTCCTCCGTGCAGTACTCAGACAACACTTAGGCATGGTCTTCCCTCTAGTGGTAGCACACATAAACCCTGTAATGCTCTAGCTTACACCACATCATCATCATTTCTCATGTATTTCTCTTCTCTTTTACATTTCTTCTTCTTTTTTTCTCTTGGGTGTTTTGTTGTTTCCCTGTCTGATTGTTTCATTGATTCCTAGTTGCGTGAATGCTAGCTCTTCTGGAATTTCCCCATTATGGGACTAATAAAGGCTAATCTTTTAAACACTACTATTGTTCATGTCAGCCATCTTTATTTTTCCATACATTTTTTTGGTCTCCTTCTCCTGTATACTCTACGCTAGAAATGACCGTTCTGATCTAATTTTGTTGAGCGTTTTAAGAAAATTTATACTTACATTTTTCTATTTTATAACTTTTATGCTTTTTATAATATTTATTCTTTTCTAGCTAAAAAAAATACAATGAAAATGAATAGAGAAGGTTTTTAAATTACAAGCTCTATCAGTTTCTAAGACTTTAAAATCTTTGATTTAGCATTCTTAAGCTATTTTTCTTCTAATTTAAGGTATTTCACTTTTACACTAATATTGTGTGAGGTCATTCTGATCTATGTTAGCCTCTAATTTTTTTTACCTTTATTTAACCAGGAAAAAAACCTGTTGAGATTAAAAACCTCTTTTTCAAGGGAGTCCTGGCCAAGAGGCAGCAAAAAAAAATCACAAATACACTTACAATGACATATAAATCATATAAAACAGTTACAAATTAGTGAGGCCGTCTCAAGTGTTCTCAATCTGCGTTCACACCAAACGCGAACAGGCAAATTTTTTGCGTGGCATGATTATATTATAAATCAATGTAAACATGCCAACAGACATGAATAGTGAGATGTAGACAGGCGAAGTTGTCTTTCAAACATCTGCAGCTGTGTTCAACCTGCTGTGGAAATTAACGTCATGCTTAGATTTATATTATCCAACTGGTGGCTCACCTGAAAATGTCATCTCAAGCCTCCAAAACTTCACAGATGATGGGTGTTTATGTTGCTAGCTTGCTAGGATGTCCGTGGCCGGAAACTGTGGGTAAATAACTCCAAAATTCCGATTCAGCTGAAGAGTTCCCAGTCCTCCTGTCTCCCGGTGAGTGAGTTTCATTTACTAACTAATTTACTCTGCAATGGTGATAATTTTACTCCGGTTGTCATATAATGTGATAATTGTGTGTGCTGTGTCTTTAAGACTGTGGTGACGTCACAGGTCAGAGTTGACCTTCACCGAGTGATATAGTTATGAAAATGGCGATGTGTTGATGTTGCCGCCTGTTAATGTTCCCGCTCCTAGTTTTTAGAAGAGAACTTTGTTGAAACCACTATTCGTGTGGACCTCAGTTCTTTACATGGTGTCAGAAGTGCTTGACGGACGCTCTGCTTCAGTAAGATGGCCAAGTTTAATCCCCCGGAAAGTTTTTCTTTTCATCGTCCAAATGAATGGGCGGGCTGGAAAGAGCGCTTTCTGCGTTTCCGGACGGCTACAAAACTGAATAAAGAGGACGGCGAAATTCAGGTCAGTTCACTGATTTACGCCATGGGCCCCGAAGCTGAAAACATCTTCAAATCATTCTCCTTTACTGAGGAAACGGATCAAAAGAAGTTTGACGTTGTGTTAGGAAAATACGACGAGTACTTCTGTCCCAAACGGAACGTGATTCCATGAGCGCGCTTGTTTTCACCAGAGGCTGCAGCGGCCCGGTGAGAAAGTGGAAATGTTTATCAGAGCCCTTCATGAGATGTCAGAACACTGTGACTTTGGTGTAAAGAGAGATGAACATACTCGTGACCGAATTGTTGTGGGCATCCTTGATAAAGAGCTGTCACGTAAACTGCAGATGATGGCTGATCTAACGCTTGCCCAAACCATTCAAACAGTTCGCCAGTCCGAGGGAGGTTGTCCTCCAGGTTCACCAGCAGGGGGAAGCACACGCCACGGTGCAGGAGATCCAGGGAAAAGCAGCAGGCAGAGGAAGATCTCCATTTAAACCAAGGAAAGGAAAAAGTGGAGAGCAAAAAGACTCATGGTGTGGAAGATGTGGAAAATTAAAAACACAGAGATCCTGAAAAGTGCCCAGCCATGAAGTCAACATGCAACAAGTGTAAAAAGGTGGGTCACTGGGAAAAGAAATGTCACAGTAATTCAGTCAGAGAAGTCACTGAAGAGACAGTTTCCAGACACCATTTTTTTTGGGCGCAGTCACAAAAACAGACAGAAATGATGACCCATGGACCATACAGCTTACAATTGGAACAACACCAGTCAATTTTAAAATTGATACGGGTGCAGATGCAACACATTATGGGAGAAAAGACATTTAACAAACTAGTTCCTAAGAAGGAATTAGAGCCATCTAATGTCACACTGTGCAGCCCGGGTGGTCAGTTTGGACTGTATAGGGAAATTTCAAGCCTTCACAGAATACAAAGAAAAACCATATACTTTTCCTGTGTATGTCATCAGTGGCAATAATGCAAACAATTTGCTGGGCAGAGACACAGCAATGTCGATGGGGCTTGTGAAGCGTGTTGAAGAAGTACACAAGCATCTGGGGAGCATGGAACACTTAAAACAGAACCAGTTAAAATCCTGTTAAAAGAGAATGCTCAGCCATACACCAGTGCACACTGCCCGTCGTGTCCCTTTGCCACTTTTGCAGAAGGTTAAAGAGGAATTGCAGCGTATGAAGGAGAATATGTGATTGAAGCTGTGATTGATCCTACAGATTGGTGCGCGCCAATGGTACCAGTCCCAAGGAAAAATGGAAAAGTGCGGATCTGTGTCGATTTAAAGAGGTTAATGAAGCTGTACGAAGAGAGGAGGTATGTTCTCCCTACTGCAGAGGAAATCACTGCAAAACTTAGTGGAGCAACCACATTCACATCATTGATGCTGCCTCCGGGTTTTGGCAGATTCCTCTCCATCCAGAAAGCAGTAAATTAACAACCTTTATCACACCCTTTGGGAGATATGCATTCAGACGTCTTCCATTTGGGATCACAAGCGCTCCTGAAATTTTTCAGCGCAAAATGACAGAAACCCTCAACGGCCTGGAAGGCGTGGCTATCTACATGGATGACATACTGGTGTACGGCGACACTCCTGAACAGCACGACCAGCGTCTCAGCAAGGTAATGGAAAGGATCGAGTCAGCCGGACTTAAACTGAACAGAGAAAAATGTAAGTTTAGACAAAACAAGCTTCACTTCTTGGGCCAAGAAATTGACAAATCAGGTGTGAGACCCGACCCTGATAAAGTCAAGGCAATCCGCGAGCTCCCTCCACCACAGAACGTGCATGACCTCAAGCGTGTCCTAGGCATGTTTAACTACCTAGGGAAATATATCCCAAATCTGTCGACAGTGGGCCAGCCACTATATGAACTGTTGAAATCCAAGTCAGTGTGGATGTGGGACCATTCTCAGCAGGAGGCATTTCAACGCATCAAAGACATTCTGTCTACTTCTCCAGTTCTGAAATTCTATGATGTGAATCGACCTACTGCCGTATCAGCCGATGCCAGCAGCTATGGTATAGGTGGAGTACTACTGCAACTGCACGATGGAAACTGGAAACCTGTGGCATACTGCTCACGTCGTCTGTCAGAGGCCGAGACTAGATATGCACAGATAAGAGAGGAGTGTTTGGCGAGTGTCTGGGCATGTGAGAGATTCTAGAAGTACCTCTGTGGTCTGAAGATTTTAAGTTGGTCACAGATCACAAACCCTTGGTGCCTCTCATGAACAAAAAAGGACCTGGACAAGTGCCAAATACGGTGCCAAAGGCTACTTATGTAGACTTATGAGGTTCAAACGGACAGCCGAATATGCTCCGGGAAAGACCTGGTAGTAGCTTATACTCTCTCAAGAAGGTCCACTACAGTGCGTAGAAAACGAGACTGATACTCACTCTGATGTAGCGTGCTACATAGCAGCAGTTTATTGATAATTGCCAGCTACTACACATAAAATAGACACTATAAAGACCCGCTACAGCAGCTGACTGTAACCTACAGTTGGTGTTGCGGTACATCAAGTCAGGATGGCCAGCAATACATAGGCAATGTCCCCAGCAGCTATCAGAGACTATTTTCCCATTAAAATGAACTGTCTGAATGCGATGGAATTATCACCAGAGAAGCCGCATGCTGATTCCGGATGTGCTCAGAGCAGACCATCTTGGATCGAATACATGATGGACATCAAGGTCTGACAAAATGCAGAGAGCGGGCCTGCACATCTGTGTGGTGGCCTGACATCTCATCTGAAAATCAAACGCAAAGTCCCGTCCTGTCAGGTGTGTCGTGAGATGAGACCAGCTCAGCGAAAAGAGCCTCTCTTGTCAACCCCTCTACCTGATCGACCCTGGAAGAGACTTGCTGTTGACCTGTGTGAGCATACCAGCAAACCTACCTGGTTGTGTCAGACTATTTCTCTCGGTTCCTCGAGATACTTCATCTGCCAGTAACCACTGCTTCTCAGATGATCTTAAAGCTGAAGGCAGTGTTTGCGAGGTTTGGTTGTCCAGATGTGGTTGTATCTGACAATGGGCCTCAATTCTCATGCCAAGAATTTAAAAAGTTTGCAAGGGAGTTTGACTTTTTGCACATCACCTCAAGTCCACATAACCCCCAAGGAAACGGACATGCAGAGAGGGGAGTTCAAACAGCAAAAAGAATCTTAAAGCAGCAAGATCCTTTGCTCGCCCTCATGTGCTTTCGATCAACGCCCTGCACCACCACAGGCGTGAGTCCCGCAGAGCTACTTATGGGTCGAAAGATCAAAACAACTCTTCCTACACTCGAAGTGAATCTTCAGCCCCGATGGCCTGATCTGGAAGTCGTCAGGAACAAGGATGCAATGGAGAAACAGAAACAAGCATTCTACTTCAATCAGCGCCATGGAGCTAAACCCCTACCTTCGTTGAAGCCAGGAGATTCAGTCCTCACAAAGCTGGACCATCAGAAATCCTGGAAAACACCCGCTGTTGTCACAGGAGAAAGCAGCACACCTCGCTCCTTTTTTATTGAAACACCCCAGGGAGCAACTTTGCGACGCAACCGCCGTCACTTGCAACATGATCCTGAATCAGCCAGAGAGATACCCTCTTCAGCTCCAAATGACCTGCAGCCAGAGATTGTCGATCAGCAGCCTGAAACTGCAGCTGCTGCTGACACTATTTTACCAGAATCCAGTGTCAAACCGCCAGACCCAAAGCAAGGACTGTTGTTTACCCGGTCTGGTAGAATGATTAAACCTGTGCAAAGACTAGATTTGTAGAGAAAAAAAAAAAGAAAAATGAAAAGAGAGAAATTCACGTGTTCACTGTGATAAGTGTGGTTATATTTGGTTCAATGATTAAGCCATGGGCTGTGGGGAAGGGTGAAATGGAAATGAAAAAATGTTTGAATTGAAAAATTGTTTTGTTCTGAAAAAAAAAAAACTAAAAAGGGGGAGATGTCATATAATGTGATAATTGTGTGTGCTGTGTCTTTAAGACTGTGGTGACGTCACAGGTCAGAGTTGACCTTCACCGAGTGATATAGTTATGAAAATGGCGATGTGTTGATGTTGCCGCCTGTTAATGTTCCCGCTCCTAGTTTTTAGAAGAGAACTTTGTTGAAACCACTATTCGTGTGGACCTCAGTTCTTTACACCGGTGACAGCAGAATCTCAAAGCTAGCAGCTAGCTAGCTAGCTAGCAGCGGACGCAAATGCACGGCTACACAAATTCATGCGTACTCGCATCTTCTCATTCACTTTGTATGGATTCACACTGCCCGTTCGCATTTGGTGTGAACACACCTTAAAGGGTACCTGTGGTGGTCGTCTAAACGCATTCAACTTGAAAACATTAGGCAAAGTATTCGTTATTTGGTTAAATAATTATTTCCAGCCATATACCGCCAGAGAAATATGCAAATACGACCCCAGGCATGGCCAGCCAATGAAAACTCTGCGCGCAGCCATGACACATGCGGATGTGACGTCACTTCGTTGCCAATACTCCGCCTGTATGAGCGTCTAGGGTAATTATGTAAGTGTTTTTATTCTATTATGGCTGAATTGTCGGACTCTGAGGAAGAATTCATCCAACATGGCTACAGGTTTGAGCCAGAAAGGTCTTCTGAGGGTGAAAGTGACGAAGTGGTCCTCACACACAACGCAATTTCGTCTGAAAGGAGACGTCTGTGCCCTGTTCCGAGATTGCGCAATCACTTTTCCGCTACGATCTTCTGACAAGGTGAGCTGGGTTTGGGTACACAAAAGAAGTGTTTATCTTTGTTTTTTCGCTTATTATTGAGACATCCAAAGGCTTTGCATTCCGCCATGTTGCGATATCCATATCGCATTGTATGTTTTTGTTGTTACAAGAGCGCCGAGTGTCTGCTCCTCTGTATAGCGGCGAGGGAGGAGCCGAATCATCTGCCGTCTGGCGGCCGTTACGACCTCAGATCAGACGAGACAACCCGCTGAATTTAAGCATTTATTTATTTATTTTCTACTCGTTTTAGTTCTGCATTTAATATGAACCCTGAGTTTGAAATAAACGTTTGAATTGGAATTTGAATATCCCGAAAGCCACTGCTCATCCGGGCACTCCAGGCTCAGCCAATATTGATCCAGATCGCTGTGCCAATGATATGTCACAGGAAGCATCCTGGCAGGCCATGTAGCCGCTAGTATGGCTGCTCGCATGTTTTGCTGACATCGCTGAACCAGCACATCAGCAATGGATTTATATCACATTGTTTTGAACTTGAATTTGAACTTAAACTTGAACTAGAACGTGAGACAGGGGCTCAATATAATATCTTTTTTTTCATGACCACCACAGGTACGCTTTAAGATAGCATTTGTAACATGGCTTTATTTATGTTACAGACTTTTGGTTTTATAGGTGTTTTATTTAGTATTAATGTAAATCTGAATGTGAGTAGGAATGAAGATTTCCTTTCATTACACACACAGAAGCTCATTTGGGGCACCAGTCCAAATAATGGACAATTTTGTTAAAAATTCTTTATTTGTACCAATGATGAATCAGTCTCAAAAAGACACCCTGTGAGTTCTTGTCTGCTTATAATCAAGAATATGGACATGAAATCAAGCAATAACTCCCATATGTCTTTCAATAGTTTAAAAAGAAATGTCAGAATACTGTAGGTTAACACATTTGGGTGACTTTAAAACCCAGAACTCAACATGTATCATGGGCAACATAGACTGTTATTGAATTACTGATTATCACATGTGAATCAAACAATTGTGGAACCAAAGAAACCATAGTTTAATTTGGCAATATACTGGAAATTGGAAAACCATAGAATAGTATTGGTCAAGAAAAGTGGATGCAATTTTATGAAGAAAATGATGAGTGAACTATTTTTAAAATGGAAAATTGGTGTTACTCTGAAAAGGAATGCCGATTACTGAAAAGACAAAATGCATTTGACATTCTGAAAGGAGTCTGCAAATGTATAGGTTTAAAGAACCTATACTAGGAATATTCTGAAGAATTAAGTTTAAAATTGATCAACAGATCGTCAGCCATGCAGTCAGATCACGTTACATTTTCTTGGGCAGCAGGCAGCCCATTGGACTTGGTTCCAACTGGACAGGCCTGGATTCTGTTGGAAGACTGGTAGGCAGGTTCTTTACCAATGAGTTGGAAAATCTTTATGGACTTATTAGGACAACTTAATAAAAGTGAATTACAGTAGTCTAGCCTTGAGGTGATAAAGCTGTGGACAAGTTTCTCTGCATCTTTATGAGACAGGATGGGCCTAATTTTAGAAATATTATGCAGATGGAAGAAGGTGGTCTTAATAGTTTACTGTTCAGCCTCCGTTGGTCTATGATGACCATGGAAGAGAATCCTAGATGTCTACTCTGCTGGAACAGCACTGCCTGTGGCTGAACAGGCCGATGCGCGAATGGCAGTCCCTGTCACACAGGTCGCACTTGTGGATGGTCTCCGTGCTGCTGGGTCTGTGGCGGTTCTTCCAGCGGGTCCTTTTTTCATCTGCTGCAGCAGTCAGTTTCTCTTCACCCGCCTTGAGCTGTCTGGTCAGGGTGCCTCTCCATTTGGAGCGGTCCGTTGCGAGGTCCTCCCAGCACTCTGTGTTGATCTCCAGGGCCTTCATATCTCTCTGGCAGATGTCTCTGAAGCGCAGCTGTGGGCGGCCAGCGTCTCTCCTGCCAGTCGCCAGTTCTCCGTAGAGGACGTCTTTGGGGATTCTGCCATCCTCCATACGGTGAACATGGCCTAGCCAGAGGAGCTTGCGCTGCCTGAGTAGAGTGAACATGGAGGGAAGGCCGGTGAGGGACAGGACTTCTGTGTTGGGCACTTTGTCCTGCCAGGATATGCCCAGGATGCGGCCAATGCAGCGCAAGTGGAAGGAATTCAGTCTCTTTTCCTGCTGGGCGTATGCTGTCCACGTCTCACTCCCATAGAGCAGTGTGTTGATGACGCAGGCATTGTATACTGCCATCTTCGTCTTGACAGAGAGTTTGGGATTCTCCCACACTCGTGTGGTGAGGCGAGCAAGTGTGGAGATTGATTTTCCAATCCTCTTGTCGATCTCTGTATCAATGGAGAGGTTGCTGCTGATCGTGGACCCCAGTTTCAGTTTTAAAACTGAAACAGAGGAAATGCTTGGAGGTAGTTAGATGGTAGTTAGATGGTCCAGTCGTTTGCTCGGTGAGTCACAGCTGAGCTTGACATCCCTGTACACCAGACAAGTACAGAGGATGGCTACCTCCATTTTAAATGATGACTCCCACCCTTTGCACTGCCACTTTCAGCTTCTTCCCTCAAGACGGAGGTTTGCTGTCCCAAAAAGTAAAACCCAGCGCTACAAAAACAGCTTTGTTCCTGCTGCTGTCAAAGAGTTGAACAAGCTGTAACAATATATTGCACATAATTTAGGTACCTATTTATTAACTCCATTTTATATTTATTTATTTTTGTAGGATATTACTTGGGTTCTAAATATTTTATTGGGTTTTAGACCTTTGAGTTTTTAACCTCTTTGACTAGTTTTTAACTTTTAATATGACCCTCCTCTCTTACCTCTGGTTTTTCTCCCATCTCTGTGTCTTTTTATACCCTGATTGATGGAGCCTTGGGTATTTTTATTATGTTTATAGTCAGCTTCATGTGTGCCTGTGTTTGTGTCTATGTTGAATGTAATTTGTGGCTTGTAAATATGGATGTCACCAGACTGCAAAACAAATCTACCTACAGGTACAAATAAAGTAACCTGAACCTGAACCAGGTACGTGAACTGATTCACGACCTCCAGCTCGTCATCGATTGTGATGGTTGGTGGTGCTTCCGTGCCTTGCGCCAAGACGTTAGTCTTCTTCAGGCTGATGGTAAGCCCAAAGTCCATGCATGCCTGGGAGAAGCGGCCCATCAGGGTCTGAAGCTCCTGCTGTGTGTGGGTCACGACTACAGCGTCATCTGCGAACAGCATATCTCTGATTAGAACCTCACGTACTTTGGTTCTGGCTTTCAGGCGGGCGAGGTTGAAAAGCCTGTCGTCAGATCTTGTGTGCAGGTAGATTCCCTCTGTTGCTGTGCTAAAGGCATGCCTCAGGAGCATAGCAAAGAAAATCCCAAAGAGGGTTGGCGCAAGTACACAGCCCTGTTTCACTCCACTGCGTATGTTGAATGGCTCTGAGACGTTGCCGTCGTGCTGCACTATCCCCTGCATGTTGGTGTGAAACGATTCGATGAGGCTTTGCAACTTTGGTGGGCATCCTATCTTTGGCAGGATCTTGAAAAGGCCCTCTCTGCTGACCAGATCCAACGCTTTGGTGAGGTCGATGAAGGCGACGTACAGGGGCATGTTCTGTTCTCTGCATTTCTCCTGGAGTTGGCGGATGGAGAATGTCATGTCTACCGTCGATCGCCCAGCGCGGAAGCCACACTGAGACTTGGGTTAGACACGTTTGGCAAGCTTCTGTAGACAAACGAGGACAACTTGTGCGTAGACTTTGCCAACAATGCTGAGGAGGAAGATGCCCCTGTAGTTGTTGCAGTCGCTTCTCTCCCCTTTGTTTTTGTAGAGGGTGATGATCTTGGCATCCTTCATGTCCTGTGGCATGGCACCTTCCTTCCAGCACTGGCAGAGGACGTCATGCAATGGCAGCAGTAGGGCGGTCTTGCAGTGCTTGATCAGGTCGGGGGGTATGCTGTCGTTGCCGGGTGCCTTGCCAGCGGCCAAGCTATCAATGGCCTTGCTGAGTTCGTCGATGGTTGGCTCAGCGTCAAGTTCATCCATGGATGGCAGGCAATCGATGGCATCAAGGGCTGACGGTGTCACGGTGTTCTGTCTGGAGTAGAGGTCAGAGTAGTGCTCCACCCATCTCTCCATCTGCTTGTTCTTTTCTGTGATCATCTCCCCAGTGGAGGATTTGAGGGGGGCCGGCTTGCTCTGAGCCGGACCAAGTACTTTCTTGATGCCGTCGTACATACCACGGATGTTCCCTGTTATGGCAGCAGTTTGAATGTCTTGGCTGACCTGAGTCCAGTACTCGGTGCAGCGCCAAGCAGTCTGCTGAACTTTGCTTCTCGTAGCCCTGAGAATCTGGAGATTCTTCTCTTTTGGGTACTTCTTGTACTCAGCAAGTGCTGAGTGCTTGGCTTCAATGACGGGGGTCATCACAGTTGATTTGGCATCAAACCAGTCCTGTGACTTCGAGGTCTTCCTCCCAAAGGTAGCCAAGGCTATGCAGTGGATGGTGTTTCGCAGCTCTTCCCACTTCTGCTTTGCAGACTCTCCTTCTTCTAGTTCACCAAGTTCCTTCTCAAAGGTGGAGGCAAACTGCTCAACAAGTTCTGGTTGAGCCATCTTGCTGGTGTCAATCCATGCCTTTCCAGGCTGTCTGGCACAGTGGAATTTCTTCAGCTGCAGCTTGACCTTGCAATACACCAATGAATGGTCTGTGTTGCAATCTGCGCTCTGGAACGAGCGGGTGATTAGCACGTTCTTCAGTGAGGTGGGCCTGGTCAGGATCAAGTCCAGCTGGTGCCAGCGCTTTGAGCTCGGATGTCGCCAGGAAACCTTGTGTTGGGGCTTGGTCTTGAAGAACAAGTTCGTGATGCACAGATCATGATGTGTGCAGAACTCAAGCAGCCGCTGTCCATTGTCGTTCATTCTGCCCACGCCAAATGGTCCAAGACAGGAGGGCCAGGAGTCGTGGTCAGCACCCACTCTCGCATTGAAGTGTCCAAGGAGAATGAATTGTTCAGAGTTGGGGATGATCCTGATAGTTGTTGCGAGATTCTCGTAGAACTCGTCTTTTGCCTCTGGTGTGGCTGTCAGTGTTGGGGCATACACACTGACGAGGGTGACTGGGCCTTGAGTGGTGTTAAGGCGGCGGGTGAGGAGTCGTGCAGAGCCAGTGCTGCCCGGTTCCACCATCTTCAGCAAGATGTTCTTCACTGCAAAGCCCACTCCGTGTTCCCTGTGTTCATCACTGCCCTTTCCCTGCCAGTAGAATGTGTAGTCCTTCTCTCTCAGTGTGCCTGCATCAGCCAACCGTGTTTCCTGGAGAGTGGTGATATCCACTTCCAGTCTCTTCAGCTCATTATTGATGATGGCAGTCTTCCTGGTGTCGCTGATGTCCTTGAGGTTAGCAGCGAGTCCTGTCATCATAGTGCGGACGTTCCAAGTTCCCAGTTTTAGAGTTGGTCTCTTTTGTTTTGTTGTCTTGCCTGGTGCGAAGGTTCTCAGCCTGCCGTTTGGACTTCACCTCATCCCCATGCACCCAATGAGGAAAGCAGGCTGTGGCGGGACAACACCTTTTTGGCTGGGGGCTGCCCAGCTTGAGGCGGGTGGTAGCTGTCCAGTGAGATCCGATGATCCCTCCCACCATTGGGAACAACCTCTGGCGCCACGCTCTACGCCAGTTGAGCGGTGGCTTATAACCAGTAACTGTCATTCCCCGTGTTTTGTCTACGCCGAAGGCGAAACTGGAGTGTCCTCTCCAGTGATCCGGTGATCTACCTTACAGTGTTGGGCGTTGGTAGGATTCAAGTCTGGACAGGAAGATATGGAAGACAAGATGTTGTCCATACAGCATGTCTCCCCTCTCCACGTCACTGATGAATCCAAAGGAACAGAAGGTCTTCTACACTTTGGCACCAGCGCCATCACAGGAGCTGCCAGAACAATGTTGAGCACAACATAGAACTGCCTTAGGGGCTCCGACTCCGGATTTTTCCTCAGGGTTGACTCCCGAAGCCTTTCCCGTGACCGGGTATGCCGCAAGGCAGCGGAGGTTTGAAATCAGGGTTTACCTTCACCTAGATGGGCTACCTTCCCAGGTTAACGGGCCACCATCTACCCAAAGTATCTGGTTTTAAGGCACCAGAAATCAGCCCTTGCTCCTTCTCCTATTAGTAAAAGCAGTTCCGCCGGGCTTAGAAACTAAACCACATATATATATACATTTATAGTAATATGGACATATGTTTACTAGATGTTGTTTTTTCTTGCCTTCTGATTGTTGCTCTGAGTGTTGCTATCCCTATGCTGTTGCAATCCTGGAATTTCCCCATTGTGGGACTAATAAAGGCTTATCTTATCTTATCTTATCTTACATGGGCAGGCTAGGAGTTGGACTTAGTTGTCAGAGGCTTTTTGAGACACATGCCATAAGGAGCATTTTATAAGCACTGGGAGCTTAACCCCAGTGCCGCTCCTGGCTATGGCAACCTTGGAACCTTGGAACTAGTTTACTGTATATGAGAATTAAAAGACATATCTTGGTCAAAGACAACTCCAAGATTCCTAACAGTGGAATTAGAAGCCAGAGCAATGCTATCTTTTTTTCAAATTTTCATCATTTTAGAGAAAACTAAATCTTTCTTATATAAGTGCAATTGTGTAGATGCTGTGTTTTTAGATCTGAAGAAGGTGTTTGACACCACTGACTACAACATCCTTTTAACCAAACATAGTCAGTTTAATTTTTCAGAACATGATATCAAATGGATGAAATCCTATTTAGCTGACAGACAGCAATGTGTAATGGTCAACAGTGTCAAATTGCCATATTTGAAATGTCAAATGGGTGTCCTACAAGGCTCCATACTTGGACCGATATTATTCTCCCTATACATAAATGCATGCAGAAACATTCATATACAAATGTAGCAGATGACACAGTGATCACACCTGCAAAAAACACACAAGTAGCTACCTGTATTCTTACAACAGCGATGACCCAAATCCATGACTGTCTGAATAATTCATGCATCATACTAAATACTAAAAAAACTGTTTGCATGATGTTTACCAAACAACAATCAAATATTACAAACTCAAACATTTTCTGCAAAAGGGACTACTGACCAGGCCAGTTGACCAACGAGAGGACCAGATGGTGAAGATGACTGATCAGAGGGGACCTCCAGTGATACCCAATGACCTTCGACGATCTCTGACAAAGACGAGGGACCCATGACAACCTCAGACGTCGGCGAAGACGGAGGACCCTCAACGACCTTGGGCGGAGACGGAGGACCCTCGGCAGCTTCGGGCAGAGGTGAAACACCCACGGTGGCCTCGGACTGAGGCAGAGCACCCACGGAGACCTCTGGCAGAGAGGGGGACCCACGGAGACTTCTGGGGACCCTGATGAAACCAAATGGCTGACCCGCGAGAAGACCAGACACTGAAGACGATCGACCAGCGGCGGACCAGATGAAGGCAAAGAAGGAGGACCCATGGTGACCTCAGGAGGAGATAGAGGACCCGTGATGACCTCAGGCGAAGGTGGAGGACCCACGGCGACCTTAAGAGAAGGTTCAGACAAAGAGGGAACAAGCACTGGGTCAGAGCAGCAGTGGAGCCAGGCAAGGAGGACTCAGGTGCAACTGACGGTTGTACTTGGTCCTCCCTACCAAGAGACAGGCAAGATTTCTCTAAAACAGATAAAGTGAAAACAAAAAAGAAAACTTGCCTGAGTTCGAGTTCCACTGCCATCCAGGACTCCAATAATCTAGGCTGGGAAGTCGCGGCTCTCTCCGTCTGATGCTCTGACCCTGCCACGACCACCTTGGACGGGGAAGAAGAAGAAAACATTGGAAGATTCCCGGCAGCAGTGGAGACCGGCGAGACGCACTCAGGAGCAGAGGGCATCTGCAGTTGATTCTCCCCGCCACAAGCAAGGCAAGATTTTGCTAATGCTGATAATTTAGAGACAGGAAAGAGTACTTGCCTTGGCTCAGCCTTCACTGCCGTCCAGGACTCTGGCAAATCCAGCAGGGACATCTCGGCTCTGCTCACCCGGTGTTCCACCCCTGACATGGCCACCTTGCACGGGGGGGGAGAGGAAAACACCGGAGAATCACCGGCAGCAGTGGAGCCCGGTGAAGAGAGCTCAGGAGCAGAGGACACCTGCAGCTGATTCTCCCCACCAAGAGCCAAACAAGAATCCTCGAGATCTGTAAATGTTGAAACAGAACCAAGTACTTGCCTGGACTCAAGCTCCACTGCTGTCAAGGACTTTGACGACTCTGCTGCAGTGACCCCCGCAGCAGGCATGATGGTAGGTGCAGCTGAAGAGCCTCCAGGAGCAGTGATCCTCACCAGTGGGTCTTCCAGCATGGCAGTTGGGACTGGAGGTCTCCTCACCACTGACGCTGAGTCCCAAGCAGCTGAAACCAGGGGACACTCCCTTGTCAGCTCAAGCTTCAGGACCTCGGTACCATTCCTCTCGTGTCCAGGACGTGACTGCAGAGCTGGCATGGAGTTCTCCAGGGCTGCAGGCTCCTCTGTCGTTTCAGCGGCTCCATCCCAGGACTGGTTGACACTCAAGGGAGATGGGAGGAGGCACTGAAGAGACGGGTGAGGAACAAGTGACAGTAGCAGGCGGTAAGGACTCAGCCAAAGTGGGCTGCTGATGCTGAGCCTCACCACCAGGAATAAGACAAGGAATTTCATTTTCATGTGTAAGAGAATGAATACACACTTGCCTTATTTCCCAGGGCATGATGGTCGACTGCTGCTGCTAAACCAGGCAATGTTCCTCCGGGCACGGTGGGGGTTATCTGGTGAAGAAGCAGAGACAGATGACGTTCCGGAGTCTGGGAATGCTGGTTCATCGGTGCTGACTCTGCTTCCCCCGATGAAACTCCCTCCATTTGCTGTATTACCTCTGGAAGAAGCCATGGTTTGTATGCCAAGATGAGCTCAGTCTCCACTGCCAAAACCCACTGGTGCTTCTCCAGCTCCTCTGCGCTTGGACCATCAGAGGGCATGAGAGCTGCATACGCAATACGGGAGGCTGCGGACCACTGTTCAGCAGGGGATGACGAGACTGCAGCTGGATGATGGCGCCAAACTCAAGGCTTCTGCCCCAGGTGACTTTATCAAGCCTGTGGAGCTGGTGCTGAGCATGGAACACCAAGGTGAGGAGATCTGCGAGTGCCGGGTAGCTCCACAGGCTGGGTTTATGCCTCGATCATCTGTGCCGTGCAATCCCAGCAATGCAGAGCCTCCTCGGGAGTGTGGGAGGAGTGAGCATCTGATATAATGTCCTCCACCAATTCAGCCACCCAACACTCCTCGTCGTCCAGCCCAAAAATAAGATAAGATAAGATAAGATAAGCCTTTATTAGTCCCTAATAATAATAATGTACTGTAGTAATAATAATAATACTGTAGTCTGTGCAGCCAGACATACAGAAAAGAACGGACTATAACAAAAATGGGAGGAAAAAATATAATATGGGAGGAAAAGAAAAAAGGCAAAAACCCACAGCGGCTGGTGTCCATGCACACTGGTCGTGTCCTTCTGTCATAAACCGCCCTTTTTAAGGGCTGTGAAGGACACCAAACACAGGCTGTGAGTTTTGCACATTTATTAACAAAATGACGAACATGACACAAAAACACTGCACTTACATATAATAGAATAATGGTAGGATGTGCAGGAGGAGAGCGGGGCTGATGACCAGTGGGAGAACAGCCTGAAAGGAAACAGGCTTAGACGTGTAGGAACGCCGGGGGAAAAGATAAACTCAGCCGGAGACACACCCGAAAGGTAGCGGGGCTCATGGCTGAGAAAAACAGGAGAAAAGGAAAAAAACAACCTGGTTGGAGTGCACCCATTCACCTTGGCGGACAAACCAGTCCAGCCAGTGAACAGTTCAATGATGCTGTCCCAGGGATGCCCCCCCCCCACCCCCGTCACTGGACAGAGGTAGAGATGCTGGTGTTGATGAAGCTTGAGCTCCTGTGCCCACCGTAGCTTCCACTGTGAGGGGTAGCGTTGGAAAATGCCTTCTCCTCTGTGTGGCTGATGTGGCTCCACCCCGAATGCTGGAGGTGAGGTGGATGCGCTGGGGTACCAGTCCATTCTTCTTCTAGGTGCCGAAGTCGTAAGTCACTAGCCCTAGGACCTCTTTCTATGTCGCAGACACACATCGTGATGGTCTGGTGCCCCCCTGCATGCACCTTCCTTGCACCCTACACCTTTAATTGAGTGCCGATACAAAGGGCTCGGCCGGGGCAGGACCAATAATAGCCTGAGGGATTGTCACCACAATTGCTGGAGCCTGTACCGTTTTATCCTTATTCATTACATCTGTGGTTGACTATGTGCGGTTGTAAGTTATCTCCCATTAGCCTTGAGTGTGTGATTGTCGACTATATGAAATCTACAAGCAGTGGTTGTGTTGTGATGAGTGAGCTAGGTGATGAGACCTATGTGTTGTACTGTAAGTAGGTAGTAGACAAAATCGTTCAAAGTTCGGAGACATCCTTATCCATGCTTCTTGTATTCAGGCTTTCAGAGCTTCTAAGCTTCTCAATTTTCCTGATTACCTAACCGTAATTAGCATGAGGGAAATAAATATGCAAGAATACTATAAGCCTTACACCCCTACGTATGTGTGGTGAGCTATGTATGATTTATGTATTATCAGTAGCACATTGTGTTCACAAATAATCCGTGATGGCAGAATGGTCTTCCTCATCATCATCCTCCGTCTTGGGGTCTTTAGCTCTTCCTCTTGACTCAGCAACTGGTTTCTATGAGGAGGTATGAGATGTGCAAGATTTGCTGATGACTACCACTGGAAAATTGCATTTGTTAACACCTTTCTGGGCTTCTGAATATATGGTCTATAGTGTCATACTCTGCTCCTTTTATTAGATCTACATCTGGTTATCCTTTTACCATAACCAATTTGGAATTTGCTTCAAACTTTTCTCATCCCCTCATTTGCTAATGTTAAGATTGGTCATGTAGGAGATTTCTGGTCGTCAGTGTGCATAGCCTTTTGTGCTGTGGTTACCCAGTTAAGAGACAATGCACATGTTTCTATTTAGGAGAATATTCAATGTTGAGGTCAGGTGTTGGTTTTCCATGGATGGCTCTATTCCCCAGTAGAGGTGGCAAAATGTCCAACATTTTCCAATCCCTGTGTTTGGGTCTAACCAGCGGTATGTGTGGAACCCCCACAGGTTGAAATGTCTTTTATCCTCTTCAGTTAGGACAATGGATGCTTCCACACATTTCCTTGTTAACCAGTCCAAGTTTTATGACCAGTCTGGAGGATGGATTTGCAAATAATGGATGTTCATAATTTGGATCAGATCCGTTCAATTGCCTAGAGTACATGGGGTACAATGCTACTTTTACAGATGTTGATAGGTGTTCTACTGGTAGCTTGCCATTTGCAAAATTTGATTGTTTCTTTTTCTGACCTTAAAAAGTCCTGTATGTCATTACTTGGAGTTCCTACTTTACATGCACCTGCACCATACGAATTTAATCTAAGTACCTTAAACCTCAGAGTCAGGTAAATGGAAGCTGTCTGTTTTTTTTTTAAATAATTTAATTTTTGCTAATTTTCTGTATATGTGTTGAAGTGAGTCCACTTATCTGTTCTAGTCTTTAGTATGCAGTCCAGTTTTTCCGTGGTGGATGTGAACCATGGGCGCCTCCCTCCTGCCAGCAGTGGTTTTGCCATCACTCAGTTTCCACTGTAGGGCGTGCTCTCTCCTCCTCCTTGCTGTCCTCCCCCTCCTCCTTTTGGCTTCCTTTGATAAAAGAAACAGATTCATGGGGAGCCTCAGGCTCACCGTGTGTCAGCCATTCCATAAATAAGTGCATGTTTTTCCTTCAAATTTTATTTTCCCTTCTTATCTAGATTTCCAACCTTGAGTCAAGAAAGGAACTAATTCAAAGCCTTTATTTAATTTTTGCTAATTAATACAAGATGGAATGATAAGATTAACTCCAAGATAAAAGATCCAAGATGGCGCCCACAGCGGTCGACATGGTGCTTCGCTGCGCTCTTTGTTTGTTTTTGTTTGTCAATTGTGTGTCTGCTTGCACTTATACCCGTGAAGAACTTTTAAATATCAGGACTTTCACCCCCACGGACCTCCTCCCAGTTTTTCTAGCCCCTGCCGCCGATCTGGTTTATTGTTTGGCTCGGAAAGTGAGACGGCGGAAGAGAGGAAGACGAGCGGGCGCTCTCGTGCGACTTCGCAGGAGAGGCTCGCGAACGGCGCTGCCTGGCATATTTCTGTCCAATACCAACTCTCTCTCTAACAAGGTGGATGAACTGAGACTGCTGATGCGTTTTAAGGACCTCGCCTCCTCAGCTGTCCTCTGCTTTACTGAGACCTGGCTCCGGGAAAATATACCGGACAGCGCGCTGCGCCTCGACGGCTTCCAGCTCTTCCGTGCTGATCGTGACACAGAGCTTTCCGGCAAGACCACAGGAGGCGGAGTCTGCTTCTACATCAACTGCATCTGGTGCTCTGATGTAACGGTAATTTCCAAACACTGTTCTCCTGCCTTGGAATTTCTTGTTATCAATTGCAAGCCCTTCTATTCCCCGCGGGAGTTTGCTTCTTTCATAATGATCGCTGTGTACGCCCCTCCCGACGCGGACACGCGCGAAGCTCAGCGCGTGCTCGCGGATCACATTCAACACACAGAGCGGAGTTTTCCAGACTCGCTGATTATTGTGGCTGGCGACTTTAATCAGTGCAATCTGAGCCACGATCTCCCCCGCTACAAACAGTTTATTAAATGCCCCACCAGAGGATTAAACACACTGGATCACTGTTACACCACAGTGAAAGACGCATATCGCGCTGTCCCTCGAGCTGCGCTGGGATTATCTGATCACGTGATGGTTCACCTCATTCCCACATACAGACAGAGATTGAAGCTCACTAAACCTGTTGTGAGCACTACGAAGATACGGACCAGTGATGCTGAGGAGAAGCTGGAAACGTGCATGGAAATATCTGACTGGGGCATGCTTAAAGGAGCCACGCATGATCTGGATGAGTACACGGACACTGTGAACTCATATATCCACTTTTGTGAAGAGAACATTCTTCCATCACGCACCAGGGTGAGTTACTCTAATGACAAACCCTGGTTCACAGCTAAGCTCAGACAGATCAGGAAGGAGAAGGAAGCAGCGCTGAAAAGTGGAGACAGGGACTGCTACAGGGAGGTTAAATACCGGTTTAACAGAGAGCTGAAGAGGGCTAAATCTCTATACTCAGAGAGACTCCAGCAGCAGTTCACTGCTAATGATTCGGCTTCCGTGTGGAGAGGACTGAGGCAAATCACCAACTATCGACCTAAGGCTCCTAAAGGTCAGGATGACAAAGCCCTTTGTCAGAGACTGTCCCAACACTATGCCCGTTTTGACACCTCGTCATCTGTGTCCAACTCCCCCCCTCCCTCCAGCTCCACAGCCTCCACATTCCCTACTTCATTTAAGGCACCCCCCCCTCCTCCCCCCCTCCCCTTATCATCAGTGAGCAGGATGTGCTCAAACAGTTCTCCAGACTGAACCCGCGCAAGGCCCCCGGCCCAGACGGCGTGTCTCCCTCCACCCTGAGACTCTGTGCAAAACAGCTGGCTCCTGTATTCACAGACATTTTTAACACCTCCCTTAAGTTATGCCACGTGCCGTCCTGCCTCAAATCCTCCACCATCATCCCTGTCCCCAAGAAGCCACGGATCACTGGACTTAATGACTACAGACCTGTAGCGCTCACCTCTGTAGTCATGAAGTCCTTTGAGCGCCTGGTCCTGTCCCACCTCAAGTCCATCACCACCCCTCTCCTGGACCCGCTGCAGTTTGCCTACCGAGCCAACAGGTCTGTAGACGATGCAGTCAACCTGGCCCTCCACTCCATCCTGCAGCACCTGGACTCCCCGGGAACCTACGCCAGGATCCTGTTTGTGGACTTCAGCTCCGCATTCAACACCATCCGCCCCGCTCTGCTCCGGGACAAGCTGTCCCTGCTCAACGTGCCTGACTCCCTCTGCAGGTGGATCATCGACTTCCTGACGGACCGGAGGCAGCATGTGCGGCTGGGAAAGACTGTCTCAGACTATACTAGCATCAGCACCGGATCACCCCAGGGCTGTGTACTTTCCCCCCTACTCTTCTCCCTTTACACCAACTCCTGCACCTCCAGCCACCAGTCTGTCAAGTTGATCAAGTTTGCGGACGACACCACCCTCATCGGGCTCATCTCCAACGGCGACGAGTCCGCCTACAGGAGAGAGGTGGCCCAGCTGGCGTCCTGGTGCAGCAATAACAACCTGCAGCTGAACGCTCTGAAGACAGTGGAGATGATTGTAGACTTCAGGAAAGTCACTACTCCTCTGCCCCCCCTCACCCTCTCAGGCTCTCCCATCACCACTGCTGATTCCTTCCGCTTCCTAGGCACTACCATCACCAGGGACCTCAAATGGGAGCTGACCATCAGCTCACTCATCAAAAAAGCCCAGCAGAGGATGTTCTTCCTGCGGCAGCTGAGGAAGCTCAAGCTACCCACCAAGATGTTAGTGCAGTTCTACACAGCCATCATCGAGTCCATCCTCACCACCTCCATAACCGTGTGGTACGCAGGAGCCACTGCCAGGGACAGACTAAGGCTGCAGCGCGTCGTGCGCACTGCTGAGAAGGTGATCGGCTGCAAGCTCCCATCTCTCCAGGATCTGTACATCTCCAGGACCCGGAGGCGTGCTGGCCGGATCATAGCCGATCCCTCACACCCTGGTCACGTACTGTTTGCCCCCCTCCCCTCTGGTAGAAGACTTCGGTCCATCCAGACTAAAACCTCCCGTCACATGAACAGCTTCTTCCCCTCTGCCATTAGACTGCTGAACACTAAGTGACTCTCGTGCACCATGTACAGCAGCTCAACCAGACTCATGTCAATCATCACTGTTTTCTTCCTGCATTACCGACTGCACTATATAGTTCTCCACAGTATCTGCTGCTGGCTAATATATATTTTAACTGTTGACCAGTATCACTTAATCTTATCCTACACTTTATTACATGTATAGTTTATTTCTCTTATCTTATCATGTTTAATGTTGCAGCATTGTACCGAGACAAATTCCTAGTTTGTGTACTACATGAACAATGGCAATAAACCTGATTCTGATTCTGATTCTGATTCTGAACTCTCCACAGTGCAAACAGATGTTATTTGTACTGCTGTAATTAAATGCTGTGTGGATTTTTTGTGTTGTACTGCATACACCTTCATGCTGCTACTCATTTTTGCCACTCAGTGTTTACCTTCCAAGAGTTCTGTTCGGTGAAATCCTATGCATACCCTCTATTGGGGAGGAACATAACTGGGGTGTTAGATTGACTTTAAATAACTGAGGATACAGTAAAGCTATAATCTTTGCTGTGAGTGTTTGCTCATTACTTAATGTTAATATTCACAATTAAGAGAAATGCACAGAAAGTTGGATACCTAATGCCTCATTTCCACTTTAAGTACTTGGAAACATTTAAGATGGCTGCCTCTGTTTGTGCCTTCTTCCTGACACTCCTCCTGTTGTCCTCATATTCTGTATACACCCCGTGTCCTCCAGGTCAAAATGACCCATCTTCACTAAACCCCCAATATAAGCAGCTTAATTGAATTTTAAACACCTTCTGAACAAAAAGAAGAGAGCTTTTAGGGCTGGAGACAAGGAGAAGCTGAGGGGAGTGCAGCATGAGCTGAGAGAGATGCTGAGGAGGTGCAAGGACAATTGAATTGGTGAATTCAAAAAGGGCGCAAGTCCACACTTTTTCAGTGGGGACTTGGGCCCTTTTTGAATTCACCGATTCAATTACAGGAGGAAGTTGGAAGAGAAACTCAGGCAAAACAACACTAAAGATGCGTGGGAAGGAATGAAACAAATAACTGGGTACAAGGGGAGAGTCAGGCAGCCATCTGGGAGCCAGGAGAGAGCTGAGGAGCTGAATCTCTTTTTTAATAGGTTCAACTCACAGTCTGTCACCCAAGCAACACAACCAGACTGTCACGCACCCCTCCCCACCCACGCTCCTGTGCAGAACCTCTCTCCATCTCCCCCCTCCTCCTCCTCAGGGGGCACCAAGACCCTCCCTCACATCACGGTGACTACAGATCAGGTGGAGAAACAGCTGGAGAGACTCCATCAGCGGAAGGCTTCGGGCCCTGATGGCATCTCCGCTAGGATCCTGAGGACCTGTGCCAACCAACTAGCTCCGGTACTGAAACACCTGTACAACCTGACCCTGAGTCTGGAGAGAGTACCGGTGCTGTGGAAGACATCCTGCCTGGTTCCTGTCCCCAAGAAGTCATCTCCATCGGATCTGAATGACTACTGACCAGTTGCCCTCACATCTCATGTGATGAAGGTCCTGGAGAGACTGGTCTTAGCCCACCTCAGGCCGCAGGTGAAGACGTGGCTGGACCCTCTGCAGTTTGCATATCAGCCCCATTTAGGAGTTGAAAATGCTGTCATCTACCTGCTGCAACGAGCCCATCTGCACCTGGATGGTGGAGGAGATACTGTGAGAATCACTTTTTTTGATTTCTCCAGTGCCTTTAACACCATCTAGCCACTGCTGCTGGGCGAGAAGCTGTGGGTGATGGGGGTTGACAGCTTTGTGATCTCCTGGATTACCGACTACCTGACAGGCAGACCACAGTTTGTCAGGCTGGCCAGTGTCTTGTCTGGAGTGGTGGCTAGTGATACGGGAGCGCCACAGGGGACTGTGCTCTCTCCTTTTCTTTTCAGCTTATACACCACGGACTTTCAGTACAACACTGAGTCATGTCACCTGCAAAAATTCTCTGATGACTCAGCTGTTGTGGGATGTATAAGAGGAGGAGAGGAGGGGGAGTACAGGGCACTGGTAGACAGATTTGTGGAGTGGACAGAACAGAATCACCTGAGGTTGAATGTCAGCAAGACCAGGGAGATGGTGATTGACTTCAGGAAGAGGAAGGCTCCTTCTCAGCCACTGCAGATTAGGGGGGAGGATGTGGGAGTGGTTGAAGACTACAAATGTCTGGGTGTCAGGATCAGCAGCGGGTTGGACTGGAGATCCAACACCGATGCTGCGCACAAGAAGGGGATGAACAGACTCTACTTCCTGAGAAAGCTGAGATCCTTCAGCGTGTGCAGCAGGATGCTGGAGTTTTTCTACCAGACTGTTGTCACCAGCGCCATCTTCTTCTGTTGGGGTAGCAGTATCAGGGCCAGAGATACCAACAGACTTGACAAGATTATCAAGAGGGCTGGCTCTGTAATTGGTCTCAGACTGGAGACCTTTGAGACAGTGGTTGGAGAGGAGAACACTAAATAAACTGCGATCCATCATGGACAATCCTGATCACCCCCTCCACCACACACTAGATAGACAGCAAAGCACTTTCTCCAGTAGACTACTACAGCTTTGTTGTCGAACGGCCAGGTACAGGAAATCTTTCCTGCCACATGCAGTTTCACTGTACAATAACTCACTATGATGTTGTATTCTGGTCATAGCTATGCTGCCACACTGCACCTTTCAGACTAACTGGTACATCACTTTTCACTCTGCTCCTGATAGTCCTTCTTTGTGCAATGGGATGATTCATGTGTTTATACGGGTCATCATATATTAAGCTATGATGTATATAGGTTCTATAGTCGTGTAAGTTTTTTTTACTTTCCATGGGTAATCCCTTTGTCTGTCGTGTGTGTTTCTATTGTTTGGTTGTCAACTGTCATGCTGCTGTTACACTGTAATTTCCCAGTTTGGGATCAATAAAGTACATCTATCTATCTATCTATCTATCTATCTATCTATCTATCTATCTATCTATCTATCTATCTATCTATCTATCTAAATTTTATTTTGCTTGAAGAAACAACTTGTCATTCACAATAAAATGTGTGAATACCTGAGTTTTCCCTCTTCAAATGTATAAGAAAGAATAGAAATGTGCAAAAATGAGTTTTGAATGCATTTTTATTCATCCCAATGATTCAGTTTCTTTCGATTTTTTTTTTTTTTTGCTAGTGAACAATGTAAGAAAATATACAATACAAAAATGTGAAAAACAACATAACTCATTCAACTAATTAGCACATGTAGGGCAGTATGCAAGTGCACAGCCTTTGCAGATATTTTTCTTACACCTGCAGCACACTGTATGTGTTTTACAGTCCTTCTTTGGCGGGCAGAACTGACATCTCTTCCTCTTACTTGCCCCAGCTGGGGCAGCGGCTGTGGCAGCTGGATCCTCAGGTTGATCAGGAGTTCCTGCACTCTGAATAGCTTTCACAGCTGCTGCAGAGGCTTCTGTGCGGGGGACATGCTTCCTTATTTCAATGAGTGGAGTTACAAGTGCCTTTCCTAGCTGCTCCAGAAACACCCTCCTCTTGTTCTGCTTACGAGGCATCCAGGTCGGGTTGAGCTCTCTCCAAGTCACAAAGGCATTGTAGGAGGAAACATCAATGATGCAATGATGTTGTGGAAGATGACCAGGGGCCAGCAGGCAGTCATCCTTCTGCAGCTGTATGTCCCAATCACCTTATCTAGGTTGCTCACACCTCCTTTGTTGCAGTTGTAGTCTAGGATGATGGCTGGCTTCCTGTCCTCACTATTGCTAATGGCAGCGTCTTTGTGCTGTGTGCTCAGAAGTACTACATTCTTGTTTTTCTTTGGGAGGTAGGAAACTAGAGTGGTGGTGGGCGTGAAGGCAAACTTTGATGAGAAGACCTCTCTCTCCTTTGATGCAAGCAGTGCAGGGGGGAGCTCAGGCTTGTTCTTTCGAACTGTGCCAACCATGGTGATCTTCCTCTTCAGGAGCTGCTGTCTGAGTTCATAAGAGGTGAAGAAATTGTCACATGTCACATTGTGACCCCTCAGTCCCTCTGTCACATCAAGCACAACTCGCATCCCCTGGTTCTTCTCTGGGCCTCCACTGGTCGGCTTCCCTGTATAGACTTGCATCTTCCAAGCGTAGCTTGATTTGACATCGCAAGCCACCCATGACTTGATCCCATATTTTGCTGGCTTGCTGGGCATATACTGCCGGAAAGGACAACGACCTTTGGACAGAAGAGATTAGCATCAGTGATTAGTATCAGTGTCACAGAAAACAGTCATAGAAATCAATAGTGAAAACTATTACATTATTATATTTTATTACAAATATGAAAATAAATTACCTCTAAATGGAACCAGTTGCTCATCCACTGTTACGTCAGGCCCTGGGTTGTAGAGGTAAGGCAGCCGCTCCACCCACTTGTCCCAGACCTCTCTTATGGCTGCAAGTTTGTCTGTCACACGTCTTGCTGGTCTTGACTCACGGTTATCAAATCGTAGCAGTCTTAAGTAGGTGTGAAAGACTTTGAGTGGCATTGTGGCTCGGAAAATTGGCCTTCCACTCTCTGCATCCCATAGACTAGCTGCAGCCTCACCTCGGGACCTGTATACACCTGCTAAGATTAGCAACCCTAAGTAGGCCTGCAGGTCAGTCTCATCCATCTTTTTCCAGCTGTCTCCATATTTGCGAAAACCCTCCAGATTTGTCATCTCCAGGATTATTTTTTGTATTGCTGGTGTGATGAACAGGTAGAATGTAGAGACAATGTCATGGGCATCATGCTCTGGGTTGTATTCCTCCCCAGCTTCTTCTTCTGATACATCCTCCACTTCCTCTTCTGAATCAGAGTTGTCTTGCTGGACATCTGAAAAAATCAGCTCTATAGCCTGTTCGACGGTATGACACGCACTCATGGCTTCAGCACAGAGAGAATTCGGGGTACTGTCATCTGCAGCACCTTTATAACCTCTGGAAATCCACCTGTCTTGTCTTGTTTACGTCTGCTACTGATTGATCTGAGACCGATCAAAGGCACTGCAGTCCACGAGAAGGCCACCTGTCTTGTTTTGTTTATGTCTGCTGTTGTGTTGTTTACGTCTGCTACTGATTGATCTGAGACAGAACTAAAACATCCTCACATTCTGTGGTGTGTAAATAACTCAGTGACCGTGATTTGTGGTCCGTGGTCATTTTAACCCGAAGACGACCTTTGTACCTTTTTTTGTAGAGCTTACATGGAAATGTGAATAAAGGCAACAATTCACTTATTCTAATGTTGCGGTCAATCTAGGAAAAGTCATAAAATTTTAAGTTGAAAAAATATTGTTTAGGGTAATTTTTTTTTTGGTTTTTAACACAGTGGCGGGTTATTTTGACCCGAGGACAACAGGACCCGAGGACAACAAAGTTAATTTATTTATTTATTTTTTTAAAGCTACAGTTGCAAATCTTACACAGATCTTTATTTTTCTTTGGTTACACATACCCTGCTTTCATTTCTTTTTCCATTTCCATCTCAAAACCAAAAATATTTTCTACACTTGCTAAATCCACCGTTCTTCTCTCTTCACCTACGTACTTTTTCCCTCAGAAACACTCACTCGATTTTTACCATCCACTCTCCATCTGTATACAAGACTTCACATTTCCCTGGACCAGCTAATGAAGCTGCACATCTCACATCTATAATCTCTTTCAGTATTAAAACTTCCTTTCATTCATCTGGTCTCGGTTCTCTTCAGCCTTCATCAACATTCTGTTACCACCTGCTTGTCTTCTTCATGATCCGCTGTCCCGTCGTTCATACTACTGACTCTACTGCCCACAGCTAATGCTCCATGCAAGATCCTGCACATAAAAGTGATTGGTTTTATTCAGCTTTATAATAAACCAGCGTGGCTCAGTTCAAAATTCTGTGTTGTGACGAAACTCGTCATCTCTTGATCTTTACCCTGGCGTAGGATGCTTTCTCGTTACTGACCTTTCAATTTGTTTTGGAATTAAATAATGCCTCTGGGTTTGAACATCTGCCTTTCGAGGAATGTATAAAAAAGACGTCTGCTGATTGCTCTGAAAACTAAAGTATAACAGAGTCACCTTTATCTTGGTGTGGTGGAGTTTTTTTTGTCTTCTTTCTTCTGAACAGATAACCTCCAGACGAGCTAACACCATGCCTACAAAAACTATAACAATTTTTAGAAGGATACAAAAATGTAAAACTTTCATTAGCCCCCAAAACAGGTCTAAAAAATTTAAATATTAAGGTAAAAGTAAACAAGATTTAATGCCCCTGCTCTCTCTTCAAGAATCAACAACCATGTGGCACGCGGATCATCCGTGTGTGAACTGCTGGTTTGTTTATCAAGCTACACTGGTTGTCTTGTGTGTGTCAGAGCTGCAGATCTATGTGCACGGGACATTAAAGCCTTGTTTATGCTCCACCTCTGCTCTGCGCGTGCGTCTATGATGCTTGTACCCTTTGGATAAGGCCGGTGTGCACACAGCTATATGTATGTACAGTATATGTTTCATTTTTTGAGTCTACCTGGCCGAGTGTTTGCTTCTTTTACCTCAAATTATCTTGTTGTTTCTCTAGTCTACTCTAGTCATGTTTGTTTTAATTCATCTTCTTCTATAATGCTTTTTTACTCACCTCTGGATGATCAAAAACCATCACCCTTGTTACGCTGCCATCACCCATCCTCATACAAAGTGTAAGGAACTTAGTGGGGTTCCCACCATGAGCAAATTTTCATTTTCACTTCAAGTTTTTGCAAAAGTTTAGTTTTTGGTATTAGGTTGAAGCTTAGGGTCTAAGTAACAATTTTGGTTCGAGTGGACAAAGATCACGTGGAGTCTTCATACATTCCCGCCATTTTCCAAGATGGCCGCCATCAAAATCTAATAATGTCAATATCTCAGAAACTATTCAACCTAGAGACATGAATTTGGTGTCTATACCTAGGTTTTCATGGTCAAGGAATCAGATAAAACCATTTCTGACAACATCAGAGTATTTATTTGTCCCGAAATGGTAAATTACACAACAAACGTTATAGTACAATGTATCAGAATTATGCATGGATGGCCTGAAGCCTTAGCAGAGGCTGGCATTGCCTTGACAGTAGCTGCAGCAACATCTTACTTGAGAGCAAATGATCCAATGAGAACACGGTATGCTCACCAGATTACTGTAGTGGTGCTCGATAGTCTACTGAAACGAGCCTATGAGGACAGCGGAAGTGAAATGACCTTCAACGACTGGTTCTCTGTAGCTTGCAAAGAGAAACCAACAGTGCAGTTCTGGTTACTCATTCACAAGTACGAACAGTTAATCTTCATGTTTATTAGTGTAGCATCATCTCACTTTGGCTCAGCAACAATTATTCTTCTGCTTAAGGACATTTTTGTTTCATCCAGGAATAACGTAAAGAAATGGATTTTCTTCCTCCAGGCCACAGCTGAAATCCCCTTTCTTTTGTTAAAACCAGCCCAAGGAATTTCCCCAATGTCCGGCTTCACTTTTATTGCCCCCATAAAACCTACACAGATCCACGACTCAGTTAATTTCCTTAAACTCTGGAAACGCTGGATTTAAACAACTTTAAAGTACATTATTACAAACTCAATTCTAAACCTTCATTCTTTTCAGAACTATGAAAATGCAGATGGACTCTGATGTTTTTGATGTGGAAAATATGTGTGAAATGCATTAATCTGTGATTTTATATATATGCATGCTAATGTTTATATGAATGTTTATTCCTGCATGTTGATTTAGAAGCACTGCTTATAATTTATACTAATCACTAAAGTTATCTTAGTTTAATACATAAAGGGAAATATTAACTTCCAGTATGTATCAAAGTTTTGCCTCTATCACATGTGACTCCAACAGCCAATCTCTGCATGACAACTCTTCATTCCAAAGCGCTCCCAAACAATAGACTGTTTGTTCATTGGACTAAAAGTTCATCGAGCCCGCCCACGAAGGACGCTCATTGGCTGAGATTCCGGTCAGGCCGGAAACCCGCGAAACTCAACAGAGCTTATATAAAGGAGAGAGACTCTTTTCATCCTTCTTCTGCTCCGGACTCTCTTTCCCCCCGGATTTCTTTCCGGCTGCTCGTTTTTTTCTGATCTCCTCCATTGTCTACACACAGCAAGGAAGAACAAAGGACTTCGACCATGTGTCACTTTTCTGAACACAGAGCAGATAACTCGTAATTTATGTAACTTTGTATTTTCTTTTTCTCTTAAATACCTAGGAATTCCTATTTCTTTGAGCTCAATTCTTAATCGGAGTTAAACTCCAATTTTTATTCATCACTTTTCTTTGTTAAACTTTCTGTAAAACCACCGTTTGTTTAATTTTAAGGTAAACTTTAATCTTGACTTTATTTTTATAATATTTTTCTTGACCAAGCACCCACTAGAAACTACTATTTTTATCTAAAGTCCGAAAGTTTCTTTTCTAATTTGAAATCGGATTAGATATCTTTTAATTATTATCGAAAACCTCTGCAGCCGTTTGTCTACCCGGAAGAAAAGACGCAGCTGAGGAATCAACGCACAGCTGTCCATCACACGCTGAAGAAGCATCGGCACCATCTGGCTAGAACCCGTTTCAACTGTGGGTCATACGGCCAAGATCCAGCCCCCTCGACCGCTTGAATCTAAAGGTCAAACTGTGGACCTTGAAATATCTGCGGGCAGATATTTCCCCTAACATCCACGAAATCTTGGGCTGAGGACGGACGACAGAACTATCATCGACCGAGGAACACGTGAGCTGCAAACTTTAATTTCACTGCTGAATTAACGTCTGAGGTTCGGTAATAATTTGTATATCTAATCAGATGCAAATTAAAGAAGCCCTTAACATAACTCTTCTTTTCATTAAAATTCCGTTTTTATTTTCTTAAGATTAATTTCGGACTTATTCATAATTAGTAAACTTTCTCCATAAATTTGCGTGTTTTTTTTTTTATATAATCTGTTAACTTAAACTGATAGAAATTCATTTCTCAGTTTAACCCTGGTTCCGAAAATATTGACATTGTTAATCTATCATTTACCAGATTGATTTTATGATTAAGGAAATTACAATGTCTGTTCATCATTTCATTTAATAAATATTTAAAAATGAGAGAAGTTGTTGGGAATTTATTTCATTTTGAGTCTGTTTCAAGCCCAGGTATCGAATTCACGGAAAATTTTTGAGACTGATTATTGATTAATTTATTGAGTGATCAAACAGGTATAAAGTGAAATTAAAGATCAAATTGCTTCTTAAAGATAGAAGCTGGTGCCCCTTATGAGTGTTATTAACTTTTCTGATGCATATGAAATGAGATTTGAGCTCAGATTCCAATACATCAATATAAATTAAATAATTCATACCTGATCATATTTATTATTTATTAATATTCCATATTTCCGTTACATTAGATCAGACAGGGAGCGAAAGTTCAAACTTATGGTGGCTACTCTGAAAAAAACTTGTGCTTCTGTTCTTTGCACTTGATCACCAGAATTATGCAAGGTGGGTTTCCGTATTCATCAGAGACCTTGAAAGTCTTCCATCTAGCATCCAAGAGGAGTTTGAAGCAGGTCATTGGACAATAAGTCAAAGCAATCATCGTTACTCTTCCATTCCGATTGATCAAGCACACGAGCAGGCCAACAAACAGGTGAAAGGAGTTGGGGGAGTGATCGGGATCACAGAGAACCCTGAGATGCTAGAATGCTGGATTGCAACTGGTCCAGAAATTAGCCAAGTTCTAGAGCAATTCAGTGATGTAGATGACGACGGAGGTCAAGAGCTCCCTCATCACGAGGAAGGAAGTACATCCCAGCACCACTTTAGGCGTCATGTCACAAATCTCATGGATGTGCTGCAAAGCAGAGGGAATCCCTTTGAAGAGAGTAGTGCAGATCTAGTTACATTAGACTATAAAGTGTGTGTTGACAAGTCCGCCGCCACATCTGTCCGCGTCTTAGAATCAAGAGGAGAAGAGCAGTATGACCACTTTCGGAAGAATGTGCTGGACACAAATAATGTACCGCTGCAAGCTCCGATCAAGAAAAACAAATTCCTGCTGTTCCATGAGGAGAAAACTCGAAAAAAGACAGCAGTTCAGAAGAAGGTGCAGCACTTCGAACAACATGCAGATCTGTATGGACAAGCATTCATTATGGTTGATAGCCGGGGTGGAAATTTGGAGGAATTTTTCCGTCACGAATCCTCCTCATCACCACCTGCACTGGCTTCTGAAGGGTCCATCAACTCTTGCAAGAAGTCAGATTTATTGGCGTGCATTATGGAAGCAAGTGCAAGTACCGGACTATCCGCGGACGCGGAGCTCGTCGCACCAGATGATTATGGGGTCATCGTTATTGATGGCGGTGCACTGATCCACTCTCTTCCTGGCACAACTGTCCAAGGCAAAACATTTGCTGAATATTTCACCAAAGTTTTCTGCCCAAGAATCCAGCATGAGTGGAAAAGAGCAGCGAGAGTGAATATTGTATGGGATCAGTATCGCTCAATGTCAATCAAAGCGACCACAAGTGAAAAGCGAGGAAAAGGCACACGACAGTGAGTATCTGGTTCTGCCAAAGTGCCTGGAAATTGGCAAAACTTTTTGTCTAATGCCGAAAATAAAAAAGAGCTCTTTTCATTCCTGTCAACAAGCATTGTGCAAACACCATTCCAAGATGGCAAACAGGTTTATATAACTTCTGGTGACCAAGTCCTCAATGCAGGGAATGGACCTCCCATGGGACGATGTAATCATGAGGAGGCAGATACTCGTGTCCTGGTACATCTTCTTCATGCCCTCCAATATTCATCACTGGGAATGGTCTATACTGGCGACACAGACGTTGTTGTAATACTTCTGTGTAACTTCCACCACATCAAGGCGGTGAATCCGGAGTCAAACATCTGGATTTCTTTCAAAACAGGAAAGACAGTCAACATGATATCCCTCAACAACATTGCCTCAAGTTTGGGTGTGACAACGTGCAAAGCCTTGGCTCTCTTTCATGCATTCACTGGGTCAGACAGCACGTCATCTTTCAAATACAAAGGCAAGCGATACTGCTTCAAGCGGAAAGATGAGGTTCCATCCCTCTTGAGTGAGTTTGCGACAATTGCTAGCACCCCGTTTCTTACATCGCCAGAGTTGAGGGAAGTGGTGAGTCACTTTGTTTGCAAAATGTACTCCGATGAACCTATCACTGATGACACCAACGTTGACCTTGTTCGAATGAGAGTTTTCTGTCACAGGACTCGGGATGTGGAAAGAATGCCCCCTACAAGTGATTAACTAACTAACTAACTAACCTGTACTTATATAGCGCTTTTCTAATCACAAAGACCACTCAAAGCGCTTTCACTAATACTAACCCTCTATTCTAAGGGCCTATAGGAAACAGATATCTAGGGACAATTTAGAACAGCCAATTAACCTAACATGCATGTCTTTGGATTGTGGGAGGAAACCGGAGCCCCCGGAGTAAACCCACACAGCACAGGGAGAACATGCAAACTCCACACAGAAAGGTTCCAACCCCTGCCAACCTGGGGATTCGAACCGAATCGAGCGCATCGAAGTGATGCGCTCGACCAACATCTCAAAAGGAGTGTCTTCCAGGCAAGCATCTGGACTACAGCGCACGAGCCACTGACACTAGTCCCAAGCCCAAGCAATCATGGATGGATGGAAAAAGATGGCCAACTGGTTCCCATATGGACCACGTTGCCCCTTGCCAGGGATGTGTTTGATCTAGACGTAAAATGCGCGTGCACAAAACCCTGCTCGTCATGCAAGTGCAAAAAGGCTGACTTGAAGTGCTCACGTTTATGCAGGTGCAAATGTCCTAACTAAATGACCATGATTGTAGTGAGAATGAGTAATGATTTTTTAGTTGCACTTACCTAATCAATGAAATATCACTAAGAACAATGAAAATAGACTGTTCGGTTTATATTCATGGTATTTTATAGAATTTACGTTCATATGTGTTCAATTGTTAACATGCATAATTCTGCTACATTGTACTATAACGTTTGTTGTGTAATTTACCATTTCGGAACAAATAAATACTCTGATGTTGTCAGAAATGGTTTTATCTGATTCCTTGACCATGAAAACCTCGGTATAGACACCAAATTCATGTTTCTAGGTTGAATAGTTTCCGAGATATTGACATTATTAGATTTTGATGGCGGGCATCTTGGAAAATGGCGGGAATGTATGAAGACTCCATGTGATCTTTGTCCACTCGGACCAAAATTGTTACTTAGACCCTAAGCTTCAACCTGGTACCAAAAATCAAACTTTTGCAAAAACTTGAAGTGACTGATACCTCAGGCCCCCCACTAACTGTGTAAAGAATGAGTTTAAAGGATAGAATATGTCACTGAGAGTATAGTTGCGAATGTACAATATTGAAGATTTAGAAAAACTTGTAAATTTTAAAAAACTATATTTTTGTCATAATTGTGACTTTTTTCCTCCCAAATTTGTGACTTTCATGTAAACTTGCACCTTCCTCATAAATTTAAACATTTTCCTTGTAACTTTGCAACCTTTTCTCTAAAGTCGTTTTTTGTGCTAACAAATTTTGGATTTTTTCTTTGTAAATTTGCGAGTTTTTTCAGAAATTTGTGACATTTTCTAATATTTGGCAAATTTCCTCAAATGTGCAATTTTCTCTGAAACTTGCAACCTTTTTGCATAAATTTTCAACCTTTGTCTTAATTTGTGATTTTAAAATAGCATTTTTATCATATTTTGCACCTTCATCTTATAAATTTGTACTTGATTTACATTTACATGTTCATACCTTATGTCAAGTTAAAAAAAAATGCCTACTGCAAATCTCTTACTTTAACAATGTGATTAGATTTCAACAAATTTGTAAAGCATAAGCAATACTTTTCACTAGTTTTTCTTGAACTCTTGGCTGCACTGCCCTCACATGTTTGGTTAATTGGTTGTTCTAAATTGCCCCTAGATATTTTTCTCCTATAGGCCCTTAGAATAGAGGGTTAGTACTAGTGGTGGTCTTTGAGACTAGAAAAAGCGCTAATAAGTTTGGTTCATATCCATAAAGTTTTGGGAAATGTGGAAAAATACAGATAGGAGGGTTTGGGAATCTCCAAATATGTATCGACCCCTGAGTATAAAGGAGCCCTAAACCTGCATCCTTTCTCTTGGCCATCAGGTGGCTAGTTTTCTTGTAGCAAAAGGTCAGACTGCCTGATATTCTGTGGAAAAAAAATGACCTTTCAAGCGTCAAGAATTTTCCAGATTTTGGGCTTAGTTACAAGCCTTCTTTTTATTAAATGTTTCTTAGATGGAACATGGGTGGGCATTATAAGCTGCGGCTTCAGCCATCACCCTTTTTGGATAACTTATGTTGAATTGTACAATCAGAGGAGTTGATGTTTAATTCGACCTTGTTGGATTTTTCCTTGATATTGTTCTGTTCCTTTCTTTTAATCTTTTAATCTAATCTATCTGAAAAATAAAGATTCATTCATATTTATACACTCTTTATGTAACTACTCAATAATTTGCATAAATGGTATCATTTTAGATGAGAAAGCACACCGACCTCTCAGCTATAAGGCTGAGAACATTGTGATCAATTATCTTAATTAATCACATCTTTAACCTGAGCCTGAAGCTGGGGAGGGTACCACAGTTGTGGAAAACATCTTGTGTGGTACCTGTACCAAAGACTTCCCACCCCAAAGACCTGAACAGCTACAGACCAGTGGCCCTGACGTCCCACATGATGAAGACCCTGGAGAGACTGCTCCTTGCTCACCTCCGCCTCCTGGTGGGACCAGCGATGGATCCACTCCAGTTCACCTACCAGCATGGCATCGGGGTGGAGGATGCAGTGATCTTCCTCCTTCACCGTTCTCTGTCCCACCTGGAGGAGCCCGGGAATTCGGTAAGGATCATGTTCTTTGACTTCTCCAGTGCTTTCAACACCATCCAACCGATGATCCTGAAGGACAAGCTGCTGTGCGCAGGGGTGGACCAGCACCTGTCATCATGGATCCTGGACTACCTCACTAACCGGCCACAGTTTGTGAGAACCCGGGACTGTGTGTCTGACATGATCATTGGTAGCACGGGGGGCCCCCAGGGAACAGTTTTGGCTCCCTTCCTGTTCACCCTTTATACTGCGGGCTTCTCACACAACACAACACACTGCTATCTACAGAAGTTCTCTGATGACTCTGCGATCGTCGGCCTCATCTCCAACGGTGATGAAGCTGAGTACAGAGGACTTATCCAGGACTTCGTGGACTGGTGCCATCGGAACTGCCTCCAGATCAATGCAAGGAAAACTAAGGAGCTGGTGGTGGACTGCCGCAGGCAAGGACAACCCCTCACAGCACCAGTAAACATACAGGGAACAGACATTGAGATGGTGACATCCTACAAGTACCTGGGTGTTCATCTGAACAATAAACTAGACTGGTCACACAACACTGACGCACTCTACAAGAAGGGACAGTGCAGGCTGTTCCTACTGAGGAGACTCAGGACTTTTGGTGTACAAGGGGCGCTGCTGAAGACATTCTATGACACGGTGGTGGCATCAGCCATCACTTTTGGAGTGGTCTGCTGGGGCAGTGGCATCACAGCAGCCGATAGAAAGAGACTGAACAAACTGATCAAGAAAGCTAGCTCTGTCCTGGTGCAGCACCGTGACCCAGTGGAGGAGATAGAAGAGAGAAGGATGGTGGCTAAACTGTCATCTCTGCTGGAGTCCGAGTCCCACCCTATGCAGGACATACTGAATGCACTGAGGAGCTCATTTAGCAGCAGACTACATCATCCTAGGTGCGCAACCGAGAGGTTTCGCAGGTCCTTCCTACCTACGGCTGTCAGACTGTATAACCTAAGCAGGGCTGCTCGCAGAGATAGCAAAAAAAAAACGTGACGACCTAATAGTATTGAATGCAAAAGACGCAATAGACTTACACAATGGCCCCCTCCAGTATACAACTAGGACAATATCAGTCGCTACGGAGGGTGACAATATGTATGGGTACATATTCATACTATATAGGATAACTAAGTAGACGGTTATGCTGTTTATTCCATCTAGCTACAGTACTCCGCACTGTGCGTATATATATATTTATTCCATCTAGCTACAATGCTCCGCACTGTGTGTTTATATATTTATATATTTATATGTACATATGTATATTCGCTGCTCTTGTTTTCTTGTCTTCTTGATTGTTGTTCTGAGTGTTGCTATCCCTGTGCTGTTGCAATCCTGGAATTTCCCCATTGTGCGACTAATAAAGGCTTTTTTTTTTTTTTTTTTTTGTTACTTATTTGTACCCGTAGGTAGACTTGGTTTGCAGTCTGGTGACAAGCCACCGGCTGCTGGTCGCTGCGTGCGCGAGCGCCCTAAACCTACATGTTTTTGGTGTGCGGGAGGAAACCGGAGAAATCCCGGAGTAAACCCGCGCAACACGGGGAGAACATGCAAACTCCACACAGCTCACTGTTGGTCGGGGGCTGGGATCGAACCCACGATCTCATGATCCCCGCGGTCCCCCGGCCGAGGGTAAAACTGTGCTGCCACAGTGCTAAACCACTGCGCCACCGTGCAGGCTTATCTTATCTTATCTTAATTTTACTGTTAGATTCACTCCCTGAGACTGCTGGTCAATTATATTGAAGTGTGATTTTAGCGGTAGTTTTTGGCACCAGTTATGCAATCCTCAATTCTCGTGAACATGTGCTGACTACAGCTGATTCACGAATACTGTTTATGACTTAGAGAATATGTGAGTAGTTTGCCGAATCTGGAATTGCTTGTTAGCGCTAACACAGCTTCCTGGCCAAATGTGTATGGCTTACACAGACTAACACTTAAATGTTCATGAATGAGATTCATTATTTGAGGCTATGTCCAAAGGTAAATGGAAAGAAACAATATAATTTTACTGTACTTACATGTGCTCAATTGTTCCTCTTTGATCCATCTTTTGATGTCCCTTCGTTTTGCATTCTTTTACTGTTGTTGCGGAGGGAGGAGGGGGTCGCTAGGCGATGGCGTGGGGGGGGGGATGCAGCCAATTCCAGGGGGTCTGAAGAGGGTCTCACATGGTCGCTGGAGGAGGGATTGTCCACAGCCACTATCATCGTCTCAGATTAATAGAGAAACAGACAAGTTGTTAAACAGTGTGTTTTTGTCCTTTTCTGTTTTATCGTGTTTATTGATTATTTTGCATTTGTTCTCATCGTTGCAGCATAAGTCTCTTATTCTTACATTTTTTCTTTCCTTCCTCCAATCATTTCTCCATATTTTCTCTTGTGTCCTGCACAAAACTTTAACAATTCATCAGCTTTCAATTTTTCTCAAAACCAAATTTCCCTTTCCATTTTCTGTCCACTCTTACTTCCACAATGCTCCTCTCCACAACTTCTATCTTATTTATTTATTTATTCATTCTTATTTTATTTATTCATTTATTTATGTATTCATTTATTTATTTACTCCAATTTACAGTTTTCCTTATTTCCTCATTTAAATTACCTCACCTTTATATGTTGTTCACCTAGGACTTTTCTACAGTTTTATTGTATAAGTAGGAATAGTTCATTCATTCATTCATTCATTCATCTTCTTCCGCTTAATCCTGTTCGCGTCACGGGGGGGGGGGGGAGGCTGGAGCCTATCCCAGCATCTTTGGGCGAGAGGCAGGGTACACCCTGGACAGACCAGGAATAGTTATCATTCTTATTCTCCCCTCTGCCCAATTTAAAGTTGAACCTTTTCCCTCCAAGCTGAATGGGCATGCCTTGTGTCTCACTACATCAAACCCGCATAGGCGGGCATGGGAGGACTTTATTTTGTCATGCATGGACTTAAAGCTTTCCTTTCAGCCAGAGAGATAAGGTTCCAAATTTATTAGGAAGATTTGAAGCTCTAATTGGCTGTAAATTTATGAAAGAGTGCACTTCCTACATTTGGCCACATGATGGAGGCACTGTGCCGCAGCTTGAAGGCGGTTCAAGATGATGTTTACCCGCACATGCGCACTGAATGCCATGTGGCTGCCTCTGCCACGTGCAACTGTGAACGCGCCAGATGGCCCCGGAGTATATTGTTTACAAACCACAACTTTTTTTTTCTTAAGAAAATGGAGCACTGCCTCCTTAACTTCAGCTGTAAATATGCCAGAATAACCTTACAACTTTAATTTAGTGCTTCATTTTAATACTGTTACCTCAAATAATCTCCTCTCAGTAACCTTTTTTAACAATCTCACCTCCGCTCAAGAGTGGGGGCGAATTACCTCCCTCCTTTGTGGAAAAACAAACACCCGCCTTTGTTCTATCCACGTGGCCAGAAGAGTGCCAATAGTTAAATCATTCTCTGGGAAAAGTTTAGTAGATATTTCCAACCCCCGGTATTTCTCAAGCCACACATTTATCCCCTAAAGACACTGAATTAACAGACTTTTCTCTTTTTTTTCGGTACCGGCTCCAAGCTAGCCCTGGTTCCCTTATTTTAAGAGACGAACACGGTTGATTCCACTCTTCCCTAAGTCATGTTATTTTGGCACAGGCTGCATCCGAAATACTTCACCCACGTGGCATTGTTCCTTAATGGCATCGGGTTGGACACTTAATTCCCCCCCAGCATCAGGTTCTAATCCTGACAATTTTCATTTGGGAAGACTGGCACCGCCATTGCCCCTAAGTCTTATTAAGTTCTGGGTACAGACTGCATCCCAAAACCTCACTGATCCGTTTAACATTTTTAGACAGAAGGCACTTTCACTGAGGCCTTGGCAGGTCCCCCAGTACAAGAGACACCGTGTCTAAAGCTCTTAAACAGAGGGCACTTTCACTGGGGCCTCGGCAGGCCCCCAGTACAAGAGGTACCGTGTCTAAAGCTTAGTGCTATACTGATTTAAACGATCGTGGCTTCGCTCTACAGTGGCATCAGGTTGAACACTGTAATTGGCTCCCCCTGGCATCAGGTTACTAACCCTGGCTCTATTCATTTGAGGAGATGTACCCAGGTGATTATTAGTCACCCTGGCTTCCTAAGTCTCATTATTTTGGTTCAGACTGACTCCAAAATGTTTTATTTGATGGACCATACACCCTTGAATTGTACGTCCATGATTGTGACCGTTCTACCTCAGACTGAAAATAGAACATGTGCACTTCCCTTTGAAACTATTTGACTCTTTGTTTAGACTTTACATGTGACTCCCAACTAAATTATAAAATTTGGAGATCGGATATACCCCTTAATCAGACAACTGTAAATTTAGTATGGCCAAAGTGCAGAAATTCATGTAAAAAAGGTTTTCTGCTTACCTTTTTTGTTCAGGCGCCATGGCCGTCTGAAAAGGGTTGTTCCCAACTGTTCTCACCTCATCTCAGAATAGTTCAATCCGGGTCACCGGAACCAAATTGTTGGAAAAAATCCAATTCTTTGATTGAAAGATCCAAGAATAAGCCAGAGAATTCTTCAATTTAAAGATGTGACATTTATTTAGAAGTCACATGTAAAGCAAACAGCGCTAGGTGCAGCGTGACGCAGCTCCCTCTGGAGTGTCGCCAGACTGACCGTGACTTCCGGGTGTGACTTACATTAATCATCTCGGGTTGGTTAGACCAACCCCGTACAATAGGATGGGCTTGTACGTGACTGTCTGATTGGCCAATTTAACTCTGACGTGAACAGGTCCTTCTCTGTTCACGTTACTGTTTTCTAGAATGTACGATCAATGGTGTGTGTGTGGATGTTGGTTTTGGGTGTGTGTGGCTAAAATATTAGACCTGACTAAAGGAAAGGAGAGAGAGAGAGAGAGAGAGAGAGAGAGAGAGAGAGAGAGAGAGAGCAGAAAGAGGGCTCTATAGCTCTGCCTAATTCCTGTTTATCCGAGTTTAACACAAGATATTTGTTCATAAGAATGCAAACAGAATATGTATAGGATAGCATAATGGGAGATTACCTACAGAATTATTATTTTGGCACTCTAACTTTTCATAACCCTTTCAATAGCAAAACCCCAAGATGTAAATAATACTATTAATCCAAAATGGCGCACAATAAATGGACAGGACTATAAGGACAGACCTAAGACTACAGACAACTCATAAATAAACAGAGACCAAACACGGAAGATCATAATAAACAAAGAAACAAACAAACAGGAAAAGACTAAACTTAAAACTGGAGACCAAGCACAGCCCCCATCCGTGCTCAGGAACATGACAGTGACCAAATGCCTTTATATCAACAGTTAATTTTGCATATATGAGGAAAAACAATATTTACATATATGAGGGAATAAAACTATTTACAAGTTCTTATGTATGAAATAATGTTGGAATCTGATTGTTTATCTAATTGGACAATTAGTGAAACCCCCAGAGTACCACTGAATATACACAATGTTCATGAATTTAAGGTTATTATGGGAGGAAGAAAAATGCTTGGGGAAAAAAAGAGTTTACTTTTAATGTCTAAGGAAGTGGTGGTGACAAGAAAAATGGCACAGAAATGTAAAGAAGAGGTTTATCCTTAAAATGCTACTTTTGCTGTCTTAATGTCATGGACGTAGAACATGAGTTCCTACCCTGTGATGACTGAGGGTCTTAGGAGACTTTGGACAGAAACCAGAACAAGATAGTCAAGCTGTTTGCTTTCAATAAGTTATGACATCTAATCGGCCTGCACAGAAGTCCATCTATGCGGGGCATATAGATGGACTCATGTGCAGGGTCATTATAACGCAGTTATAACGCAGTTATAATGACCCAGCAGTATAATAACTCAGTAATGACGTTTTAAACAGACACACAAAATAACGTCCACTGTTGCAAAGCATGCTGGGGAGATCCCTGCTCTCCCCCCCCCCCAATACAGCCCCAACGTTACACTGCCCCCACCCCCCGGACTGGTTTCTGTCCCCAGAAAAAATTAAAGTCCAATTCAAAAGTCCAATACAAACTCATCCAGGTGTCGGGGCGGCCTTCGATGCCGACAACCAGCACGTACAGGCCCCCTAGTGTCCATCTGAGTCTTGGTCGGGGTATCTGGTCGGGATGAAGGCTCTGGTTCGTCCACCAGCGGGGCGGATGGCTGGTACAGGGCGAGACGGTCACGTTGAAGGATCACAACCCGGTCCTTTTTCCTAAGCCTCACCCTGTACACCACATCCGACAGTCTCTGCAAAACCACGCACGGTTCCGACCAATGGCTCACCAGCTTCAGTGATCGTCCTCTTTTTCTCTTAGGGCAGAAAACCCAGACTCAATCTCCCGGTGCAAAGTCCCTCCCCTGGCAGCGGGAGTCATACACTCACTTCTGCCGACCCCCCGCCGCTGCCAGGGCCTCTCGAGCCAGTTCATGCACTGTGTGGAGACGTTCTTTCAAACAAAAAAAATAATCCAACCCGGGTTTGCCTTCCACCTCCGGCTCGGGGGGGGGGGGGGGGAATACCAAATCCACCGGTGTGCGCAGCTCGCCTCCAAACATGAGCGCCGCAGGGGTGCACCGAGTAGATTCCTGAGCTGCCATCCGGTATGCCCACAAAACAAAAGGCAGATGCAGGTCCCAGTCTCGCTGTCACTGGTCCACTAGGATAGCGAGCTGGGTGGTGAGGGTCCGGTTGAATCGTTCGACCAGGCTGTCGCTCTGTGGATGCAGCGGGGTGGTCCGGGTCTTCCCAGCCGCTTGCAGACCTCTCTGAAGACCTCTGCCTCGAAGTTCCGACCCTGATCGCTGTGCAGCTCCTCCAGTGCGCCAAACCAACAGAACATTTCGTCCATCAGCTTTGATGCCGTTGTAGCGGCGCTCTGGTCCGGGACCGCGTACGCCTCTGGCCACTTAGTGAAATAATCCATTGCGACCAGCACGTAGCGGTTCCCCTGGTCCGTGGTTGGGAAAGGGCCCAGGATTTCCACTCCCACCCGCTCCATCAGTGCTCCCACCCGGTACTGCTGCAGGGGAGGGTGGGATTGCTGAGTTGGCCCTTTCTGAGCCGAGCAGGTGTCGCAGCGATGAACGTGGAGCTCCACGTCCTGATGACAGCCGGGCCAGTAGAACCGGGCTCGAAGGCGCTGCAGCGTCTTTGTCACCCCAAAGTGGCCCACTCCTACTGCCCCGTGGACCAGCTGGAGTACTTTGGGCCAGAGTCGACGAGGAACCAGCAGCTGCCAGACGTGCTGCTGCCCAGCTGGAGTCTGCCACTGCCGATACACCACGCCCTCGTGGCAGCGGAGGTTGGCCCACTGGGAGTGCAGGGCCTTAGTCTCTGGGTCCAGCGTGGACACAACCTCCCAGGCGGGCCGCTGTCCTGCGTCCAGCCACTGCCAAACCCGAGAAATGACCGGGTCTTTGTCCTGCTCGCTCTGCAGCTGCTGCGTGTCAAGGACCTCTGTGACGTCATCGCTGGGGGAGGCTGCCTGATCATCCGAGGAGGGGCTGCGCATCACTGCGTTATTCCTGCTCGCAGCGGTCCGGAGAGCAGCAGCCCGTGGGATGGCTTGGTCTCGATCTTCAGCCCGTTGGCAGTGACAACACTCCTCTGTCGCACAGGGGTGCTGAGACAGCGTCTCAGCGTTGGCATGGAGGCGGCCTGCCCGATGCACAATCTGGAAATCATAATCCTGCAGTGCCTCCAGCCATCTCGCCAACTGTCCATCTGGCTCTTTAATGTTCAATAACCAGGTCAGGGAAGCGTGATCCGTCCTGAGCTAGAACCTCCCCCCGTACACATACGGGCGAAAATGACACAGTCCTTGAATGACAACCAACAGCTCTCTGCGAGTCACACAGTAATTCCTCTCGGCTCTGCTGAGAGTGCTGCTGAAAAAAGCGACTGCCTGCTCTCCGTGTTCTCCCTCCTGGGATAGCACCACCCCGATACCCTGGTTGCTGGCGTCCGTGTCCACGATGAAAGGGCGGTTCGGGTCAGGATACTGCAGGATGGGGGCTCTGATGAGCGCTGCGCGAAGCGGGGAGATTGCAGCAGCACAGCTGTCACTCCACTGAAACGTGCGTCCTTTCTGCGTCAGCTGATGCAGCGGGCTGGCGATGGTGGCGAAGTCTTTCACAAACCTCCTATAATAGGAGGCCAATCCAAGAAAACTCCTCAGTTCTCCCACGTTCTGCGGAACTGGCCAGTCTCTCACTGCCGCCACTTTTTCTGGGTTGGTGGCGATGTAACCGTAGCCCAGCCTGTCGGATAGCGTCCAGCACCTCTCGGAGATTTGACAGGGTGCTGTCAAAATCAGCTGCATGCACCAGTAGGTCATCCAGGTAAACAACGCAGCGACTCCGGGGCACGTGAGCCAGCACTCGCTCCATCAAGCACTCAAAGGTGGCCGGGGCGTTGCAGAGTCCAAACGGCATCACTTTAAACTGGTACAGTCCCTGCCCGATGGAGAAGGCTGTTTTTTGGTGGGCCTCGGGTGACAGCTCTACCTGCCAATAGCCACTGTGTAGATCCAGCGAGCTGAACCAGCTGGAGCCAGCGATGTGGTCCAGCGTGTCATCGATGCGGGGCAGGGGGTAGGAATCCTTCCAGGTGATGTCATTCAGGCGCCGGTAATCCACACAGAACCGCCACGACCCGTCCTTCTTGACCAGCACCACCGGCGCCACCCAGGGGCTGCTGGAGGGCTCAATAACATCTGCCTCCAGCACTTTTTGTTCTGCCGCTGCCCGCCTTGAAAAGGGCAGCCGGCGTGGTTGGAGTCGAATCGACCTGGTCTCACCGGTGTCGATCTCGTGCTGCACCAAGCCGGTCCGGCTGCATTTCTCATCCTTCGCGGCGAAAACACCCATATAACAGTCCAACAGTTCCCGCAGCTGCCGTCTCTGTTCTGGGTCCAGCCCGCTGCAGCTCCGCTGAAATAATTCCTCCACCGCCTGCTGCGTCTCTGCTGACACGTTGACCCCTCCTCTTGCTGTCCCTGTGTGTGTTCGTGCTCTCTCTGCCCGCGCTGGTGGCGTCATCGCGTCCGGTCCTCGCGGTGGCCCGCCTGGTCCGGTCCGTCCTGGAGGTCCCTCGATCGCGCAGGCCCCTGTATTCCTTCTCTGGGTTCTGCTGTGGAGCGTGAAGGTCCGGTCTCCCAGCTGGAGGGGCGGTCCGGCGGTGTTGATCTTGGCGTTCCAGGCTGTGAGCAGGTCTAGTCCAATAATACAGGGGTCTTGGATGTCAGCCAGCCAGAACGGGTATTTTATGTTCTGACCAGCCACCCCCACCACGAGGACTCTCCGCCCCCTCAGTCTGGCGCGCTCACCGGTAGCTGTGGTGATGCAGTGCTTGGTGGGTTCCCACCCCCGTGGGGCCGTCTTGTTCATGCCTGGCAGCACACCGGGTCGAACCAAGGAGATTGTAGAGCCGGTGTCAATCAGGGCCTGGATTGACGTCTTCTCCAAGCTGCACTGTAGATACATCCCTGGCGAGTGTCCAATTAGGCCCACTCGTTGCGCCGGCTCGTCGGGGGAAACATCTGCGGGAGGTGGCCTGTCCCCGTCCACGCCACCTCACTCTAGTTTAAAGCCGGCGAGGGGCCAGTTTGCCGTGGGGTGGGTGCGGGGCAGTACCGTGCGATGTGTCCTGGCTCTCCGCAGCGGAAGCACCCTTCGTCGCGCCACCGCGGCCATCTTCTCCGTGGACGCGCCGCTGTGGTCTGCCGTAATTCCTCCTCCTCCTCCTCGCTCTCAGCCGTGGCCTGGAAGGTTCTTTGTCTGTGCGTCAACGCTTCGGTTGTGCGATTCATTAGCGGCTCCACCCGCTCTGCTTCTGCCACCGCAGTCTCCCAGTCGCTCACGGCGTGGATCCGTACGTGGCTCTGGAGCTGGGCCGGGCGGAGACCTTGGATGAAGTTCTGGAGGGCGAGCTTCTCTACCACCTCCGGTGCGAAATCTGGGTAGCTGCTTCGGGTTAGCAGCCGTATGTCCACCGCATAGGCTCCTAAGCTTTCCTGGTTGCTTCGACGGCGGCGGGTCAGCTGTTCCTGGGCGTGCTTAGCATCTGCCGTTCTCCCAAATCATCTCCGGAGCGCTCCTTGTAGTGCTGGCCAGCTGCAGCGCTCCTCAGGCCAGAGATCAGAGAGCGTGCAGAGAGCCCTCCCTTCCAAGGCCAGTGCGACTTGCACGGCGGTTTCCTCTGGTGACCAGCCGTTCAGCGCAGCGGCCAGCTCAATCTGGATCAGGTAGTCATCCAACGTGGTCTCGCCACTGAAGCGGGGGATCTTGGCCCGCTACCGGACGGATGGGACGGCCGCCTCTTGATCGATCGCCGCTCCTGATCACTGTGGAATCGCCAGCCCGTCCTGCCCTGATAAGGGCGGAATGTGGGGCTGATTTGCTCTGCTCTGCCCGCTCTGCCTTGAAAAAGGCAGAGGGTGGGGTGCGCTGGCAGGTCCGCCGCTTCGTTCGTCCCGGCGTTTCTTCATAAAGAGAAGAAACATGCACAAATATGGTGGGTAAAACGCATAACTCCGTATCAACTTGTCAGTATGTTTGCGTTCCCTCGTTTGTGGATGAGGGAAGTCCTTAACATCTGTGGAAATAAACAGATTAATGGCAATGCACTGTTGAAATATGAGTCATTTCTGTTTTGTAAGGGTGAGGTATCGTGGGGTCCAGGAAAGGTTCAGGAGAGTCCCTTTCTTCTACAGATACAGCCCCCGATGTTATTCTTCTCATTTCCTTCCCAGCAGGAGATGCCATTCAGACCGTTTTAGCAGGTTGATGTCAGGTCTGTCTTGGTGGAGAGAAGTGGGGGCCATAAAACTTGCACCCAGTCAAATGGAAACCCAATTCTCTTTGCCCAAAGGCAATGGGTCATTGACTGAAAATGGTGTTTGTAGGTTTTAACAGTCTGAAATGAGTCTATGGGTCATGCCATTCATTCATCTTCTTCCGCTTAATCCTTTTCGGGTCGCCGGGGGGCTGGAGCCTATCCCAGCATCTTTGGGCGAGAGGCAGGGTCCACCCTGGACAGATCGCCAGTCCATGGCAGGGCCAACACAGAGAGACAGACAACCATTCACTCTCACAGTCAGACCTAAGGACAATTTAGAATCCCCAGTTTAATGCTTTGATGCCAATTAACCTAACTTGCATGTTTTTGGCATGTGGGAGGAAACCAGAGAAATCCCGGAGTAAACCCACGCAGACACGGGGAGAACATGCAAACTCCACACAGATCACTGTTGGTCGGGGGCTGGGTCGAACCCAGGATCCCGCGGCCAGGGGTGAGTTGCTGTGCTGCCGCAGTGCTGACCACTCCTCCACCGCACCGCCGGGTCATATAATTATTAAAAAAAAAATCAAAACAGTCAATTCTCTTAAAAAACACACAGCTTTTGTCTTGTTTTTCTCACAGAAATGCCAGAAATATTTTTGAGTCTTCCAGGTAAATCAAATACGTCACGATTAGAAAAAGCCAACCGACCACCATCCTAAAGATCCACCCACTGCTCCATTATTGGCCCACCACTGGTACCAGGAGACTGAGTGCAGCTTAGTTATTTTCTTTTGATCTTAGTCTCCCTAATAGCCAGCCCTCTTACCAACTGGTTTGCTGTTCCACAGTCGGTGGTGTAGCTCACGTCACTCCAGCCCACAGGTGTCAAACTCATTCCATGGAGGGCCAAGACCCTGCAGGTTTTACCTCCACCCAGTGGCTTCAACAGGTGTTTTCTCTGAATTTCTTCCCACTGATTGCTGATCAGTGAAAACACCTGCTGAAGAGACTGGGTGGAAGTAAAACCTGCAGGGTCTTGGCCCTCCATGGAATGAGTTTGACACCCCTGCTCCAGCCCATCTAAACTTAAACCATTTTTGAGCTAACGCTGAATGAAGTTAAGCTACTTTAGCTTCTAAGCTTGTATTTATCAGTGTTAAGCTTTTATCCAGCAACTGTGGGGTAGCATGGTGGTGTAGTGGTTTTGACTCACAGTAAGAAGGTCATGGGTTCAAATCCATCAGCCAGCAGAGCTTATCTGTGTGGAGTTTAAATGTTTTCCTCATGCCTGTGAGGGTTTACTCTGTTGTGCCCACTCATGTTGTTGCAGTTTGAGACCAACGACCCGACCCTTCCAGCGGAGAGCCAGGCCACACTAGAACTGACAGCAGTGGCCTATCATTCCCCGAACGAGCGCTACCTCTACGTGGACGCCCCGGCGCCTGGCACCAGCTTAGAGGTGGGGCGCAATGCCAGGCTGGAGGTGTTCTCGCAGACTCCATCCTACATAGCCGTCAAAGCAATTAGCTACCTGGTGAGGAGATGACAGTGCATGCCATTAGCTTTTGTCCCATTTCCGTACTAATCACTGACATCAGCTCTACACTCCCCTCAGGTGATCTCCAGAGGAAAGGTGGTGCACTTCAACACCCAGCCGTTCTTCTCCAGGATCAATAACCGAGAGGTGCTCACGTTCCAGGTGACGCCCGAGATGGTCCCGTCCATCAGGGTCCTGGTCTACTACATCCTGTTTGGGGAGGGACTGTCCGAGCTGGTAGCCGACTCTGTGTGGGTGGACGTCAAGGCCAAGTGTGTCAACGGCCTCCAGGTGACGCTACAGGGACGTTACCATCAACAGAGGAACCTTTTCAGTACCAGAACCTGTCAGTGGTAGAAACATCCTGACCACAGCTGTTGCTAGGAGTAAATCAGAGCTACGTGGCCCCCCTCAGCCTCTAGGGGCGTCCAGGCTACAAGTTCAACCGCAGCATTTTTTGGAGGAAATTTAAAATTGCCTTAAACTTTTTTCTCCTAAATTTTTCAGTTTTTGTTTTAAACTTGCAATATTTTTTTTCTAAATTTGTTACTTTTTTATGTTAAATGTGTGACTTTTTTCTTGTAAATTTAGAAACTTTTTTCCTGTCAATTCTCTGCTTTTTCCATTGTTAATTTGTGATTTTTTTATGGCCAAAGTATGAATTTTATTAATGAAAAGTCACAAATTAATTAGACTAAAGTTGTGCATGTTGAAAAAATAAACTTAACATTGTCCTTTATTTTCCTACCGCTAGCATCACTTCAGTGCATTGTTGTCTATCAAGTCAAACAACCCTTAATCTCAGTGGGAATGCAACAAGGAAAAAAGTGTTTCTGCTGATGTCGTTCCAGAAGGAGGTCCTATGGTGATAGTTTTAAAATAAAACGATTCCAGTACTTTGTGGTGGGAAAATGGCTAACTATTGTTACTGGTTATCTCCGCCAACAATGTTAAGTAATTGTGGTGGTTTGTCTGTCTGTCTGTCTGTCTGTCTGTTAGCAGGATTATGCAAAAACTACTGTACAGATTTTGATGAATTTTCACCAGAGGTAGTCCTTGGGCCGATGATGAACCCATTGAATTTTGGTGATGATCTGAGAGTGCATACCTCCACCAAAGACCTTGTTTGTATTTGTGCAGCAGGATTACATAAAAACTACTGGGTGGATTTGGTTGAAATTTTCACCAGAGGTGGTCCTTGGCCTACAGAGGAACCCATTACTTTTTGGTGATGCTCTGAGAATGCATACCTCTGTCAAGGCTCTTAACATCTCACAGTGTGTTAGCAAAAATCCTCCAAAACTACAGGACAGACTTTGATGTGAGTTTCACCAGAACTGGCTCGCCACACACTGGTCTACACACGAACCCATGACATTTTTGAGGGACGGAGGGAGGCTTGGCAGAGGTATACACTCTCTGAGTGCTTTTCCAGTTGAGTTTTGTTCTCTGTTCAATAAAAGTTTGTTTTTGTTTGTGTCAGACGGATATGAACATCCCATCACGGCCCTACAAGCCAAAGGAGTTGATGAAGTTGAACATCAGGACCAGTCACGATGGTCTGGTGGCCCTCTCGGCCGTTGACACCGCCATGTTTGTCCTCCGACCCAACTACAAGGACCCTGTTACCAGAGTAACTATTAACCTATGACTGTTTTGAGTAAATTTGTTTATTTGTTTAAACTTGTGGAGCGAAGTCACAGTGATGTATTCATTTAGTTGTTTATAAGTGATGATGTACCGCTAAGAAGTGTGTAGCTAATAGGAGATATAGCTAACAGGGTGTACAAGTAATAGGCTGTATTGATAATGGAATGCATGGCTAACAGGTTCAATTCAATTCAATTCAACTTTTTTTATATAGTGTGGAGTGTGTGAAATAAGAGTCGGGCTCATGGCACACAGTTTATTACACACTTCACATCTCTCTAGCACAGAACAGACTGAACGTTTCAGCAGGCACTCTCCTCTTAAGTCTCATGGCATTCCTCCACACACATGACATTTGCATCACACTGCATTCAACCCCCTACGTCCTTGACTCCTTCCTGCTATCTTGCCAGGAACCTCCTGAGTATTGTTCTCCCATGTTTATCTACTGTCTCTTATCTGAGATGCTAAATAATCTGGCTCCCCCAAGGTGCTAAACTCCCCCCCCACCAGCATCTTAGATAGAACAACAGAATATCAGTCCACATGCTGCTTGGGCTTCCGTCTCCTCCCGTATCTGCTGTAACTGGGGTTTACCGCCTCCGTGGCGCTGCTGTGCCAGTGGGGGGCTGCTGGGAGTGTGTCTGACTGCGGGTGGGCTGTGACTAGGGGGGGCACTTTGGTTTGTCCGTGTGGCTGCTCTGGTGAATCATTTCCCTGGGGAGCTCTCCGTGGGGGTCTTCCACGACAAGGGGCCCTAGCCAACAGCACTTGCTCATCCGCCACAACAAAAGCGGGTTTGAGTCTGTCTATGCCAATTTTTTCCCGCCTACCCCCCAAGTCTAGCAAAAAATGCTTATCCCCTGTTTCCAACACTCTGAACGGTCCATCATAGGGTGGGCGCAATGGAGGGCGGTGGGCATCATGTCTGACAAACACGAACTCCGCGCTCTTCAAAGTTTTAGGCACGAAAACACGCAGAAAACTGTGGTGGGCAGGGCCCAGCAGCGTGCCTGTGTTTGCACTACGCTGCAACAGCTGAGATGGGCAGCTGCCCGCCGCGGGATTATCTGGCAGAAATTCCCCGGGCAGCCGTAGTGGCTGTGCAAAAACCAGCTCTGCCGGGGAAGCTTCCAGATCCTCTTTTGGTGCGGAGCGCAACCCCAATAAAACCCACGGCAGCCTGTCTACCCAATTTGCATCCGTCAGTGAAGCCCTGAGTGCTGCTTTCAGTGATCTATGAAAACGCTCGCATAACCCATTGGCCTGTGGGTTGTATGCAGTTGTGCGGTGAATTGTAACACCCAGGCTGTGGGCCATCGCGGACCAGAATTCGGAAACAAATTGAGGGCCCCTGTCGGATGTAATGTCCGACGGGACTCCAAAACGCGCCACCCATGCTGTTAAAAAAATGCGTGCTACGTCTGCGGACGTGGTTGCTGCCAGCGGGACTGCTTCTGGCCAGCACGTGGTGCAGTCCACCACTGTCAGGAGGTGCGTGCACCTCTGTGATGGCGGAAGGGGGCCCACAAGGTCCACGTGAACATGGTCGAACCTCTTAGCCGGAAAACGAAATGGCTCCAAGGGAGCCTTCGTGTGCCTGTGTACCTTGGCTCGTTGGCACGCCACGCAGGCTGCAGCACATTCTTTCACTTGTTTGCATAGGCGCGGCCACACAAACTTCTCTCCCACCATTTTGACCGACGCGCGCACTCCTGGGTGTGCCAGAGTGTGAACCGACTCAAACACGCGGCGGCGCCACGCGACCGGGACCACCGGACGCGGGCGACCCGTGGAGACATCACAGATTAGGGGTGGGCCGCCATCTTGCAGCACCCTGCTCTCCAGCCTTAACCCTGTTGGTCCAGACTGGAGCGCGCGCACGTCTGCATCGCTAATCTGCTCCGCGGCCATGGCTGCGTAATCTATCCCCACACAGACCGGGGCCACCACAGCGCGCGAGAGGCAGTCTGCCACTACATTCAGTTTATCCGGCACATGCTGAATATCAGTAGTGAACTCTGAGATCGTGGCCAGCTGTCTCTGCTGCCGACCCGACCACAGTTCTGAAACCTTGGCCATCGCGAATGTTAGCGGCTTGTGGTCCACAAACGCGGTGAAGCTGCGCCCTTCCAGCCAGAACTGGAAGTGGCGTATGGCCAGGTGGAGAGCCAGCAACTCTCTGTCGAACGCGCTGTATTTACGTTCGCTGTCGCGCAAAGTTCTGCTGAAAAGGGCGAGCAGCTGCCAAGCCCCGGCGACGCGCTGCTCCACGACAGCCCCTATGGCCACGTCTGAAGCATCGGTGGTGAGCGCTATGCTGACCACCGGGTCTGGATGCGCCAGCAGTGCGGCGTTTGCCAGGGCTGCTTTAACTTCCGAGAACGCCCGCTCTCGCTCCGGGGTCCATTCGACCCCATCCGCGGGTTTCTGTCTCTTGAGTGCGGCGTACAATGGTTGCATGAGCTGCGCCACGGGGGAAGGAAACGGTTATAAAAGTTCACCATCCCCAAAAATTCCTGCAGCGCCCTGACCGTCTGAGGCTGGGGAAAATCCGCCATGGCGCGCATTTTGTCGGGCAGCGGGATCGCTCCTTCCGGAGAGACGCGGTGCCCCAAAAAATCAATCTCCGTCACGCCGAACTGGCATTTCACCGGGTTGATTATTAACCCGTGCTCCTCCAACCTCCGGAAAATCGTCGTGAGGTGGGTTTCGTGTTCGTCTTCGGACGTACTGGCTACTAGGATATCGTCCAGGTAGACAAACACAAATGGGAGGTCGCGCAGCACTGCATCCATCATGCGCTGGAACGTCTGTGCCGCTCCTTTTAACCCGAATGGCATGCGCAGGAACTCAAATAGACCGAACGGAGTTATTACCGCTGTTTTGGGTATGTCCTACTCACACACTGGGACTTGGTGGTAACCGCGGACCGGGTCTATTTTGGAAAAAATGCGTGCTCCGGCAAGGTGAATGGAAAAATCCTGAATGTGGGGGATCGGGCAGCGGTTGTGCGCTGTGGCGTTTTTCAACCTGCGGAAATCACTGCACGGTCGCCACGAGCCCTCAGCCTTAGGGACCATGTGTAGCGGGGATGCCCATGGGCTGTTCAAGCGCCTGATGATGCCCAACCTTTCCAGGTTGGTGAACTCCTCGCGCGCTATGGTCAGTTTAGCTGCGTCCAAGCGCCGAGGTCTTGCAAAAACGGGCGGCTCGGTGGTGGTAATAAAGTGCTCCACCCCGTGTTTAGCGATGGCCGCCGAAAACGTCGGGACCGTGAGTGCTGGGAACTGAGTGAGCAGTGTGTGGAACTTACCGCCTGTAACTGTGAAGTTGGCTTGTGCTGCTGGCTGGGCCTCTCGAGCTATACAGGGGAGAGAGTCAAAGGACAGTGCATTAACCAGGCGCCTGTTAGCAGCATCAACCAGTAAACCATGTGCACACAGAAAATCAGCCCCCAGGATATGGTAATTCAGTGCTGCTACGACAAAAGTCCACTCATATGTACGGCCGTGTAGAGATAAGAGCAGAGTCCTGTCACCAAAGGTCTTAATATCTGAGCCGTTTGCTGCCAACATCTCGGGGCCGCTAGGTCCTGCCAGCCGGTCAGCATAGGTCGGCAGGATGAAACTCTTCTGGGCTCTGGTGTCCACGAGGAAACGCCTCCCCGAGCGTGCATCCGTCAAGTAGAGCAGCTTGTTCTCTTCACCGAGGGTTGCAGCTGTTACCGACCCCCGGCCTTGGCGTTTCCCGAGCGCTTGAATTGGCACGGGGCGCACATCTGCGTGCCTGCTAGCGTCGGTGGCTCCTCGCCTCCTCTGGTCGTCTCGCTGGGCTCCGCCACTGCCGCGTTGACTGTGATCGCCCTGGTGGTGAGGATGATCCTGTCTGCCTCCTGGGCTAGCGCACGGTAGTCGTGCACGGCCAGCAACGGCGAATTGGCCAGAACCGCTCTCGCCACTGTCGGAAGGTTCCGGAGGAAGAGGTGGGCAAACAGAAAGTGCCCGTCGTCCATGCCCATTAATGCCAGCATCTTCTCAATCAGGTCTACGGCCGAACCATCTCCTAACTTGGTCCGCGTCAGGAGCCTCTCCATTCTCTCACAGTCTGAGAGCGTGTAGCGCTGGATGAGCGCAGCCTTGAGCACCTCATATTTGCTTCTGGCTGGTGGCTGATCAAGCAGGCTCGCTATCTGCTGAGCTGTGCGGGTGTCCAGCGCTGCGACCACATGGTACAATCTGGTGTCGTCTGCCGTTACTCCCCGGAGGGCGAACTGGGCCTCGGTGAGGTGGAACCAAGAGCGCGGGTTGTGCTGCCAGAAATCCGGTAGCTTGACTGAAACCGCACACGCGTGGCTGGAGGTTCCAGTCCGGGCTGTCTGTGGGATTGCTGCTGCCGCGCTGTAGCTTCCTGACCGGGCCAGCTCCGGGGAGCTTGCCTCGTGTTCCATAATACGTCTTAGGTCACCAGTGTGGAGTGTGTGAAATAAGAGTCGGGCTCATGGCACACAGTTTATTACACACTTCACATCTCTCTAGCACAGAACAGACTGAACATTTCAGCAGGCACTCTCTTAAGTTTCATGGCATTTCTCCACACACAACATGACATTTGCATCACACTGCATTCAACCCCCTTCGTCCTTGACTCCTTCCTGCTATCTTGCCAGGAACCTCCTGAGTATTGTTCTCCCATGTTTATCCACTGTCTCTTGTCTGAGATGCTAAATAATCTGGCTCCCCCAAGGTGCTAAAATAGCACCATTTCACAACAACAGTCATCCCATAGCACTTTCAACTGTAGGGGAAAACCCCCCAATTGCAGCAAGACCCCAGCAATCAGGCGATCCCTCGTGAGCAGCGCTTGGCGACGGTGGAGAGGAAAAATTCCCTTTGAACAGGAAGAAACCTTCAGCAGAACCAGGCTCAGGGAGGGGCAGTCATCTGCTGTGACTTGCTGGGGGGTGAGGGGATAGAGAAGATGAAAAGAACAGACATGTAGAGAGCAAACAGTACGATGGGGACTCAATCTATGGGAGAGAACAAACAGATGTTAATGACCAGCAAAAATATTTCATTGAGAGTGAAGAAAGGAGTGAAGCCCAGTGCATTATTGGAGGTCCCCCAGCTGTCTAAACCTATTAGCAGCATAACTAAGGGAGGGTTCAAAAACACATGATCCCTCCCTAATTGTAGGCTATATCAAAAAGGAAGGTTTTAACCCCATTCTTAAAAACAGAGATCGAGTCTGACTCCCGAATCCAGATTTGCAGCTGGTTCCACAGGAGAGGAGCTTGATAACTGAAGGCTCTGCCTCCCATTGTACTTTTGGAGATTCTAGATATTACAAGTTTTAGTTCCCTTTGCTCTTTGTTTTCTTAGTTTTATTTTATACTGTATATATGTGTTTTAGCTCCAATGTTTCCTCAGTGGAGACCCTCATGCTGGATGCTGCCTGACCCATCTACAGGGGTGTTGGTCTCGTGGGTTGCTCTAGCTTGGGTGGGTGGGGGCTTTATACCACTGCTTATAGCTGTGGTGTGGGCCCCGGCCTGTCCTGGTTGGGGCGGCCCTTGTGGCGCCTTCTGTGGTGACTGGCTGTGTGGTGTCCCGGCAGGGGGGGGGCTCCACAGGATGGTTGCTCCTTCACATGGTACCTCGGTGCCGAGCAATGTCTCTTTTATTTTATATGTGTGTCAGAGAAGTAGGGGGTGATGTATGTGCCTGTGTGTGTTGTGTTTGTGGGTTTGTTTATGGGAGGGTTGGAAGGGGTGGGGATGTATCATGTAAAATATGTAACGAAATGTGTCTATTGTTTTTATCAATGTAAAGCACTTTGCGCAGCTTCTAAAATTTTAAAAGTGCTATACAAATAAATAAATAAGTAAAGTTTGATTGAAGTAATCCTGCATTTTGGGAGCGTAGTGCTCTGTTAGGATAATAGGGTAATATCAGTTCTTTTAAATAAAAAGGAGCCTGATTGCTTAGAGCTTTGAAAGTGAGAAGAAGGGTTTTAAAATTAATTCTAAACTCTATGGGAAGCCAATGAAGGGAGGCCAGAACTGGAGAGATATGATCTCTCTTTCTAGTTCCTGTTAAAACTCTTGCTGCAGCATTTTGGATCAGCTGAAGACTTTTTAAAGATGTTTTAGGACAACCTGATAATAAAGAGCTACAATAACCTAATCTCGAGCTAACAAAAGTGTGGATCAGTTCCTCAGCATCACTCTGATACTCCTAATCTTGGCAATATTATGCAAAGGATAGAAGGCAGTCTTAGAAACTAATTTAATATATGAATTGAAAAACAGATCTTGATCAAAAATAACTCCAGGGTTCCTCACAGAACTACTCAGAGAAAGAGTAACCACATCCAAACTAAGGGTTTGATTTGGAAAGGTATTTCTAAGGTTTTTTTTGGGACCAACTAGAATGACTTCAGTCTTATCTGAATTTAATAACAGGAAATTACAAATCATCCAAGCTTTGATTTCCTTAAGATAGGCTTCTAACTTGGCTAATTGATTACTATCATCTGGCTTCATTGACAGGTATAATTGTGTGTCATCTGCATAACAATGAAAATGTATACAGTGCTTTCTAATAATGTTGCCTAACGGAAGCATGTATAAACTAAAAAGAGTAGGGCCTAGCACAAATCCCTGTGGAACTCCATGACTGACCTTTAAGTTGAAAGAAAACTCATTATTTACATGAACAAACTGGAACCTATCAGATAAATAAGATCTAAACCACTGCAATGAAGTTCCATTAAGTCCAACATGGTGTTCTAATCTATCAAGTAGAATATTATGATCAATAGTATCAAAAGCTGCACTAAGGTCTAAAAGGACAAGAACAGAAACAAGTCCATTATCAGATGTGATAAGGAGGTCATTAGTGATCTTCACTAAGGCTGTTTCAGTACTATGATGGATTCTAAACCCAGATTGAAACTCTTGAAATAAACCATTTCCTTGCAAGTGGTCAAATAATTGTGTAGCAAAAACTCTAAGATTTTTGAAATGAAAGGGAGATTAGAGATTGGTCTATAGTTAGCTAGAACTCCTGGATCCAGCGTTGGCTTTTTGAGTAAGGGTTTAGTTACAGCCGTTTTAAAAGCCTGCGGTACATGGCCTAAAGTTAATGAAGAATTGATTATTTGTAGAATAGAGCTACCAATAAATGGGAAGACTTCTTTAAATAACCTGGTAGGAATAGGGTCTAAAAGACCAGTTGAAGGCTTGGATGAGGAAATTATTTTGTCTAACTCTAAAAGGTCAATTGTAGTAAACTGATCCAAACAGATATCATTTGAAGGAGTTGTAGTAGTTATTGTATTTAAGTTAACGGTGGAAAGAATCTGACAGATTTTATCTCTGATAGATGAAATTTTATTGTTGAAGAAGTTCATAAAGTCCTGACTAGTAAGCTCTAAGGGAATGCTAGGATTGACAGAGTCCTGACTCTTTGTCAGCCTGGCTACAGTGCTAAAAAGAAACCTGGGATTATTCTTGTCCTCTTCTATTTAATGCAGAATAATAACTTGTTCTAGCTTTTCTAAGAGATTTTTTATAAATTAAAGGTTGATTTCTCCAAGCTAAATAGATTTCTTCTAAATTAGTGGAGCGCCATTTTCTTTCTAATTGACGAGTCTTCTGTTTTAAGCTATGAGTTTCTGTGTTGAACCAAGGAGTTAAAAATCTCTGATTAGACTTTTTCTTTTTTAAAGGGGCCACCAAGTCTAGAGTCTGATGCAGAGAAGCTGTAACACTATCTACCATGCTATCAATTACAGAAGGAGCAAGCTCTCCATAGCTTATCTCTGTTGTGTTGACATATGGCATAGAGCAGCAGTCCCCAACCCCCGGGCTGCGGACCGGTACCGGTCCGAGAGTCATTTGGTACCGGGCTACACAGAAAGAATAAATTACTTCCGTTTTATTTATTATCTGAGTCTGAATGATGTTTTATCTTGAAAAATTACCCAATTTTTTTCGTTACATCCGTCTATGGCATACTCTTGACGCACCTCAAGACTCTTGTCTCGGTCACGTGATACGTTACCGCAACAGGGTTTTCAGTGCTGTTGTGGTGATCTCAGGGTATTCAGCCATGACTGTAATCCAGAACACCGGCAGAACTGTTGTCTCGAACATACTTTTAAGGCCACTGTCATTTGCGATCTCTTATGTTGTTGTCACGATGTTAAGAGGACGCTGCTAATAAAGTTGCAAACGAGTACACAGTGGATTCACGTTTATTATTATATTTAGAAAATACCACAGTTTTTATGCCAGTCGTATCATGTTCTTTTGTTTTATTTATCTGCCACACCTTAAAGGCCAGTCCTTTAAAATATTGTCTGACATTAAACCGGTCCATGGCACAAAAAAGGTTGGGGACCGCTGGCATAGAGGAAACAATCTGCATAAATTTGGAAACAGCATCATCTGAGAGGCATCTACTGTAGTATTTTTTTTTTATTTTTTTTTTAGGAGCCAAATAGTCAGAAATAATAAAATCAAAGATTAACAGACAATGGTCTGACAGCACAGGGTTATGAGGAGACACTACCAGCTTTTCTATTTCTATGCCATATGTCAGAACAAGGTCCAACGTGTGGTGGAGATAATGGGTAGAATTTCCTACTTTCTGAGAAAACCCCATCGAGTCTAATATTGAATTAAATGCCATGTTAAGGCAATCACTATGTACATCTATATAGATGTATATTAAAGTCCCCTACTATAATTGTTCTATCTGATTTCAGCACTAAATCCGCTAAGAATTCGGCAAATTCGGATAAAAACTATGAGTAGGTTGATGGAGGACGATAAACCAAGGCAAATAAAATTGGGTTTAACCTAAAATTGCTAAAATGCCCAATACTGAGGACCAGGCCCTCAAAGGAATTAGAACGTGTTTTTTGCTTTACAATAACTAGTTATTTGGAATGGTAAATTGTTGCTACTACTCCTCCACGACCAGAACTTCTGGGATTTTGACAGTTTAAATAACAGAGGGAGTTGATTCATTTAAAACAACATAATCCTCTTGCCCTAACCAAGTCTCTGTAAGGGATATTAAATCAATCTGATGATCAATTAACAGATCATGGACTAGCAGAGACTTGGGAGTTAGAGACCTAATATTTAACAAACCACATTTAATTTTTAAATTATGAGGAGGAACAGAGGCCAAATCGTTAACTTTAGAGGTTTTATGTTTAATTTGAGTTCTATCAACTTTTTGTTTAATCACTTTGGGATGCTTATACATTATATTTTTATTTACTTTGGAGGGAGCAGACAATGATTCTCTGATGGGGAAGACAGGGGCTAAGTTGAGGGGTGGCGAATGAAGAGGAGCTGCAGAGAGGCATGTAAGACTGCAACTCTGCTTCCTGGTCCCAACTCTGAGTTGTCAAGGTTTTGGAAATTTGGATAAAAATGATGCCAGATTGTTAGATAAATGAGACGCACCATCCAAAGTGGGATGGATGCCGTCTCGTCTCATAAGACCAGGTTTTCCCCAAAATGAGCTCCAATTGTCTATGTAGCCCACATTGTTTGCAGGACACCACACAGACAGCCAGTGGTTGAAGATGATAAGCAGCTAAACATGTCATCATTGATCAGATTGGGGAGGGGCCCAGAGAATCCTACAGAGGCAGACATTGTTTTGGCAAAGTCACACACTGATTCTATGTTAAGTTTTGTGACTTCCAACTGCCAGAGTCGGATGTCGTTAATGCCGACGTGGATAACAATTGTGGAGTATTTTCAGTTACTTTTAGCCAGCATTTTCAAATTTCAGAATCAGAATCAGCTTTATTGCCAAGTATATTTACAGGTAAACATACAAGGAATTTGACTTGACATTGGGCGCGCACGTTAGGCGCATCCAATGACGCGGCAGCCATGCAAGGCGCCTGTCATAACAGTGGGGGGTAAAGAGGGGGAGGAGGGGAGGGGGGGAACACAATAGGCAGAGAGAAAAAAGCATTGTTGATCAAAATAAAGCTCATTTTATGACCAAAATTGTGATTACAAGAAAAAAAACTCTCAAATGCACAATTAGCAGACAATAGAAAGATCACACAATAACAAGCGAGAGAGACCAGTGTATGTAATCAGCATATGATCAGTGTGTAGTGCAGTGTGGAGGTGTGTCAATTGCTGGTGAACAGCAGAGGGCACCCCCTGGCAATGGATAGTCATGTGTTCTACACGGCATGTCCAGAGTTTATCTCTCCTCATGCAGGTGGCAAGTTCTGTAAACACATGAGCGCTGTCCTTGAGGAGCTCAATCTGCAGAACAACAGCCATTGTTTATCGATGTTTGGGTTAGCAGAGCCGCTCTTCCGCTTATCTTCATCAGGAGGAATGTAAATACAGGGCACCAAGACAAGGTCAAATCAAATCTGCACAGTGCACTCAGAGAATAGATTTTTCCTCACCCGTGCAATTCTGTGCTTTCATAATTTCCATATGCAGGCTTAAACTTTAATCCCATGGAGAGCATAGGGCTTCCAGATGTATTCCTCCACTGAATCACTGTCATTCAGTTCACCGTTTGCCACTACTCATGCCCTCCCCAACTGGTCGAATTTGATGAAGGAGCTTGCCGGGTCCACTTTGATCAGCTCTCTCACCTTCCTTCAATTTCTGATACATCAGGGAACTTCACAGCCAAAAATAGAAGTCCTGAGATCATAACCAATAATGATGTTTCCACAGACGCATGAATTCCAATGTCCATGAGTCTCCACGCAGGTTCCAATTCTTGGGCTCCGCCTTGGCCCAATTCTTGTTGAAAAATAGTGACAATAGCACATTTAAGCCGCTTCCAAATCCATAATTTCCGTTTAGATTAAGATTCAGCAGAAGAAGAGCGACTAAACACAGACAAAAACGCAACATTGCAAAGCTGGGAATAGGTCAGGAAGGCAGACAGGAGGAGGGAAGAAAAAAATGTGACTGCTCTCTCTCAGAGCAAGAAGAAGAAAAAAGTTTGACTCATTGTTGCCTACTCTGGCTCCAGAAATGCATTTGACTATGCCCGCTGGAGTCTCTAGGTTTACATTTCTGACTACAGAGTTGCCAGTGATGAGAGTTTTATCCTCAGCGGATGTGTCACTGAGTGGGGAAAAGCAAATAGAAACATGAACAGGTCGGTGGTGAATCACGGGCTTGCGGCTATGCTTCCTTCTCTTCATCACCCACCCGTTCTCTCCTGGCTGCTCAGGAGAGGTTGGAGACGGGGGACCACTAGCAGGCCGCCCTATACTGGGGAGCTCCGCTGCAGCTAAGGGGAGTCCGTCATTATTAAATAGCGCAGACGGTGTTTCAATGCAGCGGAGCTGGGATTCCAAATCAGACAACCTCGGCTCGAGCGCCTCAAAAAGACAACATTTATTACATTTACCATCATCACTAAAAGAGGCAGAGGTGTAGCTAAACATCTGACAGAGAGATCACATCAGAGGAGAAGGGGAAGGAGAGCTAGTAGCCATAGCTAGTGGCTAACCCGAAGCTAACACAAACACTGAAAAGTGAACAGAAGGCTAAAGAGGGTGATTAAGTGACACTGAGTGCACACACAGGTGCAAGAGGCTTGATAAACAGAAGGGAAAGGTGACAGTAGATAGAAAAAAATGATTAAAATACAATTAAAGGCAATAATCCTCAGGAGAGCAAACCACAAAGCAAACCACAACAACAGCCAGCAACATAGGAAGTGACGATACATTACCACAGGAAGCGTCCGATCAACCCTAAGGTTGTACTTAGGGTTGCCACCCATCCTGTAAAATACAGTATCGTCCTGGTTTTTATACTAAAATAATGCATCCTGTATTGAATCAGTCACAGGGGGTGCACAAGCCAGTGTACTCCTAGTGCTGGTCCCAAGCCCGGGTAAATGGGGAGGGTTGTGTCAGGAAGGGCATCCGACGTAAAACCTTTGCCAACTCAAACTTGAGGATCATGATGAATGAGGCTTTCATACTGGATCAGTCGAGGCCCGGGTTAACAACGACCACCATTGGTGCTGCTAACTAACAAGGTGCCGGTGGAAATTGGGCTACTGTTGGTCGAAGATTGAGGAGGGGGAGAGGGGGAAGGCGTGTTAGGAGGGAGAGAAAAGTAAAGGTAGAAGTGTGGAGGTGAGAGTAGGGACATTAAATGCAGGGACTATGACTGGTAAAGACAGAGAGTTGGCTGATATGATGGAGAAAAGAAAGGTAGATATACTGTGTGTTCAAGAAACCAGATGGAAGGGAAGCAAGGCTAGGAACACTGGAGGTGGATTTAAACTGTTCTACCATGGTGTAGATAGGAAGAGAAATGGAGTAGGAGTAATCTTGAAGGAAGAGTATGTGAAGAGTGTTCAGGAGGTAAAGAGGGAGTCAGACAGAATCATGAGTTTGAAGCTAGAAGTCAAAGGTGTGATGTTGAATGTTGTCAGTGCGTATGCCCCACAAGTTGGATGCCAGGTAGAAGAGAAAGAGGAATTCTGGAGTAAGTTGGATGAAGTGGTAGAGAGTGTTCCCAGGGAGAGAGAGTGGTGATTGGAGCAGACTTTAATGGACATGTAGGTGAAGGGAACAGAGGTGATGAGGAGGTCTTCAGGAGAGAAATGTGGAAGGACAGATGGTTGTGGATTTTTTTTTTTTGAATGAATGAATGAATCTTTATTTCGGATAGATTAAAAGTAAAGATTAAAAGAAACAGACTAATATAACAAAAGGGAAAAAAGGAAAAAAAATCCAACAAGGTCAAATTAAACAATAGTTCCTCTGATTGTACAGTTCAACATAAATGATCCAAAATGGGTGATAGCTGAAACCGCAGCTTATATTGCCCACCCATATTCCATCCAAGAATTCAAAAGAGAAAACAAACAAGAGCGATTACAATTCGGAACAAAGCTAAGACAAAATGTGACAAAAAAAAAAAAAACTAAGCAACAACACAACACAGACTGGATATGACAATCCTTATGTGATTTTACATGTCACCTTGTATATATGTTTGGAGTATTTCTTCCTTTAGTTTTTGTTTAAATTGTCCAAGCGTTGTACATGATTTTAATTCAGGTCCAAAAGCGTTCCATAATCTGACTCCTTGCACTGAAACACAGTGTTGCTTGGTGGTAGTTCTCACTGAAGGTTTTTGAAATATACATGTTCCTCTGAAATGATATTGTTTCTCCCTTATTTGGAACAACTTTTGGATATTTGCTAAAAGGATGGAAATGGCTGTGGTGAACACATACTTCAAGAAGAGAGAGGAACATGGGGTGACTTACAAGAGTGGAGGAGGGTGCACACAGGTGGACTACAACTGTCACGCCGCGCCATTCATCAGCGGCGCCACCTGCTCACGCACCTGACAATCATCAGCGGCGAGGGATAAAGGCCGTCTCGCCCGGAGGCTCGGCCTGAAGCCGTCAGACTTCGTCCCTCACCGTTGTGAGCATACTTCCCTTCAGCGTAACCATTGTTGTAAGAAGATCACTTACCTCTTCTCTTCAGTCTTCTCCCCTGTGCACAGGTGGATTTCCCAGCGGCGGACATCTCCTCTCCATCGCCCAATCCTCGCTGCTGCACGGAGCTCCCCAGGTGGCTGTCTTCCGGGCCTCACCCCCTTGTTGTGCCAGCTGTCCTGACCCACCAAGTAAGTCCTTCTCTCGCCATAAATTCCTCCTGTGTTGGTGTATGCCCGTCACTCTCTCCCTGTGCTCTCTCCATAGGGTTGCTCGGCTGTACGGTCACCTGCCTCTGTGCCTGGAGCTGACACCATCACCAACACATTTACATCCCGCAGACACGCACTCATTCTCCCCTGCTGTTAATAAACTCTTTGAACTACTCTAAGCCTGTGTGTGTGCGTCTCCTGAGCCGTGCGTTATGTCAGTACGGCTTCAGCAGAGCGGCTCGGCGGACGGCGGGCTCGCACACCGGCTTACCACTCTCGAGGCTAGAGTGGATCAAATTGCTTATCAACAGCAGGTCATCCTAAATCAATTAGTAATTATCACTGGCCGATTGGACCGCCTGGACCCCCAGCAGCCGTTCCCCCCGGCTCCTCAGGGTGGCGCAGCTCCTGCTGTTCCGGTGGCCGTCCAGCCAGCTCCAGTGGCACCGGCCCGACTCACACCTATTCCGACCCCCGCTCGCTTTAGCGGAAAGCTCGGCGGAGCGCGGGGGTTTGTGATGCAGTGTGAGTCCGTGTTTGACCGTGTGCCCGGAGACTTTCCCTCAGATCACAGTCGAATCGGCTACATAGGGAACCTCCTGGAGGGGCGCGCTCTAACTTGGGCCTACGCTATCATGGCGAGACCCAGTTATGCCACCCTCACCTATGCCGAGTTCGTGAGGCGCTTCCTGGAGGTGTTCGATCATTCTCGTTCCGAGGCGGTCCAGGTCGATCGGCTTCTCGCTCTCCAGCAGGGAAACCGGTCGGCCGCGGATTATGCCATCGAGTACCGGGTAGCGGCGGAGGAATTGGGCTGGGAGGAGCGCTCCCTCTGCGGCCTGTTTCTCCGCAGCCTCAATAGTGATCTAAGGGATGAACTGGCTGGACGGGATATCCCCGGAACGTTAGCGGAGCTAACCTCACTGGCTATCAGCTTGGACAACAGGCTGCGCGAGCGCTCCTCAGGACGGAAGCCGTCTGCTTCTCGCCCTCGGGGAGTCCCGCTACGCCTGCCCCAAGCTCGCCCCCTGGCGACGCCGCCACCATCGTGCCCCGAGGAGTCGGAGCCGATGGTGACGGGCTGGGCAAAGCTCTCCTCGGCAGAGAGACAGCGCCGCCGTGAGTTGGGTCTCTGCATGTATTGCGGAGACAGTCAACACACGATAGAGCTTTGCCCACAAAGGCCAAACGGCGGGGTCCGCGAGTCACTGTAGGGGGCCTCGCGGACGTCAATCGGCAAAGTCCCCTCACTCAATTAAAGCTGCCCATCCGTTTTTGCCACAACCCCACTGGGCACCTCACCCACGCACTGGTGGATTCGGGCGCAGAGGGCAGCTTCATTTCACAAGGCCTGGCAACCCGATTGGGCATCCGCTGTCGGGCATTAAAACACCCCATCTCCCTGGTCCATCTCTCCCGTGCCTCCCTTGGGAGAGTTTCTCACCAAACCCTGCCCGTCCCAGTCATCATCTCAGGGAACCACCGGGAGGAGATGGTATTTTACGTCCTGCCCAACTCTGTGTCGCCCGTCATCCTGGGGTATCCCTGGCTACGCCTCCACAACCCTGTCCTGGACTGGAGGTCCGCTGGGGTATCGGCATGGAGTACCTTCTGCATGGGCACCTGCCTTCAGTCCGCTGCCTGCTCCCCATCCGCGGCTCCCCCTGTGGCGGATACAGCACCTCCGGACCTGTCACTGGTGCCTCCAGAATTTCACGACCTGGGTATGGTATTTAGCAAATCGAAAGCTATGTCTCTTCCCCCGCATCGACCATATGACTGTGCCATCAACCTCCGCCAGGGGGCTCCCCTGCCATCTGGTCGGCTCTACAGCCTGTCGGCGCCGGAGAAGGAGACCATGAATACATACCTGAAGGAATCTCTGAGCGCTGGGATTATTCGCCCATCGTCGTCACCCGTGGGGGCAGGGTTTTTCTTTGTCGGGAAAAAGGACGGATCCCTCCGCCCCTGCATAGACTACCGAGCGCTGAATGACATCACTGAGAGGGACCGTTACACCCTGCCCCTCATGGACACTGCCTTTCACTCCCTCCAGGGGGCGACCTGGTTTACCAAGCTGGATTTACGCAGCGCTTACCACCTCGTCCGGATCCGGGAGGGAGATGAATGGAAGACAGCCTTCCGTACCCCGAACGGCCACTTTGAGTATCTCGTCATGCCGTTCGGGCTGACCAACGCTCCTGCCGTCTTTCAGCGCCTCATTAATGACGTCCTCCGGGATTTCATCGGCCTTTTTGTGTTCGTCTACCTGGATGACATCCTTATCTTCTCCAGGTCCAGGGACGAGCACCAGGTCCATGTGAGGCGGGTCCTCCAAAGACTGCTGGAGAATCGTCTGTACGTGAAGGCTGAGAAATGCGAATTCTACGCTAGGACCACATCCTTCCTGGGATTCATCATCGCTCAAGATCAGGTGCTCCCAGACCCAGAGAAGGTGAAGGCGGTGGTGGAGTGGCCTACTCCCGCATCCCGGAAGCAGGTGCAACAGTTTGTTGGCTTCGCCAATTTTTACCGCCGCTTTGTCCCAAATTTCAGCTCGATCGTCGGACCGCTGACCCGCCTCACGTCCCCGAAGGTCCCGTTCCGGTGGACTGAAGAGGTCGCTGCTGCCTTTAGGGCGCTGAAGGCGGAGTTCTCCTCCTCCCGGGTCCTTCGCCAGGTCGACCCCGCGCTGCAGTGCATTGTGGAGGTGGACGCATCGGACACGGGAGTGGGAGCAGTGTTATCCCAGCGGTCACCTGACGATGGCACCAAACGGCCGTGCGCCTTCTTCTCCCGGCGCCTGTCCCCGGCGGAGAGGAACTACGATGTGGGGGACAGAGAGCTCCTGGCCATTAAACTCGCCTTACAGGAGTGGCGCCACTGGCTAGAGGGGGCGGACCTGCCGTTTGTGGTCCTGACGGACCACAAGAACTTAGAGTATTTACGATCTGCCAAGCGCCTGAATGCCCGCCAGGCGCGCTGGTCTTTGTTCTTCGCCAGGTTCCGCTTCTCGATCACCTTCAGGCCGGGCTCCAAAAACGGCCTGCCTGACGCCCTCTCTAGGCAGTTCACCCCCGTGGAGGCTGAGGAGACGCCCCACACTATCCTGCCCAGGTCGTGCGTCCTCGGTGCCATCTCTTGGGACGTTGAAGACAAGATCCGGAAGGCGCAGGAGGTGGAACCTGATCCTGGCGGCGGACCGGAGGGAAGACTGTTCGTCCCATCTGCGGTCCGAGGAGAGGTCATCCACTGGCTCCACACCTCCCGGCTCACCTGTCATCCCGGCACCTCTCGGATGATCAGCCTCCTCCAGCGGTCCTTTTGGTGGCCAGGCCTGCGGAGGGATGCAGCCCGCTACGCCCGGGCTTGCCCAATCTGTGCCACCAGCAAGTCGGGAAATGCCCCCCCAGCGGGTCTGCTCCAGCCTCTGCCCGTCCCCGGCAGGCCCTGGTCGCACATCGCACTGGACTTCGTCACCGGACTCCCCGTTTCCAACTCCTTTGACACCGTCCTGACCATTGTGGACCGTTTCTCCAAGGCGGCGCACTTCATTCCCCTGCGAGGTCTCCCTACTGCCCTGGAGACGGCGGGCCTCCTCGTCCAACACGTGGTCAGGCTGCACGGGATTCCGGTGGACGTGGTCTCGGACCGGGGCCCCCAATTTTCGTCCGAGGTTTGGAGATCCTTCTGTAACGCCATCGGAGCCAAGGTGAGCCTCTCCTCCGGCCATCACCCCCAGTCTAACGGGCAGTGTGAGAGGACCAATCAGGAGCTGGAGGCTGCGCTCCGCTGTGTTACCAGATCCAAGCCGACGTCCTGGAGCAACCATCTCGCCTGGGTGGAGTATGCCCACAACACCGCCCGCTCTTCTGCAACGGGGATGTCCCCCTTCAAGGCGTCCCTGGGTTACGACCCCCCGCTGTTTCCAGCGCAGGAGAACGAGGTGACTGTCCCCTCCGTTAGGGCGCACCTTAGGCAGTTCCGCTCCACCTGGGCTGCCGCGCGTCATGCGCTTTTACGCACAGCGGAGCGCAACAGGACCGTGGCGGACCGGCACAGAAGACCTGCCCCGGCGTACAGAGTTGGGCAACTCGTGTATGTGTCTACCCAGGACGTCACGTTAAAAGGCGAGAGGAGGAAGCTGGCACAGCGTTTCATGGGTCCCTTTCCCATCACCCGGATCATCAACCCGGTGGCTGTGCGGGTGGCTATTCCCCCCTCCCTCCGCATCCATTCCACTTTTCATGTGTCGAAGGTGAAACTGGCAGTCACTGACCCCCTTTGCCCTCCTCCTGCAGCGCAACCCGCGCCCCGGATGATTGGTGGCCATCCGGCCTGGTCCGTCTCCTCCATCCTGGACTCCCGGCGCCGAGGTCGTGGGTTGCAATACTTGGTGGACTGGGAGGGCTATGGGCCCGAGCATCGACAATGGGTGCCCCCGTCGTTTGTGTTGGACCCATCGCTCATCGCGGACTTCCACCGAGCGCACCCGGATAAGCCATCGCCAGGAGGCGCTGCTAGAGGGGGGAGTACTGTCACGCCGCGCCATTCATCAGCGGCGCCACCTGCTCACGCACCTGACAATCATCAGCGGCGAGGGATAAAGGCCGTCTCGCCCGGAGGCTCGGCCTGAAGCCGTCAGACTTCGTCCCTCACCGTTGTGAGCATACTTCCCTTCAGCGTAACCATTGTTGTAAGAAGATCACTTACCTCTTCTCTTCAGTCTTCTCCCCTGTGCACAGGTGGATTTCCCAGCGGCGGACATCTCCTCTCCATCGCCCAATCCTCGCTGCTGCACGGAGCTCCCCAGGTGGCTGTCTTCCGGGCCTCACCCCCTTGTTGTGCCAGCTGTCCTGACCCACCAAGTAAGTCCTTCTCTCGCCATAAATTCCTCCTGTGTTGGTGTATGCCCGTCACTCTCTCCCTGTGCTCTCTCCATAGGGTTGCTCGGCTGTACGGTCACCTGCCTCTGTGCCTGGAGCTGACACCATCACCAACACATTTACATCCCGCAGACACGCACTCATTCTCCCCTGCTGTTAATAAACTCTTTGAACTACTCTAAGCCTGTGTGTGTGCGTCTCCTGAGCCGTGCGTTATGTCAACAACTTATGCAGAAGGAGAACCCTGAAAAAGATAGAAGACTGCAAGGTGGTGGCGGGGGAGAATGTAGCTAGACAGCATCGGATGGTAGTCTGTAGGATGACTTTGGAAAGCAAGAAGAGGAAGAGAGTGAAGGCAGAGCCAAAGATTAAGAAGGGGAAGTTACAGAAGGAAGAAGGTCGCACAGAGTTCAGGAAGGAGTTGATACAGGCTCTGGGTGGTAGGCAAGAATTACCAGATGATTGGGAAAGTACAGCAAAAGTATTGAGGTAAATGGGTAGAAAGGTATGTGGTGTATCCAGTGGACAGAGGTGTGGTGATCCGCGTTGTGTGTGTCTTGCCCTGATTATCTTTCACAGCTGCGGACACACCTGCTTTCCCTCATCAAGCACCCTTTATAAGGAACGCTGCCCAGAAAGCAGCACGGAGATGTTTACGCTTTCTCCCAGGAAGAACTCCTCCTTAGCGTCTTCCTCCACATCGCTTTGCTTAGACAATTCATCTCTAACCATCTGCTTCTCACCGCTTAGGAGTTCCATTTCCCCAACGCTACGTAAGCCGGCTTTGTGCTGTTACCTGCACCTGCCTTTCTTCCCCTTGTTCCCTGTGCACAGGTGGACCACCCTCCAGGAGACTTGATGGTGGAATGAGGAGGTACAGGAAAGTCTCCAAAGGAAGAGGTTAGCAAAGAAAAAGTGGGATAGTCAGGGAGATGAAGAAAGTAGACAGGAGTATTTGGAATATACGCGCATGGCAAAGAAAGGTGGCAAAGGAAAAGGCATATAGTGAGTTGTGTGAGAGGCTTGTAAGAAAAGGACTTGTATCGACTGGCTAGACAGAAAGATGGAGCTGGAAAGGATGTACAGCAGGTTAGGTTGATTAAGGACAGAAATGGTAATGTACTAACAAGTGAAAAGAGTGTGCTGAGAAGGTGGAAGGAGAACTTTGAAGAGCTGATGAATAAAGAAAATGAGAGAGAGAGGCGGATGGATGAAGGAAAGATGGTGAACAAGGAAGTCCCGAGGATTAGCAAGGCAGAAGTGAGGGCAGCTTTGAAGAGGATGAAGAATGGAAAGGCGGTTGGTCCAGATGACATACCAGTGGAGGTGTGGAGATGTTTAGCAGTGATGGCAGTGGACTTTTTAACCAGATTGTTGATCACAATCTTGGAGAGTGAGAGGATGTCTGAGGAGTGGAGAAGAAGTGTTCTGGTTCCAATTTTCAACAACCAAGGTGATGCTCAGACCTGTAGTAACTACAGAGGCAGAAAGTTAATCAGCCACACTATGAAAATTTGGGAAAGAGTTGTTGAAGCCAGGTTAAGAGGAGAAGTGACAATCAGTGAGCAGCAGTACGGCTTCATGTCAAGAAAGAGTTCTACAGATGCAATGTTTGCTCTAAGAGGGCTAATGGAGAAGGATAGAGAAGGTCAGAAGGAGTTGCTCTGTAGTCTTTGTGGATCTAGAGAAAGCAGATGATAGGGTGCCAAGAGAGGAAGTGTGGTACTATATGTGGAAGTCAGGAGTTCCAGAGAAGTATGTGAGGGTGGTGCAGGACATGCATGAGGACAGCGAGATGGTGGTGAAATGTGCTATAGCAGTGACAGATGAGTTCAAGGTGGGGGTGGGGTTACATCAGGGATCAGCTCTGTGCCTCTTCTTGTTTGCCATGGTGATGGACAGGCTGACAGATGAGGTCAGGGAGGAGTCTCCGTGGACCATGATGTTTACAGATGACATTCCTCTTCACTCTGGAGAGAAGAGGAATGAAAGTCAGTAGACGCAAGACAGAATACATGAGTGTGAATGAGAGGGAGGCAGGTGTAATGGCAAAGAAAGAAAGAGTAGAGGTAGTGAAAGTAGATGAGTTTAAATTCCTGGGGTCAACCATCTAAAGCAAAGGAAAATGCACAAGAGAGGTGAAGAAGAGAGTGCAGGCAGGGTGGAGTGGGTGGAGACGAATGTCAGGGGTGATTTTAGATAGAAAGGTAGCAGCAAGAGTAGAAGGGAAGATTTACAAGATGGCAGTGAGACCTGCAATGATGTATGGTTTAGAGATGGTGGTGCTGACAAAAAGACAGGAGGTGGAGCTGGAGGCAGCAGAATTGAAGATGCTAAGATTTTCATTGGGAGTGACTAGGAGGGACAAGATTAGAAATGAGTATATCAGAGGGACAGCTCAGGTTGAGCAGTTTGGAGACAAAGTAAGAGAGGCAAGGCTGAGATGGTTTGGACATGTGCAGAGGAGGGATAGTGGCGATATTGGACAAAGAATGTTGAAGCTGGAGCTGTCAGGCAGGAGGAAAAGAGGAAGACCACAGAGAAGATTGATAGATGTAGAGAAGGAGGACATGGAGAGGGTTGGTGTTACAGAGGAAGGTGAAGGGAGAGGGGGAGATGGAGGCAGATGATCCACTGTGGAGACCCCTGAAGGGAGCAGCAGGAAGAAGAAGAAGAAGAAGAAGAGGTTGAGGTTTAAAAAATCCCTTTATTGTACAATTCAAAAATGTAAGATCACCAATACCATTATTCCACCGAGTGTCTCACGTTTCAAAAGTGCAAACATAACTCATCCCCCTCTCCCACAGAACACAAAATATTCCCTACAGTCCATCTATTGGTGAATACCTCCAAATTGTCCACCATTTTATAGTAAGAATACTCCACCTGGAGTCTGACTTTTAACAAGGCCTTGAAAACAAACACCGGATCCACATTGCCAGTGTTAGTAGTCCGATTTTTTCTTGTCAGCCAGATGGCAAGTTTAGCAGTGCCAGATAGGAAGTTGATCAAAGTGTGCACAGACTTCTTTGCCACTTTATACTTTGGACCATAAATAAACAAACCAAAAGAAAAACATTCACCCAAATCATGAAACCACACTTTCAAAAGATCAAAAAGCCCAGATAAACGAAAACATTTAACAAACAAATGCTCCAGGGTGTCAACTTCGGAACAAAACAAACATTCCTCCCCCACATTAGGATCCAGGTGTGCTCTGTATTTATTCATAGCTATTGCCCCATGAACAATCCTCCACTGGAGATCTGCTGTCCGTTTCTCAATAGGGAGCTTGTACATGGACCGCCAGCTGCCTTTCGGGGAGAATACTGGCCCCAAAAACCCCGCCCACCTCGACTCTTTCACCCCCGTCAGAGAGCACAGATACAGAACCTTCACACAGATGTGATACACCATCTTCTTCCCTACAAACTGGAACTTGCCCAGACAAAGAGCTCTGAAGGACAGCAGGTGATCCTCTCCCTTCTGCCACTCTCCCACAGCTGGACTTATGGAAAGGGCAGGAAAGTTGGACACAGTGTCCCCATCTCATTGATCGGAAAGGGTGCGGTTTTCCGCAAATGCTCTAAGTGGTCGTGGCAGGGCAGCATACACTTCCTTCACCACCCTATGCACCAGTCTGACAGATGTAATGTTGGCACTCCGCCCCAGCGCCTCTATCGACGTGGTTGACATCTTCATAAGATGACCAAGCTTGGTACAGCCTGCCTCTCTTAAACAAGTTCGCAGACCCACAGATTGCAGCACTTGAGTGTCGATTGATTGAAAAACAGTGGTTCCTCGAACAGCCACATGCCTGGTGTCTCCTCAGGAATGCGGGCTACGGTGAAGACTTGCCATGCATGCAAGACAGATGTATAAAAAGCAGAAAGTCCAGTAAGGTCCACCTCCCCAGATTTCACGAGGAAAAGCTGCTTATCATAGCCCAAGCTGCCAACTCTCCGCAGGAGCAGTTTTGCAGTGTCCATCCAGCATGGGCCACATCCATAAAGGAGCCGTTGCACAGTCTGAAGCCTAAAACAGGCGATCTTGGACTGTATGTCCACCAGGCCCTGTCCTCCCTCGGCAACAGGCAGGTAGAGAACAGCCGCATGAACCCATTGTCGACCAGACCAAAAGAAGTCCACGATGATCTCTGAATCTCTTCAACCAGGCTCCTGTGCGGTGTCAAAGCAATAAGCCTATGCCAAAGAGCCGAAGTGACCAGATTATTGGCGACCAGAACCCTTCCCCTATATGACAGCTGTGGTAGCAACCATTTCCATTTAGCAAAGCGAGCACACACCTTCTCCCTAATTCCCTCCCAGTTCTTGCGTTCAAAGTCCTCAGAACCCAAGAATACCCCCAACACTTTGAGACCGGCTTTCCCCCACAGAAGACCTCCAGGTAGATGAGGAATGTCCTGATGTGACCACTGCCCCACCAATAAACCCTCACTCTTTCCCCAGTTTACCCGTGCAGAAGATGCTTTTTCATAAATAGATAAAGTGTCCACCAAACGCTGTTCATCCCTGTGGGATGTGATGAAAATGTTGACGTCATCTGCATAAGCAGACAAGACGATTGGACGACAGCTACTGGAGGGCCCGGGCAGAATCAAACCACCCAGCTGAGTGCGCAGCCTGCACAGCAAAGGCTCAATAGCCAAGCTATACAGTTGACCTGAGATTGGACAACCCTGCCGTATTCCCCGACATACAGGGATTGGCCGACTCAACCCTGCCCCCATCTTTATCAAACACTCAGCTCCAGTATATAACAGATTGACCCACCTCAAAAACATATTGCCAAAACCAACCCCTTCAGTGTGGAAAACAAATAAGAATGGTCAACCCTATCAAAAGCCTTTTCTTGGTCCAACGACACAATACCGAACTTTAAATCATAACATTTACTAAGATGAAGAACGTCACATAAGAGAAAAATTTTGTCCATAATGGTTCGGTCAGGAATACAATATGTCTGATCTCTATCTATGATTAAATCCAATACATTTTTCAGTCTTTTTGACAGGGCTTTAGAAAGCACCTTGTAGTCTGTGCAAAGAAGAGCCACAGGCCTCCAGTTTTTAAGCAAGGCCAAGTCCTCTTCCTTAGGCAGCAGAGATAGTACTGCACGCCGGCAGGAGACAGGTAAAGATCCAGTTCTGTAACAGTCAATTAGAACGTCATAAAAGTCTGATCCAATAATATCGCAAAAATGCTTAAAAAAGTCAGAAGAAAGACCGTCAAGTCCAGGTGCACGTCCCAGAGCCGTTTGATTAACTGCTACAGTTAACTCATCCAAAGACAGGTCACAGTCCAGAGCAGCCCTGTCCTCTGGGCTGAGCTTGGGAAGACCTCCAAAGAGTTGGTTTTGAGATTCTATGCAACATGGTTCTGCACCAAACAGGGCCCCGTAAAAATCCACTGCATGGCTTCTCATCGCAGATGGATTTGTAGTCATTTGACCATGTGGGAGTTTTAAGCAAGTCAGGTTCAGGTTCAGGTTCAGGTTACTTTATTTGTACCCGTAGGTAGATTTGTTTTGCAGTCTGGTGACATCCATATTTACAAGCCACTAATTACATTCAACAAAGACACAAACACAGGCACACATCTTACAAAATAGGTAAATATAAAATATGTACAATATAATTTTTATTGCTTGTTCAACTCTTTGACAGCAGCAGGGACAAAGCTGTTTTTGTAGCGCTGGGTTTTGCTTTTTGGGACAGCAAACCTCCGTCTGGAGGGAAGAAGCTGAAAGTTGCAGTGCAAAGGGTGGGAGTCATCATTTAAAATCGAGTCAGCCATCCTCTGTACTTGTCTGGTGTACAGGGATGTCAGGCTCAGCTGTGACTCACCAAGCAAACGACTGGACCATCTAACTACCTGATCCAAGGATTTCCTCTGTTTCAGTTTTATCTGACCAAACCATGACACTAAAGAAAAGGATAAAACAGATTCAATAAAAGCCCAATAAAACATTGTCATTATGGTTCGGTCAATTTGGAAGCATGCAAGTTTCCTCAAACAATGCAAATTTTGCTGACCCTTTTTGCACACCCTTTCACAGTTCACTTCAAAGTTTAATTTACTATCAATGATTGTCCCAAGATATTTGTACGATTGTACACATTCGGTGGTCTGGCCTTTTAGTATGGTGACTTTGTGCCTGGGAGTTTTCCTCCTAAAGTCAATAATCATATCTTTCATTTTTGTTGTATTCAGCTGCAGGTAGGAATCCTCACACCAGTGAACAAAGTCATCAACTACTGGGCCGTGGCCACTCTCACCATCCTGGAGGAGACTGACAATGACTGAGTCATCAGCATACTTTATAATGTGTCTGTTGTCATGTCTGCTCCGACACATGTTTGTGTACAGGATGAAGAGTAGTGGTGACAACACACACCCCTGAGGAGAGCCAGTAGAAGAGCACTTTAGGTCAGACAATGTGCCATTGACCCTTACTCTCTGCGTCCTGTTGGTTAAGAAATCCAGAATCCAACCCACCAGATTATTGCTCAAATCAAATTGTTGCAGGAGCCTTTCAACTAAAATATGAGGTTGGATTGTATTAAAGGCAGAAGAAAAGTCCACAAATAAAATCCTGGCGTGTGTCCCATTAAAATCCAGATGTTTAAAAAGCATGTTAAACAGAGTGACAGTGGCATCCTCCACTCCTCTGTGAGGCCTACAGGCAAACTGCAGAGGATCCAATGCATGTTCAGTCTGCTTTAGGACCTCACATCTGACCAGTTTTTCAAAAAATTTCATTAAAATTGAAGTCAAAGCAACTGGTCTAAAATCATTTACCGTTTTAGGACAGCTGGATTTTGGAACGGGAACAACCACGGCATCTTTCCAGATCTTAGGCACATGTTGTGTCTGTAAGGACTTATTGAAAATGTAATGAAATATAGGACTCAGTTCATGTGCACAGGACTTTACTAGGCGCCCACATATATTATCAGGGCCCTGACTTTTGTTCACTTTTACAGTGCAGAACTCCCTTTTAACATCCTGCATCTCAATATTAAAGTGCTGATTGTCTTTGAGTTTCTGTTTCAAACCTTGGATTTCTGTGCTGAAATCAAAGGAGTCAAAACGACCATAAAAACAATTAAGAGCATTAGCCAGCTCTGTGTCTGAACTAAAACCATCTAAAAACACACGATTACTGCGCTCTGTGCTCTGAAGGCCTGCAATAGTTTTCATACTGGCCCAGGCTGAACCAAGTTTATTTGCTGCCATCTTGCTTTCCAACTCTGATTTATAATTCTGTTTTGCTCTTAAAATTTCGGCCTTCAGCTCCTTAGTGGCAACCTGTAGCTCAGAAACAGACCCCTGTTTAAAGGCAAGTGCTTTCCTCTGTAAGCAGGATTTAACTGATTTAGTAACCCATGGTTAGTTGTTGGGGTATATTTTGACACGTTTACGTGGAACAATCTTATTTTGACAGTAAGCCATGTATGAGCATGTGAGCTCAACCAGAGAGTCCAAATCATCCCCGCAGGCCATTATGAACATCTCCCAGTCTGTACAGTCAAAGCATTCCTGGAGGCTGTGCTCTGAATCTTCTGTCCACACATCAATGTCTCTCATCTCCACCTTGCCTCTTCTGAGAGCAGTTTTATATGTGGGCAGCAAATGTACACAGTTGTGATCTGAGGATCCTAAAGGAGGAAGGGGGAGTGATTTATAGGCCCTCTCTATGGATCTATAACACAGGTCCAATGCCTTTTTTCGCCTGGTTGGGCAGGAGATATACTGATGAAAGTTTTTAAGTGTCTTCTTTAAAGAAACATGGTTAAAATCCCCAAGAATGAAGTTTGGCGCCTCTGGAGAAATTGACTGCAGCCGCTGCACCACATCAGAGATGGTGCTGGAGGCGGAGTCAGCGTCAGCCCTCGGATGAATGTGCACAACTGTGATGAAAAGTTGGGGAAACTCACGAGGCAAATAAAAGGGGCGTAGTGACACAGACAGCAGCTCCACATCGGGTGTACAGATGCGCTCCCTGACCGTGACAGATGTGCAGTACTGCTTATTAATGTATAAACATACACCGCCCCCCTGACGTTTCCCCGTTACCTCTTCCTGCCGATCCGAGCACAGCGGGGCTCCAAAGCCGTCAATCCACAGGTCTGCATCTCGGTCATGCGCAGTAAGCCAAGATTCAGTGAAAGCCATGACACAGCAGTTCTTAAAATCCTTCTGGTAACGTACATTGCCTTGAATTTCATCCACCTTGTTTCTCACAGACTGTGCATTCCCAAAAATTATCGAAGGTCAAAGTCATCAACTTCTTTTTTGCAGCAGACTTCTCCAGATTGAAGAAAAAAGATGTTGGGGCATCCATGTCTTGCAGGCGAGTAAACCGTGACCTAACGAGTGCCCCCTTCACTCTTTCCTGCAGGAAGGAGCTAAGGGCTGATCTCTTCTCCTGCAACAAAGGACCTGTGGTAGAATCCTGATCCCTAACCAAACTCTCCTCCAGCCTCTTGACAGTGTCCTCAAGTTCACCAACTTTGGTTTTGATGATGGCAGTCGAGTTTGCAGTATACTGTTGACAAAAAACGCGAATTTGCACCTTGCCAACCTCCCACCACTGTTCCAGGGAACTAAAACGAGGCTTTGTAGTCCTCCACTGTTCCCAGAAACACCCAAAATATTGACAAAAAGTGGTGTCCTGAAGGAGCTTATTATTGAAGTGCCAATAAGATTTAGTTCTTTCCCCTGGTGAGCTAATTAACACCACAGGCTAGATGATGATTCGTAAAACCGACAGGACTTATGTTACTGTGGAGGATTCCCGGGGCCAAAGTTTGAGAAACATATATTCTGTCTAATCTAGCAGCACTGACCATATCATCTGTGACTCTGACCCAGGTATACTGTCTAGTGTTTGCATGTTTAACTCTCCATGTATCCAAGAGGTCGAACTGTACAGTGATATTGTTTAAAACTTGAGAAGACTGCAGATGAGGTTCTGCATTAGTGCGATCCAGATTGAAATCCAAGGTACAGTTGAAATCACCAGCAACAATAAGCTGGTCTTGGTGATAGCTCTGCAATGCATTTGTCAGTGTATTGAAAAAGGCAGTTCTTTCAGAACTCTGATTCGGAGCATAAATGTTGATCAAACAAAACACGGAATTCCCTATTTCAGTCCTAACAAGGAGCAGCCTGCCCTTCACTACGCCTCCACTACAGATAAAACTGTTGCATTTGCAGATTCCCCAAACAAAATGGCTACTCCTGCACTAAAATTTATACCATGACTGAGTGAAAAAGGACCCTTCCACCACAAGCCCCAGTCCACTTCATCTGCTGAAGTGGTATGAGTTTCTTGCAAAAACAAAATGTTAAGATTTTTTGGTCTGAACAGGTCACCAATTAATCCTCTCTTATGATTGGCCCTCCCACCATTGATGTTTAAGGAGCCTAATGTTATGGTTTGCATAGAGAGATAGATATAAGGAACACCGTGCTGTGCCCATGTAAGTTATTTAATCTGTCGGGCGCGCTTGACCTTTTGTCCTCCTGCTGATTTACGCAGGGCTGTTAGGTGCTTTTTAAGGCGAAAACGTTTTCTTTCATCCAGGAGGTCAAGACCAACCTGCCTTTTTAGCACATTAACAGACCTAATGAATTTATCAGTGTCACTGAAGTAATCAGTGACTTTAACGGCTCTGTTATAGGTTTCATCCAGAAAAACATTTATTTCTTCCAGTGAATACAAACTCGTGTTTCTACTGCATGCTGCCCCAATAGACACAGTGTCAGAATCAGAATCCATTCCCTCGTCAGCACAACTTAGCTGACTGATTCAGTTGGCCCAGCTGATTCATCATGAGCTACATTTTCCTGAACACCACCTACAACAGCTGACTGGCATTGTTCCGTTGGCTGCTCTGAAACGGTAGCAGCCACCGGAACCACAGCCGCTGATGTCACAAGCTCTTTCTCACAGCGAGATTCTGACGCACCATCAGTGACTGTTTGGGCGTCATCACCAGCCACGCTCCCAACCGTAAGCTGGGCTGCGGGCACCACAGCTGGGCTGTCCACAGACACAGCAGCAGGCTCCGGAGCAGGACCGGCGGAAGGCCCCGCAACATCGTCTGTAGTAGCGGTGTGAGCGGAAGCCGCACCGCCGGCTTCAGCTGTGGCTTCATCAGAGCCCCCCACCCGCTGCTTGTGCGGACAAGCGAAAGAAGAAGAAGAAGAAGAAGAGGAAGACTGAATCAAAACAGCACATTTGATTTTTCCTGTATTTACTCGGTGCCTTTAATGCAGCAGCATCTCATCCGCATTCCTCATGTTGCCGTCCTACTCAGTAGTTGTTGGTTGATTTATTTTAATGCATGAAGTCATCACTCAACAGTGATTGGACGAGCTCAGCAGTAGCTGCAGCAGCTTGCCAGCGTCTCACAGACAAACATATCTATGGCTGCACTGTGTCCCGATAGTCCACCCCATGCATCAGTCAAATTTTTTATTTATTTTGTTTTATAATCCTTTATTAGTCCCACAATGGCGTAATTCCAGGATTACAGCAGCAAAGGGATAGCAACACTCAGAGCAATAATAATGAGATAAGAACTGGTTAGCTAAAGAACTGATTGGCTAAAGCAGTAAATAAATATACATACCTGTATGTACACAGTTATATACATAATGCAGGAGCATTGCAGCAACAGCAGATGGTATCAACAACGTTACAGTTTGTTAAGTTATCCTGCAGAATCTGAATATGTACCCAGACAGTATATTTCACATTTGAATCAGCAGTGTTGTTGCCACCCTCAATAATAATTGTTATTGTCCTAATTGTGTATTGGAGGTGACGATGTCTATTGTGCAAAGTTGTTACATTTAGTACGTTTAATACGACCTCTACGAGCAGCACCGGTTAGGTTATAAAGTCTGACAGCCGTAGGTAGGAAGGACCTGTGGAACCTCTCCGTCGTGCCCCTAGGATGGCACAGCCTAACGCTAAATGAGCTCCTCAGTGCGTTCAGCGTGTCCTGCATGGGGTGGGACTCAGACTCCAGCAGAGATGACAGCTTAGCCACCATCCTCCTCTCCCTCCTCTCTCCTATCTCCTCCACTGGGTTGAGGCGGTGCCACAGAACAGAGCTGGGTTTTTTGATCAGCCTGCTCAGTCTCTTCCTGTCGGCTGCTGTGATGCCACTGCCCCAGCAGACCACTCCAAGTGTGATGGCTGATGCCACCACCAAATCGTAGAAGGTCTTTAGGAGTTCCTCTTGCACTCCAGAAGACCCGAGGCTCCTCAGGAGGAACAGCCTGCCCCTGCCCCTTCTTGTAGAGGTAAAGCCAACTTTATTGCCAATCATGTACAGTAGAAAAAAAAATATGTTTCTCTTATCTACAATGTAAGTCATATCTAGAACCAGAGGGGTGGCTGCCATGTAAGGCACCGCCACAAATTTTCCTCCCCCATTATTGCTGAGCACCAAGCTTGACGGCAGGAAGTTCCACTTTTATATGGTCTTCGGCATGACCCGGCTGGGATTGGAACCCAGGCCTTCCGGGTTCTAGGTCACTACTCCAGTAGAGCACATTGGTGTTGTGTGAACAGTCAAGTTTACTGTTCAAATGAACCCCCAGGTACTTGTAGAATGTCATCATCTCAATGTCTGTTCCCTGGATGTTTACTGGCGCTGCAGGAGGTTGTTCTCGCCTGCGACAGTCCACCACCAGTTCCTTAGTTTTCCTCGCATCAATCTGGAGGCAGTTCCATTGGCACCAGTCCATAAAGTCCTGGATAAGTCCTCTGTACTCCACATCATCCCCATCAGAAATAAGGCCGACGATCGCAGAGTTGTCAAAGAACTTCTCTAGATGGCAGTGTGGTGCATTGTGTGAAAAGTCAGCAGTGTAGAGGGTAAACAGGAAGGGAGCCAGAACTGTTCCCTGGGGAGGCCCGTACTGGGGATGATGGTATCAGACACACAGTCCTGGGTTCTCCCAAACTGTGGTCAGTCTGTGTCACGAGCCGAGCCGGCTTGGCTTTCCCTGGCTCGGTCTCGATCTCTTTGGGGGTTTTTGGTTTACTGGTTACGTGCATTTTTGGTGTATTTGTACATACTTCCACATCCTTAGCCACTGCCTGACCGGCAGCTGTTTGTCAGCATTGTGACCTACTTTCTCCCCCACTACTAACAGTCTGTCGGTCCCGCCACGCCCCCTCGCTCTCCCTCGACCCCATCAGCTGTTCCCTATCCCGGTAATTATCTTCCCCACATCTCGCCCAGGTGTCCTGTGCTTGCCATGCCAGCAGCGCCTGTATAAAAGCAGCTCCTTGCTGAACAGATGCCGCTGGTTCATTGTATGGGTTGGATGGCTGTGCTCCTCCATCTAACCATCACGTCAACAAAGGACTATTTGGAGGACGCTTGCCGCTCCACTAGAGGACCTGGATCGCTAGGCTGTAAGTAATTATAGCGTTTCTCTGTGCAGTTGTGTCGCTACGCTGGTAGCGTTTCCCTTTGCGGCACAACTGCTACGCTTTCCCCTGTACAGCCTAGCATCACAGTTGGACTCTTTCCTCAGCCCGAGCTACTCCACCTTTGTATAGTTTCTTCTGTGGACTGTTCAATAAATGTGTGTGTGGTAACCCTTGTAATTAAATCCTCATTTCTCCTTCTCTCCTCCGTGCACTAATGGAAGAGCATGCAGAGGGTTTATGACAGTCTGAGGTAGTCCAGGATCCACAATGACAGGTGCTGGTCCACCCCTGCACACAGCAGCTTGTCCTTCAGGATCACTGGCTGGATGGTGTTGAAAGCACTGGAGAAATTAAAGAACCTGATCCTCACAGTGCTCCCAGGCTTCTCCAGGAGGGACAGGGAACGATGTGGGAGGAAGGTCACTGCGTCCGCCACCCCGATGCCATGCTGGTAGGCAAACTGGAGTGGATCCATCGCTGGTCCCACCAGGGGGTGGAGGTGGGCAAGGAGCAGCCTCTCCAGGGTCTTCATCTATCTATAAATGCAAGATATCTCTGTCTGTTTGTGTGTGTGTCTACATGTGTGTGTGTGTGTGTGTGTGTGAGTGTGTTCTTCACATATCTCTCAAACTGTTCATCAGACTGACCTCAGATTTCACAAGTGTTTTGCTGAGGTTTCAAGAGTGAGCGTCCCCGAGTATGGAGTTGCTCAGTGAAAATATGTAATTTTTATCGATAAAAATTTAGCCACTGCTCTGTCACCCCTCTCACTTCATGCCCTGGTTTCAGGAAGTGTGGACGGGGTTTAGCTCTGTGTGTGTGTGTGTGTGTGTGTGTGTGTGTGTGTGTGTGTGTGTGTGTGTGTGTGTATGCTCTGCAGGCAGCAGCAGAGCAGGGCTCTGTTGTACGGGTTTTTCCTGTGAACAAACGCTGCAAATATGCCATTATAGGGTAGCTCCAAGTTAGAAACCCGTTCTATTATTCCCTGTATCACTGGATCGTGATTTTGTGGGCTCCGACTGCACAACTTCAAAATTTTGGGAGGGGGGAGTATTCGGCGCTGAAACCATCAGACACAGTAACGGCCCATTTACTGGATGCTGCAAATTCCTTTTTCCCTTAAACGGCACACTGTGAGTCCTGGCCACTGTAATATCTAAAATGTAAAGTTAATACCGACATGACTGTGGAGTGGAATGGACAGAGGACCCACAGTTCAGGAGAGGGGTGTCTGTGCTTCTCCTTCCTGCGTGGTACCGGTGCTGCTGGTACGAGCTGCACTGTTTATAGGGCCCAAGCCACTGACAGCGTCAGTGGCTTGGGCCCTACTGTAATCACTAGGATTATTGTTTAACCTTATTTCTACAGGTAATCCCACTGAGACACAGGGTCTCATTTTCAAGAGAGCTGTTTAATGGATCAGTTCTGTTAAAGCAGAGCTGATCACAGCGGTCATCTGGCCTGTAGAGGAAGGAAGCTGGAATGAACCTTTATTTTTATGTGTAATCATTTCTGAAGGATTTTAACATTTTATTTTGCTGCGCTGCATCAAGGTGAAGAAGCTCTGTCCCTCTCAGTCGTTCAGGGCTCAAACACAGCACTGTGTCAGACGTTACGTTTTCTTCTGCACATGCGGGTCACTTCATAGCTGTAGACCGTTCACACTGGAGTCTGATGGGGGTCACATTTAAATTAGAATGTGAACGCCCACACAAAAAAATCAGATCTCGGCAAAAAATCGGAATTGAGCATTAAGACCTCCAGTGTGAACGTAGCCTATGAGTTGCTGACAAGTAAAGTGTGTGAATGAACGCTGAACTTCCCTACAACCTTTGCTCTGTGAATGCGGGATGTATCAACCACACGCTGGATACGCTCAGAGAAGCTCAGCGAACTACGCCATATACCAGCATGCTTCAGGGTGCTCTTCACTTCGACAAAACTTAGCCATAACTGATTCAACGTACACCAGCATAGTCTCCAAATTTTTCATACTGTTAAGAGAACAGTTGGAAGTGAGATGTGTGCGTCCCTTTGAAAGGAGAGGGAGCAAGAGGGGGCGCTGTGGTGACAGGAGTGGTGGTGCGCATGCGTGTGATTCGGGAGCGGAAGAGTGTGGATGTACTGGCGGGGGCAGGTTAGCACATGAGAAAACCATGGTGGAGGTGTTGAAGTGTTGGAGAGGTGGTGAAATAAACACACTTTAAATGAAGGCACAGGTGTCCGCCTGTCCGTCACCTACTGCTGTGTGGAGTAGCTTTTGGTTGGGTCACTGAACCTGAAGCGGACCGCCGTCTTCAGCCCTGAAGGACAACAAGGTATCCTTCACTATGACCTCCAACCACGGTCAGAGGGCGGAGTAGGAAAGTTCAACACTGGTGACCACGAAGGGACCCTCAAGGCTAAATAAAGCAGCAGTGGTGAGCGTTAAACAGTGGAATCCATTCAGACAATAAGTGCTATCAAGCTAAACAGTTATTGAGGCGGATGTCAAGTAAAATGGCGGCTGCTAGCCAATGTTCTGCTAATCCTGGCCAGTGGTGCACCAGGAAATGTAAAAAAAAAATACTCTAACTTGTTGATGACATTTACTGCAATTAGCAAGCAGCAAGAGGACAGTGTGAGTGAACAGAATCAGACATGGAGGTACTAACCCCTTTCTCTGTGAGGAGGGGTGGTTTGAAATGAGGCAAGAAGCAGCACAAACACCATGTGAGTCAAAGTTTTCAAGCACAAACCCTTTTATTGATAAAAAAAAAAATACTGCTTCCACCACTGTGATGCACTGAATGAAGCCGTGTGCAATCAAACGCATAATCATCCATTAAAGTTGCAGCACACAACAGCGCCCCCAGCTGCTGTCTCCACAAACCCCTTCTCCTGTGCCGGTATGAGGAGTTTCCACCAGAGTCCACCAGTATCACACCACCCCCCATGCCCCACATGCTCAGAACCGCAGGCCTCGTGCTGTAGCCCACCAATAAACTTTAATCGTGAATATTCACCCAAGCGAGGACCCGATCACACTGTGCAGCTAAAGAGCCCTTCCCTTAAATCTGTGCAGCCAAGATCACATGCACGTCAAGCTTTCCAGGCACATTACCAGGTTTCATCTGAGAGTGAGGACAACTATGATCAACTGCTGGTCGGAGAAGACTAAGGCCATCCAGTTTAAGTTCTGCCTGGTGGGTGGAGCAGGAGCAACTGTACACAGAAACCCCCGATCTTCACAGTGGGATTACCGCCGCCTGGTGGAGGAATTGGAAACTGCATATGGCCCCTCTTCAGAGCATGTAGCTGCAGAGGCGACTGAGCTGAGACAGCGGGTACGTAAATCAGGTGAAGCTCTTCATGTGCTGAGAGACGAAATTTATGAGAAAGTGTCAGTGGCCTACAGCAACAGGACTGAGACTGAGCAGGACGCCATAGGTGCTGAAGTTTTCATCAGTGCTGTAGGAGATGTTGAAATTGTACAGAAGCTGTTAGAGAAACACCCCCAGACACTAGCCCAGGCCTACAACATAGCTCACCGTCATGAGACCACACAGCGAGCGGCGTCATGTGTCACAGGCGTCATGCAATCGGGAGTACACACCATGAAGGAAAAGAAGAACCACACTGCTGTTATCAGGGCAGACACAGAGGAGGGGAAAATAGAGACTTCCATATCCCCGCAAGTAGCCAGATGGGGACCTGGACCCCCTAACCCCAGCTCACATCTCCAACCAACCTCCCCTGATTGGAAAATTAAGCCAAATAAGTGGAGAGGCCGTCGAAGCCTAAACTGGGAGGAGATTTGTTGTCACAGCTGTTCCAGTTTGGGCCATATGAGGAGAAATTGTCCATCACCAAAGAACACTAACAAAGTCCACATTTCAGTGGCTTCCTCCAGAACCCAAATCCCTGCTGTGTTTCACCTCAAAGTGCCAACTCCTGAAATGAGCATTCACATGAGAGTGCATGGCCTGGATGAGTGTGCCGTGTTGGACAGTGCAGCCCAGAGAAACGTGTTGCCACTGCGTTACTATAACGCCTTTCACCCAGCTGGGCGGCCTTCACGCCAGCCTTCAATCACAGAGACTTTGCTGGGTATTGGACCTGGGAATGTGCCTGTGCTTGGGGAGGCTCAGATCCCTGTCCAGATCAACGATCAAGAGGTGAGTGTGCACTTCCTAGTGGCCGATGTGGCCACCAATGAAGCCCTGCTGGGCCACCCCTTTTTGCCCAAGCTGTGCCATGTGTAGGAGCCACCGACCAGATGAAGCAGGCCATCGGCAGCACCCCTGCTGTTTCCCCACACCTACAGGAGCTCCACACCCGGAGTTCCACTGAACCAACAACAGCAGAGCAACTCCAGCTAGCCCAGCTCCTGTGTACCTATGGGGTCATGTTCTCGACTGGCCCCGATGACCTTGGCCGCACTAGCCTGGTGCAGCATGACATTGTAACCCAGCCGAGCGCCTCAGTAAAGCAGCCACCAAGTCGGATGGCAGCTGAAAAACAGCAAAGTGCCGACCAGCAAATCCAAGAGGGCCTGGAGGCAGGGGCGGCCCGCCACAGCCACAGCAGCTGGGAATTTCCAGTAGTGATGGTGCGTAAAAATGACGGAACATACCGTCTCTGCATAGACTATAGAGCCCTGAACGACGCCACCATTAAGGATGCGTACCCACTGCCTCTCATCCAAGACACACTCGACACCCTCTCCACGGCCAAGTGGTTCAGCAAACTGGATCTTGCCTCCGGCTACTGGCAGGTCGATCTGACCCCCAGAGCGCGTAGGGCAGCCACCTTTTACACCAGGAAAGGCCTTTTTAAGTGGAATGTCATGCCTTTTGGACTGTGCAATGCACTGACAACTTTCCAACATGGATTTGACTGGCATGCAGTGGGAGACCTGCCTTGTTTACCTTGATGACATCATTGTGCTGGGCAGGAATGTGCCGGAGATGCTGCAGCACTTGGTCCAGGTTTTTGACTGGCTCCGTCAGGCTAACCTCAAATTAAAGCCTGCCAAATGCTGTCTCTTCCATCGCCAGGTAGCCTACTGGGTCACCTCATTTCAGAGGATGGTGTGGCCACTGACCCCAGTAAGATTCAAAAGGTGAAGGAGTGGCCGACACCTACATCCACCCAGGAGGTCCGTCAGTTTGTCGGCCATGCTTCATACTATCAGCGCTTTGTGAATGATTTTGCTGCTGAGGCTGAGCCCCTCCATTCCCTGAATAGGAAATATGCCCGGTTCCACTGGAGTGCAGAGTTCCAAGCTGCGTTTGAAGAGCTTAAACACCGGCTGACCACAGCCCCTTTCCTGGGCTACCCACTCGAGCATGGTGCCATGATACTGGATACAGATGCAAGTGATGTGGGCATTGGCGCCGTGCTCTCACAAATCCAGCAGGGCAAGGAGCGGGTGCTGGCCTACAGGAGTCGCAGGTTGTCAAAAACTGAGCAGAACTACTGCATTACAAGGCGTGAACTGCTGGCTGTGGTAGAGTTCACAAGACATTTTCGGCAGTACCTCTTGGGGCGGCCCTCCATCGTGCGCACAGACCACAGCAGCCTGCGGTGGCTCACAAAATTGAAAGAGCCTGAGGAACAGCTCACTAGGTGGCTGGAGAGGCTTGCTGAATATGACTTGGAGATTCTCCATCACCCAGGCAGGTTGCACACCAATGCTGACAGCCTCTCTAGGAGACCATGCTGCCAAAGTTGTCCATGTAAGCTCCCAGATCCCTCCCTTCACCAAGGAAATGTCAGTCATCAGGCTGTGAAATGTGATTTGGACCCTGACATTAGCCACGTGGTGTTGGGTCCAGCGGGGGTAGAGGGGCCCACAGCTCCATCGGTAGTGACCCCAGCGGGGACGGGTGAACCATCACTCACTCATGTGGACGGTTCAGGGCCCACTGAAAGAATCTGCTGGACTCAGACAAGTAACTCTGAGCTATTCAGTGGCTGGTCTCCAGAGGAGGTGCGTCGAGCGCAGGAAACCGATGGAGATGTTGCATCTATCAGAACATGGATGGAGGCCAGTGAAGAGCAGCCACCATGGCTAACAGCCTCAGCATACACCCCGGCCACAAAGACGTATTGGATCCAATGGAAGCGGCTTTATATCAGCGATAGTATACTGGCCAGGTGTTTCTAAGACCTTGACAACACCCAGTTCTACCCACAGGTTGTGCTGCCCCAGGCCTTTCGGGCCAGTGTCATGAAAGAATTGCATGAGGGGCAAACAGGTGGACATTTTGGGGTAGAGTGAACTGTACCCCACTTATGAATCCGTTACTACTGGTACAGAATGAGAGAGGATGTCGCGCTCTGGTGCAGCACCTGTACAAGTTGTGCAGCCAAAGTCTGGCCCCACAAAACACCACAAGTGCCCATGGGTACTGTTAGCATGGGGCCATTGAATGAGACAGAACGCAAACATTCATATGTGCTTGTGATACAGGACTATTTTACAAAGTTTGTGGAAGCTTTTCCTCTGCCTGATCAACAGGCTGTAATGGTGGCCAGAGTTTTGGCCTCTTAGTGGGTGTGCCGTTACGGAATGCCACAGGTGCTACACAGTGACCATAGCCAAATTTCGAATCAGAGGTGTTTCAGGAAATGTGCAAGCTGTTTGGTATCGAGAAGACACACACCACACCTTTTCGACCTCAGTCCGATGGCCAAGTTGGCAGATTTAATGCCACCTTACAAAGGATACTTGCCACAACAGCTGAGCGCTGCCACTTTGATTGGGACCTTATAATTCCTTATGCTGTAATGGCCTACAGGGTGACAAAACACAGCGCAACTGGGTTCACTCCCAACTTCATGATGTTTGGTCGAGAAGTAAGTGAACCAGTGGACCTGGTGGCCGGCCTGCCCCAGACGCTGACACAACCCTGTCAACCCCTGAATTTGTCCAACAGACCCGAGAACACCTGGAGCTGGCTCATCGAATTGCCAGAGAGTCTCTTGGAGATTCTGTACAACGTGCAAAGAGACAATATGGTAAAAGGTAAATCGCATTCACTTACAGTATATAGCGCTTTTATTCTCATCTCTTGATGACCAAAGCGCTTTACAGATCCTGCTATCCACCCATTCACACACTGATGGCAGCATGCTACCTAACATGGCGCTTCCAGACCCACCAGGAGCAATTGGGGTGAAGTGTCTTGCCCAGGGACACAACTGCAGGATACCCGGGGAGAGCAGGATTTGAACCGCCAACTATGTGGTTATTGGACGACCTGCTCTACCTCCTGAGCCACTGCCGCCCCCATATGACAAAAACTGTTGTCACACACAATACAGGATTGGCAATGCTGTGTGGTACCGAATCAAAGGTACACGAAAGGTCAAGAACAAGGTCAAAAAGTTCCTCCCATCTTATGGGGGACCTTACTTCATCCTGGGAAACTTAGATGACCTGGTATATGGCATCCAGAAAGGCCCGAGGACCAAGACGAAAGTGGTTCACCACGATCAACTGAAACTATACTGACGCAATACTGACGCACTCTACAAGAAGGGACAGCGCAGGCTGTTCCTACTGAGGAGGCTCATGTCTTTTGGTGTACAAGGTAATATAATGTACTTTATTTATATAGCCCTTTAAAACAACCCATAGGTGACCAAAGTGCTTTACAGAAAATTAAACAGCATTAAAAATAAATAACATAAACAAAGAAATAAGAATAAATACCTAAAAATGAAAATAAAATAAAAACAAATGCCAAGACAAATATCACCACTACTGGGTATTAAAAGCCGTCCTAAACACATATGTTTTAAGTTCTGATTTAAAAAGGACCAGGTCAGGGATAGCACGTAAGTCAGGGGGAGATTATTCCAGAGCCTGGGGGCGACAACAGAAAAGGCTCGGTCACCACAATGTTTATACCTTGACCTGGGCACATCTAGCAAAAGCTGAATGGATGGCCTCAAAGCCCTGCCTTGGTGACAGACAGTCAAAGTCTCAGACAGATAAACCGGAGCAAGGCCATTAAGAGCTTTAAAAACAAAAAGCAAAAGTTTAAAATTAATTCTAAAATGGACTGGAAGCCAGTGAAGTGAAAAAAGGATCGGAGTAATGTGCTCTCGCCTAGGTGTGTTGGTCAAAAGACTGGCCGCTGCATTTACAATACAAGGGGTGCGCCTGAAGACCTTCTATGACTCGGTGGTGGCATCAGCCATCACATTTGGAGTGGTCTGCTGGGGCAACAGCATCACGGCAGCCGAAAGGAAGAGACTGAATAGACTGATCAAGAAAGCTAGCTCTGTCCTGGGGCAGTGCCTTGACCCAGTGGAGGAGATAGGAGAGAGGAGGATGGTGGCTAAGCTATCATCTCTGCTGGAGTTTGAGTCCCACCCCATGCAGGACACATTGAACACACTGAGGAGCTCATTTAGCGGTAGGCTGCACCATCCTAGGTGCGCAACCGAGAGGTTTCGCAGGTCTTTTGTACCTATGGCTGTCAGGCTTTATAACCTCAGCAGGGCTGCTTGTAGAGTTCATTAAAAAAAATAATCTTTGACCTAATAAGTACTGAATGCACAAAACGTAACAAACTTGCACAATGGTCCCCTTGGCTGACTTAAAAACAAAATATGCTGTATGGGTACATATTCATACTATGTGGGGTAACTGAATAGACTGTTATGCTGTTTATTCCATCTAGCTACAATGCTCCGCACTGTGTATATTTCTGTGTACATATGTATACTCACTGCTCTATTTATCTTATCTTCTAAATTATTGCTCTGAGTGTTGCTATCCCTGTGCTGTTGCAGTCCTGGAATTTCCCCTTTGTGGGACTAATGAAGGTTTATATCTTATCTTATCTTATCTATGTCATTGCTACAGTGTTGTTCTTTAATCATGATGTGTCCAGGATTACACCATCTGTTGTTCACAAACATTATCACCCCCCCCACCTCTGCTTTTACCACTATCTGGTGTCCGATCTACCCGTATTAAGTGGAACCCTTCCAGTCTAATGTTAGCATCTGTTGTCAGCTCTGTTAGCCACGTTTCTGTGAATAGCATGATGCAAACCTCTCTGAAGACCAGGACACAGCTGCTAGTTCATCCATCTTATTAAGCACCAATGTCACATTTCCCATAATAATGGATGGTAGAACGGGCTTGTGCCTTGTCTTCCTCGCATGTCGCTTCGCTCCAGCTCGACACCCCCATCATTTTTGCCTGATTTCTCAAGGGATATTGGGTCTCTCAGTTTGCACCGCGGAGCAGCACAGTCTCCAATTAACCTAACTTGCATGATTTTTGGCCAATGGGAGGAAACCCAAGGAGGAAAATGTTTGCAAAAGTACCAATGACAACAAGTACAGGGCAAACTGCAAAGTATTCTCAACTTTATGGAGTCCTGTTCAGAGTTCTACTGTGGTGTTTTGCAAGACAAACTCATGGCTACAAGACAAGAAATACATGTGGTAAAAGAAGTAAGTAAGAAGTAGTTGGTAAGCAAGAAGGCTGTGGATTGTTTAACCATGGTTGTACTCTACACAAACAGAGAACAAGTGTTAATAAACAAGTTGTACCGTTCTAATGTTAAATAAATTGTTATTTGCACACAGATTTTTTGAAGGGGTTCTTTCATTTGTAGTAAACAGGAACATTTTAACTTCTGAACTTGAAAGTTTATAAACACTGTCAAAGAGGTACTTCAAACTTTGGCCAATGAATGCTATGTTAATTTAAATAATGATTTTAAATAAAAATATTTATATAATTCTCTGTTTATATTATTTATATAAAAATATTTTAATAAAATAATGACTCTGTTTAAATAACGATTAAGTTATAAACCACAACTAGCGCTCCACACATCACCTTGGAGTGGGGTGGGGGGTCCTTTAGTTTTCTGCATTGAAAGTGGCAGCCCTAGCTGTACAGCTAACAGAATGCACAGTATATGGGTGTGCATCTAACGTGTACAGCTAATAGGGTGCGTGGCTAATAGTACGTGACCATCTAGGGCTCTTTTGATGCTAGATCCCTGTGCCGCCGCCGCTTCAGGGATCGGTCAGGAGCCACAACAAATGATTGACGTATGTATGTGGTGCTGGGCAAAACACGTGAGCGGCACCTCAGCGGCCGACACATCCTCCGGTGAGCAGTCTGTTCAAGCCTGCTTATCCACATCCAGCATGGCGCTGCAACAGTGAACTTTCTCCTATACCTTCAAAACCAAACAGCCAGACATGTTTCTGAAAACAATCAGGGTGAAAAGATAATTGTGTAGTTGCTGAATATATGTTTATTTTCACTAACAACTGCTAGTTCAGAAGTTCAGCACGAGCTCCCTGAAGTTATCAGCTCCACATACCCGCTTCACTACTGGATAAAGTGGAGAGGCCCTCGACTTTATGTTAATGAAGGAGCGGGCAGCTCCACACATTGCAACGTGCTCTACATAGACAATGGATTAGAAGCAGAAAAACGCACATCTGTGTGGACATGTACCATAACGGGGTGTAATGCTAATGTGAATTTCAGCTGTGTGTTTGGCTAACAGAGGTATAGCTACGAGGGGTGCAGCCAGTGGGGTTTACAGCTAACATAGAGTGTGGTTCATTCATTCATTCATCTTCTTCCACTTAATCCTTTTCGGGTCGCGGGGGGGCTGGAGCCTATCCCAGCATCTTTGGGTGAGAGGCAGGGTCCACCCTGGACAGATCACCAGTCCATCACAGGGCCAACACAGAGAGACAGACAACCATTCACTCTCACAGTCACACCTAAGGACAATTTAGAATCCCCAGTTGATGCCAATTAACCTAACCTGCATGTTTTTGGCATGTGGGAGGAAACCGGAGAAATCCCGGAGTAAACCCACACAGACACGGGGAGAACATGCAGACTCCACACAGATCACTGTTGGTCGGGGGCTGGGATCTAACCCAGGATCCCCCGGCCAAGGGTGAGTTACTGTGCTGCCGCAGTGCTAACCACTGTGCCATCACGCCACCTAGAGTGTGGTTAATATGGCTAATAGGAGTGTAGCTAACACGATCGGCTAATGGGGTGTGTGCCTAATGTTGAATATGACTGATGGGCTGTTTAGCTGACAGGACGTATGCCTAAGAGGGTGTACGGCTAACATAGATAACGACCAATGGTGTGTATGGCTAACTGGGAGTGTAACTTAGATGTGTGCAGCTAACCGGGTTTAAGGCTAATGGAAAATATGGCTAGCAGGTGTATGCCTTATGGGAACGATGAGTAACGGGTGTATTGTTAACGGGGTGTATGTTGTTCTGCAGGTCCTTCATCACATCGAGCACAGTGACCAGGGCTGTGGTGGTGGTGGTGGCAAAGATGCTGCAGATGTCTTCCGGTTAGCTGGCCTCTCCTTCATAACCAATGCACATTCTCAGGCTTTGAGTAGCGGTGAGACAATCAGCCGATCAATAAAGTTATTGTAGGGCAGTGCATTGTGAAGCATGATGATTTTCTGTTCATTAACTTTCAGATGATCCATGTACGGCGGCAGTTCGGGCAAAGAGACAGCTAACTGAGGAGGCCAAGAAAGAAAAAGGCACTAGTCCACCTTTCTTTTTGTTGTTGTATATTCCATAGTGTCTGCTTCTCAGATGGCTGGATAACAGCGTGTTCTTCTGTTATTCCAGTGAACAGTTTTGGTCCCTATGGTAAATGCTGTGAAGCGGGAATGAAGTACATTCCGAAGAGCCTTACGTGTGATGATTATGCCAAGCAGCAATTCAAGGATAAAAGCAGTTCAGGGATACAATGCAGAGAGATCTTCAAACACTGCTGCAAGTTTATCCAGAGCAACATAGGACTAAATCAGGACCTCATTCTGGCCCGTAACGGTCAGTCTAGACTCATTTTTTTCTAATTCAACTTTGATTTATGGAGGGTTATGTTGAATGAACACCAGGGATAAAGTGAATGATCCCATGTTGCTAGGCATTTAACATGTTTACCAGGAAGATTCTAAGTATCAGGAACTCTCAACCTCGACCAGCAACTGTTAACCCTCAGCCTCTGATGATGGGGTATTGTCGTCACCCTGCCGGGTGGATGGGCAACAGCAGCAGCAGCTTTTACACATACCTCGTAATTAGAGTCACGAGCAAAAGAAATTATGCAGGCTTTTCAAAACAACACCATTGTTGTATCAAAGAAAAATCTCAAATGAATTCAAACTGGGGTTAGTTTTTCACTGAATCTTGAAAATGTGATAACTTGAGAATGAAATGACATGGGCTCTTCATATTCATACCATATATATGTCTATCTATGAGTGTCACCCAGCTTTTGTACAGACCTTAGGGACCCTTCCTTTTTTCTTTTTTGTTTCAGAATTTGGAGACAACTTTGACATGGCTCCATCTCTAGTGCGGAGCTATTTTCCAGAGAGCTGGTTGTGGGAGGTACAAGAGACCAGGTGACCCACATAATATATCCAATGACAATCCTCTTTGGGCAGATGAGTCAAAGTAAAGCAGTCTAACTGAAGGAGGACAGTTGAATTAACTAACTATAGGAGGTATTTCAGTGTGTCTGGGTGTCCAAGAATCCCAGAAGGTTTATTTCTAATACTATAAAATAATTCCAAAACCTTTCTAGAAACAAACAGGAAGAGAAAAACAGTGAATTATAGAAAAATACATGAAGAAAGCAGATGATAGGGTGCCAAGAGAGGAAGTGTGGTACTGTAAGAGGAAGTCAGGAGTGGCAGAGAAGTATGTGAGGGTGGTGCAGGACATGTATGAGGACAGTGAGATGGTGGTGAAGTGTGCTGTAGGAGTGACAGATGGATTCAAGGTGGGGGTGGGTTACATCAGGGACCGGCTCTGAGCCGGTTCCAAGGTTGTCATAGCCAGGAGCAGCACTGGGGTTAAGCTCCCAGTGCTCATAAAATGCTCCTTACGGCGTGCGTCTCGAAAAGCCTCTGACAACTAAGTCCAACTCCTAGCCTGCCCGTGTGGTTTAGTCTCTAAGCCCGGCAGAACTGCTTTTACTAATAGGAGAAGGGGCGAGGGCGGATCTCTGGCGCCTTAAAACCAGATGCTTCGGGTAGATGGTGGCTCGTCAACCTGGGAAGGTAGCCCATCTAGGGGAAGGTAAACCCTGATTTCAAACCTCCGCTGCCTTGCGGCACACCCGGTCACAGGAAAGGCTTCAGGAGTCAACCCTGAGGAAAAATTTGGAGTCGGAGCCCCTAAGGCAGTACTCTGTTGTGCTCAACATCGTTCTGGCAGCTCCTGCGACGGTGCTGGTGCCAAACTATAGCAGCCCTACTGTTCCTTTGGATTCATCAGTGACATGGAGAGGGGGGACATGCTGCATGGGTAACATCTTGTCCTCCATATCTTCCTGCCCAGTCTTGAATCCTACCAACGCCCAGCGCTGGAAGGTAGAACACCGGTGCGCATCGGCCTGTTCAGCCACAGGCGGTGCTGTTCCAGCAGAGTAGACGTTTAGGATTCTCTTCCATGGTCATCACAGACCGACGGAGGCCGCCGCCGCCGCCGGCTCTGAGCCACTTCTTGTTTGCAAAGGTGATGAACGGGCTGACAGACGAGGTCAGGCAGGAATCGCCATGGATCATGATGTTTGCAGACGAGATTCCTCTTCACTCTGGAGAGAAGAGGAATGAAAGTCATTAGAAGCAAGACAGAATACATGAGTGTGAATGAGAGGAAGGCAGATGTAACAGTGAAGATGTACGGAGTAGAGGTAGTGAAACTAGATGAGGTTAAATACCTGGGCTCAACCATCCAAAGCAATGGAAATTGCACAAGAGAGGTGAAGAAGAGAGTGCAGGCAGGGTGGAGTGGGTGGAGACGACTGTCAGGGGTGATTTTAGACAGAAGGATAGCAGCTAGAGTGAAAGGGAAGATTTACAAGACGGTAGTAAGACTTGCTACGATGTATGGTTTGGAGATGGTGGCACTGACAAAAAGACAGGAGGTGGAGCTGGAGGTGGCAGAGTTGAAGATGCTAATATTTTTATTGGGAGTGACTAGGAGGTACAAGACTAGAAATGAGTATATCAGAGGGACAGCTCAGGTTGAGCGGTTTGGAGACAAAGTAAGAGAGGCAAGGCTGAGATGGTTTGGACATGTGCAGAGGAGGGATAATGGAGATATTGGACAAAGAATGCTGAAGATGGAGCTGCCAGGCAGGAGGAGAAGAGGAAGACCACAGAGAAGATTCATGGATGTAGTGAAGGAGGGCATGCAGAGGAAGATGCAAGGCATAGGGTGAGATGGAGGCAGATGATTCACTGCAGAGACCCCTGAATGGAGCAGCCAGAGGAAGAAGAAGAGGCTAGGAGCTTGTGATATACTCAAGAACACACCAAAACCAGACCAACATCAGAGTGTACCAAGAGTAAGATGTGACAAAGACTTTAAGGGGTCACTACCAAGGATGTAGGAAGATTGTGTGAGAGAAGAGGATGCAAGGGACAGGGTCAGATGGAGGCAGATGATCCACTGTGGTGACCCCTAAAGGGAGCAGCTGAAAGGAGTAGAAGAATTTTTCTCAGTGCAAGGACACTTTGATGCAAAGCAATGATTGCTGCACGATGGTCTTTGCTAACTTTGTGAATCCATGAACTCAATGACTGATGCAGCTGTTTTTTAGATCAGTGTGCTCATAGTCTAATGTCAGTGGTTCTGTAACTTCAGTCACACTTTTCATTGTGCTGATGAGCTTACACAGACCAGTATTATGAAGAAATGTGATTCAACAACAACAAATTAAAGTGACAAAGTTTGCAAACATGATAAATATCCATCCATCTTCTACCGCTTTTTCCGGTGGTCCGGGTCATAGAGGCGGCAGCTCAAGCAGAGAAGCCCAGACTTTCCTCTCCCTAGCCATCTGCTCCAGCTCATCAGAGAGGATGCCAAGGCGTTCCCAGACCAGCTGGGAGACATAGTCTCTCCAGCGGATCCTGGGTCTTCCCCGGGGTCTCCTCCCAGTGGGACGTGCCCAAAACCGGAGTGGTGGCTCAGTTGGTAGAGCATTCGCCCTACACCCGGGAGGCAGGGGTTCAAATCCCCGCCGGGTCATGCTGAAGACCATATAAAAATGGAACTTCCTGCCATCCAGCTTGGTGCTCAGCAATAATGGAATGGAGGAGGGAAATTTGTGGCGGCGCCTTGCATGGCAGCGGCCCTCTGATTCTACACTTGGGGTGTGTGTGATTTACACAGTAGATAGGTAAAACACAAGCTCGTTCTACTGTACATGATTGGTTGTACAGCTGAATGACAATAAAGGGTGATTTAATTTAGTTAATTTTAATTTAATTTAAAAAAAACACCTCAAGTGGGAGGAGTCCAGGAGGCATCCTGATCAGATGCCCAAACCACCTCAACTGGCTCCTTTTGATGTGGACAAGCAGCGGTTCTACTCTGAGCTTCTCCCGGATGTCTGAGCTCCTCACCCTATCTCTAAGGGTGAGTCCATCAATCCTATGGTGAAAGCTCATTTCAGCTGCTTGTATCCGCCATCTCATTCTTTCAGTCATTACCCAAAGCTCATGACCATAGGTGAGGGTAGGAATGCAGAGTGAGCGGTAAATCAACAGCTTTGCGTCAGAGTTCAGCTCCCACTTCACCACAACAGATTGGTACAACATTCACATCACTACAGACACTACTCCAATCTGTCTGTCAATCTCTCACTCCATTCTTCCCTCACTCGTGAATGACACCTCAAGATACTTAAACTTTTCCACTTGGAGCAGGAGCTAGTCCGACCTAGAGAGGAAAAACCACCTTTTTCCAGCTGACAACCATGGATTCGGACTTGGAGGTGCTGATTCTCATCCCAGCCGCTTCACACTCAGCAGCAAACTGTCCCAGTAAGACCTGTAGGTCACTGCTGGATGAAGCCAACAGGACAACATCATCTGCAAACAGCAGAGATGAGACTGTGTGTTCACAAAACATGACACCCTCCATTCCTTGGCTGCATCTAGAAGTCCTGTCCATAAAAATTATGAACAGGATCCGTGACAAAAGGGCAGCCCTGGCGGAGTCCAACTCTCACTGGGAATTAGTCCGACCAAGTGTTGGCAATATGAACCAAATTCTCACAATGGTCGTATAGAGACCGGATAGCTCATAGCAACAATCCCGATACCCCATGTCCCACAGCACCCCCAGCAAAAAAACAACAAGGGGCACGGTCAAATGCTTCCTTTAAGTTCACAAAACACATGTAGACTAGTTGAGCAAATTCCCACAAACCCTCGAGGATTCTCAAGAGGGTAAAGAGCTGGTCCAATGTGCCACGGCCAGGAAGAAAACCACATTGCTTCTCCTGATGCTCAGGTTCAACCAATTTCCAGATTCTCCTTTCTAGTACCCTGGCATAGACCTTCCCAGGGAGACTGAAAAGTGTGATTCCCCCCTGAAATTGGAACATACCCTCCCTTTCTTAAAAAGGGGAAACACCACCACAATTTTCCATGCCAAAGACACTGTCCCTGCCCTCCACGCAGTGTTGCAGTGGCATGTCAAGCATGACAGCCCTACAATATCCAGGGCCTTGAGGTACTCAGGGCAAATTTCGTCCATCCCTTGGGCCTGGCCAACGAAGAGTTTTTTAAACATTTCGGTGACCTCAGCCCCTGTGATGGGCGTGTCGTCCCCCTCGTCATCAAGTTCTGCTTCCTCTGTGGAAAGTGTGTCAGAGGGATTGAGGAGATCATCAAAGTATTCTTTCCACCACCCAACGATATCCCAGTTGAAGCCAGCAGCACCCCATCCGCACCATACACAGTGTGGACAGGGAGCCGCTTCCCCCTTCTGAGTTGCTGGACAGTTTACCAGAATCTCCTTGAGGCTTACTGAAAGTCTTGTTCCATGGCCTCACTGAACTCCTCTCACAACAGAGTTTTTGCTTCAGCAACCACCCGAGCTGCACTCCACTGGGCCTGTTGGTACACCTCAGCTGCTTCGGGAGTCCCTCAAGCAATCCAAGTTCGATAGGACTCCTTCTTCTGCTTGATGGCTGCCCTCACCACTGGTGTCCACCACTTGGTTCGGGGGTTGCTACCACAAGATGCACTGACAACCTTGGGGCCACAGCTCGGGGCAGCTGCTTCAACAGTGGAGGAGGAGAACATGGCTCATTCAGACTCCATGCCTCCAGACTCCCTCGGAATGTGGTCAAAGTTCTTCCAGAGGTTGGAGTTGAAGACCTTTTGGACAGGGGCCACAGCCAGACATTCCCAGCACACCCTCACTGTACATTTAGGTCTACCAGGTCTGAGTGGGGTCCACCCCTGCCTTCAGATCCAATTCACCTGCAGGTGGTCATCAGTTGACAGCTCTGCGCCTCGCTTTACCCGAGTATCCAAGATATATGGTCGCAGGTCTGATGACACAATAACATAATCAATCATCAACCTGCGACCTAGGGTGTCCTTATGCCAAGTGCACATATGGACACCCTTATGTTTGAACATGGTGTTAGTTATGGATAAACTGTAGTTGGCAGAGAAGTCCAAACAAGTGAACACCACTCGGGTTCAGATCATGCAGGCTGTTCCTCCCAATCACACCCCTCCAAGTTTAAGATAAGATAAGATAAGCCTTTATTAGTCCCACAATGGGGAAATTCCAGGATTGCAACAGCACAGGGATAGCAACACTCAGAGCAACAATCAGAAGGCAAGAAAAAAAGCAAGCAAGCAAGAGCAGCTAATATACATATGTACATATTACTATAAAATATATATATACACACACAGAGACACACAGTGCAGAGCACTGTAGCTGGATGGAATAAATATATGAATATATAAACACACAGTGCGGAGTTTCACTGTCATTGCCCACGTTCACATTGAAGTCCCCCAGTAAAACAATGGAGTCTCCAAGAGGAGCACTCACCAGCACCCCAGTCAGAAACTCTCAAAAGGGTGGGTACTCTGAACCATCATTTGGTGCATAGGCACAAATGATGGTCAGGACCCGTTTCCCTACCCGAAGACTCAGGGAAACTACCCTTTTGTCCACTGAAGAGAACTCCAATGTAGAGGCAGCAAGGCAAGGGAAACAATAACCCACCCCTTCTTGCTGCCTCTCGCCTGGGGAAACTCCAGAGTAGGTCAACCTCCAGCCCCTCTCCAGGAGACTGGTTCCAGAACCATAGTTGCACATGTCCAACGATATCTAGCCAGTACCTGTCAACCTCGTGTATCAGCTCAGGCTCCTTCTCCACCAGAAAGGTGACATTCCACGTCCCAAAAGCCAGTTTAGGAAGCCGGGGATCAGACCGTCAATGTCTCTGCCTTTGACCGCCACCTGATCCACATAGCACCAGACCCCATGGTCCCTCCTGCAGGTGGTTAGTCCATTGGAGAGCAGACTCATGCAGCTCCTTCGGGCTGAGCCCGGCCGGGTCCCATGGGTAGAAACCCAGCCACCAGATTATCAAGCCCCTCCACCAAGGCTGGCTCCAAGGTGGGGCCCCGGTAACCCCATATAGGGCGGGGTACACTGACTCCCTGATTTTACATTCATCATGAAAGTCTGTTGGATTGCTTTTAGTCTGGCCCTTCACTCATGACCAGTTTGTCTTGGGAGACCCTACCAGAGGCATATTGCCCCGGACAACATAGCTCCTGGGATCACTATGACATTCAAACCTCCCGCCATGATAAGGTGGAGATCCATGGGGGAACATGATAAACATGCCATTGATAAAACTTTTTGCCATGACTGTAGTTTGAGTCCCCAGCAGCATTTTTCCTGTCAAGGATCACCTGAACACTTTACAGCAGCTTTAATAAAGATTTCAGAAAAAAGTTTCTGCTGTATTTAGATATTGTGAAACTGACAGGAAAGACAAGAACGTATTACCCCAAACCAAGACTCATTTCTGGGCTTTTTTCACGTTAGTTGACCATTACCCTTCCTTCACTGTCCTCTGTGTCCAGTTAATATTTTGTCCTTGTTTGTCTTCAGTTCAGCACAGTTAACGGTCAGCAAAACTCTTCCAGACTCTCTTACCACCTGGGAGTTCAAGGCAGTTGGCATGTTCAAGGATGGTGAGTTCCTTCAAGTCTCTAAGCTTCCTTCCCTACCAGTCTGGGATTCTGTCAGTCTAAAAGGATTGGTTGTAGTAATCTGAAACCTTTTAATCTTGTCAGACTTCAGCGCAAACAACTACCTCACATAGCAACCAGAACTGAGATATTAACAGAAACCCAACAATAAAGCAGGTTGATAGCAGGTACGTGTGTAGCCAGAGGGGGGCCTCTGATGTTCTAAAAGACTGCTTTAGCACTACAGACTGGGACATTTTTAAGCACACAGCCACTCACAATGAATACAGAAATATAGAGTACACTGAGGTTGTTGTAGCATACATAGCTAAATGTATTGATGACATCACTCACTGCAAAACCATCACTGTTTGTGCTGACCAGAAGCCATGGATGACAGCAGAGGTTCACAGGCTCCTGAAGGCTCAGGATGCAGCCTTCAGAGCCGGTGACACCACAGGACTCACAACAGCTAAGGCCAACCTGTCCCGAGGCATCAAGGAAGCAAAACGACAGTACAGCAAGAAAATATAAGATAAGATAAACCTTTATTAGTCCCACAATGGGGAAATTCCAGGATTGCAACAACACAGGGATAGCAACACTCAGAGCAACAATCAAGAAGACAAGAAAAACAAGAGCAGCAAATATACATACAGTATGTACATATAAATATATAAACACACAGTGCGTACCATTGTAGCTAGATGGAATAAATATATAAATATATATACACACAGTGCAGAGTATTGTAGCTAGATGGAATAAACAGCATAACCGTCTGCTTAGTTATCCTACATAGTATGAATATGTACCCATACATATTGTCACCCTCCATAGCGACCAATATTGTCCTAGTTGTATACTGGAGGGGACCATTGCGTAAGTCTATTGCGTCTTTTGCATTCAATACTATTAGGTCGTCACGTTTTTTTGCTATCTCTGCGAGCAGCCCTGCTTAGGTTATACAGTCTGACAGCCGTAGGTAGGAAGGACCTGCGAAACCTCTCGGTCGCGCACCTAGGATGATGTAGTCTGCTGCTAAATAAGCTCCTCAGTGTGTTCAGTATGTCCTGCATAGGGTGGGACTCAGACTCCAGCAGAGATGACAGTTTAGCCACCATCCTTCTCTCTCCTATCTCCTCCACTGGGTCAAGGCGCTGCCCCAGGACAGAGCTAGCTTTCTTGATCAGTTTGTTTAGTCTCTTCCTATCACCTGCTGTAATGCCACTGCCCCAGCAGACCACTCCAAAAGTCATGGCTGATGCCACCACCGTGTCATAGAATGTCTTCAGCAGCGCCCCTTGTACACCAAAAGACCTGAGTCTCCTCAGTAGGAACAGCCTGCGCTGTCCCTTCTTGTAGAGTGCATCAGTATTGTGTGACCAGTCTAGTTTATTGTTCAGATGAACACCCAGGTACTTGTAGGATGTCACCATCTCAATGTCTTTTCCCTGTATGTTTACTGGTGCTGTGAGGGGTTGTTCTGGCCTGCGGCAGTCCACCACCAGCTCCTTAGTTTTCCTCGCGTTGATCTGGAGGCAGTTCCGATGGCACCAGTCCACGAAGTCCTGGATAAGTCCTCTGTACTCAGCTTCATCTCCGTTGGAGATGAGGCCGATGATCACAGAGTCGTCAGAGAACTTGTGTAGATGGCAGTGTGTTGTGTTGTGGGAGAAGTCCACAGTATAAAGTGTGAACAGGAAGGGAACCAAAACTGTTCCCTGGGGGGCCCCATGCTACCGATGATCGTGTCGGACACACAGTCCCGGGTTCTCACAAACTGTGGCCGGTTAGTGAGGTAGTCCAGGATCCACGATGACAGGTGCTGGTCCACCCCTGCGCACAGCAGCTTGTCCTTCAGGATCATCGGTTGGATGGTGTTGAAAGCACTGGAGAAGTCAAAAAACATGATCCTCACCGCATTCCCGGGCTTCTCCAGGTGGGACAGAGAATGGTGAAGAAGGAGGATCACTGCATCCTCCACCCCAATGCAATGCTGGTAGGCGAACTGGAGTGGATCCATCGCTGGTCCCACCAGGGGGCGGAGGTGAGCAAGGAGCAGTCTCTCCAGGGTCTTCATCATGTGGGATGTCAGGGCCCACATGTAGCCACCTGTAGCTGTTCAGGTCTTTGGGGTGGGAAGTCTTTGGTACAGGTACCACACAAGATGTTTTCCACAACTGTGGTACCCTCCCCAGCTTCAGGCTCAGGTTGAAGATGAGCTCCACAATCCCACACAGCTGGTCTGTGCAGGACTTGAGGAGCTTTGCGCTGATGCCGTCCGGTCCCGATGCCTTCCTCACCTTGATCTTCCTCAGCTCCGTCCTCACCTGGGTCTTAGTGAGGGTCAGGTTGGGGGGCTGTATGTTGGGAGTGGGGGGGGGGGGTGTTGGTGGAGTGGGGTGTGGGCAGCAGGACTCAATGTCTTTAGAGGCAGCAGTGGTTGGTGTGCAGTCGGGGGGGAGAGCGGTTGGTCAAACCTATTAAAAAACAGGTTCAGATTGTTCGCTCACTCCCTGTCCCCTGTGGCCTGGGGGGAGGTATTTTGGAGCCCAGAGATGGTTTTAAGGTTTCTCCAGACCCCGCCGATGTTGCTCTGTTGCAGCTTGTCCTCCGTCTTCTTCCTGAAGCTGTCCTTGCCTTCTCTGATCTTCCTCCTCAGCTCCCTCTGTACGGACTTCAACATCTCCCTGTTCCGTTGACCTGAAGATCCTCTTCTTCTCTCTCAGAAGTGTTTTTATCTCAGGGTTGATCCAGGGTTTGTTGTTCGAGCAACACCGTATGGTCTTGGTGGGTATGGTGTTGTCCACATAGAAGCTGATGTAGTCCGTGATGGTGTGAGTGAGACCATCGATGTCCTCACCATGTGGATCGCAGAGCTGCTCCCAGGCAGTGGTTTCAAGACAGTCCTTTAGAGCATCCATTGCCTCCTCAGACCATAACTTCACTGTGCGCATGACCGGAGGTTGTCTGTGTACTAGGGGTTTGTACAACGGCAGGAGATGAACCAAGTTGTGATCCGATCTCCTGAGTGGGGGGAGTGGTGATGAGGTGTACGCCTCCTTAGAGTTTGCGTAGAATAAGTTGAGTGTTTTATTGTCTCTAGTGTGGCATGTGACATACTGGGTGAACGTGGGTAGAATGGGAGACAGTGAAATATGGTTGAAATCACCTGAGATGAGGAGAAGAGCATCTGGGTGTTCTGTCTGCAGCCTGCCAGTTACTGAGTGGATGACGTCACGCGCTGTCCCAGCATTCGCCGTCGGATTTGCATAAACAACAATGCAGATCACGTGTGAGTATTCCCTCGGGAGATATGTAGGCCGCATGCTAACAGTTAACATGAGTTGGCTGCCTTTTGCAACAGCGGCTCAATTCTGAGTTTTTTTTATCTTCCTTCTTCTTTCTGATCCAGTGATAACTTTCTGATCTGGCACACCTTTCACTCTATATATATCACGGACACACAGATTGCCCCAAAGGTCTCCCGAGTCGGCGGACGGAGCCTCTGTTTACAACAGGAGACGATACAGCAGGGAAGAGCTAGCTGGCACTCAACCGCCACCCGGTGCTAACGGAGAAACTCGACATACCGGGAGAACTGAAACGAAAACGACGCGGGTGCCGGGCTGGAGTTTAGGCGGCGTGCAAGAAATATAAGACAGAATAATAAAGAGCGATGGCAAGAACCAAGCAGACCGCCCGCAAATCTACTGGAGGAAAAGCCCCCAGGAAGCAGCTGGCCACCAAGGCTGCTCGGAAAAGCGCTCCGGCCACCAGTGGAGTGAAGAAGTCTCACCGTTACAGGCCCAGTACCGTGGCTCTGAGAGAGATCCGTCGCTACCAGAAATCCATGGAGCTGCTCATCCGTAAGCTGCCCTTCCAGCGCCTGGTGAGGGAGATCACTCAGGACTTCAAGACCGACCTGCGCTTCCAGAGTGCCGCCGTCATGGCTCTGCAGGAGGCCAGTGAGGCCTACCTGGTGGGTCTCTTCGAGGACACCAACCTGTGCGCCATCCACGCCAAGAGGGTCACCATCATGCCCAAAGACATCCAGCTGGCCCGCTGCATCCGCGGAGAGAGAGCTTAGACTTTCTGCTGCACATCCACCAACCACAATGCTCCGCACTGTGTGTCTATATATATATATATATGTATATATATATATATATATATATATATATATATATATATATATGGTTCCAAGGTTGTCATAGCCAGGAGCGGCACTGGGGTTAAGCCCCCAGTGCTCATAAAATGCTCCTTACGGTGTGCGTCTCGAAAAGCCTCTGACAACTAAGTCCAACTCCTAGCCTGCCCATGTGGTTTAGTCTCTAAGCCCGGCGGAACTGCTTTTACTAATAGGAGAAGGGGCGAGGGCGGATCTCTGGCGCCTTAAAAACCAGATGCTTCGGGTAGATGGTGGCTCATCAACCTGGAAGGTAGCCCATCTAGGGGAAGGTAAACCCTGATTCAAACCTCCGCTGCCTTGCGGCACACCCGGTCACGGGAAAGGCTTCGGGAGTCAACCCTGAGGAAAAATCCGGAGTCGGAGCCCCTAAGGCAGTTCTCTGTTGTGCTCAACATCGTTCTGGCAGCTCCTGCGACGGCGCTGGTGCCAAACTATAGCAGCCCTGCTGTTCCTTTGGATTCATCAGTGACGTGGAGAGGGGGGACATGCTGCATGGGTAACATCTTGTCCTCCATATCTTCCTGCCCAGGCTTGAATCCTACCAACGCCCAACGCTGGAAGGTAGAACACCGGTGCGCATCGGCCTGTTCAGCCACAGGCGGTGCTGTTCCAGCAGAGTAGACATTTAGGATTCTCTTCCATGGTCATCATAGACCGACGGAGGCCGACGACGACGATGACGATATATATATATATATATATTAATATGTACATATGTATACTAGCTGCCCTTGTTTTTTTCTTGCCTTCTGATTGTTGCTCTGAGTGTTGCTATCCCTGTGCTGTTGCAATCCTGGAATTTCCTCATTGTGGGACTAATAAAGGCTTATCTTATCTTATATGTCCCGGTCTGCACCAGTTGTTATTGACATACATCATCACTCCTCCGCCCCTTGCCTTCCCACTGTCTGGTGTCCGGTCTGCCCGTATTGCGTGGAAACCCTCCAGTTCAATGTTAGCATCTGTTGCTAGTTCTGTTAGCCACGTCTCCATGAATAGCATCAGGCTACACTCCCTGTATATGCTATCGTAGCGGGAGATAGCCGCTAGCTCATCTGTTTTTCTGAGTAGCGATCGTACATTCCCCATAATAACGGATGGGAGGGCGGGTCTGTACCTTATATTCCTCGCCCGCCGTCTTATTCCAGCACGAAATCCACGCCGTTTCCACCTTATTTCTCCCGGTATGTCGAGTTTTTGCATTAGCATCGTGGGCCGGTTAAATGCTAACAGCTGGTCCCTCTTGTACTGCCTCCTGCGAGAAACAGTGGATCCGTCTGTTGGCTCAGGAGACATTTGGGCGATCTACGTGTCTGTGATGGATCAAGGTGTCGCCGAAACAGAAAGATTAGCAAGAGAGCCAGATAGTAAATAGAAATAGGAAGAAATTGATCTGCTGTTGCAAAAAGGCAGCCTACTCGTGTGGTGCCAGAAGTGACCCCATATTCCATGTCATTCCATATCTGGAAATGACAGCAACACCAGAGATGCACAGTCTCTCTGGTGTGGCATCGAGACCCTCACCAACTACAAACCTCCACCTCAGGCCTGTGCGAGTGACATCACACTGCTTAACAACCTAAATGACTTGTTCAGCCGCTTTGAAGCACAAAACAGCACATCAGCACAGAAGACCATTCCTCCTCCAGACGAGCAGGCTATAAGTCTAGATCTGGCTAGCGTGAAGAGGACCCTCTGCAGGATCAACCCATGCAAGGCAGCTGGACCAGACAACATACCAGGTCGTGTTCTGAAGGACTGTGCAGAGGAGCTCAAGAATGTCCTGGCTGAAATCTTCAACATCTCCCTGAGTCAAACTGTTGTCCCCACGTGTTTCAAAACTGCTACCATAATACCAGTCCCAAAGAAGCCCGTCCCATCTAGTTACAACTACTGGCCCGTAGCACCGACCTCCATCGTAATAAAGTGCTTCGAGCAGCTGGTCATGCAGAGCATCAAGTCCACCCTCCCTCCCTCCCACGACCCAACTCAGTTCGCATGCAGGTCAAACAGATCCACAGAACATGCCACCTCTGCTGCTCTCCGTCCAGCCCTCACCCACCTGAGCTCAAAGAACTCCTATGTGTGAATTGCTGTTCTTGGACTTCAGCTCAGCATTCAACACAATCATCCCCCAGCACCTGATACAGAAACTCAGACATTTGGCACTCAAAACCTCTCTCTGTGAGTGGGTGCTGGACTTTCTTATGGGGAGGCCACAGAGTGTGTGGGTTGGCAGTCACACCTCCAAGACCATCACACTGAGCACAGGGGCCCCACAAGGGTGCATGCTCAGCCCGCTGCTCTTCACCCTGCTGACCCATGACTGCATACCAGCCTATAACACTAACCACATCATCAAGTTTGCGGACGACACGATGGTGGTGGGCCTCATGACCAACAATGAAAAAGGCCAACTACAGAAATGAGATGAGCTAACTGGTCCAGTGGTGTAAAGACAATAACCTCTTCCTGAACGTGGGAAAAACCAAGGAGATTGTGATCAATGTTAGGAGAGGACACACACAGCATCCCCCTCTGATCATCGATGAAGCAGCTGTGGAGAGGTTGAGCAGCACCAAGTTCCTGGGGGTGCACAACTCTGAGGACCTCTTCTGGTCCAACAACACCACATCACTGGCCAAGAAGGCTCAAACTAGAATCTATTTCCTCTGCAAACTGAGGAGAGCATGAGTCCCACCCACATCATGTGCTCATCCAACCGGGCACCATTGAGAGCATCCTCACCAGCTGCATCTTGGTGTGGTATGGAAGCTGCACCACTTCCTGCTGGGAGACACTAGAATGCACAGTGAAAGCAGCCATCAAGATCATCGGTGCCCCTCTGCCCTCCCTCTAAGACGTGTACCTCACCTGCCTCAGCCACAGAGCCATCAACATTGAAGGCGACACCTCCCACCCCTCACAATCCCTCTTCAGCCCCCTGCCCTCGGGGAAAAGGTCCTGGAGCCTCCAGGCCCACTCCACAAGGCTAAACAGCCTTGTTCACTAGGTAATCAGGACCCTGAACTCTGTCCACTTTCCCCACCACCACCTCTGGACCATAACACACTCACCCATACAATAACTACCTGTGCTATTTGCACAGAAAGACTGGCACACCAACAGTGATACATCTGCTACTGTATGTTTCTGCACTTTACTGCAACCATTTGCACAAATGCCATATCTGCTGTTGTCTGTCATTGCAATACTGATCATGTGCAGTTCTATCTGTCTCTGTCTGTACCTACACTACCGCATCAAACTTGCAATTATGGGTATTATGGCTCTACTTTTTTTCTGTACATATGACTGAGTTTTATCTTTTTTTGCACTATGGGTAGCATTACTTAGTCCCTCCAGGATTTCACGGGATGTTTTTATGATTGTTGTGGCCCAAAAAGCCTGAATTCATGGGAGCTTTTTTAAAAAATTGTGATAAAAGTTGCAATGTTTTGAGAGGGGTTTTTTTTTGCGTTAAAAGTTGTGGGGAAAAATTGCAAATTTTAAAGCAGATGGGTTTTTTTTCCACTTTACTGCAGTAATATTCTATATAGCAATACAAGAAAAGCACAGGATTGGCAAAAATTTCCTATGAAACTGATTTGTAAATTAAGCAGAAACTTCTGCTATACAGAAAAACTCCTTTCTGCAACAGCAAATACAAACTAACACAATATCCATTGCAACAGTTAAATTGAATTGAATGCACATTAAAGAGTAGAGATTTGGAAATTTTTGGCTGCACCTTCATTTGAAAACTCCCTACGTTCCCCAACCACTCGGTACGAAATGGAGAGGAAAAAATAATTAATTTATTCTGTTGCTCTGTATTGTCTTTTGGAGTTTGTGTTTTTCTGAAAAAAATTACAGACAATATTCTCTCTCTTTCCGTGCCTAACTCCTACCTGTCTGTCTGCTGCGCGTCTTGACACACACACTTGTCTCTTCAGACACACATCTTTCATTTACGGGGAGGGGGGGGGGGGCATTTGTCCGTGTCCAGACTGGAGATTCACAGCTTTAGAGGTGGATTCAAACTACAACGTTTGGACCAACATTTACTGACGTTTTGGCAAATGTCTGGCTCTGCTGGCAAAAGTTAATGATAGTTGGTGTTTGTTGGCAAACGCTGGTGAAAGTTGTGTTCTTTGAAAAATTTCAGCATGCTGAAAATTTGCTAATGCTTGGGAATACACGTTGGTGAAAGTTGCACTCAGTTTGTAAAAGTTCCTGAGCGCTGGGCTAAGTTATGCAGAGTTTACCTAAATCAGCCTAAGCTAAAGCTGGGTTCACACTATAGGGTTTAGACTAACTTTTACAGATGTTTTGAAAAATCAGAGAAACAGTCAGTGCGGGTCAGCCAACATCAGTCGATGCTCCTGTGCATTTGTAGAGGCTTCCTGCCATTCTGGACCTGCTTTTGGAGTGAACACATCTCTTTTGGGCATATGTTTCAGTATTTATTTTTGTTTTATATTCCTATGTAATTACTTCTGCAAACCATTTTCCCCTGTTCATTCATTCATTCAAAAAAATAATAAAATAATGCATAGAATTCAACACTAAGTCTGCAATTAAAATGTGAATGGAATAAAAAAATCTGTTCAGTGTATCATCATATAAATAAAATGACGGGTGATTATCTTTTGACTGTTACAACTCCATCCATCCATCCATCAATCCATCCATCCATCCATCCATCCATCTTCTACCGCTTTTCCGGAGGTTCGGGTCGCGGAGGCAGCAGTTCAAGCAGAGAAGCCCAGACTTCCCTCTCCCCAGCCACCTGCTCCAGCTCTTCAGAGAGGATACCAAGGCGTTCCCAGACCAGCTGGGAGACATAGTCTCTCCACGGAGTCCTGGGTCTGCCCCAGGGTCTCCTCCCGATGGGACATGCCTGAAATGCCTCAAGTGGGAGGCGTCCAGGACACACCCTGATCAGATGCCCAAACCACCTCAACTGACTCCTTTCAATGTGGAGGAGCAGCGGTTCTACTCTGAGCCTCTCCCGGATGACTGAGCTCCTCACCCTATCTCTGAGGGTGAGTCCAGCAATCCTACAGAGAAAGCTCATTTCAGCCGCTTGTATCCGCGATCTCGTTCTTTCGGTCATTACCCAAAGCTCGTGACCATAGGTGAGAGTAGGAACGTAGATTGACTGGTAAATCGACAGCTTTGCCTTAGAACTCAGCTCCCAAGCCTTCTAAACTGTTACAACACTCGCCACTAAAATAACATAAAATCACGTTAAATGTTAAATGACATTTACTTTTTGACACCAAATCAGCGCTGTTTGATTCCCCACAATGGAAGCCAAACCAATAAATCCTAGAGAATGATTACACACAGAGCAGAAAATTAAGAACAGTAAATTTCTCAGTGAGGAGATTTTTTTTTCTTCTGGGCTGTCACATTTTTGGGAGAGCACATATACAGTATATATATGTTGCAGGCAGAGAGACAGATTGACTGAAAATTTCAAGAAAAAAAACAATTTTATTCCACGGACCAAGAAAATGTTTTTCCAGACATCCATCCATCCATCCATCTTCTTCTGCTTAATCCTTTTCGGGTCGCGGGGGGGCTGGAGCCTATCCCAGCATCTTTGGAAAAAAAAGAAAAGATCGTCTCCAACGGCTGTTGTTTAACGAATCAAATCCCGTAAAATATTATATAGTGGCAGGAGGAAGCAGCACACGGGAGACGAAGGTGGGTTTTTATCTTTACTCCTCAACTGCCACCGAACAGCTAAGGGTAAACACTCCCGGACTCCAAAACCTTGAAACACAAACCACACCCCCCAAGCCCAAGCCCCACTGGGTGAAAGGTACCTCTTCAGTCTGCCACACAGGCCCCTCCCCGAACACCCAGAAGGGACTCCCATAGCCAAAATCAGTCTCTCACTGGGGGCCTGATGAGCCTGAAATAACGGCTGTGCCATCGTCCAACCGGAGCCACCAGAGAAACCTGTTGTGTGGGGCATCCTCGTGGATGACGGGCAGGTGAAACACAGTTCATAGCAGGCTGGAAACCAGAAATCCATCTAGTACAGACCTAGCCAGGGTCTTAGAAGGGGAGGCGACCCCGACGGGGGACCTGGGCTGGAACCATAGGCTCATCTGCCATAACGTGCTGACTTAAGCCTATCTAACGTAACCTGCTCTTTATGCCCACCCATCTCTAGCGCAAAACTCTTAGGTCCCGTCTCCAGAACCTGAAATGGACCTTCGTATGGGGATTGGAGAGGTGAGCAATGAGCGTCATGTCACACAAAAACGAAACGGGCCGCACTGAGCTCAGTAGACACAATCGCGGAAAACAGTGGTGAACGGGGATCAGAGCCAGTGTGCCGCTGGACGAAAAAAGTGTGGATGGTGGGGCCGGCCTGCAGGGCAAAAACTCTCCCGGAACGCGGAGCAGTTGACTGGGAGAGTTGGGCTGCACGGTGGCGCAGTGGTTAGCACTGCGGCAGCACAGTTTACCCTTGGCCGGGGGATCGTGGGATCGTGGGTTCAATCCCAGCCCCCGACCAACAGTGATCTGTGTGGAGTTTGCATGTTCTCCCCGTGTCTGCGTGGGTTTACCCCGGGATTTCTCCGGTTTCCTCCCACATCCCAAAAACATGCAGGTTAGGTTAATTGGAGACTCTAAAGTGGCCCTTTGTGTGAATGTGTGTGTGTGTGAATAGTTAAAAGGGATGGCGCCGTATTGTGGCTGCTTCATCCATCCAGGTGGTGGATGACCCTTGATTTCTGTAAAGCGTCTTTGAGTGTCTATGATAAAGCGCTATATAAATCTGATGCATTGATTGATTGATTGAAAACCAGTTCAGCAGGCGATGCATCGAGATCTTCCTTAGGAGTTGAATGCAACTCAAGCATCACCCAAGGCAAACGATCCATCCAATTACCATCGGAGAGTGCAGCACACAACACCGCTTTCAGCGACTGGTGACAACGTTCACACAAGCCATTAGCCTGAGTTTGGTACACTGTAGTAAGGTGCACCTGCACTCCAAAGGACCTTGCAAGCGCTGACCAGAGCTCCGACACAAACTGGGGGCCCCTATTGGAGGTAATATCTGATGGGGTGCCAAAACACGCAACTCAGGAAGAAAAACATGCATGCGCCACATCCACAGCCAAAATGGAGGACAGAGGGACCACCTCTGACCACCTAGTGGTCCGATCCACTATGGTGAGCAGGTGCGTAAAACCCTGCAAAGGGGGTAGAGGACCCACCAGGTCCACGTGCACATGGTCAAAACATTTAGCTGGAATCCAAAACAGTTCTAGGGGTGCCTTAGTGTGCTGGTGGACTTTAGTGCATTGACACGCCAAGCATGCAGCCGCCCACCCCTTGACATCCCTGCAGGGGCTGGGCCAGACAAATTTGGCGCCGACCAGTTTTCCGGATGCCCGCATTCCAGGGTGAGAGAGGGAGTGAATTGAGTCAAAAACTCGAAGGCACCAGGTCGCAGGGACAACAGGGTGGGGGCGGCCAGTGGCAACGTCGCAGAGGAGAGTAGGACTGCCCGCCTGTATCACTGCCTCCTCGAGTTTGAGGGCTTTACCTGTGTACCAAAGAGCCAGGATGTCCAGGTCATTGGCTGCTCACCGGTCATGGCAGAAAAATCCATCCCGAGGTGCACTGGACACACCAGCACACGTGACAGGCAATCAGCAATGGGGTTGGACTTGCCAGCCACATGCTGAACATCTGTTGTGAACTCGGAGATGGCCGCAAAATGGTGTTGTTGACGAGCAGACCACGGCTCGGTCACCTTGAACACAGTGAATGTCAGTGGTTTATGATCTACATAAGCCATGAAAGAACGACCGAATAAGAAACGGAAATGACGGGTCACCAGGTACAGCACCAGCAACTACTGGTCAAAAACGCTGTACTTACGCTCGCATTCCCACAGCTTGTAACTGAAAAAATGTGAGGGGCTGCCACACCCCTGCCACGTACTGCTTGACCAGTGCCCCCATGGCTACGTCGGAGGTGTCTGTTGTCAAAGCTATGGACACCGTGGGCACAGGGTGGGCGAATAGTGCTGCATTTGCAAGGGCAGACTTAGCTCTGTCAAAACCTCGGACCTGTTCGGGAGTCCAGCTGACAGGGTCATAGGCCTTTTTTAGCCTCAGAGCCTCATAAAGCAGTTGCAGGAGGTGGGCAGCACGAGGGAGGAAGCGATTGTAGAAATTTACCATGCCCCAAAATCCCTGCGGCGCCTTAACAGAGTCCGGACGGGGAAATTCCGCCACCACTTGAACCTTAGAAGGCAACGGAATCACGCCTAGAGACAAAATGCAGTGGCCTAAGAAGTCAATCACCAGCAGCCCAAACTGACACTTAGCTGAGCTGACAATCAGGCCGTGTTCTTCAAGGCACCCAAAAACTTGTTTGAGGTGCGACAGATGTTCTTCGGCTGGTGGACTGGCCACTAATGTCATCAAGGTAGACAAACACAAATGGGAGGTTGCGCAACACCGAGTCCATCAACCTCTGAAATGTTTGGGCCGCACCTTCAAGGCCAAACGGCATGCACAGGAATTCTAAAAGCCTGAATGGGGTAATTACGGTGGTCTTAGGGACGTCCTCCATGCGCACGGGAAACTGGTGATAAAAGCGCACCAGATTCACCTTTGAAAAAATGGCAGAGCCCGCTAAATGCACGGAAAAATCTCGGATGTGCGAAACAGGATAACGGTCATAAGTGGTGATGTTGTTAAGCTGACGGAAATTATCACACGGCTGCCACCACCAATCCGCCTTAGGTACCATGTGAAGCGGCGAGGCCCATGGGGCTGTTAGAACACCTAACTATTCCCAAACGTTCCATAGTGGTGAACTCATCTTTTGCTATGGCCAACTTACCTGCATCGAGGCGTCGTGCACACGCAAAAACCGGCAGTCCCGCGGTGGGGATGAAATGTTCCACCCCGTGCTTAGTAGCTGTGGCAGAAAAAGTTGGTGTTGTAAGTGATGGAAAATTTGTCAGCAAACGCAGAAAAACATTATCCTAAGCTAAAAAGTTAGCGTGTGACAACAGCCCAGCTCCCGCAGCCTCACACGGAAAAGTGGCAAAAGACACAGCATCAATCAAACAGTGGTTAGCAAGATCAACAAGCAAACCATTTGCACGGAAAATCCACACCAACAATAGGTACTGTAATGGAAGCGATGAAAAAATCTCACTCAAAATTGTGTGCCTGGACACAAACAGTCACAGACCTTGTGCCAAATGTCTCAATGGAAGAACCGTTAGCTGCACTCAAATGCAGGCCGTTGCCCACCATCGGTCTGTCCATGCTGGTTGGTGGGAGTAGGCTTTTCTGTGAGCCGGAGTCCACCAGGAAACGTCTCCCTGACAGCGAGTTTTTAATGAAGAGCAGCTCACCAGCACCCACAGCTGCTACTGAGCGCTGGCTCTGGAGTTTTCCCGTTGTCTCAAACGTGCATGGAGGAACGCAGCACTTAGCTTTGCTGCCAAACCACAGGTGGAAGAAACACAGACCTTTCCTGTGTTGTCTCCGGGCCACCACTCCAGCTACTGTCGCTGGGTCCGCATCCTTCGACATGGGTTACAGGATATCCGATGCCTCGCTTTGCACAGCAAACTGCCTGGCAGCCAGCAGGACCTGATCAGTTTCCTCGGCTAAAGCTCGGTAGTCGCTGGTAGCCAAATGTGGGAAGTTAGACAATACCACGTGCACAGGCGGCTGGAGCTCGCGCAGGAATATGTGTGGAAACAGGAGACCACCTTCATCCGCTCCAAGCAGTGATAGTATTCTGTCCATAAGGTCCACAGCCGTGCCGTCACCCAAGCCTGACAGGGAGAGGATTTTTTCTGCTCTTTCCGTGGCCGATACACTATACCTCCGGAGCAGGAACTCTTTGATGGCGGCGTATTTACCGTGCTGTGGGGGCACGTAAAATAATTGCATGACACACCGTGTGGATTGCTGATCCAGAGCAGCGACGACCAAGTAATAGGCTACCTGGTTTCATCTGCAGTGATTTCTCGCAGGTGGAACAGCGCTTCCATATACTCGAACCACGAAGCCGGGTCACTCTGCCAAAACTCTGGAAGCTTCACAGTTGCAGTGCAAGCAGCCGGCTGTGAGGGTCGGGGCGACACAGCTGATGCGGAAACGCAGTTTTCTTCTGTGTCAGACAAGCTTGAATTGGGGTCACCAGTGTTGCAGGAGGAAGAAAGACACAGGAGACGAAGGTGGGTTTTTATCTTTACTCCTCAACTGCCACCGAACAACTAACAATGAACACTCCCCGACTCGAAAACCAGGAAACACAAACCACACCCCAATCTCAGTCCGCCACTATATATGTATGTGTGTGTGTGTGTGTGTGTGTGTGTGACCCGTGCTGGCAAAATGAGTCAGAATGCGCACCAGGTAATTATGAGCTACAGGCACGAGAAGTCATAAATCATGATTCTTTCTTTGTTTGCTGGCAGCAAGTAAACCTCCATCAGTGCGTGGTATCATTGTAAAGCTTGGAACTCCTACTTTCTAAAAATACATGTTTTTGTGGAAGACGTAACTCAGGACTGATCGAACACAAGTTTTCAAACCAGCCAAATTTACATGGAGCCAATGGACAAAGACGTGCCTTCCGCCTCCCACTGCACCCAGCTGCAGCGTGAAGTGCAGGGGGTTGGAGGTATTGTAATGTATGTAACAAGGGTTATGATAATTGCGGCGCACATTCTCTTTGTCCAAACAATATGCATAATGTCAGCAGCTCCGGTCTCAATGCATGAGTAATAAAGGTATAAAGCAGAGTGCAGAGAGACTGGAGAAGGCTTCTTAGCCTCAGTGTGTCTACGCCGAGGTTCGTAGCTGTACATGTTGTTAGAGGGATGATAAAGATTCTGTGTCCTGCACTCGTGCCTCACCTCACATCCTTTCCTTTCTCTCTACAGCCTCAGTTTTGAAAATTTCAATCATTGTGACTCATTTTGCCAGCACGGGTCACACATATCCTGTAGATTAAAAAAAAAAAAGCATGTCATACACACCTTGTTATCACCAAACAAATACTCTACATTGTCCTTGTTTTACAAACAGAAGTATTTGCAGTGGTGTGAAAAAGTGTTTGCCCCCTTCCTGATTTCTCATTTTTTTGTATGTTTGTCACACTTAAATGTTTCAGATCAACAAATTTAAATATTAGACAAAGATAACACAAGTTAACACAAAATGCAGTTTTTAAATGAAGGTGTTTATTATTAAGGGAAAACAAAATGCAAACCTACATGGCCCTGTGTGAAAAAGTGATTGCCCCCTAAACCTTATAACTGGTTGGGCCACCCTTAGCAGCAGCAACTGCAATCAAGTGTTTGTAATAACTGGCAATGAGTTTTTTTACAGCGCTGTGGAGGAATTTTGGCCCGCTCATCTTTGTAGAATTGTTGTAATTCAGCCACATTGGAGGGTTTTCAAGCATGAACCGCCTTTTTAAGGCCATGCCACAGCATCTCAAACAGATTCAGGTGAGGACTTTGACAAGGCCACTCCAGAGTCTTCATTTTGTTTTTCTTAAGCCATTCAGAGGTGAACTTGCTGGTCTATTTTGAATCATCGTCCTGCTGCAGAACCCAAGTGTGCTTCAGCTTGAGATCACAAACAGATGGCCGGACATTCTCCTTCAGGATTTTTTGGTAGACAGCAGAATTCATGGTTCCATTTACCACAGCAAGTCTTCCAGGTCCTGAAGCAGCAAAACAGCCCCAGACCATCACACTACTACCACCATATTTTACTGTTGGTATGATGTTTTAGGCGGCGTGCAAGAAATATAAGACAGAATAATAAAGAGCAATGACAAGAACCAAGCAGACCGCCTGTAAAATCTACTGGAGGAAAAAGCCCCCCAGGAAGCAGGTAGCCACCAAAGCTGCTTGGAAAAGTGCTCCGGCCACCGGCGGAGTGAAGAAGCCTCACCGTTACAGGCCCGTGGCTCTGAGAGAGATCCATCGCTACCAGAAATCCACGGAGCTGCTCATCCGTAAGCTGCCCATCCAGCGCCTGGTGAGGGAGATCGCTCAGGACTTCAAGACCGACCTGCGCTTCCTGAGCTTCGCCGTCATGGCTCTGCAGGAGGCCAGCGAGGCCTACCTGGTGGGTCTCTTCTTCGCTAAGAGAGTCACCATCATGCCCAAAGACTTCCAGCTGGCCCGCCGCATCCGCGGAGAGAGAGCTTAGACTTTCTGCTGCACATTCACCAACCATAATGCTCTGCACTGTGTGTCTCTCTCTATATATATATTTATAGTAATATGTACATATGTTTACTAGCTGTTCTTGTTTTTTCTTGCCTTCAGATTGTTGCTCTGAGTGTTGCTATCCCTGTGCTGGAATTTCCCCATTGTGGGACTAATAAAGGCTTATCTTATCTTATCTTATCTTATCTTATCTTATCTTATCTTATCTTATCTTATCTTATCTTATGTTCCTTTTCTGAAATACTGTGTTACTTTTACAGCAGATGTAATGGGACACACACCTTCCAAAAAGTTCAACTTTTCTCTCGTCAGTCCACAGAGTATTTTCTCAAAAGTCTTGGGGGATCATCAAGATGTTTTCTGGCAAAACTGAGACGAGCCTTTATGTTCTTTTTGCTCAGCAGTGATTTTTGTCTTGGAACTCTGCCATGCAGGCCATTTTTGCTCAGTCTCTTTCTTATGGTGGAGTCATGAACACTGACCGTAACTGAGGCAAGTGAGGCCTGTGGTTCTTTGGATGTTGTTGTGGGGTCTTTTGTGACCTCTTGGATGAGTCGTCGCTGCACTCTTGGGGTGATTTTGGTCAGCCGGCCACCCCTGGGAAGGTTCACCATTGTTCCATGTTTTTGCCATTTGTGGATAATGACTCTCACTGTGGTTCGCTGGAGTCCCAAAGCTCAATTCAATTCAATTCAACTTTATTTATATAGCGCCATTTCACAACAACAGTCATCTCATAGCACTATCAACTGTAGGGAGGACCCCCACAGTTGCAGAAAGACCCCAGCAATCAGGCGATCCCCTGTGAGCAAGCACTTGGCGACGGTGGAGAGGAAAAACTCCCTTTTAACAGGAAGAAACCTCCAGCAGAACCAGGCTCAGGGAGGGGCAGTCATCTGCTGCGACTGGCTGGGGGGTGAGGGGATAGAGAAGAAGAAAAGAACAGACATGTAGAGAGCAAACAGCACGATGGGGACTCAATCTATGGGAGAGAACAAACAAATGTTAATGACCAGCAAAAAAAAAATATTTCATAGAGAGTGAGGAAAGGAGTGAGGCCCAGTGCATTACTGGAGGTCCCCCGGCTGACTAACTCTATTAGCAGTATAACTAAGGGAGGGTTCAGAAAACACATGATCCCTCCCTAATTGTAGGCTATATCAAAAAGGTAGGTTTTAGCCCTATTCTTAAAAACAGAGATCGAGTCTGACTCCCGAATCCAGATTGGCAGCTGATTCCACAGGAGAGGAGCTTGATAACTGAAGGCTCTGCCTCCCATTGTACTTTTGGAGATTCTAGGTATTACAAGTAAACCTGCATTTTGGGAGCGTAGTGCTCTGTTAGGATGATACGGTAGTATAAGATCTTTTAAATAAAAAGGAGCCTGATTGTTTAGAGCTTTGTAAGTAAGAAGAAGGATTTTAAACTTAATTCTAAACTCTATGGGAAGCCAATGAAGGGAGGCCAGAACCGGAGAGATATGATCTCTCTTTCTAGTACCTGTTAAAACTCTTGCTGCAGCATTTTGGATCAGCTGAAGACTTTTTAAAGCTTTGGAAATGGCTTTATAACCTTTTCCCAGTTACTTTGTTTCTCATTTGTTCTTGAATTTCTTTGGATTGTAGCATGATGTCTAGCTTTTGGGGATCTTTTGGTCTACTTCACTTTGTCAGGCAGGTCCTATTTAAGGGATTTCTTGATTGAGAATGGGTGTGGGTAGAGAAATTGAACTCAGCTTTCCAAAGATGTGATAAACCACAGTTAATTTATATTTAAACAGGAGGGGGGCAATCACTTTTTCACACAGAGCCATGTAGGTTTGGATTTTTTCCCCCTTAATAATAAACACCTTAATTTAAAAACTGCATTTTGTGTTTACTTGTGTTATCTTTGTCTAAAATTTAAATTTGTTTGATGATCTGAAACATTTAAGTGTGACAAACATACAAAAAAATGAGAAATCAGGGAGGGGCCAACACTTTTTCACACCACTGTATTCTTTTTTTAAATTCCCCCTTCTCTCTATTTTGCTTTCGTCTATGCATGTCTGAAGTGAGTTTCAATCTAAAAACATCTGGTTTTACCAGCATTTCAGTCAACGTTTGCCAATGGAGCTTAACTTAGGTTGACTTAGGTGAACTCTCCATAACAGCTCAGCACTCAGGAACTTTTACAAACTGAGCACAACTTTCACCAACATTTATTTCCAAATAAATAAACATGCTGCAAATTCTCAACAAATACAACTTTCGCCAGCGTTTGCCAACAAACACCAACTATCATTAACTTTTATCAACTTTTGCCAGCAGAGCCAGACATTTGCCAAACGTCAGTAAAAATTGGTTCAAACGTTGTAGTGTAAATCCACCCATAAAAGCAGGTCCAGAATGGCAAGAAGCCTCCAGAAATGCTGATCTTTATATGAGCATCACCTGACGCTGATGTCAGCTGAGCTGCGCTGAGTATTCCTAGCTTAAGTTAACCTAAGTTGGCAACAGCTACACATATAATCTCGCCTAAGTTGGCAAAAATTTGACAATGCTGAATGCAACGCTGGGAAATGCTAGCAAAAGTTCGTAAAAGTTTGTAAAAGTTCACGAACGTAATTTCACCAACGTTTGGTCTGATTTCTCTGATTTTTCAAATTGTCAGTAAAAGTCAGTCCAAACGTTATAGTGTGAACCCAATTTAAAGCTCATTGACAAGTTGTAGCAATGATTTTACCTGTAAAGATGTAAAAAATGTTCGAACACTGGCTGTAGTGTTAGACTTGCTCATTTTGTGGGGTTTTTTTCCTTGTCCTGTCAGGCAGCTAGGTGAGCAGAACAGAAATCTGCTACCCTTACTGTGCCAAAACAGATTTACTTTGCCAAAAGGTTGTTTGTAGTTTTATGGCATCTCTCCTCAAGCACCCTCCCGCGACAGGGTGTTTTTGGGGTAGGCGGACGTTTTCAACATAAACCCAGCACTTCATACACGCGGTCAGGACGGAGACGTGGCAAGACGTCCACCAGCAGGCTGGGGGAGATGGAGGAAGGGATGGTGTTGGAAACCTCGTTGGTGAGTGGTTTTTTAAATCACACACTGTTTTCGTTGATGTGTTCCATTAATATTCACTGTAAACACGGAGGTGAACAGATGCAGCGATGCATTTGATTGGTTAGACTGAGCGTCTGCACTCCACTCAGAGACAAATTTGATTGGTGAAACTGGCGGAAGTTGACGAGGATTGGCCAAAATTGCGGGAAAGTTGCAGTGATTGGACAAAGTTGTAAAGTCACACAATAGTTGCGCTGATTGGCTGATTTCGAGTGAATTGATGTGATTGCAACATTGCAAAATCCTGGAGGGACTCATTGTTGTACATAGACTGCTGTTCCTTCTTTTCTTATATGTATATTCTACACACCACTAAGACAGAGAGAAAAGGCATTTCAATTCTCCTGTATGTCTTGTACATATAGAAGTATTGACAAATAAAAATCTTTGAATCTTTGAAGACATGCCAATCTATTTTTCCAGGAGAAGCTCAGAAGAGAAAAGATGTAAGTTTAGCGTTCAGTGGTTTGTATGTGTGAGTTCTGAGTGTTTTTGTTTGGACCTACAGGTATATGTGTTGCAGAGCCGGTCCAGGTGTCAGTCAACCTTCCTCTCAATGTGGACATTCCACTGCCGTACCAGGTGGTGAGAGGGGAGCAGCTGGAGCTAAGGGGCTCCGTGTACAACCAGCAGTTCAACATGGTTGAGGTAATGACATACTCTACATTTCCTATGATGCTCTGAGTGCATGTCTGTCAGGAGACTTAAACTTGTCCACCAGAATCTTAACATGAGGTCTGAATTGTTCTCTTCAGTACTGTGTGACCCTGATGGTAGGTCCAGCAGTATGCCTGCTCGGGTCCACACCGGTGGGTGGGGACTCTGGGAACCACATCACAGGCTGCAAATATAATCAGCTGCCACCAGGGGGCGTGGACCCTGTAGATTTCACCATCCTGGGACTGGAGGCCGGAGAACACACCCTGACCTTCACTCTGAGAAACAGACGAGGAGCACAAGACATCCTGGAGAAGAAGTTGCGAGTGGTGGTACATAGATGACAGAGAATCTCTGGGTCAAGACTTTAAAGAAGTTTTGGCTGTTTCTAGCAAGGATTTCAGAAGTTGTGGGGATGTTTTGGAAGTTTAGTTATTTTTTGGGGAGATAATTTGAAAGCTTCTGAAAACAGTGTTTTAGTAAGATTTCAGCAAGAGTGTTATGCTCTCTGCTCTGAATGCTATCAGAAAGGTTCTTATGCTTTCCTATCCTATGCTGCCATATCCTTCCTATCCTATCCTGTCCTGTCCTGCCCTAGCCTAGCCTAACCTAGCCTATTGACTTTTACTGACTATAGGTTCAAAGAACTGCTGCTGTCAGTCCTGAAACTTATAGCTGTCGTTCCTCTCCTGTAGCAGTGTCCAGCCTGTCATCTTTGTCCAATACTGCTTCTCTGTGTTATTAATCTGGGTTTGGCTTCCAAACCCAGTTCTACTAATTGTTATGTTTTGCCCTATTTTCCGCCTGGCGCTTCAGGGAGCTATTCAGGTTAAGGTTCAGGTTCAGGTTCAGGTTACTATATTTGTACCCGTAGGTAGATTTGTTTTGCAGTCTGGTGACATCCATATTTACAAGCCACTAATTACATTTAACATAGACACAAACACAGGCACACATGAAGCTGACTATAAACATGATAAAAATACTCAAGGCTCCATCAATCAGGGTATAAAAAGACAAAGAGATGAGGGAAAAACCAGAGGTAAGAGAGAAGGGTCATATTAAAAGTTAAAAACTAGTCAAAGAGGTTAAAAACTCAAAGGTCTAAAACCCAATAAAATATTTAGAACCCAAGTGACATCCTACAAAAATAAGTAAATATAAAATGAAGTTAATAAATAGGTAACTAAATTATGTACAATATATTTTTACAGCTTGTTCAACTCTTTGACAGCAGCAGGGACAAAGCTGTTTTTGTAGCGCTGGGTTCTACTTTTTGGGACAGCAAACCTCCGTCTGGAGGGAAGAAGCTGAAAGTTGCAGTGCAAAGGGTGGGAGTCATCATTTAAAATGGAGGTAGCCATCCTCTGTACTTGTCTGGGGTACAGGGATGTCAGGCTCAGCTGTGACTCATCAAGCAATCCAAGGATTTCCTCTGTTTCAGTTTTATCTGACCAAACCATGACACTAAAGAAAAGGATAAAACAGATTCAATAAAAGCCCGATAAAACATTGTCATTATGGTTCGGTCAACTTGGAAGCGTGCAAGTTCTCTTCAAAGTTTAAATTACTATCAATAATCGTCCCAAGATATTTGTACGATTGTACACATTCAGTGGTCTGGCCTTTTAGTACAGTGACTTTGTGCCTGGGAGTTTTCCTCCTAAAGTCAATAATCATGTCTTTAGTTTTTGTCGTATTCAGCTGCAGGTAGGAATCCTCACCCCAGTGAACAAAATCATCAACTACTGGGCCGTGGCCACTCTCACCATCCTGGAGGAGACTGACAATGACTGAGTCATCAGCATACTTTATAATGTGTCTGTTGTCATGTCTGCTCCGACACATGTTTGTGTACAGGATGAAGAGTAGTGGTGACAACACACACCCCTGAGGAGAGCCAGTAGAAGAGCACTTTAGGTCAGACAATGTACCATTGACCCTTACTCTCTGCGTCCTGTTGGTTAAGAAATCCAGAATCCAACCCACCAGATTATTGCTCAAATCAAATTGTTGCAGGAGCCTTTCAACTAAGATATGAGGTTGGATTGTATTAAAGGCGGAAGAAAAGTCCACAAATAAAAGCCTGGCATGTGTCCCATTAAAATCCAGATGTTTAAAAAGCATGTTAAACAGAGTGACAGTGGCATCCTCCACTCCTCTGTGTGGCCTATAGGCAAACTGCAGAGGATCCAATGCATGTTCAGTCTGCTTTAGGACCTCACATCTGATCAGTTTTTCAAAAATTTTCATTAAAATTGAAGTCAAAGCAACTGGTCTAAAGTCATTTACCATTTTAGGACAGCTGGATTTTGGAACGGGAACAACCACGGCTTCTTTCCAGATCTTAGGCACATGTTGTGTCTGTAAGGACTTATTGAAAATGTAATGAAATATAGGACTCAGTTCATGTGCACAGGACTTTACCAAGCACCCACATATATTATCAGGGCCCTGACTTTTGTTCACTTTTACAGCGCAGAACTCCCTTTTAACGTCCTGCACCTCAATATTAAAGTGCTGATTGTCTTTGAGTTTCTGTTTCAAATCTTGGGTTTCAGTGCTAAAATCAAAGGAGTCAAAATGACCATAAAAACAATTAAGAGCATTAGCCAGCTCTGTGTCTGAATTAAAACCATCTAAAAACACACGATTACTGCGCTCTGTGCTCTGAAGGCCTGCAATAGTTTTCATACTGGCCCAGGCTGAACCAAGTTTCTTTGTTGCCATCTTGCTTTCCAACTCTGATTTATAATTCTGTTTTGCTCTTAAAATTTCGGACTTCAGCTCTTTTGTGGCAGCCTGTAGCTCAGAAACAGACCCCTGTTTAAAGGCAAGTGCTTTCCTCTGTAAGCAGGATTTAACTGATTTTGTAACCCATGGCTTGTTGTTGGGATATATTTTGACACGTTTACGTGGAACAATCTTATTTTTACAGAAAGACATGTATGAGCATTTGACGTCAACCAGAGAGTCCAAATCATCTCCGCAGGCCAGTGTGAACATCTCCCAGTCTGTACAGTCAAAGCATTCCTGGAGGCTGTGCACTGAATCTTCTGTCCACACATCAATGTCTCTTGTCTCCACCTTGCCTCTTCTGAGAGCAGTTTTATATGTGGGCAGCAAATGTACACAGTTGTGATCTGAGGATCCTAAAGGAGGAAGGGGGAGTGATTTATAGGCCCTCTCTATGGATCCATAGCACAGGTCCAATGTCTTTTTTCACCTGGTTGGGCAGGAGACATACTGCTATTGGACCTCTGCTCCCTCCTCCTGTCAAGTGCCATCAGCTGTGCTGTCACAGGTGTTCACACACACACACACACACACACACACACACACACACACACACACACACACACACGTGCACGCTCCATTCACACACTTTCTCACACACCAGGTTCCAGTCAGTTCAGCCCACGCTTTCTCACACCAGCAATCTCTTTCCTCGTTAGCTTCAGCAGTATTTGTTTGCTACCTTTGTGGAACGAGATTGTCGGAGCATTCATCTCCATACACGGCAGCTAGCTCTCCACGTATGTGTTTCCATTACCTTCATTGTTATCCAGCCCGTCACTGCAAGTCCGGTTAATCCCTTGGTGTTTCAGCTGGCCCAGCTTCTCTTCCTCATCCTCCAGACTGCACGGTTCGCCCTGGGATTGCTCCAGCCCCGTAAGTGTCATTTTCACCTTTCCCTTTGTGCTTAGCAGCCCTGCAGCACTAGGATCTCCCATTGACTGGGCTGTAGAGCATCCGGCAGGCGCCCTGTATGTCTGGTGTCCTTAATGTCATCACTGCATCTCTCTGTATTTTTGTGGTTAAACTGAACTGTAAACTTTGTGGTGAAGTTTAATAAATATGGCACTTTCTACTTCCGCGATTGGGTTTTTCATTTTCTCCCCCATGCGCCGTGTAATGGCGCATGGGGGTTTGTGACACTCTGGGGTTAAAGGGTTCCTCAAAGGTAAAGTAAATTTATGTTTTACCCCAGAGTTTCTCCTGCCTTCTTGTAATCTGTCGTAGGAAAGAGATGGTAAATTCTTATTCTTATTTTGGCTGCTCCCTTTAGAAGTCTCCACAGCGGATCATCTGCCTCCATCTCAGCTTCCATCTCTTTATCTTTATCTGTAGTACTCTTTCTTGGCATGAAACCGTACTGCTGCTCATTGATTGTCACCTCTCCTCTTAACCTGGCTTCAACAACTCTTTCCCATACCTTCATAGTGTGGCTGATCAACTTTCTGCCTCTGCAGTTACTACAGCTCTGAGCATCACCTTTGTTCTTGAAAATTGGAACCAAAATATTTCTCCACTCTTCAGGCATCCTGTCACTCTCCAAGATTGTGTTAAACAGTCTGGTTAAAAAGTCCACTGCAATCTCTCCTAAACATCTCCACACCTCCACAGGTATGTCATCTGGACCAACCGCCTTTCCATTCTTCATCCTCTTCAAAGTTCTAAACAATCAGGCTCCTCTTTATTTAAAAGATCTGATACTACCGTATTATCCTAACAGAATCAGAATCAGAATCAGAATCAGAATAGATTTATTGCCAAGTACATTAACAGATCACTGATAACATACGAGAGAATTTGACTTGACACAGAAAATGAACCTGCATTTCCAGTGATGCGGCAGCATCAGAGATGCGCCTGCCAACAGGATAGTGGGTACAGTAGCATGAATAAGAATAATACGAGGAACAATAGGAAGGAGCAAAAAAATCATTGATTCAAAATACTGGTTACATAATTAATCAATATTAAGATTTCAAGGAAAAAAAAAGCTCGATGCACATTCGCTACACAGGGTTAACAAGACACAAGAGAGCAGTGTGTGTATCTTTATTCAGTTCATGGATCAATGTGTGTGCGGTGTTGAGCAGTGTTGATGATAATAAGAGAGACAACAAGGACTCTTGGCAGGAGATGTTTTGTCTGGCTGGCGCCGAGTCCTTATCTTGGCAGAGTCCAGCTGGCTGTCCAAGACCTTATGCTCGATGATTTTGAAAACACAGACTGCAGACAGCCAGGAGGAATTTTCATGGGGAAATTGAGCCAAATCGGACTGATCACAGAGAAGGCTTTTTATTTCTTCTGTAGATTCAGTACTTAATCCTTCATTGCGGGGCTTTAAATCCATCGTGGAAAGACCTAAGCGAGACCATGATGTAATCCACCTTCCGAGACAGTTCTCCATTTGTCGCTATCAGGGTCTTCTCCAATTTTTCAATTTGACAGATGCACCTCGCCTGGCCAGCATTTTGATAGGTTGAATCCATCTTCAGCAATTTGCAGTAAACCAGGACAATTCCAGTCCCAATCAGAAAGATCCTGATCACCATTATTACGAAGATAAACAAATCTTCAATATCTTCGATAGAGAGATTAGTGAGACACAGCATTCTCCAAATACCTGTGTCACGTAAATAGCCCGCTGGAGCCGTTCCTGCGGGGCAGACAGCTTCCCCCGGAGCACTTTTCCTTGTTGAAAAAATAGTGTCAATTGTGTTCAAAGCCCAGCTTATTAACTCCATAATTTCTTTTCGACGGTCGCAGTTAGACGCAGACAGACAACAGCAAGCTGGGATCCAGTAGTTGGGAGGGGAGGAAAAAAGTCAGAGCAGGAGAGAAAGAAAAAGCGTCTACTCTCTTGGGAGGGCGGAAGTGAAGGACAGAGCACTACGCTCCCAAAATGCAGGACTACTTGTAATACCTAGAATCTCCAAAAGTACAATGGGAGGCAGAGCCTTCAGTTATCAAGCTCCTCTCCTGTGGAATCAGCTGCCAATCTGGATTCGGGAGTCAGACTCGATCTCTGTTTTTAAGATTAGGGTTAAAACCTACCTTTTTGATATAGCCTACAATTAGGGAGGGATCATGTGTTTCTGAACCCTCCCTTAGTTATGCTGCTAATAGGTTTAGTCAGCCGGGGGACCTCCAGTAATGCACTGGGCCTCACTCCTTTCCTCACTCTCTATGAAATATTTTTTTTTGCTGGTCATTAACATTTGTTTGTTCTCTCCCATAGATTGAGTCCCCATCGTGCTGTTTGCTGTCTACATGTCTGTTCTTTTCATCTTCTCTGTTCCCTCACCCCCCAGCCAGTCGCAGCAGATGACTGCCCCTCCCTGAGCCTGGTTCTGCTGGAGGTTTCTTCCTGTTAAAAGGGAGTTTTTCCTCTCCACCGTCGCCAAGTGCTTGCTCACAGGGGATCACCTGATTGCTGGGGTCTTTCTGCAACTGTGGGGGTTCCCCCCTACAGTTGATAGTGCTATGAGATGACTGTTGTTGTGAAATGGCGCTATATAAATAAAGTTGAATTGAATTGAATTGAAATTGAAAGTTGCCCTCACTTCTTCCTTGATATCCTCAGGACTTGCTCACCATCTTTCCTTCATCCATCCTCCTCTCTCTCATTTTCTTTATTCATCAGCTCTTCAGAGTTCTCCTTCCACCTTCTCAACACACTGTTTTCATTTGTTAGTACATTACCATTTCTGTCCTTAATCAGCCTAACCTGCTGTACATCCTTTCCAGCTCCATCTCTGTCTAGCCAGTCGATACAAGTCCTTTTCTCCTTCCTTAGTGTCCAGTCTCATACAACTCACTATATGCCTTTTCATTTGTCTTTGCCACCTCTCTCTTTGCCATGTGCCTAGATTCCAAATACTCCTGTTGTAGAGGATGACTTTCACAAACGAGACTGAGTTTATTTCTCAGGGTTGGTTTATTGCAAGATCACATCCTCTAACAAGAACAGGATCTCAGGAAAAGATGCAGAGCAATCATCCAACACAGCTCTTATAGTCTCACCAGACACAAATCCCCCCACATCAAATCACACACACCCAACCCACAGTCTTAGGTAAACATCCAGCGGCGGAGGCTCCTTGGCGTCTCCATTGTCCTCTGACCCTCTAGCGTCTGGGGCTCCTGCTGGGGCATTCTCTCCAGCTCCACATCTCCTGCAAGGCCAACTTCACACCTCCCGTAGGTCCTCACAGGGTCAGGTCCTCTTTGGTCCTTAAGACGTGAAGCTTCTAGAATATGCACCGTCTTGCCTACTAGGTGAATGCGGGGGATATGAATACAATATATGCGCCTTAAATATGCGCCATATAACCCCCCCCCAAACGTCTAAATAAGGACAAAGTGCACCCCGATATGCATAGCATCATAACATAATACACAGAACAGCAAAAAAAGGCACAACACATCACACTTCCGGCTGCTTGGGCTTCAATCGCCTGCCATATCTGCTGTAAGCCGGTTTCGACCTTCCAGTAGCCGCTTCTTGCATCTGTGAATTAGAGTCGTTAGCCCATCCTTGTGAAAGCTTAGCAGAGTGTCTCCCCGGCGGCCTGCCGCGGCGGGGAGCCCTGGCTAACTGCACTTGTTCATCAGCTAACACAAAAGCGGGTTTGAGTCTGTTAATGCAGACTAATTCCCTCCTGTCTCCCAAATCGAGCAAAAAATGCTTTTCACCGGTTTCTAACACTCTGAACGGTCCATCATAAGGTGGTCTTAAACCTAACCTCTGTGTGTCGTGTCTAACAAAGACGAATTCTGCATTCTTTAAGGCTTTAGGCACGAAAACGCATGGGAAACTGTGATGAACTGGGCCGGGGAGGGTGTTTGATCCCGCGTCGCTCTGCAGTAGCTGAGCGGGGGGGCGATCAGGTGCGGGGTTCTCAGGAAGGAATTCTCCCAGTAACCGGAGAGGTTGAGCGAAGACTAGCTCGGCCGGAGAGGCTTGCAAATCTTCCTTAGGTGCTGAACGCAACCCTAATAAAACCCATGGAAGTTTATCAACCCAATTTGTGTCCGTGAGAGCCGCTCTGAGGGCTGCTTTCAATGACCGGTGAAAGCGTTCGCACAAACCGTTGGCCTGAGGGTTATATGCAGTTGTGCGATGAATTTTCACCCCCAGGCTGAGTGCCATGGATGACCAGAGCTCGGAAACAAATTGGGGTCCTCTGTCAGACGTTATGTCCGACGGGACTCCAAAGCGCGCGACCCAAGCCGTTAAAAAAGCGCGCGCAATGTCTGCTGCTGTGGTTGACGCCAGGGGGACTGCCTCTGGCCAGCGCGTAGTGCGGTCCACCATAGTTAGAAGGTGTGTGAACCCCTGTGACAGCGGGAGGGGTCCCACCAAGTCGATATGCACGTGGTCGAAGCGTTTGGCTGGGATGTGAAAAGGTTCTAGAGGGGCCCGTGTGTGCTTGTGTACCTTTGCTCTTTGACACGCTGCGCAGGCTGCGGCCCATTCTTTGACCTGTTTACATAGCCCCGGCCAAACAAATTTCTCTCCCACCATTTTCATCGGTGCGCAAACGCCCGGATGTGCCAGCGAATGTATTAAGGAAAAAACGCAGCGATGCCACGCAGCTGGGACCCCCGCCCCGTGGAGATATTGCAAATTAGAGGGGGCATACCTCTTTGATGCACCCTGTGCTCCAGCCTTAGCCCTGTTGGCCCAGACTGGAGCGCGCGCACATCCGCATCATTAACCTGCTCGGCAGCCATGGCTGCATAATCTAACCCAACGCAGACCGGGGCTGCGAGCCCTTCCGCGCCGCGAGCCTGGCCCATGTCTACAGCTGCCGAGCCTGCCCCCTGGGGGCCTGGCATTGCAACTGCGCGCAAGAGACAATCTGCCACTACATTGTTTTTGCCCGCCATGTGTTGAATGTCGGTGGTAAACTCCGAAATCGCGGCCAGCTGTCTCTGTTGTCGGCCCGACCAAGGCTCTGAAATTTTAGCCATTGCAAATGTTAATGGTTTGTGGTCTACAAACGCGGTGAAACGGCGCCTTCCAACCAGAACTGGAAGTGGCGGATGGCCAAATGCAGGGCTAAAAGCTCCCTATCAAACGCGCTGTATTTACGCTCGTTATCGCGCAATGTTTTGCTGAAAAACGCAAGTGGTTGCCAGCTCCCTGCTACCAGTTGCTCGACAACCGCCCCCACTGCCACGTCGGAAGCGTCTGTGGTTAGCGCCATGAGAGCTGCTGGCACCGGGTGTGCCAATAATGCAGCGTTCACGAGGGCCGATTTGACCTGGGAGAAAGCGCGCTCCCGGTCCGGGGACCACTCGATCTTAGTTGCAGGTTTTTGCTTCTTTAGTGCCACGTACAATGGGTGCATGAGCTGTGCCGCGTTGGGGAGGAAGCGGTTATAAAAATTGACCATCCCCAAAAATTCTTGCAGTGCTTTAACTGTCTGCGGTTGGGGGAAATCCGTTATCGCGCGCACTTTATCAGGCAGCGGGACCGCGCCTTCTGGAGACACGCGGTGCCCCAAAAAATCGATTTGTGCTACCCCGAATTGGCATTTCGCTGGGTTAATTATCAGCCCGTGTTCTGTCAGCCTCTGAAAAACGGCTGTGAGGTGGCGTTCGTGTTCGACTTCGGATGCACTGGCTACCAAAATATCATCCAAATAGGCGAACATGAAAGGGAGGCCGCGCAATACTGCGTCCATCATGCGTTGGAACGTCTGAGTGGTGCCTTTGAGGCCAAAAGGCATGCGCAAAAACTCGAAAAGCCCGAAAGGGGTTATAACTGCCGTTTTGGGTATGTCTTGCACGCAGACTGGGACTTGGTGATAACCGTGCACCAAATCTATTTTGGAAAAGATGCGCACCCCCGCCAAATGTGCCGAAAAATCCTGGATGATCCTGTGTGTCTGTGTGTGTGTGTGTATATATATATTTTATAGTAATATGTACATATGTATATTAGCTGCTCTTGCTTGCTTGTTTTTTTTCTTGCCTTCTGATTGTTGCTCTGAGTGTTGCTATCCCTGTGCTGTTGCAATCCTGGAATTTCCCCGTTGTGGGACTAATAAAGGCTTATCTTATCTTATCTTATCTTATGTGCGGAATCGGGTAGCGGTCGTGTGCTGAAGCATTATTTAATCTGCGGAAATCACCGCAAGGGCGCCACGAGCCGTCAGCCTTGGGGACCATATGCAGGGGTGACGACCAAGGGCTGTTAGAGCGTCTAACAATGCCCAGTTTTTCCAAGTTGGCGAATTCCTCGCGCGCAATGGCCAGTTTAGCTGGGTCCAAGCGCCGAGCTTTAGCAAAAACAGGGGGGCCAGAGGTAGTTATGAAATGCTCGACCCCGTGTTTGGCAACCAACGCTGAAAATGTTGGGACCGTGAGTGCTGGAAACTGATTGAGTAGTGCATGAAACTTACCACCCGCAGCTGTGACATTGGGATGTGCAGAAGGCAGGGCCACCCGAGCTGTACAGGAGATAGAGTGGAAAGACTGCATTTACAATACGTCTATTAGTAAGATCAACCAATAAACTGTTTAAGCATAAAAAGTCAGCACCTAGCATGTTGTTGCTAACTGCAGCTACAACGAAGGTCCACTCGAAGGTGCGGCCGTGGAGGGATAGGAGGAGCGTCTTCTCCCCATAGGTTTTGATCGTGGAGCCATTCGCCGCTAACACCAGGGGTCCGCTGGCAGGCGTCAGCAGGTCCGCGTAGGAAGGCTTGACAAAACTTAGCTGGGAGCCTGTGTCCACCAGGAATTCTTTCCCTGAATTTACGTCTGTCACGAAAAGCAGCTTGTTCTTCGCGCCGAGAGTCGCAGCTGCTACCGGCTCTCGGTCTTGGCGTTTCCCTGGCGCTTGTATCGGCACGGTGGGATGCATCTGCGCGCTCTCTCGGCGAAGCGTCGATGGTAGAAACAGAGGGTGTTGTCAGCTCCGCTTCTCCCGGCCTCTGCCGCTGCTGACGTCAGTGGGTCCGGTGCTGCAGCCTCTGGTCTCCCCTTGTCTCGCGAGGGTGCGTTCAGCTCTGCTGCTGCCGTCGTGGCTGCGTGCCGTCTATGGGCGTCGACGAGCCGCTGCGCCTCCTGGCCCAGCTCGTGGTAGTCACGGTTGTTGAGTAGCTGTGAGCTGGCCAGGGTGACTCTCACTGCTGGCGGTAGCGTTCTGAGAAAGAGGTGGGCGAAGATAAAGCTGTCGTCATCTTCGCCTCTCAGGCTCATCATCTTCGCCATCAGATCTGCCGGCCTGTCCGCTTCCCCTTCTGTCAGCGCCAGGAGCTTCTCTGCTTGCTCTCCCAGTGAGGGAGTGAAGGCTCGAATGAGGGCAGCTTTCAGTGCGCCGTACTTGTCGTCTTGGGGCGGGTGGTTGGTCAGGCTCTCCACCCGCTGCACTGTGAGGCTGTCCAGCTTCGCGATGACATGGTAGAACCTCGTTGCGTCCGCTGAGATTCCCCGAAGGTGGAACTGCGCCTCCACAGTGGTAAACCAGGAGCGCGGGTTATGTTGCCAGAAATTGGGCAGCTGTAGTGTGGTAGCTGCGTTAACCCGGTTGGCCCCTGAAGAGTCCGGTGCGGAAAAACCGTCGCCACCGGCCATGGTTTGTCATAGGTCACCAGTGTAGAGGATGACTTTCACAAACGAGACTGAGTTTATTTCTCAGGGTTGGTTTATTGCAAGATCACATCCTCTAACAAGAACAGGATCTCAGGAAAAGATGCATAGCAATCATCCAACACAGTTGGGCTGCACGGTGGCGCAGTGGTTAGCACTGCGGCAGCACAGTTTACCCTTGGCCGGGGGATTGTGGGGATCGTGGGATCGTGGGTTCGATCCCAGCCCCCGACCAACAGTGATCTGTGTGGAGTTTGCATGTTCTCCTCGTGTTGCGTGGGTTTACTCCGGGATTTCTCCGGTTTCCTCCCACATGCCAAAGACATGCATGTTAGGTTAATTGGCTGTTCTAAATTGTCCCTGGATATCTGTTTCCTATAGGCCCTTAGAATAGAGGGTTAGTATTAATGAAAGCGCTTTGAGTGGTCTTTGTGACTAGAAAAGCGCTATATAAGTGCAGGTTAGTTAGTTAGTTAGTTAGTTCTTATAGTCTCACCAGACACAAATCCCCCCACATCAAATCACACACCCCCAACCCACAGCCTTAGGTAAACATCCAGCGCCCGAGGCTCCTTGGCGTCTCCATTGTCCTCTGAACCTCTAGCATCTGGGGCTCCTGCTGGGGCATTCTCTCCAGCTCCACATCTCCTGCAAGGCCAACTTCACACCTCCCATAGGTCCTCACAGGGTCAGGTCCTCTTTGGTCCTTAAGACGTGAAGCTTCTGGAATATGCACCGTCATTCCTACTAGGTGAATGCGGGGGATATGAATACAATATATGCGCCTTAAATATGCGCCATACTGTCTACTTTCTTCATCTTCCTGACTATCCCACTTTTTTCTTTACTAACCTCTTCTTTTGAATACTTTCCTGTACCTCCTTATTCCACCACCATGTCTCCTTGTCTTCCTTCCTCTGTCCACTGGATACACCACATACCTTTCTATCAATTTCTCTCAATACTTTTGCTGTACTTTCCCAGTCATCTGGTAATTCTTCCCTATGACCCAGAGCCTGTATCCACTCCTTCCTTAACTCTGTGCGACCTTCTTCCTTCTGCTACTTCCCCCACTTCATCTTTGGCTCTGCCTTCACTCTCTTCCTCTTCTTGCTTTCCAAAGCTTTTTTCTACTGGCAGGGCTCCCAGATTTGATTTGCAAACTCCAGATGTGTTCTGACCATTGCTTTATGCGGTAAAATTGTTCTGATAAAGGAATTCAAAATTTTTTAGAGCTGTTAAAATCTCTCCAAAAAACATTTCCAATTCCATTTCATAACCTTTCCAACTCATCCATCAAAACTCTTCTGAAACACCATATCAGCGGCACCTTTCAGAAACCTTCACCTCAACATAAAATTCATTCAGATTTTTTTTTCTCCAGCCTGAAGGAATGAGACGGGAAGTCTATTCTGGAGGGAAGCTGGACCCTCAGGGAGTTTATGGTATGTAGATCCAGTCTGAGCCAGACTTATGATCTGGTTCCTGTTTGGCTGAAGAAGTTCATCTGTTCTGTTTCTGTAGGTGTGGACAAATTGTCAGTAGAGCTGAAGAACCAGATACCGATCAACATCGTTCCTAACACAGAGGTGGAGAGGGTACTGACCATCAACGGTAAGAGCAGAACCACCCAGAACATCCATTTGACTGGTCCACCATGGAAAGAACCAAACCAGAACATCTATCTGGTCGTCTAATGTAGACAGAGAAAATCTCAGTTATAGCACAGCCCTTTTCTGGCTAAAAATCAGAGTATGCAATGCAGTGGGCCCCCTCAGCCACTAGGGGTCCCCAAGAAACAAGTTCACCCTCAAAATCTTTAGGAATTAAAATTACCTTCTCATTTTTCTTCTCATAAACTTGCAACATTTTCTTATAAATTTGCAACTTTTCCCCCTAAATTTGTAACTTTTATGACTGACATTTTTTCTCTGTAAATTATTTGTGGTCTTGACTGTAATGGACAACTTAGTTCTTCAAATTTTTTAATTAGTCTATAAATTTGCATTATTTTCTTGAAAATCTGCAGCTTTTTTGTCATTAAACTTTAAATTTTTTTCTTGTAAATTCCAGATGAAGACTCTGTGATGTTGTTGTTGTTCCAGGAGAGGTTCTGGGTGAGATGATAACGGTGGTCCATGACCCCAACGGTCTGAGGAAACTCATTAATGTTCCACCGGGGTCGGCAGAGGCGGAGCTGGGCTCCGTGCTTCCACTGATCCAACTGTTCCAGTACCTGGAGCGGGCCGGGAGCTGGGGCATACTGGGACCAGACATCATCAAGAACGCTGGAGACCTGAAACAGAAAATCAGGGAGGGTGAGATTAAAACCAAACTTTTTTCATGGTGTCCTCTCCTTTAAAAAATTTTTTTACAGGTTTTGGTCACTTCCGGGCTTCAGAAGAAAAAATGAGGCCACTGTTGTCTTTAAGGACAAGATTGTGAGTGGCAGTACATGTGTGGCTGTGGTTTTAGAAAAAATGAAGTCTATGGAGTTAAAACTGTGGCCATGGTGACAGTTTTTCACCTGTTTTCTGAGTGTTTTCACATTCTTCTGACATCATTGCTCTACCGTCTGAACATTCCATCCCAATGACTTTCAGTTCTAGTTTAGAATGTGTGGTTGTCATTGAAACGGGACACTTTTCTTTTTTTTTTTTTACAATCAATGACGTCGGCATCAGAAATGCAGGAACACGGCCTTTTGCACCTCAGAAACAGTAATATAATCATAACACTTCCCATGACTATGGAGGGATGAGAAGATTTTTTTTAAAATTTTATTTTATTGATCTATATTCATTCATTCATTCATTCATCTTCTTCCGCTTAATCCTTTTCAGGTTGCGGGGGGGGGGGGGGCTGGAGCCTATCCCAGCATCTTTGGGCAAGAGTCAGGGTCCACCCTGGACAGATATTTTGTGATAATTTAAAAATTAATGCATGCTGAAGCTGCTTGTCCATATCGTTCCAATGCAGTGCAACAAATGCAAAAAAAAGAAACACCTATTTGAAATCTTTAAATTGCTAAGCCTTAGGAAGCAATTATTTTAGTTCATGCAACCTTGCATCTGGTGACATATATGACGAATAAACATCAGATCTGTGACATTCATACAAGTGAAAACATACTTGCTGCTCTGTACTGTGTCTGTGCCACCATCACACCAGCAGTCCTTTAGTTTTCAGTGCATGGTCTACGCGTTGCTGTTGATGCCACAGATTTAGCTGAGATTTAGGAGCCTCACCCCACCAACGGCAGCAAGTACCAGAACTACACAAAAAACATTCACAAATACAAAAACTACAAGTGCTGAAATTATCTGCCACCTGACTGCAAAACAGGTATGTGGACTATATATTAAAATGAAGTAGAAACACTTTTAAAAACGCCATGTTAAATGCCCCACTACCCCACTCTTGCTGACTGATTTAACACGACTTCAGCCGAAACTGGAAGTTGTCCCATAATCATTTCTACAGCAGCACCCTCAGGAATAAGGTGATTAAATCGTTGAATATCAAAAAACTGAACTGAAGTTAAAAAGCTGAAACTTGCAGAAACAAAATAAAAGCAGAATGTTTTCTCTAGCTGAATATATGCAGAAGATTTTAAGCATAAAAGTAGAAATTGCCGAAGTTCTTCATTGGAATCCTTTGTATTTTTGGAGATAGAAAATCATAATTTTTATGAAGAGTATGAAAGTGAAGAAGAAAAACGGAAGTGTGTTTCTCCTGAGAAAGCTGAACATTTTGATACCAGAATGATGTGTGTAGCATAAAAACTGCAGAACTAGTTAGCCAGCAAAAAACGTCCGAGGAAATTAGGAGGCTAAGAGAGTGTGACAAACCAAGACACGACAGGTCTGCTGCTGATCGTCCCTCCATGACAATTTATATAGAAACAGGCACAAATTTACAAGAAAAGAAAGTTCTGAAGAAAAGAAACTGCACTCCTTTCTTAGGACTAAAATGTGCAAAAACTAGGTTATGAGGAAAAACTACAAATCTCACTTCCGCCCTCCCAAGAGAGCAGACGCTTTTTTCTTCTCTCCTGCTGACTTTTCCTCCCCTCCTACTACTGGATCCCAGCTTGCTGTTGTCTGTCTGCGTCTAACTGCGACCGCCGAAAAGAAATTATGGAGTTAATAAGCTGGGCTTTGAACACAATTGACACTATTTTTTCAACAAGGAAAAGTGCTCCGGGGGAAGCTGTCTGCCCCGCTGGAACGGCTCCAGTGGGCTATCTATGTGACACAGGTAATTGGAAAATGCTGTGTCTCTCTAATCTCTCTATCGAAGATATTGAAGATTTGTTTATCTTCGTAATCTTGGTGATTGGGATAATTCTGATTGGGACGGGAATTGTCTTGGTTTACCGCAAATTGCTGAAGATGGATTCAACCTATCAAAATGCTGGCCAGGCGAGGTGCATCCAACAAATTGAGAAACTGGAGAAGACCCTGATAGCGACTACTGGAGAACTGTCTCGTAAGGTGGATTACATCATGGGTTCGCTCAGGTCTTTCCACGACGAATTCAAAGCTGCGCAATGAAGGACTAATGTACTGAATCTACAGAAGAAATACAAGTCTTCTCTGTGATCAGTCCTATTTGGCATTATTATTCCCCATGAAAATTCCTCCTGGCTGTCTGCAGACTGTGTTTTTTCAAAATCATGAGCACAAGGCCTTGGACAGCCAGCTGCAGCGCCAGATAAGACTGGGCGCCAGACAGGCAAAACATCTTCTGCCAAGGGTCCTTGGGTCTCTCTTATTATCATCAACACTGCTCAACACCGCACACACATTGATTCATGAACTGATTAAAGATATACTGTACACTGCTCTCTTGTGTCTTGTGAAATTCTGAGTTGTTGCTCTGTGCTATTGAGAGATTTTTTTTCATTGTAATCATAATCTGCTTAAAAAATAAGCTGTATTCTGATAACGAAGTTTTTTTTCTCCTCCCCCCTTGTGTCGTTCCCTCCCTTCCCCTCCCTTCCTATCTATCTCTGTTTGATGAGGCGCCTATTATGGCTGCCGTGTCGTTGTGTCGCGTGCATGCGCACCAATGTCAAGTCAAGTTCCTCGTGTGTTTTTTACATGCTTGGCAATAAAGTTTATTCTGATTCTGATTCTGATTCTGAAAAAAAAATCAGGAATGCACATGTGTTCATGTGTGTCTTATCATGTGACTGTGTGCATTATTGTGTGTTTGTGTTCAGGTCTGGTCAGCATCTCTTCCTTCAGACGGGGAGACTTCAGCTACAGCAGGTGGAGGAGGGGAGAGCCCAGCACATGGTAAAAACATCAGCCGTGCACGATTAACCACCGAGCGTGAGCAAAGGTCCAGCTACCGTCAGCAGCTTCACACTGGCGATGCAGCTTACAGCTGATAGAGGAGCTTTGCACATTGGCAAGACATAGGCTAGATGTCGTCATGACAGCACCACTATGTCGGGTCAATGTTGGCACGGTGTGTGTGTGCTGTTCAAAACTTTCAAACTTTATTTATTTATATAGCACCTTTTATGCAACAAAGTTCAACTCAAACTGCTTTACAGTAAAACAATTCCAGATAAAGCAAAACAAAGAAAAAACAAAGACAGCCCTCCCCAAGCCATCCCAGCCCACCCCTGCTCTCATCCATCCACCCAACCCCTCATCTTACTCCAGACTCTACCTCCTCCCACCCTGTTCCACCCCACCCACAAGTAATAATAGGTGTAGTTAAAGCATGGCTGAGCACTGATAACCAGAGTGAGGAAACGCCATCAGAGGGGGACCGGCAGCACCAGGAGCTGGTCTCAGCCCACAGCTGCAGAGACACCGCCACAGGGGCCACCCCAGCCCAGGCAGACAGAGGAGTCCACACCACAACCAACAGGCTGTGACTGGACTCCCCCATCCACCAAGCCAGGGCCACCACCACAGCTCCCAATGCTGACAGCCCCCCAGTGAGGAAACATTAGAGCTAAAAAATAACATAAGATAAAATACAATAAATGAGGTGAGCCAACTGGTCCAGTGGTGTAAAGACAACAATCTCTTCCTGAACATGGGAAAAACCAAGGAGATTGTGGTCGACTTTAGAAGGGGACACACATAGCACCCCCCTCTGATCATTGATGGTGCAGCTGTGGAAAGGGTGAGCAGCACCAAGTTCCTGGGGGTGCACATTTCTGAGGATCCCTCCTAGTCCAACAACACCACATCACTGACCAAGAAGGCTCAAACTTGCCTCCATTTCCTCCGCAAACTGAGGAGAGCATGAGTCCCGCCCCCATCATGTGCTTATTCTACCGGAGCACCATTGAGAGCATCCTCACCAGCTGCATCACGGTGTGGTATGGAAGCTGCACCACCTCCTGCCGGAAGACACTACAACACACAGTGAAAGCAGCTAGCAAGATCATCAGCACCCCTCTGCCCCCCTCTCAGACAGATACAGTATCTCACAAAAGTGAGTACGCCCCTCACATTTTTGTAAATATTTTATTATATTTTTTCATGGGACAACACTGAAGATATGACACTTTGATACAATGTAAAGTAGTCAGTGTACAGCTTGTATAACAGTGTAAACTTCCTGTCCAGTCAAAATGACTCAACACACAGCCATTAATGTCTAAACCACTGGCAACAAAAGTGAGTACATCCCAAAGTGAAAATGTCCAAATTGTGCCCAATTACCCATTTTCCATCACTGCTGTCATGTGACCCGTTAGTGTTTCAAGGTCTCAGGTGTGAATGAGAAGCAGGTGTGTTAAATTTGATGTTATCACTCTCACACTCTCTCATACTGGTCACTGGACCTTCAACATTGCACCTCATGCCAAAGAACTCTCTGAGGATCTGAAAAAAAGAATTGTTGCTCTACATAAAGATGGCCTAGGTTATAAGAAGATTGCCAACACCCTGAAACTGAGCTGCAGCACGGAGGCCAGGACCATACAGTGGTTTAACAGGACAGGTTCCACTCAGAACAGCCCTCGCAATGGTCGACCAAAGAAGTTGAGTGCATGTCCTCAGCATCATGTCCAGAGGTTATCTTTTGAAAATAGATGTATGACTGCTGCCAGCATTGTGGCAGAGGTTGAAGGGGTGGGGGGTCAGCCTGTCAGTGCTCAGACCATACACCACATACTGCATTAAATTGGTCTGCTTGGCTGTCATCCCAGAAGGAAGCCCCTTTTAAAGGTGATGCACAAGAAAGCCCGCAAACAGTTTGCTGAAGACAAACAGACTAAGGACATGGATTACTGGAACCATGTCCTGTGGTCTGATGAGACCAACATAAACGTATTTGGTTTATCTTGCCCCTGTCTTCCCCTTCAGAGAATATTGTCTGCTCCCCTCAAAGTTAATAAAAATACAATGTATAAACATCCCAAAGTGATTAAACAAAAAGTTGGTAAAACTCAAATTAAACATCAAGTCTCTAAATTTAAGGATTTGGCCTCTCTTCCTCCTCATAATTTAAAAATTAAATGCGGTTTGTTAAATATTAGGTCTCTAACTCCCAAGTCTCTGCTAGTCCATGGTCCGTTAATTGATCATCAGATTGACTTAATATCCCTTACAGAGACTTGGATAGGGCAAGAGGATTATGTTGGTTTGAATGAATCAGCTTCCTCTGGTTATCTAAACTATCAAAATCCCAGAAGTTCTGGTCGTGGAGGTGGAGTAGCGGCAATTTACCATTCTAAATTACTAGTTAATGTAAAGCAAAAAACATGTTTTAATTCCTTTGAGGGCCTGGTCCTCAGTATGGGGAATGTTAGCAATCTTAGCTTAAACCGAATTTTCTTTGCTGTAGTTTATCGTCCTCCCTCAGCCTACTCAGAGTTTTTATTCGAATTTGCTGAATTCTTAGCTGATTTAGTGCTGAAATCAGAATAATTCTGTCACGACCTGAACTATCTTTGCTCTGCGTTCAGGTTGTCCAGTTCGCTCCTGCTCCGGGGTAGTCCGTGCCGGGTCTTCCATGGCCCGCTCTTTGACAGCGCCCAGCTGATTGCCAGCTGTCTAGTTCAGCTGCGCTGGGACAGCTGCCTCCTATTCCCAAATCATCTCCCCCATTTAAGCGAGCAGCCGAGAGTTACTCATCGCTGCGACCTCGCTATGGGAAGACGTTCCTTGTGTTCCCACGACTGTTAGCTCCTACGTCTAGCTTCAGTCCGCCGTTACCTCGGTGCTTCCCCCAAAGTAAGTGTTGTGACTCGGCGTGTATTCTTCCCTCGCCGCCTCTCTAGCCTTTCTCCCTGGGTGGTATGTTTCCCTTAGTTCTGTGTGTGTTTTAGCCCCACGTGGCTCTTTACTTTTCTGTTCGTTATTTTGTGTTGTGTTAATAAACTACGCTAATTCACTGGTCGCCCTCGTATCTCCTTTCTGGCTCGTGAGAGCCAGAGTTATGACAGTAGGTCGCAGCCATAGTGAGACGGCCGCGACCGTGAGTTGGCTGTAAGGACTCAACGCCTTTTTTTCCTCTTCCTCTGGGTACGGGCGAGCCAGTATCATGTCTCCTTCCAAGAGACTCATGCGGCACCCAGGCCACGATCTCTCGGAGACTCTGGACCTTGTGGACGGAACGTTATTCACCACGGACCTCTACGATGCCCCCAGCGAGATACGCTGGCGCCTGGAGCTCGCCGAGGGTATGCTTAACTGCTTTTCTCGCTACTTCCTTCTCCCCGAGGTTAAGGCAAGGAGGGCAGACATCTCTGTGGCCTGGGAGAGGCTCCGTAGGCTGGAGGAGAACTCCGGCAGGAAGCCGAGGACAGGACGCCTTCGCTCCTCGCTTCGGAATCCCGCTCCTGCCGCCGATCCAGTCCAGGAGTTCGCCTCATCCAGGGGTGATCCCCAGGATAGAGTGACATCAACCGGGTTTCCCCCAGAGAAGATGAGAATGACAGCGATGCGCATTGCGGATCGAGTGGCAGCCGCTTCTTCCGCCGCCGTTCCCCCCGTAGCCATGAAGAACGTGATTGCAGCGGTCAGGCTGGTCGAGAAGAACCCGGAGCTGAACGATTATCCGGAATACGCTGACCTGTTGGCTTCGCTCATCGCACAGGAGCGGCGTTTTCCCGACCTTACGTTCAGAAGACGTCGATCCCAAACTCCCCACTCATCTCAGCGCGAGTCCCGTCCGGATCCCGCTCCAGGAAACCACACGAATTCCGCCTCCCCGCCTGCTGTTGCTCCCGTGTCTCGCCGAAGAAGTGAATCAGCTGCTCCCGCTCCTGGGCCCGCTCTCCCCGCTGTCCCGTCAGCTTTGGGCTCCCAGCTCTCCTCAGCTGTTTCACCCCCCTCTTCGTCATTCACTCCGGCCGCTGGGAGAAGCGCAAATTCATCTCCAGGTGTTCCAGGTCCCGATCCGGTGCGGGTAGCACCGCCTCATCTCTCCGGGGGGTTCCCCACTTCTATCCGGTTGGGAGAAGAGAGACTCGAGTCCCTTGTAGCGGGTTCCACCGGTCCTCTGGGAATCAGGCAAGTGTCCTTTCATTCTCCTCCCATTGTGAGTGAATTGCCTTGTTTGATTCCTGGGGGAGGAGTTCAGGGTTCACAGTCCCCTGAGCTCTCTCCTCCCGCTGCAAAAACTGAATATGAACCTGCGTCCTCTGTGTCTCTTCCCCTTGAGTGTGCCCCGGTGCCAGGTGTACACCGCTGCGCGAGGAGGAGGCGGCCTGCGGCCCTGGAGGGTTTTGCCCCAGCCCCGCAGCCACGTTATGGGCAGAGGAGAAGGTTGAACTGCCTGTTGGAGCCAGCGCCGACGATTAAGCGTCCCCGGGTCTCCACGGAGGAATGGTTCGGCCCAGCAGAGTCCAGATCTCCTGCCCCCACGCCAGGTGGGCTGTCGACGCGGTCTTCGGCGTTTGGAGGTCGTTTGACTGTGGAAACCATCATGCCGGCTGCGGAGCCATTCGCAGTCGAGTTGGAGCCGGAGGACGGAGTCCTGCACGCTGAGCCCGGAGCATCGAAGTCCTGGATGGCGGTAGAACCCGAGATCAGGCAAGTGCTCTATTTTGTTTTTCTCTTCTCTATTCTGGAGCATTATTGCCTGTCTCTCGGGGGGGCGGGCCGGGTGCAGCCGTCTGCTGCGCTCGAGCCTGTTCCGCCGGGCTCTGCCGCTGCCGGTGATCCTGATCCCGGTTCCTTTTGTCCCTCTGAGCCTCTCCCCAGGGTCACCGGAGACGAACCTGCTCTGGGTGCCATCTCGGAGGTTCCGGTTCCCTGCACGGTATTCGCCTCAGACGCTGCGCCCGGAGGTGCTGTCTCGGTCCAGCTGGGGTCCACCGGGAGTGTTTCGCCGGTCCAGCTGGGGTCCACCGGGAGTGTTTCGCCGGTCCAGCTGGGGTCCACCGGGAGTGTTTCGCCGGCCCGTTCGGGGTCCACCGGGAGTGTTTCGCCGGCCCGTTCGGGGTCCACCGGGGGTGCTGCGCCGGCCCGTTCGGGGTCCACCGGGGGTGCTGCGCCGGCCCGTTCGGGGTCCACCGGGGGTGCTGCGCCGGCCCGTTCGGGGTCCACCGGGGGTGCTGCGCCGGCCCGTTCGGGGTCCACCGGGGGTGCTGCGCCGGTCTGGGTAACGGTTAGTGTGGGAGCTGGAGGATTGTGTTCGCCTGACGTCTGGCTGACTTCGTCCCTTGCCTCCATCATTTCTCCTCCTGCCGCTGTTGGGGTTCCTCTCACCCGGGCCAGTTTCCCCCTACCCTTGTTGCCATTAGATGGCAGGCTAACTTTGCCCCTGGCCTCCATCTCTTCTCCCCCTACTACTGTGGGGGTTTTTCTCACCTGGGTCAGTTTCCTCCTGCCTTTTCCCTCAGGGAGGAAGCTGCACCAAGACTTCTCCCTCAGCTCTCCGTGGTCTGAGGTCACGGAACGACCGCCTGGGAAGCCATCTGGCTGGTTCGGTGATCTGGGTCGGCCTCCGAAGAAACTGTGTCTCCTAGCCTGGGACTCGGGTAGGCCACCCGAACTGGTGTTGTGGTTCCTGGCCTGGTGGAGTTCAGGCCGCCCGCCGGACAAGCTGTCATCGCCTGCCTCACTCCACCTGCTGTCATTCCTGACAGACTGACTAACTGTTCATAGCCTTGTGTTTTGTATGCCTCCATTATTTAATTTCATTCAGGACATCAAGGAACTTTCTGTGTTAGAGTCCTTATTGGGATGTCATTTCTACCGAGAATTTTTCTTTAGACAATTTTCTGTGTTTTACGATCCCTGTATGGATCCCTATTCTAATTTCTCCTTTAAGTAGCATTTGCTTCACATTGCCTGGCCTCATTCTGAGTAGTCTTGTTTTTTTTTTTCTGTATTTATGCCCTCCTCCTGACTGTTTTGTGACTTCCGTTGTGTTAATACGTGATTGAGGAGTTGGTTTTTTGTATCTTTATGCCAGTTTGCGGCCTCAGGCTCTATTTTTAGGTCTTATGCCCGAATTACTTCCGTATATTCTGTTTTGGTCGGGGTTTACTTGTGTAAGTCTACTTCAACCAGATGTTCATCAGAGTTTTATAGTTTTCGGTCCTTCAGGACATGAGTTTTTGTCTTGTCCTCGCCCTAAGTTATTGTGAGCTTTTTTCTTCCCATGACTGTATCGCTGTGCCCTTGTATCTTGTTCTTGTCGTTTCTCCCCACCTCCTGTGGTCCTGCACAGACCGTCTGGCGTCTGCAGAGGAGGGGGTGATGGTTTTTTCTTGGGGTTAAGATTATTATGGTATCTGACCCTATACTGTATCTAGGTTTTTTTTCTTCCCTGCCTCCTTTTTCTGGTTCCCCCCTTTCTCCCAGATCTGGCCCCCACCGCCCTCCCTGGTCTTCCCTCGGGGGGGGGGGGGGGGTTTAGGCCGCTCCAGGAGGCGCGGCTCGGGGGAGGAGTACTGTCACGACCTGAACTATCTTTGCTCTGCGTTCAGGTTGTCCAGTTCGCTCCTGCTCCGGGGTAGTCCGTGCCGGGTCTTCCATGGCCCGCTCTTTGACAGCGCCCAGCTGATTGCCAGCTGTCTAGTTCAGCTGCGCTGGGACAGCTGCCTCCTATTCCCAAATCATCTCCCCCATTTAAGCGAGCAGCCGAGAGTTACTCATCGCTGCGACCTCGCTATGGGAAGACGTTCCTTGTGTTCCCACGACTGTTAGCTCCTACGTCTAGCTTCAGTCCGCCGTTACCTCGGTGCTTCCCCCAAAGTAAGTGTTGTGACTCGGCGTGTATTCTTCCCTCGCCGCCTCTCTAGCCTTTCTCCCTGGGTGGTATGTTTCCCTTAGTTCTGTGTGTGTTTTAGCCCCACGTGGCTCTTTACTTTTCTGTTCGTTATTTTGTGTTGTGTTAATAAACTACGCTAATTCACTGGTCGCCCTCGTATCTCCTTTCTGGCTCGTGAGAGCCAGAGTTATGACAAATTCTAGTAGGGGATTTTAATATACATGATGATGTAGATAGTGACTGTCTTAATAAGGCATTCAATTCATTATTAGACTCAATGGGGTTTTCCCAGAAAGTAGAAAATTCAACCCATTATCTCCACCACACATTGGACCTTGTTCTGACTTATGGCATAGACATAGAAAATCTGGTAGTGTCTCCTCATAATCCCGTTCTGTCAGACCATTGTCTGTTAACCTTTGATTTCACCATTCCTGACTATTTGACTCCTAAAGAAAAATATTACTACAGCAGATGTCTTTCAGATGATGTTGTTACCAAATTTATGCAGAATGTTTCCTTTATGCCATGTGTCAACACAACGGAAATAAGCGATTTTTTTTTTGTTTTTGTTTTTTTGTTACTTATTTGTACCCGTAGGTAGATTTGGTTTGCAGTCTGGTGACAAGCCACCGGCTGCTGGTCGCTGCGTGCGCGAGCGCCCTAAACCTACATGTTTTTGGTATGCGGGAGGAAACCGGAGAAATCCCGGAGTAAACCCACGCAACACGGGGAGAACATGCAAACTCCACACAGCTCACTGTTGGTTGGGGGCTGGGATCGAACCCACGATCTCATGATCCCCGCGATCCCCCGGCCGAGGGTAAAACTGTGCTGCCACAGTGCTAAACCACTGCGCCACCGTGCAGCCCAGCGATGGAGAGTTTGCTCCTTCCATAATTGATAGCATGGTCGACAGTGTTACAGCCTCTCTGCATCAGACTTTAGACTTTGTGGCCCCTTTAAAAAAGAAAAAGTCTAATCTGAGATTTCTAACCCCTTGGTTTAACACAGAAACTCGTAGCTTAAAACAAAAGACTTGTCAGTTAGAAAGAAAATGGCATTCCACTAATTTAGATGAAATCTATTTAGCTTGGAGAAATCACCTTTATAAAAAAATCTCTTAGAAAAGCTAGAACAAGTTATTACTCTGCATTAATAGAAGAGAACAAGAATAATCCCAGGTTTCTTTTCAACACTGTAGCCAGGCTGACAAAGAGTCAGGACTCTGTCAATCCTAAAAATCCCTTAGAGCTTACTAGTCAGGACTTTTTGAACGTCCTCAACAATAAAATTCTATTAGAGATAAAATCAGTCAGATTCTTCCCACCGTAAACTTAAGTACAGCAACTACTACAACTCCTTCAATTGATATCTGTTTGGATAAGTTTACTCCAATTGACCTTTTAGAGTTAGATAAAATAATCTCCTCATCCAAGCCTTCAGCTTGTTTTGTAGACCCTATTCCTACCAGGTTATTTAAAAAAAAAGTCTTCCTATTTATTGGTAGCCGTATTCTTCAAATAATCAATTCTTTGTTAACTTTAGGTCATGTACCGCAGGCTTTTAAAACTGCTGTAATTAAACCCTTACCCAAGAAGCCAACGCTCGATCCAGGAGTTTTAGCTAACTATCGACCAATCTCTAATCTGCCTTTCATTTCAAAAATCTTAGAGTTTTTGCTATGCAATTATTTGACTACTTGCAGGGAAATGGTTTATTTGAAGAGTTTCAATCTGGATTCAGAATTCATCATAGTACTGAAACAGCCTTAGTGAAGGTCACTAATGACCTCCTTATCACATCTGATAATGGACTCATTTCTGTACTTGTCCTTTTAGACCTTAGTGCTGCCTTTGATACTATCGACCATGATATTCTCCTTGATCGACTAGAACACTATGTTGGACTAAATGAAACCTCACTGCAGTGGTTTAGATCTTATTTATCCGATAGACTTCAGTTTGTTCATATCAATAATGAGTTTTCTTCCAACTCTAAGCTCGGTTATGGAGTTCCACAGGGATCTGTTTAAGGGCCTAGTCTTTTAAGTTTATATATTCTTCCGTTAGGCAACATCATTAGAAAGCACTGTATACATTTTCATTGTTACGCAGATGACACACAATTATACCTGTCAATGAAGCCAGACGATAGCAATCAATTAGCCAAGTTAGACGCCTGTCTTAAGGAAATCAAAGCTTGGATGACTTGAAATTTTCTGCTATTAAACCCAGATAAGACTGAAGTCATTCTTGCTGGTCCTTAGAAATACCTTTCCAAATCAAACTCTTAATTTGGATACGGCTACTCTTTCTCTGAATAGTTCTGTGAGGAGCCTTGGAGTAATTTTTGATCAATATCGGTTTTGGTTTTTTTCCCACAATATTTTTATTGAACCTTTTTTTTTTTTTTTACAAACATAACACAAACAATCAAACACTAACACTAAGGTAATTTAAAAAAAATGCACTAAAACACACCAACAACCAATAACAAAGGCAGGTCTTCAACAATGCTCCTCTGTTTAGTCTAGGCAATCCATTACATAAGTATACATATTATACATTCACCAGTTTGGAATTTACAAGGTCCACACACATCATTCACCTTCTTCTTCAAAAGTTATGTTTAAATTCTTTACATAATCAATGAAAGGTCTCCATATATTTTCAAACACAATTTCCTTTGATTTCAGTATGTATGTTATTCTTTCTAGTGGAAAGTTTGTTAACATCTGTCTTAACCACTGAGTCACATCTGGTCTATGAGTCTTTTTCCACAGTAGTGCAATACATTTTTTGGCGTTAAGCAAACTGAGGCCTATGAATGCTCTTTCACTCTTATTAAAGTTATGCTTTTCTGGATACAGACCCAACAAAAACAATTTAGGATTCAATATGATTTGTTTTGAAATTATTTTTTCAATTGTTACCCTCACCTCTTCCCAAAACATTCTAATTTTTCTACATTCCCATAAACAATGAAATAGGGTTCCTTTACTTTCCATACATTTGTGCACGTATCTGGTATGTTTTTGTTATATCTATTTAACTCCACCGGTGTAACATACATCCGCATTAACCATTTAAAATGTATCAATTTAAGACGTACATTTATTGATTTGGTTTGAGCTTCTGTACAAGCCAATTCCCATTGTTCCTCTGAAATTTCAGTTTGCAGGTCTTCTTTTCAATAATTCAATCTTTTCTGTGAGTTTTCACTTGAGGATAATGTCAATGAGTTATAAAACTCTGAAATAATACCCTTTCTCTTACTATCTTTCGTCAAAATTTTTTCCAAGGATGAATAAGTAGGTCGGGTGAGAGCATTATTTTGATTTGATCGAATAAAGTTCCTAAGCTGGAGATATTTTAAAAAATGTGTTCTATTAAGATTAAATTTGATCCTCAGTTCTTCAAAAGACATTATGTTATCTGAACCTGACAAATATAAGTCTTGAATCTTTTGAATCCCTTTTAAATTCCATACTTTAAATACAGCATCCGCTCTCCCTGGTTTAAAATATTGATTACCCCATATTGGGCTAAATTGTGACAATAAGTGTGGTTCTTTTAAATATTTTTTTGGTTTCACAACATATTTTGATCATATGCTTTACAAATGGATTTTTAACTTGTTTCTGTAATTTTTTAGCTGAGTCTGAGTATATGAATATGGGAAGAGGTAAAGGTAAATTGTATGATTCCATTTCAGTCCAGTGAGGGAGATCATTTGATGAAAAATAATATGTCATAGACCTCAGTTGTGCTGACCAGTAATACAACATAAAGTTTGGACATTTCAGACCTCCACGATCAAATGGTAAATATAGTAAGGACAGACGTAATCTAGCCCTCCTGTTGTTCCATATAAATTCCACTAACTTTTTTTTAATTCTTGAGAATAGATCTGAAGGTGGTGGTAAAGGAATGTTTTGAAATAAATAAAGTATTTTGGGTAAGATGTTACTTTTAAGTATATTAATTCTCCCAATCATCGACATTGGTAGTGACATCCATCTCTGAAGTAACTCATTAATGTCTGTCATTAAGGCTTCATAATTGGCACTGGCGACTGATTCTAGCTTAGGCACAATTTGAATTCCTAAATATTCAAACTGATTTACAACTTTGAATTGATTTACCTCAGGAGCTGGGTAATTTCTCTGGGTCTCATTTAGCATTAATATTGAAGATTTAGTTTTATTTATTTTATATCCTGATATTTCCCCAAAGTTCTTTATTAAATTTAACAAGGTCGGAATTGATTTTTTAAGATTCGACATAAACAAAATTATGTCATCGGCATACAGGGAGATTTTATGTTCTGTTGGTCCTATTTTAATTCCATATATTTGTGGATGTAAACGTACTGCCATCGCTAAAGGTTCAATTGCCATAGTAAACAGTAAAGGTGAAAGTGGACAGCCTTGTCGACATCCTCTATTGATATTTATTGATTTTGAGATATTGCTGTTTGTTAGGATTTCTGTTGTAGCATTACTGTATATTATCTGAACCCATTTTATGAAATTATTTCCAAGTCCAAACCTTTGTAGGACTTCAAAAAGAAAGGGCCATTCGACCCTATCAAAGGCCTTTTTGGCGTCCAATGATAGAAGAGCTGTATCCGGTGCTTCTTTATTAGAATAGATAATATTAAATAGTCTTCTTACATTATGGAAGCCTTGTCTTCCCTTTATAAAGCCATTCTGATCTCGGTTAATAATATTTGGTAATATTTCTTGTAGTCGTCTTGCTAAAATTTTACAGATTATCTTAAGATCAGCATTTAATAAGCTTATTGGTCTCATATTTTCACATTTATTAGAGGGTTTACCTGGTTTTGGCAACAGTATAATTAAGGCATTATTCATGTATAGTGGTAAATTACTATTTTGATATGCTTCTAAAACCATTTCCAAAAATGGTTTTATTAATTTATTCTTAAATTTTTTATAGAGGTCGACTGGAAGACCATCTGGTCCTGCACTTTTTCCTGATTTCATATTATCAATGGCTAGCCCAACTTCTCCTTGACTAATTTTAGACTCCAGTATCTCCCGGTTTTCATTTGGAATACACAGTATAGATAATCCGTCCAAAAACCCATTTAGTTTTAAGTCAATTTCATTTTTTGTATCATATAGTTTTTCATAATAATCTCTAAAGGCACTGTTAATTTCTAAAGGATCTACAACTGCCTGTCCGTTACTTATAATACTGGTAATTGGTGTTTTAGATTCTAATTGTTTAATCTGCCATGCCAATAATTTTCTTGATTTTTCACCTTGTTCATAAAAAGATTGCTTCAATCTTAGAAGACTCGAGGCAGCTCTATTCGCTGATTTTTTGTCATATTCAGCTCTCAGAATCAGTAATTCGTTCTCTAACTTTGGGTCACTTCCTGCATACACTTTTTCTTGGAGAATTTTTATTTTATGTTCCAATTGGACTCTCTCCTCTCGAGTCTTCTTAGATTTTGAACCTGTAAAACTAATAATATACCCCCTAATAAAAGCTTTGAAAGCCTCCCACTTTATACATGCTGATGTTTGTGTAGTATTGATATCAAAGAACTCATCTATCTGTTTTTCTATGTACTTAACAAATTCCTCATCCTGAAGCCATTTATGCTGAAATTGCCACCTACCTGGTTCCTTTGTCAATTTCTTATCTACATATATTAGACAGCAGGGTGCATGATCAGAGATCACAATGTTATCATAGAAACAGTTTTGAATCTTGGACCTTAATTCTGTGGAGATCAAAAAATAGTCAATATGTGAGAATGTCTTATAGGTATTAGAATAACAAGAATAGGCTTTAACTTGTGGTTTCATTTCTCTCCATATATCTAGCAATCTCAATTTTTTCATAAAATGATTAATGGTCATCCTGCATCCATTGTGCGTACAGTCCAGTCCTGTTGATCTATCTATACTGGGATTCAATGTACAATTAAAATCCCCTGCTATTATATCAATATCTGTTTTTTAATTCACATATTAAATTTGTTTCTAAGACTGCCTTCTATCATCTGCGTAATATTGCCAAGATTAGGAGCATCTTGTCTCTGAGTGATGCTGAGAAACTGATCCACGCTTTTGTTAGCTCTAGATTAGATTATTGTAACTCGTTATTATCAGATTGTCCTAAAATATCTTTTAAAAGTCTTCAGTTGATCCATAATGCTCCTGCAGGAGTTTTAACAGGTACTAGAAAGAGAGATCCTATCTCTCCTGTTCTGGCCTCCCTTCATTGGCTTCCCATAGAGTTTAGAATTAAGTTTAAAATCCTTCTTCTCACTTACAGAGCTCTTAATAATCAGGCCCCTTTTTATATAAAAGATCTCATATTACCCTATTATCCTAACAGAGCACTACGCTCCCAAAATGCAGGATTACTTTTAATACCTAGAATCTCCAAAAGTACAATGGGAGGCAGAGCCTTCAGCTGTCAAACTCCTTTCCTGTGGAACCAGTTACCAGTCTGGGTTCCGGAGTCAGACTTGATCTCTGTTTTTAAGAATAGGGTAAAAAAACTTTCCTCTTCAATATAGCCTATGATTAGGGAGGGATCATGTGTCTCTTAACCCTCCCTTTGTTTTGCTTTTAATAGATTTAGACTGCTGGATGACCTCCAATAATGTACATCTATTGACTCTGCAGCTCTGAGGCTCTCTGGCAGGCTGTTTCACAGATGAGAACCATAACAATGAAAGGAAGCTTCACCAAAGGTCTTGGTCTTGACTTTTGGAACCATTAAAAGGCCAGTACCAGAGAACCTCAGGGTCCGTGAGGGCTCATAAGATAAAAGCAGCTCGGATAGATAAGAAGGCCCAAGACCATTGAGGCATTTGAAAACTACTAAGAGAACTTTAAAATCAATCCTACTTGGCTACTCTCCTTTAATGTTTGCTCTCTTTATGTCTGTTCTTTTCATCTTCTCTGTCCCCTCACCCCCCAGCCAGTTGCAGCAGATGACTGCCCCTCCCTGAGCCTGGTTCTGCTAGAGGTTTCTTCCTGTTAAAAGGGAGTTTTTCCTCTCCACCATCACCAAGTGGTTGCTCACAGGGGATTGCCTGATTGCTGGGGTCTTTCTGCATCTGTGGGGTTTCCCCTACATTTGAAAGTGCTATGAGATGACTGTTGTTGTGATATGGCGCCATATAAATAAAGTTGAATTGAATTGAATTCAGATGGTGTCAAGCATGTGTGGCGGCAACCAGGTGAGGAGTCAAAGACAAGTGTGTCTTGTCTACAGTCAAGCATGGTGGTGGGAGTGTCATGGTTTGGGGCTGCATGAGTGCTGCCAGCACTGGGGAGCCACAGTTCATTGAGGGAACCATGAATGCCAACATGTACTGTGACATACTGAAGCAGAGCATGATCCCCTCCCTTTGGAAACTGGACCGCAGGTCAGTATTCCAACATGATAACGACCCCAAGCACACCTCCAAGACAACCACTGCCTTGCTAAAGAAACTGAGAGTAAACGGGATGGACTGGCCAAGCATGCCTCCAGACCTAAACCCTATTGAGCATCTGTGGGGCATCCTCAAATGGAAGTTGGAGGAGCGCAAGGTCTCTAACATCCCAGCTCTGTGATGTTGTCATGGAGGAGTGGAAGAGGATTCCAGTGGCAACCTGTGAAGCTCTGGTGAACTCCATGCCCAAGAGAGTTAAGACAGTGCTGGAAAATAATGGTGGCCACACAAAATATTGACACTGGGCACAATTTGGACATTTTTACTTAGGGGTGTACTCACTTTTGTTGCCAGCGATTTAGACATTAATGGCTGTGTGTTGAGTTATTTTGAGGGAACAGCAAATTTACACTGTTATACAAGCTGTATACTGACTACATTACATTGTATCAAAGTGTCATATCTTCAGTGTTGTCCTATGAAAAGATATGATAAAATATTTACAAAAATGTGAGGAGTGTACTCACTTTTGTGAGATACCGTATATACATATGTCTCAGAGGTTTCGTTCATTGAAAATTGTCCTTCGACAGAATTTTTCCAGCAATGACTAAAATTTCTGAAAGCTGTCTATCATTTGACAGATTGCATGGAGGGTGATCTAATTAAAGTCAATTAAAATGATAGATAACAGACTGACAGAATTTTTACAAGCCTGTCTGAGAAAATGACAACAAAAAAGTGTCTGAAAATCTCAATACTCTATGTATTGAGACTTTTTGCAGGTCTTCCACTCAGATGCAGTTCTGACACTCAGTCAGCAGATGGCACTCTTTATTAAATGTTTCATAACACTGTGTCAATCATGAAGCAATCGTCTCCAAGTTGTTCATTGTTTCATAAGGCCTCAGTTTCACCATCACTAGTCTTCCAGTCGTCCAGGGTGTCTTTCCATCGACTTCTTATGTAATCACACTGAGCCGTTGTATTCAGGCCATTGGACCAGAATACACTGTTCGCCATTAGCCTGCTATCTGCCTTCCGTTAACTCTTCCTCCTCCTCCCTCTGTGTTGTCTGTCAGGCATACGGCTCTGGCTGTGAAGACTCTAGCGGCGGCAGACGCTGTCTTCTCCGGGGACAGACAGTCTTTGTCCACTACCATCTCGTGGTTAGTCCAAAACGCTCAGAACCCCGACGGCTCCTTCACTGAGAAATCCAACTTCAGAGCCAACAAAATCCTGGTCAGCACCACAGTTTTTAAAATCTTGATTTAAAACAGAGGTGGGCAACCTTCTACGTGGAAAGACTCATTAGATTTTTTTTTTTTTTTTAGTAAAAAAACTGCACGAGGTGTTAAAAATTTGCTTTTATTTTCTTGTAAATTCGAGGAGGTTTTTGGATAAATTTAAGACTTTTTTTCTGATAATCATGTTACATTTCCCACTGCAGCTTGATTATTTTCTCATAAATTTATTACTTTTTTCTAATAACTTTGCAGTGTTTTTGTTTTAAATATGTGAGTTTTTATTCCTAAATCTAAAGTTTTCTTGTAAAATTGAAATCATTACCTTAAATAGTTCTCATTTTTAAAGCATTTCTGCTCAATATTTGACTTCCTTTTTGTAATTTTTAAGTTTTTTGCAGTTGTTTGATTTAATATTTAATGTTTGTCAGCCATATGTGACTCTTGGTTAAACTGAGGTGGGGACAGTTGGGAATCACCTGCTCTGCTCTGATTGGCCGCAGGCCGAGGGGACAAGTGCAGCAGACCAATCGGTGTATTTGACGTCCTTCGTGCTGATCGCCCTCCACAGAGCCACGAGGATCAAAGATCAAATCCTGCATCTGCAGGTAAACATGCCACAATAACTAGATCATAGCAGGATGGGACGATGAGATGGGACAGAAATAAAAGAAATGTTTATGATGTTTTCTGCTAAATTTACCACTTTTTATGTTTTTCATGAAGATGGAGGTTGGCAAACATAATTTAATACAAGCGGGACACATTTGAAAAAAGAATGTTTTTTCCATCATGGATAATCCTGAATAAACTGACCTCAAGTCTTACACACACACACACACACACACACACACACACACACACACACACACACACACACACACACACACACCACTTTGGCTGCTCCATATTCCCATGGTAGAAGTGTCCTTGTTGCGGGGCTGGAAACTGGGCATCATCCTGAGCTGATTCTACCACCACCATTATTGAAGATCCACCATCCACCAATCCAACAAAGTACTCAGATTTGCTAAAGCGATCTGTAGCCTCTTGTCACAGGTGGTTTTCTCTGTGCCATCGCTGTGATGACATAATCATGGACAAGACCTCTCTGATGGAAAAAGACAATGCAGAAATCCTTTCTGTGACCCTCATGAACCTTACTGTGACATCAGTCTACAAACCACCATCTAACACCAAATTCATTTTCAATGATGTGGAAATCTTAACCTACCAACACAATAACATTATCATCAGACATTTCAACAGCCATAGCACCACTGGGGCTACAGCAAAACCAGTGAAGATGATGAACTTGTTGAGGCATGGGGCGAGGCACACAATCTCACTCTGATCCATGATGCTAAACTCCCTCCCTCCTTCAACAGTTGTAGATGGAGAAGAGGGTATAACTCGGACCTCACCAGAGACCAGCTTTCAGCTTTGAGCAAGAAGGAAGTATTAGAGCCAATACCTCATACCCAACACAGACCGATCATCATCAACATCAACAGCTGGTGTGGTACCTCAGAAAGGTGGCTCAACTTTCTGAAAGCAAACTGGGAGTCTTTCAGCATGAACCTGGATGAAGTTGTAGCTGACCTTGAGCCAGTTCCATCAAACTACAACCAGTTCATGAAAACCGTGCAAGAAAAGAAGCATACACCTTATGGATGCTGGGAATATTACATTCCTGGAATTTCTGCCCACAGTACTGTTTTGTATGATCTGTACTCGTAACTGAATGGGAAACGCAGCAGATAGAGAATACAAATGAATGGCTTACCTCATGGAAGTGTTCTCACACCTGTATTGTTCAATATTTATACCAATGACAGAGTTTCCTCTGGTTTAAACACCTTGGCGTGGTAGCAACATGTTTTACCGGCGGGGGGGGGGGGGGGGGCAGAAAACACATGACACTAGTGTAACCACAATATGTTAATTTTATACTATTTATTTCTTTTTTTTTAAACTTTGCACAGTAACTTTGCATATGGAACTTACCATTTGAAGTATTGTACAACCAAGGCATGAATATTGGAATATTGGGCCAGTTGGGGTCCCACCCAGACGACCTGTGTTTGGACTTTTTACTGGTGTCATCCTTTTCTCCTCCTTCTGCTCTCACCTCTCCTGGACCCTCTGCCTGAACACTTTCCTATCCTTGGCTCCTCTCTTCTGTCTCATCTTTCCCTCTCTGAGCTCTGTCTAATTCAGCTTCTCTCTCTGTCTATGGTGGGATACAAACAGGTTAGAAAATATCAAGTGTCATGTTTTGTCCTGCGAGATTTTTTTTTTGTCATTGTTTACATAAATGACAAAAATGTGTATTTTTTTTTGTATTTTTATTCTAGTGTTTCTTTTTTCCATTGAGAGAGTAAAAAAGAGAAGGGAAAAAACATTCATAATAGTAATGTACTCATTCATACTTAAATTCTATGATCCGGTGGGTATAGTAACCAGAAATTCTACTCATGTAAAAGAAATGCTTTGAAATTAATAATTAAAAGCAGACAACCAAAAATTTCTAGTTGAGTTAAGGGTACAAAGAGCAACCACTTAAAAACTTGAATAATGACTTCAGTCTTGAAGGTTTGAGGTTTTTCTTCAAAATTTATAACAATTTTCTTATAATTTTCTATTTTTCTCTGTAAATTTATCTAAATTTGAAACCATTTTCCTCAAATTTGTAATTTCCTTTTGTAAAATTGACTTTTCTTGTACATTTGAGACTTTATTAAGTCTGCACAACAACCACTGCTGCCTCTACCTTCATCAAGACCTGCTGTCCACTCCCCACTCCACCAACACCCCCCACTCCCAGCACACAGTCTCCCAACCTGACCCTCACTAAGACCCAGGTGAGGACGGAGCTGAGGAAGATCAAGGCAAGGAAGACGTCGGGACCGGACGGCATCAGCGCAAAGCTCCTCAAGTCCTGCACAGACCAGCTGTGTGGGATTGTGGAGCTCATCTTCAACCTGAGCCTGAAGCTGGGGAGGGTACCACAGTTGTGGAAAACATCATGTGTGGTACCTGTACCAAAGACTTCCCACTCCAGAAACCTGAACAGCTACAGACCAGTGGCCCTGACGTCTCACCTGATGAAGACCCTGGAGAGACTGCTCCTTGCTCACCTCCGCCCCCTGGTGGGGCCAGCGATGGATCCACTCCAGTTCGCCTACCAGCATGGCATCGGGGTGGAGGATGCAGTGATCTTCCTCCTTCACCGTTCCCTGTCCCACCTGGAGAAGCCCGGGAATGCAGTGAGGATCATGTTCTTTGACTTCTCCAGTGCTTTCAACACCATCCAACCGATGATCCTGAGGGACAAGTTGCTGTGCGCAGGGGTGGACCAGCACCTGTCATCATGGATCCTGGACTACCTCACTAACCGGCCACAGTTTGTGAGAACCCGGGATTGTGTGTCCGACATGATCATTGGCAGCACAGGGAACGGTTATGGCTCCCTTCCTGTTCACTCTTTATACTGCGGACTTCTCACACAACACAACACACTGCCGTCTACAGAAGTTCTCTGATGACTCTGTGATCATCGGCCTCATCTCCAACGGAGATGAAGCTGAGTACAGAGGACTTATCCAGGACTTTGTGGACTGGTGCTATCAGAACTGCCTCCAGATCAACGCGAGGAAAACTAAGGAGCTGGTGGTGGACTGCCGCAGGCAAGGACAACCCCTCACAGCAGCAGTAAATATACAGGGAACAGACATTGAGATGGTGACATTCCACAAGTACCTGGGTGTTCATTTGAACAATGAACTAGACTGGTCACACAATACTGACGCACTCTACAAGAAGGAACAGCGCAGGCTGTTCCTACTGAGGAGGCTCAGGTCTTTTGGTGTACAAGGGGCGCTCCTGAAGACCTTCTACGACACTGTGGTGGCATCAGCCATCACTTTTGGAGTGGTCTGCTGGGGCAGTGGCATTACTGCAGCCGATAGGAAGAGACTGAACAAACTGATCAAGAAAGCTAGCTCTGTCCTGGGGCAGCGCCTTGACCCAGTGGAGGAGATAGGAGAGAGAAGGATGGTGGCTAAACTGTCATCTCTGCTGGAGTCCTAGTCCCACCCTATGCAGGACATACTGAACGCACTGAGGAGCTCATTTAGCAGTAGACTACATCATCCTAGGTGCACGACCGAGAGGTTTCGCAGGTCCTTCCTACCTATGGCTGTCAGACTTTATAACCTAAGCAGGGCTGCTCGCAGAGATAGCAAAAAAAACGTGACGACCTAATAGTATTGAATGCAAAAGACGCAACAGACTTACACAAATGGTCCCCTCCAGTATACAACTAGGACAATATCAGTCGCTATGGAGGGTGACAATATGTATGGGTACATATTCATACTATGTGGGGTAACTAAGTAGACGGTTATGCTGTTTATTCCATCTAGCTACAATGCTCCGCACTGTGTATATATATTTATGTGTACATATGTATATTCACTGCTCTTATTTTCTTATCTTCTAAATTATTGCTCTGAGTGTTGCTATCCCTGTGCTGTTGCAATCCTGGAATTTCCCCATTGTGGGACTAAAAAAGGCTTATCTTATCTTACTGTATATTTGTGGATTATTTTATGGCTTATTTTTGTCTATTTTTTTAAAATAAAATTGCTGTTTTTTTTTATTAAATTTGAAACAGACTATTATTTTTTTTTTACTTTTTCCTTATAACAATTTACATTTTTGACCATAATTTTGCACTTAGAACACAACAATAATTTAAGTACGATTACAAAGAAAAAATATTAATAAAATTGTATTTAATGAAATAAATTAACTTAAATGACCAAGGATGCTGTTATTTCTGTTATAATATTTCTATATATTTATAGTATTTTAGAAATCTCCTCACCACCCAGACAGCAGGAAAAACCTCCCTTATTGTGAAATCCAAATGTTGGCACGTTTAGTTTGTCTGAAGGCTGCTGACGGATTAAAGTCACTGACTTGGTGAATTTCGGTCATCTTAACTTGCCAGGTATATAACAATGAACATAAATTAGTTAATATTAACTAAGGTAAATGTTAAAACCAGCTCCTTTTCATTCTTGTCTGAAATAAGAAAAACAAAAAAATAATAACTAAAAAGAAGAAAAAATGAACCTACTCGAGCTCTTAACCACACCTGTTAGCTAAGCAATTCTTCCATTATTGCTCCTGCTACCAGCAGATTAAAACCGTGATAAATGCCTCCAATGCTTACATACCTCTTCTGCTTTTTTTCTGCGTTTAAAGTACTTTAACAAGCTTATGTTTCTCTCAGACAACGACGCTAGTCGAACATGTGAGTGGAACATGTGAGCGGGGTGCTTCTGAACTCCGCACAGATGACGGTCACACGCGTTGTTCGTGTGCACGCTTGTGGATCGTCATTCCTTTATAAATTTTTCTTAAATTTATATTTCCTGTTGGAATGGTGGAAATTTTTCAGGTGTGGTGGGTCGCCACCAGTCAATAATCAAGGCACACAAAAGGCAAGGCACACAAAACTTCATCTATGCTGATGATCTCGGTATTGCTGCCCATCGATGATATTGAAGCCACTCTCTCATCTGCCTTAGACAACATGATATCCTACTACAGAGACAGCCAACTAAAGGCAAACCCTACCAAGACCCAGGTTAGCCTGTTCCATCTCAGGAATCATGATGTTTGCAGAAAGCTGTCCCTAACTTGGAGCCCTGCACAAACCCAGTCCACCTTAGTGTCACCCTTGACTGGACCCTGTCATACAAGCAGAACATTAAGAAAGTAAAGGAAAAAGAGCAGACAGTGAATAACCTCCACAAGTTGACAAATTCCTCCTGGAGTGCTGATGCATCCACACTTTTTGCAACAGCCCTCACACTCTGTTCAGCTGCCAAGTATGCTTGTGCAGTTTGGGAAATGTCTTCACATGCCAAAAAGTCAACCCTGCTCTCCATGACAGCTGCAGAGCTATGACTAGCTGCCTTAAGCCTACAAATGTTGACGGTTCATATATGCTGGCTGGTATTGCCCCATCTGAAATTTGAAGATCAGTAGCTAGCTGTACTGAACAGCTTAGACAGATCGAAGACACCCGCCACCCATGCTTTGGCCATTAACTAGCCCTGAAACACCTCAAGTCAATGAAGAGTTTCCTCCACTCCACTGTGGGAGATAAGTTGCAGCCACAACAACTACCATGAGAAGCTCCCCCTTCTAAATAAAGAACATCTGCCTCCTGGACATAAAGATGACTGGAGGGCATGGATGACACTGAACAGACTGTGTACAGCAATGGGGCACTGCAGGACAAACCTAAGGAAATGGGGCTACTTAGATGGCACAGACTTTGGTTGTGATTGTGGTGCCTCACCCCAGCCAACATTACATTTTCTCAAATGCCCACTCAGGGAGCAGAGCAGACAAGAAGATCTGATGGCAGCAAACAAGAAAGCGTTGGGCTGCGCCCTGGCTATGTGGATGATGGACATGATAGAAGAAGCTCCACATTCCAGGTCACCACATCAGATCATGGCTCCGCATATTTGATTTCACAAGTATTTTTACGCCGGATGTCGCAAGTATTTTTACGCCAAAGTCCAGGTATAGGTCCCCATGTACCTGGACTTTGGACCAGCACTAATAATACACTGTTGGGGTTTTTTTGTTTTGTTTTTTGGTTGGTTTTTTGGATGTTGGTTTTGTGCTTATGCTGAGCACCAAGCTAAAAGGTGGAATGTACCATTTTTATGGTCTTTGGTATGACCTGGCTGGGGCTTGAACCCACAACCTTCCAGCTGTGGAGCAGATGCACAGTTACATGCTGAAACTGTTCTCTATTATGGATAATCCTGAATAAACTGATCACCATTATTATCAATCTCATCAGCTCTGGTTATCTCTGTTTTCTTTTTCTATCCTTTTTCTCAGTCTTTTGATCAAAGTAGGAGCTCTGCAGCGGCCTACATTTCCCAGCATGCCCTGAATGTGAAGAGTGTTCACGTCCGTGCAGTGGCTACCTACGCTCTGACCCTCTATGACCCCAACAGTTTCAAGGTCCAGCTGCTGATCAGGAGCCTGGAGAACCTGGCACTGCAGAAAGGTCCTTAAACTTTTTATTTCCTTCATTTCTACAGCAGCAGGTTTTAGAAAAGATTCAAGCCACAGCTGTTCCTCAAATTGAGTTATGGATTTCTTTAGAATTTCACTTTGGACTACTGAATGTAAAAAGATACTGTCTAACCCTGAATATTTAACTCTTCTCTGTCCAGGCCATCCAGCCACTCTCAGGTACTGGAAGGAATCCGACGAAAAAGGTGACTGGCTGAAACCCGACCAGTCCAGTGGTCTGACGGTGGAGACGACTGCGTACGTCCTGCTGACCATCCTGCTCAAGGTCAGATCATTTTTTAACCAGGTTTACAGTTAAATCTGGTGGACCCGTAGTGTGTAGCTCCTCACCCAATGCACACACACACACACACACACACACACACACACACACACACACACACACACACACACACACACACACACACACACAGAGTTCAGCTCATGCAAGCGCACCCCAAAAGCATTGACCAGTGTACTGACCCAGGAAAATAAGGAAATATATAAGGATATAACAAGGAAAAAATCATCAGCCAGCTCTAGTCTCAGCCTGATATAATCCGATGAAAGGAAATAAAACGGTGTTTCCTGCCAATACTACCCACAGTAATCCACCATGAAGACATCATAGTCAAGCAGAGCCAAGTGTAAAGGTGAAGGAGATTTATTGGTGCAGAGGGGGCAAATTAACAGAAGGTTTAACTGGTGGGGGAGGGTGGGACTGGTGGTTGATCCAAATCAAGGAAATGAAAAAACAAAACAGGGCCTGTGCTACCTTTCAATTTCCCCTCTGGGGATCAATAAAGTATACTAAATCTAAAAAAAAAAAAAAATATATATATATATATATATATATATATATATATATATATATATATATACATATATATATAAAATGTAATGCCCACAGCCACGTGACCATAGCAAGCGAGGCCTTGTTATGTCGGTCACATCACGTGACTTGAGGGCTCGCGGGAAGTTTGAGAGGTAATTAGTTTTTTTTGTTTGCTTTGTATTGTTTGTTCCTGCCATCCAATTTTGAATAGACCTCAGATGGCCAAATGCTCAAAAAAAGTATTGAGATTTTTTTCAGTTTTTTCAACTTGGATGCAGTTCTGACAGTCAGTCACCAGATGGCAGTCTTTATTAGATGTTTCATAGCACTGTGTTGCTCATGAAGCTATTGTTTCAAAGTTGCTTGTTGTTTCATGAGGCTTTGGGTTTAACCCTTTGAGTGTGAGATTTCGCATCCCCCTAGTGGCAGAGCACAGCACTGTGCCTGTCATCTCATGCTGACATTCCTGGCTGCACTGAGGATTTGTACTGATTTGTACTGATCTGCCAGTTTCAGAAGGTGGCAGACACGCATTGGAGGACTCAATGGATGACATGTAATACACCAATGAAGAAGAACTCATTTCCTTTTCCTGTTTTCATCCTTTTAGCCCAGAAAGCTAATATGGCTGCCGTCCATCATCATGCACCGTCACTTAGACGGCTTTGTACACGGAAAAAAGCCACAGGATTCAAGCAAAATTTATGTGGGATAATCATAAAACTTTGTAGATGTGATAGAGAGCGTAAATGACCGACAGAATGTAAAATGACGACCATGATGGACTAAAATGCACCGACCACGGCAGCGAGTGAGTCCCCTTAGCCGCCAGTAAATGGTGAATGTCTGTTTGTTTTTACATTGTACTGATTTCTTGTTCATATACTTTGACGATAAGATGAAAACGTACCTCTGTACAAAAAACAGTGTCATTCTTTGTGTAAATATGTCCAAAGTGTCATGGTCCGAGCGCCGATTTTGTCCATGCTCGGGCCATACATCATCTCTGTCGGCTTTGGCAGTAGTGTCTACCTTCTGTATTTGTGTCTTGTGTTCGTGTATTAAAACATCATTGCAAAACTCACTGGCTACTTTGGCATCTTATGGTGGCTCGCGAGGGCCACCGCGTGACAGTAGACTGCTGTCAAGACGTCTAAACGGAGATGCCACACCGAGACGTCGTTCCCCGTGAGTTTTTGCTAATTGGACAATTGTTCTTCCCTGTCTGGGTGATTACGCACTGGGAGAATGCTGTCATCCAGGACCCGCGTTCGGCGCCTAGGCAAGGTGCTAGCGAGCGCCCTGGAATATGTTGCTGGGACGCTCCTCGCCGCTACTTTCTACGACAACCCCAACGGCATGCGATGGCACCTGGACTATGCTGAGGTACTTCTGGATAACCTTCCTCGCTACTACGACCACCCTGAAGTCGTCGTTAGGAGGGCTGAACTCGCCGCGCAGCACAACGTACTCCGTGGGCTGGAGGAAGATTACGGCAGGAAGCAGAGGAGCAGGCATCCTCGTTCCCTGCGGTGGGATCCCGCTCCTGTCCCCGATCCAGCTCAGGAGTTCACGTCATCCAGGGGCTGTCGAAGATGTTGGTGCCACGGCCAAGATCAACCTCAGCAGGATCCCCAGCTGAATCCGCACCCGGCGAAGCCCGTGAGTGGACCCTCGAGAGCGGCTCCTCCTCGTCCTTCCAGGAGGCCCTCTGTCGCCATCCAGCGGGGAAAGGGAGGAACTACGCCCTCTACAGCAGGCACCATCCTCCCTCTGGGAGACAGGCAAGTGCACGTTAATTCTCTCCATCATAACTGTGACCTGCCTTGTCTGACTCCTGGGGGCGGAGTTTGGTGATTGCAGTACCCCGAGCTCCTACCTCCTGCTGTAGCCTTAATTACCCAACCTGCTGCCTCTGTGTCTTCCTCCGCTGAGTGGTCCACGACGCCAGGCCTATGTCGCCGGATGAGGAGGGGGCCTGTGGTGCTGGAGAGCCTGGTTCCGGTCCTGCAGCCATGCCGTGGACAGAGGAGGAAAGCGGACTGCAGCCTGGAGCCTGCGCCGACGATCAAAGGTCCCCGGGTCTCCACGCTGGAACAGTGCGAGCCAGCCGGTCGAGGGTCCCCTGCCACCACGCCGAGCGGGTTATCGACGTGGATATCAGCGCTGGAGGATCCACAGACCGCGGAAACCATCATGCCAGCTGCGGAGCCCGCCGTAGCTGAGTGGGAGCCTGTGGACGAACCTCTTCGCCCTGAGCCTGGATCGATGAAGTCCTGGACGGCGACAGAACCCGAGTGCAGGCAAGTGCTCTATCTTGTGTTTCTCTGTTCTGTCTTGAAGCACTTCTGCCTGCTTCTCGGGGAGACGAGTCAGGGGCAGCCGTCTGCTGCGCCCGAGCTCGTCTCGCTGGGCTCTGTCGCTGCCGGTGATTCTGATCCCGGTCCTGTCTTGTCTTCTGAGCCTTATTGCAGAGTCACCGGTGCGGAGCCAGTCGTGGTCGCTGTGCTGGAGGTTCCAGGTTCGGGGGTGGAGGTCGTCGCTGGTGCTGCGCTGACCCAATCGGGGTCCGACGTGGGTGCAGCCAAGACCCACTGGGGTCCGAAGCGGGTGCATCCGAGACCCAGTGGGGGTCCAACGCGGGTGCAGCCACAACCGCAGCATTGGTGTGGGTCAAGGACAGTGGAGGAGCTGCAGACCCTTCGCCGCCTGACATGGTGCGGGCTCGTTTTCACCATCATGCCCATCGTCGCAGTCACCAGCCATGTTCATCATCGCCGGAGGCCATTGGGGGGCCTCTTCGCTCGGCCCGGCTCTCCAATGTCTTTCCCCCGCCAGGGAGGCCACCAAAGGCCGTCTTCCCATGGTTCTGGTGGCTGAGGGATGCGGGTCGGCCGCCCGAGGAACTGCTTCGCCGGTTCAGCGCCCTGGGTCGGCCACCCGACATATTGTGTTTACTACTGGGCAACCTGGTTCAGCCACCGGAGGAGTGGTCTTTCCAGGCCTGGGACTGGGGTAGGCCGCCCGGTCTTGTACTGTCCCCCGTGACCACCCGTCGGCCGTTGGACGCAGGGAGACCGCCAGAACTGTTCCCGTGGGTGTTGGTATCTGCATGTCTGCACCGCCACCATGCATGGGCTGCACGGTGGTGCAGTGGTTAGCACTGTGGCAGCACAGTTTTACCCTCGGCCGGGGGATCACGGGGACCGTGAGATCATGGGTTCGATCCCTGCCCCCGGCCAGCAGTGATCTGTGTGGAGTTTGCATGTTCTCCCCGTGTTTGCGTGTGTTTACTCCGGGATTTCTCCGGTTTCCTCCCACATGCCAAAAACATGCAGGTTAGGGAGTTAAGGGGCGCTTGCGCACGCAGCGACCAGCAGCTGGTGGTTTGTCACCAGACTGCAAAACAAATCTACCTACGGGTACAAAATAAGTAATTTAAAAAAAAAATGTCATCATCCTTTTCCTGAACTGTGGGTTTAAGGTCATTTGGGGGGATAATCTGGTTCTGTGATTGTTTTTTTTGTGTGTCCTGTGCTGCTTGTGATTCGTGTGTTTGGGAGTCTGTGATTCGTTTCTGAAATTGTCTCATGTGCGCCCTGTCATTATTTTGATTTGCGCATTTGAAAGTATGGTATTTTCTGTTTTCGTGCCTTGTAATTGTTTTTTTTTGCTCTGCCTTGTTCTTGTTTTGTGCTTTTTGGAGTGTTATATTTTTCTATTACTCGTGCCCTGTGTAATTATGTCTCATGTATTTTGGAGCTTTGTTTTTTTTGTTTTTTTTTCCTGATTGTCTGTGTTTTGGTTTCCTCATGGTTTTTTGTCTGTGGTTGATCCTCTCCTTCTGGATCTGCCCCGTCCGCCCGCCCTGGTGGGGGTGGGGGTGGGGGGCTTGGGTGTCAATGGGCGTTCAGAGCCCGCCCTCGGGGGGAGGTACTGTCATGGTCCAAGCGCCGATTTCGTCCGCGCTCGGGCTATACATCATCTCTGCCGGCTTTGACAGTAGTGTCTACCTTCTGGCTCCCCGAGTTCTTATTGTGACAGCGCTCGGAGGGGCTTCCTGCTGTCAAAGCCTAACAGCTGTGCTGCATTTACGGCTTGTTAGCGGCCGGCATTTATACGGGCGCTGACAGCAGTACAATGCAGCAGTCTCTCCTAACATCGTCGATCATTTCTTTGTGCCAGACATTGAGCGAGCGGTTCTCGTCTCAGACGTCATCCTTTCCATGTTCCTGGTCTAGACCGTAAGTAGCTGGGTGTAGCCTTACGGTCCCATGTGTCTTGTATAGTGTGTTTTTGCCCACAGTGACTCATTGCTTTGTATTTGTGTCTTGTGTTCGTGTATTAAAACATCATTGTAAAACTCACTGGTGACTTTGGCATCTTATGGTGGCTCGCGAGGGCCACCGCGTGACACAAAGTCCGCTTTTGACTGAGTTATGTAATTCAGTATAGCTGCCGCGCCATTATGCAAATTAGATGTGTAAAATCACTCCTATCTGAGACTTTGGATCATATTTTACATCTTTCTAATTGACAGTAAGCCATTATCTCTGACCACTTTCAAGTTATAGCCTTGGAAATCTGAACTATTTTATTGACAAAACATATTTACCACTCTTGACCACTAGGGGTTATGTCACAATTCGGTGACAGTCACATTCAAAGCCTAAACATCACTATACAAAATGGCGGATTCACTATATAGTACACTATATGGACAACGAGTGAATGTTTCAAACACAGCAAGAAAGGGAGCAGTTCAGATGGATCGCTGATTAGGTCCTCTCAGGTGTAAAGCAATTAGGCCATCAACCTGTGCAGTAAAACAGAAGGGAGGGGGGGAAAGAGCAAATAGTGCCTTGGTTGGGCACTTAACATAAATACAAAAAACAGGAATTTTCAAACAAGAGAAACTTGTGGATTACCACAAAACCCAATTTCAGTGAAGTTGGGAGGCTGTGTAGTAAAAACAGAATGCAATGATTTAAAAATCCTTTTCATCCTATATTCAATGAAATGCACGACAAAAACAAGATAATGTTCAAACTGATAAACTTTGCTTTGTTGCAAGTATTCCCAGGATCCCAGAGCTATGTTGTCCGGGGCAATTTGCCTCTGGTAGGGTCACCCAAGATAAACTGGTCCTGGGTGAAGGACCAGACAAAGAACGATCCAAAAGACTCTCATGATGAATGTCAGAACAAGGATTCAGTGTACCCCGTCTGGTATGGGGTTACTGAGGTCCCACCCTGGAGCAAGGCCTGGTGGAGGGGCTTGATGGCTAGTGCCTGGTGGCCAGGATTCTGCCCATGGGACCCGGCTGGGCTCAGCGTTACATGGGTCCACCCTCCAGTGGGCTCACCACCTGCAGGAGGGACCATGGGGGTCCGGTGCTGTGTGGATCAAGTGGTGGTCGAAGGTAGAGACCTTGGCGGTCTGATCCCAGGCTTCCTAAACTGGCTTTTGGGATGTGGAATGTCACCTCTCTGGTGGGGAAGGAGCCTGAGCTGGTGCAAGTGGTTGAGAGATACCAGCTAGATATAGTCGGCCTCACCTCAACACACAGCTATGGTTCCAGAACCCGTCTCCTGAAGAGGGGCTGGAGCTTGGCCTATTCTGGAGTTGCCCCTGGCAAGAGACGACAAGCAGGGGTGAGTATTCTTGTATCCCCCCACCTTGCTGCCTCTATATTGGAGTTTTCCCCAGTGGATGAAAGGGTTGTTTGCCTGCACCTTCGGGTTGGGAAACAGGTCCTGACCATCATTTGTGCCTATGCGCAAAATGATGGTTCAGAGTACCCACCCTTTTTGGAGTTTCTGACTGGGGTGCTGGAGGGTGGTCCTCTTTGAGACTCCACTGTCCTACTAAGAGACTTCAACACACACGTGGGCAATGACAGTGAAACTTGGAGGAGGGTGATTGGGAGGAACGGCCTGTCTGATCTGAACCAGAGTGGTGTTCAATTATTGGACTTCTGTGCTAACCACAGTTTGTCCATAATGAACACCATGTTCAAGCATAAGGATGTCTGTCCATATGTGCACCTGGCACCAGGACACCCTAGGTTGCAGGTCAATAATCGATTTTGTCATCATGTCTTCAGACCTGCGACCGTATGTCTTGGACACCCGGGTAAAGAGAGGTGCAGAGCTGTCAACTGATCACCACCTGGTGGTGAGTTGGATCCGATGGCAGGGGAGGAAGCCATTCAGACCTGGTAGACCAAAACATATAGTGAAAGTGTGCTGGGAACGTCTGGCTGAGGCCTCTGTCCAGGAGGTCTTCAACTCCAACCTCTGGAAGAACTTCGACCACATTCTGAGGGAGTCTGAAGACATGGAGTCTGAATGTGCCATGTTCTCCACCTCCATTGTTGAAGCGGCTGCCCAGAGATGTGGCTGCAAGGTCATCGGTGCATCTCGTGGTGGCAACCCCCAAACCAAGTGGTGGACATCAGTGGTGAGGGGGGCCATAAAGCTGAAGATGGAGTCCTATCAAACTTGGTTGGCTTGTGGGACTCCCGAAGCAGCTGAGATGTACCGGCAGGCCAAGCGGAGTGCAGCTCTGGTGGTTGCTGAAGCAAAAACTCGGGAGTGGGAAGAGCTCGGCTAGGCCATGGAACAAGACTTTCAGTCAGCCTCAAAGAGATTCTGGTAAATGGTCCGGTGGCTCAGGAGGGGGAAGGAGCTCCCTGTCCACACTGTGTATGGTGCGGATGGAGCATTGCTGACTTCAACTAGGGATATCATCGGGCGGTGGAAGGAATACTTTGAGGAGCTCCTCAATCCCACTGACACGCCTTCCACAGAGGAAGCAGGGCTTGTGGATGAGGGGAACGACTCGCCCATCACAGGGGCTGAAGTTGCCAAGGTGGTTAAAAAGCTCCTTGGTTGCCGGGCCCCAGGGTGGACGAGATTTGCCCTGAGTACCTCAAGGCCCTGGATGTTGTAGGGCTGTCATGGTTGACATGCCTCTGCAACGTTGCCTGGAGGTCGGGGACAGTGCCTTTGGCATGGTAAACTGGGGTGGTGGTTCCTCTCTTCAAGAAAGAGGACCGGAGGGTGTGCTCTAACTTTAGAGGGATCACACTCCTCAGCCTCGCTGGGAAGGTCTATGCCAAGGTACTGGAGAGGAGAATCCAGCCGTTGGTCGAACCTTGGATTCAAGAGGAACAATGTAGTTTTCGTCCTGGCCATGGCACATGGGACCAACTCTTTACCCTCTCGAGAATCCTCAAGGGTTTGTGGAAGTTTGCCCAACCAGTTTGCATGCGTTTTGTGGACTTGGAGAAGGCATTTGCACTGTGTCCCTCATTGTTTTTTGTGGGGGGTGCTTCGGGAGTATGGTGTATCGGGCTTGTTGTTACGAGCTATCCGGTCTCTATACGACCGTTGTGAGAGTTTGGTTCATATTGCCAACACTCAGTCAGACTCATTCCAAGTGAGAGTTGGGCTCCACCATGGCTGCCCTTTGTCACCAAGGCACAGCCAGAGAATTGAGGGTGTCATGCTTGGTGACCACAGGATCTCATCTCTGTTGTTTGCAGATGATGTTGTGCTGCTGGCTTCGTCCAGCAATGACCTACAGGTCTTACTGGGATGGTTTGCCACTGAGTGTGAAGCGACTTGGATGAGAATCAACACCTCCAAGTCCAAGTCCATGGTCCTCAGCCAGAAAAAGGTGGATTGTCCTCTCTGGGTTGGGGACAGGCTCCTGTCCCAAGTGGAGGAGTTTAAGTATCTTGGGGTCTTATTCACGAGTGAGGAGAGAATGGAGCAAGAGACTGACAGACGGATCAGAGCTGCATCTGCAGTGATGCGGACGTTGTACCAGTCCATTGTAGGGAAGAGGGAGCTAAGCTCTTAGGCAAAGCTGTCAATTTACTGGTCAGTCTACAGTCCTACCCTCACCTATGGTCATGAGCTTTGGGTAATGACCAAAAGAATGACACTAGAGGTACAAGCAGCTGAAATGAGCTTTCTTTGTAGGATTACTGGACTCACCCTCAGAGATAGGGTGAGGAGCTCAGTCATCCAGAAGAGGCTCAGAGTGGAACCGCTGCTCCTCCACATTGAAAGGAGCCAGCTGAGGTGGATTGGGCATCTGATCAGGATGCCTCCTGGACGCCTCCCACTTGAGGTGTTTCGGGCATGTCCCACTGGGAGGAGACCCCATGGCAGACCCAGGACCTGCTGGAGAGACTATGTCTCCCAGCTGGTCTAGGAATGCCTTGGTATCCCCTCTGAAGAGCTGGAGCAGGAGGCTGGGGAGAGGGAAGTCTGAGCTTCTCTGCTTGAGCTGCTACTTCTGTGACCCGGACCTCTGGAAAAGCGGCAGAAGATGGATGGATGGATGCATGTTGATTCCTGCAACATGTTCCTAAAAAGCTGGGACAGGGGCAACAAAAAACTGGGAAAGTTGAGGAATTCTCAAAAAAACATTTGTGGAACATTTCGCAGGAGAACAGGTTAACTGGAAACAGCTGAGTGTCATGATTGGGTATAAAAGGAGCATCCCCTAAAGGCTCAGTTGTTCACAAGCAAGGTTGGGACGAGGCTCACCACTGTATGAACAACTGTGTGGGCAAATAGTCCAACAGTTTAAAAACAACATTTCTGAGCAAACAACTGCAAGGAATTTAGGAATTTCATCATCTGCAGTCCATAATATCATCAAAAGAGTCAGAGAACCCGAAGAAATTTCTGCATGTAAGCGACAAGGCTGAAATCCAACATACAGTGCCTGTGACCTTCGATCCCTCAGGAAGCACTGCATTAAAAACCAACATCATTGTGTAGAGGATATTACCACATGGGTGCCATGATCTGGACACCATGTCCACGCTTTTTGTTGCTTTTGAACCATTTGCACCATTATTGTCTCCCTGTTGTCATTTACATTATTTATGTCCCCTGTTTTCCAGCACCAGCTTTTACCTTTGAATGTTTCCCTTACCTTTAGCCACTCACGTATGTTTCTGTTCAGCCTCTGATTAGTTCCAGCTGTTTTGTGTTTGGTAATTACTATTTGCCTTTATTTATTTATTTTTTCTTTTCTCCTTTTCCTATCAAGCAGCTAGGTGAGCAGAAGAGAAATCAGCTACCCTTATTGTGCCAAACAGATTTACTTTGCCAAAAGGAGCTTTATACAGTACATATATATGTACTGTATATTGCTATAAACTCATGTTGTAATAACTTTTAATACTTTATTTAAATTGTTTTACCCATGAAGGACCCGACCGGGGGGGTAGGAGGGGTGGGGAGGGGGGAAGAAAAAGGAGAGGAACAGACAAAGACAGACTAACACAACTGAAACAAACAGAAGACAGACTTCTACTGAAAAGGTCTCAACACGAGTCTGGTATGTGCACCTGTCAAGGAAGAGACATAAGTGTGTGTGCATACGTGTGCGTGTGTATGACAGTGCATGCAAAATAAGTGTGTGCATGTGAGTGGTTTGCCAGGAAACATACAATGAGGGTGGCTGGTCACAGCAAGCAGGACAACAACACCAATCCCCACAGAGCACAAATGTCCCGAGGCCAACAAGCCCCAGGACAGCCAAGCAACCGCCCCAGGAAGGACAACTGATGGCCGACGCAGTGGATCCATGCCCCCAAACCACCACCACCACCACCACCCCCCGCCAGCAGGGTCAACGCCAGCCCCCGGGTCCCAGGCGCCATGAGGCCAGTGCCCCCATCCCCTGGGCCAGAGACCAGTCCACACCCCCCTCGCGACCCCCCCCAGACCCCCCTACCAGCAGGCCCGTCCCCACCCCAGCGCTTGTTTTTATTAGTTGTCCTCTCCTGTTCCCTGGTTCTGAAACATTGTGTGTCGTTTGTCGTGGGACGGGTTGCCCCTCCGGCACCTGTTCCTTGCTCATCATTTAGTTAAAGCCAGGTTTATGTGTTTGTTTGACAGCTCAGTCTGTCTTCTTATTTTCTTCATCCTGTGTTGTGGAATAAATCCTTTTGTGTTCTACACTGTACCTGCCTTAAGTAGTCAATTTGCTGTCTGATGGAGGTAGCCCATGACAGAATGTTCCAGCAAAAAGAAGACTACTGGCACGGATACCTTCATTCTGAAGGAGGATGAAAGTTGGACGGTCCAAACCATCAAGGAGTTTGTCTCCAATGCCCGGGCTTTATCATCTCCAGAGGCAGCTCTCAATTTTCTGGCCGGCACAACTGAGTGTTTTGAAGCGAACCCCAGCCTGCGCTGCTGCCCCGGACTGTTTGGTCGGTTCCTCTCCATCTTCATCCTGCGAAGGACATTCTCTGGACTGGTAAGACTTTTTCCACATTTTTTTAAAGATAAGATAAGCCTTTATTAGTCCCACAATGGGGAAATTCCATTTTGAGCCTGTGTTGATGGTGAAACGTTGGGTTCTCTTGTCTTCTTCACGGAAGCCTGTGCCAACAATTATGCGTCCCCTGGCTTTCACAATTGAGCCTGTGCTGACGCTTAAGCATCCCCCGGCTCTCACAACCTCCATCCCTCGCCACTCTCCAGTTCCAGCACCTTGGAAGCTTGTGCCGATGGTAAAACATCCCCTGGCTTCTACAATATCCACACACCTCTCCTCCGCTCCAGTTCCAGCTCCTCGGCGCTTCTCAGCACCTCTTCACCAGGCGATCACCACAGCCACCAGGAGGGATTCATCTGGTTCTCCAGTGGCAGTTTCAACAGCAGCGGCAGCCTCAGCAACAACAGAGCTAGTGAGAAGTCTTGCCTTGTGCCCAGTGAGGAGCATCAACAGTGGCTGCTGCTGAGGCTCCTCACTTTTTGTTTTTCCTGCGCTGTGGGGGACCCAGACAGTACACTCTCTACTCAGACTGAAAGGCACAGGAGAAGACGCTGAAAAGCTGTGAAACTGATATGCAAGACAGACAGTGGTTTTCTCCGTAAGACTGCATGATAATATGCATTCTCCTCTGGGCTGCATAATAATGCACTGACAGGCTGGGTAACAAAGGGAGTTGTTATTGTGAATGTATGTATTGTGATGTGAACCCCCCAGGTCGCAAGGTGAGTTTGTATGGTATAAAAGAGAGATGCCAGCGACCTGGGTGAGTTCTTCTTGTTGACTGATGATAGAGAGAGTAATAAAGTCTGCTCTGCTTCAGCTCACTGCCTCGCCTGCATTCCTCTCTCTACACCGCCACCATTCACCTGCCATCATCTGCTTCTCCCCTCTCCTCTCTCCTGAGCTCATCGTCTGGGTTTTGGCCAGCTTCCTCCACATCATCTGCTGCTCCATCAGCTTCTCTGCTCCGGAGCTCCTCAGCTGCTGTTCCGCTAGCTCATCAGCTCCTGAGCTCCTGTACTGCTGCCACGGCTTCTCCTGCTCAGCCTTGGATTGCCTTACCCACAGTTGTGCTTCAGATCACCTCATCCACTGCTCCTACAGTGTCTCCTCTGGTCATCATGTCACCAACAGCTTTGCCAGAGACTCTCATCCCAGCAGCAGTGGACCAGGAGTTAAGGCAAGTGTTTTTTTCTTTTATTTTTAACATCCATTTTTGAAAAAGACCTGCTTAACTCCTGGTGGTGGGACCCAAGTGCAGTTCCCATTTGCCTCAAGATCCTCTCCATTGGTCTCTGCTGCTGACAATTATTGTGTGGACCTGACACCAATATGTGATTTTTCCTCAACATCTGAGGTGACTGCATCGGGGATGGAGTTCCATCCAGATGATGACTTCATTGTCATCATCTGGGTTCACTGTTCGCCAGCCTTCATCGACCAAGCAGTACACTCCACCTTCGTCATCCGAGCTGCACATTCCACCTTCGTCATCAGAGCAGTCCGCTCCATCGTGGCCATCTGATGCCCTATTTTTCTTCATCTTATGGACCATGGACTTTGGTAGGCCACCTGACACGTCATGCTCCTCAGTCTGGTGGCCCATGCACTTTGGTAGGCCATTCGACGCGTGATGTTCTTCCGTCTGCCTCCTGCCTGTGTACAATTCCCTGGTACACAGACAACCTCCTGTTACCCACACAGTGAAAATATGGTCTGAGGAGGTGGAGGACGTTCTGAAGGACTGTTTTGAATCCACTGTGTGGGAGCAGCTTTGTGATCCACATGGTGAGGCCATCGACGGACTCACACACACCATCACAGACTACATCAACTTCTGTGTGGACAACACCGTACCCACCAAGACCATACAGTGTTTCTCAAACAACAAAACCCTCAATCAACCCTGAGATAAAGTCACTGCTGAAGGAGAAGAAAAGGATCTTCAGGTTGGGAAACAAGAAGGAGCTGAAGTTTGTACAGAGGGAGCTAAGGGGGAAGATCAGAGAGTGGAAGGACAGCTACAGGAAGAAGATGGAGGACAAGCTGCAGCAGAATGACGGCAGCGGTGTCTGGAGAGGCCTCAAAACCATCTCTGGGCACCAGAATACCTCCTCCCAGACCATGGGGGATAGGGAGTGGGTGAACAACCTGAACCTGTTCTTTAACAGGTTTGAGCAACTGCCCTCTTCTTTTCCTGCCCACCAACCATGGCTGCCTCCACCTTCATCTAGTCCCGCTGTCCATGAACCCCACAACTCCCCCTCATACATCCCCCGCTATTTTCCCCCCACAGACCCAACAACCCCCCACCCCTTCCCAGCACACAGCTCCCCTGCTCCAGTCTGTCCCTCACTAAGACCCAGTGAGAGCTGAGCTGAAGAAGGTCAAGGCAAGGAAGGCTGCAGGTCCGGACGGCATCAGCTCGAGGGTCCTCAAGTCCTGTGCAGACCAGCTGTGCGGGATCATGGAGCACATCTTCGGTCTGAGCCTGAAGCTGGGGAGGGTACCACTGCTGTGGAAAACATGCTGTGTGGTAGCCGTACCAAAGACCCCGCACCCCAAGAACCCGAACAGCTATAGACGAGTGGCCCTTACATCACACCTAATAAAGACCCTGGAAAGGCTGCTTCTTGCCCACCTCCACACCCTGGTGGGACCAGTGATGGATCGACTTTAGTTTGCCTACCAGCATGGCATCGGGGTGGAGGATGCAGTGACTTTCCTCCTACATCGTTCCCTGTCCCACCTGGAGAAGCCTGGGAGCACTGTGAGGATCATGTTCTTTGATTTCTCCAGTGCTTTCAAGACCATCCAACCAGTGATCCTGAGGGACAAGCTGCTGTGTGCAGGGGTGGACCAGCACCTGTCATTGTGGGTCCATTGTAATGCTTTTTATTCCATTTAGCTGCAGTGCACCTACACTGTGTATATAACTGTGTACATATGTACAGTGGTGTGAAAAAGTGTTTGCCCCCTTCCTGATTTTTCATTTTTTTTGTATGTTTGTCACACTTAAATATTTCAGATAATCAAATAAATTTAAATACTAGACAAAGATAACACAAGTAAACACAAAATGCAATTTTTAAATAAAGGTGTTTATTGTTAAGGGGAAAAAAATCCAAATCTACATGGCCCTGTGTGAAAAAGTGATTGCCAAACCCTGTTAAAACATACAGTAAATTAACTGTGGTTTATCACATCTTTGGCAAGCTGACTTCAATTTCTCTAGCCACACCCAGGCCTGATTACTGCCACACCTGTTCTCAATCAAGAAACCACTTAAACAGGACCTGCCTGACAAAGTGAAGTAGACCAAAAGATCCTCAAAAGCTAGACATCATGTTGCAATCCAAAGAAATTCAGGAACAAATGAGAAACAAAGCAATCAGAGAAGGCAAGGACAGCTTCAGGAAGAAGATGGAGGACAAGCTGCAACAGAGCGACATCAGCGGGGTCTGGAAAAACCTCAAAACCATCTCTGGGCTCCAGAATACCTCCTCCCAGGCCACAGAGGGCAGGGAGTGGGCAAACAATCTAAACCTGTTTTTTAATAGGTTTGACCAACCGCCCTCCCCCCCGACTGCACACCAACCACTGTTGCCTCTAAAGTCATCAAGACCTGCTGTCCACACCCCACTCCACCAACACCCCCCCACTCCCAGCACACAGCCCCCCAACCTGACCCTCACTAAGACCCAGGTGAGGACGGAGCTGAGGAAGATCAAGGCGAGGAAGGCCTCGGGACCGGACGGCATCAGCGCGAAGCTCCTCAAGTCCTGTGCAGACCAGCTGTGTGGGATTGTGGAGCATATCTTCAACCTGAGCCTGAAGCTGGGGAGGGTACCACAGTTGTGGAAAACATCTTGTGTGGTACCTGTACCAAAGACCTCCCACCCCAAAGACCTGAACAGCTACAGACCAGTGGCCCTGACGTCTCACCTGATGAAGACCCTGGAGAGACTGCTCCTTGCTCATCTCCGCCCCCTGGTGGGGCCAGCGATGGATCCACTCCAGTTCGCCTACCAGCATGGCATTGGGGTGGAGGATGCAGTGATCTTCCTCCTTCACCGTTCCCTGTCCCACCTGGAGAAGAACGGGAATGCAATGAGAATCATGTTCTTTGACTTCTACAGTGCTTTCAACACCATCCAACCGATGATCCTGAAGGACAAGCTGCTGTGCGCAGGGGTGGACCAGCACCTGTCATCATGGATCCTGGACTACCTCACTAACCGGCCACAGTTTGTGAGAACCCGGGATTGTGTGTCCGACACGATCATTGGCAGCACGGGGGCCCCGCAGGGAACGGTTTTGGCTCCCTTCCTGTTCACCCTTTATACTGCGGACTTCTCACACAACACAACACACTGCTATCTACAGAAGTTCTCTGACGACTCTGTGATTGTTGGCCTCATCTCCAACGGAGATGAAGCTGAGTACAGAGGACTTATCTAGGACTTCGTGGACTGGTGCCATCGAAACTACCTCCAGATCAACGTGAGGAAAACTAAGGAGCTGGTGGTAGACTTCCGCAGGCAAGGACAACCCCTCACAGCACCAGTGAACATCCAGGGAACAGACATTGAGATGGTGACATCCTAGACGTACCTGGGTGTTCATCTGAACAATAAACTAGACTGGTCACACAATACCGACGCACTCTACAAGAAGGGACGGCGCAGGCTGTTCCTACTGAGGAGACTCGGGTCTTTTGGTGTACAAGGGGCGCTGCTGAAGACATTCTATGACACGGTGGTGGCATCAGCCATCACTTTTGGAGTGGTCTACATCATCCTAGGTGCGCAACCGAGAGGTTTCGCAGGTCCTTCCTACCTACGGCTGTCAGACTGTATAACCTAAGCAGGGCTGCTCACAGAGATAGCAAAAAAACGTGACGACCTAATAGTATTGAATGCAAAAGACGCAACAGACTTACACAAATGGTCCCCTCCAGTATACAACTAGGACAATATCAGTCGCTATCGAGGGTGACAATATGTATGGGTACATATTCATACTATGTAGGGTAACTGAATAGGCGGATATGCTGTTTAGTCCATCTAGCTACAATGTGACGCACTGTGTATATACTGTATATACACTACCGTTCAAAAGTTTGGGGTCACTTAGAAATTTCCTTATTTTTGAAAGAAAAGCACTTTTTTTCAATGAAGATAACTTTAAACTAATCAAAAATACACTCTATACATTGCTAATGTTGTAAATGACTATTCTAGCTGCAAATGTCTGGTTTTTGGCGCAATATCTACATAGGTGTATAGAGGCCCATTTCCAGCAACTATCACTCCAGTGTTCTAATGGTACAATGTGTTTGCTCATTGTGTCAGAAGGCTAATGGATGATTAGAAAACCCTTGTGCAATCATGTTAGGTCTGCAATGCTGTAATTGCTGCAAATGGAGGATTCTTTGACGAAAGCAAAGTTTGAAGGAAAAAATTATTATTTCAAATACAAATCATTATTTCTAACCTTGTCAATGTCTTTACTATATTTTCTATTCATTTTACAACTCATGGTGGTAAATAAGTGTGACTTTTCATGGAAAACACAAAATAATTGTCTGGGTGACCCCAAACTTTTGAACGGTAGTGTATATATTTATATATTTATGAGTACATACGTATGCAGATTCACTGCTCTTATTTTCTTATCTTCTAAATCATTGATCTGAGTGTTGGTATCCCTGTGCTGTTGCAATCCTGGAATTTCCCCATTGTGGGACTAATAAAGGCTTATCTTATCTTATCTTAATTGAGATCTATCAGTCTGGAAAAGGTTATAAAGCCATTTCTAAAGCTTTGGAACTCCTGCGAACCACAATGAGAGCCGTTATCGGACTAATCCAAGAGGTTACAAAAGACCCCACAACATCCAAAGAACTGCAGGCCTCACTTGCCTCAGTTAAGGTCAGTGTTCATGACTCCACCATATGAAAGAGACTGGGCAAAAATGGCCTGCATGGCAGAGTTCCAAGACAAAAAGCATTGCTGAGCAAAAAGAACATAAAGGCTTATCTCAGTTTTGCCAGAAAACATCTTAATGATCCCCAAGACTTGTGGGAAAATATTCTGTGTACTGATGAGACAAAAGTTGAACTTTTTGGAAGGTGCGTGTCCCATTACATCCGGCGTAAAAGTAACACTACATTTCAGAAAAGGAACATCATACCAACAGTAAAATATGGTGGTGGTAGTGTGATGGTCTGGGGCTGTTTTGCTGCTTCAGGACCTGGAAGACTTGCTGTGGTAAATGGAACCATGAATTCTGCTGTCTACCAAAAATCCTGAAGGAGGATGTCTGGCCATCTGTTCATGACCTCAAGCTGAAGCTCACTTGGATTCTGCAGCAGGACAATGATCCAAAACACACCAGCAAGTTCACCTCTGAACAACTTAAGAAAAACAAAATGAAGACTTTGGAGTGGCCTAGTCAAAGTCCTGACCTGATTCCGATTGAGATGCTGTGGCATGGCCTTAATAAGGTGGTTCATGCTCGAACACCCTCCAGTGTGGCTGAATACAACAGTTCTGCAAAGATGAGTGGGCCAAAATTCCTCCACAGCACTGTAAAAGACTCATTGCCAGTTATCGCAAACGCTTGATTGCAGTTGTTGCTGCTAAGGGTGGCCCAACCAGTTATTAGGTTTAGGGGGCAATCACTTTTTCACACAGGGCCATGTAGGTTTGGATCTTTTTTCCCTTTAATAATAAACACCTTCATTTAAAAATTGCATTTTGTGTTTACTTGTGTTATCTTTGTCTAAAATTTAAATTTGTTTCATGATCTAACTAACTAACTAACTAACCTGCACTTATATAGCGCTTTTCTAGTCACAAAGACCACTCAAAGCGCTTTCATTAATACTAACCCTCTATTCTAAGGGCCTATAGGAAACAAATATCTAGGGACAATTTAGAACAGCCAATTAACCTAACATCTGAAACATTTGGTCAAAAATGGTCAAAAATGGTGCACAGGTACTTATACTCCTCAACTAGCTCCACTGGATTTCAATGGATGATGGTGGTGACTGCTGCAGCCAGGTCCCTCTGCTTGTTGGAAAAGGTCACCACCATCTCCTTGGTTTTGCTGATGTCCAGTTCCAGATATGAGCTGTCACACCAGTCCACAAATTCTTACAGAACCTTGAGTCTGTTTTGAGTGGATGTATGCTGGTTGAAGCAGTCCTTGCGGAGTAATTCCTCTTGAAAATTGTCCGTGTTTATGGTGTGATGAATCAGTTGTCCCAGCTGTATTAGATAGTATCTGGTGTAGACGAGCCGCGGATCATCAGAAAGGTTGTTTCCAGCAGCAAACACAAACTCCCAGCCAAGCAGCCATTGCAGGTAATGTAGTTACCCATAAAATTGTCCATATAAAACCATGAATATCCATACCAGAGTATACTGTATTCCAAGTAGGAATGGTGGTCCAGAGTCACAGTGAGGGTGAACAAAGTAAATAAAGCTGCCCCGTGAGCATGACTAGGGAAGTTACCGCTCCGTGCATAAAGTGGTACAAAAGTTTATAAAGAAGGGTATAAGAAGACTTAAAAAATCTCACATGTTAAAGGTCAAAGACAGCATGTGCAAAATCTGCAGGACAAACAGAGAATGATTGCAAAGAACAATAAAAAATGATAAAAACGAATAATGTTGCTCCACTAGCCGACTGGTCGACTGCACAAGCAGCGGCCCGGAACAGTAATACATGCGTAATCCATTGAAACTGTGTGGAGCATTATGAAGCATCCCTGACAACGGAGACTCTGGACCTTTGAGCAACTCAAGATATACATCAAGGAAGAATGGGAAAGAATTCCACCTACAAAGCTTCGACAGTTAGTGTCCTCAGTTCCTAAACGCTTATTGAGTGTTGTTAGAAGGAAAGGTGATGAAACACAGAGGTAAACATGACCCTGTCCCAGCTTTGTTGGAACGTGTTTCAGGAATCAAATTCAAAATGAGTGAATATTTGCAACAAAACAATAAAGTTTATCAGTTTGAACAATAAATATCTTGTCTTTGTAGTGGATTTTATTTAATACACTTCTATCTATAAAAAAATACTGTAATTCCTCAGTTTGGGATCAATAAAGTACATCTATCTATCTAGTACATCTACATAGGTTCATTAGCATTTGCTGTCATATCTGGACATGGTCTCCAACCTTGTCCACGCTTTTGGTTTAGTTTTGGATTCAGTCTTTGGTTATTTAGCTATGTTCTGTTTCCATTTCTTGTCTGGTTTTGGTCCTGTATGCCCATCTCTTATGTTGGAAGTTTCCTATAGCCTCCTGCACATACTGTATGTTTATCCTTAATTAGTTCCAGCAGATTATTTCCCCTCATCATTGTATGTGTATACATATCCCTCTCCATCTGTAGTTCCTTGTTGCATCATAAACATGTGTTATGTGCCATCAACCTCATCCTGTTCTAGCCTAGTCTGTTATCTCCCCGGCAGTGGTACATCCATCCATCCATCTTCTTCCGCTTAATCCTTTTCGGGTCGCACGGGGGGGGGGGGGGGCCTATCCTAGCATCTTTGGGCGAGAGGCAGGCTCCACCCTGGACAGATCGCTAGTCCATCGCAGGGCCAACACAGAGAGACAGACAACCATTCACTCTCACAGTCACACCTAAGGACAATTTAGAATCCCCAGTTTGATGCCAGTTAACCTAACGTGCATGTTTTTGGTATGTGGGAGGAAACCGGAGAAATCCCAGAGTAAACCCACGCAGACATGGGGAGAACATGCAAACTCCACACAGATTACTGTTGGTCGGGGGCTGGGATCAAACCCAGGATCCCCTGACCAAGGGTGAGTTGCTGTGCTGCCGCAGTGCTAACCACTCCGCCACCGCGCTGCCCTAACATGACATTTGCAAATCATTGTATTTTGTTTTTAAGATAAGATAAGATAAGATAAGATAAGATAAGATAAGCCTTTATTAGTCCCACAACGGGGAAATTCCAGGATTGCAACAGCACAGGGATAGCAACACTCAGAGCAGTAATTTAGAAGATAAGAAAATTAGAGCAGTGAATATACATACTGTATGTACACATAAATATATAAATGGTAAATGGCATTCACTTATATAGTGCTTTTATTCTCTCTTGATGACCAAAGCGCTTTACAGATCCTGCTATCCACCCATTCACACACACATTCACACACTGATGGTGGCATATACTGTATATATATATATACTGTATATATACAGTATATATATATATATATATATATATATATACACACAGTGCGGAGCATTGTAGCTAGATGGAATAAACAGCATAACAGTCTATTTAGTTACCCCATATAGTATGAATATGTACCCATACATATTGTCACCCTCCGTAGTGACTGATATTGTCCTAGTTGTATACTGGAGGGGACCATTTGTGTAAGTCTGTTGCGTCTTTTGCATTCAATACTATTAGGTCGTCACATTTTTTTGCTATCTTTGCGCGCAGTCCTGCTTAGGTTATAAAGTCTGACAGCCGTAGGCAGGAAGGACCTGCGAAACCTCTGTTGTGCACCTAGGATGATGTAGCCTGCTGCTAAATGAGCTTATATTTATGTTTTACACAATGTCCCAACTTCACTGGGATTGAGGGTTGTATAATATAAAAAAAATTGTGATGTTTGTTAATTTTCACAGTAAAACGTTAGTTTATATGAAAATGCAGTCTAGGCTTTCCTGCTCTGCACCCTAACCCAGAGGCGAAGCCCACACTTCATGTGAAATCAGAATGTTCGCCATGTGATCTTGTGTGGCTTAGCTTGTGATGGGTAATAAGTCACTGACTGATCATCCAGCCATCCCCATCACCTTGTGTCAGTTTCATCCCCACTGTGCTGTTCTCCAGTATAACAGAGTCATGTGCTTCCTCGGCAAAAACATTTAGAATCTTATATATAAATAAAATATAGAACGATTTTGTGAAAACTGAGATTAGAATAAAACAAACTATTTACACAACTGGTCTGGACTCATAAATGTTGGTAGTACCTGGACTAATCATGTCAGGTCAGGCACTGGCTTGCTTGCTACTGGATAACCATGAAAACCGGTACTACCTGTCTCATGGGTCGGGCCGTCGGTGACTCAACTGGCAACCCCGCCCTTCCAAGGGTGTGGAGGGTGAAACTGGGCATCCTGGCAGAACTAAAAACAATATCTGTCACAGGTCTGTGGTGGACCACTCCCAGTTACACTGGGTGAGACCGGACATCCTGGCAGATAAACACATCTGTCGCAAGGTCTGTGGTAGACTTTTGCCAGTCGGTGCATCGTGACATGCACTACACAAAGAGCAGAGATAAACAAACCTATCATCTGGTCAGTTACTGCAACAGATACTGGAGTCAGTTTGTCTTGTCCTTGCCACTGATAATACCTCTATCTGCCAAGAATGTGCCGCTAGTCCAGCAAAAGCTAGCAGTACTCAAATACTTTGCAAGCAGTTTCATGAAATGGTCAGTCAGAAAGCAACTTATACCGGCTCGGATGTCGCCCGGGTTGACAGGGTCAGGAATTCCTGACAGCAGAAGGTGAAGGACAGAGAAGGCAGAGGACAGAGATCAGATCCCTCCTGCAATCTGATCAGACCTAAATAAAACAGTCATTGTTGCCCCCAACAGACTGCTATGATGATGATGATGATGACCTGGACTAAACTTCAAGATACGAACAGACTGATGACTCCTACAAGTTGATGAAAATTGATCATACATCATGTTTATGTACAAATCTGTTAGTACCAATGGTTCTTCCATGAGGGCCAATGTTTGTGTGATTTAAGCTTCATAAATGAGGAAATTTGTCAGAAAGAAACCTTGACATTTTTGAGAAACAAAAAACACAAATTGCCAGGAAAGAAGTTGCTCGTTATAAATTTCCTCATATTATTATGAAACAACTCTTCCTGCCTGTAGGAGTGGGTGTATACTGTTTTATTAATTAATAAAATTTGGTGTGTGCTGTGTTAAAGGTGAGGCTGGACTACGCTAACCCCATCCTAGCCTGGCTGACGCAGGATCAGCACTACGGCCAAGGGATCTTCTCCATCCAGGTACAAAAACCTCCAAATAGCCTTTAAACGCTCTTTTGTCCTCCTCGTATCGTTAACATTTTTGACATCCCACAGGATATCGTCCTGACTCTGGAGGCACTGACAGAGTACAGAGTCCTAGCCTCTCGCTCTGCCCTGGACCAGGAAATTTCCATCCGTTACCAAAAGAAAGGATCCCTGGGAACCTTCCATCTGACGCAGAGCCGCCCCGTGGCCAGGCCCGTTATGGTGAGATGGCTGATTTCAGGAACAACGGAAACAGAGAGAAAGAAGCTTTGTCTTCATCTTTTCTTTATCTCTTCCATGTTTGTCTTCATAAACAGGTAACCAAGAATGATGATGTCATTGTCAGCACGGGTTACGGGAAAGGCGTGTCCAACGTGAAAGTGGGTGTGGTCTAAATTCTGAGAGGATGGGGCCTAAGTCCTGATTTTGTCCCTCTAAATGTCCTCTTGTGTTCCAGATTAAGACAGTTTTCTATCAGACGATGGCGTCCACGCAGAGCCGCTGTAACTTTGATCTCACTGTGGAGGTGGTTGGCGCCGGCGTCAGTGAGTATTAAGCACAAGTTATGCACCCGCATCAACACGATGCAGCTACAATGGCATTGATGCAGCGTCGACACAGCAGCGACATGCGTTCCTATTGCGTTGCCCGACATGCATCTTTCCAGAGAAGGAGAGGTGCACGCTGGCAACGCAGGCCATAAGAGCTGTGATTGGTCCACTTAGTCTCCTCTTTCACGTTTCCTGGATCTCGCTGCTGCTCTGCTCTGCTTGTTCACGGTATCACAACTTCCAAGGGGAGTCGGTTAAACAACAGTCCAAATTCAAAAGAATATTGAGCTAGTAAGCACAGACAGAACATTTTGTGGCTCATCATAACCCCAGTAATTAAACAGATTGTCAATTAACGGTAGCGGTGGTGGTTGCACGCACCATTTTCTCACACTTCTCTTTTTGGGAAGAGGTGGTACAGTGATTAGCACTGTTGTGTAACAGCTAGAAGGTTCCAGGTTCGACTCCACAGGCTGGCAAGGGTGGGAACCTTTCTGTGTGGAGTTTGCCTGTTCTCCCTGTGCTGTGTGGGTTTACTCCGGGTGCTCCGGTTTCCTCCCACAATCCAAAGACATGCATGTTAGGTTAATTGGTGATTCTAAATTGCCTGCAGGTATCCATCTCTGATAGGCCCTCAGAATACTGGGTTAGTACTAGTGAAACTCTGAGTGGTCTTTGAGACTAGAAAAGCACTATATGCTGTAAGTACAGGTCCTTATCCCTTTTTCTCTGTGCAGCAATTGTATTAAAAGTTGCTTTTTCTTAACATTTTTTAGTTTCAACACCATCAAAATCTGCTCTTGTCTATCGCTATTTCATAAAGAAAAACACACAACCAACACAAATCACTACACACATTGGTTGAAACCCATTTTGGTAATGGAACAAAGCATTTCACCCAACACACAAGAAAAAACTGCCAATCACTGTGTTTGCGACAGATGTCGGTAATGCCGTTGATGTGATACAGGTGCATAAATCCAGCTTTAATGTTCAAATGGTTAAATTTTTACTTTAAAATAGTAAAGAAATGTTTAAATTGTTCCTCTGGATTGCAAGCTTATTGTGGTGTAGGGATTTGAGTGCCCTAATGATCCCAGGAGCTATGCTATCGGGTCAGCTGGTCCCTGGTGGGATCTCTCAAGGGAAATTAGTCCTTGGTGAATGATCAGCCTGAGCCCTCTGTCCATGAGGTGTTTGACTACCTCGTCCAGAAGAATTTTGACTAAAATTTTGACTAGACCATGTTCTTCACTTCCATTGTTGAATCAGCAGCCACAGCCCGCAGCTGTAGCTGCAAGGAACCAAATAATGGAACCAAATCATGGATCTTCTAAATCCGATGGACCCATCTTTCATAGTGGAAGCAGAGTCTGAGGGCAACAGGGATGACTCACAACATCACTGAGGTTGTTAAGTGGCTGAACTCTTCGGAGGCAGGACCCCAGGGGTGGATGAGATTTTCCATGAGTATCTCAAGGCCCTGGATGTTGTGGGGCTGTCCTGGTTGACACATCTCTACAACATTGCGTAGAGGTCGAGGACAGTGTCTCTTACATGGCTAACTGTGGTGGTGGTTCTCCTCCTTCAGGAGGGGAACCAGAGGGTGTGTTCCAACTTCAGAGCGATCACATTCTTCAGCCTCCCTGGGAATATTTATGTCAGGGTACTGGATAGGAGAGTCTGGCCATTGGTCAAACCTTGGATTCTGGAGGAACAATGTGGTTGTTGTCCTGGTCATGAAACACTGGACCAACTCTGTACCTTCTCAAGGATCCTCAAGGGTTCTTAGTAGTTTGTCCAACCAGTCCATATGTGTTTTATGGACTTGGAGAAGACATTAGACTGAATACCTTGTGGTTTCGTGTGTGTGTGTGTGTGTGTGTGTGTGGTGGGGGTGTTCAGCAATATGGGATATCAGGCTGGTTGCTACGAACTATCCAGTCTACCTGACCATTGTGAGAGCTTGGTTCATATTCCAAACAGTCGGTCAAACTCATTACCAGTGAGAGTTGACTCTGCCAGGGCTGTACTTTGTCACTGATCATGTTCATAATTTTTATGGACAAGATTTCTAGGCACCACAAAGGCATAGAAGATCTCACAGTTTGTGATCTTGTGTCTGCAGTTTGCAGATGATGTGAACCTGTAGGCTTTATTGAGAAATGACCTTCAGGTCTTATTGGAGCAGTTTGCTACTGACTGTGAAGCATGAGAATCAGCACCTCCAAGTCTCAGAACATGGTCCTCGGCCAGAAAAGGGTAAATTGCCACTCTGGGTTGGGGACAAGCTCCTGCCCCAAGTGGAAGTATGTCTGGGTCTTATTATGAGTGAGGGGAGAATGGAGCAGGAGAGTGAAAGATGGATAGGAGCAGCATCTGCTGTGATGCAGACATTGTACCGGTCCAGGGTGATGGAGATGGAGCTGAGCTCTAAAGCAAAGCTGTCGATTTACTGGTCAATCTATGTATGTTCCTACCCTCACCTATGGTCATGAGCTTCTTGTAATGACCGAAACAATGAAATCATGGATATAAAGAGCTGAAATGAGCTTTCTCCATAGGATCACTGGACTCACCCTTAGAGATAGGGTGAAGAGCTCAGTCATCCAGGAGAGGCTCAGAGTAGAACCGCTGCTCCTCCACATCAAAAGTGAGCCGGTTGTGGTGGTTTGGGCATCTGATCAGGATGCCTTGTGGACACCTCCCATTTGAGTTGTTTTGGGCATGTCCCACTGGGAGGAGACCCAGAAGCAGACCCAAGACATGCTGGAGAAACTATGTCTCCCAGATGGTCTGCAAACATCTTGGTATCTTTCCTGAAAAGCTGGAGCAGGTTACCGAGAAGAAGGAAGTCTGGGCTTTTCTGCTTGGACTGCTACCTCCACAACCCAGACCTCTGGATAAGAGAGAGAAGATGGATGGATGGATGGATGGTTGTGTGACATTAATAATAATAATCAATTTTTCTTCAGATCCTGCTCTTAGATCTCCTCACCTGGTTGCCTGTGCACAGTAAGAACATTTGTGCAGATTATCAAATGATAAACCAGTTGATCATCAGCTAATGAACTGAGCTCTAACAATGTTTCAGGTACAAACCTCCCCCTAACGAAGTCTTCACTGAGTCCTCCCTGACCGTGATGGAGATCCAGATCCCCACTGGAGTGGAGGCCATTCTGGAGGACCTGAGACAGGTGAGCCCGTTCTGACCGGATAAGAACAAGTTCTAATTGGGCCATTCTAGAGACCCATTACCATAACAGTAAAAGCTATGAGGAAATAATACACAAAGTCATAAGGAAGAAGTGATAGTCCGTTACTGAGTAGATAGATAGATAGATAGATAGATAGATAGATAGATAGATAGATAGATAGATAGATAGATAGATAGATACTTTATTTCAAACAAAAAAGCAAAAAAAAAGTCACTTGTGACTTTTTTACCCCTCAGCCTCTAAAAGCTGAAGATATATTGTCCCCACTCTGCCAGATTCAAGATTCAAGATTACTTTATTGCCATTCAGCACTACAGCAAATGAGCGGTGTAGAATGAAATTATGTTGCAGTCGGTCCCAATAAAAACATAGACAATAAAAACACAAAAACACCTCTAGCAACAGAATATCTAACACATTTTGAAAAGCTTATCAACAGATAAAAACAGATAAAAACAGATAAAAAAACAGATAAAAACTATTTATTATTTATTTATTTAGCGAATGCAAAGTCCTCAAGCCAAGCAGTTGCCTCCTGGTTTGCTGTATGGAGGGTGTGTAATCCTCCTTCCAGCCTTTGGAGCGGGCAAGCCTCTATGATGTGTTCCATTGTTTGCTCCTCTCCACATGCGCACAGTGGGCTAGGGCTACTGCCCCATCTGTGAAGGCTGGCCAAGCAAGGGCCATGTCCAGTCCTGAAGCGATTGAGTGTAGACCACTGTCTCCTTGGGAGGTTGGTGCCCGGGACCTGTTGGTTGGGGTTTGTCACCAGGTGTTTGTTTGGGACCTCCTTGGTCTCCCATTCCTCTTGCCAAGCTGTCTGGATGGTGAAGTCAGCTGGGGAGGGCAAAAACTATTGCACCTCATCAACTAAAAAACAGATCTATATTAAAAACAGAAACTCTACCAGAACAATATTGCCCTACCCCAAATGATTGATTTTACTATTGTGCAAGTTCAGCAGTCTGATTGCAGTAGGAAAAAAGCTGTCTCTGAAACATCCAGACCTGCACCTCTGACTGTGATAGCATCTGCCTGAGGGCAGCAGGGAGAACACACTGTGACTGGGATGAGTTGGGTCCCTGATCATTCTATTTGCCAATGAAAAGCAGTGCTGTTGAACCAGGTCCTCAATAGATGGCAGAGTGACCCTTATAGTTCTTTCTGCTGACCTCACCACCCTCTTCAGTGTCAGGAGCCGAGCCGGCTTGGCTTCCCCCGGCTCGGCCCTGATCTCTGTGTGGGCTTTGGAACCATTATGTATGTGCATGTTATGTATTCTTTGCTGTTCCATATTCTTAGCCACTGCCTGACCGGCAGCTGTTAGACAGCCGCTGTGACCTACTTTCTGTGGCACTGCTGACAGTCTGCCAGTCCGCCCCCCCCCCTTATTTCCATCAGCTGTTCCCAGTCCCATTAATCATCTTTCCCACGCCTCGCCCAAGTATTCCCAATTTATTATGTCAGCGGTGTTTGTACTTAAGCAGCTCTTTGCTAGTCAAACACCGCTGGACCATTGTACGTGTTCACTCAGTTGTTCTTCGCCATGTGACCGCCACGTCAGGTAAAGGATCGTTATGTTTGTGCTCACTGGTGAACTTGGACAACTCGGACTGTTCCTGCATGGTGAGTAAGAGCTGTCTGCTTTTCTGTTTGTAGTTGTGCTGCTATGCTTGTCTGTAGCATTTCCCCTTGCACCTCAATTGCTACGCTTAGGCGCTGTTGCCCAGCTCTTCTCCCGTACCAGTCGAGTGTCCTGGAGAACTCTAAGTTTAATCCGAGCTGTCCTGTCTGTTTTTGTGGCCACGGTGCACAGTGGTCTGCCCACTGCATGCAATTTGTGTAAGCCATTTTGCACACAACTGTTACATTTCTTTAAGTCTTTATTTTTGAACTGTCTGGATATTAATAAATGTGTGTGTGGTGTACCCTGCGCTTAAATCCTCATTCCTCCTTCTCTTCCTCCGTGCGCTGTGGAGAAGCGCACGAGGAAGTTTATGACATTCAGAGCTTTTATTTTTTTATCTGAGGCACTGCTGTTCTCGTGCCAGAGAGAGCTGCAGTTTGTCAGCACACTCTCAATGGTTCCGCTATAGAAGGTGGTAAGGATAGATGGATTTTGGTGAGCCCTCTTCAGCCTCCTCAAGAAGTGCAAGCGTTGGTGTGCTTTTTTGATGAGCGAGATGTGCACGGACCAGGTCAAAGTATCAGACACATGAACCCCCAGAAAGTTTATGTTCTGCACCTTCTCCGCTGCTGTGTTGTTGATTAATACAGGGGTGTGCACAGGCCGTCTCCTCCTGAAGTCGACTACCAGTTTCTTGGTTTTTTTAACGTTCAGGAGCAAGTTGTTATTTCTACACCAGTCTGTGAAGGGGTCCACCTCCTTCCTGTAGTTCCTCTCGTCATTCTTCTGAATAAGACCCACCACTGTTATGTCATCTGCATACTTTATGATGCGATTTGTACTGAATTTGGCACAACAGTCATGTGTCATCAAAGTGTAGAGTAGTGGGCTTAAAACACACCCCTGAGGTGAACCAGTACTTAATGTGGCTGATCTGTTGCTCCCTACACGCACAAATTGGGATCTGTCTGTGAGAAAATCAAGGATCCAGCTCTGAAGGGGTGTATTCATACTCAGAGGGCCCAGTTTGTTTGCCAGATGCTGAGGAATTATGGAATTAAAAGCCGAACTAAAGACAACAAACAGCATCCGGACCCATGTATTCTTTTCCTCCAGGTGTTCTAAACACAGGTGCAGTGCAGCGGATATTGCATCCAGGGACGTTGGACTAGGAGGGGTAAAGGGTATTGTGTACCCAGGGCCCACTAGGGGAGGGGGCCCTCAAAAAGCCTGGAATGAAAAGTCTTTTTTGTGTTGCATTTTTAAATTTCTGATTAATAATGTCATAATGAAATTCACCCTGACTGAATGAAGTGGTTGAGAGACTGAATTTTTCATTAACAATAATTGTGGATATTCTCTGAGGCCCCAGCACCCCTTTAAAAATGGTGCAAAATGGTTCAGTCCACTCCTGCACGGCTGGACCAGCTGGTTTATTTAATTTAGTTACTTTAGGCTGGTCCCCGGCAGCCAGTGGAACGGGAGGAGAGAAAACAGTCATGTCTTTCCTCAAGAAATTTAAATCAGGATATCAAAGAAGAAAAGAAAGAAAAGAGAAGGAGAGAAAAGATTCAAGATTCAAAGATTTTATTTCTCAATACTACTATATGTACAGAACATATAGGAGAATTGAAATGTTTCTGTCTCTTCAGTGGTGTCTGCCATATAAAAAAGGAATAAGGCATAAGGAATAAAACAACAACAGCAGTCTGTGTACAATAATGGTACCTGTAGTGCAAATAAAGATAAAAGATAAAACCCAGCACTCCTATATACAGAAAAGGTAGAGCAGTAATACTCATAGTTGCAAGTTCAATGTGGTAGTGTAGGTGCAGACAGTGACAGACTGGACTTCACATGATCAGTATTGCAGTAATAGAGAGCAGCAGGTATGGCATTTGTGCAAATGGTTGCAGTAAAGTGCAGAGACATTCAGCAGCAGATGTGTTACTGTTGGTGTGCCAGTCTTTCTGTCCCAGCAGCTGAGGTAGTTATTGTGCGGGTGAGTGCGTTATGGTCCGGGGGGGGGGGGGGGGGGTGGACAGAGTTCAGGGTCATGATGGCCTGATGAGCAAAGCTGTTTAGCAGTCTTGTGGAGCGGGCCCGGAGGCTCCGGTACCTTTTTCCCCGAGGGCAGGGGGCTGAAGAGAGAGTGTGATGGGTGGGAGGTGTCGCCTGCAATGTTGATGGCTCTGAGGGTGAGGCTGGTGTGGTAGATGCCCGAGGAAGGGGGGGGGGGCAAGGGGCACTGATGATCTTGCTAGCTGCTTTCACTATGGGTTGTAGAGTCTTCCGGCAGGAGGTGGTGCAGCTTCAATACCACACGGTGATGCAGCTGCTGAGGATCCTCTCAACAGTGGCTCGGTAGAATGAGTACATGATGGGGGGTCGGACTTGTGCTGTCCTCAGTTTGCGGCTGAAATAGAGGTGAGTTTAGCAGCTGTGGCGCAGGTGTAGTGTGGCCGACTTCTGATCGGAGGGTCAAGGGTTCGATTCCCACTCTGTCTGCAGTCTGCATGTCGAAGTGTCCTTGAGCAAGACACTGAACCCCCAGTTGCTCCTGATGGGTCAGGACGGTGCCATGTATGGCAGCTCTGCTGCCATCAGTATGTGAATGTGTGCATCAATGGGTGGATAGCAGGATCTGTAAAGCGTTTTGGTCATAAAAGCGCTATATAAGTGAATATCATTTACCATTCTTGGCCAGTGATGTGGTGTTGTTGGACCAGGAGGGGTCCTCAGAGATGTGCACCCCCAGGAACTTGGTGCTGTTCACCCTCTCCACAGCTGCTCCATCGATGATCAGAAAGAGATGCTGTGTGTTTCCCCTTCTGAAATCGACAATAATCTCCTTGGTTTTTCCCACGTTCAGGTAGAGATTATTGTCTTTACACCACTGGACCAGTTGGCTCACCTCATTACTGTAGTTGGTCTCCTCATTGTTGGTGATGAGACCCACCACCGTCGTGTCATCTGCAAACCTGATGATGTGGTTGGTGCTGTAGGCTGGTACACAGTTATGGGTCAGCAGGGTGAAGAGCAGCAGGCTGAGTACGCACCCTTGTGGGGCTCCTGTGCTCAGGGGCCCCACAGAGAAGAGAAGGGAGGCAGCTTCTCACCAGTTTCTTTGAGAAGAGAGGTCAGCAACACACCTGAATTAATACACGGTTTAAGCTAATATCAGCAGCAGCTGTCTCAGAGTGAAGCAGCACATTAGTGCAAAAGGTTAGGGTGTGGCAACCTGGGGAGTGCATAATGGTTTACCACCTTAGACAGAAACAAAGGACGTGAAGTTAACCTTTTGTGTGTGAGAAGTTTCTAGATGCCCTAGTAAGATAACAGGGAGGTGTCAAGGATGAATGGACTGACTGCAGTCGGGGGAGATTATCTTTTGTGTGTGAGAAGAGTCTAGAAGGATGTCATGCTATTTAAGGGAAGAGTTCCTACTTGTATGCCATTCTGTCTATGCTCCTTGTGTGAGTCGTGTAATAAACCGCTTGAACCAAATCAGCCTGATTTTTTACATGCTCCACACTGGTGACCCAAGACGAATCATGGAATACGACAGAAGATCACCGGAGCCAACCTCGACTGGAACCCCCAGCTTCGCGTGCGCTGTAGCGATCAAACTACCTGATTTTTGGCAGCACAACCCGCGCTCCTGGTTCCACCTAATCGAGGCGCAGTTCGCCCTCCGAGGGATATCGGCGGATGATACGAAATTCTACTATGTGGTCGCAGCACTCGATGCCAGCACGGCTCAGCACATCGAGAGCCTGCTCGATCAGCCACCAGCCGACAGCAAATGTGACGCGCTGAAGGCTGCCCTCATCCAGCTATATACGCTCTCGGATGGTGAGAGAGCAGAGAGGCTTCTGACGCTGACCGAGTTGGGAGACGGTTTGGCCGTGGACATGATGGAGAAGATGCTGAGGTTAAAGGGCACGGACGACGACCACTTCATCTTCACCCACATTTTCCTCAGGAACCTTCCGACAGCGGCGAGAGCGGCCCTGGCCAATTCGTCGTTGCTGGCCAAACGGGACTATCGTGCGCTAGCCCGAGAGGCAGACTGGATCATCGTCGCCACCAAGGCTTTCGTGACCATTGCAGCAGTGACGGAGCCCAGCACGTCGACACGAGGAGGCGAGGAGCCGCCGACGGCAGGAGCAGAACCACCAATGGCAGCAGCAGCGGGGGCCAAGGAACGTGGAGGTGACACGCTTTGCTTCTACCATCGCCGCTTTGCAGAGAGGGCACGCAAATGTATTCCACCGTGCCAGTTCAAGCGCTCTGGAAATGCCAAGACGGGGGGGTCGGTAGCAGCCGCTACCCTCGGGGAGGAGAACAAGCTGCTCTATTTGACGGACGCACGCTCGGGGAGGCATTTCCTCGTGGACACCGGCGCACAGAGGAGTTTCATCCGGCCGACCTACGCTGACCGGCTGGCAGGAACCAGCGGCCCCGAGATGGCAGCAGCAAACGGCTCAGACATTAAGACCTTTGGTGAGAGGACTCTGCTCTTGACTCTACACAGTCATACATTTGAATGGACTTTTGTTGTAGCAGCATTGGATTACCATATACTGGGGGCTGATTTTCTATGTGCACATGGGTTGTTGGTAGATATGGCTAACAGGCGCCTGGTTAATGCACTGTCTTTTGACTCTCTCCCTTGTATAGCTCGAGTGACCCGGCCAACAGCACAAGCCAACGTCACAGCAGCATGCGGTAAGTTCCACACACTGCTCGCTCAGTTCTCAGTACTCACAGTCCTGACGTTTTCAGCAGCTATCGCTAAACATGGGGTGGAGCATTTTATCACCACCACCGGGGCGCCCGTTTTTGCAAGACCTCGGCGCTTGGACGCAGCTAAACTGGCCATAGCGCGCGAGGAGTTCACTAGCCTAGAGAGGTTAGGCGTCATCAGGCGCTCAAACAGCCCATGGGCTTCCCCGCTACACATGGTCCCTAAAGCTGAAGGTTCGTGGCGACCTTGCAGCGATTTCCGCAGGTTAAACAACGCTACAGCGCATGACCACTACCCAGTTCCCAACATTCAGGATTTTTCCGCTCACCTCGCAGGAGCGCGCATTTTTTCTAAGATAGATTTGGTCCATGGTTACCACCAAGTCCCAGTGCGTGCTGAGGACATACCCAAAACAGCGGTAATAACTCTGTTTGGTTTATTTGAGTTCTTGCGCATGCCGTTTGGGCTTAAAGGGGCAGCACAGACGTTCCAACGCATGATGGATGCAGTGCTGCGCGATCTCTCTTTCGTGTTCGTCTACCTGGACGATATCTTGGTAGCCAGCGCGTCCGAAGACGAACACGAAACCCACCTCACGTCGGTTTTCGTAGGTTGGAAGAGCATGGTTTAATAATCAACCCAGCGAAATGTCAGTTTGGGGTGATGGGGATTGATTTTTTAGGGCACCGCGTCTCTCCCGAAGGAGCGGTTCCGTTGCCTGACAAAGTGCGCGCAGTGACAGATTTTCCCCGACCACAAACAGTCAAGGCGCTACAAGAATTTTTGGGAATGGTGAACTTTTATAACCGTTTCCTTCCCCGCGCAGCGCAGCTCATGCAGCCATTGTACGCTGCACTCAAAAAACAGAAACCCGCGAATAAGGTCGAATGGACCCTGGAATGAGAGCAGGCATTCTCGGAAGTTAAAGCAGCCCTGGCAAATCCCGCATTGTTGGCACATCCAGACCCAACGGCCCGCATAGCCCTCACCACTGACACCTCAGATGTGGCCATAGGGGCTGTTGTGGAGCAGCGCGTCGCTGGGGCTTGGCAGCTGCTTGCCTTTTTCAGCAGAACCTTGCGCGACAATGAACATAAATACAGCGCGTTCGACAGAGAGTTGCTGGCTCTCCACCTGGCCATTCGCCATTTCCAGTTCTGGCTGGAAGGGCGCAGTTTTACTGCGTTCGTTGACCATAAGCCACTAACATTCGCGATGGTCAAAGTTTCAGAACCTTGGTCGGGCCGGCAGCAGAGGCAGCTGGCTGCGATCTCAGAGTTTACTACCGATATTCAGCATGTGTCGGGCAAACTGACTGTAGTGGCAGACTGCCTCTCGCGCGCCGTTGTGACCCCGGTCTGTGCAGGGTTGGATTACACAGCCATGGCCGTGGAGCCGGCTAGTGACGCGGACATGCGCGCGCTGCAGTCTGGACCAACAGGGTTAAGGCTGGAGAAGAGGACGCTGCTTAACGGCATTCCCCCCTTAATCTGCGACGTCTCCACGGGTCGCCCACGGCCTGTGGTTCAGGCCGCGTGGCGCCGCCGCGTGTTTGAGTCGGTTCACTCTTTGGCACACCCAGGGGTTCGCGCGTCGGTCAAAATGGTAGGAGAGAAATATGTGTGGCCGGGCCTTCGCAAACAAGTGAAAGGTGGGCGGCAGCCTGCGTGGTGTGCCAACAAGCCAAGGTTCACAGACACACGAAGGCTCCTTTGGAGCCGTTTCGCATCCCGGCTAAGAGGTTTGACCATGTCCACGTGGACCTCGTAGGCCCCCTTCCGCCATCACAGGGGTACACGCATCTCCTGACAATGGTGGACCGCACCACGCGCTGGCCAGAAGCGGTTCCGCTGGCGGCAACCATGGCCGAGGAGGTGGCGCGCACATTTTTAACAGCATGGGTGGCGCGTTTTGGAGTTCCGTCGGACATTACGTCCGACAGAGGCTCTCAATTTGTTTCTGAACTCTGGTCAACCATGGCCCACAGCCTAGGTGTCTCAATTCACCGCACAACCGCGTACAACTCGCAGGCTAATGGGTTATGCGAACGTTTTCATAGGTCGTTAAAAGCGGCTCTGAGGGCTTCACTGACGGATGCAAATTGGGTAGACAGGTTACCATGGGTTTTATTGGGGTTACGTTCTGCGCCTAAAGAGGATCTGGAAGCTTCCCCAGCAGAACTCGTTTTTGCACAACCACTCCGGCTGCCTGGGGAGTTTCTGCCAGATAATCCTGCGCCGGGCAGCTCCCCGTCTCAGCTGCTGCAGCGTTGCATAGACTCAAGCACGCTGCCGGGCCCTGCCCACCACAGTTTTCCGTGCGTTTTTGTGCCTAAAGCTTTGAAAAACGCGGAGTTCGTGTTTGTCAGACACGACGCCCACCGCCCCCCACTGCGCCCACCTTATGATGGACCGTTTAGAGTGCTGGAAACAGGGGATAAGCATTTTTTGCTAGATTTGGGGGGTAGGAGGGAGAAAATTGGCATAGACAGACTCAAACCTGCTTTCATTGTGGCTGACGAGCAAGTGCTGTTGGCGAGGACCCCTCGGCGTGGAAGACCCCCACGGGGCGCTTCCCAGAGAAAAGATTCTCCAGAACACCCACACGGACAGTCAAAAAGTTTTCACCCCCAGACATCAGCCCCCCAGCACGGCAGCGCCACGGAGGCAGCGAATCCTGGCTACAGCAGATATGGCAGAAGACTGAAGCCCAAGCAGCATGCGGACTGATGATGATGGTTCTATCACAGCATGTGGACTGTTACCCTTTTGTCTTATCTAAGTTGCTGGGGGGGGGGGGTGGCAACCTGGGGAGTGCATAATGGTTTACCACCTTAGACAGGAACAAAGGACGTGAAGTTAACCTTTTGTGTGTGAGAAGTTTCTAGATGCCCTAATAAGATAACAGGGAGGTGTCAAGAATGAATGGACTGACTGCAGTCGGGGGAGATTATCTTTCTGTGTGAGAAGAGTCTAGACGGGGATTATCTTTTGTGTGTGAGAAGAGTCTAGACGGGGATTATCTTTTGTGGTGTGAGAAGAGTCTAGAAGGATGTCTTGTTATTTAAGGGAAGAGTGCCTACTTGTATGCCATTCTGTCTATGCTCCTTGTGTGAGGCGTGTAATAAACCGCTTGAACCAAATCAGCCTCATTTTTTACACGCTCCACAAGTGCTTTATTTTGACAGCAGAGATTAATAATTACCATCATAAATTCATCAGCATCAGAGTTTTTACCAGTACACCATCATTTGACCAGATGGGTCAGACCTCAAGGTAAAACAATCAACTTTGTACTGGTATTTTAGCACTTCCTCTGTGAGTGATCCTGACAGGATTCTTTCCATTGAAAAACAAGCAAAAAACTTGGACTTCGACGACCTTATCACTTTTTTTTGCAAACATGATGAACCCATCAGAAGGCGTTTACTGGAGAATAAATTCCAACACCATTTTCCCAGAATTTTTTGTTCCAACACATTTCCAACAGTAGCTAATGACCTTTTTCTGCAAATAATAATAAAAATGAGTGAATTCTGACCATTTGACTTTTATTATACTGTCAATTAGACATTTTTTCAATATAGATGTTAAACTAAGATCATATTTATAATCTTTGTCTTATATTGTTTTTATACCGTGAGGAAAAATGTGCAGGAGAGATATTGTTCAAGTGAGCATGGGGGCCCACTAAGATGGTTTGCACATAGGGTCCAGAATTTTGTGCTATGCCCCTGATTGCATCCTCAGTGGAACAATTTGGGCGGTATGCAAATTGAAGTGGATCAAGTGCAGGTGAAAGATGGAAATAATATGATCCTTGACCAGTCTTACAAAGTTTTCATTATTAGGGAAGTGAGTGAGGGATTTTTTTGGCACAGGGATGATGGCTGAGGTTTTATTAGCAGGGTGGAACAGCTGCCTGACACAGAGAGGTGTTGGCAATGTCTGTGAAGACGTGTGAGCTGTTCTGCAAGCTCCTTCAACACACAACCTGTTATTCTGTCAGGACCAGCAGCCTTCTGGGGGTTAGTTTTTCCTGAAAACCTTCAGGACATCAGCTGGGTCAAAGCTCAGCACCTTGTTCATCATGGAGTGGAACGGCCTTCACTGCTGGTGTGTTATTTAGGCATCAAACCTTCCAAAGTAATTACTGAGCTCATTTACAAAATCAGGATTGTCATCACAGAGGAAGGGGGGAAGGTTTGTAATCTGTAACAGACTGAATTTCCCGGCCACAGTCTCCTAGTGTCCCTGTGGTTCTTTAAAGTGCTCCTGGATTTTTTGTCCATAGGTTCGTTTCGCCGCTCTGATTTCTTTGTTCAGATTGGCTCAGGCGGACCTGAGGGCAGTGCGTCACCAGATTTGACGCAAGGTTTCTCGTTCTCAAGCGGGCTTTCACCTCTGCAGTCATCCAGGGTTGACATTCGCCCTGTTTGTCGTGTTCTTTATCACACAGACACCCTCCATGCATTCGCAGATGTAGCCAGAGACAGCAACAGCGTAGTCATTGATGTCTGTCCCCTGATCATTGGTGGCAGCCTCTCTGAACACTGGACCGTTCTGTCCCGTCAGAACAGTCCTGCGGAGCAGCCACAGCTCCCTCTGGCCAGACTCTCACCTGCTAAGTGGAGGGCTCAGATCTGGTGAGCAGAGGTCTGTATGATGGAATTAACATGACAGAAATGTGATCTTGATGAGCCAAGATGGGGGCGTGGCTCTGCTTTAAAGGCTGACTTGACGTTGGTGTAAACATGGTCCAGTGTCTTGGCTCCTCCAGTGTCAAGATCCACATGTTGGAAGAAATGAGGGCGAGCCTTCTTCATGCTTGCTTGATTAAAGTGCCCAGCAACAACTACTCCCTCTGGGTGTGTGGACTGTAAACCACTGATGCAGTCATAGAGAACATCCAGGCGGACTTTGTGTCTGCGTCAGACAGAACATAAACAACGATGAAGAGGATGCTGGAGAATTCACTCTGGTGTAAAAAGGGTGACACCTTTACTGCCAAAAACTCAATGTCCAGAGAGCACTGAGAGAGAGATCGCTTCAAATATGTGCACCAGGCTGTTATTTATAAAAATATGCACACCCCACCCCGCCGCCAGTTTTGATGCTGAGAGAGCTGACCCTGTCAGCACAGAGGATAGTTAGTCCCGCTAAGCTGACAGCTTTGTCCATAATAATAATAATGCATGAGATTTATATAGCGCTTTTATCATGACACTTTTTACAGATACCTTATTCATTCACTCCAGACACACAATGGTAGTGGTAAGCTACTGCTGTAGCCACAGCTGCCCTGGGCAGACTGACAGAAAATGTGGCTGCCAATCTGCGCCAACGGTCTCTCCGCCACCACAACATTTATACACATTCATACCCAGTGTGGTGGACATTGGAGGCAAGGTGGGTAAAGTGTCTTGCCCAGGGACACAACAGCAGGAATCTGGGAGAGCGGGATTCGAACCGCCAACCATCTAGTTATTGGACGACCTGCTGTTGCTGCTGAGCCACTGCCGCCCCTAATGAAATAATGGAGTCGTTCAGCCAGGTCTCAGTAGAAGCAAGTACACAACAGTCTCTTACCTCCTGTGCTGAAACGAGGTCCAGTCAGAGATGGTCAATTGATTTTCCAGAGAGCGGACGTTCACCACCAGCATAGAAGGTAAAGGCATCCTACAGGGGTTAGCCTTTAGCCTAGCACTTGCTCCACCACGAACTCCACGCTTCCGCTTCCGCATACAGCGCCGCCGGTGCCGTCTCCGGCAGGTACTAGATATAGGAGGCCTCGGTGTTGACCAGGCCTCACCCAGTGAGCGAAGTAGTCCAAGATCATTCAGCGTGTTTATGATGCCCAAGTCAATTTCCCTGAATTTTCCTCCTTTCTGCATAGACGGCAAACGTTGACGGTTGCAGACGAGACGTTTAGTGGTGTCTCTGTGGTTGGTGGTGGAGGGGCAGTAGCGACGGTGGCATCGTCATCTACATTGTGAATGCGATAACTGCAGAAAGAAATGATGTGGGACTTTTCAAACTGATACCATAGTTATATCTATGAAGCCTTTGGACAAGTTTGAATTTGGGTCAGTTTTCCCAAAATCTTCTGAATGTGTTCATTACAGAAAGAAATGATGCAGCCTTTTCAAATCAATATTATTGTAACTAATCAATCAATCAATCAACTTTATTTGTAAAGCACTTTAAAAAGCAACACTCGCTGCACAAAGTGCCGTACAACAAGACAAAAGCAAGGAGCAGGACACTAACACAGAAACAATATAAACCAACAAGAAACCACAGTCAATAGAATCAATAAAATAAGGTAGAAAAGTAAGAGAAAGGTAAGGACAGGTAAATAAATAAAAATCCATTTCATTCAATAAAATCAGTGTCTCACACTGGGTCGAAGGCCAGGGAGTAAAAGTGTGTTTTAAGATGAGTTTTAAAAATGGACAGTGAAGACAAATGTTGGACGACTTAGACCCTGACCTCTGACTCTGGGTTTTGGGTCAAAGGTCAAGGCTAGCATTCCCTGTGTCCTGTTATTATAGAACAAGTAAAGCAAAGGTCACCAAACTTTGGACACAGGTTCACCCTGTGACCCCAAACTATCACTATACTTTTGGGATCACAAGGTCAAAGCTCAAGGTCAAAATGCCATATAAACTTCATCTCAGCAACAAAGAAAGAGGCTGAGGAGTACCACTGACAGCCGCCAGTATTTTCTGTTACAGACTGTCTGATCACACAGGTGTAGCAGTCATGACAATGCTCCATAGTTTTGATTGACTCTTTTATCTGAAAACGCGAAATATTTGAAATATCTTACCCTTCTTTATCTGAATGTGCGATCACGTCTTTACTGTGTTTCAGTTCACAGACACGGATCCACCGCTGGTCTCGCACTACGAACTGGATGGGAGCACGGTGGTCGTCCAGATGGAGGCGGTGAGAAACATCCCAGAAAACCTCAGTCCTGATAACGAACCATTTGAACGTGAATCTCTTCACAGTCTGATGATGTCATTAAAGGAAAACTCGTGTTTACAAAGATCACACAGAAAAGTGTTTCCCTAAAGTAAATGTTGTCAAAGAGTGTTTCTACTGAAAATCTGAGTCACATACGTACGTCTACAAACTCCATAGGTCCCTTCCTTTTAGTCGAGCTACATGCTAGCTGGCTGTCTACCTAGCTTGCACTCAGTTGGTGTCTTTGTTTTTCTTTATATTCTCTTTGCCACCTTATAGGCATGTTCAGATGAAATAAGAGGTAGAAGCACGCAGTAAGTCATTGCACAGTATGGGGTGTATCACCTTCAGGGTGTGTAAAAAGGGTGTGCAAAAATTACTTTTGGTCAAAGCATTTGTGCGTCAGTAAAACATGGGGGGGGGGCTGAAAAGTTCATAGTGGTGAAATCTGATCAAACGAGGGTTTTTGTTTCAACGGCAGGGATCTAAGTGCTGCAAACACCGATGGAAGACGTGTGGGCCGAAGGGGAGACGATGTTGACAAATAAACCACATTTGGTCAAATGTGACCACTATGAACTTTTCAGCCCTCCTGTTAGATATTCCCCACATTAACAATGGGCAGCACAGACGTGGGGACCACGCACGGACATGATGTCATCACGCCGTGCCTATATTAGGAGTCTGACGACAGGAGACGTCCTCTTTTGGCACTCCACCTCCATGACAGTAAGGTTAGCTTGTTAGCTTATACGTACACAGCAACACGTGCATCAACTGTTGTACTTGCAATAAAGTTGTTGTTCGGTACAACGCCCGCCTCCGCTGTCCTATTTCCATACGAGGAGAAAATATGGACATTGAGGAGAAAATTTGAGAAGTTTTTCGCAAATCTAGACGCGTTTCTGGAAGAGTATGTCAGCGCTCCCCACTGACGTTTTCAGGTTCCTGGGAAGGCCACCCATCTCGTGGCCTTGTTGGTTTGAGCTGTTTCAGACATGCGTATGTGTCAGATAGGGGCTTAGCTAAACGCTGGTGAGTGTAGTTTACGTGCTGAGCTACGTGTTCACCCTTGGCATAGGGGGACAGCGTGTGTTGGATGCAATGGGCCCGGCGGAGACCTGAAGCAATTGTGTCCGCCTTGTTAGCCAAGCACTTCTCCTGCTCCACAGAACATGATGGCCCAGAGATTTGTGTTTTACCAACATGAACAGCGACCAGATGAGTCAGTCCTACAGTACGTAGCCGCCCTTTGTTGTTTTGGCTAGCACATGCAAGTTTGGACAGGCGGAGGACACGTTGATACGCTCACTGTTGAAGTGGTACGCCGCAAGTCCATTGATACAATACATGTTGCTGGAGGAGACGGACGACCAGATAGTGGAAGACACAGTGAAAAAGCTATGGGTGATGGTGTTGGGGAAGCTGCCCCTCCTATCGGAGTCAGAGGTGATGGAACAGAGTCCCAGCTGGAGATAACGGCCCAAGTAGTATCGCAGCTAACGGATCCGGCCCGCGCTCCACACAGTCAGCGCCGCTGGCACAGATGGTTGCCCCGGCTGCTGAGCCCACCTACCCCACACCTTCTCGGGAGGGCCCCAAGGTAGACACCGCGGGACAGCAGGGCACCACAGCGCAACGACTTAGCAGTAAACTTAGTGTGGGTGACAATGGCTCGAGTCTGCTGCACTCAGACCTGGACACAGCCACTCCCTGCCTTCAACCACATGCTGAACAGAACCCAGCAGAACCGGAGCAACTACAAGAGCTCCAGTCCGCAGCCACACGGCACACACGACATGACATCATCACGCTGTGCCTCTATTAGCAGTCTGACGGCAGGAGTCGTCTTCTTTGACGCTCCACCTCCGTGACAGTAAGAGCCTGTACTAGCTGGTGGTTAGCTTGTCAGAATGTGCACAGCAACACGTGTATCAACTGTTGTACTTGTAATAAAGTTGCCGTTCGGTACAGCGCCTGCCTCTGATGTCCTGTTTCCAGACATAACACCCCCCTCGTAGATTGTGTCACAGTGAGAAGAGCTAAAGAGTAATTAGGCACCCCTGGATAAGGGCTGTGCTATGTGGCAGAAAATTCATGTCACAATATAAGTCATTTTATATCACAATAACAATATATAGCACAATATACATTTTCTGTAAATTCTACAGTTTAGATAATCCTATAAAAAGGACCATCTCTTTTTTTTTACGTGTACCATTTCCCTCATAATTTTGCATTGTTATAGTTTTGTAATGTGTGGTTTGAGACTTGATTCTCATAAATTTCAAGTTTTTTCTTCTAAATCATCATATATGAATAAAAAGTAAACATAAATAAGTTAAATATTTCCTGAACCAGAGGAGGAAAAGCAAAAAAAAAAAAAAAAAACATAAAAAAATGTCTGAAAATGAGAAAAATTGGCCATGGGCTGCCATCTACAGATATAAATAACAGTGGTGTGAAAAAATGATTTCTTGGAAATCATTATTACTGTGGTCCAAAAAATTACTGTGGTTTATCACATCTTTTGCAAAGCTGAGTTCAATTTCTCTAGCCACACTTAGGCCTGATACTGCCACAACCTGTTCTCACTCATGAAATCACTTAATTGGACCTGACTGACAAAGTGAAGTAGACTAAAAGATCCTCAAAAGCTAGACATCATACTGTAATCCAAAGAAATTCAGGAACAAATGAGAAAACAAAGTAATTGAGATCTATCAGTCCTGGAAAAGGTTAAAAAGCCATTTCTAAAGCTTTGGGACTCCAGGGAAACCACAGTGAGAACCATTGACCCACAAATGGCGAAAACATGGAACAGTGGTGAACCTTCCCAGGAGTTGCTGGCCGATCAAAAATTACCCCAAGAGCGCAGTGACGACTCATCCAAGAGGGTCACAAAAGACCCCACGGCAACATCCAAAGAACTGCAGGCCTCACTTGCCTCAGTTAAGGTCAGTGTTCATGACTCCACCATAAAAAAGAGACTGGGCAAAAATGGCCTGCATGGCAGAGTTCCAAAATGAAAATCACTGCTGAGCAAAAAGAACATAAAGTCTCATCTCAGTTTTGCCAGAAAACATCTTGATGATCCCCAAGACTTTTGGGAAAATACTCTGTGGACTGATGAGATAAAAGGTTGAACTTTTTGGAAGGTGTGTGTCCCATTACATTCGGCCTAAAAAGGAACACAGCATTTCAGAAAAGAAACATCATACCAACAGTAAAATATGGTGGTGGTAGTGTGATGGTCTGGGGCTGTTTTGCTGCTTCAGGACCTGGAAAACTTGCTGTGGTAAATGGAACCATGAATTCTGCTGTCTACCAAAAATTCCTGAAGGAGAATGTCCAGCCATCTGTTCATGACCTCAAGCTGAAGCGACACTTGGGTTCTGGAGCGGTACAATGATACCAAAATCACACCAGCAAGTCCACCTCTGAATTCACTTCAATTTAATTCAACTTTATTTATATAGCGCCATTTCACAACAGTCATCTCATAGCACTTTCAACTGTAGGGGAAACCCCCACAGTTGCAGAAAGACCCCAGCAATCAGGCGATCCCCTATGAGCAAGCGCTTGGCAACGGTGGAGAGGAAAAACTCCCTTTTAACAGGAAGAACCCTCCAGCAGAACCAGGCTCAGGGAGGGCCAGTCATCTGCTGCGACTGGCTGGGGGGTGAGGGGATAGAGAAGATGAAAAGAACAGACATGTAGAGAACAAACAACACAATGGGGACTCAATCTATGGGAGAGAACAAACAAAAAAAACAAAATGAAGACTGTGGAGTGGCCTAGTCAAAGTCCTGACCTGATTCCAATTGAGATGCTGTGGCATGACCTTAAAAAGGCGGTTCATGTTCAAAAACCCTCCAATGTGGCTGAATTACAACAATTCTGCAAAGATGAGTGGGGCAAAATTCCTCCATAGTGCTGTAAAAGACTCATTGCAAGTTATTGCAAACGCTTTTTTTTTTTTTTTGTTGTTACTTATTTGTACCCGTAGGTAGATTTGGTTTGCAGTCTGTGACAAGCCACTGGGCTGCTGGTCGCTGCGTGCGCGAGGGCGCCCTAAACTACATGTTTTTGGTATGCGGGAGGAAACCGGAGAAATCCCGGAGTAAACCCACGCAACACGGGAGAACATGCTAACACCACACAGCTCACTGTTGGTCGGGGGCTGGGATCGAACCCACGATCTCATGATCCCCGCGATCCCCCGGCCGAGGGTAAAACTGTGCTGCCTACAGTGCTAAACCACTGCGCCAACCGTGTTGTTGCTGCTAAGAGTGGCCCCAACAAGTTTTAGGTTTAGGGGGCAATCAACTTTTTTCACACAGGGCCATGTAGGTTTGGATTTTTTTTCCCCTTAATAATAAACACTTCATTTAAAAACTGCATTTTGTGTTTACTTACTGAACAGGCTGATCAAAAAAGCTAAGCTCTGTTCTGGGTGTGACGCCTTGACGCAGTGGAGGAGATAGGAGAGAGGAGGGGTGGTGGCTAAGCTGTCATCCCTGCTGGAGTCTGAGTCCCACACCATGCAGGACACCCTGAACGCACTGAGGAGCTCATTTAGCGGTAGGCTGTGTCATCCTTAGTGCATAACGGAGAGGTTCCGCAGATCCTTCCTACCGACGGCTGTCAGACTTTATAACCTAACCAGGGGCTGCTCATAGAGGTCGTATTGAATGTACTAAATGTAACAACTTTGCACAATAAATGGTCCCCTCCAATATACAACTAGGACAATATCAATCATTACTGAGGGTGGCAACAACGCTGTTGATTCAAATACGAATTATACTGTCTGGGTGCATATTCATATTCTGCAGGGTAATTAACAAACCGTAATGCTGTTTATTCCATCTAGCTGCAATGCTCCTGCTCTGTGTATATATCTGTGTACATATGTATATGTTATGTATGGATACACCTGGATGAAGGGTGAGGCAGGATGATGGTTGGCAAACACAGCTTTATTATAGAACTATGTACAGAAGTACAGCACACAGTATGCACCAGCGGTCATCTGGGCTAAGAGGCCACAAGATGGTGGCCTTGCCTTATATATGTGGCGGTGCAGTGACGCAACGGAAACTTGCACGTCACTACCCCACACTTCACAATAAGTTGTCGGAAACCCGACACCACAGTGTATTCATCTACTGCTTTGGCTAACCAGTTCTTATCTTATTAACTATTGCTCTGAGTGCTGCTATCCCTTTGCTGCTGTAATCCTGGAATTCCCCGCTGTGGGACTAATAAAGGCTTACAGTGCATCCGGAAAGTCTTCACTGCGCTTCACTTTTTCCACATTTTGTTATGTTAGCAGCCTTATTCCAAAAGGAATAACAGGAAAAAGATGGCAGCACGCATGGGGACGCTGCGGCCGCTTCAAGGCATCAGTGAGTGTGAGAGTTTTAATCATCCTGTAAAACTTACAACTGTGAGACCTTATTAAACATCAAGGTACTGCACGCTGCAAGAATTGCGGTGCTCGGTTGTGACTTGGACATTTTACGCCAGCATGGAATACTGTCGGAGAGGAGATTCCGCTGGAAGCTACCCGGGAAAGAAGGAGGTTAAGCGGCGTGAACGCAAGCAAAAGCGAGGAAATAGGGCCGGGATTCATGCTAGGCTAAAGGCTAACCCCTCCAGACCAGCAGTATCGTCGCTCCTTCTCTCTAATGTCCGCTCCCTCGACAACAAGCTGGAGAGCTGCGTCTGCTGAGAGAAACCTGGAGAGAGTGGAGGGACTGCTGTGTGCTTGCGTTCACGGAGACATGGTTCCACGACAACATCCCTGACGCGGCCATTCAGCTGGAAGGTACGACATCGTTCCAGGCGGATAGAGAAGCTGCGAGCTCCGGTAAGAGCCGAGGGGGGGCTATGCATCTATATTAACAAGAACTGGTGCGTTAACGCCACGTTAGTATCTAAACACTGTTCTCCGTTGATGGAGTTCCTTATTGTAAACTGTCGGCCATTTTATTTGCCGAGGGAATTCACCAACGTGTTTGTAGCTGCTGGTTACATAACCCCTAGCGCTAATGCTAAAGCTAATGTTAACGAGGCACTCGGAGAGCTGCACGATGCTATTAGTGAAATTCAAACTTCACACCCGGACAGTTTTGTAGTGGTTGCAGGGGATTTTAACCACACCAGCTTAAAGACTGTGCTCCCCAAGTTTAAACAATGTGTGGACTTTAAGACCAGAGGAGAGAATATGTTGGACTTAGTGTACACAAACTTTCCAGATGCTTATAAGGCAACACCTCGCCCCCACCTCGGCCATTCTGACAACATATCCGTGATGCTGGTGCCTGCCTACAAACTTTTACTGAAGCGCAGCAGGCCAGTAGTGAAACAAATCAGGATTTGGCCAGAGAGTGCAACCTCTGCACTGAAAGACTGTTTTCTGCACACAGACTGGGAGGTCTTCAAAATAGCAGCCTCCCAGGAAGACAAGACAGATGTGGAGGAGTATGCTGAAATGGTCACCAGCTACATTGTGAAGTGCACAGAGGATGTCACTATATTGAAGACTACCACTGCACGGAACAACTGTAAGCCCTGGATGACTGCAGAGGTGCGATCGCTGCTCACAGCCACAGATGCAGCCTTCAGAGCGAGGACAAGATCGCCCTCCGCTCAGCCAGGTCTGCACTCTCAAAGGGAATTAAGACAGCGAAGCGCACCTATGCGGAGAAAAATCCAGGGACACCTCTGTGACACAAGGAACACCAAACGGATGTGGCAGGGAGTTCGGGCGCTGACGGATTATAAGTCTAGGCAGGGGGTCGATGATGATGACGCTTCGCTTCCAGACAGCCTCAACAACTTCTTTGCACGTTTTGAAGCATCAAACCCGACAATCAGAGGGAGGGCTGGCCCATTTTCACCACCTGTGGGGCCAGCTATCACCATTCAACACAGCGGACACACGGAGGAACCTAATCAGGGTCAACCCACGTAAAGCTGCAGGTCGGACAACATCCCGGACGTGTGCTCCGAGACTGCACGAGCGAGTTGGCGGATGTCCTGACTGACATTTATAACATCTCCCTGAGTCAGGCCATCGTCCCTAGATGTTTTAAGACCTCTACCATAGTACCGGTGGCAAAGAAACCAGTTGTGTCCTGTCTGAATGACTATCATCCTGTTGCACTGACACCAATTGTGATGAAGTGTTTTGAATGGCTTGTTAAACCACACATCACAGCCTGCCTCCCTGCATCACATGACCCGCTCCAGTTTGCATATTGTTCAAACCACTCCACGGAGGATGCTATAGTCACCACCCTGCACTCTGTCATCACCCACGTGGACCAGAAAGACACCTACGCCAGACTCCTGTACATTGATTTCAGTTCAGCATTCAACACCATTATTCCCCAGAGACTAATGGAGAAATTACTCCTTCTCGGTCTGAACACCGCCACATGTCTCTGGATCCTGGATTTCTTGACCGAGAGACCTCAGTCTGTCCTTGTTGGAAATAGCATCTCCAAAATCTATCATGCTGAGCACCGGATCCCCTCAAGGCTGCATACTCAGTCCACTGTTGTTTACACTTCTAACACATGGACTGTGTATCCAGACACAAGGGGAACCAGATTATTAGGTTTGGCAGACGACACCACAGTGGTGGGATTTATTCAGAGGGATGAGGAATCAATGTACAGGGGAGACGTTAGAGACCTGGAGGGCTGGTGCAGGGAGAACAATCTGGTGCTCAGTGTGGACAAAACGAAGGAGATGATTATCGACTTCCGGCGGTCACAGCCTGAACACGTCCCTCTCAGCATCGTTGGCCATTTAGTGGAGAAAGTGGAGAACATCAAGTTCCTTGGAGTGCAGATCTCACAGGACCTGACCTGGAGCAAGAATTCCTTGGGGATCAGGAAGCGGGCCCAGCAGAGACTGCACTTCTTGAGGAAACTCAAACAGGCCTCTCTCCCTATCTGCATCCTCAGGACCTTCTACAGAGGTGTGGTGGAGAGTGTTCTGACGCACTGCATTGCTACATGGTACTCCAGCTGCAGTATGTCAGACAAAAAAGCCCTGCAGAGGATAGTCAAGGGGGCTGAGAGGGTAATTGGAGTCTCCCTCCCCTCTGTCCAAAGAACTTTTTCAGAACCGTTGTAGGAGCAGGGCACTGAACATTGTCAAGGGACCGTTCTCACCCTCTGCATAAACACTTTGAACTTCTGCCATCTGACAAACGATTCCGGAGCATCAGAGGCAGAACCACCAGAATGATTAACAGCTTCCTTCCACATGCTGTTAGGATGCTGAACAGTTGACCCGGAATCTCTCATCACACTACTGCACCTATGGACATTATGTGCATTATTTGAATATTATAGTTCTGGTATAGTTTTTCAAGTACGTCTCAGGGATGTGTGAAATGGCTGGTGTTGGGGTGGGGGGTGAGTGTGTGTGTGTGAGTGTGTCTTAAATTATGTTCTTTTTACTTTATATGGATGCCGAGAGAAATGCAATTTCATCTTGCCTGCACTACAGTTGTATGTATAGCAATATGACAATAAAGGTTGATTTGATTTGAATTAAACTAATTTTTCCCTCAGAATTCTACACACAATAGTACATAATGACAATGTGAAAAGTTTTTGAGATTTCTGCAAATTTCCATCCATCCATCCATCCATCATCTTCTTTCGGGTTGGGGGGGGGGGGGCTGGAGCCTATCCCAGCATCTTTGGGAGAGAGTCAGGGTCCACCCTGGACGATCACCAGTCATCGCAGGGCCAACACAGAGAGACAGACAACCATTCACTCTCACAGTCACACCTAAGGACAATTTAGAATCCCCAGTTTGATGCCAATTAACCTAACTTGCATGTTTTTGGCATGTGGGAGTAAAATGGGGAGAACATGCAAACTCCACCACAAATCACTGTTGGTCGGGGGCTGGGATTGAACCCCGGATCCCCCGGCCAAGGGTGAGTTGCTGTGCTGCCGCAGTGCTAAACCACTCTGCCACCGCACTGCCCTTTTTCTTTTGCAAATTTCTTAAAAATAAAAAAACTAAAAAAAAAAAAATCACATGTACATCAGTATTCACAGCTTTGCCACGAAGCTCAAAATTGAGCTCAGCTGCATCCTCTTCCCACTGATCATCCTTGAGATGTTTCTACAGCTTAACTGAGTCCACCTGTGGTAAATTCAGTTGATTGGACATGATTTGGAAAGGCACACACCTGTCTATAGAAGGTCCCAAAGTTGACAGTGCATGTCAGAGAACAAACCAAGCATGAAGTCAAAGGAATTGTCTGTAGACCTCTGAGACAGGATTGTCTCATGGTACAAATCTGGGGAAGGGTTCAGAAAAATTTCTGCTGCTTTGAAGGTCCCAATGAGCACAGTGGCCTCCATCAATCCATAAATGGAAGAAGTTCAGAACCACCAGGACTCTTCCTAGAGCTGGCCGGCTATTTAAATTGAGTGATCGGGGAGAAGGGCCTTAGTCAGGGAGGTGACCAAGAACCCGATGGTCATTGTCAGAGCTCCAGTGTTCCTCTGTGGAGAGAGGAGAACCTTCCAGAAGGACAACCGTCTCTGCAGCAATCCACCAATCAGGCCTGTATGGTAGAATCGCCAGACAGAAGCCACTCCTTAGTAAAAAGGCACATGGCAGCCCACCTGGAGTTTGCCATAAGGCACCTGAAGGACTCTCAGACCACGAGAAACAAAATTCTCTGGTCTGATGAGACAAAGATTGAAGTATTTGGCATGAATGCCAGGAGTCATGTTTTGGAGGAAACCAGGCACCGCTCATAACCATGCCAATGGTGGTGGTATGGGGTCCCATGCTGTGGTATTCATCTCAGACTGGAAGGAAGGGAGATGCAGTTAATTTCCTCTGACGGAAGAGCATGGGGATAAGGGACTGGGGGACAAAAGGGATTGTGATGCGAGAATGAACTGTGATGCAGGACCTCAGGCAGCAGAGCCGTGTGAGTGTGGTAATATAAAAGAGAGCCCCTGCTACAAGAATGTTAATGTTCTTCTCGATTCTGAGAGATGCGAGAGAGGGAATAAAGTTCATCTGCTCTGAATGATTGGCCTGGTCATCTCCTCTCTCCACAGTGGCAGCATCATGCTGTGGGGATGTTTATTCAGCAGCAGGAACTGGGAGACTAGTCAGAATAGAGGAAAAGATGACTGCAGCAATGTACAGAGACATCCTGGATGAAAACCTGCTCCAGAGCGCTCTTGACCTCACACTGGGGCGACGGTTCATCTTTCAGCAGGACAACAACCCTAAGCACACAGCCAAGATATCAAAGGAGTGGCTTCAGGACAACTCTGTGAATGTCCTTGAGTGGCCCAGCCAGAGCCCAGACTTGAATCCGATTGAAACATCTCTGGAGAGATCTGAAAAATGGCTGTGCAATGACGCTTCCCATCCAACCTGCTGGAGCTTGAGAGGTGCTGCAAAGAGGAATGGGCCAAACTGCCCAAAGATAGGTGTGCCAAGCTTGTGGCATCATATTCAGAAAGACTTGAGGCCTGTAATTGCTGCCAAAGGTGCATCAACCAAGTATTGAACAAAGGCTGTGAATACTGATGTAGCATGTGATTTCTTAGTTTTTATTTTTAATAAATTCGCAAAATCTCAAAAAAGCTTTTTTCACGTTGGTCATTATAGGGTATTATGTGTAGAATTTTGAAGAAAAAAATGACTTTAATCCCTTTTTGGAATAAGGCTGTAACATTAACAAAATGTGGAAAAAGTGAAGCACTGGGAAGACTTTCGGGATGAACTGTATCTCATCTTACTTGTGTTATCTTTTGTGTAATATCTAAATTTGTTTGATCTGAAATATTACGTGTGACAAACATACAAAAAAATGAGTACTCAGGAAGGGAGAAAACACTTTTTCACACCACTGCAGCTGTTAGTTTAAATCAGTGAACACTTCAGTGTCGACCTGCAGCCGTTCTGGCCTGATTTAACCTGTTTGCTTCTTAGGAAAAATGTTTCAGATTGGTCATGATCTGAACCTAAAAGACACTAAAGGTAATGCAATAACATACATGTGATGACCTCTAACTTTATTCATTAAACTACTTGACTAATTAAAATGATTAGAAATCAAATAAATTACATTAAGAGCCAACCTGCTCCTTCGACCCTTTTTAATGTATTTATTATTTATTTTGCATGTATGTGCCACCATCATGCTCTTTTGCAGCTTTAATACATTTTTTTCAGCCAAAACTAAGAAACTCAGCAGCAATTTAAATCAAAGAAACGATGGTCTGATACGGTTTTCCAGTTTAGCACAACTTAGCATGTGTCATTTAGCATTTTATTGACATAATTTCTGGACCCAGGGGACTGAAGACAGACTCGAGGAGATACAATTATCCTTTTATTATAACCCAGATGTCTTGTGAGTGAATGCGTGTATGTGCAGTGTTGTGTGAAGTGCTGGTCTCGTGCCGGAGCTGAGCAGGTCTCCGTTCTGCCTGGCAACCCTAAGGAGACAAAGCAGAGGTGTTAGCGCTGCACCAGTGCGGAGAGTGTAATAAAGACTGCCACTTACTTTGCAGGTGGCGACGCTGCGCTTCAGTTTGCCCTGCGGGCGACTGCCAAGGGGAGAGTGTCCAGCTTTGTGCCGGGAAGTGGGGAAGTTACTCTGATGCCGGGGAGGAGCTGAGCCACCGCCGGGGAGAGAGGATCCGCCGCCTGGGAGGTCCACCTGTGCACAGGGGAAAGGAGTTTGACAAGGTGAGTTAAGTTTAGGCTTACGTGCTCCAACGTGTTGCTCTTGACCAAAAGTTGAGCCAAGTTGTGGCTGAGGACGTAAGACATGTCTTGGCAAGTTTGACAGACGGCTCCATGCTGAGTCGCTGGCAAGCCTGGCTCTTAAAGCCCGCTGATGATCGGCAACAGGTGTGCATGCAGCTGAGACTGATGATGGCCCTGCGGGCGCCATGACAGTGCTCCCCCCTCTAGAGGTGCCTCCTGGCACCTGCCCTATCTTACCTGGGTGCGTCCGGTGAATGTCATGGATGAGTTGTTTATCGAGGACCAGAGATGGACGTACCCAGGACCTATGCTCAGGACCGAATCCCTCCCAGTCCACCAGGTATTGTAGACCACGACCCCGCCAACCACTTCCCAACATCCAAGATGGTGGTGACTTCCCACGTCGGGTGGCCATCGATCATCCTTGGGGGGGGGGGGGGGCAGAGGGGACTGGAAACAATGGGTTTCACCTGTGAAACATGGAAGGTGGGGCAGATGTGGAGGGAGGGGGGAAGGGCTTGGTGAACAGCTACAGGGTTGATCACACGTACAATAGGACAAGGCCCAATGAAACGCTTGGTCAGCTTGCGTTTCTCCGCCTTCAACTTGATATTGCGAGTCGATAGCCATACCTGCTGACCCACCTTGTACTCGGGGGCCGGTCTCCTGTGGCGATTGGCCGTCCTGATGTTGTGCTCCGTGGTTCGGAGGAGGACTCTGCGGGTGGTGGTCCAGAGCCGGCGGCAGCACCTGACATGGGCGTTGACAGAAGGCACTGCCACCTCCTTCTCCTCCTCCGGAAACAGTGGAGGGTCATACCCCAAATATGCTCTGAAGGGGGACATCCCAATTGCTGAAGAAACCGTGGAATTGTGGGCGTACTCAATCCACGGCAGGTGGCTGCTCCATGAAGAGGGGCTGGAGGCAATGACGCAGCGTAGGGCGGCCTCCAGTTCCAGATTTGCTCGTTCACACTGCCCATTGCTCTGAGGGTGGTAACCAAATGACAGGCTCACCGGCGATCCCAAAGCCTGACAGAACGCCCTCCAAACCTGTGACACAAACTGGGGGCCCCGATCCGAGACAACGTCAGTGGGGATCCCATGGAGGCAAATGATGTGCTGAACCAGCAGGTCTGCTGTCTCCCGCACCGTCGGCAACCCCCGGATGGGAACGAAGTGGGCCGCCTTGGAGAAGCGATCGACAATGGTCAGGATCATTGTAAAGTGATTAGATGGTGGGAGGCCTGTCACGAAATCCAGAGCAATGTGCGACCAGGGACGACTAGGAACTGGCAGGGGGTGGAGCAGTCCGGCCGGAGGAGAGGAGGATGACTTCCCAGTGGCGCACTGAGCACAGGCCCCGATGTAGGTATTAATGCCCTTCCGCAGCCCCGGCCACCAAAACGCCCTCTGGAGGAGCACAATTGTGCGAGACGCCCCAGGATGGTATGCCAACTTCGAGGCATGAGCCCATTGAATGACCTCACCCCAGACTGGCGTGGGAATGAACAACCGTCCCAGGGGGCCACCCCCTGGATCGGGCTCAGCCTCCTGTGCCTTCACAATCTTCTCCCCGATGTTCCACAAGAGGGCGCCCATGACGCAGGATGGGGGGAGGATCGTCTGTTCTTGGTCCTCGGATACCTCCGCCGAGAACTGCCTGGAGAGGGCGTCCGGCTTAGCGTTCTTGTCCCCGGGGCGGTAGGTGATAGTAAAGTTGAACCGACCGAAGAGGAGGGACCAGCGGGCCTGACGAGAGTTCAACCGCTTAGCTGTCCTCAGATATTCCAAGTTCTTATGGTCAGTCCAAACTACAAAAGGCTGGGCAGCACCCTCCAGCCAGTGACGATACTCCTCCAATGCGAGCTTCACCGCCAACAGCTCCCTATCACAGATGCTGTAATTCCTCTCCGCTGGAGACAGGTGGTGCGAGAAGAAGGCGCAGGGGCGGATCACTTCGTCTGTTGGAGAGCGCTGAGAGAGTACTGCCCCCACCTCGGAGTCCAATACGTCCACCTCAACCAGGCACTGGAGAGCCGGGTCCACCTGCGTTAGGACGCGGGACGAAGAAAACTCCCTCTTGAGTGCGCCGAACGCTGCTGCAGCCTCCTCTGTCCAGTGGAAGGGGACCTTCGGGGACGTGAGACAGGTCAGCGGGCGGGCCACCATGCTATACTTGGGCACGAAGCGGCAGTAAAAATTGGCAAATCCCAAGAACTGCTGAAGTTGCTTCCTGGATGAGTGGGGGGGGGGGGCAAATCCACCAATGCCTTGACTTTGGCCGGGTTGGGGAGAACCTGGTTATATGCGATCACAAAGCCAAGAAAGGACGTCTTCTTAGTGTGGAACTCACACTTCTCGGCCTTCATGAACAGTTGGTTCTCCAGGAGCCGCTGGAGGACCCATCTCACATGCACCTGGTGCTCCTCAAGCAATCGGGAGAAGAAGAGGATGTCGTCCAGGTAGACAAAGACAAAAGCGCCCAGAAAGTCCCGGAGGACGTCATTGATTAGGCTCTGGAAGACGGCCGGAGCGTTGGTCAGCCCAAACGGCATCACCAGGTATTTGAAGTGGCCGCTTGGGGTCTGGAAGCCCGTCTTCCACTCATCTCCCTCCTTGATCCGCACGAGATGGTACGCGTTGCGGAGGTCCAGTTTGGTAAACCACAAGGCCCCCTGGAGAGACTCAAAGGCCGTGTCCATGAGGAGCAGGGTATACTTGTCTTTCACCGTAACGTTGTTAAGCCCCCTGAAGTCAATACATGGTCGTAGGGAGCCATCCTTCTTTCCAACAAAGAAGAATCCCGCCCCCACCGCCGAAGAAGACGGGCGGATGATCCCAGAGCTGAGCGACTCCTTGATATATGTATCCATCGCCTCCCGTTCCGGAGCAGACAGGCTGTACAAATGGCTCGACGGTAGCGGGGCACCAGCCTGGAGATTAATAGCGCAGTCATAAGGGCGGTGGGGGGGAAGGGACAGCGCCCGCGACTTACTGAAGACCGCCCCCAGGTCGTGATACTCAACTGGCACCTTGGACAGATCTGGGGGAGGAGACACATGTGGGGCCACAGACACAGATGGAGCACATGCCGCGGACTGCAGGCATGCACTGAGGCAGAACGAACTCCATGAAGAGATGTTTCCTGTCTGCCAGTCGAATGAAGGATTATGCAGTCGCAGCCAGGGGTAACCCAGGATGATCAGGGAGGTGGAGGAGGGCAGCACCAGAAAGCGTAAATCCTCCTGGTGGTTCCCAGACACAATCACCGACACCGGGGCAGTCCGCTGAGAAATGGACGTTAGGGGGGCCTTGGATAGGGCAATCAGCTTGAGCGGTGGCTGAAGAGTTTGACAGGGGAGCGCTAACCGGGTTGCCAGGTCTCCTGATATAAAACTCTGCTCAGCCCCCGAGTCAATCAGTGCGTAAGTGGAGTGTTCAGTGTGTTTGTGAATGAGTCGGTTGGGCATGAGGCAGCTGGTGAGGGGTTTTGATTGGGACGCATCCGTGAATCCCCCTACTGTGACCCACGGACCTCCTCTTTTAACCGACTCGTACAATTTTCCAATTCATGTGAACTGCTACCACAATAATAGCACAGCCCTAACTCCCTACGGTGCTGTCTCTCAGCAGGCAGGCTCTTGGAGTGTCCGATTACCATATCCTCCTGCCCCGGAAGTCCTTCCGGAGAGGGCAGAGCCAACTGAGATGACTGTGAGGAACGAAAAAACTGCGCGCTTGAGCGGCTGGAAGCTCTTCGCTCGGCGGCTCCTTCCCTCAGCCTTTTATCTAAGCTAATGGTGAGTGAAATTAGCTTGTTTAATCGTTCTGGCTTATCCAGCCTAGCTAGCTTGTCCCTTAGACCAGGGCTTAGGCTACGGATAAATATGCTACACAACGAAGCGTCCTCCCACCCGACCTCAGCGGCTACCACTCGGAAATCGACTGCGTAGTCCGCAGCGGACCTACCGCCCTGTCGAAGGTTTAATAACCGGGTGGTAAGCACGGTGTCCCGGTTGGAATGGTCAAACACTTCATGGAATTCGTCCAAAAACCGCTGATATGTTAAATTGGCATAACTGGGCTTAGCCATAACTGCATAAGCCCAGGCTAGCGCCCTACCTTCTAGCAGGTTAGCTATGTAGCCTACCTTGCTGTGATCCGTAGGAAAGTCCCCCGGTACTCGTTGGAAAACCGTCTCGCATTGCAGGATAAACCCCCGGGCCTCCCATCCCGCTTCAGTGGGAAGCTCACTGAAGCAAGCGGGCGCGGGCACCGGCGTGAGACGGGCCGAAGGAGTCTGACTAACCTGGCTAGGCGGGGAGCTAGCGGGGCCCGGTGGAGCCCCGGAAGCCAGTGGGAACGTCCGCTGTCCTTCCAGACGATTCAACTGGCTGTTAATTTGGGTTAACTGGGCCAGGATAACGTTCTGTTGGTAAATTAGTTGCTCAACTCAAGCGTCTAGGGTGTTTAAACGGCGTGTTAGCACGCTGTCCGCTGGGTCACCCTGACGGAGCCGTACTGACATAATTTCTGGACCCTGGGGACAGAAGACAGACTCGAGGAGATACAATTATCCTTTTATTATAACCCAGTGTCTTGTGAGTGAATGCGTGTATGTGCAGTGTTGTGTGAAGTGCTGGTCTCGTGCCGGAGCTGAGCAGATCTCCGTTCTGCCTGGCAACCTTAAGGAGACAAAGCAGAGGTGTTAGCGCTGCACCAGTGCGGAGAGTGTAATAAAGGCTGCCGCTTACTTTGCCGGTGGCGACGCTGCGCTTCAGTTTGCCCTGCAGGCGACTGCCAAGGGGAGAGCGTCCAGCTTTATGCCGGGAAGCGGGGAAGTTACTCTGATGCCGGGGAGGAGCTGAGCCGCCGCCGGGGAGAGAGGATCCGCCGCCTGGGAGGTCCACCTGTGCACAGGGGAAAGGAGCTTGACAAGGTGAGTTAAGTTTAGGCTTACGTGCTTCGACGTGTTGCTCTTGACCAAAAGTTGAGCCAAGTTGTGGCTGAGGATGTGGTGGACATGTCCTTGGGCAAGGTTTGACAGACGGCTCCATGCTGAGTCGCTGGCAAGCCTGGCTCTTAAAGCCCGCTGATGATCGGCAACAGGTGTGCATGCAGCTGAGACTGATGATGGCCCTGCGGGCGCCATGACATTTATAATTCGACACGGTGTTAACGTTTCTTACCTCCTATTAAAATGAGGTTAGCAAACTATCCCCTCTGACGCAGCACGATGGAAAACGGTCCCACATCCCTGGCAAACAGGAGTAGCAGCGATCTAGCATTAGCATCCACCGGACTGAAGCCTAGTTGCCCACCACACCTGTTCCGCTGCGTGCAGTGGCACACTGCAGGAAAGAGACAGGGCGCTGACAAGTCGTGGTGAGGTAGGAGCTCTACTGAATAAACGGGGGTATGTGCATTTTAAATACGATATAAACGTGTAACAGTCAAAGCTGTGGAATGCACCTTTCAGCACGTTCTGTGTCACTATGTCTCACTTGGTGCGCTGCTGCCGAGCAGTTGGAAAGACGCACTCGCAGAGTATGGATGCTTGTGGTTGAGCTCTGCAAGACTACCTTCTCAACTCTCTTGTGATGATTTGGGTAATGTGTGGCTATTACTTATTTTCATGTATGAAGATAATAGTGCCGTACAACCGGGCATTGCAAGGTTTTTTATTTGCTGTTAATAAACGAGAACCACTGTGGACTGTTAGTACCACTGCAGCCTCCCGTTTTTTTCTTACCTACAAGCTGCCTTGCTGACAACACTACGCCCAGACTCATCACAAATGGCACCCAAACAAAGTTTTCTTGGACCTTCTGGACCACGAAGCAAGCCTGCACACTTTTACTGAGAGGGCACCTGTGCAAGTACATGAAGATGAGTCACTCTTCCACTTCTTTTATCGTTCAAGTAAGCTTCGTGCAAGCTAACTGCTAAAGCCAGCAACATCAAAGACACAGACCATCACAGCTTTGCTTCGTGAGAGGGGGAAAGTGGCATTTTCCAAAGGAACCATCTCCCATCGCTGAGCCTGTTGGGCTATCACCAGGAGGAGGACCGACCGTTTTGCTTGGATTTGGCCCTTTCACACACGTACCATTCACCCTGGAGGAGCTGCTCGTTTCCCCTTCATCCTGCTGCATGTCACGGCTGGGAATTTCTAAAAAAATTATCTGATCCCTTTGGTGCTGAGGTAAAGCATGATTCACACTTTTCACGGACACAGACATTAAAAACTATTTCAGCGTTCTTTCTAAAGCATGTGCCTTGGATTACCCTTTTGAAAAAGACCCGTGGGACACCGTGGATGTGGGGACAAATTCTCTTTTCTTTAGGAATTAAGGAGCTTTACGTGGAAGCCGGATGTCAGCGAAAGTTTGTTTCATTTTTGCAGTCCGTCACAGACCCTTTTCTTTTTCTTTCTTTCCCTCATCACAACGGACGAACTGGACTGTGTGAGGAAGACACTCAGGTTGTGTAGGTCAGGTTGTGTACATGGTAACTGTTAAAAAAAAAAAGACACGAAAATTGTTCATTTCATCTGGTTAAATAAAGAGACAAAAAAGAACAAAACTACCTATTTCTCTCTGTTCTTTGCCCATGATGTACATGTAAGTTCACATTAGTAATAGCGACTGTGCCTTATAGTGATAAAATGTTTAGGTGACTTTTTTTTTTTTTGCTTTAATGTTTTCATGTTGTGCTGAATATAACGTTAATTCACAATTTTGAAGTGTTTTTGCATAATGGCCTCCCACCCAGACGCATGCACTGACTTTGACTCAGACTGTGACATGGACCTCCTATCACTGCCAATACGCACTGTTTCTCAACCAATGACTGAGGACCTTGGACAGCAGGTACATGACTTACAAGCAGAGGTTGAAAGATTGCAAGTATGTCTTCAGGTTCCAAGGTTGTCATAGCCAGGAGCGGTACTGGGGTTAAGCTCCCAGTGCTCATAAAATGCTCCTTACGGTGTGCGTCTCGAAAAGCCTCTGACAACTAAGTCCAACTCCTAGCCTGCCCGTGTGGTTTAGTCTCTAAGCCCGGCGGAACTGCTTTTACTAATAGGAGAAGGGGCGAGGGCGGATCTCTGGCACCTTAAAACCAGATGCTTCGGGTAGATGGTGGCTCGTCAACCTGGGAAGGTAGCCCATCTAGGGGAAGGTAAACCATGATTTCAAACCTCCGCTGCCTTGCGGCACACCCGGTCACGGGAAAGGCTTCGGGAGTCAACCCTGAGGAAAAATCCAGAGTCGGAGCCCCTAAGGCAGTTCTCTGTTGTGCTCAACATCGTTCTGGCAGCTCCTGCGACGGCGCTGGTGCCAAACTATAGCAGCCCTGCTGTTCCTTTGGATTCATCAGTGACGTGGAGAGGGGGGACATGCTGCATGGGTAACATCTTGTCCTCCATATCTTCCTGCCCAGGCTTGAATCCTACCAACGCCCAACGCTGGAAGGTCGAACACCGGTGTGCATCGGCCTGTTCAGCCACAGGCAGTGCTGTTCCAGCAGAGTAGACGTTTAGGATTGTCTTCCATGGTCATCATAGACCGACAGAGGCTGTCGATGTCTTCAGGATTCACTGGACCTGCAGCGCAGCATGCTTAATCTGTGGGGCCAGAAAAATAAGGAAGATCCCACTTCACCCACAATCCATTCAGCTACTTTTCCCATGGGCACATCTACTCCATTCACACCTGCTGGGGCTACGGCCAAAACTGCAACAGTAGACACTAGACCTCATCCTGGATCCCAGGTGGGACATGCTAGCTCTTTCTTACAGCCACATTCACTTGATCTTAGCAACACATCCAGGGTGATCGCTGCTGTTTTACACCATGCTAAGTTAGAACCCCCTGTGTTTGCTGGTGATACCAAAGTGCAACCAGAACATTGGTTACAAGCTGTTAACACATACAGGTCCTCATTAAACCTTTCTGACATGCAAATACTAAATGAGTTGCCACATTTCCTTGCATGAGAGACCAGTAAATGGTTTAAGGCACTCAGCTCACATCTTGTCTCATGGCCACAATTCTGCCAGCTCTTCAGGACTGTTTTTCTGCCCTCTGACAACCAAGAGCGTGTTCTTAGAGGCATTCTTGACTGCATGCAGGCACCTGATGAGCCCCTTCCTACATTTGTAGCCCACATGATAAGTGAGTTCAATAAATTGAAGCGCCCACCACCAGAGCAGGAACAAACTGAACTAATAACTAACTAACTAACTAACCCGCACTTATATAGCGCTTTTCTAGTCACAAAGACCACTCAAAGCGCTTTCATTAATACTAACCCTCTATTCTAAGGGCCTATAGGAAACAGATATCTAGGGACAATTTAGAACAGCCAATTAACCTAACATGCATGTTTTTGGCATGTGGGAGGAAACCGGAGAAATCCCGGAGTAAACCCACGCAACACGGGGAGAACATGCAAACTCCACACAGATCACTGTTGGTCGGGGGCTGGGATCGAACCCACGATCCCACGATCCCCACAATCCCCCGGCCAAGGGAAAACTGTGCTGCCGCAGTGCTAACCACTGCGCCACCGTGCAGCCCACGGTGCACGGTGGCGCACCGTGGGCTAACACGGCCGGTAAGTAAACACTCTCTTGAGAAATACAGAGTTGCACTGTATGGCACGCCTACCCACTTGGTGATGGACTTATTACTACGTGCTCATGAGCTCCACGCTGTCCTTGCGACAGGTGGCCACCAGTCTCCTCCAGTGCCTTTCAGAGGAAACCAAAAAAGCGAGCCACACTGTTTCAAATGTTCTCGACCAGGTTTTACAACTCGCACTTGCCCAAGCTGTAACACTCCACTCTATGTGACTTCTTCCCCAGTTCTCTCTCAGCAAACACCCATAACTCCAGACCCAGGTGAGCCAAGACCTAATACGGATCCTTCACATGCTGACACCCCACCATTCCCCAGACAGTCGGAAAACTCCAGGGGAGGGAGGACATTTCACAGAGGCAATCCTCCCTTCCAGACGTTAATTTGGCCTCTCCACACCCAAGTCACACCCCATCAGGTCCAATCCCCTCAAACCCAAGCCCCAAATACCCCGCCCACACAAGAACCACATTTTCTAGGCCATGTGGAGGACACACACTCACCAGTCCACTGGGACACACCTCTAAGATCCAAAGTGAAGTTTAATGTTACATCTGTGGAGGCCACTCTTGACACTGGTGCTTCTCTTTCAGCGGTACAAGCAGATCTTGTATGGGTGAATGGCACATACCCCAACAAAACTGGTCAATGGCAAGGTCCGTCAGTCAGTCTTGCAGATAACACCCCTGCACCCCTGACGGCGTAACTTGGCTCTCAGTTGGCTTCATGAACAAAAACTTTTACCAGCATTTTGCTATAATCCATAATCTGTCATTTCCCTTCATCTTGGGTATGGATTCTATGACCAGAGCCGCTGTGACTATTCACATTCTCTCCAGGACAGTATTGGTGGATGATACCCCCTGTCCTTATCCAGAAGAGGAATTGGACTATGAAGCTCAACATTTTCTAGTTAAGGACAGCATCATGTCCCTGGATACCTTACAGTCTTCCCTCTCAACCAAAGTTGATGAGGCAAACCTTCAACATGGACAAAAGTCAGCTATGCTGGATCTTCTCACCAGGTTCACCAACATGTTTGATGGTCACCTGGGACAAACTTCTCTGACTAAACATGTAATTGACACAGACGATGGAAAACCTGTCACCTCCCACCTTATCACACGTCCCCTGCAAAGAAACGTGTCATTGAGGAACAAGTACAACAGATGCTACATGATGGCATCATTGAACCATCGACAAGCCCATGGGCTGCCCCTGTTGTCATTGTAAACAGGCCCCATACAGACCCCAGGTTTTGTGTGGATTTCCGAGGTTTGAATCAGATCACTCAAAAAGACTCATATCCATTACCATGAGTTAATGAATCACTTGACTTTTGGTAAGAGGACGTTTCATTACAACACTAGACTTAGCTCGAGGATACTGGCAAGTGGCAGTTGCAGAGGATTCCAGACTAAAAACGGCCTTTGTTTCCTATTGTGGGCTTTTCCAGTTTTGTGTGCTCGCCTTTGGACTCTGCAAAGCCCCTGCAACGTTTCAGAGATTAATGAACAGTGTCCTTGCTGGTCTCATCTACAAAGCTTGTGCAGTGTATCTAGATGACATTGTTGTCGCATCTCCCACTTTTGAACAACACTTGACTGATGTAGAGGAGGTGCTCAACAGACTGAAAGGGGCTGGTCTGTCTCTGAAACTCAAAAAATGTCAATTCTGCCTGAGTGAGCTCACCTTCCTTGGCTATTGCATCACGCCTTCTGGTATAAAACCTGACTCAGACAAAGTTCAGGTTCAGGTTCAGGTTACTTTATTTGTACCCGTAAGTAGATTTGTTTTGCAGTCAGGTGATATGGATGTCACCTGATCTATTTACAAACCACAATTACATTCAACATAAACACAAACACAGGCACACATGAAGCTGACTATAAACATGATAGAAATACCCAAGGCTCCATTGATCAGGACATAAGACAAAGAGATGAGAGAAAAAACAGAGAGATAAGAGAGAAGGGTCATATTAAAAAGTTAAAGACGAGTCAAAGAGGTTAAAAACTCAAAAGTCTAAAACCCAATAAAGATTTAGAACCCAAATAAAAAACCTACAAAAATAAGTAGATATAAAATGAAATTAATAAATAGGTAACTAAATTATGTGCAATATATTGTTACAACTTGTTCAACTCTTTGACAGCAGCAGGGACAAAGCTGTTTTTGTAGCGCTGGGTTCTACTTTTTGGGACAGCAAACCTCCGTCTGGAGGGAAGAAGCTGAAAGTTGCAGTGCAAAGGGTGGGAGTCATCATTTAAAATGGAGGTAGCCATCCTCTGTACCTGTCTGGTGTACAGGGATGTCAGGCTCAGCTGTGACTCACCAATCAAACAACTGGACCATCTAACTACCTGATCCAAGGATTTCCTCTGTTTCAGTTTTATCTGGCCAAACCATGACACCAAAGAAAAGGATAAAACAGATTCAATAAAAGCCCGATAAAACATTATCATTATGGTTCGGTCAATTTGGAAGCGTGCAAGTTTCCTTAAACAATGCAAATGTTGCTGACCCTTTTTGCCCACCCTTTCACAGTTCTCTTCAAAGTTTAAATTACTATCAATAATTGTCCCAAGATATTTGTAGGATTGTACACATTCGGTGGTCTGGCCTCTTTAGTGCAGTGAATTCGGTTCCTGGGAGTTCTTCCTCCTAAAGACAAATAATCATATCTTTAGATTTTGTCGCTATCAGACCTACAGGTAGGCATCCTCACACCAGTGAACAAAATCATCGACTACCTGGGCCGTGGCCACTCTCACATCCTGGAGGAGACTGACAATAACTGAATCATCAGCATACTTTACTAAGTGTCTGTTGTCAAGTCTGCCTCCGATGTTTGTGTACAGGATGAAGAGTAGTGGTGACAAACACCACACCCTGAGGAGCGCAGTAGAAGAGCACTTTTGGTCAGACAAACTGTACATTGACCCTTACTCTCTGTGTCAGTTGGTTAAAAAATCCAGCTCCAACCCACCAGACTTATTGCTACAAATCACATTGTTGCAGGAGCCTTTCAACTAAAATACTGAGGTTGGATTGTATTAAAGGCGGAGGAAAGTCCACAAATACAAACCTGGTGTGTGTCCCATTAAATCCAGATGTTTAAAAAGCATGTTAAACAGAGTGACAGTGGCGTCCTCCACTCCTCTGTGAGGCCTATAGGCAAACTGCAAAGGATCCAATGCATGTTCAGTCTGCCTTAGAACCTCACATCTGACCAGTTTTTCAAAAATTTTCATTAAAATTGAAGTCAAAGCAACTGGTCTAAAGTCGTTTACCATTTTAGGACAGCTGGATTTTGGAACGGGGACAACCACGGCGTCTTTCCAGATCTTAGGCACATGTTGTGTCTGTAAGGACTTATTGAAAATGTAGTGAAATACAGGACTCAATTCATGTGCACAGGACTTTACCAGGCGCCCACATATATTATCAGGGCCCTGACTTTTGTTCACTTTTACAGCACAGAACTCCCTTTTAACATCCTGCACCTCAATATTAAAGTGCTGATTGTCTTTGAGTTTCTGTTTCAAATCTTGGGTTTCAGTGCTAAAATCAAAGGAGTCAGAACGACCATAAAAACAATTAAGAGCATTAGCCAGCTCTGTGTCTGAATTAAAACCATCTAAAAGCACACGATTACTGCGCTCTGTGCTCTGAAGGCCTGCAGTAGTTTTCATACTGGCCCAGGCTGAACCAAGTTTCTTTGTTGCCATCTTGCTTTCCAACTCTGATTTATAATTCTGTTTTGCTCTTAAAATTTCGGACTTCAGCTCTTTTGTGACAACCTGTAGCTCAGAAACAGACCCCTGTTTAAAGGCAAGTGCTTTCCTCTGTAAGCAGGATTTAACTGATTTTGTAACCCATGGTTTGTGGTTGGGATATACAGTGGGGCAAAAAAGTATTTAGTCAGCCACCAATTGTGCAAGTTCTCCCACTTAAAAGATGAGAGAGGTCTCCAATTTTCATCATAGGTATACCTCAACTATGAGAGACAAAATGAGGAAAAAAAATCCAGAAAATCACATTGAAGGATTTTTAATGAATTAATTGGTAAATTCCTCAGTAAAATAAGTATTTGATCAATAACAAAAGTTCATCTCAATACTTTGTTATATACCCTTTGTTGGCAATGACAGAGGTCAAACGTTTTCTGTAAGTTTTCACAAGGTTTTCACACACTGTTGCTGGTATTTTGGCCCATTCCTCCATGCAGATCTCCTCTAGAGCAGTGATGTTTTGGGGCTGTCGCTGGGCAACACGGACTTTCAACTCCTTCCAAAGATTTTCTATGGGGTTGAGATCTGGAGACTGGCTAGGCCACTCCAGGACCTTGAAATGCTTCTTACAAAGCCACTCCTTCGTTGCCTGGGCGATGTGTTTGGGATCATTGACGTGCTGAAAGACCCAGCCACGTTTCATCTTCAATGCCCTTGGTGATGGAAGGAGGTTTTCATTCAAAATCTCACGATACATGGCCCCATTCATTCTTTCCTTTACACGGATCAGTTGTCCTGGTCCCTTTGCAGAAAAACAGCCCCAAAGTATGATGTTTCCACCCCCATGCTTCACAGTAGGTATGGTGTTCTTTCTCCTCCAAACACGACAAGTTGAGTTTTTACCAAAAAGTTCTATTTTGGTTTCATCTGACCATATGACATTCTCCCAATCCTCTTCTGGATTATCCAAATGCTCTCTAGCAAACTTCAGACGGGCCTGGACGTGTATTGGCTTAAGCAGGGGGACACGTCTGGCACTGCAGGATTTGAGTCCCTGGCGGCGTAGTGTGTTTCTGATGTAGCCTTTGTTACTTTGGTCCCAGCTCTCTGCAGGTCATTCACTAGGTCCCTCCGTGTGGTTCTGGGATTTTTGCTCACCGTTCTCATGATCATTTTGACCCCAAGGGGTGAGATCTTGCGTGGAGCCCCAGATCGAGGGAGATTATCAGTGGTCTTGTATGTCTTCCATTTTCTAATAATTGCTCCCACAGTTGATTTCTTAACACCAAGCTGCTTACCTATTGCAGATTCAGTCTTCCCAGCCTGGTGCAGGTCTACAATTTTGTTTCTGGTGTCCTTTGACAGGTCTTTGGTCTTGGCCATAGTAGAGTTTGGAGTCTGACTGTTTGAGGTTGTGGACAGGTGTCTTTTATACTGATAACGAGTTCAAACAGGTGCCATTAATACAGGTAACGAGTGGAGGACAGAGGAGTCTCTTAAAGAAGAAGTTACAGGTCTGTGAGAGCCAGAAATCTTGTTTGTTTGTAGGTGACCAAATACTTATTTTACCGAGGAATTTACCAATTAATTCATTAAAAATCCTTCAATGTGATTTTCTGGATTTTTTTTTCTCATTTTGTCTCTCATAGTTGAGGTATACCTATGATGAAAATTGGAGACCTCTCTCATCTTTTAAGTGGGAGAACTTGCACAATTGGTGGCTGACTAAATACTTTTTTGCCCCACTGTACACTACCGTTCAAAAGTTTGGGGTCACTTAGAAATTTCCTTATTTTTGAAAGAAAAGCACTTTTTTTCAATGAAGATAACTAAACTAATCAGAAATACACTCTATACATTGCTAATGTGGTAAATGACTATTCTAGCTGCAAATGTCTGGTTTTTGGTGCAATATCTACATAGGTGTATAGAGGCCCATTTCCAGCAACTATCACTCCAGTGTTCTAATGGTACAGTGTGTTTGCTCATTGCGTCAGAAGGCTAATGGATGACTAGAAAACCCTTGTGCAATCATGTTAGGTCTGCAATGCTGTAATTGCTGCAAATGGAGGATTCTTTGACAAAAGCAAAGTTTGAAGGAAAAAATTATTATTTCAAATACAAATCATTATTTCTAACCTTGTCAATGTCTTGACTATATTTTCTATTCATTTTACAACTCATGGTGGTAAATAAGTGTGACTTTTCATGGAAAACAAAATAACTTTTGAACGGTAGTGTATTTTGGCACATTTACGTGGAACGATCATGTCTCTGCAGAAAGCCATGTATGAGCATGTTACGTCCACTAAAGAGTCCAAATCATCCCCGCAGGACAGTGTGAAAACCTCCCAGTCCGTACAGTTAAAGCATTCCTGGAGGCAGTGCACCGAATCCTCTGTCCACACGTTTATGTCTCTGGTCTTCGCCTTGTCTCTTCTGAGAGCAGTTTTACATGTGGGCAGCAAATGTACACAGTTGTGATCTGAGGATCCTAAAGGAGGAAGGGGGAGTGATTTATAGGCCCTCTCTATGGATCCATAGCACAGGTCCAATGTCTTTTTTCGCCTGGTTGGGCAGGAGACATACTGATAAAAGTTTTTAAGTGTCTTCTTTAAAGAAACATGGTTAAAATCCCCAAGAATAAAATTTGGAGCCTCTGGGGAAATCGACTGCAGCCGCTGTACCACATCACAGACGGTGCTGGAGGTGGAGTCAGCGTCTGCCCTCGGGTGAATGTACACAGTCATTATGAAAAGTTGGGGGAACTCGCGGGGCAGATAAAAGGGCGTAGCGATATGGACAGAAGCTCCACATCGGGTGTACAGATGCACTCTCTGACCGTGACAGATGTACAGTACTGTTTATTAATGTATAAGCATACGCCACCCCCCTGACGTTTCCCCGTTACCTCTTCCTGCCGATCCGAGCGAAGTGGGGCTCCAAAGCCGTCAATACACCGGTCCGGGTCCCGGTCATGCGCCGTAAGCCACGTCTCCGTATAAGCCATGACACAGCAGTTTTTGAAATCCTTCTGATATCGTACATTCCCATGAATTTCATCCACTTCATTTCTCATGGATTGTACGTTCCCCATAATAATGGAAGGAAGAGGAATGCGGTTAAACTGACGCCTCCTCAGATTTAATCTTACGCCTCCACGCTTTCCGCGTTTCCTCCTCTTGTCTCTCTTTTCATCGCTGTGTCCATGAAAGTCTCTTAAAATAAAGTCCGGCAGTTGCGGCACAGACTCAAACACAGATGCTGCATTATCCATGTTTAAATGCAGTAACATGTCTCTGGAATACTGTATTCTTTCCGGCATGATCGCGATTGCGCTTACCTCCACAACAAAGGACCAGTAGGAAAGAAACGACTGATGGAACCAGGGAGCTCTTCATTATATAGTCCACAAACATTCAAGGACAAAAACGACACAGAGAATTTTGTTAAAACACATTAAAGTGCATAAAAACAGAGACACAGACGTCAAACTTTTTTCACCAGCTGCCGGTCGCTGCTTGCGCATGCGCCCAAAGTTAAAGCTGTGATGGATTTCAACACCCCATCTAATGTCAAATAAGTGAGACAATTCTTCAGTCTGCCAGGATATTACCGTTGTTAGTAGATAGTACCGTTGTTTTGTCCAAAATTACACCCGCCTTGTGGAGCCCCTTCATGCACTCACCAGAAAGGATATAGTTTTTCAATGGGATGAAACATGTCAAAGAGCCATGGAAAGTTTGAAGGTGTCCATCACATCACCACCTGTGTTGAGATTCCCCGATTTCACACACCACTTTTTCATCCATACTGATGCTTGCTGATGCTCCAGAAGTAGATTGGGAGGTAGAGCTTTCAGTTATCAAGCTCCCCTCCTGTGGAACCATCTTCCCAGTTCAGTTTGGGAGGCAGACACTCTCTCTTTATTCAAGAGTAAGTTGAAATCTTTTCTCTTTGATAAGGCCTCTAGTTAAAAATGTTGCCGCTGCCAGGTCTTCACTCGCATGTGCAGCCTAACCAGGTTTGATACTGGAATGTCTGGCTTTGAATATTGTATTTGTTATGTTTGTTTTGAATGTAGCTACTGCCAGGCCTCCTACTTTTTACTTCTTTTTTCAACCCAGCATGTCGAGGTGGATGGCCGTCTTCTATGAGCTATGGTTCCGCTCGAGGTTTCTGCCCGATAAAGGGATGAACATTTCAGACCCTACATTGAGGGCATCCATGTCGCCATCTTCACAGACCACAATAGCCTTAGATGGTTGATGTTTCATCCAAACCCTTCTGGCCGACTAGCCCATTGGTCCCTCAGACTTCAAGATTTGACTTCACTATTGTTCACAAATCTGGCACACACAACAGAGTGTCTGATGCCCTCTCACGCAACCCCTTACCCCTGTCTGGTGACGCACCTACTGACCTCCTACCAGACTATGCTGTCATTGGCAGTCTGGACCTTCGTTATCTACCCCCTATCTTGTTAGCAGACCGTTCACATGTGAGGCAACTTCAACTGGATGACCCACTCACTGGCCCACTCGTCAGAGACCTTGAAATGGACTCACAAAATGTATCAGATGATCATGATCATGTGCAATATGTTGTTCACGATAGTCTGCTATGCTACAAAGACCCGAGAACCAAATGTGGCCTACACCTCTTGAAAGAACTCAAACTCTATGCCCCAAATGGCAGCAGATGTCGAAAGGTATGTCACCCCTTGTTCAGTTTGTCAGCTCCCTAAGCCAAGTCAAAGGAAACTGGCTGGTCTCATGGTTCCTATTGTGCCTCAAAAACCCTGGGAGTACACTGGAGTGGATTTTGTTGGACCACCTCCCCGTACTGCATCTGGGAACTCCTACTTATTAGTCTTTGTCGACTATTTCTCTCAGTGGATTGAAGTTTGTGCTGTCAGAGAAGCAACTGCACAAGTAGCTGCTGGAAAGTTTGTCAGTGAAGTTTTCACCAGGCATGGTGTGCCAACCTATCTTATCTCAGACAGAGGTACGCCGTTTGTAAGTGAGCTGGTCGAGCACATTGTTTCAGCTCTTGGTTCAAATCACAGACTCACAACAGCTGATCACCCTCAGACGAATGCAACTGAACATGTAAATAAATCCATTAAAACAGCCATTCATGCCTACATTGGAGACAAGTACACCCCATGGGACAAGTTTCTCCCCCAAATCTGCTTTGCACTGTGCACAGCCCAACATGAGAGCACAGGCCTCAGTCCTTCCATGATGCTTTATGGTCGTGAGTTGGCAACCTCTCTTGACCTCATAACTCAACCTTCTTGCACTGGGATGGATGAGCCCAATGTACCATACCCAGAGACTCTCAGAGCCTCCCTTCAGAAAGCTCATGACCACGCTGGAGCAGCACTTGACCACAGTCACAAAAGACAAAAACACTACTATGACTTGAGACATTGACACACAACCTGTGATGTTAGTGACCTCATCAGAGTGAGGACCCACCCTAGGTCTGACGCACTGTCTCACTTTACTGCTAAACTAGCACCTGTGTTCACAGGCCCACTTTGGGTTAGCCAGAAGTTGGGGAGATGAAACTACAGACTGACTTGGACAAAACACTGGTGCAGCCGCAGGAGTCTTTCATGTAGTGAACATGCAACCATTCCACTCCTGTGCCACGTCTTCACGCACTAGACCAGCAAGCCATGGGCCTTCCAAGAATCATACCTCAGACACCAGAGAGAGCAGCCTGACTTCTGACTTTGATGCCCCAGAGCCAGACATGTCAGATGTACTGTATTTGACTCTGTAGCTGTCAACGTCCCTGCTGAGTGACGACTGATGAAAGTGTCTGCCTACAGATTCTAACCCCTCTGATCCCACTCAGGCCTCTGTTCAAAACCACTGGCACTGCGGCGGATGATAGAAAACATATAAGCAGCGATGCTGTGGTTTTAAGTAGAGCTTTATTATCATACGTCGTCACGGGCTCCGCTCCCCGGCGCCGGCATGCGTGCCGGGAGCGAGCCCATGGCTCTCAGAGAAGGAGGACACAAAGTCTGTGTCCTACAGCAGCAGTTGCAGAAGTGGAATTGAGAGGATGAGTACAGAACCTGTGCAGTATTTATACCCAACCTCAAACAATACATCAAAGCAGATTCACAGCAGTTGGTCTGATCAAAGGGACTGCAAGAACAGGCATGAGACATTTGCATTTGTAAGACCTACATAACAATAGGCAGATGCAGCCTCTGCTCCAGCTTGCAGGACAAAGAGGTTACAAGGCACATCTACATATTGATCTCAGCCTCTAGGTCACAGTAAGGACAGGACGCATGAACACTATAAATGAATGGCACATTACATCACAATACACGAATGGCACATTGCATCACGATACATGAATGGCACATTACATCACAATACATGAATGGCACATTACATCTCAGTAGTGCAGCGGGAAAAACCAAGAGAAGAGAGCTGACTGTCCTGTGTGTTGTGGGGGTGTTGAATCAACCTGCCACACGCTCCCCCCCCAGAGGGCACGGCAGGGGGCCACGACCTCAATAATCCATCTATGGGAGCGAGCTGTGGGAGAAGCTCGCTGCAGGCGGAGGGGGTGGGAGGGGAGGGGTAGTGTGTGCCGGCAGGGGCGATGAAATCGTCCGAGCCGCGCAAAAATTGCTTGCTGCTCCGCGACGTCGAGGGGCTGTCCCGTTGCACGTGCGGAGATCACAAGAAGAAAAATTTGTCTCTGACTCCTCTCGTGGCCATGAAGAAAAGCAGGAGCGGCTGTAAGAAAAAAAAATAAATAAATAAAAGCAGAGAGACTGGCGTGTTGACTTTAGGGCAGGCGTGACCCTAAAGCCTCGGGGACAGCAGACAGCTGAATTCCCCTTGTGTGCCGTGGCTAAGACCATAAAATCCAGTGAACAAGCTGTGGGCCTCAGGTGTACAAGCAAGCCTGAAGAGCCAGTGTGCAGCAGAAGGAAGGCGGTCAGTGAAGCCATTATTGTCCCGTGCGTGGTGTGCCGTCCTCGTAACTCCCCGGTGCGCGCGCGGGGGTTCCGTGCTTGGGTGGGCCGCTGGAGTGACGAGTCAGGGTGCAGAATCTTAGTGGAGATCGGCGCAGATGGTGCCGATAAAATCCAGGTTGAGCTGTGGCTGCAGATTGGCCATGGTGCGTTGGAGCGGTGAGAGGAAATAGACGATCTTTTGTCCCCCAGGCTCGTGCAGATGCGTTGGAGCGGTGGGAGGGAATAGACGATCTTTGTTCTTCAGGCTCGGGTAGATGAGTAGGATCGCTGAGAGGGAGGAGTAGCGGTGAGAGGGAGAAAACGTTCTGTGTCCCTCGGCTGGTCCAGCGTGGACGTCCCGATCTCAGGTGAGGGTCGCGCCATGACGTTTTCTGCGGTTTTCCCGGTCATGGGTGATGTCCGGAGAACGGCTCGCCTGTGTTGGCTCCGCGTCGAGGTCTCCCTGAAGCCGCAGGGAGGGCAGACCAGTCAGGCCGCTGCGACGGAGCATTCATGCCCGGGTGCTGCGTTCGCTGGCCGCTCGTTTTCTTCAGTCTCGGGTCGCCAGCGTGGCTGTTCAGATCAGAAGGTTGCGTTTGCACAAAACGTGTGCATTCCGGGGTCACCCGTGCAGAGGATGATAGAAAATATATAAGCAGCGATGCTGTGGTTTTAAGTAGAGCTTTATTATCATACCGCCGTCACGGGCTCCGCTTCCGGCGCCGTGCATGCACGCCGGGAGCGAGCCCACGGCTCTCAGAGAAGGAGGACACAAAGTCTGTGTCCTACAGCAGCAGTTGCAGAAGTGGAATTGAGAGGATGAGTTACAGAACCTGTGCAGTATTTATACCCAACTCAAACAATACATCAAAGCAGATTCACAGCAGTTGGTCTGATCAAAGGGACTGCAGAACAGGCATGAGACATTTGCATTTGTAAGACCTACATAACAATAGGCAGATGCAGCCTCTGCTCCAGCTTGCAGGACAAAGAGGTTACAAGGCACATCTACATATTGATCTCAGCCTCTAGGTCACAGTAAGGACAGGACGCATGAACACTATAAATGAATGGCACATTACATCACAATACACGAATGGCACATTGCATCACGATACATGAATGGCACATTACATCACAATACATGAATGGCACATTACATTTCAATAGTGCAGCGGGAAAAACCAAGAGAAGAGAGCTGACTGTCCTGTGTGTTGTGGGGGTGTTGAATCAACCCGCCACAACACTACAAATAATACTGAAACTCGTGACTCACCTCAGACTGACTCTGTTCCTGTGGATCCCACCCATCACTACAGTCTCAAACCAAGACTTGCCCCTAGAATCACTTCTGGATGGTCAGACAATAGATGGACAAATCCCTATCACACCGACAGAATTGACTTGAAGTAGGTCAGATTTAATCTGTTTTTCCTGGTTATATGGTTCAAGTATAAATGTGAAGTTTTTCTGCATATACTGTTATAAGTTTTTGGTACAGAGAGTCACACCAAAGGTAAAAGTTTCAGTGTTTAAACATGAAGGTTGTAGGGGAGATGTTTCTTTTCTGCTAAAGTTGGCACTCTCTTACAGTTATTTATTGTTTGAATATTATACAGTAAGGGAATATAATGCAGCATTTATCAAGACGTGGTTATTTTTGACTTTATTTTACTTTAAATCTCCACAAATTATTTCATTTTGTATACTACTGTCATGTATACCAGTTGAACTACGATTGACTGCCTGTTACCCTGGTATATTTTGAAACTTAACTGTCTAACCATGTATGGAGGCATGTTGAGTATATTGGATTGATCCTCAGTGTGCAAGGCTGGGGAGAGCCTTTTTCAAACCGGGGGGGGGGGGGGAGAATGTGTAATAGTCAAAACTGTGGAATGCACCTTTCAGCACGTTCTGCGTCACTATGTCTCACTTGGCGCGCTGCTGCCGAGCAGTTGGAAGGATGCACTCACAGGGTATGGACGCTTATGGCTGAGCTCCACAAGAATACCTTTTCACCTCTCTTGTGATGATTTTGGTAACGTGTGGCTATTGCTTATTTTCATGTATGAATAGTGCCGTACAACCGGGCATTGCAAGGTTTTTTATTTGCTGTTCATAAACAAGAAATACTGTGGACTGTTAGTACCAGTGCGGCCTCCTGTTTTTTTCTTACCTGCAAGCTGCCTTGCTGACAACACTAAGCCCAGACTCGTCACAAACAATAGAGTATTCTATGAAATGATGGACGTTTTTATATTGTCATCCAATATATATTGTCATATCACACAGCCCTAGCCTGGATTTAAAATTAAAAAGAGGTGACTGGTTTTTATTGGTTAAAATGTCAGCCTTACATTGTTGTGTACCCTTATTGTGAGGCTTCAGTGCCTGAAATAAGCTAACTGCTAGCTAACGTCCTAGACACCACACAGTCCGTATCTCCACCTTCTTGTAGGAATTTTCAGATGTCGGATGCGCAACTTTAAAGGAAGTCCTGCTGATGTCACTTCCTGTCCGGCTGCTTTTAGGTTCCTTCAGACATGTTTGTGTGCGTAGGGTTTCGGCTCAGAACTGGCTTCGAGGTGCGGGGACGTGGAGAGTCCCAGCTGACCGTCAAAGAGCCTCAGGACAAAGGTAAGTCGCTGCTGTCTGCTGGTCTAAACTCCTGTTGTCATGGCGGGAGTAAGTCTACTCATCATTGCCATTATTGCCTGATCCTGGTCCATTTATCTGTAGTGGGAGACTGGTTTGGTCTGAGAAATAATCCCTGGTTCTTCGTCCTCTTCCAGGCAGTGTGTGCACCAAAACATTTTACTTCCAGAATCAGGAGCTGCAGCGCCTCTGTGTGGGTGAACAGTGTCAGTGCATGAGAGGTAACGCTGCTCTCTGATTGGCCCACACAGTTCTGGCATTATGGTCTGTAATGGTGTTGTGCATTGTTGCTGTGTAGCTGCGTGTGCCGTCTACAGAGGAAACATTGACTTGAGCTTGACGGGTCAGAAACGAAGAGCTGAAACCTGCCGGCCGCACATCAAATATGGTAAAGTGTTCATGTCTGATGTTGTAATTGTAGTTAATAATGAAAATATAATAAACATATCAAGTAAGTACAGTACAATTTGCACTACTTTTTTTGGGGGGGATGGGTGCACTTGCCCTCCGAAATGTCTGTGTATGCAACTAGCTAATGTATACAGAGCTGCCATGGAAACTGTTATTTAACACTGCTCACCTTGCTCACCTTTCCCCTCTTCTGTCCTTTTGGGTAGCAGGTTTCTGCCTGATTCTGTTCTCTTGTTTAATACGTAATAGATTAGTACTGATGTGTATCTATTACCTTGGCATTCGTTGGAAGAGCAGAGTAAGAATTTTATTGCTCAGGAAATGTTGCATTTCTTAACTGTGCACATGATAATAAAGCCTCTGAATCTTGAATCTTGAATCTGATTGCATCATTGACCAGACCACACCATTTCGTCTTGCTCTGTGTATCATTTTTGTCGAGGCCCAGCCATTTGAGATCCATCTTGATGGTATCCCTCCAATGCTGCTTCGGTTGCCCTCATTTTCTACATCCTTCCGCTTCCATCTCAAACACTTTCCTGATGTCCTCCTCTGCCTCTCGGCGGCACATGTGCCTGTACCATTCTGACCTTTTTTTCCTCATCCAGTCTTTTATGGGTACGATGTTCACCTCTTTCAAGATGTCTCTGTTTCTTCTATGTTCTTCCTGGCTGATACAAGGCAGTATGAGCCATGTCTCATTTCCATATAGGAGTGTCGGTCTAATGACAGTTTTGTTGGCAATCCTTTTATCGCACAACACTCCAGCCAGCACCCGCTACTTGTTTCTTCTTCTTCTTCTTCTTCTTCTTCTTCTTCTTCTTCTTCTTCTTCTTCTTCTTCTTCTTCTTCTTCCAGCTGCTCCCTTCAGGGGTCTCCACAGTGGATCTTCTGCCTCCATCTCTCGTCTCCCTTCATCTTCCTCTGTAGCACCAACCCTCTCCATGTCCTCCTTCACTACATCCATGAATCTTCGCTGTGCTCCTCCTCATTTCCTCCTGCCTGGCAGCTCCATCTTCAACATCCTTTGTCCAGTATCTCTACTATCCCTCCGCTGCACATGTCCAAACCATCTCAGCCTTGCTTCTCTTACTTTGCCTCCAAACTGCTCAACCTGAGCTGTATTATGTATGGAAACCTGGTGATGAATGTGGCAAGATGAGGTAGCGTCGAACACAGCTTAATTGATGGCAAACACAGTGGTTACATGGCAGGTACGTGGGGAGGGCATCTGGCATAAAAAAGGCTGTGCCATGGCGGCTCACCCCACTATATAGGGCAGTGCGGTGATGTGACAGGAAGTCCACATCACCACACTGCACTTCACAATAAAATGCCCATATAACACATATTGCATTTCCTCCCCCCTTTTAGAAAGTTCAAAACCACACATACAATTCAAACCCACCCCAATTTGGAACCCGAGTCGCACTCTAAAATAATGAAAACTAATGTACTTAACTGGCCCTAACACACTCACACAAAATAACCTTAAGTAGGGCTGGTGGGTGGACTGCCACGCAGCCCGCATGGCATGGTGGAGTATTCTGCCACCAAACAAACTAAAAAGTCCTTTGTTAAACTAAAATCACTATCCTGCTCCTAAACTAAAACAATAATTTACACCCATAACATAACATGCACACAAAACGCACAAGAACTATAAACATATCTTTACAGCAGTCACTTGGGTGGGAGAGATAGAACCGGCATGGGGGCCAGGGCAGCCCCTCAGCAAGCTCAGAACTCAGAACTCAGAACTCAGAAAAGATTTATTGCCAAGTACATTAACAGATACAACTGATAATATACGAGGGATTTGACTTGACACAGAAAACGACCTGCATTTCCGGTGACACGGCTGTATCTGTGAACGCGCCTGTCAACAGAAGGGTACAGGATGCGTAGGGAAGAAAGGATAATACAATAGGAAGGAGCAAACAAAAACCATTGATTGTCAGACTAGTGGTCATATATGATCAATATTATGATTACAAGAAAAAAAGTCCTCAATGCACAGTTAGCAGACAAAAAAAGTTCACAAGGACACAGAGAGAGCAGTGAGTGAATCATCTTATCATCAGTTTTTGAATCAGTGTGGGTGTAATGTTGAATGTATGTGTTTGTATCAGTTAAGAACAACAAGGTCTCTTTGGCAGGAGATGTTTTGTCTAGCTGCTGGCATTTGTCCTTGGGCCATGCAGCTGGCTGTCCGAAAGGCCGTGAGCTCAATGTTTTGAAACAAATAGACTGCAGATAATCTGGAGGATTTGTGTGAGGGGAGTCAGATTCGTCGAATAGTACTGATCCCAGAGAGAAAAAACTTTATATTCTCTTACAGATTCAGTACTTAATCCTTCATTGCTGGACGTTGAATCCTTCATGGATGGCTCTAAGTGTAATCATGATGTAATCCACCTTCGAGACAGTTCTCCATTTGCCGCTGTCAGAGTCCTCTCCATTTTTTCAACTTTGATGGTTCAACTCGCCTGGCAGCGTTTTGATAGGTTGTGTCCATCTTCATCAATTTGCGGTACACAGGACAATCCCAGATCCAATCAGAACGATCCCAATCACCATTACTACGAAGACGTACAAATCTTCTACATCTTCGATGGAAAGATCAGACAGGCACAAGAGTTTCCAATTACTTGTGTCCCTTAAATAGCCCGCAGCGGCCGTTCCTGCGGGGCAAACAACCTCCCCCGGGGCACTTTTCCTCGTTGAAAAAATAGTGTCAATTGCGTTCAAAGCCCAGCTTATTAATTCCATAATTTCTTTCGATAATCAGCAGTAAGACACGCAGACAGACGACAGCAAGCTGGGATCCAGTTAGTTAGGGGAGGAAGGAGATAAGTCAGAGCAGGAGAGAAGAAAAAATTGCGTCTGCTCTCTTTGGAGGGCGGAAGTGAAGAGCTCACCCTGGAAGGAGCAAGCCCTGGGACAATGGCTGATTTTCTGAATGATGGAGCCCGGTTTTCACACCTCCAACACCGACTCCTGTCCAGCCTCGTCACCTGGAGTGTCCTTCTGGACACGCTGAAGCTGATTTACATGCCTCAATGAGCCATCAGACAACGGGAAGTACGCTGCACCCAACTTCTCCACTATCCACAGACATACTTGGTGTTTCGCTGGCTGTCGTTTGGCCCATCTTCGCTGTGGTCGTCCATCAACCCGAACCAAGTCCAAAACCCTCAGTGGGGCCCAGCTCGGCTTGACGTGCTGCTGCTGAGCATGCGGTAACACCATGCTCGTCGGTCTGGCCCCATCCTCTTCTTAAAACATCATAGCGGTCACGTCATAGTAACTGCAGACGCCCCATCCCCCTGCGGCCAAGCACCGAAGGCATCTGGGGCTAGCATGGTGTCACTCGCCCACGCAGGTGCCCTGTCACCACGCTCTGTACCCCCCTCTACCATGTCCCAAGTGCTGGCACTGAAACTTTCCTGGGCCGAATCTGAGTGAAACTGGTCCTGCTTGACTGCCGGAGTGTCTGTTAGTCCCTTGTCCCACACAACGTCCTCTTCAACCGCCGGGACCAGAGGGTTCCAGCGGCCACAACCTGACCATTCGTTCCCAGCACTGTAATAGCAAAACCCAGTCCGTAAAACAGATCACAGCTCATGATGATATCGCCTTGTGCTGTCATGTGGAACATGAAGTCAACCATCTTCCCAGACTTGTAACAAACTATTAGCTCTAAAGTCCCAACCGTCACCATACAATGGCACTGGGTTACCTTTAATCCTGTAATGGGGGAAGAACTTCTTCACCGTGGCCCAGTTCAGCAACGACTTCTCTGCCTGCCGTGTTGAGCAACAGTGGCACCTCAGTGCCGTCCCAACTCCACTGCGTGCAATACGTGTACCCGTTTGTAATGGGGGACACTGTATGGATGGTTGTCGGGGGAGGGCGGAGTGATTTCTTTCCGTGGCTGTCGGTTCAGATAAATGGCCACACTCTAGCATAATGGTTCAAGCATCAAATCTGCTACAACGTTTTCCTCTTACCGGGCATTCTTTGCCTTATGACGGTGCGTCACAGACCCACACCCTTGCATGAGGTCTTCCTGGGGCAGACCTTCGGCCTGCAGCATTGGATTCCGTAAAATCGTCCTCCAAGCTATCTCGCTATCCGAGTCTGCAGCATTTACTGTGGAGGGTGGCTCCGGCGGCCACTGTGACTGACACCAGTTTAGCTCCAAGGTTAGCTTGTCTGCAGCCTCCAACTGGAGAGCTAGCTTGAGAGCTCTGGCTAATGGTAAGTCACTCGGTGCAGTAAGTAGCCTAGCTCGCAATACAGTCCTGCACATGTGCTCCGCTAGCTGATTGTGCACCATTTCACCTTCCAACGGCCCAAAACGGCACTCGCTAGCAAGCTGCCTCAAGTTGGCAATAAACTGGTGGATGGGCTCACCTACTCGTTGATGTTGCTGCCGAAAATAAATCCTCCAGACAGTCACGCTGTCCAGGGTGTGGAAATGGTTGGCTAGCAGCTCCGTGACATCCTGAAACGAGTCTGACGCGCTGAGCGTCCGCAAGACTCATTGGCCCTCAATACCCAGTTTATGGATGAGAAGCGCACGTGCCCTTAGCTTGTCAAGCTGCCCGAGGTCCAGCGCGGTGATGTAGGTCTGGAAAGCCTCGAACCATCTTGGCCAAGGCACCGGCGGTTCACCCGGGAGCTCAAGAAAGGGACGGAGTGGTATTATGCACTCCATGAGTTAATTCTCAGTCGCCAAATGTTATGTATGGAAACCTGGTGATGAATAAGGAATGATGAGGTAGCCGTCGAACACAGCTTTATTGATGGCAAACACAGTGGTTACACGGCAGGCACCTGGCGTGGGCTACATAGGGCAGTGTGGTGACGTGACAGGAAGTCCACGTCACCACACTACACTTCACAATAAAGAGTGCATATAACACATAAAACAAGCTGTCCCTCTTATATACTCATTTCTAATCCTGTCCCTCTGAGTGACTCCCAATGAAAATCATAGCATCTTCAACTCTGCCACCTCCAGCTTAATGTCCTCTCTTTTTGTCAGCGCCACCATCTCCAAACCATACATCATAGCAGGTCTCACTACTGTCTTGTAAATCTTCCCTTCACTCGTACTTCTACGCTTCTGTCACAAATCCCCCCAGCACTCGTCTTCACCCACTCCACCCTGCCTGCAGTCTCTTCTTCTCCTCTCTTGTGTAGTTTTCCAGTGCTTTGGATGATTGACCCCAGGTATTTCAACTCATCTACTTTCACCACCTCTACTCCTTCCATCTTCACCATTACACCTGCCTCCCTCTCATTCACACTCATGTATTCTGTCTTGCTTCTACTGACTTTCATTCCTCTTCTCTCCAGAGCATACTTCCACCTCTCCAGGTTCTCTTCCACCTGCTCCCTACTCTCACTACAGATCACAATGTCATCTGCAAACATCATGGTCCATGGAGACTCCTGCCTGATCTCGTCTGTCAGCCTGTCCATCACCATGGCAAACAAGAAGGGGCTCAGAGCCGATCCCTGATGTAATCCCACCTCCACCTTGAACCCACCTGTCACTCCTATAGTACATTTCACCACCGTCTCGCTGTCCTCATACATGTCCTGCACCACCCTCACATACTTCTCTGCCACTCCTTACTTCCTCATACAGTACCACACTTCCTCTCTTGACACCCTATCATCTGCTTTCTCTAGACCCACAAAGACAGAGTGCAATTCCTTCTGACCTTCTCTATCCTTCTCCATCAGCACTCTTAGAGCAAACATTGCATCTGTAATACTCTTTCTTGGCATGAAACCGTACTGCTGCTCATTGTCACCTCTCCTCTTAACCTGGCTTCAACAACTCTTTCCCACATTTTCATAGTGTGGCTGATCAACTTTAAGCCTCTGTAGTTACTACAGCTCTGAGCATCACCTTTGTTCTCGAAAACTGGTACCAAAACACTTCTTCTCCACTCCTCAGGCATCCTCTCACTCTCTAAGATTGTGTTAAACAATCTAGTTAAAAAGTCCACTGCCATCTCTCCTAAACATCTCCACACCTCCACAGGTTTGTCATCTGGACCAACCGCCTTTCCATTCTTCATCCTCTTCAAAGCTGCCCTCACTTCTGCCTTGCTAATCCTTGGGACTTCCTTGTTCACCAGCTTTCCTTCATCCATCCTCCTCTCTCTCATTTTCTTTATTCATCAGCTCTTCAAAGTTCTCCTTCCACCTTCTCAACACACTCTCGTCATTTGTTAGTACATCACCATTTCTGTCCTTAATCAGCCTAACCTGCTGTACATCATTTCCAGCTCCATCTCAGTCTAGCCAGTCGATACAAGTCCTTTTCTCCTTCCTTAGTGTTTAGCCTCTCATACAACTCACTATGTGCTTTTTCCTTTGCCTTTGCCACCTCTCTCTTTGCCACTTGTTCCAAGCCTTGGATATTCTCAGTTCAATATCTTTACTGTGTTCTTAGAGTATTAAAGAATCAACACATTATTGTCTTCTGTCTGGTTTAATGTTGTACTATATGGCAGCGCGGTGGCGGAGTGGTTAGCACTGCAGCAGCACAGCAACTCACCCTTGGCCAGGGGATCCTGGGTTCGATCCCAGCCCCTGACCAACAGTGATCTGTGTGGAGTTTGCATGTTCTCCCCGTGTCTGCGTGGGTTTACTCTGGGATTTTTCCGGTTTCCTCATACATGCCAAAAACATGCAAGTTAGGTTAACTGGCATCAAACTGGGGATAAATTGTCCTTAGGTCTGACTGTGAGAGTGAATGGTTGTCTGTCTCTCTGTGTTGGCCCTGCCATGGACTGGTGATCTGTCCAGGGTGGACCCTGCCTCTCGCCCAAAGATGCTGGGATAGGCTCCAGCTCCCCCGCGACCCGAAAAGGATTAAGTGGAAGAAGATGAATGAATGTTGTACTAGAGAGACCACTGGTCACAGAGACCCCACAGCAGTGAGTGAGGAAGTCTACCTCAGTAGAGTGAAGACTTCACTTATATGCACACACCCATCGGAGGCCATCAAACAAAACACACACACACATGTATTCCATTAATCAGTGACAGACAAGCACCACACAGGAAACCAGTCAGCTCCTTTCAGCTCCTGGGCCATAAACCTTATAACCCCTTGACCAGAATTCTGGTTTAAAACAGAGAACACTTAGCAGAAGAGTCTGAAGAATTTCTTCAGACAAAGAAAAAGAGAAACATGCAAATCATTACTATTAAAAGATACAAATTACATGAGAGTAGAAAGTATAACCTTTCCCCTGGAGAGTCAGTCTGCTGAATCTTTGGTCAAAAATCAGGAGGAAGAAATGTTGCATGCCTAGTCCTCCCTTTGTCTGTAGTGCACTGATCATCCCCAAAAAACAACCCTGACACCTCCCAGAAAAACTAGCTACTAACTAGCTTTAGAGCTAATACAGAATGCTAACATATAAGGAACCATGCAGCGGATGATAAAAAATAATAAGCAGCGATGCTGTGGTTTTAAGGAGAGTTTAATCATATCATCCAGCCATCACGAGCTCCGCTCCCGGCGCCGTGCATGCGCGCCGGGAGCGAGCCCACGGCTCTCAGAGAAGGAGGACACAAGAGTCTGTGTCTGGCAGCAGCAGATGCAGAAGTGGAATTCAGAGGGTGTGTTACAGAACCTGTGCAGTATTTATACCCAACTCAAACAATACATCAAAGCAGATTCACAGCAGTTGGTCTGATCAAAGGGACTGCAGAACAGGCATGAGACATTTGCATTTGTAAGACCTACATAACAATAGGCAGATGCAGCCTCTGCTCTGGCTTGCAGGACAAAGAGGTTACAAGGCACATCTACATATTGATCTCAGCCTCTAGGTCACAGTAAGGACAGGACGCATGAACACTATAAATGAATGGCACATTGCATCACGATACATGAATGGCACATTACATCTCAGTAGTGCAGCAGGAAAAACCCAGGAGTGCGAGCTAACTGTCTCTGTGTTCTGTCTCTGTGTTGTGGGGGGTTGAATCAACCCGCTACACTGCTCCCCCCCAGAGGGCACGGTAGGGGACCGTGGCCTCAAAGTTGCAGTTTGGGCAGCGAGCAGGGAAAAGCTCTGTGCAGGAGGAGGGGGAGGGGGGTAGCAAATGCTGACCGGGTGCGGGAAAATCGTTCGAGTCGTGCCAAAAGTGTTTGCTGCTCCGCGATGTCCCGTCTGAACATGCGGAGATCACAAGAAGAAAAATTTGTCTCTGACTCCTCCCGTGGCCATGAAGAAAAGCAGGAGCAGCTGTAAGAAAAAAAAAGAAACAAAAGCAGAGGGACTGGCGTGTTGGCTTTAGGTGCAGGAGCAACCCCAAAGCCCCCCGGGAACAGCTGACGGCTGAATTCCCCTTGTATGCCGTGGCTAAGACCATAAAATCCAGTGAACAAGCTGTGGGCCTCAGGTGTACAAACAAGCCTGAAGGGCCAGTGTGCGGCAGAAGGAAGGCGGTCAGTGAAGCCATTATTGCCCCGTGCGTGGTGCGCCATCCTGGTAACTCCCCGGTGCGCGCGTGGGGGTTCCGTGCTTGGGTGAGCTGCTGGAGTGATGAGTCAAGGTGCAGAATCTTGGTGGAGATCGGTGCAGACGGCGCTGATAAAATCCAGGTTGAGCTGTGGCTGCAGATTGGCCATGGTGCGTTGGAGCGGTGAGAGGAAATAGACGATCTTTTGTCCCTCAGGCTCATGTAGATGCGTTGGAGTGTTGGGAGGGAATAGACGATCTTTGTTCCTCAGGCTCGGTTAGATGAGTAGGATTGCTGAGAGGGAGGAGTAGCGGTGAGAGGGGGAAAACGTTCTGTGCCCCTCGGCTGGTCCAGCATGGACGTCCTGATCTCAGGCGAGGGTCGCGCCATGACGTTTTCTGCAGTTTTCCCAGTCGTGGGTGATGTCCGGAGAACAGCTCGCCTGTGTTGGCTCCGCGTTGAGGTCTCCCTGAAGCCGAAGGGAGAGCGGCTCGTTTGCGTCAGGCTGCTGTGTTCGCTGGCAGCGTGGTTTTTTTCAGCGTCGGTTCGCCAGCGTGGCCGTCCAAATCAGAAGGCTGCGTCGCACAAAGCGTGTGCGTCTTCAAGGGGTCACCAGTGCAGCGGATGATAAAAAATAATAAGCAGCGATGCTGTGGTTTTAAGGAGAGTTTAATCATATCATCCAGCCATCACGAGCTCCGCTCCCGGCGCCGTGCATGCACACCGGGAGCGAGCCCACGGCTCTCAGAGAAGGAGGACACAAGAGTCTGTGTCCGGCAGCAGCAGATGCAGAAGTGGAATTCAGAGGGTGTGTTACAGAACCTGTGCAGTATTTATACCAAACTCAAACAATACATCAAAGCAGATTCACAGCAGTTGGTCTGATCAAAGGGACTGCAGAACAGGCATGAGACATTTGCATTTGTAAGACCTACATAACAATAGGCAGATGCAGCCTCTGCTCCGGCTTGCAGGACAAAGAGGTTACAAGGCATATCTACATCAATCAATCAATCAATCAATCAAAGACTTTATTCCAGACTCATGGTCCATCAAAAAAAAAGTAAAAACAAGACAGTTGAAACACAGTTAATAAGAGAAACAGACAAAAAGTTACAAAAACACTAAGACACAACTACTAAGAGAAGAACAAAGACAGTACAGACTTTAAAAAGACTTAAAAAGACAACTGTACCAGTGCCTTTTAAACTGTGACTGACAGCAAATAGAACTGAGCTTAATGCTAGACATGACTTGAATGATTTCATTTCTAGATACATCAAGCCGACAGATGAATTTATACATCAGATTCCTTATTACTGCATGCAATGTATTTACACGTGATGAGACAAATAACTCGGAAGCACTGCACCATCGAGGCTTTTTAAGTAAAATTCTTAAAGCATCATTGTAGGCAACCTGTAATTTCTGCATACTTTGTTTCCTATAATTTATCCATAAATGAGCAGTGTATAAAGGTGTACAATAGGTTTTAAAAAGAACCAGCTTCACCTCATCTGAACAAAAACCAAACCTGCGTGCAAGAATATTTGCTTGCATGTAGATTTTGCAGCGTTGTCTGAAAATATCATCATCATCAGTCATTCTATCATTAATAAAATGTCCCAGATATTTAACTTTATCCCTGACAATTAATTCCCTGCCTGCCAATTCAAAGACAGGGAATTTCATTATCAAATCTTCTCTAGTGCGGCAAATCAGCACACAACTCTTATTTGTATTATATTTTATGTCATTTTCCTCTCCACAAGCACTACACACTCTTAATAACTCCTGAAGACCAGCACTACTTGGACTGAGAAGAACTAGATCATCAGCAAACATAAAATGATTCACTAACTTATTCCCTATTATACACCCAGTTTTACAGGCATTCAGTTGCTTTGACAACTCATCCATGTAAAGATTAAATAGAATAGGGGACAATATGCTGCCCTGTCTGACACCACTGCTCACACCAGATGGGGATGAATGACTCTTCCCCCATTTCACCAGCATCTTCTGATGTGCAGACCAGTAAATCAGGATACGTACTAAGTACTTGGGAACCCCCCATCAATCATTTTCCTAAACAATATCCTGTGATTAACATGATCAAACGCCTTAGAGGCGTCAATAAAACACAGAAAAACTGAAGAATTTTGATTTCTATACTTATTTATAATTTCCTTTAAAGCATATATGCACAGATTTGTTCCATGATGGGGTTTAAATCCAAATTGATGATCAGTAGATTTGATGAATACATTTAATTTTTCAAACAGAATTCTTTCCAGTACTTTAGATCTTCTATTGGCTAAAGCTATGGGTCTGTAATTGTCCAGGCTACACAGCTTGCCAGCTTTATCTTTAATGACTGGTACCAACACAACAGACAATAAAGATTCTGGTAACATCCCATGAATCATGAAGCTGGTGAAACAGCAAGAAGAGGAGCAATTCTTGAGCTCGCATATTTAAGATGCTCAGCAGAAATACAGTCTAAACCACTCGCTTTGTTATCTGATAGCTCTCTAATGGCTTTGGTCACTGCATGAGTGTCAATCAGGAACGAATTGTTCCTCTCTACTTTCCCTACCTTATAAGTTTCATCCTTAGTTGAATTAAATAATGAGTAAAAGTGTTGCCGCCAAAGATCCACAATATTTTCTATACCTGAAATGCCTTCCAGGGTACAGGGCAAAGACGTTTTACTGTCACTAATCCGTCTAAGCTCCTTCCAAAAATCTGTGACATTCTTATCTAACAATTTCTTGGCCAAGGAATTACTTCTCATTAGCTGCTCATTTTTAGAAATATGACGAATAGCATACTTAAACTTTGCATTCGTACGTTTCTTCATCTCAAATTCTGGCCCTTGTCTGGGTCTCCCAGCCACCACCCAGGCTTTATATGCTTCCCGAGCTTAAGAATAAGGCACAGCTACGGCCTCATTCCAGCCAGGTCTAACATTGTGTGTTTTACGTATCTTCCTATAATAAGGCTTACTGTCCTTATACAGGGAGTTAACTATAGCATCGTACAAACTACAGAGGTCTTTTTTATGCTCAACAATGCTACAGTTCACATCAATGCACATCACAGCATCTCTAGGAAGACATATTTTACTCAAGGATTTATCTGTACAAACACAATATTCTACAATTTCTTCCTCAGAAAGAGTGTCCCAGTCTAATTTTCCCACCTCATCCTGACTGACATTCTGACAAAGTGCAGGTAGACAGTCAACATTAATTATCATCTCAAACGGTATATGATCAGACATTGCTAACCCATAATAAATACTCATGCCACCCACAGAGGCATGTGCATCACCAGTGCTGATGCAATGGTCCAGCCAGGACGTAGTGTGCCAAGCCTCACTTCTATAGGTATAACTAGCAGGAGGCATTAGTACCTTACTTGACAAGATTAAGTTGTTCTCATAACAAAAATGATGCATATGTTTTGCAAATAAGGAGTCAGTGGACCAGTCAGTCAGTCAGTCAGTGGACCAGTCAGTGGACCAGCACCTGTCATCATGGATCCTGGACTACCTCACGAACCGGCCTCAGTTTGTGAGAACCCAGGACTGTGTTTCCGACACGATCATCAGTAGCACGGGGGCCCCCCAGGGATCGGTGCTGGCTCCCTTCCTGTTCACTCTTTATACTGCGGACTTCTCACACAACACAACACATTGCCATCTACAGAAGTTCTCTGATGACTCTGCGATCGTTGGTCTCATCTCCAACGGAGATGAAGCTGAGTACAGAGGGCTTATCCAGGACTTTGTGGACTGGTGCCATCGGAACTGCCTCCAGATCAACGCGAGGAAAACTAAGGAGCTGGTGGTGGACTGCCGCAGGCATGGGCAGCCCCTCACAGCACCAGTAAATATACAGGGAACAGACATCGAGATGGTGACATCCTATAAGTACCTGGGTATTCATCTGAACAATAAACTAGACTGGTCACACAATACTGACGCACTCTACAAGAAGGGACAGTGCAGGCTGTTCCTGCTGAGGAGACTCAGGTCTTTTGGTGTACAAGGGGCGCTGCTGAAGTCATTCTATGACACGGTGGTGGCATCAGCCATCACTTTTGGAGTGGTCTGCTGGGGCAGTGGCATTACTGCAGCTGATAGGAAGAGACTGAACAAACTGATTAAGAAAGCTAGCTCTGTCCTGGGGCAGCGCCTTGATCCGATGGAGGAGATAGGAGAGAGAAGGACGGTGGCTAAACTGTCATCTCTGCTGGAGTCCGAGTTCCACCCTATGCAGGACATACTGGATGCACTGAGGAGCTCATTTAGCAGCAGACTACATCATCCCAGGTGCACAACCGAGAGGTTTCGTAGGTCCTTCCTACCAACGGCTGTCAGACTGTACAACCTAAGCAGGGCTGCTCGCAGAGATAGCAAAAAGACGTAACAAACTAATAGTTTTTTTGAATGCAAAGATGCAATAGACTTACACTATGGTCCTCTCCGGCATACAACTAGGAAAATACCGATCGCTATGGAGGGGGAGAATATGTATGGGCACATAATCATACCATGTAGGATAACTAAGTAGACGGTTATGCTGTTTCATCCCACCTAGCAACAATGCTCTGCACTGTGTGTGTTTATATATTTACATATTTATTCCATCTAGCTACAATGCTCAGCACTGGGTGTGTTTATATTTATATATCTATATATTTATTCCATCTAGCTACAATGCTCCGCACTGTGTTTTTATATATCTACATATTATTCCATCTAGCTACAATGCTCTGCACTGTGTGTTCATATATTCATATATTTATTCCATCCAGCTACAATGCTCTGCACTGTGTGTCTGTGTGTGTGTGTGTGTATATATATTTTATAGTAATATGTACATATGTATATTAGCTGCTCTTGCTTGCTTGTTTTTTTTTCTTGCCTTCTGATTGTTGCTCTGAGTGTTGCTATCCCTGTGCTGTTGCAATCCTGGAATCTCCCCGTTGTGGGACTAATAAAGGCTTATCTTATCTTATCTTATCTTATCTTATATGTCCGCATTCAAGTCCCCCATAATAAAAATACAAGTATTATTATAGTCTTGCATATAAGAATTAATAAAGGCAAGCTTATTTAAATATTCATCCTCATTCTGTTGACACTCAAATGGCGTATATACATTAATAATAAGGAATTCCTTATCATTACAATTAAACTGCACACCAATACACCAATCTACACCAAGTCGGACCACTTGTATCAAGGAGTCCAGCTTCTTTCTCCAGAGAATAGCCACACCTCCAGGTATCCTACCCCTGATAATCCCCTTGCTGAGGTCAGTTGTAGACTCCCCAGCACCATGGAAATCAGGGTTAAGACAGTTCAAACGTTCCAAGTCGTGTTCCGAGAGAAACGTCTCCTGAAGGCACAAAATATCACAATTGTTCAATAAATTGTCAATAACTAACCGGCGAGCTTTCTCTCCAGCACTTTGCTCCAATTTAAGGCCACGACAGTTGTAAGACATGACCTGAATACCCATCAAAAAAGGAGGAAGAGTTAAGAAAGATCACCATCAACCGTGGGTGCCCACATATTCTCCACAGCAGCCGCTCCACTAGCTTCAGCCCTCCCAGCCCCCCGGGGCTCATAATATCGCTGCACCAATGCGCCCTCTGGCCAGAGCTCTGGCTGGTACATGTCCCCCACCTCAGAGCATTCCACCGTTACTTTAAATGAACCAACCCTGCCGTTCCCAGTGAGGATTTTCTGACAGAAAACTTCTCGTCCAAGCTTATCTTTAAGATATGCAGATAGAGCATCAGCTTCCAAATCACAATGAAAACGGGTAGCAAACACACTCACCATCTTAGTCTGTAGTTTTAATATTACCAGAGCCCGTACCCACAACAGGAGCCGCGTTGCTGGCTTTATTCCTGCAGCTGATTGAAGCAGAGGATGGCTTGGATCAATATGAGATCACATATTGATCTCAGCCTCTAGGTCACAGTAAGGACAGGACGCATGAACACTATAAATGAACGGCACATTACATCACAATACATGCATGGCACATTACATCTCAGTAGTGCAGCGGGAAAAACCCAGGAGTGCGAGCTGACTGTCTCTGTGTTGCGGGGGGTTGAATCAATCCGCTACAACCAATCTGGGGGATGCCTCTTCAAACACTGAGAGAAGAAATAAAGTACAGAAGATACATTTGCCACAACATGATCTGATGACAGGTCTGAAGACTTGTTAGGCAGGCTCCAACTTGTGTTTCTGCTGCCAAGGTAACCTGGAGCTGTCAGTTGTTGAGGTTGTGACTGTACTTCTAAAAGAATAATGAAATAATGATGTAAAGAATGTGTTTGTTGTATAGCCTACAGGGTGAAGGTGAAGTCTTCGTCAGCTGAAGGAGACTTTATGACCCACACAGCCACCATAGAGCAAGTCATAAAGAACACTCATACAGGTGAGGCATTGCAGATGTGCTGTCAGCCATTTTGTTTCTGGATGCAGATCCTCATTTATATAATACACATTTAAACACAACTTTGAAAAAAAAAACAGTTCCAGATTTATGTCAGAAACATGGGAAATTTGCAAGAGGAGTTAATTTTCACATTTATATGAAAAAAGCACATTTCAGAGAAAATTCTTATACAAAAATGTTGGTGTGAATCCTTCCTGAGATACAGTCCAGACCAAACAGCCAAATCTGGGTTTACAGTAATACCAGGTCTCAGTCTAGAACAGAACCTTGGTTCAGTTTGTTAACAAACTGGTCCAAAGACAGACTCTGTGAAGTTCCAGAGATTGAGAAGTTGGTGCCTCTCTCTGCTTCTCTCTACTTGTGGATGAGTTTATCAAGTAAGTCACAAGCACCATGTTATAGCTAGTGCCACCAGCTGAGTAATGCTACAGTAACAGCTACTGTTGTAGTCAAAGTTGGAGTGGCATTAGACCAATAGCAGAGTGTACCAAGACCAACCAAGACCAAGACTTTCGGGTTCAAGTGTTTAGAGAATGATCCACCAAATCCACCACAGTGTTAGCTAGTACCAGCAACTGAATAATGCTGTCATAACAGCTAGTGTTGTAGTCAAGACCACACCAATATCAGGAGGTGCCAAGAGTTTTAGGAGTCCAGTCCAGTCCAAGACCTAGACATACTGTACATACAAAGTGATCTTGGTCTTGACTTTGTCTATAAACCCCCTAAAGTCTTGGTGCCCTCTAGTCCCAGTTTAGACTGGTGTGGTCTTGACAACGGCAGTAACAGCTATCATCACTCCGTCTGTTTCTGGTGGGAGTGACACTGGGCAGACCCTGACTTCCTCCTCCTCCTCCAGGGGGCACTAGTGTCCCAACACCAGCTGTCCACTGATGAATGTGGTGGACTGGCAGTGGGCTAAAGTAGGGCTGTAATTGTCCTCTTTGATGTGCTGAACCCTGGAGGAGCTACTGGTACCTCTACTACCTGCATCAGGGTGGGTTGGGGAGCAGGCTGCAGTTATGATAGTGAGACCCAGCCAAGGATGAGGAACCACTTCTCTTACAGTCAAGACCTCTAAGAGAGGTGAGGCAGAGACTTCAGGTCTTTGGCAGAACATGATATTCTTCTTCTTGTTCTTCTGGGGTTTTATAATGGTCAGAAATGTCTTTGCTCTAACCCCTGATTTGGTGATAAGTCTGTTGATCTCTCTTATGGTGTGATTCTTTAACTCGAGTGAAATTCTCAGAGGTTAGAGATCATCAGAGATGGAACTGATCTCCAAGCACCTTCCACTTGACATCCTCTCATTTGTATTTGGATGACGTGAGCTGGTTAAACGTGTTCCTGTGCAGATCTGGAGGCGGTGAGGCGTGATTCTGAGGTAGAACTGGTGAGGAAGGTGACCTGTTCTGACGTGAACATACAGACGGGTCAACAGTACCTGGTGATAGGAGCCAGCGGGATAGAGGTCAAGATCGGCACCAGCTTTAAGTGAGTGGATCTTCTATAGGTCTTCCTGTATTTCTTTCTCCTGTGGTTTTTGTTCCAGTAGTTCTTCTTAGTCACTGTAGTTCTTCCTGTTTCTGACAGTTCTTTCTTCTTCCTGTAGTTTTTCCTATTGTAACGTCGGGGCCATGTTAAGGGGGGCAGGGATTTCCCAGCATGCTTTACCAGCTGAAAAGTTACTGTGTGTGTGTTATTACTGAGTTATTATGCTGCTGTGTCATTATAACTGCGTTATAATGACCCAGCAGTGTTTATAGGCAGGATTAGGGCAAGATGTATCATGTGTTGTGTAACCATGATTGAAACGGAGGTCTGGGAGGATGACCTCCCCTCCTGTCTGTGCTCAGGGTGTTGGGGTTGGGTGTGTGTGAATAAAGCCTGTTCGTCACTACCATCTGCTCCTCTTCTTTGTGGAACCCCGCATACGTCACACTATACTTTTTCCTGTAGTTCATCTTACTTCCTGCTGTTATTTCTGGAGTTTTCCCTGTAGTTCTTCCTTTAGTATTTCCTGTACTGCTTTATTCTGTCTCTGGTTCTACCTTTTTTGTTGTAGTTCTTATTAATTTTTGCAATAGTTTTCCCAGTGTTTCCTGTAGTTATTCATAGTTCTTGCTGTGCTTCCTAGTTCTTGTAATTTTTTCCATCTTTCTGTAGTTCTTCCTGTAGTTTTTCCTTCTGGGGCAGTGGTGGCCTAATGATTAAGGGTGTGGACTGGTGAGCAGAGGGTCAGCAGTTCAATCCCTAGACCGGCAGGATCAGGTCTGGGTGGGACAGATAACATAGCAGTGTTTGCTCCACCCTCCTAAACCCCACTGTGGTGCCCTTGAGCAAGGCCCTTACCCCCAGCTGCTCCAGTGGAGCTGCTCAGTGGCCACAGGTCAGTCTGGGGTTGTACTGGGCAGCTTCCTGGTGTGAACAGAGCGTCCTTGAAAAAGAGAGGTTGCCTCTCGATGGAACTACCTTGTATAAATAGAGGTTAAATAATTTTTTTAAATACTCCCTGTAGTTCTCTCTTTACTTCCTGCTTGTGTTCTCCATAGCCCTTGTAGTTCTTCTGGTATTTTTCTTACAGTTCTTCCTTTAGTTCCTCATGCTCCTTGTAGTTCTTCCTGCATTTTTTCCTTGTTCCCATTATTTCCTAATATTCCATGTTGCACTTCCTGTAATTTTTCTTTCTTCCTGTAGTTCCATCTTCTTCTTGTAGTTCTTCCTTCTTCCTGTAGTTCTTTCTACTTCCTGTAGTCCTGACTCTCCCTCTTCCGTCAGGTACCGCCTCCCACTGGATTCAGACACCATCGTAGAGCTCTGGCCGACAGACTGTCGCTCTGCCCCTCCCAGCTGTTCAAATTACATCACACAGCTGAACGCGTTTGCCCTGGACATGATGCTGATAGGATGCTGATTGGTCATTTCACTCTGTGATGTCACACCAAAGACCGATGATGATGATGATGAGGAGTTCTTCAGCAGCTCAGTTTGAACATGTTTGTCTCATTTTGATGTGCTAATAAAGGTTGAACAAACGCACTGTTTTGGTCCTTTCAAAATAAAAGCCCCAGATTGAAATTGGTGATCGTATGTTCCCTTTCACAATAAAAGACTCCGGTTTTTGACTGTATGGACCCTTTCATAACAAAAGTCTTCAACAAGTAACCGTTTTACATTTTCACAATAAAAGTTCCACACTAACATGCAAGGGGCTTTCACAATAAAAGCTTTAAAACGGTAAGTCTAGCATCACAATAAGAACCAAGTGAAGATATTTGCCTTTGTTCAAAGCTGTTTCTGCCTATAAATCAGAGTATGCAAATGTTACCGGCCACTAAGGGCCCCCATGCTACAAGATTCAAGGATTTTATTTGTCAACACTTCTATACGTAGAGGACATACAGAAGAATTGAAATGCCATTTCTCTCTCTTCAGTGGTGTGCACAATATTTAAAAAAGGAATAAGGCTGGAAAAACAACAGCAGTCTGTGTGCAGTAATGCTACCCATAGTGCAAATAACAGTAAAAGATAAAAACCCAGACATCCCATAGTGCAAATAAAGAAAAAATGATAAAAAAAAAACCAGCAATCCTATATACAGAAAGAGTAGAGCAGTAATACTTGTAGTTGCAGGTTCAGTGTGGTAGTGTAGGAGCAGACAGTGACAGGACTGTACTTTTTTTTTTTTATTACTTATTTTGTACCCGTAGGTAGATTTGTTTTGCAGTCTGGTGACAAGCCACCAGCTGCCGGTCGCTGCGTGTGCAAGTGCCCCTTATCCCTAACCTGCATGTTTTTGGTATGTGGGAGGAAACCGGAGAAATCCCGGAGTAAACCCACGCAACACGGGGAGAACATGCAAACTCCACACAGATCACTGTTGGCTGGGGGCTGGGATCGAACCCACGATCTCACGATCCCCCGGCTGAGGGTAAACTGTGCTGCCACAGTGCTAACCACTGCGCCACCATGCAACATGATCAGTATTGCAATAACAGACAGCAGCAGATATGGCATTTGTGCAAATGGTTGCAGTAAAGTGCAGAGAAATACAGCAGCAGATGTATTTCTGTTGGTGTGCCAGTCTTTCTGTGCCAACAGCTGAGGTAGTTATTGTGCGGGTGAGTGCGTCACAGTCTGGGAAGGAAGTGGACAGAGTTCAGGGTCCTGATAGCCTGATGAACAAAGCTGTTTAGCAGTCTTGTGGAGTGGGTCCAAAGGCTCTGGTACCTTTTACTTAAGGGCAGGGGGCTGAAGAGGGAGTGTGAGGGGTGGGTGGTGTCGCCTGCAATGTGGATGGCTCTGCGGGTGAAGCAGGTGGGGTAGATGTCTGGGGGGGGGGGGCAGAGGGGCACTGATGATCTTGCTGGCAGCTTTCACTGTGTGTTGTAGAGTCTTCCAGCAGGAGGCGGTGCAGCTTCTGTACCACACCATGATGCAGCTGGTGAGGATGCTCTCACTGGTGTCCCGGTAGAATGATCACCGCGGTCACCATCAACATTTTCCAGTCATCTTCTCCTGGTCAGTTTCGTAACAGGTCGGGGCTTCTCCTGGGTGGGTTGTCGGCCCTCCACAGGACAGTCCGATGATGGGGCTGCCATCTTAACCGCATGCCGACACGCTGTGGATTAGTCTGGCAGTCCGCCAAGGGTGGCCCTACCAGGAGCGGTAACACTCTCTCGGACGTGAACACGGTTGGCTCTATGTTCAGTGACACTTCTGAGGCCAATAACCAGCATAACCCCGGACTCATCGAGAAAGAGCCCCCAGCCAGTGTGTCCACACTTTACCTGTTCTCAACTTATTTTCTCACAAATTTGCTAACTTTTTCTTGTAATTTTGGAACTTTCTCCTAGATTTGCCACCTTTTTACTGTAATCTTGCAATATTTCCTCATAAATCTGTTACTTTTTTCCTTGTAAATTTGCTATTTTCTTGTAAACTTCACTTTTTGTAGAAGAGCTTGGAAATGAAGAGGCGATTTGGTTTATAAGCAAAGCTTTAATATTCAGCTCTTCTAACAAGTCTCATCTGGTGCAGAGTGGCAGAAGGGAAAAAGAGGCAGAATGTCTCCAACTCACTGATTATATACATGCACACAACAAAAGACATGCATAACAAAGGCTGACATCCCTCATTATCTTAATCCCCCCATTGTCCTGGTATTTCCTCTCCTCGCCTTAGGGGGTGAGGGTGGCTCCTCCGGTCTCCTCCGCCGCGTCCGGGAATGTCTTTGTTCTTCACTCAGCGGGTGAGAGTCCTTTGTCCTTTCAGAGGTGTGAAGTTCTTTACATATGTAATCACCAAACATTTCCACATGCTTTGACATATGTAGGTTATGGAATATATGGTTAATATAGACCACAGGCCCCCCAAACAACTAAGAAAAGACAACAGGAAGGTTCACAGTCTAAGATAGTTATTATGACATACTAAGTGTTATATCTGTTGCCACGGAAGAAACTTTCTAGCAGCCATGCTCCTAAGAGAGTTCAGTGGAAATCATAACAGCATAGTAAAATCATAAGTCAGTCCTAAACTGTTGCAGCACAATTAGTGAACAATTGTGGAGTGGTTTGTATCAGTCCCTGTGCTGTCTGGGTTTTAATCTTCTCCCAAAACTGCTGTAGGTTGGTTTAGGTGTCCTGCTGGGACCTTCTTGAGAGGAATCTGCAGTGTGGGAAGGAGAGAGGTTAACTGTTCCCTGCTGGGGGGCTGAGTCTTTTCTCTTGGGGGGTCTACCCCGCCGAGGTGCTCTCGCCAACTGTGCAGGCTCGTCTTTCAACAAGAAGGCAGGTTTAAGTCTGTCAATGCTGACTGTTTCTTTTCTGTCCCCAAAATCAAGCACAAAGTGTTTATCACCATGTTCCAGCACTCTGAATGGCCCATCGTATACTGGGCGAAAGGTAGGTTTTAAAGCTTCATGCTTAACAAAAACGAACTCAGCGTTTTTTAAAGCCTGAGGGACAAAAACCCGTGGGAAGGAGTGATGAGCTGGACCGGGGAGAGAGTCCGGTCCGTTGCTGCCTAAAAACCTTGGGACTGGAAGGCGCCCAGGCTCTGGGTTCTCTGGTAAAAATTCACCCGGGAGCCTGAGAGGTTGTGCAAAGACTAATTCTGCGGGAGAGGCGTCTAGATCCTCTTTAGGTGCAGCACGCAACCCCAATAAAACCCAGGGAAGTTTATTTACCCAATTTGTGTCCGTTAGTGAGGCTCTGAGGGCGGCCTTTAAAGACCTGTGAAAACGCTCGCATAACCCATTAGCCTGAGGGTGATAAGTGGTGGTGCGGTGAATTGTTGCCCCTAAGCTGTTGGACATGGCTGACCAAAGCTCTGAGATAAATTGAGGCCCCCTATCGGACGTGATGTCCGATGGGATGCCGAAATGTGCCACCCAGTTTGTCAAAAAAACGCGAGCGACTTCCTCCGCTGTGGTTGCCGCTAGAGGGACTGCCTCTGGCCAGCGTGTGGTGCAGTCTATCATTGTTAACAGGTGTGTGAAACCTTGGGAGGAAGGTAGTGGTCCCACGAGGTCGACATGAACGTGGTCGAACCTTCTAACAGGGATTGGAAAAGGCTCCAGAGGGGCTTTTGTGTGTCTGTGTATTTTGGCGCGTTGACAAGAAATGCAAGTTTTTGCCCATTCTTTTATGTTTTTGTGCAGGCCAGGCCACACAAACTTTTCGGCGACCATTTTAACCGAGGCGCGCACACCTGGGTGCGCGAGGGAGTGAATTGCGTCGAAAATACGGCAGCGCCATGTAGCTGGTACTAACGGGCACGGTCGGCCGGTTGAAACATCGCATATTAGGGGGGGCACGCCGTCGCGTAAACCCTTTTTCTCCAGCCTTAACCCTGTTGGTCCAGACAGGAGTGCGCGCACGTCCGTGTCACTGCTTTGTTCCTCCGCCATGGCTGCATAATCTATCCCTTCATGGATAGGTGCTGCGTATGTGTCTGCGTTAGTGAAGAGTTCTGCTGCTGAGGCAGTATAATCTGTCTCCCCGCGCTCTGGTGGTGTCACAGCGCGAGAGAAGACAGTCCGCTACTACGTTAAGTTTGCCTGCCACGTGTCGAATGTCTGTGGTGAACTCTGAAATCGCAGCTAGCTGTCTTTGTTGCCTGCCTGACCATGGTTCTGAAATTTTAGCCATAGCAAAGGTGAGCGGTTTATGGTCTACAAAAGCCGTGAAACTCCGCCCTTCTAACCAGAACTGGAAGTGGCGGATGGATAAATGAAGCGCCAGCAGCTCTCTGTCAAAAGTGCTGTATTTACGCTCAGTTTGGTTTAGCGATTTGCTAAAGAATGCTAAAGGTTGCCAGACCCCACTGACAAGTTGTTCTACAACTGCCCCTATAGCTAGGTCTGAAGCATCTGTGGTTAGAGCAATGCGGGCCGAGGGATCTGGGTGAACTAACAATGTGGCGTTAGCTAGGGCGCTTTTTACTTCCGCGAAAGTGCGTTCGCGCTCCGGGGTCCATTCGACCGCGTTGGAAGCTTTCTTTTTTTTGAGCGCGTCATATAGTGGCTGCATGAGCTGAGCTGCGTGGGGGAGAAAGCGGTTGTAAAAATTAACCATCCCTAAAAATTCTTGTAGCGATTTGACCGTTTGTGGCCGTGGAAAACTTTCTATCGCATGAACTTTGTCTGGAAGTGGAACTGCCCCCTTCGGAGAGACTTTGTGTCCTAAAAAATCAATTTGTGACACGTCGAATTTGCATTTGGCTGGATTGATAATCAGCCCGTGCTCCTCCAGCCGCTGAAAAACCGTAGTGAGGTGCTGCTTGTGTTCTTCCTCAGACGAGCTGGCTACCAGCATGTCGTCGAGGTAGACGAAGACAAAAGGAAGGTCGCGTAGGACCGCGTCCATCATTCGTTGAAAAGTTTGAGCAGCGCCTTTGAGGCTGAAAGGCATTCGCAGGAATTCAAAAAGGCCGAAAGGGGTTATTACCGCTGTTTTAGGAACGTCTTCTGCTCGGACTGGGACTTGATGATAACCGCGGACTAAGTCTATTTTTGAAAAAATGCGCGCACCCGCCAGATGTAGTGAAAAATCTTGAATGTGAAGGATTGGGTAACGGTCATGCGCTGTAGCGTTGTTTAATCTGCGGTAATCTCCGCACGGTCTCCAAGAACCGTTGGATTTCGGAACCATGTGAAGTGGTGAGGCCCAGGGGCTCTTCAAGCGTCTGACAATGCCCAATTTTTCAAGAGTTGTAAACTCGTCCCGTGCTATGTTGAGCTTGGCCGCGTCTAAGCGGCGCGCTTTGGCAAAAACGGGTGGGCCCGTTGTGGGAATGAAGTGTTCAACCCCGTGTTTAGCCACAGTGGCTGAGAATTTGGGGATTGTGAGTGCTGGAAACTGGGTGAGGAGTTGCTCAAACTTACCTCCTGCCGTGGTGACGCTAGCTTGCACAGGTGGTGGAGAAACTCGGGCTGAGCATGGAATAGAAGCAAAGGACAGTGCATTAACCAGGCGCCCATTTGCTAGATCCACTAATAACCCATGTGCACACAAAAAATCTGCGCCTAATAAGTTAAAACTCACCGCCGCTACAACAAATACCATAATACAATTACCAAGTCTACCTACGGGTACAAATAAGTAACAAAAAAAAAAAATAAAAAAATGTCCATCTGTAGCTGCGGCCGTGGATGAGGAGGTGCAGGCTCTTTTCGCCGAACGTGTCGATGCTAGAGCCGTTGGCTGCCACGGCTCCATTGCCCCGGGTGCCCGTGGCTCGATCTGCGTGGGAGGGCATGACGAAACTCAGCTGGGCTCCTGTGTCGATGAGGAACTGCTTGCCTGAGTGTCCATCCGTCACGTACAACAGCTTGTTTTTCTCGCCGAGAGCCGCTGCCGTTAACGGCTCTCGGCTTTGGCGTTTAAATTTGCAGGGGGGAACACATTTGTGAGCCTTCTCGGCGAAGCGGTGGTGGTAATAACAAACATCGCTCCGTCTGTTACGTCTTGGCCGTGTCGCTGTCACCGTGGGCTGGGTCTGCTCCGTGGGTTGTGGCTCCTTGTGGCTCGGGGCGTCAGCGTTGAGGTCTGCAGATGCTGCTGTGGGTGTCAGCTCCTTGCAGGCGTTGACGAGCCGATGAGCTTCATTGGCCAGCATGCGGAAGTCTTGGTGGTTGTTGCACTTCATGCTGGCGAGTGTCCCTCTCATGTGTGGCGGCAGCGTGCTGAGGAAAATAAACTGGAAGAGGAAGTTGTCATTGTCCTCTTCTTTGAGCTGCAGCAAATCCTCCATGAGGGCCTTCGGTTTGCACCCTCTGTGGCCGTAGACCGCCAGGATCTTCTCGGCTCTCTCTTCCGCTGATGGGACATAGTTCGCCACGATGGTTGCTTTGAGCGTCTCGTATTTGTCCCGGGCCGGTGGTCGCCGGATCATGCTCCGCACACACTTCGAAGTGGCGGCGTCAAGTTTGGAGACGATATGATAAAATTTGGTGTCATCAGCCGTGATGCCCGCCAGTGCAAATTGGGCTTCAGCCTGCTGAAACCAAGAGGCGGGGTCTTCTTGCCAGAAGTCTGGCAGCTGGACAGCGACGGCATTCGTGCACACCATCACTGTTGTGCCCGCCGGGTGAGAGTGCCCTGCCTCGGCTCTCGCGGCGGTGCTGGTGCTCGGTTGAGCTCTCTCAATCTCTTCTGCTGGGGGGAACAGTTGTCCATCTGCTCCCTCGTCTGCGTGGCCGCTGGCGTCTGCCTGGGTCGCCGCGGATGAGTCGATTGCGGGGGAACGCCTCCGGTCCATACTCGCATCAAGGTCACCAGTGTAGAGGAGCTGGGAAATGAAGAGGCGATTTGGTTTATAAGCAAAGCTTTAATATTCAGCTCTTCTAACAAGTCTCATCTGGTGCAGAGAGTGGCAGAAGGGAAAAGAGAGAGAATCTCTCCCACTCACTGATTATATACATGCACACAACAAAAGACATGCATAACAAAGGCTGACATCCCTCATTATCTTAATCCCCCCATTGTCCTGGTATTTCCTCTCCTCGCCTTGGGGGGTGAGGGTGGCTCCTCCGGTCTCCTCCAGTCACCTCCGCCACGTCCAGGAACGTCTTTGTTCTTCACTCGGCGGGTGAGAGCCCTTTGTCCTTTCAGAGGTGTGACGTTCTTTACATATGTAATCACCAAACATTTCCACATGCTTAGACATATGTAGGTTATGGAATATATGGTTAATATAGACCACACTTTTCCTCATAAATTTGCAACAATTTTCTTGTAAATTTGGAACTTTCTCAGCTGTTTTTAATTGTAAACTTAGAGCTTTTTTTCATAAATTATGGATTTTTTCTCATAAATTTTCAATTTATTTACTGATATTTTTGCTACTTTTTTGTTAAATTGCAACTTTTTCTAATTTTTTCTTCATAAATTTGTGACTTTTTTCTTGTAAATTTGCTAATTTTTCTTTTAAGTTTGTAAGTCTTTTCAAGTAATTTTACTATTTTTTTCTTGTACATTTGCAACTTTTTTCTCCTAAATTTTCACTTTTTCCTGATAAATTTGCTACTATTTTTTTGTAAATTTGTCACTGTTTTTATGATGAATTTTCCATTTTCTTCTCATAACTTTGTGACGTTGTTCTCATAAGTTTTTGCCGATGACGTTACCTGCTGACCCACGAGGGGCTGGAGGGTTTGAAGCGGGTCAACAGATTCCCCGCTCACCTGTACCACAGGTAAAGTCCATGTGGCCAAACACAGATGGGACCAACATGGAGCCTGTCGACCAACCCACAGGGACCCTTAAGACAGCCCAGATGTAACCTGTGGTGGGGCCCACATGGCCATGGTGGCTGGGTCTCGGTCTGACCCTTCACCCTGGACCAGTCTGTCTTGGGAGCCCTAACAGGAGTAAACTTCTCCTGCCGTCCTACTTCCTGGGATCATTAGGCCACACAAACCCTCCATCACGCAAAGGGGGGATCCATGGAGGGGACCCTCAACATTCTGGGGGGGGGGGGGGGGGGGATTAAAATTATCTTCAACTTTTTTCTCTTAAATTTGCATCATTCTTGTAAATGTGCTCCATTCATGGGTGCTGCTTAAATGTTTATTTTTCTGTTCAGCCAGACAATGACCCAAGTTTATTTCTTTGTTTTAGTTGAGAGAGATTTTTTTTTTTTCATTTTAAACACTTTGAATCCCCCCCCCCCAAAAAAAACAGTCTTGCATAGGGCCCCAAAATGGAAACACCCCTGATCATCATTAAGTTTAATGGAGAATATCAAGCAAAACAGCAGCTTTATTTATCATTCTTTACTTCGTTAACTTCAGGATGATTTCAGTAAATTCTAATTACTAATGGAGCGTCTGCATAGATCTGTCCACACGGGGGTGCCATCAGCAGAACCTAGGAACTTCTGAGTGTGGCGCTTGTACCCACCCGGAACATTTCTGCGGTCGCGCCGTGAAGTCTTGAGAACAGAGAGCGGCTGAAGAACCAAAAGTGACGTTTTTTTCTTCAGACACTGATGAAATATGAAAGAGCGCGAGGAAGAGAACAGCAGGTAACCAGAACTGATGTGGATTAATTAGTGGAACGTTACTTAGAACGGTCATTTGTTTTTAAAGGCCTTTAGAGTCTGCTTTCGAACATCGGGCACACTTCCGGTTTAGGGGAACTCGGTGAAAACAACCGGAAGTGGTCGGTGACTGTGGACGGCGTAGTAAGATCGCCAAAAAGATGCCAGAATAATGTGTCGCTTCCGGTTGTGGAATCACAGCGTGGGGCAGGGAGAGAAAATGTCACGTGGCGGTTTCCCCGGAAGCGGAGAGAAGACGAGCCGGATGGCGGCAGACGGGAGCCGTCAGCCCCGCTCCGTGGGAGCGTCTCAGCGGAGGTAAAGCGGTTTGGCCGGGGTGGAGCTAACCTGGCTTCAGTGCCGCTTTTCTGACCTAAACGGATGGCTAGCAGATACCGGACGCGTGACCGTAACGCCGTCAGGAGCGGCCACGGATGGAGGGAGGGGCCTGTGGGGCGTCAGACGTGACGCCTTCAGCGCAGGGACGCTGGAGTGGCTCAGGATCAGGGTCCAGACGCGCAGCAGCGTGTAGCGCAGGATTCGCTTTCTCTTTGTGCGTCGACCAAAATGAAAACGACGTAAACAACGTCATCTTACACAAGGAAACGTCAAACTTGAGCAAAACATTTTAGAGCCCAGAAACGAAGCGCAGCTTGTTTCTGCCCGCCCTCTGTTCCACTGACGACACTCCAGAAGCCGTCGGTATGGAAATGTTTAGGCCCCCCATCACCAACTCGCCCCAGCCAGTGACAGCCGTGCCATCAGCAGCTCGCCCCATCAAGCGACGGCCTGTGGTGCGGCGCGGCCATCGAGCCGAACTCAGCAGCTTCGCTTTCTGCTGTTTGTTGAAATCTCTCAGTATCTGACCGTCTTTTTTTTCTGCCAGGGAGGAGAGGGTTTTTTTCAGTGTTACAGTTTTAATAAAAATGTATATTTTCAACCCAAATATTTGAATCAAACTTCTGATTCCTTTGAAATGAAAACGTGTGGCGGCCCGCTGTGGGTGTCAGACTTCCTGTTTGAAACATTTTTCTTTCTCCAGCAGTGATCGGAGTTAAATGTGCTGCAGCCTCTTGGACCACTCTGGACCTGCGTGTAACTTACTGAACGGGTTTCTAACTGGGAGCTAGCCTGTAATGGCGTATTTGCGACGTTGGTTTACAGGAAGAATGTACAGAGCTCTGCTCAGCTGCTGCCTGCAGTGCACACACACACACACACACACACACACATATGTTTGTATACCAGGACCTGTCTGGAATGTGTCCGAGCACTTTCAAGCTGCAGGATAAAGATGCAAATCGCTGTTTAGCCCTCCCTCGTGTCTTTTTTCAATTGTTTTTAGCTTTAGTGTTGTTCTGATAGATATGCCAGAATGTCAGAACACCGGAGGAGGAGGATCTAATCAGCTGAACGCTCAGAGCCAGAGCTCAGCTGTTTTCCACGATAAATCACACTTTGCTGTTGGCTGTGCCTCCCAGCAAAAGCACACTCCATGCATTATCATGTTATTTTCACTTTATTGAAAAAACCTTCTTTTTTTTTTTTATCGCCTTCAGTTAGCGTGCCTTTGAGCCAGGTCGTGTCGGGCCGCTGCTTCTCCCGACGTGTCCTGTGTTGATACACGAGTGTTGTTTATCAGACCTGGGTCCCCACTGACACTCCACCCATCCAGGACGAGCTGGTTATTGAGGGACTTGACCGGGTACCATGGAAATGTAGATAGATAGATGCATACAGTGGTGTGAAAAAGTTTTTGCCCCCTTCCTGATTTCTCATTTTTTTTGTATGTTTGTCACACTTAAATGTTTCAGATCATCAAACAAATTTAAATATTACACAAAGATAACACAAACCTAATAACTGGTTGGGCCACCCTTAGCAGTGACAACTGCAATCAAGCATTTGCGATAGCCCCCCCCCCACAACCCAAAAAGCATTAAGCAGAAGAAGATGGATGGTAATGAGTCTTTTACAGTGCTGTGGAGGAATTTTGGCCCACTCATCTTTGCAGAATTGTTGTAATTCAACCACATTGGACGGTTTTCAAGCATGAACCGCCTTTTTAAGGTCATGCCACAGCATCTTAATCGGATTCAGGTCAGGACTTTGACTAGGCCACTCCAAAGTCTTCATTTTGTTTATCTTGAGCCATTCAGAGGTGGACTTGCTGGTGTGTTTTGGATCATTGTCCTGCTGCAGAACCCAAGTGTGCTTCAACTTGAGTTCATGAACAGATGGCTGGACATTCTCCTTCAGGATTTTTTGGTAGACAGCAGAATTCATGGTTCCATTTACCACAGCAAGTCTTCCAGGTCCTGAAGCAGCAAAACAGCTCCAGACCATCACACTATCACCACCATATTTTACTGCTGGTATGATGGTCCTTTTCTGAAATGCTGGTGTTACTTTTATGCCAGATGTAATGGGACACACACCTTCCAAAAAGTTCGACTTTTCTCTCGTCAGTCCACAGAGTATTTTCCCAAAAGTCTTGAGGATCATAAAGATGTTTTCTGGCAAAACTGAGATGAGCCTTTATGATCTTTTTGCTCAGCAGTGGTTTTCGTCTTGGAACTCTGCCATGCAGGCCATTTTTGCCCAGTCTCTCTCTTATGGTGGAGTCATGAACACTGACCTTAACTGAGGCAAGTGAGGCCTGCAGGTCTTTGGATGTTGTTGTGGGGTCTTTTGTGACCTCTTAGATGAGTCGTTGCTGTGCTCTTGGGGTAATTTTGGTCAGCCGGCCTCCTGGGAAGGTTCACCACTGTTCCATGTTTTCACCATTTGTGGATAATGGCTCTCACTGTGGTTCACTGGAGTCCCAAAGCTTTAGAAATGGCTTTATAACCTTTTCCAGACTGATAGATCTCAATTACTTCCCATTTGTTCCTGAATTTCTTTGGATCACAGTATGATGTCTAGCTTTTGAGGATCTTTTGGTCTACTTCACTTTGTCAGGCAGGTCCTATTGAAGTGATTTCCTGATTGAGAACAGGTGTGGCAGTAATCAGGCCTGGGTGTGGCTAGAGAAACTGAACTCAGCTTTTCAGAAATGTGATAAACCCCAGTTAATTTACGTTTTAACAGGGGGGGGGGTCACTTTTTCACACAGGGCCATGTAGGTTTGGATTTTTACCTTTTATAATAAACACCTTCATTTTGAAACTGCATTTTGTGTTTACTTGTGTTATCTTTGTCTAATATTTAAATTTGTTTGATGATCTGAAACATTTAAGTGTGACAAACATACAAAAAAAAAAAGAGAAATCAGGAAGGGGGCCAATAATTTTTCACACCACTGTAGATGTACTTTATTGATCCTGAACTGTGAAATTGCAGTGTAGCAGCAGCATGACAGTAGACGACCAAAACAACAGAAGCATACACAGCATAATAGACAAGGGAAAGTGGAATTGCCTGAATATCTGCTGTCGATCAGGGACCCGTGTAGATCCAGGAATCATTCCCGCTGCACAATGCAGGGCTGTCAGGCGCAGGGTGAGATGTGAGGCACCCGTTACACTGTCAGGTGCAGCATGGCAGCATAGTTCTGACCAGAATTCAGCATCAATGTGCAGTGAACTGGCCTGTGGCAGGAAAGTGGATCTTGGTGAATGAAGCAGATTTCTGTTGCTGCTGAACATCTCAGATGTGCTCCGTGTTTTCACGTCATCTCAACAACCATCCACAGTTTCACCACAACAGAGAAACTGGGGGTTTTTTTCTCACCTGTTCTTATCGTTGGCTTTTCACACCCATGAAGTCCTGTCAGGTGATTGGCAGCGTCAGTGACCTGGACCAGCCCCTGGGTTCCTGAAGGGAGCAGACCCTCGTTTATTCCAGACAGGCTTGGCTAAATTCACAAGTCCACTAATTCCTTCAATTCAGTCAATTCAGTTTTGTAAACGGATGATTTGTTGGTTCTCTGAAATAGTCTCCACTTACAATCCGTGTCGTTTTGTGGAAGAACTCCAGGGTTAGGTACTGTGCTATGGTGTTGGCCCGTACTTCAACCCTGTAGGCGTAGATGGCGCTATGAGAGAGCAGGATAATATGTAGAGTGACTCTTGATTTAAAACGTGTTTGGTTGTACAGGTGCTGCTCGGAAAATTAGGATATTGTGAAAAAGTTGAGGTCCACGGTGCGGCGTGTCTTGGATGGGCGCTCAGCCACTCCTGCTGCTGTCAGCTTGGTTTCGTATCGAGGCTGGCCGACTCGGTGACATGGTCACAGCAGTCACATGACCTCTCTGCTCACAGCGACTCGTACACACTGGTCTTCATAAGAGGGAAGGAGACCACAGGTGCGATGACAAAGTGGGGTGGACGATCCGCGCTGTGCTGATGAAACGGCCCGCGGTTTGTTGGCGGTGACACTGGCCCGACGCCGAGTTCTGGTGAAGACGACGCTTATTCAAATATCGCAGGAATGTAACAGGAAGAATCAACACGGGGGGTTCTTTGTCTTGGTTTTCATTTTAAAAACTGAGTTTCAATAATATCTTAATTAATTTGTCAAAAAATCATATTCCAACAGTCATTTATATTAAAAAATTAAGTTCAGATTAAATATTAAATTATAATTAAATTAAACATTAAAATTATAAGTAACATTTTTGTCATAATTTCACTTTTTTCTCCCATGAATTTACATCTTTTAGTAATTTTTTCTCTTAAATTTACAGTTTTCTTCTCATAAATGTAGATTATTTATTTTAGATTATTATCTTTTCATTTTGCCTAATTTTTCCCATAAATGGATATTTTTTTCTCATAAATTTGCCTTTTTGTAAATTTAAGATTTCCCTCATAGATCAGTAACTTTATCATCAGTTTGAATATTTTTCCCATAAATTTTGATTTTTTTTTAAAAAAAATTGTCTTTTTGTCATAAATTTAATGTTTTTGTTATAGACTTGTAGCTTTAAGAGAAGAACTAAACCATCATTGGGGGCGTGGCCTCTTCTTGTTTCCAGCTCTCCTGTTTAAACTGTTTTCATTGGTTAAACCATCATTGGGGGCGTGGCCTCTTCTTGTTTCCAGCTCTCCTGTTTAAACTGTTTTCATTGGTTAAACCATCATTGGGGGTGTGGCCTCTTCTTGTTTCCAGCTCTCCTGTTTAAACTGTTTTCATTGGTTAAACCATCATTGGGGGTGTGGCCTCTTCTTGTTTCCAGCTCTCCTGTTTAAGCTGTTTTCATTGGTTCATTGGGGTGTGACAGAGATCATCCTGCGCAGTTCGCCCCACACGGGACACGAACCCGCGACCTCTCAGTCAACTACACAGTTCGAGCATGGGAGACACAGCACGATCGCGCTGAGCTAAAGGTCCGACCGGTAGCTCAGCGCTACCGATACTGTATGAGGCTTTGGGAGGGAGGTTTTTACTAACGTTCTACGCCGAACAGTACTAGTTGGCATCCGTTACAGGGGCGTGGCCTCTTCTTGTTTCCAGCTCTCCTGTTTAAACTGTTTTCATTGGTTAAACCATCATTGGGGGCGTGGCCTCTTGTTTTCAGCTCTTCTGTTTAAACTTTTCATTGGTTCGACCATCATCAGTAGGTGTGGCCTCTTTAGCCATGTTAATTGTTTTTTCTCCTCCTCAGGATGGATCTCTCCTCGTTACTCCTCTCCCTCCATCTCTCCTCCCCCTCAGAGAAGCCCCGCCCCTCTGCCACGCCTCCACCTATCACAGAGCTCCTCTCTCAGCTGCAGGAGAAGCTGATTGGTTCTTCCACTGACTCCTGCTCTCTGATTGGTGGAGTGGAGCAACTCTTCCAGGATGCGGATCCTAACTGGCTGTTCTCCCCACCCGATCTGGAAGGTGGGTGGGCGGAGCTTCGTGAAGTGTATGGCTGTCTGATCCGCTCTTTGACTGGCTGTGCAGCGTTGGCGCTCTGTGAGGACGACTGCAGCCCTCTGAGTGCCTCAGCCTATCAGAGCGTCCCGCCACGGGCTGTGGCCATAAGCTCCGCCCTCACAGCGCTGCTGAGAACTCTGGGGGACTGGGAGAGAGGGGGTGGGGCTTCAGGAGGAGCGATGGGGCTGGTGCTGACTATGGCTCCACCAATCTGCGTGTTTGCCGTCACGCATTTCCAGGTGAGCAACACGATGATGACACTGGTTATTCTGGTCAGACTGGTTATAGTGGTGTGGATGTGTGTCCTCCAGGATCAGCCGTGGACCTCTGCGTCCTCCAGAGCGGCGGCTCGTCTCCTGCAGGAGGAGCTGCTGAGGGTGGGAGGATGGAGAAACTCCGCCCACCTCCTGATGGGAGACACAGAGGAGGAGGAGGAGAAGAAGACTAAAGGGGTTCTGGGAGGAGTCCTGGATGAGCTGCAGCCACAGCTGAAGAAGTGAGTTTGGTAGCTTTGACTTTATGATCCAACCAGCGTCCACCGCTCTGATAGACTAGGTCAGCTGACACCAGCAGATCATGTGACCTTATTAATTATCTGTTCTACTGTCTCTCTTTCCTGCTCCTCCTTTTTCTTCCCTTTCACTGCCATACCGATAACTTCATTTTGATGCAGCCACTCTCACTTGTTTGTTTACATGAAGATGTGCACCAGTACTTTCCAGAGTGTCATTGCAGATTCTTCACATTTTCACTGCTGTAGTGATTCAGCTTTTGTTTTCTCATAAATTTGGATGTTTTCTTATAAATTATAGATTTTTTCTTCATAATTTTGTGACTTTTTTATTTTTCATTTTCAACTTTTCCATAAATTATAGAATTTTTCTCATAAGTTTTCAATTTTTTTCTTAATTTTCAGCTTTTTTCTCATAAATTATAGAATTTTTTCTCATATTTTTCAATTTTTTTCTTTTTCATTTTCAAGTTTTTCTGAAATTATAGAATTTTTCTCATAAATTAGTTTTTTTTATTTTCCACTTTTTCTCATAAATGTGGACATTTTCTCATTACAGAAAATTTTCTCAGATTTTTTTTATCCATTCATCCATCTTCTACCACTTTTCCGGAGGTCCGGGTCACGGAGGCAGCAGCTCAAGCAGAAAAGCTCAGACTTCCCTCTCCCCGGCCACCTTTTTTTCTCACATTATAGAATTTTTTTCCCATATTTTTTCAGTGTTTCTTTCATTTCATTTTATTATTTTTCATTTTAATCTGACACTTTTTTCTGTAATTAATTTTCAAGTTTTTCACAGCAGTTTTTTTGGTCAGCCTTTTTTTTTTTTTTGGAGGGGGGCGGCTACTGCCTTGCAGCCCCAAGCATTTGCTTGCCTTGCCTGCCGGCACGCAGCGCCTCTTACCACAGGGACCGTCCACTTAGAGCCAGAGTTTTTTTTCCTCCTGAACAGACAACAACAAATGCTAAAGGTCCTGTTCCTCCTCCATTGTTTCCACTGAAACGATCCACCTTCCACTCCTTCCTCTGCTCTCACCTCTCCTGGACCCTCTGCCTGAACACTTTCCTCTCCTTGGCTCCTCTCTTCTGTCTCATCTTTCCCTCTCTGAGCTCTGTCTAATTCAGCTTCAGGTTCAGGTTCCTTTATTTGTACTCGTAGGTAGATTTGTTTTGCAGTCTGGTGACATCCATATTTACAAACCACAATTACATTCAACATAGACACAAACACAGGCACACATGAAGCTGACTATGAACATGATAAAAATACTCAAGGCTCCATCAATCAGGACACAAGACAAAGAGATGAGAGAAAAACCAGAGGTAAGAGAGAAGAGTCATATTAAAAAGTTAAAGACTAGTCAAAGAGGTTAAAAACTCAAAGGTCTAAAACCCAATAAAAGATTTAGAACCCAGATAAAATCCTACAAAAATAAGTAAATATAAAATGGAATTAATAAATAGGTACCTGACTTCCGGTTATGGCTGCCACGTAAGAAGGACACGTCTCACTCTGCTCTGCTTCTGGAGAAAAAAAATCGGCAAATAACTCTCTCATTTGGGACAGAACGTATCCCAGCGTTTGAGCGAGGATATGTCGGTGAAGCCTAAGGCTGGAAAACCAAGTAGAGGAAAAAGCGAGCCGCAGAAACAGTCCAAATTAACGGACTTTCAGGTCTGTGACGCAGCAGAGAAAGCACCAAATATGGCGAAGGAAGCTAACAACGGCGCGGGAGCTGCGGGAAGCGACACAGGTGCGTTGCTGGCGGCTATGAGTTCAATGAGAGTGGAATTTTCCTCTAGATTTGATGGGATTATGGCAGCGTTGGAAGGAATGAGAAAGGAATTGGGTGACTGTGTGGAACGAATGGCACAGATGGAGCTTCGTATTTCCAGTGCTGAAGATGAAGTCAGTTGTCTCCAATTAAAGGTGCGCACTTTGGAAAAAAAAAATAAATGTCTGGAAGAAAACATTCTGGATTTGGAATCCCGGTCGAGACAGAACAACTTGAGGCTGGTGGGTCTTGCGGAAGAATCCGGAAGGTCGGGGACCCGTGTTCCTTTCTGGAAAAGTGGATTCCGGAGGCGCTGGGCAGTGCGGAGCTGCGGCCGGCGGGTGGTTTTGGAGGGCGCGCATCGTATTGGCCCACGGAGAGATAAGGGACCACCGAGGACCTTAATTATGAAGTTTGTCAGCAACAGAGACAGGATGAAGATCTTCAAACGCAGCACGAGCTAAAGGAGAGATTAAACACCAGGATCAGCAGGTGTCGGTTCTACCCAGATTGGGCCACAGGAATCCAACAATTGAGGAAGCAGTATGATCCCGTATGTAAGGAGCTGCGCAACCTTGGGATTCGTCATGGTGTAATCTATCCTGCGAGACTGCTGACCACGTATGGGGGCAGAACCCACATCTCAAGACCCCAGAGGAGGCGCAGGAGTTCATCCAGAAGATCCAAGAAGAAGAGACTGGTGGGAGCTAAGCATAACAAAATATAAGGTGAATAATTAAGTATTTGCACAGGCATCTGACTGACTTGAAGCAAATAGCAAGTTACAAAATATAGATGCATTATATAATTAAAAAAAAAAAACTATGATGTACAAAGTTGCTAAAAATTTTGGAGTTAAGTTGGAAATCTACAGAGGAGAGTTAATGTTTACGTCATTAAAAGCAGTAGAGTTAGGGTGATTGGAGGATGAAGAAGGAGTGGCTTTGGCTGTTCCCCGTGGGTGTGGAGCGGTCGATGGCTATATCGGGAGACGGAATTTTTCTTTTGATTTTGGGGGGGTTCGCCACAAATGTGGAAGGGGGAATTTGTTTGTGGTAGTTTGTAGGATGAATGTTCAACCACTCATGTTTTTGCTTCTCTGTATGAGCATGTTTACACTGCAAGGTAATCCAAACTCCCTATTGATCATAAACCAAAGTGTTAATCTTAATTTAACTTCATGGAATTGCAGAGGTCTACAAAATTTAAAAAAAACTTAAACAAGTTAGGAATAAAATAAAAGACATGGGTTCAAAAATTGTGTTTTTACAAGAAACTCATCTAATAGAGGAGGATGTAAAAAGAATTAGGAGTAGATGGCAAGGAAGTGTTTTTCACCTCATCATTTCATCCCGAGCCAGGGGAGTTATGACTCTCATACATAAATCAGTCCCTTTTCAAGTGAAAAATGTAATTGGAGACAAACTTGAAGATATGTAATCATTCAAGGATCTTTGCTATTAGAAAATATAAATTTGGTGAACCTATATGGTCCTAATATAGATGATCAAAAGTTCTTTGCTAATTTATTTCTTATCTTATCATCACTTACAGGGCAACATATAATAGCAGGGGATTTTAATTGTACATTGAACCCCCGGTATAGATAGATCAACAGGACTGGATTGTACGCACAATGGATGTAGGATGACCATTAATCCTTTTAATGAAAGAATTGAGATTGTTAGATATATGGAGAGAAATGAAACCACAAGTTAAAGCCTATTCTTGTTATTCCAGTACCTACAAGACATTCTCACCGTATATGATTATTTTTTGATTTCCACAGAATTAAGGTCCAAGATTCAAAACTGCTTTTATGATAACATCGTGATCTCTGATCATGCACCCTGCTGTATAGTATAGTAGATAAGAAATTGACAAAGGAACCAGGTAGATGGCAATTTCAGCATAAATGGCTTCAGGATGAGGAATTTGTTAAATACATAGAAAAACAGATGAGTTCTTTGACATCAATACTACACAAACATCAGCATGTGTAAAGTGGGAGGCTTTCAAAGCTTTTATTAGGGGACATATTATTAGTTATACAGGTTCAAAATCTAAGAAGACTCGAGAGGAGAGAGCCAAATTGGAACATAAAATAAAAAATCTTCAGGAAAAAGTGTATGCAGGAAGTGATACCAAGGTTGGAGAATGAATTACTGATTTTGAGAGCTGAATACGACAAAAAATCAGCGAATAGAGCTGCCTCGAGTCTTCTAAGATTGAAACAATCTTTTTATGAACAAGGTGAAAAATCAGAAAATTATTGGCATGGCAGGTTAAACAATTAGAAATTAAAACACCAATTACTAGTATTATAAGTAACGGACAGGTAGTTATAGATCCTTTAGAAATTAACCAGAGCCTTTAGAGATTGCTATGAAAAAATTATATGATACCAAAAATGAATCTGATTTAACAAAACTAAATGGGTTTTTGAACGAACTATCTATACCGTGTATTCCAAATGAAAACAGGGAGATATTGGAGTCTAAAATTAGTCAAGAAGAAGTTGGGCTAGCCATTGATAATATGAAATCAGGAAAAAGTGCAGGACCAGATGGTCTTCCAGTTGACCTTTATAAAAAATTTAAGAATAAACTAATAAAGCCTTTTTTGGAAATGGTTTTAGAAGCATTTCAAAATAGTAATTTACCATCATACATGAATAATGCCTTAATTATACTGTTGCCAAAACCAGGTAAGCCCTCTAATAAATGTGAAAATATGAGACCAATAAGCCTATTAAATGCTGACCTTAAGATAATCTGTAAAATTTTAGCAAGACGAATACAAGAAATTTTACCAAATATTATTAATCGAGATCAGAATGGCTTTATAAAGGGAAGACAAGGCTTCCATAATGTAAGAAGACTATTTAATATTATTTATTCTAATAAAGAAGCACCGGATACAGCTCTCCTATCACTGGACGCCGAAAAGGCCTTTGACAGAGTCGAATGGCCCTTTCTTTTTGAAGTCTTACAAAGGTTTGGACTTGGAAATAATTTCATAAAATGGGTTCAGATAATATACAATAATGCTACAGCAGAAATCCTAACAAATAACAATATTTCAAAACCAATAAAAATCAATAGAGGATGTCGACAAGGCTGTCCACTTTCACCTTACTGTTTACTATGGCAATTGAACCTTTAGCGATGGCGAATACGTTTACATTCACAAATATATGGAATTAAAGTTGGACCAACAGAACATAAAATCTCCCTGTACGCCGATGACATAATTTTGTTTAGTCGAATCTAAAAAAATCAATTCCGACCTTGTTGAATTTAATAAAGAACTTTGGGGAAATATCAGGATATAAAATAAATAAAACTAAATCTTCAATATTAATGCTAAATGAGACCCAGAGAAATTACCCAGCCCCTGAGGTAAATCAATTCAATGTTGTAAACCAGTTAAAATATTTAGGAATCCAAATTGTGCCTAAGCTAGAATCAGTCGCCAGTGCCAACTATGAAGCCTTAATGTCAGAATATCAATGAGTTAAGTCAGAGATGGATGTCACTACCAATGTCGATGATCGGGAGAATCAATATACTTAAAAGTAATATTTTACCTAAAATACTTTATTTATTTCAATACATTCCCTTATCACCACCTTTAGATTTATTCTCAAGAATTAAAAAAAAGTTAGTGGAATTTATATGGAACAACAGGAGGGCTAGATTACGTCTGTCTTTATTATATTTACCATTTGATCGTGGAGGTCTGAAATGTCCAAATTTTATGTTGTATTACTGGTCAGCACAACTGAGGTCTATGACATATTATTTTTCATCAAATGATCTCCCTCACTGGACTGAAATGGAATCATACAATTTACCTTTACCTCTTCCCATATTCATATACTCATATTCGGCAAAAAAATTACAAAAACAAGTTAAAAATCCATTTGTAAAGCACATGATCAAAATATGGTGTGAAGCTAAAAATTATTTAAAAGAACCACAGTTATTGTCACAATTTAGTCCAATATGGGGTAATCAATATTTTAAACCAGGGAGAGCGGACGCTGTATTTAAAGTATGGAATTTAAAAGGGATTCAAAAGATTCAAGATTTATATTTGCCATGTGCAGACAACATAATGTCTTTTGAAGAGCTGAGGGTCAAATTTAATCTTAATAGAACACATTTTTTTAAATATCTTCAACTTAGAAACTTTATTCGATCAAATCAAATAAAGCTCTCACTCGACCTATTTATTCATCCTTGGAAAAAATGATGATGAAAGATAGTAAAAGAAAGGGTATTATTTCAGAGTTTTATAACTCACTGACACTATCTTCAAGTGAAATTCACTGAAAAGATTAAACTACTGGAAAGAAGATCTGCAAACTGAAATTTCAGAGGAACAATGGGAATTGGCTTGTACAGAAGCTCAAACCAAATCAATAAATGCACGCCTTAAATTGATACATTTCAAATGGTTAATGCGGATGTATGTTACACCGGAGGAGTTAAATAGATATAACAAAAATATACCAGATACGTGCACAAAATGCATGGAAAGTAAAGGAACCCTATTTCATTGTTTATGGGAATGTAGAATAATTAGAATGTTTTGGGAAGAGGTGAGGGTAACAATTGAAAAAATAATCTCAAAACAAATCATTTTGAATCCTAAACTGTTTTTGTTGGGTCTGTACCCAGAAAAGCATAACTTTAATAAAAGTGAAAGAACATTCATAGACCTCAGTTTGCTTAATGCCAAAAAATGTATTGCACTATTATGGAAAAAGACTCATAGACCAGATGTGACTCAGTGGTTAAGACAGATGTTAACAAACCTTCCATTAGAAAGAATAACATATATACTGAAATCAAAGGAAATTGTGTTTGAGAATATATGGAGACCTTTTATTGATTATGTAAAAAATTTAAACATAACTCTTGAAGAAGAAGGTGAATGATGTGTGTGGACCTTGTAAATTCCAAACTGGTGAACATAATATGTATACTTATGTATTGGATTGTCTAGACTAAACAGAGGAGCATTGTTGAAGATCTGATTTTGTTGGTGGTTGTTGGTGTTTTTAGTGCATTTTTTTTTTTTGTAGTACTTTAGTGTTAGTGTTTGATTGTTTGTATCATGTTTGTTTAAAAAAAAAAAAAGGTTCAATAAAGATATTGTGGAAAAAACAAATAAATAGGTACCTAAATTATGTGCAATATATTGTCACATCTTCTTCAACTCTTTGACAGCAGCAGGGACAAAACTGTTTTTGTAGCGCTGGGTTTTACATTGTGGGACAGCAAACCTCCGTCTGGAGGGAAGAAGCTGAAAGTTGCAGTGCAAAGGGTGGGAGTCATCATTTAAAATGGAGGTAGCCATCCTCTGTACCTGTCTGGTGTGCAGGGATGTCAGGCTCAGCTTTGACTCACCAAGCAAACGACTGGACCATCTAACTACCTGATCCAAGGATTTCCTCTGTTTCAGTTTTATCTGACCAAATCATGACACTAAAGAAAAGGATAAAACAGATTCAATAAAAGCCCGATAAAACATTGTCATTATGGTTCGGTCAGTTTGGAAGCGTGCAAGTTTACTTAAACAATGCAAATGTTGCTGACCCTTTTTGCACACCCTTTCACAGTTCACTTCAAAGTTTAAATTACTATCAATAATCATCCCAAGATATTTGTAGGATTGTACACATTCGGTGGTCTGGCCTTTTAGTATGGTGACTTTGTGCCTGGGAGTTTTCCTCCTAAAGTCAATAATCATATCTTTAGTTTTTGTTGTATTCAGCTGCAGGTAGGAATCCTCACACCAGTGAACAAAATCATCAACTACTGGGCCGTGGCCACTCTCACCATCCTGGAGGAGACTGACAATAACTAAATCATCAGCATACTTTATAATGTGTCTGTTCCGACACATGTTTGTGTACAGGATGAAGAGTAGTGGTGACAACACACACCCCTGAGGAGAGCCAGTAGAAGAGCACTTTAGGTCAGACAATGTACCATTGACCCTTACTCTCTGCGTCCTGTTGGTTAAAAAATCCAGAATCCAACCCACCAGATTATTGCTCAAATCAAATTGTTGCAGGAGCCTTTCAACTAAAATATGAGGCTGGATTGTATTAAAGGTGGAAGAAAAGTCCACAAATAAAAGCCTGGCGTGTGTCCCATTAAAATCCAGATGTTTAAAAAGCATGTTAAACAGAGTGACAGTGGCATCCTCCACTCCTCTGTGAGGCCTATAGGCAAACTGCAGAGGATCCAATGCATGTTCAGTCTGCCTTAGAACCTCACATCTGACCAGTTTTTCAAAAATTTTCATTAAAATTGAAGTCAAAGCAACTGGTCTAAAGTCGTTTACCATTTTAGGACAGCTGGATTTTGGAATGGGAACAACCACGGCATCTTTCCAGATCTTAGGCACATGTTGTGTCTGTAAGGACTTATTGAAAATGTAATGAAATACAGGAATCAGTTCATGTGCACAGGACTTTACCAAGTGCCCACATATATTATCAGGGCCCTGACTTTTGTTCACTTTTACAGTGCTGAACTCCCTTTTAACATCCTGCACCTCAATATTAAAGTGCTGATTGTCTTTGAGTTTCTGTTTCAAATCTTGGATTTCAGTGCTAAAATCAAAGGAGTCAAAACGACCATAAAAACAATTAAGAGCATTAGCCAGCTCTGTGTCTGAATTAAAACCATCTAAAAACACACGATTACTGCGCTCTGTGCTCTGAAGGCCTGCAATAGTTTTCATACTGGTCCAGGCTGAACCAAGTCTCTTTGTTGCCATCTTGCTTTCCAATTCTGATTTATAATTCTGTTTTGCTCTTAAAATTTCGGGCTTCAGCTCTTATGTGGCAACCTGTAGCTCAGGAACAGACCCCTGTTTAAAGGCAAGAGCTTTCCTCTGTAAGCAGGATTTAACTGATTTTGTAACCCATGGTTTGTTGTTGGGATATATTTTGACACGTTTACGTGGAACGATCATATTTTTACAGAAAGACATGTATGAGCATGTGACGTCCACCAAAGAGTCCAAATCATCCCCGCAGGACAGTGTGAACATCTCCCAGTCTGTACAGTCAAAGCATTCCTGGAGGCAGTGCACTGAATCCTCTGTCCACACGTCTATGTGTGGACAGGAGAGATCATCTTCTCTCTCTGTCTATGGTGGTATACAAACAGGTTAGAAAATATCAAGTGTCATGTTTTGTCCTGCAGGATTGTTTTGTCATGGTTTACATAAATGACAAAAATATGTGTATTTTTTGTATTTTTGTTCTAGTGTTTCTTTTTTCCATTGAGAGAGTAGGGAAGGGAAAGAAACATTCATAATAGTAATGTACTCATGCATACTTAAATTATATGATCAGGTGGGTATAGTAACCAGAACTTCTACTCATGTAAAAGCAGTGCTTTGAAATTAATAATTAAAAGTAGACAACCAAAAATTTCTAGTTAAGGGTACAAAGAGCAGCCACTTACAGTAAAAACTTGAGTAATGACTTCAGTCTTGAAGGTCTGAGGTTTTTCCTCAAAAATTTATAACAGTTTTCTTATAGTTTTCTACTTTTCTCTGTAAATCTAAAGTTGAAACCATGTTCCTCAAATTTGTTATTTCCTCTTGTAAAATTGACTTTTCTTGTACATTTGAAACTTTATTATAAATTTGTGGATTATTTTATGTCTAATTTTTGTCTGTTTTTAAAATAAAATTACTGTTTTTTTTAGATAAATTTGAAACAGACTGTGGTAATTTTTTTTTACTTTTTCCTTATAACAATTTACATTTTTGACCATAATTTTGCAGTCGGAACAGAACAATAATTTTACTCTGATTACAAAGAAAAAATATTAATAAAATTGTATTTAATGACATAAATTAACTTAAATGACCAAGGATGCAGTTTTTTCTAATATTTCTTTATATTTATAGTTTTTTTTTTTTTTTTAGAAATCTCCTCACCACCCAGACAGCAGGAAAAACCTCCCTTATTTTGAAATCCAATGTTGACACGTTTAGTTTGTCTGAAGGCTGCTGACAGATTAAAGTCATTGACTTGGTGAATTTCGATCATCTTAACCTGCCAGGTACATAACAGGGAACTGTAGCCACTCTAAAGACATAATTCACCACAATATGTGTTCATGTACAGAATGATCTGTTTAGGCAGTTATAGTTGTGCTCTCAGGCTTTCTCATCAGGCACCTCTCTAGGCAGCCACTGAAGGACCTCAGTTTAGAGTGAAGAGAGCTAGTGTTTTTAACTGTTGCTTTGTCACTGCCGCTGGAGAATAAAAATGGCACACCTGCTCGCGCGAGAAAAGAGAGAAATTGCCAGTCTCTTCATTCCTGCAATTCCTACAGAACATAACTTAATATTGTAGTGGCTGGTGAAATATATCCTCAGCAATTCAACAGTCCCCCGCCTTTCCCTTCATATGAAGCGGCTGCATATGAATTCTAACCACATCTCTTAGCTAAGTGACTCTTCCATTATTGCTCCCGTTAACAGCGGGTTAAAACCATGATAAATGCCTTCAGTGCTTACATACCTCTTCTGATTTTTGTCCGCTTTTAAAGTACTTAAACAAACTCATGTTTTTGTTGACAGTCACGCTTAGCGAGACACAGCCTGCTGACTGAGTCGAGAACTCGTGTGGGCAGGGCGCTTCTAAACTCCACGCGGATGACAGCCACACGCATTGTTCGTGTGCGCGCTTGCGGAAAGTCATTGCTTCATATATTTTTCTTAATAAAATCATATCAGCTTGGCGTGGCGGTACCATTTCTGGCGAGGCGGGCCGCCACAGAGAAATGTTACCAGAGGAAACCCTGGACATGGTAGAGTGAAAGGTGGGAAAAACATGGACACAATAGAGCAACAACAGGAAAAACAAAACCAGGGACACGATAGCGTGAAAACGGGAAAATAACAGGGACGCAATAGAGTGAAAACAGGAAAAAACAGAAGAAATTTTAAAAATCAATTAAAAAAAAACATTTTCCATGTTTTTTGGGGGAAATAGGAAAAATGTAAAAACATGGGAAACTAGAAAAGCATTCAGAGAGTGCATCCCTCTGCCAAGGCCCTTTCTGTTCCTCATGGATCACCTCCAGAACGTAATGGGTTCGTGTGTAGCCAGGAGCCAGTTCTGGTGAAACTCACATCAGTCTGTCCAGTCGTTTTGGAGCATTCTTCCTAACACAGTGTGACAAGATACGAACCTTGGTGGATCTATGGGTTCTCAGATCATCACCACCATGTTCCGGGTTCCTCTGTAGGCCAAGGACCACCTCTGGTGAAAATTTCATCCAAATCCATGCAGTAGTTTTTGTGTAATCCTGCTAACAGACAGACCACCCTGATTACACCACCTCCTTGGCAGATGTAAAAATGGAAAAACGGAGAAAACGGGGCGTAAATAAAGGGGAAAAACTATATAAAGAGTAACAACATGGAAAAAGTTTTTAAGTTGAATTAGTGAAATGCATTTTTGACGACCTGATTGAGTGGGCTGCTCCTGGATGCTTCAGCCTAAAACGTGCTCGGGTGCGTGTTGAAATAAACTGAGATTTCAAAGAGCAGAAGAGGCTGAAGCTTTGAGGGGAAAAAAGCTTGAAGATGCTCCATCGGAGCTTAAATGTGTCAGAGAAATGCCAGCTGCATGGCAGGAGCAGCCTGACCTGCATGGCTGGTTAATGGTTCTCCCAGGACTCCTCTGGAGAACATCTGCTCGTTGTTCCGTCGTCCCGCTGAAACACGGAAGAAACGGCCGCCGCTCACACAGCAGTGATGCTTTGATCCCCGTCGTCCAACAGCACTTTGGGTGAAGACCGGCGTGGATTGTCATGGTCCGTGTGTCCGTCCCGCTTGTGTGAAATCAACTCCTCCTACAGTTTTGTTGCGATTGTTTTGAAACTGGCTACCATGGTTTGATATACGCTGATGATGCACTTACTGCAGTTTCTCTCTCATCGGATGACCTTGAGGTCAGAGGTCAGATTTTCCCTAAAGCTCATAAACACAGTAACTAGTGAACCAAATAATGTAGGCTTTTCAAATCCATACCGTCGTTGTATGTAACACACGTCTTGGATGACTTACACCCTGACCTGACTATGGGTTTGGGGTCAGGGTCAAAGGTTAAGGTTGATGGTCCCTGTGATCTCTTCCTATAGAATGTGTAAAGCTCTCCAAGGCCGCCGGACTTGCTGCACAGGTTCACCTCAGGATCCTGACCTACAACTGTGATCGTATGCTTTGTTGTACAGGTACATCTCCAAAAATCAGAATATCATGAAAAAGTTCAATATTTTTTGTCTCTCATTTCAGAAAGTGAAACCCATATATTATATAGATTTATTACACAGAGAGTGAAATATTTCAAGTGTTTATTTTAATTTTGATGATTATGGCTTACAGCCCATGAAAACCCCAAATCCAGTTTCTCAAAAAAATTAGAATTTTACATAAAATTCAGGTACAGGAAATCTTTCCTGCCACATGCAGTTTCACTGTACAATAACTCACTCTGATGCTGTATTCTGGTCATAGCTATGCTGCCACACTGCACCTTACAGACTAACTGGTACTTCACTTTTCACTCTGCTCCTGATAGTCCTGCTTTGTGCAATGGGATGATTCATGTGTTTATACGGGTCATCATATATTAAGCTATGATGTGTATAGGTTTTATAGTCGTGTTAGTTTTACTTTCCATGGGTAATCCCTTTGTCTGTCATGTGTGTGTTTCTGTTGTTTGGTTGTCAACTGTCATGCTGCTGTTATACTGTAATTTCCCAGTTTGGGATCAATAAAGTACATCTATCTATCTAAAATTAATTTTAAAAAATGGTTTTTAAATAGAAATGTTGGCCGACCGAAAAGTCTGTCCATGTACCACTCAATACTTGGTCGGGGCTCCTTTTGGATTAATTACTGTATCAATGTGGCGTGGCATGGAGGTGATCAGCCTGTGGCACTGCTGAGGTGTTCTGAAGGTCCAGGTTGCTTTGATAGTGACCTTCAGCTCGTCTGCATTGTTGGTCTGGTGTCTCTCATCTTCCTCTTGACAATCCTCCATAGATTCTCTGGGGGGTTTAGGTCAGGAGAGTTTGCTGGCCAATCAAACACAGTGTTGCCATGGTCATTAAACCAGGTTTTGATACTTTCGGCAGTGTGGGGAGGTGCCAAGTCGTGCTGGAAAATTAAATCAGCTTCTCCATAAAGGTTGTCAGCAGAGGGAAGCATGAAGTGCTCTAAAATTTCCTGGTAGACGACTGTGCTGACTTTGGTCTTGATGAAACACAGTGGACCAACACCAGCAGATGACCTGGTTCCTCAAATCATCACTGACTGTGGAAACTTCACACTAAACCTCAAGCAACTTACATTCTGTGCCTCTCCACTCTTTCTCCAGACTCTGGGACTTTGATTTCCAAATGAAATGCAAAAGTTACTTTTATCTGAGCAGAGGTCATCTGCTGGTGTTGGTCCACTGTGTTTTATGAAGACCAAAGTCAGTGCAGTCATCTACCAGGAAATTTTAGAGCACTTCATGCTTCCTTCTGCTGACAAGCTTTATGGAGAAGCTGATTTCATTTTACAGTAGGACTTGGCACCTGCTCACACTGCCAAAAGTATCAAAACCTGGTTTAAAGACCATGGCATCACTGTGTTTGATTGGCCAGCAAACTCTCCTGACCTAAACCCATAGAGAATCTATGGAGGATTGTCAAGAGGAAGATGAGAGACACCAGACCCAACAATGCAGACGAGCTGAAGGTCACTATCAAAGCAACCTGGACCTTCATAACACCTCAGCAGAACCACAGGCTGATCACCTCCATGCCACGCCACACTGATACAGTAATTAATCCAAAAGGAGCCCCGACCAAGTATTGAGTGGTACATGGACAGACTTTTCAATCGGCAGTTTAAGAAACTGAATTTGGGGTTTTCATGGGCTGTAAGCCATAATCATGAAAATTAAAATAAATAAACACTTGAAATATATCACTCTGTGTAATGAATCTATATAATATATGGGTTTCATTTTCTGAAATGAGAGACAAAAAATATTGAACTTTTTCATGATATTCTGATTTTTAGAGATGTACCTGTATATTAGTGGGTGATGTTTTTTTACAGTCTGGCTCTGCCACAGTAACTAAATTGAACTATTTTAAAACTGCTCTGTCTGGAAGTTGTGCATCTTCAAAGAAAACGGAGGCGGGGGTTCTGCTCCTGTTGAACATGTCTTTCTGTTTGTTTTAGGGAGTGGTTCCACCGTAACGAGGCGGTGAAGCTGCTGTTTTCCTGGACACTCCTGCAGGTCAGTCCGGTCACATTCAAACTTTATTTGTATAGCACCTTTCATGCAACAAAGTGCAGCTCAAAGTTAGAACCAATTCCAGATAAAACAAAGCAACAGAAAGACAAAGAGAGCCCTGCCCAAGTCCTCCCACCCTGCCCCACTCTCATCCATCCACCCAAACCCCACCCTGACCCACCCCACCCACAAGTAATAACCAGCATAGTTAAAACATGGCTGAACACTGACGACCAGTGGGAGAAAACGCCATCATGGGGGCCGTCGGCACCAGGAGCCGGTCTCAGCCCAGTATAACCGCACGTTATACTGAGGGATTTATTAAAGGGCTCACTGACTGAGAAATGGTGTTTGTAGGTTTTAACTCTGAAATGTGTCTGTTGGTCATATAATTAACCAAAAAACATCAAAATAATCAGTTCTCTTCAAACATTCAGCCTTTATCTGGTTTTTCTCTCCCAGGAACGTTTGTGACTCTTCCGGGTAAATCGTGTATGTCATGATTTAACAAAGCCAGCCCACCTGTATCCTGGAGAGCCGCCCACAGCCCACCTAGCTGTCTGTCATGTAGATGGAAGTGGTGCTAAAGGTAGCCTATTAGCCCCTGAGCTATTAGCCCCCAGCTAACACTGGTACCAGGAGGCTCGCACCAAGCATGGCTTATTTTTCTCAGATCTTAGTCCCCCTGGTCACCATCCCTATTACCACCTCCTTCACTAGTCCACAATGTACGTCACATCACTCTGGCCCATCTCCCAATAATTTTGCCGTGATGCCACAGCAAATGGCCAGTACCGGCGCACCGGTTGTGGCAGCAGACCTGGCCCAGACCGGGACCTGAGGCTGCTGGTTCTAATGGCCAGCTCCCCCACTGTCTTCCAGGGCTCCACGTCACTCTGCTCTGCTCTCGCGGTCAGTTCAGGGGAGCTGTCTGGTGACAGGGTGTCCTCCAGCTGGCTGTTGGAGCAGAGCAGAGTCCTACACAGTGGGACACTGCCCTTTGAGATCCTGTGGCTCAGCCAGCAGCCTCAGGTCCTGGGCCAGGTCGGTTGCGGCGATTAGGGGGCCGCCAGGTGTGTGGTACTAGTGATTTGTTGCGGAATCACGACAAAATTATTGGGAGCTGGGCTGGAGTGACGCGAGATACGCCAAGTGTGGATCAGTGCAGCAGCGCCGCTCATCCAAGCTAGAAGGAGGCTAGAAGCTAGTCAGCTCATGGCTAACGGACGTCGAGGGAGGGCAGAGCTGAATAGGTGAAGGATGGTTCTTAAAGTGACAGGCTTTAAATCAGAGCCTTTCAAGAAAGCCAGGAAAATAAAAAATCAGTTTGATTCAATCCTGTCCATAATGTTTATGGACAGGATTTCTAGGCGCAGCCAGGGAATGGAGGGTGTCATGCTTGGTGACCACAGGATCTCATCTCTGTTGTTTGCAGATGATGATGTCCTGTTGGCTTCATCCAGCAATGACCTACAGCTCTTGCTGGGACGGTTTGCCGCTGAGTGTGAAGCGGCTGGGATGAGAATCAGCACCTCCAAGTCCGAGTCCATGGTCCTCAGCCGGAAAAAGGTGGATTGTCCTCTCTGGGTTGGGGACAGGCTCCTGCCCCAAGTGGAGGAGTTTAAGTATCTTGGGGTCTTGTTCATGAGTGAGGGGAGAATGGAGCTAGAGATTGACAGACGGATTGGAGCAGCATCTGCAGTGATGCGGACATTGCACCGGTCTGTTGTGGTGAAGAGGGAGCTGAGTTCTAAGGCAAAGCTGTCGATTTACCAGTCAATCTACGTTCCTACTCTCACCTATGGTCACGAGCTTTGGGTAATGACCGAAAGAACGAGATCACGGATACAAGCGGCTGAAATGAGCTTTCTCCGTAGGATTGCTGGACTCACCCTCAGAGATAGGGTGAGGAGCTCAGTCATCCGGGAGAGGCTCAGAGTAGAACCGCTGCTCCTCCACATTGAAAGGAGTCAGTTGAGGTGGTATTGGCATCTGATTAGGATGCCTCCTGGACGCCTCCCACTTGAGGTGTTTCAGGCACGTCCCACTGGGAGGAGACCCCGGGGCAGACCCAGGACTCGGTGGAGAGACTACGTGTCCCAGCTGGTCTGGGAACGCCTTGGTATCCTCTCTGAAGAGCTGGAGCAGGTGGCTGTGGAGAGGGAAGTCTGGGCTCCTCTGCTTGAACTGCTGCCTCCGCGACCCGGACCTCCGGAAAAGCGGTAGAAGATGGATGGATGGAGTTTGATTCAATAATTAAACAAAGAAAATGTGTCACAAACATTTCATTAAGACACCAGTGAGCTGTTAAATGTAGAACAAGTGCAGTCAGTGATTCGTCTAACAGCAGCCTGTTGAAGCCAAGATAGTTCTGTCCATTAATGACTTTATGTGTGAGGGAAAACGGGTCGGCAGCTCATATCTGGTTCACACTTTACATGTGTGCTGTTTGAGTTAGGGCCAGTATTTTAACTTTGTCACAGCGGGATTTTTTTCTGTATGAAAACAGGGTTGAAACAGGAGAAAAGTCAAGAAATAAATGTAAAACTGAAAAAAAATTGTCATGTGTGTGTGTGACCAGGTGACCCGCCCCTCCCTCTCCCACCACCTCCCCCGCCTCCTGCCCCCCTCCCTCCTCCTCAGCGACCACCACAGAGCGGAGAACTGCATGCTGGGAGTGCGCTGTCTGCACCATGTGGTCCTGAACACGGTGAGAAACAGCCGGGCCCACACACACACACGTTGTGTCACCGTGGTGACGACACTGATGATGAAGATGGTGATGCTTGACTGTTTCAGCCTGCTGCAGACCTGCGTCAGTTTAACCAGGCCGAGGTGGTCTACACGGCTTTACTCCGACATCTGTACACCACAGAGGCCGCCGTCATCCAGGTAACACTCACACCTGCCGCTGTGATGGTCAGCAGCGACTCAGTGAAATAAATAAATCAATACAATATCAGTCCCTCCGGGATTTCACAATGTTGCAGTCGCACAAATTCACGTAAAATCACTGATTGGCCACCTCTTTTGAGCGACCTTGCAACTTTATCCAGTCACCGCAACTTTCCTGCAATTTTGGCCAATCCTCGTCAACTTCTGATAATTTTGCCAATCACATTTGTTGCTGAGTAGCACTGAAACACTCAGTCTAACCAGTCAAATGCATTGCTGCACCACGTTCACTTCTGTGTTTCCAGTGAGTTTTAATGGAGCACATCAGCAAAAACAGTGTATGATTTAAAAAAAACTCACCCATAAGTTTTCCCACATTGTCCCTTCCTCCGTCTCCCCACGTCTCCGTCCTGACTGCATGTACAAAGTGCCGGGTTTGTGTTGGGGAAAAAAATCCACCTGCCTGAAACCACCAAGTTGCTGGAGCACACGTGAGGAGAGACACCGTAGAACCAGAAACAAAGGAGCAAATCTAACAGTACAGCCAGTGTTGGAACATGTTATACGTGTTTAGAGGTAAAATCATTACTACATCTGGTTAATGAACTCTACAGCTGTGCATCTCCAGTCTTGACATGAACCAACGCACCCCTGACAAACCCCAAAGGAGAGCCCCTCCTCCCGGTACGACTCCCGGTGTGTGTCAGGACACAGCAGACAGACAGGTAGGAGTCAGGCACGGACAGAGAGAGAATGTTCAGTAATTTTTTCAGAAAAACAGACTCTTGACAGTACAGAGCAAGAGAATAAATTATTTTGTTTTCCTCTGCGCTCGGTACCGAGTGGTTGAGCACCGCTGCTGTTAGGGAGTTTTCAGATGAAACTGCTGCCATGATATCCAAATCTCTACTTTTCAACAACAGTACCAACAGGTTCCAAGGTTGTCATAGCCAGGAGCGGTACTGGGGTTAAGCTCCCAGTGCTCATAAAATGTTCCTTACGGCGTGCGTCTTGAAAAGCCTCTGACAACTAAGTCCAACTCCTAGCCTGCCCGTGTGGTTTAGTCTCTAAGCCGAGCGGAACTGCTTTTACTAATAGGAGAAGGGGCGAGGGCGGATCTCTGGCGCCTTAAAACCAGATGCTTCGGGTAGATGGTGGCTCGTCAACCTGGGAAGGTAGCCCATCTAGGGGAAGGTAAACCCTGATTTCAAACCTCCGCTGCCTTGTGGCACACCCGGTCACGGGAAAGGCTTCGGGAGTCAACCCTGAGGAAAAATCCGGAGTCGGAGCCCCTAAGGCAGTTCTCTGTTGTGCTCAACATTGTTCTGGCAGCTCCTGTGACGGCGCTGGTGCCAAACTGTAGCAGCCCTGCTGTTCCTTTGGATTCATCAGTGACGTGGAGAGGGGGGACATGCTGCATGGGCAACATCTTGTCCTCCATATCTTCCTGCCCAGGCTTGAATCCTACCAACGCCCAACGCTGGAAGGTAGAACACCAGTGCGCATCAGCCTGTTCAGCAACAGGCGGTGCTGTTCCAGCAGAGTAGACGTTTAGGATTCTCTTCCATGGTCATCATAGACCGACGGAGGCCGACGACTACTTTTCAACATGCATTCAATGCAGTTTAGCTGCTGTAATGGATATTAAGGCTGCAGCTAATGACTATTTTACAGCTCGGGTAACTAGCTACTCTAATTGGCGATTACTCGAATAATTAGGTACTTTTTTTAAAGGAGCTTGCGTTGACCAACATATGCAGAACCTTCTTTCATAAAGAGCAGCAGTAATTGTACCAAACACTCAGTAACAGGTACACATTCATTGCAGTGCTTCTTTTTATTTATTTTTTATTTAAGCTTTATTTATACAGGGTAGTTTTAGATTAGATTAAATGAGTTAATCTTTATTTCGGATAGATTAAAAGTAAAGGTTAAAAGAAAGGAGCAGAATAATATAACAAAGGGGAAAAAATTCAACAAGGTCAAATTAAACAATAACTCCTCTGATTATACAATTCAGTATAAATTATCCAAAATGGGTGATGGCTGAAGCCGCAGCTTATATTGCCCACCCATGTTCCATCCAAGAATTCAAAAGAAAAACAAAACAGGAGCAATTTCAATTCAGAACAAAGCTAAGACAAAACGTGACAAAAAACTAAGCAACAACACAACACAGACTGGATATGACAATCCTTATGTGATTTTACATGTCATCTTGTATATATGTTTGGAGTATTTCTTCCTTTAGTTTTTGTTTAAATTGTCCAAGCTTTGTACATGATTTTAATTCAGGTCCAAAATCGTTCTATAATCTGACTCCTTGCACTGAAATACAGTGTTGCTTGGTGGTAGTTCTCACTGAAGGTTTTTGAAATATACATGTTCCTCTGAAATGATATTGTTTCTCCCTTATTTGGAACAACTTTTGGATATTTGCTGGCAGTGATAGATTCTTCACTTTAAACATTATTACTGCAGTTTTAAAGTCAACCAGATCTTTCAACTTGAGAGCTTTTAATTTAAGAAAAAGTGGGTTTGTTGGTTCCCTGTAAGCAGCTTTGTTTATTATTCTAATAGCTCTCTTCTGAAGCATAAAGACTGGATATATGTTTGTTTTATATGTATTTCCTCATACTTCAGTACAATATGTCAAGTATGGGAGTATTAATGAATGATACAAAGTACAGTATATAGTATGGGTTGATTCAGCAAATATTTCACTCTGTGTAGTACTGCAATTAAATTGGATATTTTACCTTTAATATAATTAATATGTGACTTCCAACACAGTTTATTATCGATTATTACTCCAAGAAATTTAATTCCGGATACCCTTTCAATCTCGACACCATTTACACTGAGTTTAGATACTGAGTTGTTGTGATGGTTGTTAAAAACTATAAATTTTGTCTTACTTAAATTGAGCATTAATTTGTTTGAATCAAAACCACATAAGCTTTCCTAATTCCTTTCCGAGGAATTCTGAGAATTCTGCATAATAAATTAGTGTCATCTGCAAACAATATTAAATCCATTTTTTTCCCAAAGCTTTACATATGTTATTTATATACATATTGAATAACAATGGCCCCAAAACTGAACCCTGTGGGACTCCGCAAGTAACCTTCAGTAACTGCAAGTTTTTGTTACCAACACATACATACTGATATCTGTTCTTTAAGTAACTACATAACCAGGACAGTGCTACCCCCCATACCATAATTTTGTAGTTTCTTTAACAATAATTTATGATCCACTGTATCAAATGCTTTTTTAAGATCCAGGAATACCCCAACTGAATACTCTTTATTTTCAACAGCAGTTGATATTTTTTCTATAAATTCCATTAGAGCAAATGCAGTTGTCCTCCTGTGTCTGAACCCATATTGCTGCTCACACAATAAATTATTCTTCAGTATGAAGTTGTCAGTTCTCTCATAGAATATTTTTTCAAGTATCTTGGAAAATTGCGGTAATAGTGAAATTGGTCTATAGTTTGAGAGTTCCCCTCTGTCACCCGTCTTGTATATCGGAATTACTTTAGCTATTTTCATTGCATTGGGAAATATACCTGTTTTGAGAGACAGATTACAGATATACGTCAGTGGTTTCACTAAGCATTCAATAATAGTTTTGACTAAGAGCATGTCAATACCATCACAGTCCGTAGATGTTTTACTTTTAAACGATTTAACAATTTCAATGACCTCTCTCTCCTCTGTGTTCTTTATGAAGATGGAGTCTTTTATAGCAATGTTTTTGCTTATTGTATCACCTGTAGGTGCCGTAATGGGTATTTCTTGTGCCAAATTAGGACCAATGTTAACAAAAAATTTATTAAATTCATCAGCAGGTGAGACTGCATTCACACTCTGAGTCGTTTTTTTTTTTTTTGTTTGTTTTTTTTTTAGATTGGTTGGGTAGCTTGTATTTCTGTTTTTTTATTTCCAAGAATATTGTTAAGTATTGTCCATGTATTTTTAGTGTTATCTCTGTTTTTCTCCAGTTTTTTACTGTAATAGTCTCTTTTACTACATCTCATTACCTCCGCCAAGGAGGTTATGTGTGCCCTTCAGAGGTAAAGTGGGCTATCCCACAAAACCATTATTTTGAGAAAATGAGCTCTAAAGTTTATGTGATTTAAATATATTTTCATATTTAAGTCACACCTTGAAGGCAATTATAGGGGGTAACTTTTTAATGATATAGGCACACTGATTTTTTGAGAATATTTCAACTTTAGAGCTCATTTTCTCAAAATAATGGTTTTGTGGGATAGCCCACTTTACCTCTGAAGGGCACATGTGATCATCGGCGTTGGTTTGTCTGTTTGTCTGTTTGTTAGCAAGATAACTCAAAAAGTTATGGATGGATTTTCATGAAATTTTCACAGATTGTCAGAAATGGGGTATCCTACAGATGATTAGATTTTGGTGGTGATCCAGATCACCGTCCACAAGAAAACCGCCATTACGCAAAATGCCATTTTCGTGAATAACTACTGAACCACTAATCCTATCATTGTGAATCCAATTGCTAGTCATATGTTTTCATGGTCAAGGAATCTGAAAATGTACACACAAACACTATATGGGGGGAACTGTGGTGCTAAACCGCCATTACGGAAAATCCCATTTTCGTCAATAACTGCTGAACCACTAATCCTATATGTTTTCATGGTCAAGGAATCTGAAAACGTACACACAAACACTGTATGGGGGGAACTGTGGTCGCCATTACGGAAAATGCCATTTTCATGAATAACTACTGAACCACTGCTTGTCATACGTTTTCATGGTCAAGGAATCTGAAGACTGTATGGGGGAAACTGTGGCGCTTGGCGGAGGTCTGCGCTCTCCAAGTGCTTTTCTAGTTCCCAATGCAATGAAAATAGCTAAAGTAATTCCGATATACAAGACGGGTGACAGAGGGGAATTCTCAAACTATAGACCAATTTCACTATTGCCGCAATTTTCCAGGATACTTGAAAAAATATTCTATGAGAGAATTGACAACTTCATACTGAAGAATAATTTATTGTGTGAGCAGCAATATGAGTTCAGACACAAGAGGACAACTGCATTTGCTCTAATGGAATTTATAGAAAAAATATCAAGTGCTGTTGAAAATAAAGAGTATTCCTTTATTTATCTTTTATTCTTATAAAGTACAAAAATAAAATAGAGTCTTCTTTCTATTTTATTTTTGTCTTTTATAAGAATAAAAGATAAATAATTAAAAGAAGACAAAATGAACCTATTTGACCTAAAGAGTATTCAGTTGGGGTATTCTTGGATCTTAAAAAAGCATTTGATACAGTGGATAACAATTTATTGTTAAAGAAACTACAAAATTATGGTATGGGGGGTAGCACTGTCCTGGTTATGTAGTTACTTAAAGAATAGATATCAGTATGTATGTGTTGGTAACAAAAACTTGCAGTTACTGAAGGTTACTTGCGGAGTCCTACAGGGTTCAGTTTTGGGGCCATTGTTATTCAATATGTATATACAGTGGGGCAAAAAAGTATTTAGTCAGCCACCAATTGTGCAAGTTCTCCTAATTAAAAGATGAGAGAGGTCTCCAATTTTCATCATAGGTATACCTCAACTATGAGAGACAAAATGAGAAAAAAAAAATCCAGAAAATCACATTGAAGGATTTTTAATAAATTAATTGGTAAATTCCTCAGTAAAATAAGTATTTGGTCAATAACAGAAGTTCATCTCAGTACTTTGTTATATACCCTTTGTTGGCAATGACAGAGGTCAAACGTTTTCTGTAAGTTTTCACAAGGTTTTCACACACTGTTGTTGGTATTTTGGCCCATTCCTCCATGCAGATCTCCTCTAGAGCAGTGATGTTTTAGGGCTGTCGTTGGGCAACACAGACTTTCAACTCCCTCCAAAGATTTTCTATGGGGTTGAGATCTGGAGACTGGCTAGGCCACTCCAGGACCTTGAAATGCTTCTTACGAAGCCACTCCTTTGTTGACTGGGCGGTGTGTTTGGGATCATTGTCATGCTGAAAGACCCAGCCACGTTTTATCTTCAATGCCCTTGCTGATGGAAGGAGGTTTTCACTCAAAATCTCACGATACATGGCCCCATTCATTCTTTCCATCAGTCGTCCTGGTCCCTTTGCAGAAAAACAGCCCCAAAGTATGATGTTTCCACCCCCATGCTTCACAGTAGGTATGGTGTTCTTTCTCCTCCAAACACGACAAGTTGAGTTTTTACCAAAAAGTTCTATTTTGGTTTCATCTGACCATATGACATTCTCCCAATCCTCTTCTGGATCATCCAAATGCTCTCTAGCAAACTTCAGACAGGCCTGGACATGTACTGGCTTAAGCAGGGGGACAAGTCTGGCACTGCAGGATTTGAGTCCCTGGCAGCGTAGTGTGTTTCTGATGTAGCCTTTGTTACTTTGGTCCCAGCTCTCTGCAGGTCATTCACTAGGTCCCCCCATGTGGTTCTGGGATTTTTGCTCACCGTTCTCGTGATAATTTTGACCCCACGGGGTGAGATCTTGCGTGGAGCCCCAGATGGAGGGAGATTATCAGTGGTCTTGTATGTCTTCCATTTTCTAATAATTGCTCCCACAGTTGATTTCTTCACACCAAGCTGCTTACCTATTGCAGATTCAGTCTTCCCAGCCTGGTGCAGGTCTACAATTTTGTTTCTGGTGTCCTTTGACAGCTCTTTGGTCTTGGCCATAGTGGAGTTTGGAGTCTGACTGTTTGAGGTTGTGGACAGGTGTCTTTTATGCTGATAACGAGTTCAAACAGGTGCCATTAATACAGGTAACGAGTGGAGGACAGAGGAGCCTCTTAAAGAAGAAGTTACAGGTCTGTGAGAGCCAGAAATCTTGCTTGTTTGTACTTGTTTGTAAATACTTTTTTACCCCACTTAGATGGAATAAACAGCATAACCGTCTATTTAGTTACCCCACATAATAAGAATATGTACCCATACATATTGTCACCCTCCATAGTGATTGATATTGTCCTAGTTGTATACTGGAGGGGACCATTTGTGTAAGTCTGTTGCGTCTTTTGCATTCAATACTATTAGGTCGTCACGTTTTTTTGCTATCTCTGCAAGCAGTCCTGCTTAGGTTATAAAGTCTGACAGCCGTAGGTAGGAAGGACCTGTGAAACCTCTCGGTCGTGCACCTAGGATGATGTAGCCTACTGCTAAATGAGCTCCTCAGTGCGTTCAGTATGTCCTGCATAGGGTGGGACTCAGACTTCAGCAGAGATGACAGCTTAGCCACCATCCTTCTCTCTCCTGTCTCCTCTACTGGGTCAAGGCGCTGCCCCAGGACAGAGCTCGCTTTCTTGATCAGTTTGTTAAGTCTCTTCCTATCGGCTGCTGTGATGCCGCTGCCCCAGCAAACCACTCCAAAAGTGATGGCTGATGCCACCACCGAATCATAGAAGGTCTTCAGGAGCGCCCCTTGTACACCAAAAGATCTGAGCCTCCTCAGTAGGAACAGCCTGCGCTGTCCTTTCTTGTAGAGTGCGTCGGTATTGTGTGACCAGCCTAGTTTATTGTTCAAATGAACACCCAGGTACTTGTAGGATGTCACCATCTCAATGTCTGTTCCCTGTATGTTTACTGGCGCTGTGAGGGGTTGTCCTTGCCTACGGCAGTCCACCACCAGCTCCTTAGTTTTCCTCACGTTGATCTGGAGGCAGTTCCGATGGCACCAGTCCACGAAGTCCTGGATAAGTCCTCTGTACTCAGCTTCATCTCCATACGTCGATGATAGCAGAGTCGTCAGAGAACTTCTGTAGATGGCAGCGTGTTGTGTTGTGTGAGAAGTCCGCAGTATAAAGGGTGAACAGGAAGGGAGCCAAAACCGTTCCCTGGGGTGCCCATGCTGCCAATGATCATGTCGGACACACAATCCCGGGTTCTCACAAACTGGCCGGTTAGTGAGGTAGTCCAGGATCCACGATGACAAGTGCTGGTCCACCCCTGCACACAGCAGCTTGTCCCTCAGGATCATCAGTTGGATGATGTTGAAAGCACTGGAGAAGTCAAAGGACATGATCCTCACCGCGTTCCCAGGTTTCTCCAGGTGGGACAGGGAACGGTGAAGGAGGAAGATCACTGCATCCTCCACCCCAATACCATGCTGGTAGGCGAACTGGAGTGGATCCATCGCTGGTCCCACCAGGGGGCGGAGGTGAGCAAGGAGCAGTCTCTCCAGGGTCTTCATCAGGTGAGACGTCAGGGCCACTGGTCTGTAGCTGTTCAGGTTTCTGGGGTGGGAAGTCTTTGGTACGGGTACCACACAAGATGTTTTCCACAACTGTGGTACCCTCCCCAGCTTCAGGCTCAGGTTGAAGATGTACTCCACAATCCTACACAGCTGGTCTGCGCAGGACTTGAGGAGCTTTGCGCTGATGCATTCCAGACCCGAGGCCTTCCTTGCCTTGATCTTCCTCAGCTCTGCCCTCACCTGGGTCTTAGTGAGGGTCAGGTTGGGGGGCTGTGTGCTAGGAGTGGAGGGGGGGGGGTGTTGGTGGAGTGGGGTGTGGACAGCAGGTCTCGATGATGGTAGAGGCAGCAGTGGTTGTTGTGCAGGCGGAGGAGAGGGCGGTTGGTCAAACCTATTAAAGAACATGTTCAGATTGTTCGCCCACTCCCTGCTCCCCGTGGCCTGGGAGAAGGTATTCTGGAGCCCAGAGATGGTTTTGAGGTTTCTCCAGACCCCGCCGATGTCGCTCTGTTGCAGCTTGTCCTCCATCTTCTTCCTGAAGCTGTCCTTGCCTTCTCTGATCTTCCTCCGTAGCTCCCTCTGTACGGACTTCAGCATCTCCCTGTTCCCTGACCTGAAGATCATTTTCTTCTCTCTCAGAAGTGTTTTTATCTCAGGGTTGATCCAGGGTTTGTAGTTCGAGCAACACCGTATGATCTTGGTGGGTACGGTGTTGTCCACACAGAAGTTGATGTAGTCCGTGATGGTGTGAGTGAGGCCATCAATGTCCTCACCATGTGGATCGCAGAGCTGCTCCCAGGCAGTGATTTCAAAACAGTCCTTCAGAATGTCCATTGCCTCCTCAGATCATACCTTCACCGTGTGCGTATCCAGAGGTTGTCTGTGTACTAGGGGTTTGTACACCGGCAGGAGATGAACCAAGTTGTGATCCGATCTCCCGAGTGGGGGGAGTGGTGATGAGGTGTACGCCTCCTTAGTGTTTGCATAGAATAAGTCCAGTGTTTTATTGTCTCTAGTGTGGCATGTGACATACTGGGTGTACGTGGGCAGAATGGAGGACAGTTAAATATGGTTAAAATCACCGGAGATGAGGAGGAGAGCATCTGGCAGTTACTGAGTGGATGGCATCACGTGCTGCCCCAGTGTTCGCCATCGGATTTGCATAAAAAACAATGCAGATCACGTGTGAGTATTCTCTCAGGAGACAAACAGGCCGCATGCTAACAGCTAGCAACTCATTGTCTTTGCTGCAGTGTTGTTCTTTAACCGTGATATGTCCCGGTTTGCACCAGCTGTTATTGATATACACTACCGTTCAAAAGTTTGGGGTCACCCAGACAATTATTTTGTGTTTTCCATGGAAAGTCACACTTATTTACCACCATGAGTTGTAAAATGAATAGAAAATATAGTCAAGACATTGACAAGGTTAGAAATAATGATTTGTATTTGAAATAATAATTTTTTCCTTCAAACTTTGCTTTCGTCAAAGAATCCTCCATTTGCAGCAATTACAGCATTGCAAACCTAACATGATTGCACAAGGGTTTTCTAGTCATCCATTAGCCTTCTGACGCAATGAGCAAACACATTGTACCATTAGAACACTGGAGTGATAGTTGCTGGAAATGGGCCTCTATACACCTACGTAGATATTGCACCAAAAACCAGACATTTGCAGCTAGAATAGTCATTTACCACATTAGCAATGTATAGAGTGTATTTCTGATTAGTTTAAAGTTATCTTCATTGAAAAAAAGTGCTTTTCTTTCAAAAATAAGGAAATTTCTAAGTGACCCCAAACTTTTGAATGGTAGTGTATATTATCACTTCTCCGCCCCTTGCCTTCCCACTGTCTGGTGTCTGGTCTGCCCGTATTGCATGGAAACCCTCCAGTTCGATGTTAGCATCTGTCACTAGTTCTGTTAGCCACATCTCAGTAAACAACATCATGTTAATCTCTCTGAAGATGCTCTGGTAACATGCCATAGCCGCTAGTTCATCCGTCTTATTGAGTAGCGATCGAACGTTCCCCATAATAACGGATGGGAGGACGGGTCTGTACCTTATATTCCTAGCCTACCGTATTACTCCAACTCAACATCCCCGCCGTTTCCGTCTTATTTCTCCCGGTATGTTGAGTTTTTGCGTTAGCACCGTTGGCCGGTTACGTGCTAACAGCTGGTCCCTGTTGTACTGTATCCTGCTATAAACAGTGGCTCCGTTCGCCAGCTCAGGAGACATTTGGGGCGATCTTTGTCTCCGTGATGGAGAAGGTGTTGCCATATCAGAAAATTTAGCGAGAGAAACCAGATAGTAAATAAGAAATAGGAAGAAAAACTCAGAATTGAGCCGCTGTTGCAAAAAGGGCAGCCGACTCGTGTGGCGCCGGAAGTATGTATATCAAAGCATAAGTTTCACTCTGCACATAATTCACGTACATATCCAAAAAGGAGTGGGAAGAAGTCTGAACTTCTTTAATCCCACCCCATCTCCACAAATCATTGATTTCTATTCATTTGTTTCCTAGCCATACACAATGCAATATAACAATACAATATACAGTATATACAGACATGGACAAAATTGTTGGTACCCCTCTGTTAATTTAAGAAAAACCCACAATGGTCACAGAAATAACTTGAATCTGACAAAAGTGGTAATAAATAAAAATTCTATGAAAATTAACCAATGAAAATCAGACAATGCTTTTGAATTGTGGTTCAACAGAATTACTTTAAAAAACAAACTCATGAAACAGGCCTGGACAAAAATGATGGTACCCCTAGAAAAGATTGAAAATAATGTGACCATAGGGACATGTTCAACCAAGATGTGTCCTCTAATTAACATCACAGGTGTCTACAAACTTGTAAACAGTCAGTCGGCCTATTTAAAGGGTGACAAGTAGTCACTGTGCTGTTTGGTGACACGGTGTGTACCACACTAAACATGGACCAGAGGAAGCAAAGGAGAGAGTTGTCTCAGGAGATTAGAAAGAAGATTATAGACAAGCATGTTAAAGGTAAAGGCTATAAGACCATCTCCAAGCAGCTTGATGTTCCTGTGACTACAGTTGCACATATTGTTCAGAAATTTAAGACCCACGGGACTGTAGCCAACCTCCCTGGACGTGGCTGCAGGAGGAGACGGATAATATGAATGGTAACAAAAGAGCCCAGAACAACCTCTAAACACATTCATGGTGAACTCCAAGGTTTGACATCAGTGTCAGATCGCATCATCCGTCGTTGTTTAAGCCAAAGTGGACTTCATGGGAGACGACCAAGGACGACACCACTGTTGAAAGCAAATCATAAAAAAGCCAGACTGGAATTTGCCAAACTGCATGTTGACAAGCCACAAAGCTTCTGGGAGAATGTCCTATGGACAGACGAGACAAAACTGGAACTTTTTGGCAAGGCACATCAGCTCTATGTTCACAGACACAAAAATGAAGCATACCAAGAAAAGAACACTGTCCCTACTGTGAAACATGGAGGAGGTTCTGTTATGTTCTGGGGCTGCTTTGCTGCATCTGGCACAGGGTGTCTTGAATCTGTGCAGGGTACAATGAAATCTCAAGACTATCAAGGTATTCTAGAGAGAAAAGTGCTGCCCAGTGTCAGACAGCTTGGTCTCAATCGCAGGTCATGGGTCTTGCAACAGGATAATGACCCAAAACACACAGCTAAAAACAGCCAAGAATGGCTAAGAGCCAAACATTGGACTATTCTAAAGTGGCCTTCTATGAGCCCTGATCTAAATCCTATTGAACATCTGTGGAAGGAGCTGAAACATGCCGTCTGGAGAAGGCACCCTTCAAACCTGAGACAACTGGAGCAGTTTGCTCATGAGGAGTGGGCCAGAATACCTGCTGAGAGGTGCAGAAGTCTCATTGACAGTTACAGAAATTGTTTGATTGCAGTGATTGCCTCAAAAGGTTGTGCAACAAAATATTAAGTTAAGGGTGCCATCATTTTTGAAACTGGAGTGGTGGCTCAGTTGGTAGAGCATCCGCCCCACACCCGGGAGGCAGGGGTTCAAATCCCGGCCGGGTCATACCAAAGACCATATAAAAATGGTGCTTTCTGCCTACTAGTGTGGTGCTCCACATAATGGAATGGGGAAAGTAAAGTTACACACAGAGCTACCAGAGGACTGACCCCCCCCCCCCCCCCCCCCCCCCCCACTGTAGCTTTCACTACTCACAGCAGCTGTGTGGCCTAGGGTCAGAGAAATGGAGATAGGCGCCGCCCCATACACTAACATGGTGTGAAGGGATTAACTAACCAACCATCATTTTTGTCCAGGCCTGTTTCATGAGTTTGTTTTTTAAAATAATTCTGTTGAACCACAATTCAAAAGCATTGTCTGATTTTCATTGGTTAATTTTCATAGAATTTTTATTTATTACAACTTTTGTCAGATTCAAGTTATTTCTGTGACCATTGTGGGTTTTTCTTTCATTAACAGAGGGGTACCAACAATTTTGTCCACGTGTGTAGATAATGTAATTATTGAAAACGTTAAGGAGATCAAGTTTTTGGGTGTAATACTAGATGATAATATTAGTGGGAAACCACACGTCAGATACATACAAAACAAAGTTGCAAAAAATATTGCAATTATAAATAAAATTAAGCAGGTCCTAGATTTCAAATCGCTTCATATCTTGTATTGCTCGTTAGTACTTCCATACTTGACCTATTGTATAGAGGTCTGGTGTAACAATTACAAAAGTAAACTTAATTCATTGCTAATATCACAAAAAAGGCAGTCTGTGTTATACACAAAGTCGGGTATCTTGAACATACTAATTTATTGTTTTTACATTCAAAGTTATTGAAATTACAGGATCTGGTTCATTATTATACAGCACAGTTAATGTTTAAAGTCAGTAAAAAACCTTTTGCCACACAATATACAAAATCTTTTCAGTGAGAGAGAAGGGAAATATAATTTACGGGGGAACACAGAATTTAAAATGCACCTAGTAAGATCTACTAGGAAGGGTTTTTGTGTGTCTGTGTGTGGGGTAAAATTGTGGAATGGGTTGGGGGAGAAACACAGGCAATGTCCAAACATCCATATATTTAAATCCACATATAAAGAAATGATTTTTGAGCAATATATAAATAAAGGGCAGTAATATTACAATGTGTCTTCAATGAAGAAAGGTTGTTATTGTGTGTGTTATTGTGTTATGGTGATGGTGTTGTCTGTGTTTGTGTTGAACATAGCAGAAGTATTTATTTATTATTGTTACAGTCATTGTTGGATGTTGGTATTGTTGTCAATATGGACTGTTGTTGTTGTGTCATTTCTGTTGCATAATTTGACTATGGGCTGTATTATGGTGATGTGGTTGTGGGATGAATGATGACTAGAGGGATGTTGTAATTTGTTGGGTATGGAAAAGGGGTGGGACTATATAAGCGTTGGCTTCTTCCCACTCCTTTTGAACATTTTATTTTTGGCTTGATTTTTGTTTTTTATTCTTTTTTTCTTTTTGTCAGAATGTTCAAATAAATAAAATCAGTCACTCAATCAATCAATTTACTGGATACATGTACTGTGGAAATATACAGTATATTCTCTGCATCAACAATGAACTATACATGTATTCATGTAGTATTGCACTGGGAATTTTGACAATAAACCTTTGAAATTTTTACAGATGTGTCTCCACTTTTGTTTTCTATGTGAAGGTTACCACTAAGTGACATAAATTAAATACTAACAGATTGGAAAAGCTGTCTTAAGAACAATCCAGCTGTTTGAGAAATCACTTTTGGTTTGGTGTAAGTCTGTCAGCAGAATTATGAACCATAAAGCAGTTTGTGTTAAAATGTTAAATCCCATTAAACCCTAACCCAGGGGTGTCCAATCACATGTCATGGAGGGCCAAGACCCTGCAGGTTCTCTCTTCTACCCAGGCTCTTCAGCAGGTGTTCTCACTGATCAGCAGTCAGTGGAAGAAGTTCAGTGGAATCTGCTGTTGAAGACACTGGTTGGAGGTAAAGCCTGCAGGGTCTTGGCCCTCCATGGCACATGATTGGACACCCCTGCCCAAACCCGTTATTAGGAAATCCAGATGCTAATATGGCCCAGAATTCTTCCATATACTGGTACTGTCACTAAAGTGTGCAGGGTCTTCTGCGGTGGCACATCCAACAATACAGTCTTCAGTTAATAAAATAATTGTTTTGGTTACTTTTTCTTAAAAATGAGCCATTATTTTCAAAGTCACCAGTAAATGGTTTGTACTGTTGATTCTTTTCCCACCAGTGTCTTAACAGACAAAATAGAAAATCATGATGCAAACACATAAGTCACTAAATTGTTTATTACAATCTGCAGCAAATACCAGCTTATTCAGAATGCAAAATTCAAACTGTAAAAAAAAACAAAACAACTTAGAATGGGTCACACACGCCGGCCACGCTGCCTCACTGAGAAGCAGCTGGATGTGCCGCTCAAGCTGTTCCCAGTTCAGCAGATCTTCAGCCTGCATCTCTGTAAATAGTGACACATGGTCCGGTTTGGGGTGGATCGTTTTCCTCTTGCCTAGATGAAAGACAGAAATGGGTGGTGGTTAATTAACGCAAGTTTAAAACATATTTGGGAAATACACTTGTTGCTAAAAGCCAGTGGTGGAATGTGACAAAAAAGTACTTTGTTGTTGTATTTAACCACAATTTTCATGTAGCTGCACTTCAGTGAAGTAGATTTTAGAAGGGCTGGGTTACGTTTAAAATCATTTGTTTTTACTGTGGCCTCAGCAATCAGAATGAATTAATACATTCACTTGAATGGAATCTAGTACTTTAACTGAGGGTGTGCATCACCGAGTATGGAGTCACTCAGTCAAAATATGGAATTTTTATCAATAGAAGTTGAGCCACCGCTCTGTCACTGCTGTGTCTCTTCTTGCCCTGGCTTCAAGTGTAGGCGGTGTTTTGTACTTGTATTGCTAAAATATAAAAGGATGCACTACAATGGGTCTCAAATATTTGTAATGTGTCCTGTTACTGCATGAGTTTAAAAACTATTTTTTAAAATTAATTTATGTAATATTCTAATTTTTTGAGAAACTGAATTTGGGGTTTTCAGGGGCTGTAGCCATAATCATCAAAATTAAAATAAATGCTTGAAATATATCACTGTCTGTGTAATGAATCTACAGTATATAATATATGGGTTTCACTTTCTGAAATGAGTGACAAAAAATATTGAACTTTTTCATGATATTCTCATTTTTGGAGATGTAGCTGTATTAGGGAAATAGACTTGTGAAAGTCAGTGGTGGGATGTGATAAAAATGCTTTGTTTCCCTGACCAGTGAGAACCTCAGGATCCACTCTGTACATGTACAAGAACATTATCAATCCAGGGATTTAGGGTGGAACAGAAACAGCACAACAACACGGTTCCAACACTTCTTTTTGAAAATCCACAGAATAGGTGTGTGGGTCTATTCTGATGCTTTAGAAAATTATATGAATCACTTTATAAATCACTGGTTTGACAATGCACGTGAATATGTTGAGATTTTGGATCCTGGGGTCCTCTTGACCTGTATCCATATAAACAACATGCTGAGGGTGGCGGACCCTTGGCATGTGGAAACAGATTCTAGAAAGAAATTACACACAACTTAATGCGCAGCACCAAAGTGCAACACGTACACAAACCAGGACTTTAACCAGGATTAACATATTTCATCGTTTTGCTCTCACAAGCGAATACTTCAGACAAAGCAAGCATGAGTCAGCAGAGTTGGCTTCTCGCTAGCTAGCTACTAGCTAACACTCATTAGCCAGCACAGAACGGCGTTGTATTGCTCAAAAAAGTGAGCTTACCACCAACAGGATAAATAAGTGAAAAGATGCACAATATCACAAATCACTCACCATCGATGGTTCTCTCACTTTCATCTTCAGCTTGTCCGTAGTCTGGTTCTGTGCTGGGCTGCCATCTGTTTCATTGCAGGGTCGCTTCAAGTCGCTCTGGATACTATCTGCCCCCAAGCACAGAAAACTCTGCACCTCTTCGTTGGACCACGGTGTAGATTTCCGCGAAACCTGCGAAGCCATCTCTATTAATATCGTGTGTACTCCATGAACTTTTGCAAATGGCGGTTTGGAGATTCTTCACACGCTTTCATGACGTTATACCCTGACCAATCAGTGGCCTGCAGTCTGTTGACGTCACATTTTTGGCTCCACTCTGCACGGCTGTACCCTGGTCTCGAATATGTACTAAAAAAATACCTGGTACCAGGTACTAATGGAAAAGGGTACAAAGTGAGTAGAGTAGAGTAGGGCTGAGTAGGTACTAGTGGAAAAGGGGCATACGTCTCCCAGCTGGTCTGGGAACGCCTTGGTATCCTCTCTGAAGAGCTGGAGCAGGTGGCTGGGCAGAGGGAAGTCTGAGCTTCTCTGCTTGAACTGCTGACTCCGCAACCCGGACCTCTGGAAAAGCGGTAGAAGATGGATGGATGGAGGGATACTGAGTTGTATAAATAAATAAAACAAAGTCAAAATACACCTGCTGGTGGGCTTCACAATGGGAGTCAACCCAAATGGCCCACATGGTGCAGTCACCTAGTCAACAGCAAAGTGAACAATTGGTCCTCCTTCCTCGCTCCTTGGTGGTCGTCTTCTGTGTCTCACATCCATGCAATGTTCAGCGCTGCAGTTTTATTATTGTCTGACAAATATATGTCTTCTGCCAAACAGTTGCATGCATCACTTCTATACACACTTCTCCTCCAAGCAGTTCTCAAGTGTTCCTCCTCCAGCTGTTCTTCCAAACATGAACTGTACACACACATGTTAAATATTCCCCAATACTCCTCCACCCCCTGGAATGTAATTGGTTAATTCTGAGCACAGCTACGTCACCAGTTATAACAGGGTGTGCATATTTATGCAACCAGGTTATTGTAAGTTTTTCATTTTTTATTTTTCCCCTTAAAAGATTTCAGTTGGTTTTTCAGTTGGGCTGTACAGGTTATAGGTCACATTAATGGTGAAAAAAGTTTTGAAATGATTTATCTTGGTCTCATTTTTTTTACATCACAAAAACCTGGCATTTGAACAGGGGTGTGTAGACTTTTTATGTCCGCTGTAGCTGAACTGCAAATAACTATAAAGAAATTTTTGATATTTGTGATAGTTTTTAATATAAAAATCATGACATTTGTAATTTACTGAGCTGTACCAGCACATAGCACACACTATTAGGGTTGCCAACTTTCTCACAGCCAAATAAGGGACAGAGGGTTTTAACTGTGGCTCGGTGCCACCATGTTGTGGACACTAGTGTTGTCATAATAGTGGGATTTTTTTACCTTGATAATACTGTAAAAATACTGATATTCAGTATCGTGTTTAATACTACAAGGAAAACCAATACCACACTGTCTACTGAGAAATTTCAGATTTTACAGAATCTCAGTTTAAAATGTGTAATAGCTGTTTTTAATAATGGATTGCATTCATATAACACTTTTCATGACACCCAAAGACACTTTACAATGAGTCCATTATTTATTCACTCCACAGACAATGATAGTGGTAAGCTACCTCTGTAGCCACAGCTGCTCTGGGGCAGGCTGATGGAAACATGGCTGCCAATCCACGCCAGCAGCCTCTCCGACCACCCCCAAACATTTAGTCACATTCACACATCAGTGTCATGAACCATGAACACACTGGAGCCAAGGTGGGTCAAGTGTCTTGCCCAAGGACACAACAGCAAAGTTAGAGGAGTGGGATTCAAACCATCAACCCTCCGGTTATTGGGTGACCTGCTGTACCTCCTGAGCCACTACGGCCTCATTTTTGTTCCTCTGAGAAATAATGCAACTGTGAGCTAGAAAACACAGCTACACTGCAAAAAGTCAAATGAAAAAAATTAAGGCTGTTTCTGCTTGGTTTTTTTTTTTTTGTCTGACAAGATATTTATTCTTGCTGCGCAGTTTATGTGCAAGAAAATTTTACACGCTTTCAGATAGTTTTAACGTGTTTTACTAATTTTACTTAAAGAAAATTCTGGCAATAGATAATTCTAGTTAAAATTAGAAAAAAAAAATATCTGCCAACAAAGTAAGATTAAATTTCTTAAAACAAGTAAAAACTTTTGTAAAACAAGTAAAATCTTAGAGAAAACTCCATCCATCCGTCCATCTTCTTCCGCTTAATCCTTTTTGGGTCGCGGGGGGGCTGGAGCCTATCCCAGCATCTTTGGGTGAGAGGCAGAGTCCACCCTGGACAGATGGCCAGTCCATCACAGGGCCAACACAGAGAGACAGACAACCATTCACTCTCACAGTCACACCTAAGGACAATTTAGAATCCCCAGTTTTGATGCCAATTAACCTAACTTGCATGTTTTTGGCATGTGGGAGGAAACCGGAGAAATCCCGGAGTAAACCCACGCAGACACGGGGAGAACATGCAAACTCCACACAGATCACTGTTGGTCGGAGGCTGGGATCGAATCCAGGATCCCTGCACAACAAAAAGAAATTCTTGTCAAAATTATCTTAAGAGGAAAAACAAGCATAAAGCCTTGATTTAGGATATTTTATCTTACTGAGATTTCTCTTTACAGTGTGACAGATGCTGCCTTTGGCATAAAATTACATCAGTGATGTATTCCTGATTCAGACAAGCACAACAACAGCAATGAAAAACCTGCACAAGTGGCTGGAAACACTGCAAATGGCATGTCTTACCTTTTTAGAAGTGCTTTGTTCTGGCCTTCTTTAACGAAAAATGCGTCATTACGTCCTTTAAGTCCAGCTCACGAATATCGTCATACTCTATGGATGCATGCTTGATTCAGTCTACTTTTTACCAAGCTCAGAGTCCACTGTCCTGCACACAGCTGTCTGATGTTAGCTGTAATGACAATCATGGCCTTTTCTCTCCCTTTGCGCTTCTCCTCCAGGTGAGGGCTTTAACGGCCCACCTGTCTCCTACATGCAGTAATTAGCAGCCTCCTCCACTCGATGCTCCAGCTCAGAAAAATCCTTTACGCTTTGGGATTTTTTTGAGCAATTCATTTTCCCTCAGCTCTTTTCCTCAATAATTTGATGAGCGTCACTTTCAAACTTTTTTTCTGGACATTTTGACTGAGCTAATTACTTCTTAGCTCTCACTGCTCCTTGCATAGTCACATGTCAAAACAATTCCTCTGATAGGCTGTTGTTACTGGTACCCACGTGAGGCACTTGTAAATTATACCAATCGGCAGCCACACATGGGCAGCGCGGTGGCGGAGTGGTTAGCACTGCGGCAGCACAGCAACTCACCCTTGGCCGCGGGATCCCAGGTTCGATCCCAGCCCCCGACCAACAGTGATCTGTGTGGAGTTTGCATGTTCTCCCCGTGTCTGGGTGGGTTTACTCCGGGATTTCTCTGGTTTCCTCCCACATGCCAAAAAAAACCCCAAAACATGCAAGTTAGGTTAATTGGAGACTCTAAAGTGGCCCCAGGTGTGAATGTGTGTGTTAATTGATCGATAAGGTGAATCAACTGATTAATCAATTAACTGTTAACTTGCATCTCTAATGCTAATGTTATTATGCAGCTGTTCATAAATTAGCACACTAATGTTGCATTGGTAATGTTAGTGTCAATGCTAATGGTAATGCTAACATACTTCTGAAACAGCTGCTTAAGAACATTAGCATGCTAGTAGTAGCCTTGCTGCTAACATTAGAATGCTTTTGCATTTGTGTTGTGACTGTTGTATTGTTGTGATGTTTGCATGTTGCTGAGCTCTCTGGGCCACCGTAGTTGAGCCAATATTGTGGATGCTTCCATAAGTGTACCACAGACACATCTGTGAATTTTTCCAAAGCGTTCTGAGGTTTGTCTGTGGAATATCTCCGTATGTGGATGGTCTGGTGTGGAGCGACCATTTGTCAGCTGGCTGACCATCAGAAACACTCAGTACAACAGAATATTACTGCTTTGTTCTTACTTTACGGTTGGTATGTTTTTTGATGCAGCTTATTATTTTTGTTGAGAAATCAACGTTTCAAAATGATCAAGTTGCTCGGGATTTTCCTTGGACTAAAAAGGAAGTGAAGTCAGTCCTGTTTTATTTACACGGCGCTGATGATGAAGGTTCAAACCCCAAAAAACAAGACTATAAAAATAGAAAAAAGGATCAAGAGCCAGAAGTTGACTTTACATGTTGGTCTGTGTTTTATGAACTGTGGTGTTTCTCGTTTGATGTTTTCTGTCGTCATGTGACTGACGTTAATGATGATCAGTAACTGATGCCTCCTCCTCCTCCTCAGCTGGTCCTCTCCTGCCTCCTGGACCTCCTCCTCGTTTTAGAGAACCCCCCCTCCTCCATCACCTCCTCCTGCTCTCGTAGGAAGTCCTGTCGCCATGACGACGTGCTGCGTCTTATCCTGACGCACATGGAGGCGGAGTCTAAAGTGGCGCTGAGACGCGTCTACGCCACCGCTCTGCCCCCGTTTATACACAGGTCAGTTAGAAAACAAATGCACACATTCGTCTGCTCAACGTACAAAGTTTGCATCAGGAATACGTCTTATAGAGGTCGTTCACGCACTGGCTAGACGTCGGCGTGATGCCGGGTATAAACAGAGAGGAGTCCACTAGCCTAGCTGCTAGGTGTCAGTTTGTGTTGGTTTTCTACATTTTCTGTTCATCCACACTAGACTTTTACCTCACTGCATCATCTACCAACCCCTGAGGATGCATTTCATCCACTGATGCTGGTTTAGTTTCCATCCATCCATCATCTACAGTTTTTCTGGGGTCCGAGTCCTGAATGCAGCAGTCTAAGTAGAGAAGCCCAGACCTGACCTGGTCTCCTGTTGAGGTAGTGTTATTGTAGGTTATAAAACTCTTCCCGTTTAGCAGAGGTTAGCTGCTGTTAGCAGAGTTAGCCATTCAGTCATTGAGGCTTGTTTCTGTTCTCATTACAGCCCAGGGAGCGGTCATATGCCGCTAACCACTCACACCACACAGCCCTGCCTGTGATGGTGGTTTCTTCATTAGCATGTTACTGAGCCTGACAACCAAAGCTAACGGCTAACGTTAGCCTCATGGGTGAGAGGCCCCCCTGATGAAAGGAGTTTGAGGCTCTTTGAAGGGATTGACAAAACCTAAGGCTTTTTGGGTTAGTCAAAACATTGTCCGTGTGTTTTTTTTACGTATAAAAAAGGAAAGGAAAGGAGGTTTGAGGCCTTCTAGTGTGTAGGCTCCTTTTGCACCTTGCTGTAATGCTTTAATATTTTTATGGAAAGCACTTTGAATTGTACACGAAATGTTTATACAAATAAACTTGCCTTGCCTCAGACATGGCGTCAACATCAAAACATAAATCTCAGAGAAATGATGGGGGGGGGGGCACTCGGGCTCATCAGCATTTAACCTCTTAAAATTTCCGTGTTCCACTGGCGTCTGTTTGACATTTTTACTGCCACTCAGTAAAGAAAGTGATTTTCTTTGCTCTGCCAAATTTAGACATTTTTAGGAAAACTGGCTGGACTGCTGAGGAGTTACACCAGTATGCTGTGAAGCAGCCTGTTTCACCTGTGTGTAAAATGGTTCTGCAGTAATTAAACCCTGGGGCGTTCAGACATTTCAACACGTCTGGGAGCCGAGTCAGCATGTGAGAGAATGGCGGAATCGGGGCTCTTTAACGTACGTTTCTGTGTGTGTAGGGTGGGCGTGTCCGTGTGCAGACACCTGCGGCGGTTGGAGAGAGTCATTCTGGGATACCTGGAGGTCAAGGACCCCCCGGAGGAGACGGCCCGGCTAAAGACACTGGAAGCAATGGCAGAGGTGGTGAAGGAGGCGTGGCCACGGTAGCCATAATACACAAATATAACTGCACACTATAACAGACTCAGCTGGACCTCGTTGACAGTCACTTATTTCCCATCATGCTCCTCTGTGTCTCCAGGATAACGCCTCCTCGGGTGAATCTGTTCGTCCGCTCGCTGCTGCGTTTGCTTGTCGATGTTTCCTTTGACGTTGACATCACAGACCCGGTCAAACGGAGACTGATGGACCAAACGTCTGTCTGTCTCCGCCTGCTAGACGCCTGTTCCCAAGGCAACGTCCAGGTGAGTTAACGGGAACATTCAAAAAAAAAAAACTTATAGATTTCTAAGAACAAAAGGTTGCAAAATCATGAGGAAAACATGAAGAATCAGATTTACAGATTTATTCAGAAAAAATAAAAAGGTTTTATCAGGAAATATGTCTAAAATTTATGAACGAAAAATTAACCTATAAAAATGCAACAAGAAAAAGTTGATAATTCATGACAGTTCTGAAATTATTAAAAAAAACTTCCAGGTATACAAAAGTTTTAAGTTTATGAGAATAAAAAAGCAGTTTTAGCACAAAAAATCATAAGTAATTCAGCAAAAAAAAATGCATTAACTAGACATGGGTGAGAATTTACAAGAAATAAACATGCAAATTTATGAGGAAAAAACTGCAAGTTGATATGAAGAAAAGTCACATTTTTATGGGAGAAAACATCACAATTTAAAAAAAAAATGCTAATTTCTGTAAAAAAAATTGTGGATTTACAAGAAAACTGCAAGAAAATGTGAAAATTTGGGACAAAAAGTTACAAATTTTCAAAAATGCTCAAATTTATGTGGAAAAAGAGGCTGAAATGGAGAAGAAAAAGGAGCAGAAAAACAGGTTTATGAGACCAAAGTTTTCTGGCAAAATATTTAAGGTGAGTCCATGAATCAGCTGATCTCCCACATCCTCCGTCTGTCCCTCAGCGGCTCCTCCAGCAGGTGGACGGCGGCTGCTGCCACCCGGAGGTGCTGCGCTGCCTGGCGACGGTCACCGTGACGACGGTGACATGACTGCGGCTCACCTGGAGGCGGAGCTTAATCCTGGACTTCTCTGCCGATGGTGTTCAGGAGCAGATTGGTGTCGGCCGTGATCTGACGGAGGCTTGTCTGAGCTCGTTAAAGCCCCGTTAACGACCATCTAAAGCGTGAACGTTCACCGCGCTGTGGCGCCTTCGCCGGTGCTTTGGCTCACCTCTGGCGGCTCATCAGCCATTTTCAGGCTTTCAGTTAACGGACAAAGGTGGAAGAAAAGTGTTTTTTTTTTCCTTTTAAACTTGTACCTTTTCTTGCAGGTCTGGACCTTTTTTCTGGTAAATTCACACATCTGTTTGTTGAAAAAAGCATCGATCAGACGTGGAACGTGCAGCTGTCCGCCTGAAGACTCAGACATGAGCATGTTTTTCTCTTTGGTACATTTACCGTGTCTGAACTGTACCATCAATAAAGGCTGTTTGATGTCAGGAAAAGTGCCGTCGTTTTGTGTCGCCGATCTCAGTCCCCGTTCTTCCTCCTCGATAAACCTCTGAGGAGTGAAGAACCTGGTTGCCATACAGCACGATAGTCATCTTCTGCTTCACTGATGCATGTGCAAAGTCTCTCCTGACGCTGGCAAATGCAAAATGTTTTATTTGTATTTGCCCCCATGTACGGATGTTGTTAGTTTTCACATGACATTTCCCTCTCAGCCAATACCCTCCCTCTCCATCCCTCAACAGTTTTTGCACGTTTTCTGATAGTTTATTTTTGTACATGATTTGTGCTCTTTGGAATTTGACTATCTGTGAGTTTCAGCAATTTTGACTGCAAGAGTAGAGAGTATTTTCCAGATAACCGACAATATGAATAATCCTTATTCCTTTTTTTGAAGAATAGTTAGTGGTTTTATTGAGCTAGTGTAGTCATTGCCCCAGATTTCTGCACAGTAATTAAAATATGGTAAAATGATGGAATTATATACGATGTGGAGGGATTCATTATCCACCACCTGTTTTGCTTTAAGAAATGCCTCTATAATTTAGTGTCTATATGTTTGTGTGGTTTCCAGCTAATTTTCTCGTCTATTAGGAGTTTACTTTCGTGAGCCCTTTCTATCTGTACCCCATCTATCTGTATTTTTATTGTTTTATTAATTCTGTAGGTCCCAAATAACAATATTTTAGTTTTCTGTAAGTTTGATGATAACTTGTTACTGTCAACCCACAGTTTTAACTTGCTCATTTCTGGAGTGACTACATCTATTAATTATTTCAAATTCTCCCCCAAAACAGAAAATATCTGTATTGTCAGCAAACACCAGTTTCAAAACATGGGACACTTTACAAATTTCATTTATCTATAAATGAGTGAAATCTCTGTCTGTGTATCTGTGTCTGTCTGACTGTTCCACACATATCTCTTGAAAGGTTCGCCAGACTGACCTAAGATTTTAAACGTGGTTTCCTGAGGTTACGAGGGTGTGCAGCCCCGAGTATGGAGTCGCTCAGTCAAAATGTATAATTTTTATTAATAAAAGTTTAGCCACCGCTCTGTGTCTCTTCATGCCCTGGCTTCAAGAAGTGTGGGTGGGGCTTCAGATTGATTGGACAATACACGGCATCACGACCTGTCAATCACCACAGTGTTCCTTGGACAAAGCAAGGAAGTGAAAAACAAATTTGACAAGAAAAGGATAATACTGAAGATTTAATGCTTAAAACATTATACCATAAAGTTACCATGATTGCGTAGGCCTAAAGGACAATTGGACGTGAAGAACAGGAGGTGCGGGGAGGGTAAAGCAGCAGTTGAACCGGTGCTTCTCAGTCCTTCACAGGCACACAGTAAAGCAGCACCCAGTGGGTCTGAAATATTTGTAAAGGTGTTACGTTATAGTACTGCATAAGTTTGACGATACACAGAAGAAATTCAATATTACCCTGATCTCCATCGCTGAACAGTGATATAAACTAAAATAATCATGATGGTGACTGAACAACTGCCATTCCCCAAAGTGCAAGAGACACTATTATGACTATAAATGATAAAAGATCAGACGGATCAGTGATCTGACAAAGAAATAAACAAGGATCTGAAAGAGTCACTAATGTTGGATGGCCCATTTATTTTCAATATGTAGGTATTCTGTAATTAATATTCACACAGTCAAATAAATCTTAGAGCCATTTACTCCCTTTTATATTTGTGAAAGTCTAGCATGTGACTGCCTGCATATAAGCTGCACCTTTTTGTATTCCACTTTCAAACACAGTCTACGTTTGGGCCTGGAAAGCCTGATTAGGATACCTGTTTCACACAGGAATACTTGTCTTCTACAGGCAATACACTAGTTTATATATACAGTGCATCCAGAAAGTCTTCACAGCGCTTCACTTTTTCCACATTTTGTTATGTTACAGCCTTATTCCAAATTGGATTAAATTCATTTTTTAATCAAAATTCTACACACAATACCCCATAATGACAATGTGAAAAAAGTTTTTTTTTTTTTTTTTTTTACATTTTTACAAATGTAAATAAAGAAATCACATGTACATCAGTATTCACAGCCTTTGCCATGAAGCTCAAAATTGAGCTCAGGTTCATCCTGTTTCCACTGATCATCCTTGAGATGTTTCTACAGCTTAACTGGAGTCCACCTGTGGTAAATTCAGTTGATTGGACATGATTTGGAAAGGCACACACCTGTCTATAGAAGGTCCCACAGTTGACAGTGCCTGTCAGAGCACAAATGCCACAAACATGACATCAAAGGAATTGTCTGTAGAGCTCCGAGACAGGATTGTCTCAAGGCACAAATCTGGGGAAGGGTACAGAAGAATTTATGCTGCTTTGAAGGTCCTAATGAGCACAGTGGCCTCCATCATCCATAAATGGAAGAAGGTCAGAACCACCAGGACTCTTTCTAGAGCTGGCCGGCCGTCTAAACTGAGCGATCAGGGGAAGAAGGGCCTTAGTCAGGGAGGTGACCAAGAACCCGATGGTCACTATCAGAGCTCCAGCATTCCTTTGTGGAGAGAGGAGAACCTTCCAAAAGGACAACAGTCTCTGCAGCAATCCACCAATCAGATCTGTATGGTAGAGTGGCAAGATGGAAGCCACTCCTTAGTAAAAGGCACATGGCAGCCCGAATGGAGTTTACCAAAAGGCATCTGAAGGACTCTCAGACCATGAGAAACAAAATTCTCTTGTCTGATGAGACAAAGATTGGAGTCTTTGGTGTGAATGCCAGGTGTCATGTTTGGAAGAAACCAGGCACCGCTCATCACCAGGCCAATACCATCCGTACAGTGAAGCATGGTGGTGGCAGCATCATGCTGTGGGGATGTTTTTCAGTGGCAGGAACTGGGAAACTAGTCAGGATAGAGGGAAAGTTGAATGCAGCAATGTACAGAGACATCCTGGATGAAAACCTGCTCCAGAGCTCTCTTGACCTCAGACTGGGGCAACGGTTCATCTTTCAGCAGGACAACGACCCTAAGCACACAGCCAAGATATCAAAGGAGTGGCTTCAGGACAACTCTGTGAATGTCCTTGAGTGGCCCAGCCAGAGCCCAGACTTGAATCCAATTGAACATCTGTGGAGAGATCTGAAAATGGCTGTGCACCGATGCTTCCCATCCAACCTAATGGAGCTTGAGAGGTGCTGCAAAGAGGAATGGGCCAAACTGCCCAAAGATAGGTGTGCCAAGCTTGTGGCATCATATTCAGAAAGACTTGAGGCTGTAATTGCTGCCAAAGGTGCATCAACAAAGCTATTGAGCAAAGGCTGTGAATACTGATGTACATGTGATTTCTGAGTTTTTTTATTTTTAATAAATTAGCAAAAATCTCTCCCCCCAAAAAATATTTTCACGTCTTTATGTGGTATTGTGTTAGAATTTTGCGGAAAAAATGAATTTAATCTATTTTGGAATAAGGCTGTAATATAACAAAATGTGAAAAAACTTAAGCCCTGTGAAGACTTTCTGGATGGACTGTAAGTCACCCCATGTTCTTCTCTCTTCTTGAAGGATGTGTTCACCACAGTCATCCATCCATCCATCCATCTTCTACCGCTTTTCCGGAGGTCCGGGTCGCAGAGGCAGCAGTTCAAGCAGAGAAGCCCAGACTTCCCTCTCCCCAGCCACCTGCTCCAGCTCTTCAGAAGGGATACCAAGGCGTTCCCAGACCAGCTGGGAGACATAGTCTCTCCACCGAGTCCTGGGTCTGCCCCGGGGTCTCCTCCCAGTGGGACGTGCCTGAAACACCTCAAGTGGGAGGCGTCCAGGAGGCATCCTAATCAGATGCCCATACCACCTCAACTGACTCCTTTCAATGTGGAGGAGCAGCGGTTCTACTCTGAGCCTCTCCCGGATGACTGAGCTCCTCACCCTGTCTCTGAGGGTGAGTCCAGCAATCCTACGGAGAAAGCTCATTTCAGCCGCTTGTATCCGCGATCTCGTTCTTTCGGTCATTACCCAAAGCTCGTGACCATAGGTGAGAGTAGGAACGTAGATTGACTGGTAAATCAACAGCTTTGCCTTAGAACTAAGCTCCCTCTTCACCACAACAGACCGGTACAACGTCCGCATCACTGCAGATGCTACTCCAATCCGTCTGTCGATCTCTCGCTCCATTTTCCCCTCACTCGTGAACAAGACCCCAAGATACTTAAACTCTTCCACTTGGGGCAGGAGCCTGTCCCCAACCCGGAGAGGACAATCCACCTTTTTCCGGCTGAGGACCATGGACTCGGACTTGGAGGTGCTGATTCTCATCCCAGCCGCTTCACACTCAGCGGAAAACCGTCCCAGCAAGAGCTGTAGGTCATTGCTGGATGAAGCCAGCAGGACAACATCATCTGCAAACAACAGAGATGAGATCCTGTGGTCACCAAGCATGACACCCTCCGTTCCCTGGCTGCGCCTAGAAATCCTGTCCATAAAAATTATGAACAGGATCGGTGACAAAGGGCAGCCCTGGCGGAGTCCAACTCTCACTGGGAATGATTCCGACCGAGTGTTGGCAATACGAACCAAACTCTCACAACGGTCGTACAGAGACCGAATAGCTCGTAACAACAAGCCCGATACCCCATACTCCCAAAGCACCCCCCACAAAAATCCATGAGGGACACGGTCAAATGCCTTCTCCAAGTCCACAAAACACATGTAAACTGGTTGGGCAAACTCCCACGAACCCTCAAGAATTCTCGAGAGGGTAAAGAGCTGGTCCGATGTGCCACGGCAAGGACGAAAACCACATTGCTCCTCCTGAATCCGAGGTTCAACCAACGGCCGGACTCTCCTCTCCAGTACCTTGGCATAGACCTTCCCAGGGAGGCTGAGGAGTGTGATCCCTCTAAAGTTGGAGCACACCCTCCGGTCCCCTTTTTTGAAGAGAGGAACCACCACCCCGGTTTGCCATGCCAAAGGCACTGCCCCCGACCTCCACACAATGTTGCAGAGGCGTGTCAACCATGACAACCCAACAACATCCAGGGCCTTGAGATACTCAGGGCGAATCTCGTCCACCCCCGGGGCCCGGCCACCAAGGAGATTTTTAACCACCTTGGCGACCTCAGCCCCTGTGATAGGCGAGTCATCCCCCTCGTCCCCAAACCCTGCTTCCTCTGTGGAAGGCGTATCAGTGGGATTAAGGAGATCCTCAAAGTATTCCTTCCACCGCCCGACGATATCCCCAGTCGAAGTCAACAGTGTCCCATCCGCACCATACACAGTGTGGACGGGGAGCTGCTTTCCCCTCCTTAGCCGCCGGACAGTGTGCCAGAATCTCTTTGAGGCCGACCGAAAGTCTTGTTCCATGGCCTCACCGAACTCCTCCCATACCCGGGTTTTTGCTTCAGCAACCACCCGAGCTGCAGTCCGCTTGGCCTGCCGGTACACCTCAGCTGCTTCGGGAGTCCCACAAGCCAACCAAGCTTGATAGGACTCCTTCTTCAGCTTTATGGCCCCCCTCACCACTGGTGTCCACCACTTGGTTTGGGGGTTGCCACCACGAGATGCACCGACCACCTTGCGGCCGCAGCTCTGGGCCGCCGCTTCAACAACAGAGGTGGAGAACATGGCCCATTCAGACTCCATGTCTCCAGACTCCCTTGGAATGTGGTTGAAGTTCTTCCGGAGGTGGGAGTTGAAGACCTCCCGGACAGGGGCCTCAGCCAGACGCTCCCAGCACACCCTCACTATACGTTTGGGTCTACCAGGTCTGAATGGCTTCCTCCCCTGCCATTGGATCCAACTCACCACCAGGTGGTGATCAGTTGACAGCTCTGCACCTCTCTTCACTCAAGTGTCCAAGACATACGGTCGCAGGTCTGATGATACGATAACAAAATCGATCATCGACCTGCGACCTAGGGTGTCCTGGTGCCAGGTGCACATATGGACACCCTTATGCTTGAACATGGTGTTCGTTATGGACAGACTGTGGTTAGCACAGAAGTCCAATAACTGAACACCACTCGGGTTCAGATCGGGCAGGCCGTTCCTCCCAATCACCCCCCTCCAGGTTTCACTGTTGTTGCCCACGTGCGCATTGAAGTCCCCCAGTAGGACAATGGAGTCTCCAAGAGGAGCACCCTCCAGGACCCCAGTCACAGACTCCAAAAAGAGTGGGTACTCTGAGACATCATTTGGTGCATAGGCACAAATGATGGTCAGGACCCGTTTCCCAACCCGAAGGCGCAGGGAAGCAACCCTTTCGTCCACCGGGGAAAACTCCAATATAGAGGCAGCAAGGTGGGGCGATACAAGAATACCCACCCCTGCTCGTCGCCTCTCGCCCGGGGCAACTCCAGAAAAGGCCAAGCTCCAGCCCCTCTCCAGGAGACTGGTTCCGGAACCGGAGCTGTGTGTTGAGGTGAGGCCGACTATATCTAGCCGGTATCTCTCAACCTCGTACACCAGCTCAGGCTCCTTCCCCACCAGAGAGGTGACATTCCACGTACCAAAAGCCAGTTTAGAAAGCTTGGGATCAGTCCGCCAAGGTCTCCGCCTTTGACCGCCACCTAATCCACATAGCACCGGACCCCCATGATCCCTCCTGCAGGTGGTGAGCCCACTGGAGGGCGGACCCATGTAACTCCTTCGGGCTGAGCCCGGCCGGGTCCCATGGGTGGAAACCCGGCCACCAGACGCTAGCCTTCGAGCCCCCCCCCCAGGCCTGGCTCCAGGGTGGGGCCCCGGTAACCCCATACCGGGCGGGGTACACTGAATCCTTGATATACAATTTATCATGAGAGTCTGTTGGATCGTTCTTAGTCTGGCCCTTCACCCAGGACCAGTTTGTCTTGGGTGACCCTATCAGAGGCAAATTGCCCCGGACAACATAGCTCCTGGGATCACTGGAGCACGCAAACCCACCCACCACGATAAGGTGACGATCCATGAGGGGATCACCACAGTCATTTCCATCCTTTTAGCAAAATCCACAACCATCTGTCCTTCCACATTTCTCTCCTCAAGACCATACCTACCCAGGACCTCCTCATCACCTCTGTTCCCTTCACCTACATGTCCATTAAAGTCTGCTCCAATCCAACTTACTCCAGAATTCCTCTTTCTCTTCTACCTGACATCCAACTTGTGCGGCATAAGCACTGACAACACTGAACATCACACCTTTGACTTCTAGCTTCAAGCTCGTGATTCTGTCTGACTCCCTCTTTACCTCCTGAACACGCTTCACATACTCTTCCTTCAAGATTACTCCTACTCCATTTCTCTTCCTATCTACACCATGGTAGAACAGTTTAAATCCACCTCCAATGCTCCTAGCCTTGCTTCCCTTCCATCTGGTTTCTTGAACACACAGTATATCTACCTTTCTTCTCTCCATCATATCAGCCAACTCTCTGCCTTTGCCAGTCATAGTCCCTACATTTAATGTCCCTACTCTCACCTCCACACTTCTGCCTTTCCTTTTCTCTCTCTCCCTCCTAACACACCTTCCCTCTCTCCTCCTCGTCGATCTTCGACCAACAGTAGCCCAATTTCCACCAGTACCCTGTCGGTTAACAGCACCGGTAGTGGTCATTGTTAACCCGGGCCTCGACTGAGTAGTATCCAGTATGTTTAATGTTTATTTGAAAGGGACATTACATACTAATGAACATATTTAGCAATACTGCTAATTTGCACCTGTAGTCCCCCGGTAGGTCACAAAAACACACGAGCAGAAGAATTGCAATGAAACTATACAAAGTGGATATGCTAAAGTGCAGAGTTAAGGTGCTACTAAACAAAATATTCACATGTTACACGAGTGAAGTGTTGTGTATGCATGCACACACACACACCCACATGCACCCAAACGCCTCACAGCAACAACAAACAGCAACAGACAAGAGGTGGGGCATATGTGTGACGCACGGGCACATATGCATATGTCGCAGAGTAACCACTAGTTAGGGGTACAGTTTTGGCTGTTTAAAAGCCAATTTTTACAATGTCTCTTTAAACTGTTCAGTGTGGTACGTTCTCTGATTGCAGGTGGTACGTTATTCCAGATCTTGGTGCTCCTCACTGATAGCACAGTTTGAGTAAATGTGGTGCATCTGTGGGGGACCTCGCAGTCTCCTCTAGTGATTGCTCTGGTGGTTGTACCAGTGACAGTTCTCAGTTTAACATATTCTCCTGGGGGGGGGGGGGTAGCCATTTAATATTTTATAAATTGAACAGGCAAATTTGACTGTTTTGTAATTTTTAAAAGACAGAAAATTGCATTTCCTGTAAATGTGACAACAATGTTATGTGGGATCTTTCTTATCAAAGATTTTATGGCTTTTTTATATAAATATTCATTGGGGTTGATTATGGTTACACCAGTGAGTGACCAGTTGGTAAAACAGTAATTGATGTGTGAGAAGATCATTGCATGTAGAAACATTTTGGCCGCACTAACTGTCAGCGATGGTCTAATTTGTTTAAAATTTGTGTGTTTTTTTAAAGTTCATTAATGAAGAGTCTAAAATCATGCCGAGGTACTTAAATTCCTCGACTAGTAGCAGCTCCTCTCCTTTTAAGAAAATGTTTGAGTTTGCAATATTTGATCATTGTTTGGTAAACATCATGCAAACAGTTTTTTTAGTGTTTAGTAGGAGACAGGAATTATTCAGCCAGTCATGGATTTGGGTCATCACTGTCGTAAGAATACAGGTTGCCTTCTTGTGTGTTTTTTTGCAGGTGTGAATATTACTCTGTCATCTGCATACACTTGTATATGAATGTTTCTGCATGCATTTGGTAAATCATTTACATATAGGGAGAATAATATTGGTCCAAGTATGGAGCCTTGTGGGACACCCATTCGACATTTCAAATATGGCAGTGTGACACTTGACCATTACACATTGCTGTCTGTCAGTTAAATAGGATTTCATCCATTTGATAGTGTGTTCTGAAAAATTAAATTGAGTAAGTTTGGTTAAAAGGATGTTGTGGTCAGCGGTGTCAGACACCTTCTTCAGATCTAAAAACACAGCATCTACACAATTGCACTTGTCTAAGAAAGACTTAGTTTTCTCGAGGAACAAGCTTATTGCAGACTTTGTTGAGTAGTGGGCACGGAACCCATACTGTTCATGATGCAGGGGGGTGTTTCCATAATTCAGATGTTCACATAATAATGTAGCCACCCATTTTTCAATTATTTTGGAGATAACAGGTAAGATGCAGATTGGTCTGTAGTTGTTTATATCAGTTTTACTCCCTGATTTGAAAATTGGTCTGACCACTCCTACCTTCCAAGCAGTTGGGACGACAGCATGTTTGATTGATAGATCGATTAGATGAGTAATTGGACAAATGAGATATTCTTTATGTTCTTTTAAAAAATTGGTGTTAAGACCATGTTCATGTGTTGCTTTTGAGCTATTCAATGAGCTGATGATATTTGGGACTTCATTTTCAGTTATTTCTAATATATTAAAGACTGGTTGTGAGGGGTTAATAGGACTGGAATTATGATCGGGTGGATTAAATGAGTTGGATATTTCTAGCACAGAGTTTATGAAAAAGTTGTTAAATTCTGTAGCAATGACTGTGGAATTTTTTTTACCAATTTGTTATTAATGTTAAGTTCCATGTCTCTGTCATGTTTTTTGTTCTCTTTATCAGTCAATTTGTTAATATTATTACAATTTTTTTTTGCCATTTTCTTTTACATTTTCAATAATGGTGATAAAAAATTTGCCTTCACCTTCCTCAGAGTTTGTGTTCCCTTATTTCTAGCAAATGTAAATTTTTGTCTGTCTGTTGTTAAACCTGGTTTTCGAGCTATTTTATGAAGCTGATCTCTGGTCTTCATTAGTTGGAGACATTCAGACCTGAGCCATGGTAAACTGATTCCTCTTCTGTTGTTTCCTTTATTTGAAAATGATACAACAACCTCTTTGATTTTCGTTATAAATAATTCATTGCTGTGATTTATGCCATTTGAGGAGATGATTTCCTTCCATTCAGTTTCATTTATTGCCGTCGTTAGATTTTGTTGGCTTTTTGGGATTATATAACTTACTGTGGCACTTGATGACTTCTTAAATGGATTTGAAAGCTGTTTCCATGGAAGTTTTCTTGTTGCTAATATTATCTTGTGGTCAGACAGTCCTCTTCAAAGGTTATAAGCCTGGGAGATTCTTTCAGGTCTGTTTGTAAAAAGTAAAACAGTTTTGGTTTTTGACTGGCTTGTGACTCTGGTTGGTTTCTCTATTAATTGAGTTAGGTTATAGTGATCTGTAATGATTTTTAGTTTTTTCTCTTTTTTGTCATCCCAGTTTATATTAAAATCACCCAATAAGATTAATTCTTTTTTAGGATTTCACTGATTAAGAAGTGTTTTAAATTGGTTGTAAAAATCTGCTTTAGAGGAGGGTTTGTGGTATAAACAGATAACAGAGAAGGTCATATTGGCTGACAACTTAATATTAACTCCTCCACATTCTAGATTCATATCTTTTGACCATTCAGTCTGATTACATGTTAAGGTGTCTTTAACTTATAGCAGAACTCCTCCATCTTTTCTTTGCTCCCTGTCTTTCCTAAACACATTATAGCCAGGCATGGTGGCAACAGTTACAGGTGACCAGGATGATAACCAGGTTTCAGACAGACCCATGAAATCAATATTCGAGTTTATCAGCAGATCTTCCAGTTGTTCATGTTGGGAGATCATACGCTGTACATTTAAGTGCCCCAAGCAGATTTTTTTTTTTTTTTTACTTTGAGGGTCCCAAATTCATTTTGTCCGGTTCAGGGTTTGAAAAACTTTGAGCGATCTATGTTTTTTTAACACAGGATTTCTCTGGCGAGTTTTGAACTCACTGACGGCTGGTTGTTGCATTGCCATTGTGGTGGAGTCTGTGTGCTGAGCTGCTGCAGCAGGGACCAGCCACTGGATTGTGGTGCCGAGGGACGGCTGTGGACCCGCAATGTCTGGTCATCTGATGATGTGGGTTCTCTGCTGTGCTGGTTCTTGCATTGTCGTTGTAGTGGAGTCCAATCACTGGGCTGCCGCTGCAGGGACCAACTGTTGGATCGTAGTGCTGAGGGCCAGCTGCAGAGCTTCGCTGTCTGGTGATGTAAGTTCTCTGTTGTGCCATGGCGAGGAGAGCTCGTTGCTGAGCTACGGGGACAAAGGTCGATCACCAGTCCACCCCGGCTCTGTTCCGTTGTTGGTCCGTGATGACACCATCAGGTTGCCACACCACGGTGATGTTGCTGGGCTGCAGAGCTGCTGATTGGTGTGGGTGTGGGCCGCCTTAGCGTTGCCAGTATTGGTAGTGGAAGCAGCATTAATTCCACTGGCAGTAGTGCTTGTGTCCCTGATCCCATAAACAATTGTGGTCTTGTAGTCTCTGCTGATGATGGTGGCGTTAGCCGTGCTATTCCTGTTAGCATTGGTGGCGTCTGCCCCACACACAGGTCCGTGGCCACCGGTCCTGGGTTTATTTCCACATCGTCAGCCAGGAGCAAGATAACACTGAGGTGGAATAATCTCATGAAGCCGTTGACTGTGCAGGATTGCCCTTGGTAAGCTGGCGGTCTGGCACGTCCTTTGTTCAGGCGACTCGTGTACAAAAGATACTGGCCTCCTTTACCTGTGGGGTGGATTTGTTTTCTGCATTTTGTTGTTGAAAGCCGATGTCATACTGTACTTAGACTTAAGTACAGGAGTAAGACAGCAGTTAGCAGGTGGGATTGTAAGAGACATAGAGGTTTTGCTGTAGTTTTTAGCTGTTTGTTTGAGCTCACATGCAGGACCCGCCATGCTGCATGCTCGCTCAATGAAAGTCTTTCGTCATGATCCCCATGTTTGATTTGGTATAGGTTTTATGTCGGATGCCCTTCCTGACACAACCCTTCCTTTTTACCCGGACTTGCGACCGGTACTCGGAGTACACTGGCTTGTGTACCCCCTGTGGCTGGGCACACTTCAGTCTGGCCTTCCTGTTTTTTGAGGAGAGCAAAGGTTTCCTCACTGCTCGCCTCCCATGCAAGCTAAACCTGTGCAGTCGCTTTCTGATTGCAGAGACACGCACTTTCACATCAACAGTAGCAAGAGTCCGCTGTAGGTCCTGTGATGACGTTTTAGGATTTTTGGAGACTTCTTTTAGCATCTTGCGGTCTGCCCTCGGGGTGAACTTGCTTGGACGGCCAGACCTGGGCATGTTAGCAGTTGTTTTGAACGTCCTCCACTTGCAGGCTATTTTCCGGACAGTGGAATGGCTGATTTCAAATTCTTTTGAAATCTTTTTAAATCCCTTATCAGACTCATAAGCTGCTACAGTTTTCTTTCTGAAGGCCTCAGCCAGCTCTTTTGATCTCACCATGGTGCCAACATGGGCCCCACGTCCCAGGTTTACATCCACAATACAGCCAATAGAAGCTTGTTTGCACATTGGCACGATGTAGACATCCACATAATCTCATACATTTGCTCATTTTTTTCCCTAAATTTTCCAACTTTTTTCTCATAAATGTGTACCTTTTCTCAAAAATTTGCAACTTTTTTCTTTTAAAATTGTAACTTTTCCCCCTGTAATTTTTCCAATTTTTTTCTGTTAAATTTGTAACTTTTTTCATAAAATTGCAATGTTTTTTTCTCATAAATTTGCAACTTAAAAAAAATTACTGCGTTTTTCTCAAAATGGCAGTGGCTCAGGAGGTAGAGCGGGTCGGCCAGTAGCCAGAGGGTTGGCGGTTCAAATCCCGCTCTCCCCAGCCATCCTGCCGTTGTGTCCCTGAGCAAGACGCAGTACCCAGCTCTCCTCCAGTGTCCGTGACACTGGAATGAATGTGTGTGGTGGTCGGAGAGACCGTTGGCAGCTGTGGCTACAGAGGTAGCTTCCCACCGTCAGTGTCTGTCTGCAGTGAATGAATAACTGATTCATTGTAAAGCATCTTTGAAAAAGTGCTCTAAGAAATCTGATGCTTTACTATCAAAAATTTGTACCTTTTTTCCTATAAATTTTCCAATAGGTCTCCATTAAATTTGTACATTTTTCCTCAAAAATTACAACTTTTTTCTCATACATGTGCAATACTTTTTTGAAAAATGCGCAACTTTTTTTTTTTATAAAATTGTGACTTTTTCTCATAAATTTTCAACTTTTTTCCTCAACAATTTGCAATGTTTTTCTCACGAATTTGCGACGTTTTCCTCATAATAAATCTGCAACTTTTTTCCTGTAAATTTTCCACTTCTTTCACGATTTTGCAGCTTTTCTGTTAAAGTGCCAACGACCTCTGTAAGACGTTGACGTGCACGTGCCGCCGCTGGTGGCTCTCTGCCACAGACAGACGAGCTGATTTCACTGCAGTGTTCCAGGCGGGTCATTAAGACAGTGGCACTTTTATTTTGCCTTTTGTCTCAAATTCAGACACTCTTGCAGTATTTTGTTGAACATGAAGGTCACCGTTATATTTTATGAAAACAATGCAGTTAGAAGTTACTTAAAAATCCTTTTCCCATTGTTTGTTCGTGGTCATTTCAGCCCTGACATGGATATATGGGCGGACAACACAGCAGCTTCTCTAGCTGTTTAAACCTCTTCAGAAACCAGAGCGACTCTTTGTTGTGAGTCAGTTCAAGGGAGCAGAAACACCTTAAAGTGTCATTAAGAGTGTCGGCGTGGTTTAACTAAAACTCAGTGATCACAAATATGAAGACGACCCGCTGGAACACGCTGAGAACATCAGAGAACCACGGCCGTGGCTTCTGTGGTGAAATCAGATTAAAGCAGCGACACGCCGAGCACGTTTTTAGTCCCCATAAATCAGTGTTGTGTTCAGGTTTCAAAGCAGGAGGAAGCAGTTTTGAAGAACTTTGTGTGTTTGAAGCTGCTGTTAGAGGCTGCCCGGGATCATCAAGAGGGCTTACCGGGCAGGAGCCCCGGGGCTCCGGCTTCTTTGGGGCCCTGAAAGAAACCCTTTTTTTGCTAATTCTGCCATGCCTAGCATTTATTGGTGGGTTTGTTTTGGCGTATGAAGTTGTTATCTGTTGAGGTGTACGTCTGCTTAATTTAATTGGTTAAGAGTTGACATTTGACCTGATTAAGGCTGGATGTGGGCCGGTAATGAATCCGTGGACGAATGAATGAATGATAGCAGTGTCCAAAAGAGAAAAAAGAAAAACAGGAGTGTGTGAAGGAGGTTTTAAAGACTCCTAAATTGACAGGTTTTTTTCAAGTTGCGGTACAGATGGACAGTGTCAACTTTACAGTCACAGCAAGATGTTTGTCAAACTGTGAGCATTACAAATGCTAACACAGGATGCAGTGGCGGAGCCGCTGTCTGAAGAGCCGTCAGTCGCAGCGGGCAGAAGCTGCAGGTCATCCAGTTGTAGAACAGCCGGGGAAGTGTTAGAGATCCGTGCACACCAGGGATGCTGATCCAGAAAAGGACTGGAGAGCTGCCAGAATGAGGACGCCGATATCAGAGCATCTGAACGTTCCAAACAGCAGAAACATTTTTCTCCAAGTGTCATTTCAGTCACAAACTTGTAATGCTGAGTACGTTCCAAGACCATGGCTCCTGTTTCCTCCTTCCACGACTGTTTGGATTGCTTTGTCTGCTTCGTCTGCAGCCATTTTTTTCCACTAAGCTGGTTCACACTGTAGTGTTTGGACCGACTTTTGCAGACGTTTTGAAAAATCAGAGAAATTAGTCCAAATGTTGTGAAATTACATTTGTGAGCAGTTTTAATAATCCAGTGCACACCAGCGTTTATGAGCTTTAAAGGAGCTTTTTAACTCCGCAGCCTGGCGCGGCGGTGGATGAGAGCTGCCCGCTACGCTTCACAGGTGAGGCCAGTCTTTGTCTTTGTCCAGCAGTTGGAAAATGTCCTTCAGTTATTTATCGTTCATCTCAGCCACAGTTCTGTTAATCTGCTCTGGTGAATGAAAAATTGTAGATTTAATTCAAAGCAACTGCTGGGATATTTTCATTCTAGGGCAGTGGTGGCCTAATGGGTAGGGACCTGGACTGGTGAGTGGAGGGTCGCAGGTTTGATCCCTGGACCGGCGGGATCAGATCTGGGTGGGACAGACAACACAGCAGTGTTTGCCCCACCCTCCTTAACCTCACTGTGGGGCCCTTGAGCAAGGCCCTGAACCCCAGCTGCTCCGGTGGAGCTACTCAGTGGCCACAGCTTGCTGGTGTGAGGGTGAGCGGGGCGTCCTTCAGAAAGAGAGGTGGCCTCTCAGTGGAACTCCCCTGTATAAGTAAAGGTGAAATACAAATTCTTTTGACAGAATGACGGTGAATGAGGTTAACATTGTAAAAACTGTCATTAGATATGAACATCAGGTTTGTGAGCACATAACCTGCTCTTCTCTGGGTGGTGGAGAAGATCAGCTGTTTTCCCAGACTGGTCAACATTTTTTCCTCTGTGTCGTGAAAAACCCTGTTCTGGCTTCAAACCGTTAATATTTAACCCTTGAACAGAAAACACCAGCTGAGTGTGTTGTGGGTTGATGTAAGATATTTGTGGGTTGTTAGTCCTGACGCTTCTATATTTTGCTGCTATTTGAGCTAAACCTACAACTTTGTGCTCCTTCACATCATTTAGTAATTGGCGCTGGCTATGGATATGGAAGCTGTGTCCCTATATGAAATGGCTCTTGGTACGGAAGAGTTGACAGTCTGACAAAACCTTTTCAGACCAGCTCCGAGCCAGCTGCTGCTGGGGTTTAGGTAGATAGTACGTTGGGCCTGTGATCAGAAGGTTGCTGGTTCACATCCTGCTATCGGCACCTTGTCCAAACCGTTTTACTGTGGGATGAAATTTAGACTTAAAACGAAGAGGTTAGCCTTAGCATGTGGGAGTGGGTCAGGTTAAAAAAGTAGTAAATAGATATTGATTAAAATTATGAAACAAAGAAATGCCTCAGATTTCCGTACCTGTAGCCTGCTGCTGTTAAGATACACATTAATAGAACGTACTGGCCAATCAGATTGGAGCCGTATCTGTAACAAGAATTCTATGGTACGGCTCTGTAGCCATAGCCACTGCCTTAGCAATTTAGGACTTTGAAGGTCGAGCTGGATTCATCAGTGACCCAGGTTACATGGCCCCAGTAATCTGATAACTAGGAATAATCAGATAATGAGAATTGGATTTGACATGTTTACATGCACTGAATAAATGGATTATTGGACAATAAACTGTGTCTTAATGTAATTCCACTTTATGTAACACAATAATTGCATTTTATCTGATTATTGTTTTTTAAATGGAATAGAATAGAACAGGCTTTATTGTCATTATACAGTTGTGCAACACAACAAAATTGTGGGTGCTCCACTAGGCTACTGCGCAGTAAAGTAAGAGAGAAGAATTTGAAATAAAACAGTTACAGAACACACGGTTAACCATACAACAGAAATAAAAATAAAATTCAATTCAACTTTATTTATATAGCGCCATTTCACAACAACAGTCATCTCATAGCACTTTCAACTGTAGGGGGAACCCCCACAGTTGCAGAAAGACCCCAGCAATCAGGCGATCCCCTGTGAGCAGCACTTGGTGATGGTGGAGAGGAAAAACTCCCTTTTAACAGGAAGAAACCTCCAGCAGAACCAGGCTCAGGGAGGGGCAGTCATCTGCTGCGACTGGCTGGGGGGTGAGGGGACAGAGAAGATGAAAAGAACAGACATGTAGAGAGCGAACAGCACGATGGGGACTCAATCTATGGGAGAGAACAAACAGTTGTTAATGACCAGCAACAAAAAAAAAAAAAAATACTTCATTGAGAGTGAAGAAAGGAGTGAAGCCCAGTGCATTATTGGAGGTCCCCCGGCTGACTAAACCTAATAGCAGCATAACTAAGGGAGGGTTCAGAAACACATGATCCCTCCCTAATTGTAGGCTATGTAGGGAGCGTGAAATGAGGAAGCGATGTGATTTTATAAATCAAGTTTTATTATCAGCTTCCAGTCCCTAACATGTCTCATCTCGATGCAGAAACAGAATGAAGAGGCTGAGCACAGTCAGACCTTCATACTTATACCCACACTCAACAAAAGACATTGCATATCAAAGCTGACATCCCGCATTAGAGTAATCCCTCTCCATTGTCCTCTCTCTCCTCCACGAAGTTCGTTCAGGTCTCCACCGCTGCGACTCCGTCTGCTTCTTGATCTTCGCCGGTGGTCGAGACCTCTTGTTCTGCTCTGAGACGTGAGGTCATTCCACATATGCAATCTCTAAACTTTCTACTTATGTCTATACATATGTAGGTATGGATATATGAATAATATAAGCCACAGCCCCCCCCCCCAAACGTCTAAGAAAAGGACAATCAAATTAAGTTTACAGCTTAAGATAACATCCATGACATATTATACCGTTATACATCTCGACAGGAAAAAGGAAAAATATCTTCAGCAGTCATGTTAACCTTCAAGTTATGCAGCATGATCCTGTTAAAAATTCAGTGGTAATGACAGCGGTATAGTTAATGTCACAAGTCAGCCTTAAAACTGCAACGGCACAATCCGACAACCTAGTTAACAACTCTTTGTCAATTTTACATCAGTCTATGTGTCGTCTGGGTTTTAATCTTCTCCCGAATCTGCTGTAGGCCCGCTTTGGCGTCCTGGCGGGGCCGTCCTGTAAGGGATCTGCAGCTTGGGGAGGAGAGGGGTTATTTGTTCCCTGCAGGGGGGCTGAGTCTTTTCTCTTGGGGGGTCTACCCCGCCGAGGTGCTCTCGCCACCCGTGCAGGCTCGTCGCTCAACAAGAAAGCAGGTTTAAGTCTGTCAATGCTGACTGTTTCTTTTCTGTCCCCTAAATCAAGCACAAAATGCTTATCACCAGGTTCCAGCACTCTGTATGGTCCATCGTATGGAGGGCGGAGGGTTGGTTTTAAAGCTTTGTGTCTAACAAAAACGAACTCGGCGTCTTTCAAAGCTTGGGGGACAAAAACCCGCGGAAAGAGTGATGTACGGGTCCGGGGAGCGTGTCCGGTCCCGTGCTGCTTAGGGGCCTCAGGGCTGGTAGGTGCCCGGGCTCTGGATGTTCTGGTAAGAACTCACCTGGGAGCCTGAGAGGTTGTGCAAAAACTAATTCTGCCGGGGAGGCGTCTAGATCCTCCTTAGGTGCAGAACGCAACCCTAATAAAACCCAGGGAAGTTTATTCACCCAATCTGTATCCGTTAGTGAGGCCCTGAGGGCGGCCTTTAAAGACCTATGAAAATGCTCGCATAACCCATTAGCCCGAGGGTGATACATGGTGGTGCGATGAATTGTCGCCCCTAAGCTGCTGGCCATGGCTGACCACAGCTCTGAGACAAATTGAGGCCCCCTATCGGACGTGATGTCCGATGGGACGCCGAAACGCGCCACCCAGTTTGTTAAAAAAACGCGAGCAACTTCCGTGGCTGTGGTTGACGCCAGCGGGACCGCCTCCGGCCAGCGGGTGGTACGGTCTACCATTGTTAACAGGCTATATCAAAAAGGAAGGTTTTAACCCTATTCTTAAAAACAGAGATCGAGTCCGACTCCCAAATCCAAATTGGCAGCTGGTTCCACAAGAGAGGAGCTTGATAACTGAAGGCTCTGCCCCCCATTTTACTTTTGGAGATTTTAGGTGTAACAAGTAATCCAGCATTTTGGGAGCGTAGTGCTCTGTTAGGATAATAGGGTGGTATAAGATCTTTTAACTAAAAAAGGGGCCTGATTATTTAGAGCTTTAAAAGTGAGAAGATGTATTTTAAACTTAATTCTAAACTCTATGGGAAGCCAATGAAGGGAGGCCAGAACCGGAGAGATATGATCTCTCTTTCTAGTACCTGTTAAAACTTGTGCAGCAGCATTTTGGATCAGCTGAAGACTTTTTAGAGATGATTTAGGACAACCTGATAATAAAGAGTTACACTAATCTAATCTAGAGCAAACAAAAGCATCTCAGCATCACTCCAAGACAAGATGCTCCTAATCTTGGCAATATTACACAAATGATAGAAGGCAGTCTTAGAAACGAATTTAATATGTGAATTGAAAAACAGATCTTGATCAAAAATAATGTCCAGGTTCCTCACAGAGCTATGAAGAGAAAGAGTAACTGCATCCAAACTAAAAGTTTGATTTGGAAAGGGATTTCTAAGGTTTTTTGGACCAACAAGAATGACTTCAGTCTTATCTGAATTTAATAGCAGGAAATTACAAGTCATCCAAGCTTTGATTTCCTTAAGACAGGCTTCTAACTTTCCTAATTGATTACTATCATCTGGCTTCATTGACAGGTATAATGGTGTTCCATCTGCATAACAATGAAAATGTATACAGTGCTTCCTAATAATGTTGCCTAACGGAAGCATATATAAATTAAAAAGAGTAGGGCCTAGCACAGATCCCTGTGGAACTCCATGACTGAGCTTTGAGTTGAAAGAAAACTCATTATTTACATGAACAAACTGGACCCTATCAGATAAATAAGATCTAAACCACTGCAACAAAGTTCCATTAAGTCCAACATAGTGTTCTGATCTATCAAGTAGAATATTATGATCGATAGTATCAAAAGCTGCACTAAGGTCTAAAAGGACAAGTACAGAAACAAGTCCATTATCAGATGCAATCAGGAGGTCATTAGTGACCTTCACTAAGGCTGTTTCAGTACTATGATGGATTCTAAACCCAGATTAAAACTCTTCAAGTAAACCATTTCCCTGCAGGTGGTCAAATAATTGAATAGCAACAACTCTTTTTAAGATTTTTGAAATGAAAGGGAGACTAGAGATTGGTCTATAGTTAGCCAAAACTCCTGGATCCAGCGTTGGCTTTTTGAGTAAGGGTTTAATTACAGCCGTTTTAAAAGCCTGCGGTACATGGCCTAAAGTTAATGAATAATTGATTATTTGAAGAATAAAGCTACCAATAAGTGGGAAGACTTCTTTAAATAACCTGGTAGGAATAGGGTCTAAAAGACAAGTTGAAGACTTGGATGAGGAAACTATTTTGTCTAACTCACAAAGGTTGATTGGAGTAAACTCATCAAGACAGACATCAATGGAAGGAGTTGTAGTAGTTACAGTATTTAAGTTAACGGTGGGAAGAATCTGACTGATTTTGTCTCTGATAGATGAAATTTTATTATTGAAAAAGTTCATAAAGTCCTGACTAGTAAGCTCTAAGGGAATGCTAGGATTGACAGAGTCCTGACTCTTTGTCAGCCTGGCTACAGTACTGAAAAGAAACCTGGGATTATTCTTGTTCTCTTCTATTAATGCAGAGTAATAACTCGTTCTAGCTTTTCTAAGAGATTTTTTATAAATTAAAAGATGATTTCTCCAAGCTAAATAGATTTCATCTAAATTAGTGGAGCACCATTTTCTTTGTAATTGACGAGTCTTCTGTTTTAAGCTGTGAGCTTCTGTGTTGAACCAAGGAGTTAGAAATCTCTGATTAGACTTTTTCTTTTTTAAAGGGGCCACCATGTCTAAGAGTCTGATGCTGAGAAGCTGTAACACCATCTACCATGTTATCAATTACAGAAGGAGCAAGCTGTCTATAGCTTATTTGTTGACACATGGCATAGAGGAAACAATCTGCATCAATTTGGTAACAGCATCATCTGAGAGGCATCTACTGTAATAATATTTTTCTTTAGGAGCCAAATAGTCAGAAATAGTAAAATCAAAGGTTAACAGTCAGTGGTCTGACAGTACAGGGTTATGAGGAGACACTACCAGATTTTTCAAGGTCCAACGTATGGTGGAGGTAATGAGAAGAATTTCCTACTTTCTGAGAAAACCCCAACGAGTCTAAAATTGAATTAAATGCCAAGTTAAGGCAATCACTATCTACATCTACATGTATATTAAAGTCCCCTACTATAATAATTCTATCCGATTTCAGCTCTAAATCAGCTAAGAATAAGGTAAATTTGGATAAAAACTCTGAGTAGGTTGATGGGGGACGATAAACTATGGCAAATAAAATTGGGTTTAGCCTAAAATTGCTAAAATGCCCAATACTGAGGACCAGGCCCTCAAAGGAATTTTTTGATGTGTTTTTTGCTTTACATTAACTAGTAATTTGGAATGGTAAATTGTTGCTACTCCTCCTCCACGACCAGAACTTCTGGGATTTTGACAGTTTAAATAACCAGAGGGAGTTGATTCATTTAAACCAACATAATCCTCTTGTCCTAACCAAGTCTCTGTGAGGGAAATTAAATCAATCTGATGATCAATTAACAGATCATGGAACAGCAGAGACTTGGGAGTTAGAGACCTAATATTTAAATAAACCGCATTTAATTTTTAAATTATGAGGAGGAACAGAGGCCAATTCATTCAATTTAGAGGCTTCATGTTTAATTTGAGTTTTACCAACTTTTTTTATCACTTTGGGATGCTTATACATTATATTTTTATTTACTTTGGAGGGAGCAGACAACGATTCTCTGATGGGGAAGACAGGGGCTAAGTTGAGGGGTGGCGGATGAAGAGGAGCTGCAGAGAGGCGTGTAAGACTGTGACTCTGCTTCCTGGTCCCAACTCTGAGTTGTCAATTGCAGAAAGACACCAGCAGTCAGCGTGGATCAGTTTCTCAGCATCACTCTGAGACGAGATGCTCCTAATCTTGGCAATATTACACAAATGATAGAAGGCAGTCTTAGAAACAAATTTAATATGTGAATTGAAAAACAGATCTTGATCAAAAATAACTCCAAGGTTCCTCACAGAGCTATTAAGAGAAAGAGTAACTGCATCCAAACTAAAAGTTTGATTTGGAAAGGTATTTCTAGTGTTTTTTTGGACCAACAAGAATGACTTCAGTCTTATCTGAATTTAATAGCAGGAAATTACAAGTCATCCAAGCTTTGATTTCCTTAAGACAGGCTTCTAACTTAGCTAATTGATTACTATCATCTGGCTTCATTGACGGGTATAAAAGTAAAAATAATAAATATCCCATAGGTTATCCCATAGGTCCCATGGGCTGCACGGTGGCGCAGTGGTTTAGCACTGTGGCAGCACAGTTTACCCTCGGCCGGGGGATCGCGGGGATCATGAGATCGTGGGTTCGATCCCAGCCCCCGACCAACAGTGAGCTGTGTGGAGTTTGCATGTTCTCCCCGTGTTGCGTGGGTTTACTCCGGGATTTCTCCGGTTTCCTCCCGCATACCAAAAACATGCAGGTTTAGGGCGCTCGCGCACGCAGCGACCGGCAGCCAGTGGCTTGTCACCAGACTGCAAACCAAATCTACCTACGGGTACAAATAAGTAAAAAAAAAAAAAAAAATAGGTACAGTATATACACAGGTACGGTAGTGGCTTCACTGGTGGAACTATGTACATAAGAGTGGGGGAGTGCAGAACACACAACTGAGTAAAATGGCTCAAGGATTATGGAAAATACTGTATGTGCAGTGGTGGTTTCACGGATGGGTCAATATACAGGAAAGTGAGGAGTGCAAAGACAGGTGTGTTATTATGATAGTTAATAAGGTCCTCAGTTCTGAGCATGTGAGCGTTCAGAGGGAGGAGCGTGGGGCCTCTTGACTGTTTGCAGTCCGAATGGTCCAGGGGAAGAAACTGTTTGTCAGTCTGGAGGTGTGGAACCTGATCGATCTGAACCGTCGTCCAGAGGAAGCAGGTCAAACAGGTGGTGGGGGGAATGTGAGGGGTCTCCTGTGATGGCCTTGATCCTTCTGAGACGGGAGGACCTGGAGATGTCCTCCAGGGAGGGCAGAGGGCTGCTGTTGATTTTTTGGGTGGTGTTGATGATCCTCTGCACAGCCTTCCTGTTCTCGGCTGTGGAGCCAGCGTACCACACACCCAGACAGTAAGTGAGCACGCTCTCCACTGAGCAGCGGTAGAAGGCCAGCAGCAACTTCTGGTCCAGGTTGTTCTTCCTCAGGACACAGAGGAAGTGCAGCTGCTGCTGGGTTTTCTTCACCAGGGCCTTGGTGTTGACAGTCCAGGAGAGGTCAGAGGAGATGTGGGTGCCCAGGAACCTGAAGGCGGGGACATTTTCCACGCAGTCGCCATTTATGGGGGGGGGGGGGGGGCTATCTTTTCTTCCTGAAGTGCAGTATGAGTTCTTTGGTTTTTTAGGGCATTCAGTTCCAGGTTGTATGCTTGGCACCACAGCAGCAGATTATCTAGCTCCACCCTGTATGCCTTCTCATCGTCGTCAGTGATGAGCCCAACTAAGGTGGTGTCATCTGTGTACCTCATGATGACGATGGTTGGGTGGGTTGGAATACAGTCAAAGGTGTACAGGAAGTACAGTAGAGGGCTCAGCACGCAGCCCTGAGGGGAGCCAGTGCTGAGAGACAGTGTGGAGGAGTGGTGGGGACCAAGTCTGACTGTTTGTGAGCGGTTGATGAGGAAGTTTCTTTATCGAGGAGCAAGTGTGTGTGTGTGTGTGTGTGTAGGGGGAGAATCTGGAGGGGTGCAGTTTGTTGATCAGGATGTCCAGGATGATGGTGTTGAAAGCTAAGCTGTAGTCCACACAGAGCATCTTCACATAGCTCCTTGGGTTCTCCAGGTGGCTCAGCACTCTGTGGTGAGTGGAGGTGATGGCATCTTCTGTAGACCGGTTCTCCCTGTAAGCAAACTGGTGGGGGTCGAAGGAGGGGGGAAGACAGTCCCTGATGTGCTGGGACACCAGTCACTCAAAACATTTCATGACTACAGAGATGAGTGCTATGTGTCTGTAGTCATTCAGGCTGTCAACTGTGGAATTTTTGGAGATGGGGATGATGGTGGAGGCCTTGAGGCAGGAGGGGATGGTGGCGTGCATCAGGGAGAGGTTGAACAACTTGGTGAGGATCCCTGCCAGCTGGTCTTCACACGCTTTGACCACCGCTCCTGGGATGTAGACTGGACCCACAGCTCTGCAGGGAGTTCACTGCTCTCAGTTGCCTCCTCACCTCATGCACCTGTAGAGAGAGGGGGAAGGAGAGAGGGGAGTAGGGGGGGCAAGTTTGGGGGGAGGTGTGCTCAAATCGGTCACAGAAGCTGTTAAGCTCCTCTGCCAGAGTGAGGCTGCTGTCTCATGCTGGGGGGCCCTGGTCCCTGTAGTTGATGAGGGCCTGGATGCCTCTCCACATCTGTCAGGGGTTGTTGTCTGAGAGGAAGCCCTTCACCTTCCTCCTATAGGTGTTCTTGACGAGTTTTATGCCTCTCCTCAGGTTGGCTGTGGCAGTGCTGTACAGAAAGCTGTCCTTCAGTCTGAAGGCTGAGTTGTGGGCTCTGATCAGAGCCTGGACTTCACGGTTTGGAAAGACCCAGATGTGTATGGTGACTGTCACATTTTCTACACAGCATTTGATGTAGAAAAGGACAAACAGTGTAGGAGTCCTGGTCCTGCTGTTCAAAGATGCTCCAGTCAGTGCAGGCAAAGCAGTCTTATAGCTGGAGGAGAGTATTTTCAGGCCAGGTTTTAACTGTTTGTTTGGTGGGGGAGAGCTCTTCCTGAGGAGGGGGGTAGGCAGGTATCAGAAGTGGGGAGAGATGGTCTGATTGGAAAAAAGTTGTAGATTTTCAAGAAATAAAAATCACACAAACTTACATTATGAAACTTGAACAAAAAATTTCAAACGCAAGAAAAAAGTCAATTTTTGCAAAGTTTCACATTTACAAGAAAAAAGCCACAATTTAAGACAAAAATGTGTAAAATTTACAAAAAAGGTAATTTGTATTTGCATACTCTACTCTGCTGCCAGAAATTGTTCAGAATAATTTATTCTAGTTTTAAGCAATATTACATGAGACGAAGTACAATATCATGAATATAGTAACTGCGGGTGTGGTATGTCTAATGCAGGGATGGGCAACTTTGGTGGTAGTGAGAGCCAGAAAATTTTTTCCTCACTTCCAAAGGGCCAGATTTACATTTAAACCTACTGTTGTGGGGTATTATTTCCTGCAAAGTTAAAAGTTTCACAGTTAAAACTGAAAATGCAATTAAAAACAAAGGCTACTCAGTATTTTATCAATTTGGGCGGCACAGTGGTGGAGTGGTTAGCACTGCGGCAGCACAGTAACTCACCCTTGGCCGGGGGATCCTGGGTTCGATCCCAGCCCCCGACCAACAGTGATCTGTGCGGAGTTTGCATGTTCTCCCCGTGTTTGCGTGGGTTTACTCCGGGACTTCTCCAGTTTCCTCCCACATGCCAAAAACATGCAAGTTAGGTTAATTGGCATCAAATTGGGGATTCTAAATTGTCCTTAGGTATGAGAGTGAATGGTTGTGTGTCTCTCTGTGTTGGCCCTGCGATGGACTGGCGATCTGTCCAGGGTGTACCCTGCCTCTCGCCCAAAAGATGCTGGGATAGGCTCCAGCCCCCCCGCGACCCGAAAAGGATTAAGCGGAAGAAGATGAATGAATGAGAATTAAAATTACCGATAAAATTATATCTGTCCAGTGTACCCTGAGGTTCCTAGTCGCACATGTGGTGATTTAAAACAAAACAGACCACAACAGTGATACAGGAGCTCCACAGGGGACTGTGCTGTGTCCTTTTCTCTTCACCTTATACACCACTGACTTTCAGTACAACACAGAGTCATGCCACCTGCAGCAATTCTCCAATGACTCAGCTGTTGTTGGGTGTATAAGAGGGGGGAGTACAGGGCACTTGTAGACAGATTTGTGGAGTGGACAGAAGAGAATTACCTGAGGCCGAACGTCAGCAAGACCAGAGAGATGGTGATTGACTTCAGGAAGAAGAGGACACCTTCACAGCCATTGCAGATTAGGGGGGAGGATGTAGAGGTAGTGGAGGACTACAAATATCTGGGTGTCATGATTAGCAATGGACTGGACTGGAAATCTAACACCGATGCTGCGTACAAGAAGGGGATGAGCAGACTCTATTTCCCGAGGAAGCTGAGATCCTTCAACATGTGCAACAGGATGCTGGAACTTTTCTACCGGGCCATTGTCACCAGCACCATCTTCTTTGCTGCTGTCTGTTGGGGCAGCAGTATCAGGGCCAGTGACACCAACAGACTTGACAAGATTATCAAGAGGGCTGGCTCTGAGATTGGCCGGAGACTTTTGTGACTGTGGTGGAGAGGGGGATACTAAATAAACTGCGATCCATCATGGACAATCCTGATCACCCCTTCCACCACACACTGGACAGACAGCAGAGCACTTTCTCCAGCAGACTGCTGCACCTTTGCTGCTTAACGGTTAGGTACAGGAAATCTTTCCTGCCACGTGCTATTTCACGGTACAATAACTGACTCTGATGTTGTATTCTGGTCATAACTATGCTGCCATACTGCACCTTACAGTCTAATTGGTACCTCACATTGCTGCTTGTGCCTGATAGTCCTGTCTGCCTGCCTGCCCCAGCCAGTCATGGATGTACAGACGTGGACAAAATTGTTGGTACCCCTCTGTTAATGAAAGAAAAACCCACAATGGTCACAGAAATAACTTGAATCTGACAAAAGTGGTAATAAATAAAAATTCTATGAAAATTAGCCAATGAAAATCAGACAATGCTTTTGAATTGTGGTTCAACAGAATTATTTAAAAAAAAAAACTCATGAAACAGGCCTGGACAAAAATGATGGTACCCCTAGAAAAGATTGAAAATAATGTGACCATAGGGACATGTTCAACCAAGATGTGTCCTCTAATTAACATCACAGGTGTCTACAAACTTGTTATCAGTCAGTCGGCCTATTTAAAGGGTGACAAGTAGTCACTGTGCTGTTTGGTGACACGGTGTGTACCACACTAAACATGGACCAGAGGAAGCAAAGGAGAGAGTTGTCTCAGGAGATTAGAAAGAAAATTATAGACAAGCATGTTAAAGGTAAAGGCTATAAGACCATCTCCAAGCAGCTTGATGTTCCTGTGACTACAGTTGCACATATTACTCAGAAATTATAAGATCCACGGGACTGTAGCAAACCTCCTTGGACGTGGCCGCTGGAGGAAACTTGATGAAAAGTGGAAGAGACAGATAATACAAATGGTAACAAAAGAGCCCAGAACAACCTCTAAACACATAAGATAAGATAAGCCTTTATTAGTCCCACAATGGGGAAATTCCAGAATTCACATTCATGGTGAACTCCAAGGTCAAGGTACATCAGTGTCAGATCGCACCATCCGTCGTTGTTTGAGCCAAAGTGGACTTCATGGGAGACGACCAAGGTGGACACCACTGTTGAAAACAAATCATAAAAAAGCCAGACTGGAATTTGCCAAATTGCATATTGACAAGCCACAAAGCTTCTGGGAGAATGTCGTATGGACAGACGAGACAAAACTGGAACTTTTTGGCAAGGCACATCAGCGCTATGTTCACAGATGCAAAAATGAAGCATACCAAGAAAAGAACACTGTCCCTACTGTGAAACATGGAGGAGGTTCTGTTGTGTTCTGGGGCTGCTTTGCTGCATCTGGCACAGGGTGTCTTGAATCTGTGCAGGGTACAATGAAATCTCAAGACTATCAAGGTATTCTAGAGAGAAATGTACTGCCCAGTGTCAGACAGCTTAGTCTCAGTCGCAGGTCATGGGTCTTGCAACAGGATAATGACCCAAAACACACAGTGAAAAACACCCACGAGTGGCTAAGAGCGAAACATTGGACTATTCTAAAGTGGCCTTCTATGAGCCCTGATCTAAATCCTATTGAACATCTGTGGAAGGAGCTGAAACATGCCGTCTGGAGAAGGCACCCTTCAAACCTGAGACAACTGGAGTAGTTTGCTCATGAGGAGTGGGCCAAAATACCTGCTGAGAGGTGCAGAAGTCTCATTGACAGTTACAGAAATTGTTTGATTGCAGTGATTGCCTCAAAAGGTTGTGCAACAAAATATTAAGTTAAGGGTACCATCATTTTTGTCCAGGCCTTTTTCATTAGTTTTTTTTTTTTATTTAAGTTTATTAGTTTGTTTTTTAAAATAATTCTGTTGAACCACAATTCAAAAGCATTGTGTAATTTTCATTGGTTAATTTTCATAGAATTTTTATTTATTACCACTTTTGTCAGGTTCAAGTTATTTCTATGACTATTGTGGGTTTTTCCTTTCTTTAACAGAGGGGTACCAACAATTTTGTCCACGTCTGTATAATTTCTTGTCAAACAGTGTCTCACTGTGGAAATTAGGTATCCAAAACAGTACTGCAATTGTTAGATAGCTGATAGTAAATTACTGTTAGTAATTAACGATAACATGAACACCTTTGAAGCAGAGTGGTACATATCCAGTGAAACATTGGAGTGCAATTATCATGGATTTTAGTAACTCCTGGTCTCCCTATTGTCCAGTCAAATTGCTCGGTCAGAACTAATTGTTGTATAATTGACAATAATCCACACTTTTTACAAAACAACCTGAACGCATCATCTGACCAGCTGTTCCATCAGGAAAAAAGATAATGTAGTGTCTGAAAACTGTCTGAGCTGTTTTATATTTTCACGTGTTGGTGAGCTCATGTCAGAGCTGACAGTCATAACAGCAGAGATGAAATGATCCCACTGATCTGTGTGATCTGTTCTTCTACCACTTCCTGTTTACCTTCATGCCTGATAGGACTGTCAGGAAATTAAAGAGCAGATAAGAAACACGTGAACACACAGATGAACACACACAGATGGCAGCAGGTCCAGAAAGCACACACCTCCACCCTTAATGATTCAGTCTCATTTGGTTGTGAAAAAGAGGCAATTAATAAACTGCAGAGCACTCAGAGAGTGCATACCTCTGCCAAGGCTCCACCCCTCCCTCGCTTTGTCCTCCCTCTGTCCCTTTGTCTGTCCATTTCACCATTCATCTGTACGTTGCAAGATAGGGTCTTGGCAGGGGTATTCACTCACGGATCACCTCCAACATCTAATGAGTTCTTTGGGCCAAGGGCCACCTCTGGTGAAAATCTCATCCAAATCCATCTAGGAGTTTTTGTGTGATCTGCTAACAGACAGAGAAACAGTAGCTAAAACAATCTGACTACATTATATGCCTACATTATAATAATGAGACTGTCATAATTGTATTGGTCATGCATTTGGGCTAGGCAATTCCACCTTAAATCAACATCATGGTTTAATGAATCTTTCAGGTCAGTTTTTGTCGTTTTTTCCTCCTCTGTTCTCCCTTACAGTTTGCTGACAAGGTTCATAATTATTAGGTAATATTACACAACACTGCGGTATCATATCACTGCAGTGCATAGTAAACCAGCATAATAGAACAGGCCTATTGTGATTTCACATCCAAAAACATTAAACATTGTCCAGTGCTGAAGTTTACTGTATTTACATACCGGGTCATGTGGTTCGTGGTACGTGCCGTCGGAGTTGTGTCAGCACGGACTTCGAACTCTGTCTTAAACTGCAGACTTTGCTTGCTTTTTCTTGGTGTCTTCAGATGAAATAATATCAATCCTCACATACTACTGTATGTGGATGGAAACCACATTCCTTTTCGTTCCAAACCATTTTACTTTTTCTGCAGTGTTTGGTGGTAAGAGTGCACTGCATTCCGGGGTGCGGAGGTGCATGGCCACACACGTAACTCTGTGGGCACGTCTTAAAGGGGAAGTACATGAAAAGCTCAATATTAATATATAAAATAATTTTCAAAAAATTTCTGGATCCAGGTAATGATGCACATCGCCACCAAGATCTAATCATCTTTTCCCTTGTGCCATTGCACACTTTTCCTGAAAATTTCATCAAAATCCATTCATAACTTTTTTTTTTTTTTTTTTTTTTTTTTTTTTTTTTCTCTCGGCGCCACACGAGTAGGCTGCCTTTTGCAACAGCGGCTCGATTCCGAGTCTTTTTCCCTTCCTCTCTCTTTTGATTCGTCTTTTTTTTTCACCCCACTTATATCACGGACACACAGATCGTCCCAAATGTCTCCTGAGCCGGTGGACGGAGCCACTGTTTATAGCAGGATACAATACAGTAGGGAAGAGCTGCTAGCATTCAACCGCCACCCGGTCCCATTGGAAAAACTCGACATACCGAGAGAACTGAGGCGAAAACACCGCGGCTGCCGGGCTGGAGTAAGGCGGAGGACAAAAAATATAAGGTACAGACCCTCCCTTCCATCTGTTGTCATGGGAAATGTACGGTCGATACTGGGAAAGTTAGATGAGCTAGCGGCTATCTCCCGTTATGATAGCACTTACCGGGAGTGCTCTCTCCTTTTGTTTACTGAGACGTGGCTAACTGAACTAGCAGCAGATGCTAACATTGAGCTGGAGGGTTTTCACATGATACGAGCTGACCGAACACCAGAGAGTGGCAAAGCAAGGGGCGGTGGAGTGATAATGTATGTTAACAACAACTGGTGTAGACCGGGACATATCACTGTTAAACAACGACACTGCAGCAAAGACATTGAGTTGCTAGCTGTTAGCATGAGGCCTACATATCTCCCGAGAGAACACTCACACGTGATCTGCATTGTTGTTTATGCAAATCCGACGGCGAACGCTGGGACAGCGCGTGACGTCATCCATTCAGTAACCAGCAGGCTGCAGACAGAACACCCAGATGCTCTTCTCCTCATCTCAGGCGATTTCAACCATGTTTCACTGTCTCCCATTCTACCCACGTTCACCCAGTATGTCACATGCCACACTAGAGACAATAAAACACTGGATTTGTTCTACGCAAACACTAAGGAGGCGTACACCTCATCACAACTTCCCCCACTCGGGAGATCGGATCACAACTTGGTTCATCTCCGGCCGGTGTACAAACCCCTAGTGCACAGACAACCTCCGGCCATGCATACTGTGGAGTTATGGTCTGAGGAGACAATGGACACTCTAAAGGACTGTTTTGAAGCCACCGCCTGGAAGCAGCTCTGCGATCCACATGGTGAGGACATCGATGGCCTCATTCACACCTTCACGGGCTACCTCAGCTTCTGTGTGGACAAATCCGTTCCCACCAAGACCATACGGCGTCACTCAAACAACAAACCCTGGATCAACCCTGAGATAAAAACACTTCTGAGAGAGAAGAAGAGGATCTTCAGGTCGGGGAACAGGGAGATGCTGAAGTCCGTACAGAGGGAGCTGAGGAGAAAGATCAGAGAAGGCAAGGACAGCTTCAGGAAGAAGATGGAGGACAAGCTGCAACAGAGCGACATCAGCGGGGTCTGGAGAAACCTCAAAACCATCTCGGGGCTCCAGAATACCTCCCCCCAGGCCACGGGGGGCAGGGAGTGGGCGAACAACCTGAATCTGTTTTTCAATAGATTTGACCAACCGCCCTCCCCCCTGTCTGCACAACAACCACTGCTGCCTCTAAAGAAATCAAGTCCTGCTGCCCACTCCCCACTCCACCAACACCCCCCCACTCCCAACACACAGCCCCCCATCCTGACCCTGACCGAGACCCAGGTGAGGACGGAGCTGAGGAAGATCAAAGCGAGGAAGGCGCCGGGACCGGACGGCATCAGCGCAAAGCTCCTCAAGTCCTGTGCAGACCAGCTGTGTGGGATTGTGACGTATATCTTCAACATGAGCCTGAAACTGGGGAGGGTACCACAGCTGTGGAAAACATCTTGTGTGGTACCTGTACCAAAAACTTCCCACCCCAAAGACCTGAACAGCTACAGACCGGTGGCCTTGACGTCCCACTTGATGAAGACCCTGGAGAGACTGCTCCTTGCTCACCTCCGCCCCCTGGTGGAACCAGTGATGGATCCACTCCAGTTCGCCTACCAGCATGGCATTGGGGTGGAGGATGCGGTGATCTTCCTCCTTCACCGTTCTCTGTCCCACCTGGAGAAGCCCGGGAATATGGTGAGGATCATGTTCTTTGACTTCTCCAGTGCTTTCAACACCATCCAACCGATGATCCTGAAGGACAAGCTGCTGCGAGCAGGGGTGGACCAGCACCTGTCATCATGGATCCTGGACTACCTCACGAACCGGCCTCAGTTTGTAAGAACCCGGGACTGTGTGTCCGACACGATCATCAGTAGCACGGGGGCCCCCCAGGGAACGGTGCTGGCTCCCTTCCTGTTCACTCTTTATACTGCAGACTTCTCACACAACACAACACACTGCCATCTACAGAAGTTCTCTGATGACTCTGCGATCGTTGGCCTCATCTCCAATGGAGATGAAGCTGAGTACAGAGGGCTTATCCAGGACTTCGTGGACTGGTGCCATCGGAACTGCCTCCAGATCAACGCGAGGAAAACTAAGGAGCTGGTGGTGGACTGCCGCAGGCATGGGCAGCCCCTCACAGCACCAGTAAATATACAGGGAACAGACATCGAGATGGTGACATCCTACAAGTACCTGGGTATTCATCTGAACAATAAACTAGACTGGTCACACAATACTGACGCACTCTACAAGAAGGGACAGCGCAGGCTGTTCCTGCTGAGGAGACTCAGGTCTTTTGGTGTACAAGGGGCGCTGCTGAAGTCATTCTATGACACGGTGGTGGCATCAGCCATCACTTTTGGAGTGGTCTGCTGGGGCAGTGGCATTACTGCAGCCGATAGGAAGAGACTGAACAAACTGATTAAGAAAGCTAGCTCTGTCCTGGGGCAGCGCCTTGATCCGATGGAGGAGATAGGAGAGAGAAGGACGGTGGCTAAACTGTCATCTTTGCTGGAGTCCGAGTTCCACCCTATGCAGGACATACTGGATGCACTGAGGAGCTCATTTAGCAGCAGACTACATCATCCCAGGTGCACAACCGAGAGGTTTCGTAGGTCCTTCCTACCAACGGCTGTCAGACTGTACAACCTAAGCAGGGCTGCTCGCAGAGATAGCAAAAAGACGTAACAAACTAATAGTTTTTTGAATGCAAAAGATGCAATAGACTTACACAATGGTCCTCTCCGGCATACAACTAGGAACATACCGGTCGCTATGGAGGGTGAGAATATGTATGGGCACATAATCATACCATGTAGGATAACTAAGTAGAGGGTTATGCTGTTTCATCCCATCTAGCAACAATGCTCTGCACTGTGTGTGTTTATATATTTACATATTTATTCCATCTAGCTACAATGCTCCGCACTGTGTTTTTATATATCTACATATTATTCCATCTAGCTACATTGCTCCGCACTGTGTGTGTTTATATACTTGCATATTTATTCCACCTAGCTGCAATGCTCCGTACTGTGGGTGTTTATATATTTACATATTTATTCCATCTAGCTACAATGCTCTGCACTGTGTGTTCACACTGGCTTTTCCCTGCACTGTGTGTTCATATACTCATATATTTATTCCATCCGGCTACAATGCTCTGCACTGTGTGTCTGTGTGTGTATATATTTATTTTATAGTAATATGTACATATGTATATTAGCTGCTCTTGCTTGCTTGTTTTTTTCTTGCCTTCTGATTGTTGCTCTGAGTGTTGCTATCCCTGTGCTGTTGCAATCCTGGAATTTCTCCGTTGTGGGACTAATAAAGGCTTATCTTATCTTATCTTATCTTATCTTATAACTTCTGGAGTTATGTTGCTAACAGTCAGACAAACCAACAAACCAACGCCAGAAAAAATATTACCTCCTAAAGGTGGAAGTGATGATTATTGTGTAGGTGATTTGAGGGGGATGGTAGCAAAATGACCCCAAATCATCTTAACCTGCCATACCCCCATAAACCTTTTATATCATGTTGCTGAAGTGAGTAATGTGACTCTGAACCACCAGTTATAAACAGAAATGAAACTTTTCAATTTTCAGATTTTTTTCTCATAGATTTTTCGACTTTTTCCGCATACAGTGGGGAAAATAAGTATTGAACACATCAACATTTTTCTCATTAAACATATTTCTGATGGAGCCATTGACCTGAGATTTTCACCAGATATCAGTAACAACCCAAGTAATCAAGACAACTGTGTTCACAAAACAAGTTATATTTAATAAAGTGGAATGACACAGGGAAGAAGTATTGAACACACTTGATGAAATTCATTTAATATTTAGTAGAAAAGCCTTTGTTGGTAATAACAGCTTCCAGACACCTCTTGTGTGGAGAAACTAGGCACAGGCATTGCTCAGGAGTGATTTTAGCCCATTCTCCCACACAAACTGTCTTCAGATCTTGAAGATTCTATGGGTGTCTTCTATGAACTCTGATCTTTAGGTCATTCCATAGATTTTTAATTGGATTCAGGTCAGGTGACTGACTGGGCCATTCTAGCAGCTTTATTTTCCTTCTCTGGAGCCAGTTGAGCATTTCCTTGGCTGTGTGTTTGGGATCATTGTCTTGCTGAAATGTCCACCTCGTTTCATCTTCAGCATCTTGGCAGATTGCAACAGGTTCTTATCAAGGATGTCTCTGTACATTTGTCCATTCATCTTTCCTTCAGTTATATGAAGTCTGTCTGTACCATGTGCTGAAAAACACCCCCACACCTGTTATGTCTTGAAAACAGGACAGCGGAGGTAGGCGTTGTACCGAACTCGAACTTTATTACAAACACACCGGATGATGCACGTATTGCAGTGTATCCACCTTATTCCTAGCCCCCATGATGCCTTGCGTGAATTGTGGTAGCAACTTCCGTTATTAGTTTAGAACATATGGTTGTCACTGAAACGGGACACTTTTCCTTGTTGAAAAACAAGGCCTTTGGCATCAGAAATGCGGGAACACGGCCTCTTGCACCTCAAAACAGAAACATAATCATACCACTTCCCACGACTATCAAGGGATGGAAAGATGATCTTCAAAAGTGGCCTCATACACCGTAGCTCCGTTAGTTAGCACCGCTGGTAAAATGCTAAGGATGTAAACAATATTTTAGCTAGGCTGAAAACTCGTGTTTGATCGGTCAGGTGTTGTCTTCCACAAAAACATAGGTATTTTTAGAAAGTACAATTTCTAAGCTTTAAAATGATTCCAGACACTCTGGGGTTTCCTGGGACTTTGCCGCTAGCAACCAAAGAAAGTTTCATGATTAATTTAACACCTTGTTGCCTGCAGCTCGTAATGGCACGGTGCACATTCAACACTGTGCTTGGGTGTCTTAAATTCGGGGTAAAATGTCAGATCTGTGACATTCATACAAGTGAAAACATACCTGGCTCTTGTCTTGGTGTCTGTACCACCGATCTCACGAACAGTCCTTTGGTTTTCAGTGCATGACCTACTCATTGCTGTTGAAGCCACAGATTCAGCTGTGCTTATCTCTGAGAAGCGTCACACAACTAAACATTCAAAAATACAAAAACTACAAGAGCTGGAATTAGCTGCCACTTGAGTGGAGAACACGTATGTGGACTATACATCAAAATGAATTTGAAAAACTTTTAAAAACACTATTTTAAATGGCCCTGCTACTCCACTGAAACTGACTGATTTTACACTGGGTCAAACGAAACCGGAAGTTCCATCCACAATCGTTCCTCCAGTGGCACCCCCAGGAATAAGGTGGATAGCACACAAGCTAATGCTAAGCTAGTACAGGCTCTAGCTGACACAGAGGTGGAGTACCAAAGAGACTGATTCCCACAGTCTGTCCTCCTTTATACTGAAATATGGAATTAAACACACCATTCCTGCAGAGCTGAAGAAGACATATTGAGGGTGCAGGGCTGGAGCTAAACGGAGGGCTAGGCTAACAGCTAGGCTGAAGAAATACAAGCCAGCCCTTCTATTGATCATCATGGGTAATGTTAATTCCCTTCTCAATAAGTGTGATGAGCTGGAGCCACTTGTGAAAACACAGCAAATTCACCGGGAATTCAGCTTGATATGTTCTACAGAGAGCTGGCTGAATGACAGCATAACGGACTCCTGTGTTGACGTTTGTGGCTCCACTACAGTCCATGCAGACAGAGATGTCAGAACGTGCGGAAAAATCAGAGGTGGGGGTCTGATTGTTCAAATAAATAATCAATGGTGTAATCCAGGTCACATCACACTGAAGGGGACAATCTGTTGTTAAGATGTCGGAACTTTTGGCTGTTATTTTACGACCAAATTGTGTGCCAACAGAATTCTCACACCATGTAGCCATTGTTGTTTATATCCCGCCATGTGCTGTGCCTGACATAGCATGTGACATCATCTATGGAGCTGTTGTGGGAGTGCAGACCCAGCATCCTGAAGCATTCATTGTGGTTTCTGGAGATTTTAATCATGTCAGCCTCTCCTCCCATCTAACTGGATTTGTACAGTATGTTGACTGCTCCACAAGAGAGAAGAAGACACTTGATCTGTTGTATGCAAATGTTAAGGAGGCATATACTGCTGCAGCCCTTCCATCTGTCGATAGATCAGACCATAATGTGGTGTATCTTCAGCCCTGTTATAAACCATGTGTCCAGAGGCATCCTGTAACTACTCAGACATTCAGGAAGTGGTGAATGTACAGACTGGGATGTTCTGCTGGACACTGAGGATAATGGGCAGGGAGGGTTCTGGACATCGACAGGATAGTTGACTGTTTTACCAGAATCAGAATCAGAATCAGAATCAGGTTTATTGCCATTGTTCATGTGATACACAAACTAGGAATCTGTCTCGGTGCCATGCTGCAACATTAAAAACATAATGAGAAAAAGGGATAAACTAAAAAACTAAAGGACTAGAAACGTGCAATAAGTGTAGAAAAATAAGTAATTATAAGTAATAATAATAATAATACTAGTAATAATGAGTAGTACTAGTCAAGGCAGTTTTAAAAAATTAGCATGTAGCAGATAATGTGAAGTACCACATAGTGCAGTCAATAATGCAACAGAAAAACAATGATGATTGACATGAGTCTGGTTGAGCTGCTGTACATAGTGCACAAGAGTTACCAGCTACGTGACCTTCTGCAGGGACATGGTGGTACCAGCACGGACTGTGCACTGTTTTTCAAACAATAAACCCTAGCTGACCTGTGACATCAAGCAGCTCCTTAATCAAAAAAAAGGTAGCTTTTAGGAGGGTGACAGGGAGAAGCGCAAGCTGGTGCAACAGGAGTTAAGGAGGATTCCAAGAAAGGCCAAGGAGGACTATAAAAAGAAGGTTCAATTCAACTTTATTTATGTAGTGCCATTTCACAACAAGAGTCATCTCATAGCACTTTCAACTGTAGGGGAAACCCCCACAGTTGCAGAAAGACCCCAGCAATCAGGCGATCCCCTGTGAGCAAGCACTTGGCGATGGTGGAGAGGAAAAACTTCCCTTTAACAGGAAGAAACCTCCAGCAGAACCAGGCTCAGGGAGGGGCAGTCATCTGCTGCGACTGGCTGGGGGGTGAGGGGATAGAGAAGATGAAAAGAACAGACATGTAGAGAGCAAATGGCACGATGGGGACTCAATCTATGGGAGAGAACAAACAGATGTTAATGACCAGCAATAAATATATATATATATATATATATATACTATATGTATGTATATTTCATTGAGAGTGAAGAAAGGAGTGAGGCCCAGTGCAATTATTGGAGGTCCCCCGGATGTCTAAACCTATTAGCAGCATAACTAAGGGAGGGTTCAGAAACACATGATCCCTCCCTAATTGTAGGCTATATTAAAAAGGAAGGTTTTAACCCTATTCTTAAAAACAGAGATCGAGTCTGACTCCCGAATCCAGATTGGCAGCTGGTTCCACAGGAGAGGAGCTTGATAACTGAAGGCTCTGCCTCCCATTGTACTTTTGCAGATTCTAGGTATTACAAGTAATCCAGCATTTTGGGAGCGTAGTGCTCTGCTAGGATAATAGGGTGGTATAAGATCTTTTAACTAAAAAAAGGGGCCTGATTATTTAGAGCTTTGAAAATGAGAAGAAGGATTTTAAACTTAATTCTAAACTCTATGGAAAGCCAATGAAGGGAGGCCAGAACCGGAGAGATATGATCTCTCTTTCTAGTACCTGTTAAAACTCTTGCTGCAGCATTTTGGATCAACTGAAGACTTTTTAAAGATGTTTTAGGACAACCTGATAATAAAGAGTTACACTAATCTAATCTCGAGCTAACAAAAGCGTGGATCAGTTTCTCAGCATCACTCTGAGACAAGATGCTCCTAATCTTGGCAATATTACACAAATGATAGAAGGCAGTCTTAGAAACAAATTTAATATGTGAATTGAAAAACAGATCTTGATCAAAAATAACTCCAAGATTCCTCACAGAGCTATTAAGAGAAAGAGTAACTGCATCCAAACGAAGTTTGATTTGGAAAGGTATTTCTAAGGTTTTTTTGACCAACAAGAATGACTTCAGTCTTATCTGAATTTAGTAGCAGGAAATTACAAGTCATCCAAGCATTGATTTCCTTAAGACAAGCCTCTAACTTGGCTAATTGATTACTATCATCTGGCTTCATTGACAGGTATAATTGTGTTCCATCTGCATAACAATGAAAATGTATACAGTGCTTTCTAATAATGTTGCCTAACTGAAGCATATATAAACTAGAAAAGCACTCGGAGAGTGCAGACCTCCGCCAAGCGCCACAGTTCCCCCCATGCAGTGTTTGTGTGTACGTTTTCAGATTCCTTGACCATGAAAACATATGACTGGCAATTTGATTGACAATGATATGATTAGTGGTTCAGTAGTTATTCACGAAAATGACATTTTCCGTAATGGCGGCCACAGTTCCCCCCATACAGTGTTGGTGTGTACGTTTTCAGATTCCTTGACCATGAAAACATATGACTAGCAATTGGATTGACAATGATAGGATTAGTGGTTCAGTAGTTATTCAGGAAAATGGCATTTTGCGTAATGGCGGCCACAGTTCCCCCCATACATTGTTTGTGTGTACGTAGACAAACAAACAGACAGACAAACAGACAAACCCCGGCAAAAACATTACCTCCTTGGCGGAGGTAATAACTAACGAGAGTAGGGCCTAGCACAGATCCCTGTGGAACTCCATGACTGAGCTTTGAGTTGAAAGAAAACTCATTATTGACATGAACAAACTGGAACCTATCATATAAATAAGATCTAAACCACTGCAATGAAGTTCCATTAAGTCCAACATAGTGTTCTAATCTATCAAGTAGAATATTAGATCGATAGTATCAAAAGCTGCACTAAGGTCTAAAAGGACAAGTACAGAAACAAGTCCATTATCAGATGTGATCAGGAGGTCATTAGTGACCTTCACTAAGGCTGTTTCAGTACTATGATGGATTCTGAACCCAAATTAAAACTCTTCAAATAAACCATTTCCCTGCAGGTGGTCAAATAATTGCGTAACAACAACTCTTTCTAAGATTTTTGAAATGAAAGGGAGATTAGAGATTGGTCTATAGTTAGCCAAAACTCCTGGATCCAGCGTTGGCTTTTTGAGTAAGTGTTTAATTACAGCAGTTTTAAAAGCCTGCGGTACATGGCCTAAAGTTAATGAAGAATTGATTATTTGGTGCTGGCAATGGAGTAGGTGTGTGCGTTGCTGGCTCCTGCTATATTTTTTTTCTTACTTTTTAAACCCTATTTTGCTGTAAGCTGTTAATGTTTTGGACATTTAATACGTGCAGAATCTGTTTTGAGCTGTGAAATATGTCCAAAACAAGAAAGCAGACTGAAAAGGAGGCAGCAGGGAACAATATTAACACCAGCTTAGCTGAGGATGCTAGTATCAGCCTTAACCCTGCACTTGTTGCCTTGCTTGAGCAACACAGAATGTCCATAGCTGCTGACTTCAAAGCTTCATTTGAACTTATTAATGGTAAGCTGGACAAAATTCAAGCAGATGTGGCGAACCAGGAGCAACGCATTGACGACCTTGAAAACAACGCGGAGGACGTCAGCCAGCGCCTAGCGGCGCTTGAAGTTACATGTGAGTCAATGCAGGAGGAGAACAAACTCTTGAAAAACAAACTTTCTGACCTGGAGGGAAGAAGCAGGAGGCTGAATATTCGTCTGGTGGGTCTGCCGGAGTCCTTTGATGTGGGTCCACGGCCATCTGAATTTTTTTCTCGGCTGTTGGTGGACGTCTTTGGCGCACAAACTTTGCCATCTCCCCCAGAGCTGGATAGGGCCCACCGCAGCCTCATGCCCAAGCCGGGTCCGAATGGGAAGCCGCGCGCTGTCATTATTTGTTTCCACCGGTTTCGGACCAAAGACTTGGTGATGAGAGAAGCGCGGAGACGCCGTGGGACTTTGGAATATCGTGGGCATAAACTTCAGTTCTACGAGGATTATAACGCCGACGTTCAGAAGCAACGAGCCGAATATAAGGAGGTTATGTCCGAGTTGTATAAGAGAGGTTTTCGTCCTTCTCTTCTTTTCCCCGCCAGGCTCCGGATAACTCTTCCAGACGGCAAAAACCAGTGGCTGGCGTCCGTCTCGGAGGCCACCTGCTTCATGCAAACTAGGGAGAGAAACCAGCAATTTTCGCCTTGAACTGGACATTTCTGGGTTGACCAGCTGCCGCGCTGGGCTGCTTGTTACTTCATTGAAGCTGCACTGACTGGACATTGATGCATTTTTAGATGTTTAAAAACAAGGTAAAATTGGCTCCCTATACGTTGTTGTTTACTTAATTCTTTTTTTAATTTTATCTTATTTATTTTTTTTTTTTTTTAGGGTAAAACGTTCATATTATGCAGGATTGAAGCCAGTTGTATGGGAGCATTCTGTTAGGATGAAAATAGAGCTGGAGATGGAGCGGTTGCTGTTTTTTTGCAACCGGCTGGAGTGCTGTTATAGGTTTGGTTGTTGGATTTTTTTATTTTCTTTTTTCTTTTTCTTTTTTTATTTTTTTTTTGTTTTGTTTTGTTTTTTGTTATGGTTTTATTTACACCCCCCTTACCCCCTCCTTTTTTCTTTTTTTTTTACCCGTACCTCACTTTACTCTTCTTTGGGCTACACAATATAATATATAAATTTTACTCTTTGAATGAATAGTAATCTTACTTTGGTAAGCTGGAATGTGAAGGGGTTGAACCATCCAATTAAACGAAAGAGAGTCATGTCACGTCTAAAGCAGTTTAAGCCTGGGGTAGTGTTTTTGCAGGAAACCCATTTGCAGGATTCCGACCACTTGCGTTTGTCAAAATGTTGGTCAGGACAATTTTTTCATTCAAATTTTAAAGCTAAGGCCAGGGGCGCTGCTATTCTTATTGATCGAAATATCCCATTTATTCCCTCTAATGTTGTATTAGATAAAAATGGACGATTTGTAATAGTATCAGGTAAACTTGGCGATAAACATGTCACCTTGGCTAATCTGTATGCACCGAATTTTGATGATGTGCACTTTTTTCGCAACCTTTTTTCGCAACTTCTAGATTTAAATACTCATTCTCTAATTCTTGGGGGTGACTTTAATTTGTATATGGATCCGATCTTAGATCGCTCATCTTCAAAACCTGCTAGTCTTAATAAATCTGCAACTTATGTTAAGTCTTTTCTTGAGGAATATAGCCTTACAGATCCTTGGCGTTTTTTACATCCTAACGGCAGGGACTATTCTTTTTTCTCTCACGTACACCATACTTATACCAGAATAGATTATTTTTTTGTTGACAATTTATTAATTAATAACCTTTGCTCTTGCAGTTATGATAGCATCTCGGTTTCTGATCATGCCCCTCTTGTACTTAAAATGATCCTCCATGGATGTGACTCCATGAGAAAGCATTGGAGATTGGATCCATTATTACTTACAGATGAAAAATTGGTTGCGAATATTTCTTCTAAAATTAATTTTTTTTTGAAAGAAAATAAAACTCCTGGTATGCCAAATAAAACGATATGGGAGGCCATGAAGGCATTTCTTAGGGGGGAATTTATTTCATTGGCAGCATTTAAAAGACGATCCTTAATACAGGAACAGAAGGCTATTTTAGATCAAATCCTGGATATTGACAGACAATATGCTCAATCTCCATCACCCGCTCTGTACAAGGAACGTATGACATTACAAACTAAACTTAATTTACTTTCTACTCGACAAATTGAAGGTTGTTTAATAAGGAACAAGAGTGAATTTTATGAACATGGCGAAAAAAACAGTAAACTTCTAGCTAATCAATTACGTGGTATTAGAGCTAAACAAATTATTACTGGAGTTAGGACAGATAAAGGAGAGGTGACATCTGACCAACAAGTGATTAATGATATTTTCAGGTCATTTTATTCCAAATTATATACCTCAGAATATACAACAAACTTAAAGGATTTGGAAATTTTTTTTGATTCTATTGATATTCCTTCGATTTCTTCAGAATCTCGGCAAATTTTAGAAGCTCCCATCACAAAAGAAGAAATTCAGCTGGCAATATCATCCATGCAATCAGGAAAATCTCCAGGACCTGATGGGTTTTCCGCTGATTTTTTCAAAAAATTCTCCGACGACCTCGCCCCTTTCCTTTGTCAAGTTTTTACAGAGTCGCTTGACTCTGGTACACTTCCTCCTTCATGCTATCAGGCCTGTATCACTGTGTTGCTTAAAAAGGATAAGGATCCTGTTGATTGTGCTTCTTACAGGCCTATTTCCTTGTTAAATACCGATGTTAAAATTTTGTCAGAGTTGTTAGCTTCAAGGTTGGAAAAGATTCTTCCTTTTATAATTTCACAGGACCAAACCGGTTTCATTAAAAATCACCATTCTTTTTTTAACTTGCGGCGGTTGTTTAATATTATTTATACTCCTCACCACAACATACCTGAATGTCTTATTAGTTTGGACGCTGAAAAGGCATTCGATAGGGTTGAGTGGGAGTATTTGTTTTTTACTTTGGAGAGGTTCGGTTTTGGTCCTTCCTTCTGTTCCTGGATTAAACTTCTCTATGCTAGTCCTTTAGCTTCAGTGTTAACTAATTGTTGCTATTCTGACTATTTTAGACTTTACCGTGGTACGAGGCAAGGCTGTCCTTTGAGCCCGTTGCTCTTTGCCTTGGCAGTTGAGCCGTTAGCTATTGCAATCCGTGGGAGCCGGGACTTTCTAGGCATTCGTAGGGGTGGCATTGAGCATAGGGTTTCACTCTATGCTGACGATCTTTTATTATTTCTCTCCAACCCACTTACCTCATTACCCGCTATACTCAACATTTTAGATAGTTTTAGTAGGTTTTCTGGTTATAAAATTAATCTTAATAAGAGTGAACTGTTTCTGATTAATGAAAAGATTCAAGTTCAGGATTTTGAAAATTTTCCTTTCAAGGTTGTTACTGATCATTTTAATTATCTTGGGATATGTGTCACTAAACAATTTAATTACTTGTTTAAAAATAATTTTCTCCCCTTACTTGACCAGTGCAAGCTAATACTTTCCAAATGGTCCCCATTATCCTTGTCTTTAATTGGCAGAATCAATTCTGTAAAAATGATGTTACTTCCAAAGTTTTTATATTTGTTTCAATGTCTCCCCATTTTTATTCCTAAATCCTTTTTTAAGTCTTTGGACTCTCTGATTACCTCATTTATTTGGAATGGTAAACATCCGAGATTGAGGAAAGTTTTTTCTTCAAAGACCCAAATCAGTAGGTGGCATGGCTCTGCCTAACTTTCAATATTACTACTGGGCAGCAAATAATCAGGTGCATGTTATATTGGAAACATTTTTATCTGGAACCCAAATCACCTATTTGGATCCTTATGGAGTCACATGTGGACAATCAAACCTCCCTACCGGCAATTTTAGGTTCACCATTTCCCCTTGCCTTGTCTACACTGGGTAATAATAAAGTAGTTCGTCAGTCTCTTAGAATTTGGTCTCAATTCAGGAAAAATTTCGGTCTTCAGTTTTTTTCCATTAGAAGTCCAATTGCCGCAAATCATTTATTTACCCCATCAACTATTGATAGTGCATTTCATATATGGCACAGAAAAGGTTTAAAATCTTTTGCGGATTTATATTTTGATGGTCAATTTGTAAGTTTTTCTCAACTTTCCACCAAATTCGACATCACTTCTACACATTTTTTCCGCTTCCTCCAGGTCAGACATTATGTGCAAACCATGACAAAACAATTCCCTCAAAAACCTTCTGATAATTCTCTAGATGATTTTTTATTAGTTAAACCAACTTCTAAGGGGGTAATGTCAGTTTTATATAATTTAATTTCAAATTTACAATCTTCTTCTCTGGCCGCTATCAAATTGAACTGGGAACAAGATCTTAATTTTACTTTTACTGATGAACTGTGGGACTCTATTCTTGGCCAGGTTCACACTGTATCAATGTGTGCTCGTCACGCTCTTATTCAATTTAAGATTGTACACCGGATGCACCTGTCCAAGGTTAAGTTAGCACGTATTTACTCGGATATAGACCCAACTTGTGAAAAGTGTGGTAGCGCTCCTGGCACTTTGCTTCACATGTATTGGTCCTGCCCTGCATTGATGAATTTTTGGCATTCTGTTTTTATCACTATGTCTGAAGTCCTGCAATATCAAATTAAACCTGATCCATTATGCGCCATTTTTGGTGTGGCTCCAGAACTTGTCTTGCCAAGTTCCAAATTAAAAGTATTCAAATTTTCATTATTATTGGCCAGACGTGCTGTATTACTGAAGTGGAAAGACTCTTCGCCCCCCTTCACATTTACAGTGGATAAAAGATATAATGTCCTGTTTGGATTTAGAAAAAATCAGATATACAGTCTGTGGCTCTGAAAACAAATTCTATAAATTATGGCGCCCGTTTCTTGATTTCTTTGAAAGACCCACGATTATAGTTTCTGAGTAGCTCACATCCCCTTTACCCCACCCCCACTTCACACACACAATTTTTCTTTGTATTTTTTTTTAAATTATTGTTTATTTAAAGGTTTTTGTGCTTTGAAGCATTTACATTTGTTGGCTTTAAGTTCTAGTTTTTCACTGTTTGGTTGAAACAAAAATGAAAATTTCTAATACTTTGTATTGTATTGATACTTCAATTAATAATAATAAAAAGACCTTTGAAAGAAAGAATTGATTATTTGAAAAATAAAGCTACCAATAAATGGGAAGACTTCTTTAAATAGCCTGGTAGGAATAGGGTCTAAAAGACAAGTTGAAGGCTTGGATGAGGAAACTATTTTGTATAACTCTTAAAGGTCAATAGGAGTAAACTGATCCAAACAGATGTCAGTTGAAGGAGTTGTAGTAGTTACTGTATTTAAGTTAACGGTCAGGAGAATCTGACTGATGTTATCTCTGATAGATCAAATTTTATTATTGAAAAAGTTCATGAAGTCCTGACTAGTAAGCTCTAAGGGAATGTTAGGATTGACAGAGTCCTGACTCTTTGTCAACCTGGCTACAGTGCTGAAAAGAAACCTGGGATTATTCTTGTTCTCTTGTATTAATGCAGAATAATAACTCGTTCTAGCTTTTCTAAGAGATTTTTTATAAATTAAAAGATGATTTCTCCAAGCTAAATAGATTTCATCTAAATTAGTGGAGTGCCATTTTCTTTCTAATTGACGAGTCTTCTGTTTTAAGCAACGAGTTTCTGTGTTGAACCAAGGAGTTAAAAATCTCTGATTAGACTATTTCTTTTTTAAAGGGGCCACCAAATCTAGAGTCTGATGCATAGAAGCTGTAACGCTATCTACCATGCTGTCAATTACAGAAGGAGCAAGCTGTCTATAGCTTATTTCTGTTGTGTTGACACATGGCATAGAGGAAACAATCTGCATCAGTTTGGTAACAGCATCATCTGAGAGGCATCTACTGTAGTAATGTTTTTTCTTTAGGAGCCAAATAGTCAGAAATAGTAAAATCAAAGGTTAACAGTCAATGGTCTGACAGTACAGGATTATGAGGAGACACTACCAGATTTTCTATTTCTATGCCATATGTCAGAACAAGGTCCAATGTATGGTGGAGATAATGGGTAGAATTTCCTACTTTCTGAGAAAACCCCATCAAGTCTAATATTGAATTAAATGCCATATTAAGACAATCACTATCTACATCTACATGTATATTAAAGTCCCCTACTATAATAATTCTATCCGATTTCAGCACTAAATCAGCTAAGAATTCGGCAAATTCGGATAAAAACTCTGAGTAGGTTGATGGGGGATGATAAACTATGGCAAATAAAATTGGGTTTAGCCTAAAATTGCTACCATGCCCAATACTGAGGACCAGGCCCTCAAAGGAATTATAACATGTTTTTTGCTTTACATTAACGAGTAATTTGGAATGGTAAATTGTTGCTACTCCTCTTCCACGACCAGAACTTCTGGGATTTTGACAGTTTAAATAACCAGAGGGAGTTGATTCTCCTCGTGGATCGTCACCTTATCGTGGTGGGGGGGTTTGCGTGCCCCAGTGATCCCAGGAGCTATGTTGTCCGGGGGCAATTTGCCTCTGATAGGGTCTCCCAAGACAAACTGGTCCTGGGTGAAGGGCCAGACTAAGAACGATCCAACAGACTCTCATGATAAATTGTATATCAAGGATTCAGTGTACCCCGCCCGGTATGGGGTTACCGGGGCCCCACCCTGGAGCCAGGCCTGGGGGAGGGGCTTGAAGGCTAGCGTCTGGTGGCCGGGTTTCCACCCATGGGACCCGGCCGGGCTCAGCCCGAAGGAGTTACATGGGTCCGCCCTCCAGTGGGTTCACCACCTGCAGGAGGGATCATGGGGGTCCGGTGCTATGTGGATTAGGTGGCGGTCAAAGGCGGAGACCTTGGCGGACTGATCCCAAGCTTTCTAAACTGGCTTTTGGTACGTGGAATGTCACCTCTCTGGTGGGGAAGGAGCCTGAGCTGGTGTACGAGGTTGAGCGATACCGGCTAGATATAGTCGGCCTCACCTCAACACACAGCTCCGGTTCCGGAACCAGTCTCCTGGAGAGGGGCTGGAGCTTGGCCTTTTGGGCCATCCATCCCCCCATCCCCCCCATCCATCCCCCCATCCCATCCATCCCCCCACCCTGCGGAAAACCTCCAGCTGGCTAATGACCTAAACAGCTTTTACTGCAGGTTTGAAAAGAACCTACAGTTCTCACCTCCCACCCACACAAAGGATTATCTGCAGCCCCAGGAACTCCATCCCTCCTCCACTCTGACCTCCCACCAGCACTAATGATCTGTGAAGAGGAGGTGCGCCGGGTCTTTCAGAGACAAAAGATCAAGAAGGCTGCAGGACCTGATGGTGTGTCTCCGTCCTGCCTGAGAGTCTGCTCCAACGAGTTGGCCCCCATCTTCACCCAGATCTTTAACAGATCACTGGAGCTGCGTGAAGTGCCTTCCTGCTTCAAACGCTCCATCATCATTCCAGTTCCCAAGAAACCCTCTATTACAGGATTAAACGACTACAGACCTGTTGCCCTGACCTCTGTGGTCATGAAATCCTTGGAGAGATTGGTGCTGAACCACCTGAGGTCATCACAGGCCCCCTGATGGACCCACTGCAGTTTGCCTACCGGTCAAACAGGTCAGTGGATGATGCAGTGAATATGGGACTACATTACATCCTGCAACACCTCGACTCCCCAGGGACGTACGCCAGGATCCTGTTTGTCGACTTCAGCTCAGCGTTCAACACCATCATCCCAGGCATTCTTCATCAGAAACTCCTCCAGCTCAAGGTGCCCCCCCTCCACCTGCCAGTGGATCTCCAGCTTTCTGACTGACAGGTGGCAACAGGTGAAGCTAGGGAGATTTACATCCAGCTCCCGAAAAATTAGTACTGGTGCCCCCCAAGGATGTGTCCTTTCCCCACTGCTCTTCTCCCTCTACTCCAACGACTGCACCTCAGAGGACCCTTCGGTGAAGCTCCTGAAGTTTGCGGACGACACCACAGTCATCGGTTTGATCCGGGATGATGATGAGTCTGCATACAGGCGGGAGGTGGAGCAGCTGATCCTCTGGTGCAGCCAGAACCATCTTGAACTTAACCCAGCCAAAACGGTGGAGATGACTGTGGATTTCAGGCGACACCCCCCTTCATTCCCCCCACTCACCATCCTCAACAGCACAGTGTCCACTGTGGACTCCTTCAAGTTTCTGGGTACCACAATCTCCCGGAACCTGAAGTGGTCCTCCCATATAGACACTGTCCGGAAAAAGGCCCAGCAGAGGTTGTTTTTTCTGCGTCAGCTCAAGAAGTTTGATTTGCCTCAGGAGCTGCTGGTTGTCTTCTACACCGCCATCATCCAATCTGTCCTCTGCTTTTCCATCACTGTCTGGTTTGGATCTGCCACTAAACAGGACAAGACCAGACTGCAGCGGATCATTAAGTCTGCGGAGAGGATCATTGGTACCGACCTACCCTCCATTGAGAACTTATATCGGTCCATAACCAGGAAACGGGCGGGAAACATCTGTGCTGACCCATCACACCCCGGCCACAAACTGTTTGAACTTCTATCTTCTGGTCGTCGTTACAGATCACTGAAGGTCAAAACCACCCATCACAGGAACAGTTTCTTTCCTCAAGCCATCACTCTGATGAACTCCTAACATTCACCTAGTCCTACCTGTTTGCTGTACTCATGACTTTTCATCCATTATTACATTGCACATAACTCTCACACTGCTTTTTACTTCATTCACATTATATCACTGAATCTGAGTCCACATTGAAATACTGTGTGATTGTATATTTTTTTTCATATATTTCTGCAAAGTGTGGTTAGTCTGAGTAAATAACTGCATATATTCCTGTATATATTTGCATCCTTTTATAGAAACGTGGACAGACTGTAATTTACTGTACATACTCTGTTGTCATTGAATCCTTATTTAAATCCTCCACCTGAACAACGAGAGCAAGTTTTTAGCCAAAGTCAAATTCCTTGTGTGTGTTGTGCATACTTGGCCAATAAAGCTGATTCTGATTCTGATTCTGATTCTGATTCTGATTTCTGGAGTTGCCCCGGGCGAGAGGCGACGAGCAGGGGTGGGTATTCTTGTATCGCCCCACCTTGCTGCCTCTATATTGGAGTTTTCCCCGGTGGACGAAAGGGTTGCTTCCCTATGCCTTCGGGTTGGGAAACGGGTCCTGACCATCATTTGTGCCTATGCACCAAATGATGTTTCAGAGTACCCACCCTTTTTGGAGTCAGTGACTGGGGTGCTGGAGGGTACTCCTCCTGGAGACTCCATTGTCCTACTGGGGGACTTCAATGCGCATGTGGGCAACGACAGTGAAACCTGGAGAGGGGTGATTGGGAGGAACGGCCTGCCCGATCTGAACCCGAGAGGTGTTCAGTTATTGGACTTCTGTGCTAACCACAGTCTGTCCATAACGAACACCATGTTCAAGCATAAGGGTGTCCATATGTGCACCTGGCACCAGGACACCCTAGGTCGCAGGTCGATGATCGATTTTGTTATCGTATCATCAGACCTGTGACCATATGTCTTGGACACCCGAGTAAAGAGAGGTGCAGAGCTGTCAACTGATCACCACCTGGTGGTGAGCTGGATCCGATGGCAGGGGAGGAAGCCATTCAGACCTGGTAGACCCAAACGTATAGTGAGGGTGTGCTGGGAGCGTCTGGCTGAGGCCCCTGTTCGGGAGGTCTTCAGCTCCCACCTCCGGAAGAACTTCAACCACATTCCGAGGGAGTCTGGAGACATGGAGTCTGAATGGGCCATATTCTCCACCTCTGTTGTTGAAGTGGCGGCCCAGAGCTGCGGCCGCAAGGTGGTCGGTGCATCTCGTGGTGGCAACCCCCGAACCAAGTGGTGGACACCAGTGGTGAGGGGGGCCATTAAGCTGAAGAAGGAGTCCTATCAAGCTTGGTTGGCTTGTGGGACTCCTGAAGCAGCTGAGGTGTACCAGCAGGCCAAGCGGAGTGCAGCTCGGGTGGTTGCTGAAGCAAAAACGCGGGTATGGGAAGAGTTCGGTGAGGCCATGGAACAAGACTTTCGGTCGGCTTCAAAGAGATTCTGGCAAACTGTTCGGCGGCTCAGGAGGGGAAAGCAGCTCCCCGTCCACACTGTGTATGGTGCGGATGGGACACTGTTGACTTCAACTGGGGATATCGTCGGGCGGTGGAAGGAATACTTCGAGGATCTCCTCAATCCCACTGATACGCCTTCCACAGAGGAAGCAGGGTTTGGGGACGAGGGGGATGACTCGCCTATTACAGGGGCTGAGGTCGCCAAGGTGGTTAAAAATCTCCTTGGTGGCCAGGCCCCGGGGGTGGACGAGATTCGCCCTGAGTACCTCAAGGCCCTGGATGTTGTTGGGTTGTCATGGTTGACACGTCTCTGCAACATTGCGTGGAGGTCGGGGGCAGTGCCTTTGGCATGGCAAACCGGGGTGGTGGTTCCTCTCTTCAAAAAAGGGGACCGGAGGGTGTGCTCCAACTTTAGAGGGATCACACTCCTCAGCCTCCCTGGGAAGGTCTATGCCAAGGTACTGGAGAGGAGAGGCCGGCCGTTGGTCGAACCTCGGATTCAGGAGGAGCAATGTGGTTTTCGTCCTGGCCGTGGGACATCGGACCAGCTCTTTACCCTCTCGAGAATTCTTGAGGATTCGTGGGAGTTTGCCCAACCAGTTTACATGTGTTTTGTGGACTTGGAGAAGGCATTTGACCGCGTCCCTCGTGGATTTTTGTGGGGGGGGTGCTTCGGGAATATGGGGTATCGGGCTTGTTGTTACGAGCTATTTGGTCTCTGTACGACCGTTGTGAGAGTTTGGTTCGTATTGCCAACACTCGGTCGGAGTCATTCCCAGTGAGAGTTGGACTCCTCCAGGGCTGCCCTTTGTCACCGATCCTGTTCATAATTTTTATGGACAGGATTTCTAGGCGCAGCCAGGGAATGGAGGGTGTCATGCTTGGTGACCACAGGATCTCATCTCTCTTGTTTGCAGATGATGTTGTCCTGTTGGCTTCATCCAGCAATGACCTACAGCTCTTGCTGGGACGGTTTGCTGCTGAGTGTGAAGCGGCTGGGATGAGAATCAGCACCTCCAAGTCCGAGTCCATGGTCCTCAGCCGGAAAAAGGTGGATTGTCCTCTCCGGGTTGGGGACAGGCTCCTGCCCCAAGTGGAGGAGTTTAAGTATCTTGGGGTCTTGTTCACGAGTGAGGGGAGAATGGAGCGAGAGATCGACAGACGGATTGGAGCAGCATCTGCAGTGATGCGGACATTGTACCGGTCTGTTGTGGTGAAGAGGGAGCTTAGTTCTAAGGCAAAGCTGTCGATTTACCAGTCAATCTACGTTCCTACTCTCACCTATGGTCACGAGCTTTGGGTAATGACCGAAAGAACGAGATCGCGGATACAAGCGGCTGAAATGAGCTTTCTCCGTAGGATTGCTGGACTCACCCTCAGAGATAGGGTGAGGAGCTCAGTCATCCGGGAGAGGCTCAGAGTAGAACCGCTGCTCCTCCACATTGAAAGGAGTCAGTTGAGGTGGTATGGGCATCTGATTAGGATGCCTCCTGGACGCCTCCCACTTGAGGTGTTTCAGGTACGTCCCACTGGGAGGAGACCCCGGGGCAGACCCAGGACTCGGTGGAGAAACTATGTCTTCCAGCTGGTCTGGGAACGTCTTGGTATCCCCTCTGAAGAGCTGGAGCAGGTGGCTGGGGAGAGGGAAGTCTGGGCTTCTCTGCTTGAACTGCTGCCTCCGCGACCCGGACCTCCGGAAAAGTGGTAGAAGATGGATGGATGGATGGATGAGTTGATTCATTTAAACCAACATAATCCTCTTGCCCTAACCAAGTCTCTGTGAGGGATATTAAATCAATCTGATGATCAATTAACAGATCATGGACTAGCAGAGACTTGGGAGTTAGAGACCTAATATTTAACAAACCGCATTTAATTTTTAAATTATGAGGAGAAACAGAGGCCAAATCATTAGATTTAGAGGCTTCGTGTTTAATTTGAGTTTTACCAACTTTTTGTTTAATCACTTTGGGATGCCTATACATTATACTGTATATTATATTTTTATTTACTTTGGAGGGAGCAGACAATGATTCTCTGATGGGGAAGACAGGGGCTAAGTTGAGGGGTAGCGGATGAAGAGGAGCTGCAGAGAGGCGTGTAAGACTGCGACTCTGCTTCCTGGTCCCAACTCTGAGTTGTCAAGGTTTTGGAAATTTGGATAAAAATGATGCCAGATTGTTAGATAAAAGAGACGCACTGTGGGAATCCACTCAGTATGTTTCCACTCAGATGGAAAGGCATGGCAGGACGAGATGCATAACAGAGGTGCAGGACTGTCTATGGTTTTTTGTTGTTGTTGTTGTTGTTTTGTTACTTATTTGTACCCGTAGGTAGATTTGGTTTGCAGTCTGGTGACAAGCCACCGGCTGCCGGTCGCTGCGTGCGTGAGCGCCCTAAACCTACATGTTTTTGGTATGCGGGAGGAAACCGGAGAAATCCCGGAGTAAACCCACGCAACACGGGGAGAACATGCAAACTCCACACAGCTCACTGTTGGTCGGGGGCTGGGATCGAACCCAGGATCTCATGATCCCTGCGATCCCCCGGCCGAGGGTAAAACTGTGCTGCCACAGTGCTAAACCACTGCGCCACCGCGCAGCCTTTTTGCATGAGGATATGCATCCTCCTCCAGTCTACATGTTAATGTGCTGGGTGACAAGGGGAATTGTCGGGGGGATTTGTGTGTTGGTGCGAACAGTGACAAAGGGAATGGGAATGGCAAATGGATTTATGTTAATGCAGCACCACACGTCACAGAGCGAGTTGTATGCTATAAAAGGAGAGGTGCCCATGACCTGTTTTTTCATGCTTGTGATTCTTGTGAATGTGTGAGAGAGATTAATAAAGTCTGCTCTGCTCTTGTTCGCCTCGCCTGATTATTCCTCTCTCCACAGCACCATCCAAAGTGGGATGGACGCGGTCTCATCTAATAAGACCAGGTTTTCCCCAAAATGAGCTCCAATTGTCTATGTAGCCCACGTTGTTTGCAGGACACCACACAGACAGCCGGCGGTTGAAGGATGACAAGCGGCTAAACATGTCATCACTGGTCAGATTGGGGAGGGGCCCAGAGAATACTACAGAGGCAGACATCGTTTTGGCAAAGTCATACGCCAATTCCACATTAATTTTTGTGACTTCCGACTGCCAAAGTCGGACGTCATCAGTGCCGGCGTGGATAACAATTGTGGAGTATTTACAGTTACTTTTAGCCAGCATTTTCAAATTTGACTCGATGTCGCCTGCTCTGGCCCCAGGAATGCATTTGACTATGGCCGCTGGAGTCTCTAGGTTCACGTTTCTGACTACAGAGTCACCAATGATCAGAGTTTTTTCCTCAGCGGGTGTGTCGCTGAGCGAGGAAAAACGATTAGAAACGTGAACAGGTTGGTGGTGAACCGGGGCTTTGTGGCTAGGCTTCCTTCTCACTGTCACCCACCCAGTCTCCTCGCTGCTGAGGAGACCGCTAGCAGGCCGCCCTAAGCTAGGGAGCTCCACTGCAGCTAAGGGACGTCCGTCATTATTAACTGGCGCAGACGGCGTTTCAATGCAGCGGAGTTGGGATTCCAAATCAGACAACCTCGCCTTGAGTGCTTCAAAAAGACAACATTTATTACATTTACTGTTATCACTAAAAGAAGCAGAGGTGTAGCTAAACATCTGACAGAGAGAGCACACCAGAGGAGGAGGGGAAGGAGAGCTAGTAGCCATAGCTAGTGGCTAACCCAAAGCTAACAAAAACACCGATGAAAAGTGAAAGCTAAAGAGGGTGATTTGGTGACAATGTGCACACAGGTGCAAGAGGCTTGATAAACAGAAGTGAGAGCTAACGGTAGATGGAAAAAAGTGATTAAAATACAATTAAAGGCAAAAATCCTCAGGAGAATGAGGAGAGCTAACCACAGAGCAAACCACAGCCAGCCAGCAAGACAGGAAGTGACGATGCGTTACCACAGGAAGCCACCAGGTGGAGAAGAAACTACAGCATAACAACACCAGAGGGGTGTGGAGGGGTATGAGAACCATCACCGGATATAAACAGAAATGCCAGGCCATTGTAGGTGATGTGGCGCGGGCTGATGAATTTAATCAGCTTTATAACAGGTTTGATTCAGCGGCCAGGGCTTCATCCACCAGCTCTGTTCCACCTTCATCCCCCTCTACCTCTCCAGTAGCATTCCCCCCACCCTCACTATCTGGTTCTTTCTGTTCTCCTCCTGTTTTCCCTGGGCACTGCAGTTGTTCTGACACTACTGCTTCATGTGCTCCAGTGGATGAGGTGAGGATGGAGCTTAGGAGGCTGAATCCAGGAAAGGCTGCAGGATCGGATGGTGTGTGCTCCCAGCTTCAACACTCTGTTCATGCAATGTCCCCTGCACACACAGGGTGTACAGGGGACAAGTCTTGATACAGCATATATGTCAACACTCTTTTATCACACATCAGATGAATAACAGAAGGGTGATGCAGCTTAGTCACTAACAGTGATTATAAGAAGCACAAGTTGTATTTATGACTAATAAGAAAAAGCATCATACATATAAGAATATCAATCTTCATTTCATGAATCATTAATAAAATGATAAATGTTTATATGCATACAGTATATACAATTTTTCCCAACACTGTCACTATTCAAGGTGAACCAGTTGAGACAGTACACACTTATAAATATCGGTGTGTATCTGGACAGTAATCTGGAGTGGTCTGCTAACACTTAGGTGCTCTACAGGAAGAGGTAGAGCAGATTGTTTTTCCTGAGGAGACTCAGGTTTTTTGATGTCTGCATGGAGATGTTGACTATGCTTTACCAGACTGTGGTGGCGAGTGTCATTTTTTTATGTGGCTGTTTGCTGGGTAGGCAATATAACAGCAAGAGACACCAGACGACTGGATAGGTTTGTTAAGAAGGCTGGTTCAGTGGTGGGGAGGAAATTTGATCCACTGGGGGCTGTGGTGGATAGGCGGATAAGGAGCAAGTTGCGGGTTATAATGGACAACTCCACCAGACTCTCTGGAGGCAGCTGAAGGTACTGTGAGACAACTGCAGGTGGCAAGTAATCTCTGGGTCTGATGAGCAGGAGAAACTCTGCCATTGCCGGTCCCAAGCCCGGATGAGAAAGTGAGGAGGGTTGGGGCAGGGTTAGCAGCTCTGTCCTGTTAAAAAAAAAAAAAAAAACACCGCTACGAACGCCAGTCATACTAAGGCTGGGCCCTCATGGGCACAGCATCAACCTCATCAAATATTACAAGAAAATAATATAAACCGTTACATCTTAACTGCACACAGATGTCGGGTTTTACTTTACCTGCAATACTCTTGTTGCACGGACCTCTCCTGGGACTTTTTGGCTCTTGTTGCACTGAATGGATGTTGTTTTTTTCCTTTTTGGGTGGTTTAATAAAATCAAGATGAAGCAGCCAAAATGTAACAAAGATACAAGTACAGTTACTTTGAGCGGCCCACTGTCAACACTTTGTTGACGTGCAAAACAAATGCAGGTAGATTGTCCACATTACTGCACCATTTTTTTAAAACATGGTAGCAGTCTGAAACTTAAATATTTCCACTCAACTGGGTGTAGACGGTCTGACTTCAGAGCTGCAGCTTTCCTCGCCATGTTTGTTTTGCCCTTTCTATGCCAATGTGTAACTTCCGTCGCCAGTGTAACAATGTGACATCATCACGCAGCAGACCCCAAATATTGTGATATTCATTTTTACACTGGTATTACCGTGAACGATAACGATATGGCACACCCCTAATTCAAAGTCCCTAGTAAAATTTCTACTTGTCATCCGTTAGTTACAATAGCAGTTTTCACGCCTTTGGTGGATCCGTGTGCACGTGTTGTTGTTTCTGTGATGTGTAGTGTGCACGCACATGTTTCTCTCTGGGTCTAAACGAAAAGATTGTCATGTGCACCAGGCCTTAATCTGCACAAGTTGGACAAGTCATAGGATAGAGGCCTGACCAGGTGCAATCCAATAAAGGAAAGAGGAATTAGGATATAGAAGCAAAAAACCTCCTCAAATGTGTGTAGCACCCCATCATCTCTGCTGTGAGAGCATGAAGTGAACCCATGATGCCCCCTTCACATTTCTGACAGCCTCCTCGTATATGCATGCCAAGAACCGGCCCTGACTGACGGAGGAGCCGCCATGCTCGGTTGCAACAGAGGCTATGCTAGCAGAGTGAAGAAACAAAACTTGGCTTTCATTCTTCTTTCTGTATCATGTAAAAAAAAATTGTCACCAGAAGTTTTTTGTGTGTATTTTTCCCCTGACAGATCTGCTTGTTTTAAAGTGTACAGGTTTGAAGCAGTAGATGATTAGTTATTCTTAACAAGGGAGTGGGGTTCATCATCATCATAGTCTGTCGGGGGCGACAATGACTGTTTCATTTAGGTCTGATCAGATTCCTCCACACAGCTCTGTCCTTCGCCTTCCACTGGCAGGAGCTCCTGTCCTTGTTTACCTGGGTGACGTCCGAGCCGGTATCAGTTGCTCTCTGACTGACCATTTCATGAAACTGCTTGCAAAGTATTTGAGTACTGCTAGCTTTTGCTGGGGGTATTCACCAATTTATCATGAGGTACAAACGTATACATGCAAATTAGGTACAAGTTTGCAAGGATAAAGGTGCAAAGATATGATGAAAGATGTCAATTATGAAAGTCATAAAGTCTCAAATTACAATTTAATTACAAAGAATAAAAATTTAACCAGCAAAAAAAAAAAAAATGCTACTTTTTGAAGGGAAAAAGTTGCAATTTATAAGAAAAAAGTTGCAAATTTACAGGAAAGTTGAAAAAAAATTTAGAAAAAAGTCAATTTTTTTTAGGAAAAAGTGGAAAATTTACAGGAAGAATTTTCAAATTTACAAGAAAAAACAAATTTATGAGAAAAAATTGCCTTTTTTGAGAAAAAGGTAATAAATTTATAGGAAAAAAAGTATTTTTTTTTTCGAAAAAGTTGCAAATTTATAAGAAAAACATGACAAATTTCTGAAAAAGTCATAAAACGTTCAGGAAAAAAGATGCAGTCTTTATGAAAAATTTGCAACTTTATGAGAAAAAAGTCACTTTTTTAAAGTTCTAAATTCATGAGAAAACAGTCACAAAGATTCGAGGAAAAGGTGCAAATCTATGAGAAAAGTTGAAGATTTAAAAGAAAAAAAGTGCAAATTTTTAAGGAAAAAATCACAAATTTTTAGGAAAAAAGTGGAAAATTTACAGGAAAAAATTTCAAATTTACAAGAAAATATGGCAAATTTATGAGGAAAAAAAGCTGCAAATTTCTGAGGAAAAAAGAACATTTACAGGAAAAGAAGATTCAATTTTTGTAGTAAAAGTTGCACATTTACAGTGTATTGGGAAAGTCTTCACAGCGCGAAACTTTTTCCACATTTTATGTCACAGCCTTATTCCAAAATTGATTAAATTCATTTTTTCCTCAAAATTCTCCACACAATACCCCATGACAATGTGAAAAGTTTTTTTGACATTTTTACAAATTTATTAAAAATAAAAACTAACAACTCACATGTACATCAGTCTTCTCAGCCTTTGCCATGAAGCTCAGATTTGAGCTCAGCTGCAGCCTGTTTCCGCTGATCATCCTTGAAATGTTTCTACAGCTCTGTGTGTCCACCAAACACGTTTTTTCAGCTCTGGGCGGCTATTTTCCATCATTCTCTATGTAGTCCAGCGTTTACAGTGCTGAGCGCTCATGGCGCTGAAACGCTCTCAGCGGTGGCCATTTTTTGTCGCGGCGCTCAGAGTGCTCAGAGTTGAAAAAAGTTCAACTTTTCAGAGACTGCAGCTGAACTCGTCAATGTCAGACCTCAGCAGCCAATCACAACTGCTGCGTGGGCGGGACATAGGACGCCAGTACTAGACTGTACTCAGATTCCTGCTTTCCGTGTCATCATATTTTACATCCAGAGCTGCTAGAAAACCTTTCCTGTCCATTGTTATTTACAGACTGCTATTAAAAAATCAGTAGAAAGTCTGACCATAGGAATAGCAGAAGTGATGAGCTGAGAGTGACAAGCTGTTGCTGGGATACAGGGCACAGACTTTTTTTCCCCCCTCAGAGCGCAGAGCACAAACGCTGAAAAAAAAAAAGCTCAGGGCCATCAGGCGACAAAAAACGCATTTGGTGGACCCACAGCCTAACTGGAGTCCACCTGTGGTAAATTCAGTTGATAGGACATGATTTGGAAAGGCACACACCTGTCTATAGAAGGTCCCACAGTTGACAGTGCATGTCAGAGCACAAACCAAGCATGAAGTGAAAGGAATTGTCTGTAGACCTCTAAGACAGGATTGTCTCGAGGCACAAATCTGTGGAAGGGTACAGAAAAATTTCTGCTGCTTTGAAGGTCCCAATGAGGACAGTGGCCTCCATCATCCATAAATGGAAGAAGTTCAGAACCACCAGGACTCTTCCTAGAGCTGGCCGGCTGTCTAAACTGAGCGATCGGGGGAGAAGGGCCTTAGTCAGGGAGGTGACCAAGAACCCGATGGTCACTCTGTCAAAGTTCCAGTGTTCCTCTGTGGAGAGAGGAGAACCTTCCAGAAGGACAACTGTCTGCAGCAATCCACCAATCAGGCCTGTATGGTAGAGTGGCCAGATGGAAGCCACTCCTTAGTAAAAGGCACATGGCAGCCCACCTGGAGTTTTCCAAAAGGCACCTGAAGGACTCTCAGACCACGAGAAACAAAATTCTCTTGTCTGATGAGACAAAAATTGAACTCTTTGGCGTGAATGCCAGCCGTCATGTTTGGAGGAAACCAGGCACCGCTCATTACCATGACAATATCATCCCTACAGTGAAGCATGGTGGTGGCAGCATCATGCTGTGGGGATGTTTTTCAGTGGCAAGAACTTTGAGACTCATAAGGACAGAGGGAAAGATGAATGCAGCAATGTACAGAGACATCCTGGATGAAAACCTGCTCCAGAGCGCTCTTGACCTCACACTGGGGCGACGGTTCATCTTTCAGCAGGACAATGACCCTAAGCACACAGCCAAGATATCAAAGGAGTGGCTTCAGGACAACTCTGTGAATGACCTTGAGTGGCCCAGCCACAGCCCAGACTTGAATCCAATTGAACATCTCTGGAGAGATCTGAAAATGGCTTTGCACCGACGCTTCCCATCCAACCTGATGGAGCTTGAGAGGCGTTGCAAAGAGGAATGGGCCAAACTGCCCAAAGATAGGTGTGCCAAGCTTGTGGCATCATATTCAAAAAGACTTAAGATAAGATAAGATAAGATAAGCCTTTATTAGTCCCACAACGGGGAAATTCCAGGATTGCAACAGCACAGGGATAGCAACACTCAGAGCAACAATCAGAAGGCAAGAAAACAAAAACAAGCGAGCAAGAGCAGCTAATATACATATGTACATATTACTATAAAATATATATATATACACACACACAGACACACAGTGCAGAGCATTGTAGCTGGATGGAATAAATATGTAAATATATAAACACCCACAGTACGGAGCATTGCAGCTAGGTGGAATAAATATGTAAGTATATAAACACACACAGTGCGGAGCAATGTAGCTAGATGGAATAATATGTAGATATATAAAAACACAGTGCGGAGCATTGTAGCTAGATGGAATAAATATGTAAATATATAAACACCCACAGTACGGAGCATTGCAGCTAGGTGGAATAAATATGTAAGTATATAAACACACACAGTGCGGAGCATTGTAGCTAGATGGAATAAATATATAGATATATAAAAACACAGTGCGGAGCATTGTAGCTAGATGGAATAAATATATAGATATATAAATACACACAGTGCAGAGCATTGTTGCTAGATGGGATGAAACAGCACAACCGTCTACTTAGTTATCCTACATGGTATGATTATGTGCCCATACATATTCTCACCCTCCATAGCGACCGGTATTTTCCTAGTTGTATGCCGGAGGGGACCATTGTGTAAGTCTATTGCATCTTTTGCATTTAAAAACTATTAGTTTGTTACGTCTTTTTGCTATCTCTGCGAGCAGCCCTGCTTAGGTTGTACAGTCTGACAGCCGTTGGTAGGAAGGACCTACGAAACCTCTCGGTTGTGCACCTGGGATGATGTAGTCTGCTGCTAAATGAGCTCCTCAGTGCATTCAGTACGTCCTGCATAGGGTGGAACTCGGACTCCAGCAGAGATGACAGTTTAGCCACCGTCCTTCTCTCTCCTATCTCCTCCACCGGATCAAGGCGCTGCCCCAGGACAGAGCTAGCTTTCTTAATCAGTTTGTTCAGTCTCTTCAGTTTGTTCAGTCTCTATCGGCTGCTGTGATGCCACTGCCCCAGCAGACCACTCCAAAAGTGATGGCTGATGCCACCACCGTGTCATAGAATGTCTTCAGCAGCGCCCCTTGTACACCAAAAGACCTGAGTCTCCTCAGCAGGAACAGCCTGCGCTGTCCCTTCTTGTAGAGTGCGTCAGTATTGTGTGACCAGTCTAGTTTATTGTTCAGATGAACACCCAGGTACTTATAGGATGTCACCATCTCGATGTCTGTTCCCTGTATATTTACTGGTGCTGTGAGGGGCTGCCCATGCCTGCGGCAGTCCACCACCAGCTCCTTAGTTTTCCTTGCGTTGATCTGGAGGCAGTTCCGATGGCACCAGTCTACAAAGTCCTGGATAAGCCCTCTGTACTCAGCTTCATCTCCATTGGAGATGAGGCCAACGATCGCAGAGTCATCAGAGAACTTCTGTAGATGGCAGTGTGTTGTGTTGTGTGAGAAGTCCGCAGTATAAAGAGTGAACAGGAAGGGAGCCAGCACCGTTCCCTGGGGGGCCCCCGTGCTACTGATGATCGTGTCAGACACACAGTCCCGGGTTCTCACAAACTGAGGCCGGTTCGTGAGGTAGTCCAGGATCCAAGATGACAGGTGCTGGTCCACCCCTGCGCGCAGCAGCTTGTCCTTCAGGATCATCGGTTGGATGGTGTTGAAAGCACTGGAGAAGTCAAAGAACATGATCCTCACCATATTCCCGGGCTTCTCCAGGTGGGACAGAGAACGGTGAAGGAGGAAGATCACCGCATCCTCCACCCCAATGCCATGCTGGTAGGCATGTAATTGAGGCTGTAATTGCTGCCAAAGGTGCATCAACAAAGTATTGAGCAAAGGCTGTGAATACTGATGTACATGTGATTTCTTAGTTTTTTTTATTTTTAATACATTTGCAAAAATCTCAAAAAAAAAAAAATTTCACATCTTTATGAGGTATTGAGTGTAGAATTTTGAGGAAAAAAATGAATTTAATCCATTTTGGAATAAGGCTGTAACATTACAAAATATGGGAAAAGTGACGCTCTGTGAAGACTTTCCGAATGCATGTATGAGAAAAATGTTGCACATTTTTTTTGAAAATTTTACAGGAATTTATGAGAAAAAAGCAGTGGTGGACCCTTAGGGCCAGCAAACCCTCTCTGCTGGCCTAAACATTATCAGAATTACATTTACAACCAATGCTTAGATTTGTTCCACCAGGATGTATTAAATTATTCCCAATAGTCTATTCCCTTCATTTTGTAGTTTTTTCTCTTGGTTGCTCTCCTTCCAGTAGTGTAATGCATGTTAGAGATTTTGGGCCAATCATATTTCATCCATCAGTGTTGCCAGGGTCAAGCAAATCTGCCTTGGGCCTTCAGGAAGCAACAGTGCAACTCTGTAGATTAAATTAACCGTTAAACTTATCCTGTTGCTTCAACCAATCAGATGTCTTCTGCACATCCAGGAGTACCATAGAAGGCATTCGAGAACATCAGCATTTTCACGTCTTTTGATTGGATAGTTAAACTCCTCCCACCACACTGCAGAGTATCATAGCTAGCAAAAGGTGTATGCAGGTACTTGGTTAAGCAGCTACAATATATTTGTTGATCTGAATGATGGTTGTTACCACTGCTGGCTTGCTAGCCCTTGTTAGCATGTCCATGGCAGGAGTCTGTAGGTCCGATTCAGCTGCAGAGCCTCCGGTCCGTCTGTCTGCAGGTGTCAGTCTCATTTTTAAACTAGTTTATTCTTCAAATGTTAATACTTTTACTCCGGTGACGGCAGAATCTCAAGTAATTGAGGGACACAAGTAATTGGAAACTCTTGTGCCTGTCTGATCTTTCCATCGAAGATGTAGAAGATTTGTACGTCTTCGTAGTAATGGTGATTGGGATCGTTCTGATTGGATCTGGGATTGTCCTGGTGTACCGTAAATTGATGAAGATGGACACAACCTATCAAAACGCTGGCCAGGCGAGGTTCAACCATCAAATTGAAAAAATGGAGAGGACTCTGATAGCGGCAAATGGGGAACTGTCTAGGAAGGTGGATTACATCATGATTACGCTAAGAGCCGTCCATGAAGGATTCAACGTCCAGCAATGAAGGATTAAGTACTGAATCTGTAAGAGAATATAAAGTTTTTTCTCTCTGGATCAGTACTATTCGACGAATCTGACTCCCCTCACACAAATCCTCCAGATTATCTGCAGTTTTTTGTTTTCAAAACATTGAGCTCATGGCCTTTCGGACAGCCAGCTGCATGGCCCAAGGACAATGCCAGCAGCTAGACAAAACATCTCCTGCCAAAGAGACCTTGTTGTTCTTAACTGATACAAACACCTACATTCAACATTACACCCACACTGATTCAAAAAACTGATGATAAAGATGATTCACTCACTGCTCTCTCTGTGTCCTTGTGAACTTTTTTGTCTGCTAACTATGCATTGAGGGCTTTTTTTTCTTGTAATCATAATATTGATCGTATATGACCACTATTCTGACAATCAATGGTTTTTTTGCTCCTTCCTATTGTATTATCCTTTCTTCCCTATGCATCCTGTACCCTTCTGTTGACAGGCGCGTTCACAGATGCTGCCGTGTCACCGGAAATGCAGGTCGTTTTCTGTGTCAAGTCAAATCCCTCGTATGTTATCAGTGATCTGTTATCAGTTATCTGTTAATGTACTTGGCAATAAATCTTTTCTGAGTTCTGAGGCCATTACTAGCTAGCACTATCCCTCGGACGTGCACATTAACTTTACATGTATTGGCACCACACAAAAATTTGCTTCACATTTGGTCTGAACACACCTTTAAAATGATTTTTAAAACTATAATTTTATAGTTATCTTTAACATGCTTTGTGTGGACGGCCCTTTAGGCTATTTTTATGGTGCCTGGTATGGATGGCACTTAAATCAGGCAGCTCACCACTGAAGGCCAAGTTTGAAAATACACGGTCCGCCACTGGAAAAAAGTCACAAATTTTTGAGGAAAAAAGTTGGAAATTTACAGGAAGAAATTCCAAATTTACAATAAAAAAAATGACAAATTTATGAGGAAAAAGTCATAAATTTAAAAGAAAAAAGGTGCAAGTTTTCCAGACTGAACAAAGAACATCAAAGGTGGATCAGGAGCATTTTATTGTCATTTGCATAAAGGTGTCAACATGAATAACTCTGTAAATGTTCACACAGGAGAACGCTCCAACTCTGCCGGAGCGTGGACAGCTGCGATCGGGGATGGGAAGAGAGCGTGAAGGTCGACCATATTTGGAGATGGAATCCTGACACCGTCACTCCTCCGTCTCTTGTTCTTCTTCTTCGCTGTAGTCGCTGAGAGGGAAGTCACGATTCTCTCTGTTTGTGTTGTAGCTTTTACGGTGCATCACACACTCCTGATCGATGATCGCCTGCCACACACACGCATACACAGCACAGATCTGTCAGAAAAACTGGAACGCCTTTACACAGAACCCCAACGGCACATACAGTACACATCAGGCCAAAGTGGGCAACATAAATCATCGTTACCGAGAAAAAAGCTGCAAATTTACAAGAAGAAAGCTGAAAATTTACACAAAAAAGCTGCAAATTTACAAGAAAAAAAGTCAAAACTTTACAAGAAAAAAGCTGAAAATTTACACAAAAAAGCTGCAAATTTACAAGAAAAAAAGTCAAAACTTTACAAGAAAAAAGCTGAAAATTTACAAATGTGTTCTGCTGAGAGCTTCCTATCCTGTGTTTAAAATGGTGCTGTCATATTTCATCCCTAAAAAGTTCTGATAAAATCACGTCACAAACATTTGATGAACACATCTGGGAGCTGAGTCAGAACATGGAAAAATACAGAATGTGGCATGATGGGTATCTTCAACATGGACTGAAATGTTCCAGTCAGTTCAGGTGTCCATCAGGGTAATGTTCTGGTTCTGCTGTTGTTCAGATTTTACATTTTTACAGTCTACACATGAACACGTCTGGCAACTGAGTCAGCATGTGGGGAAAAAGCAGAATAGGGACACTTTAAATTTATAATTTTGGTTTAGATTTAACAGATTTAATTTTCTTGTATTTTTTCCTCTCAATTAGCAACTTTTTTTTTCTTAAATTTGCTATATTTGTTGTGTGTTTCTCTCATAATATTGACAGATTTACCAGGGAGCCACAGGTGACGATCAAAAGACCTGCAGGCTGTAAACCTCGAGGCTTTAACATTAAAGTTTTTTCTTTAAACACCAACAGGAAGTCAGAGTGACACACAGAGGATCAGCGTGTGCGTGTGTTTGTATGCGTGCGTGCATGTGTCTCTAATCTGAGTTTAAATGAGAGTTTATGAAGCAGAAAAACATTTCCTCTGAGGCTTTGATCTGGGATCAGGCTAATCGCTGGGTAATAATCTACAGATCTCACACACACACACACACACACACACACACACACACACACACACACACACACACACACACACACACACACACACACACACACACACACACACACACACTCACTCACTCACTCACTCTTCCTGCTGCGTTTGAGCTGGTTTTAACCCTCTGACACTTTTTAGACTTAGAGACCTTCACCCTGATCTCTGACCCCACGGTCTCCAAAAAACTCACAAATTTACAAGCAAAAAGTGGCAGATTTATAAGAAAAAAGATTTGTGAAGAAAAAAGTGCCAAATTTGCAGAAACAGTCTAAAAGTTACAAGCAAAAAAAGATGTGTGAGAGAAAAAAGTGGTAAATTGATTAGAAAAATATATTTGAGAAAAAAGTTGCAAATTTATGAGAAAAAACCTGCAAATTTTTTGGAAAAAGTCCCAAATTTATGAGAAAATAGTTGCAATTTTTTGAGGAAAAGTGCAAATTTTTGACAAAACAGTCACTTATTTATGAAAAAAAAAAGTTGGAAAATGTACAGGAACAAAAGTTGCAAAAGTCACAATTTTTTTAAGGAAAAAGTTACAAATTTATGAAAAAAGAAACAAATTTTTGAGAGAAAATCAAGTTTTTAAAGAAAAAGTTGAAAATTTATGAGGAAAGTCACGAATTTTTAAGAACAAAGTTGAAAATTTACAAGAAAAAGCTGCAAACTTAACAAAAATGTTACAAATTTTTGAGGAAAAAAATCCCAATTTTATGTGCAAAAAGTATCAAATTTATGAGAAAAATGTGAGAAATTTGTGAGAAAAAAAATCCAAAATTCATAAGAAATGCTTTTTTAAGAGGAAAAACATGTAAAATTTATAAGAAAAAAAAACATTTGCAGTAAAAAAGACCGAAATTTACAAGAATTTTTTTTTAATTTGGGGGAAACAAAGAGGTCAGTTTAAGGGGAAAAAACTGCCATATGTCTGCTCTAAAAGTTTTCTTCTTCACTGGTCTTATTTAAACTGCTGGCACCAACCATTTATGCTGACATAGCAGTATTTGCCCGTGAGCGTTCAGAAATGGTGCAGAAACACGAAGGAAATGAACGCCGACCACAGAACAGCAACTGTAGAACGTCAGTGAGGCTGGGCCGTTTCTGAGTTTACCATCTTCTCCTCTCGGACGGCGGGATTACGTAGCAGGAAGCAGAGTGGCGCGTACAGGATGTTGATCACGCCGATGAACACCATCAGACAGGGGAAGCCCACTGCCTGCACCAGAGCGCCCCCCGTGGACGGCCCTGGAACAGCAGACACACCACTGATGAAGCTGTCCTTCACCACGACTGCAGTCAGGTTTCATTTACTCATTCACAACTTTTTCTTCATTTTCTTGTAAAATTGTAACTTTTTATTTGTAAATTTCCATGTGTATTTAAGTGAGAGTTACCTATAGCAAAGCCCATACAGAGCGCCACATCGGCGATGGCGTAGACGCTGCCATAGACGGAGACGTGACGGATGTCCACCAGGTAACCCATAATGGCCATCATGGAGGAGTCCACCATCCCTGAAGAACCAGATCGGAGGTTATTGGACATTAGCATCCTAGTCTTCAGTGACTGTTTATTAGCATGACTGTTAGTGGTTATTGTTGTTAGCCTGGTTAGCTCCCAGTTACCATCATGCTATTGAATTCTCTTATTAAACGTCAGCCCACTTGTAACGTTGAGTGGGCTCAGATGAACCTGGGAACACGTTCGTAGCAGCTGTTATGGGAAGGGCTCTACTTTTACTGTTAGCTTCTGGGAATGCCTCGATTTCCTCTCTGAAGAGCTGAAGCAGGTGGCTGCTCACTCAGCGACCAAGATCTCCGGAAAAGCGGTAGAGGATGGATGGATGAATGGATATTGGTGAGACCTACTTTTGAGTTGGCAACAGCTAATTTTGTATCAGAGATATCTACTTTTGTATGAGCCATAGCTGTTTTTGTGTTAGCATTAGCTACCTAGCTACTTTTGTTAGGGATAGCTGCTTTTCTGTTACTTTTGTGTAGCAATAGCTACTTGGCTACTTTTATGTTAATGATAGCTACTTTTGTATTGGCGATAACTGCTTTTGTGTTAGTGAGAACTGCTTGTGCATGAGCAATATCTACTTTTGTGTTAGCGATAGCCGGTTTTATATAGGCAAGACCTGCTTTTGTGTTGACTATAGCTAATTTTACACTTGAGATAGCTTCATCTGTATGAGCAATAGCTACTTAGGTATTTTTGTGTTAGTGATAGCTGCTTTTCTGAGATGAGATGATGCTTTGTTGTCATTCTAACATACATACAGCAGCTCGGTGGAGCAGTGGTTAGCACTGTGGCAGCACAGTAAGAAGGTCGTTGGTTCGATCCCACCCCCTGACCATCGGTGACCCTTCTGTGTGGAGTGTGCATCTTCTCCCCGTGTCTGCGTGGGTTTACCCCAGGTACTCTGGTTTCCTCCCACAGGCCAAGAACATACAGGTAATTTGAAACTGTAAAGTGACCGTGTGTGTGAACGGTGAAGGGATTGGCGCCGCACCGTGCTGCCTCATCAATCCACATGGATGCCCTGAATTTCCCTCTGGGGATCAATAAAGTATACAAAACAAAAAATAAACAGGCATGAGAAAACGAAATCTGTACTCAAGGCCCAGAGAATATACAGTACTATAGTTAGTTAGTTAGTTTAGTTTAGTTTATTTGTCAGGGACCATGTACAGAAAAAACCTTCAACACAGGGTAACGATGCGCTGTACCAGATTCTAGCGTTCTCACTAATTTCCATCTGTAGTCCCTGAGGCAAGTAGGAAGATATTAAAAGGAAAAACAACACATATAGAAAGCAAATCAGGTCAGGTTTGAGAAAGTGTTGACCCTGAAGCAAGCGAGGAGTAAGTTTAAAAGGTAAAATGATAAGACAAACGGCACACATAACAACAATTTAAGAGTACAATTTCAAATTCCATTTAAGGGAGAGAGTCAATGCTGGCATACTTCCATCCATCCATTCATTTTCTTCTGCTTAATCCTTTTCAGGTCGCAGCGGGGCTGGAGCCTATCCCAGCATCCTTTGGGCGAGAGGCAGGGTCCACCCTGGACAGATCAGTCCATCACAGGGCCGACACAGAGAGACAGACAACCATTCACTCTCACAGTCATACCTAAGGACAATTTAGAATGCCCAGTTTTGATGCCAGTTAACCTAACTTGCATGTTTTTTGGCTTGTGGGAGGAAACCAGAGAAATCCCGGAGTAAACCCACACAGACACGGGGAGAACATGCAAACTCCACACAGATCACTGTTGGTCGGGGGCTGGGATCGAACCCAGGACCCCCTGGCCAAGGGTGAGTTGCTGTGCTACTGCAGTGCTAACCACTCTTCCACCGCGCCGCCCTGCTGGCAGACTTGATTACTTAAAATCCATTTTTAGTCTCTGTGGAAAAGTCTTCAAAGCAGTGGGGAGCTTGTTCCATTCCGTTGTAGCTTTGTATGAGAATGTTGACTGTCCAAAAGCAGTTTTACGTAGGGGGCTTTTCTAAAGCCCATCCAGGGACAAGAGTTGCAAATTAGCTAATAGCTATACACTCCATGTGCAACACATCAGATTGATTGTCATTGATTAATTGTCTATGTTTATTGCACTGTCCCTGTCAAATAAACTAATCTATCTATCTATCTATCCTTGTTACTTTGGTATTTTGTTCAGAAGTCAGGTACACAAAAGTCTTAAGGGGCAGGGATGCAGAAGAATGGATAATTTTAAAGACCAACCACATATTTGCATACATGATCATATTTTCAAAGCTGAACATCTTGTTTGGCAAGTAAACTACAATGGTGATACTGTCGTGTCTTCTTATCCAGAATTTTGATGGATTGTTTATACAGGGATTCCAAGGGTTTCAGTCATACTGTTGGCTTGTGACCAGCATGAGATGCAATAGGAGAAATGTGTCAAAACCATGGCATTCAGAAAAGTTTTTGATCCTTTTAGGGTAAGTGAGTTTCTGATGTATCAAAAGTTTGCAAGGTTATATTTCAGAGTGCAGCTCATTCGTTTTATGTGCTTTTTAAAACTGAGCGTGGCGTCTAATGTGACACCCAAATACTTAACCTCTGTTTCATTTTCTATATTTGCTCCATATATTTGTTGGTAAAATACATCATAACTGTTTTCCCTACGTTCAGAGTGAAACTTGATTAAGCCATTTTGACACTTTCTCCATTGCTATCACTAACTTGTCAGCCACTTGTTTGGCATCCTTCCCATGTGTGTAGATGACTGTGTCATCTGCATACATCTGAATTTTTATGTCCTTTTCACATACAGGTACATCTCAAAAAATTAGAATATCATGAAAAAGTTCAATATTTTTTGTCACTCATTTCAGAAAGTGAAACCCATATATTATATAGATTCATTGCACAGAGAGTGATATATTTCAAGTGTTTATTTATTTTAATTTTGATGATTATGGCTTACAGCCCATGAAAACCCCAAATTCAGTTTCTCAAAAAATTAGAATATTACATAAAATTAAAACCTTAAAACCAGATGCTTCGGGTAGATGGTGGCTCGTCAACCTGGGAAGGTAGCCCATCTAGGGGATGGTAAACCCTGATTTCAAACCTCCGCTGCCTTGCAGCATACCCGGTCACGGGAAAGGCTTCGGGAGTCAACCCTGAGGAAAAATCCGGAGTCGGAGTCCCTAAGGTAGTTCTCTGTTGTGCTCAACATCATTCTGGCAGCTCCTGCGACGGCGCTGGTGTCAAACTGTAGCAGCCCTGCTGTTCCTTTGGATTCATCAGTGACGTGGAGAGGGGGGACATGCTGTATGGGCAACATCTTGTCTTCCATATCTTCCTGCCCAGGCTTGAATCCTACCAACACCCAATGCTGGAAGGTAGAACACCGGACCACTGGAGAGGACACTCCAGCTTCGCCTTCGGCGTAGACAAAACACGGGGAATGACAGTTACCGGTTATAAGCCACCGCTCAACTGGCGTAGAGCGTGGCACCAGGGGTTGTTCCCGACGGTGGGAGGGATCATCTGATCTCACTGGACAGCTACCGCCCACCTCAAGCTGGGCAGCCCCCAGCCAATAAGATGTTGTCCCACCACAGCCTGCTTTCCTCATTGGGTGCATGGGGATGAGGTGAAGTCCGAACGGCAGGCTGAGAACCTTTGCACCAGGCAAGACAACAAAACAAAAGAGACAAACTCTAAAACTGGGGACTTGGAACGTCCGTACTATGATGACAGGACTCGCTGCTAACCTCAAGGACATCAGCGACACCAGGAAGACTGCCATCATCAATAGTGAGCTGAAGAGACTGGAAGTGGATATCGCCTTTCTCCAGGAAACACGGTTGGCTGACGCAGGCACACTGAGAGAGAAGGACTACACGTTCTACTGGCAGGAAAAGGGCAGCGACAAACACAGGGAACACGGAGTGGGCTTCGCAGTGAAGAACACCTTGCTGAAGATGGTGGAACCGGTCAGCAATGGCTCTGCATGACTCCTCACCCTCCGCCTTAACACCACTCAAGGCCCAGTCACCCTCGTCAGTGTGTATGCCCCAACACTGACACCCACACCAGAGGCAAAAGACGAGTTCTACGAGAATCTCGCAACAACTGTCAGGATCATCCCCAACTCTGAACAACTTATTCTCCTTGGAGACTTCAATGCCAGAGTGGGTGCTGACCATGACTCCTGGCCCTCCTGTCTTGGACCATTTGGCGTGGGCAGAATGAACGACATCGGACAGCGGCTGCCCGAGTTCTGTACACATCATTATCTGTGCATCACAAACTCGTTCTTCAAGACCAAGCCCCAACACAAGGTTTCCTGGCGACATCCGCGTTCAAAGCACTGGCACCAGCTGGACTTGATCCTGACCAGGTGCACCTCACTGAAGAACGTGCTAATCACCCGCTCGTTCCAGAGTGCAGATTGCGACAAAGACCATTCATTGGTGTGTTGCAAGGTCAAGCTGCAGCTGAAGAAATTCCACCGCACCAGACAGCCTGGAAAGACATGGATTGACACCAGCAAGATGGCCCAACCAGAACTTGTCGAGCAGTTTGCCTCCACCTTTGTGAAGGAACTTGGTGAACTACAAGAAGGAGAGTCTGCAAAGCAGAAGTGGGAAGAGCTGCGAAACATCATCCACCGCACAGCCTTGGCTACCTTTGGGAGGAAGACCTCGAAGTCACAGGACTGCTTTGATGCCAAGTCGACCATGATGACCCCCGTCATTGAAGCCAAGCGCTCAGCACTTGCTGAGTACAAGAAGTACCCAAACGAGAAGAATCTCCAGATCCTCAGGGCTGCAAGAAGCAAAGTTCAGCAGACTGCTCGGTGCTGCGCCAACAAGTACTGGACCCAGCTCAGCCAAGACATTCAAACCGCTGCCATAACAGGGAACATTCGTGGTATGTACGACGGCATCAAGAAAGCACTTGGTCCGGCTCAGAGCAAGACGGCCCCCTCAAATCCTCCACTGGGGAGATGATCACAGAAAAGAACAAGCAGATGGAGAGATGGGTGGAGCACTACTCCGACCTCTACTCCAGACAGAACACCGTGACACCGTCAGCCCTTGATGCCATCGATTGCCTGCCATCCATGGATGAACTTGACACCGAGCCAACCATTGATGAACTCAGCAAGGCCATTGATAGCTTGGCCGCTGGCAAGGCACCCGGCAACAACGGCCTACCCCCCGACCTGATCAAGCACTGCAAGACCGCCCTACTGCTGCCATTGCATGACGTCCTCTGCCAGTGCTGGAAGGAAGGTGCTGTACCACAGGACATGAGGGACGCCAAGATCATCACCTTCTACAAAAACAAAGGGAGAGAAGCGACTGCAACAACTACAGGGGCATCTTCCTCCTCAGCATTGTTGGCAAAGTCTACACACGAGTTGTCCTCGTTCGTCTACAGAAGCTTGCCGAACGTGTCTACCCCGAGTCTCAGTGTGGCTTCCACGCTTGGCGATCGACAGTGGACATGATATTCTCCATCCGCCAACTCCAGGAGAAGTGCAGAGAACAGAACATGCCGCTGTACGTCGTCTTCATCGACCTCACCAAAGCGTTCGATCTGGTCAGCAGAGAGGGCCTTTTCAAGATCCTGCCAAAGATAGGATGCCCACCAAAGTTGCAAAGCCTCATCGAATTGTTTCACACCAACATGCAGGGAATGGTGCAGTACGACAGCAACATCTCAGAGCCCTTCAATATACACAGCGGAGTGAAACAGGGCTGTGTACTTGCGTCAACCCTCTTTGGGATTTTCTTTGCTATGCTCCTGAGGCATGCCTTCGGCACAGCAACAGAGGGAATCTGCCTGCATACAAGATCTGACGGCAGGCTTTTCAACCTCGCCCGCCTGAAAGCCAGAACCAAAGTACGTGAGGCTCTAATCAGAGATATGCTGTTCGCAGATGACGCTGCAGTCGCGACCCACACACAGCAGGAGCTTCAGACCCTGATGGACCGCTTCTCCCAGGCATGCATGGACTTCGGGCTTACCATCAGCTTGAAGAAGACTAACGTCTTGGCGCAAGGCACTGAAGCACCACCAACCATCACCATCGACGACTACGAGCTGGAGGTTGTGAAACAGTTCACGTACCTGGGGTCCAGGATCAGCAGCAGCCTCTCCCTTGATACAGAGATCGACAAGAGGATTGGAAAATCAGCCTCCACACTCGCTCGCCTCACCACACGAGTGTGGGAGAATCCCAAACTCTCTGTCAAGACGAAGATGGCAGTGTACAACGCCTGCGTCATCAGCACACTGCTCTATGGGAGTGAGACATGAACAATATACGCCCGGCAGGAAAAGAGACTGAATTCCTTCCACTTGCGCTGCATTCGCCGCATCCTGGACATATCCTGGCAGGACAAAGTGCCCAACACAGAAGTTCTGTCCCGCCCCAGCCTTCCCTCCATGTTTACTCTACTCAGGCAGCGCAGGCTCCGCTGGCTAGGCCATGTTCACCGTATGGAGGATGGCAGAATCCCCAAAGACGTCCTCTACAGAGAACTGGTGACTGGCAGGAGAGACGCTGGCCCCCCACAGCTGCGCTCCAGAGACGTCTGCAAGAGAAATATGAAGGCCCTGGACATCAACACAGAGCGCTGGGAGGACCTCGCAACGGACCGCTCCAAATGGAGAGGCACCCTGACCAGACAGCTCAAGGTGGGTGAAGGGAAACTGACTGCTGCAGCAGATGAAAAAAGGACCCGCAGGAAGAACCGCCACAGACCCAGCAGCACGGAGACCATCCACAAGTGCGACCTGTGTGACAGGGACTGCCATTTGCGCATTGGCCTGTTCAGCCACAGGCGGTGCTGTTCCAGCAGAGTAGACATCTAGGATTCTCTTCCATGGTCATCATAGACCGACGGAGGCCGATGATGATGACATAAAATTAATTTTAAAAAATTGTTTTTAATAGAAATGTTGGCCGACTGAAAAGTATGTCCATGTACACACTCAATACTTGGTCGGGGCTCCTTTTGGATTAATTACTGTATCAGTGTGGCGTGGCATAGAGGTGATCAGCCTGTGGCACTGCTGAGATGTTATGAAGGTCCAGCTTGCTTTGATAGTGACCTTCAGCTCGTCTGCATTGTTGAGTCTGGTGTCTCTCATCTTCTTGACAATCCTCCATAGATTCTCTATGGGGTTTAGGTCAGGAGAGTTTGCTGGCCAATCAAACACAGTGATGCCATGGTCATTAAACCAGGTTTTGATATTTTTGGCAGTGTGGGGGGTGCCAAGTCCTGCTGGAAAATGAAATCAGCTTCTCCATAAAGTTTGTCAGCAGAGGGAAGCATGAAGTGCTCTAAAATTTCCTGGCAGACGACTGTGGTGACTTTGGTCTTGATAAAACACAGTGGACCAACACCAGAAGATGGCATAGTTTCTTAAATCATCGATGACTGTGGAAACTTCACACTAAACCTCAAACAACTTAGATTCTGTGCCTCTCCACTCTTTCTCCAGATTCTGGGACTTTGATTTCCAAATCAAATACAAAATTTACTTTTATCTGAACAGAGGTCATCTGCTGGTGTTTGTAGAAGGATCTGTAGAAGGAGGCCAGAGCTGGCAGACCAAGTCCAGCAGCCTTAAGTCTCCTCAAAAACTAGAGGCATTGATGGGCCTTCTTCAGGATGCTAGCTGTGTTGGTGAACCAAGTGAGGTAGTCCGAGATATGAAGACCTCGATACTTAAAGCTAGACTCACCTCAACTGCTGTGCCGGCAATGTAAAATGGGGAAGGGGAAAGGCTGTTCTTCCTGAAATCCACAATTATCCACACGGTGGCGCAGTGGTTTAGCACTGTGGCAGCACAGTTTTACCCTCGGCCGGGGGACCGCGGGGATCATGAGATCGTGGGTTCGATCCCAGCCCCCGACCAACAGTGAGCTGTGTGGAGTTTGCATGTTCTCTCCGTGTTGCGCGGGTTTACTCCGGGATTTCTCCGGTTTCCTCCCGCACACCAAAAAAAAAAAACATGTAGGTTTAGGGCGCTCGCGCACGCAGCGACCAGCAGCCGGTGGCTTGTCACCAGACTGCAAACCAAATCTACCTACGGGTACAAATAAGTAACAAAAAAAAAAAAAAAATTAACTCTTTCGTCTTTGCCACATTTATGATTTTTATCTCTGCACCAGCTCTCCAGATGTTGTACCTCTTGTCTCTACACTAACTAACTAATCTACACTTATATAGCGCTTTTCTAGTCACAAAGACCACTCAAAGCACTTTCACTAGTACTAACCCTCTATTCTAAGGGCCTATAGGAAACAGATATCTAGGGACAATTTAGAACAACCAATTAACCTAACATGCATGTCTTTGGATTGTGGGAGGAAACCGGAGCCCCCGGAGTAAACCCACGCAGCACAGGGAGAACATGCAAACTCCACACAGAAAGGTTCCAACCCCTGCCAGCCTGGGGATTCAAACCAGGAACCTTCTAGCTGTAAGGCAACAGTGCTAACCACTGCACCACCGTGCTGCCCATCATTGTGGGAGATAAGTCCCACCACAGCCGTGTCATCTGCATACTTGACGATGTGACACCTCGATTGTGTGGTCGAACAATCATACGTCAGCAGCGTGTACAGTAAGGGGCTAAGGACACACCCCTAAGGAGAGCCAGTGTTGATGGTGAGTGGTAAAGAGGAACGACCGTGGATCTTTACAGTTTGTATCCTATTAGTAAGGAAGTCCTTCACCCAGTTACACTGCAATGGTCTGAGTCCCAGCAGTGCCAGCTTGTTCATCAGAGTCTCTGGGATGATCGTATTGAAGGCCGAGCTGAAATCTAGAAAGAGGAGCCTGACGTACATGTTTCTTCCCTCTAGATGAGTGAGGGTCTGATGGACAACAGCTGCCACTGTGTCAGACATGCACCATTTCTTCCTGTATGCTTCCTGTGGCCGTTTATTGCGGCGCACGCACTTCGTGCGCAGTACAGTTATAATTTACCGATCGGTCAAAAGTCATTTTTGGATTACAGTTTTCAGGGATAAATAATAATTTAGCTTATAACACCTTACCTCTTCAAAGCAGCAGAGTCGTGGCGAACAGCTCTTCCCACGCGTCAGACGAACGCAACGCTGCTCCGCTCGTGGATCCCGATCAAAACATAATTCCATTATTGCCGTTTTGGCGAATGATTTACGACTTTTGTCGTCGGCCTCCGTCTATTCTGCTGGAATGAGTGCAGGTCCCACTTGTGGGTGTTCTCCATGCTGCTGGGTGAGCCTGGGTCTGTAGGAGATTTGTCCAGCGTCCTTTGTTTTCATCTGTTGCAACAGTAAATATCGCTTCACCCAGCCAGAATTTCTGTGCTTCAATTGGCTCCTGCGTTCACAGTAGGCGGGTCCTCCTTCCTAGATTTTCATTCATTGGTTCTTCAAGGTTTCAGAAACCCAATTCAAGGCTCTTATTAGTCGAATGAGAGGTCAATCAGATGAACTAATCTGTTCGCGGCTGTCTCTGCAGTTTTTTTTTTGAGTGGCGCTTGGACGCTACTACATCACCATCACCACCATCATGCGTCATGCGCACGAGGGCGCACGAGCGCGCTCTCGCGCGCCCTCGTGCGTCATAGGACGCAGAGACTTGCCCGCCCGCGGAACAACGGAGCGCAAGTGGTTAAAAGAGCCAAGATTCTCAGATTTAGAACCCTACAGCTAAACAAAGACAAAGGTGGGCTCACGCTGCCAAATATCAGGGACTGTTTTAAAGACACGCAAATTAAAACTTTAGTAGAGATATGTAACCCAGTCTACACTGCACAATGGAAGGAGATGGAATGCCAAATAACAAGTGACATCCCCCTACAGGCGATAATAGGGAACAATGCCTTACCTAAACTTTTGAATAACACTAACCCGTGGATAGAGACCCCGCTAAAAATTTGGTTTAAGATAGTCAGAGAGAATCAAACTAAAGAACCCTATCAATTTCTGCAATGGATTGCCTATGATCAAGACTTTACTCCTAATAAAACAGACACTAGATTTAAAAAGTGGAAAGAGAACGGACTGATAAAATATTACGATTTTTTTAAAGGGCAAATTTTAAGAAGTTTTGAAGATTTGAAAAAACAAGGTCTAATAAATCAAGACCTTTACAGGTTCTTTCAGCTCAGACACCACATAAACAATATACTTAAAAAGGAGGATTTGGAAAGGGCCCAGTTAGGTGTTCTGAAGGTCTTCTTAATGGCATATAAAGGGATCCCAGGGATCAGATACATTTCTAAAATATACCAAGGTCTTCAAGACTTAAAAGGAGACAACACATCATATATAAAAGAGAGATGGGAAAAAGAGGGGAATTTCACTTTACAACTGGAAATATGGGAAAAGCTAAATAAACAACAATGGAAAAAAGTACCTCATCCCTACAGTGGAGAGAATTTGGATGGAAAAATTTGGTAAGATTTTTCAGAACACCTGCACAAAACAAATTTACTCGTAAGGGGTTGAATTGTTGGCGCTTGTGTGGTGAAGAGACTGCAAATCATTTTCATGTGTTTTGGTCATGCCCAGTTATCCACCAATATTGGACCAATGTTCAGACAATATTCGGGAAAATATTCAAAATAACAGTCCCCTTTTCTTTTGTAACTTGGTATTTGGGTTTACTACCGGATTCACTGGAAAGACGAGGAGAAAAATACTTATTCACTGTTTTAATATTGGCAAGTAAAAAAGCCCTAACTAAAAAATGGATGTTGAAGGACTGTCCTACACCTGAAGATTGGACTAACGTGATCCAAGACATTTACTCGATGGAAAAGTTGACATTCGCACTGAGACAGGACATGGATGGGTTCTTGAACTTTTGGCAACCCTGGATCGCATATGTGTCTTCCATTAGATCTAATCTTTGACAAATACCATTTCAATAATGGCACCGCTCTTTGTTCCAATGCTACTCAGATGCCCTTTTATTTTTATTTATTTATTTTTATTTTTTTATTATTATTTTTGTTTTTTGCTCGTGGTTTTTTTTGTTTTTTGTTGTTTTGTTTTTATTTGTTCTTTCTTTAAGTTCTCTTTTTCTTTCACTTAAAAAAGGGGTGTTGTAATAATTATTCTTCCAATGTTGTCAGAAAACAAAAAAAGGGAACATGTGATGAAAATGTAAACAATGCAATGCTGTAATGACGTGTATACCCTTTACAAAAACTTAAATTAAAAAAAAAAATTGGGGGGGGGGACATCCAAGATTCTAGGCAAAATGAAAAAAGACAAAGCAGGAATAATATTTTTACAGGAAACCCACCTAACAGACTTGGAGCACACTAAACTTAATAGACAAGGGTTTAAACTGATCTCTTCATCTTCATATAAGTCAGGGAGGAGGAGGGGGTAGCGACATTGAACTCAACCAAAATTATATTTGAAAAAAATTCAGAACACAAAGATAAAGAAGGGAGATTTAGCATGGTACTTGGTCGGCTAGAGGGAGAAGATATCACCCTGCTGAATGTATATGCACCTCCAGGGGCTAACTGGAAATTTTATAAAAATGTATTTGACCTAATGATAACTAAAGCCCAAGGTTTAGTGATATGTGGTGGAGACTTCAATCTAAGACTGAATCCATACTGGGATGCATCAGGTAATTCTCCACATCAAAATAACACTCAAAGTAGAAAAACTCGGATGCTACTAAAAGAAATGGGAATCTGTGACGTGTGGAGGGAATTCAACCCCATTGTAAAAGATTACACATTTTACTCAGCACCACATACATCATACTCAAGGACTGACTTTTTTTTTTTATATTTAATAGAGACATTGGAAGAGTAAAAACATGTAAAATAGGACTGATGGATCTCTCTGACCACAGCCCGATCTATATGGACGTAAATATCCAAAAATACACAAATAATACATTTTCTTGGAGGTTAAATTCAAATGTGCTGAAAGGACCACTGAAAGATGAATTGGAATCAGATATTCTGAGATATTTGGAAGAAAATGATAATGGAGAAGTGTCCCCTTTAATACTGTGGGACGCATGCAAAGCTGTAATAAGGGGAAAGATTATCGCAAAACTGGCAATCCAAAAGAAACTGAGACAAGAAAAACTAATCACATTAGAGTCAGAACTTAATAAACTAGAAGAAGAGCACAAAGACAACACTCATTCTAATGACTCGCTCAAAATTAAAGGGGACCTGTGGTGGTCGTCTAAACGCATTCAACTTGAAAACATTAGGCAAAGTATTAGTTATTTGGTTAAATAATTATTGCCAGCCATATACCACCAGAGAAATATGCAAATACGACTGCAGGCATGGCCAGCCAATGAAAACTATGTGCGCAGCCATGACACATGCGGATGTGACGTTACTACGTTGCTACTGAAAAGTCAATACTCCGCCTGTATGAGCGACTAGGGTGCTTTTGTGAGTGTTTTTATTCTATTATGGCTGAATTGTCGGACTCTGAGGAAGAATTCGTCCAACATGGCTACAGGTTTGAGCCAGAAAGGTCTTCTGAGGGTGAAAGTGACGAAGTGGTCCTCACACACAACGCAATTTCGTCTGAAAGGAAACGTCTGTGCCCTGTTCCGAGATTGCGCAACCACTTTTCCGCTACGATCTTCCGACAAGGTGAGCTGGGTTTGGGTACACAAAAGAAGTGTTTATCTTTGTTTTTTCGCTTATTATTGAGACATCCAAAGGCTTTACATTCCGCCATGTTGCGATATCCATATCGCATTGTATGTTTTTGTTGTCACAAGAGCGCCGAGTGTCTGCTGATCTGTATATACTTTTAGCTGCGAGGGAAGAGCCCAGCACCGAATCATCGGCCGTCTGGCGGCCGTTACGACCTCAGATCAGACGAGACGACCCGCTGAATTTAAGCATTTATTTATTTATTTTCTACTCGTTTTAGTTCTGCATTTAATATGAACCTTGAGTTTGAAATAAACTTTGAATTTGAATTTGAATATCCCGAAAGCCACTGCTCATCCGGGCACTCCAGGCTCAGCCAATATTGATCCAGATCTCGGTATCCACGACACTACGTCACAGGAAGCGTCCTGGCAGGCCATGTAGCCGCTAGTATGGCTGCGCCCATGTTTTGCTGACATAGCTGAACCAGCACATCAGCAATGGATTTATATCGCATTGCTTTGAACTTAAACTTGAACTAGAACGTGAGACAGGGGCTCAATATAATATATTTTTTTTCACGACCACCACAGGTCCCCTTTAAGGAAATTAAAAAACAAATAAACGAGATCTACACAATAGAAATCCAGAAGAAACTTAAATTTCTGAAACAAAAATTCTATGAAACAGGCAGCAAATCGGCAAAATTACTAGCCTATAAATTGAGGAAACAACAAATGGAGAGAGCAATCTACAAAATCAGAGACCCAGTATCAAAGGAAATAAAATTTAGAATTCAGGAAATTCTTAAAAGCTTCGAGAATTACTACAAGAACTTGTACTCCCGCAAAAAACACAAAAACGCATCCGAAGCCTTCCTAAATACATTAAATCTTCCCCAACTTACTGAGTCACAAAATAAAAAACTACTGGCAGAAATACAACCTAAAGAATTAGAAAAAGCAATTATGAAACTTAAAGCTAACAAATCCCCAGGAGCAGATGGCTATACAGCAGAGTGGTACAAAACCTTTAAACAGCAACTATCTCCTCTCCTCCTGAAAACATTTAACTATGTCCTCCACACATGGGAAATCCCCCCTCCTGGAGAGAAGGGATCATTGCACTCATACCTAAACCTGAAAAGGATAAACTAGACTGCTCCAACTACAGACCAATCAGTTGTTAAATCAGGACTATAAACTTTTCACTGCTATCCTTGCCAAAAGATTAGAAAATATACTGACAGACTTAATTCATTTAGACCAAACAGGTTTTATAAGACAAAGACAGACACAAGATAACATTAAGACGCACTTTACACATAATTCATCATATAAAAAAATATAATTTAAATGCAGCCATATTGGGATTAGATGCTGAAAAAGCATTTGATTCGGTTGACTGGTCTTTCCTATATAGAATCTTATCCAGTTTCAATTTTCATAATAACTTCATTAGAACTATCTAGGCATTATATAAAAAAACCAACAGCTAAAATAAGGATTAATGGTAAATTATCATCATCTTTTGAACTGGAAAGAGGATGTCGTCAGGGCTGCCCCTTGTCTCCACTGCTCTTTGCAATCTTCATAGAACCTCTGAGCCAATGGATAAGACAGAATCAAAAAGTTCAAGGTATTACACTTGGTCAGAAGGAACATAAAATAGCACTCTTTGCTGATGACATTTTAATATACCTGGGGCAGCCAGACACCTCTTTTCCAGAACTAGTCTCAGTTTTTTCAGAGTATGGAGAGTTATCGGGGTACGAATTAAACATGCATAAAACCCAAATTTTAACATTCAACTATGACCCAAATCAATATTTACTAAGCAAATTCAAAACTAACTGGGAGATGGAATCTATGAAATATCTGGGGGTCAATATCCAAGGTTGTCATAGCCAGGAGCGGCACTGGGGTTAAGCTCCCAGTGCTCATAAAATGCTCCTTATGGCGTGCGTCTCGAAAAGCCTCTGACAACTAAGTCCAACTCCTAGCCTGCCCGTGTGGTTTAGTCTCTAAGCCCGGCGGAACTGCTTTTACTAATAGGAGAAGGGGCGAGGGCGGATCTCTGGCGCCTTAAAACCAGATGCTTCGGGTAGATGGTGGCTCGTCAACCTGGGAAGGTAGCCCATCTAGGGGAAGGTAAACCCTGATTTCAAACCTCTGCTGCCTTGCGGCATACCCGGTCACGGGAAAGGCTTCGGGAGTCAACCCTGAGGAAAAATCCGGAGTCGGAGCCCCTAAGGCAGTTCTATGTTGTGCTCAACATCGTTCTGGCAGCTCCTGCAACGGCGCTGGTGCCAAACTGTAGCAGCCCTGCTGTTCCTTTGGATTCATCAGTGACGTGGAGAGGGGGGACATGCTGCATGGGCAACATCTTGTCCTCCATATCTTCCTGCCCAGGCTTGAATCCTACCAACGCCCAACGCTGGAAGGTAGAACACCGGATCACTGGAGAGGACACTCCAGCTTCGCCTTTGGCGTAGACAAAACACGGGGAATGACAGTTACCGGTTATAAGCCACTGCTCAATTGGCGTAGAGCGTGGCGCCAGGGGTTGTTCCCGACGGTGGGAGGGATCATCAGATCTCACTGGACAGCTACCGCCCGCCTCAAGCTGGGCAGCCCCCAGCCAATAAGGTGTTGTCCTGCCACAGCTTGCTTTCCTCATTGGGTGCATGGGGATAAGGAGAAATCCAAACAGCAGGCTGAGAACCTTCGCACCAGGCAAGACAATAAAACAAAAGAGACCAACTCTAAAACTGGGAACTTGGAACGTCCGCACTATGATGACAGGACTCGCTGCTAACCTCAAGGACATCAACGACACCAGGAAGACTGCCATCATCAATAATGAGCTGAAGAGACTGGGAGTGGATATCGCCACTCTCCAGGAAACACGGTTAGCTGATGCAGGCACACTGAGAGAGAAGGACTACACGTTCTACTGGCAGGGAAAGGGCAATGACGAACACAGGGAACACGGAGTGGGCTTCGCAGTGAAGAACACTTTGCTGAAGATGGTGGAACCGGGCAGCACTGGCTCTGCACGACTCCTCACCCTCCGCCTGAACACCACTGAAGGCCCAGTCACCCTCGTCAGTGTGTATGCCCCAACACAGACAGCCACACCAGAGGCAAAAGACGAGTTCTACGAGAATCTCGCAACAACTGTCAGGATCATCCCCAACTCTGAACAACTCATTCTCCTTGGAGACTTCAATGCCAGAGTGGGTGCTGACCACGACTCCTGGCCCTCCTGTCTTGGACCTTTTGGCGTGGGCAGAATGAACGACAACGGACAGCGGCTGCTCGAGTTCTGTACATATCACGATCTGTGCATCACAAACTCGTTCTTCAAGACCAAGCCCCAACACAAGGTTTCCTGGCAACATCCGCGCTCAAAGCACTGGCACCAGCTAGACTTGATCCTGACCAGGCGCACCTCACTGAAGAACGTGCTAATCACCCGTTCGTTCCAGAGTGCAGATTGCGACACAGACCATTCATTGGTGTGTTGCAAGGTCAAGCTGCAGCTGAAGAAATTCCATCGTGCTAGACAACCTGGAAAGGCATGGATTGACACCAGCAAGATGGCCAACCAGAACTTGTTGAGCAGTTTGCCTCCACCTTTGAGAAGGAACTTGGTGTACCACAAGGAGGAGAATCTGCAAAGCAGAAGTGGGAAGAGCTGCGAAACACCATCTACCGCACAGCCTTGGCTACCTTTGGGAGGAAGACCTCGAAGTCACAGGACTGGTTTGATGCCAAGTTGACCGAGATGACCCCCGTCATTGAAGCCAAGCGCTCAGCACTTGCTGAGTACAAGAAGTACCCAAACGAGAAGAATCTCCAGATTCTCAGGGCTGCGAGAAGCAAAGTTCAGCAGACTGCTCGGCGCTGTGCCAACGAGTACTGGACTCAGCTCAGCCAAGACATTCAAACCGCTGCCATAACAGGGAACATCCGTGGTATGTACGATGGCATCAAGAAAGCACTTGGTCCGGCTCAGAGCAAGACGGCCCCCCTCAAATCTTCCACTGGGGAGATGATCACAGAGAAGAACAAGCAGATGGAGAGATGGGTGGAACACTACTCCGACCTCTACTCTAGACAGAACACCGTGACACCGTCAGCCCTTGATGCCATCGACTGCCTGCCATCCATGGACGAACTTGACGCCGAGCCAACCATCGACGAACTCAGTAAGGCCATTGATAGCTTGGCCGCTGGCAAGGCACCCGGCAACGACGGCATACCCCCTGACCTGATCAAGCACTGCAAGACCGCCCTACTGCTGCCATTGCATGACGTCCTCTGCCAGTGCTGGAAGGAAGGTGCCGTACCACAGGACATGAGGGACGCCAAGATCATCACCCTCTACAAAAACAAAGGGGAGAGAAGCGACTGCAACAACTACAGGGGCATTTCCCTCCTCAGCGTTGTTGGCAAAGTCTACGCACGAGTTGTTCTCGTTCGTCTACAGAAGCTTGCCGAACGTGTCTACCCCGAGTCTCAGTGTGGCTTCCGCGCTGAGCGATCGACGGTAGACATGATATTCTCCATCCGCCAACTCCAGGAGAAATGCAGAGAACAGAACATGCCTCTGTACGTCGCCTTCATCGACCTCACCAAAGCGTTCGATCTGGTCAGCAGAGAGGGCCTTTTCAAGATCCTGCCAAAGATAGGATGCCCACCAAAGTTGCAAAGCCTCATCGAATCGTTTCACACCAACATGCAGGGGATAGTGCAACACGATGGCAACGTCTCAGAGCCATTCAACATACGCAGCGGAGTGAAACAGAGCTGTGTACTTGCGCCAACCCTCTTTGGGATTTTCTTTGCTATGCTCCTGAGGCATGCCTTCAGCACAGCAACAGAGGGAATCTACCTGCACACAAGATCTGACGGCAGGCTTTTCAACCTCGTCCTCCTGAAAGCCAGAACCAAAGTACGCGAGGCTCTAATCAGAGACATGCTGTTCGCAGATGACGCTGCAGTCGCAACCCACACACAGCAGGAGCTTCAGACCCTGATGGACCGCTTCTCCCAGGCATGCATGGACTTCGGGCTTACCATCAGCCTGAAGAAGACTAACGTCTTGGCGCAAGGCACGGAAGCACCACCAACCATCACCATTGATGACTACAAGCTGGAGGTCGTGAATCAGTTCATGTACCTGGGGTCCACGATCAGCAACAACCTCTCCCTTGATACAGAGATCAACAAGAGGATTGGAAAATCAGCCTTCACACTCGCTCGCCTCACCACACAAGTGTGGGAGAATCCCAAACTCTCTGTCAAGACGAAGATGGCAGTGTACAACGCCTGCGTCATCAGCACACTGCTCTATGGGAGTGAGACGTGGACAACATACGCCCGGCAGGAAAAGAGACTGAACTCCTTCCACTTGTGCTGCATTCGCCACATCCTGGACATATCCTGGCAGGACAAAGTGCCCAACACAGAAGTTCTGTCCCGCGCCGGCCTTCCCTCCATGTTCACTCTACTCAGGCAGCGCAGGCTCCGCTGGCTAGGCCACGTTCACCGTATGGAGGATGGCAGAATCCCCAAAGACGTCCTCTATGGAGAACTGGCAACTGGCAGGAGAGACGTTGGCCGCCCACAGCTGCGCTTTAGAGACGTCTGCAAGAGAGACATGAAGGCCCTGGATATCAACACAGAGCGCTGGGAGGACCTTGCAACGGACCGCTCCAAATGGAGAGGCACCCTGACCAGACAGCTCAAGGCGGGTGAAGAGAGACTGACTGCTGCAGCAGATGAAAAAAGGACCCGCAGGAAGAACCGCCACAGACCCAGCAGCACGGAGACCACCCACAAGTGTGACCTGTGTGACAGGGACTGTCATTCGCGCATCGGCCTGTTCAGCCACAGGCGGTGCTGTTCCAGCAGAGTAGACGTTTAGGATTCTCTTCCATGGTCATCATAGACCGACGGAGGCCGACGACGACGACGCTTCCTGTGAGGGTCCACAGTGATGTTAATAGTGTCCCTAATATGCACCATCACTAACCTCTCAAAGCCCTTCATGACTGTAGATGTTAAGGCCTCAGCGTGATAGTCATTCATGCAGGATACAATGGAGGTCTTTTGTACTGGGATAATGATAGCTGTCTTCTAACATGACAGTACTGCAGCCTGGGAGAGGGAAGTGTTAAAAATATCCATCAGCACCCCTGTCAGCTGATGTGCAGCATCCTTCAGAACCCTCCCGAAGATATCGTCCAGTTCAGCTGCCTTCCGTGGATTAGTCCTGAGCAGACATTTCCTCACCTCCTGAGGGGTCACACTGAAGGGAGACTCACCTGGAAAGATGGTGAGGATGGTGTTGGAAGAAGTGTTGGTGTTGCAGGCCTCAAACCGAGCATAAAAAATGTTCAGGGCATCAGGTGAGGAAGGGTCAGCTGAGGACACCAACTCCTTCTGTTTAATTTTCAAGATGGTCTTGATGCCTTTGCACATACTCTTTGAGTTGTTAGAGGCCAGGAAACTCTGTACGTTTTGAGCATAGCTGGCTTTTGCTCTTTTAATTTCTACATCCAGGTTCCCCCTCACAGCTCTCAACGCTGCTGCGTCCCCTGACCTAAACGCAGAGGCCCATACCTTCAAAAGAGAACGAACATCTCTGTTCAGCCAGGGTGTCTGGTTAGGATAGCTGGAAACAGTTCTTGTGATGGAAACATCAACAGCACATTTACTAATGTAGCTGATGACAGTAGATGTACACTCCTCAGGTCCACCACACTGTCATAGGTTGCCTCATCTTTAAACAGCTGCCAGTCTGTGCACTCAAAACAGTCCTGAAGCATAGCAGCTGCGCGATTGAGCCACATTGTGATGGTTCTCTGCAGGAACCTGTTGACTTTGATCACAGGATGGTAAACCGGGACCAGCATTAGAGAGACATGGTCAGAAGAGCCAAGATGAGGACGTGGCAAAACTCTATAAATGTCCTGATCTATCGTGTTGTTTCCTTGGGTTGCTATAGTAACATGCTGGTGGAACATCGGCAAAATGTCTGCCAAGTTTACATGATTAAAGTCACCAGCAATCACGTAAAAAGCCTCCGGATGTTTGTTTGGAGAAAGCAGATGCTGTCATGAAGCTCCTTGAGAGCTATATTAGTACTTCCACTTGGGGAGCTATAGACAGCCATGATAAACACTGCTGTAAACTCATGAGGCAGATAGTATGGCTGACATTTTACAGTCAAAAATTCTTTGGCCTCTGAGCACTGACTATTAACCAGGACACTGTTTACATACCAACCTTTGTTTACACAGACACAGAGACCGCCGCCTCTCCTCTTCCCAGACAGATGGTTACGGTCGGCACAAAAAAGTGTGAGCCCATTGATGCTGGTATGCTACATCTGGCATGCTGCTATTAGCCACATTTCCATCAGCAGAAAAACACAACAGTTCCTCATGTCCCTGGAGCTTGTCATGCGGAGTCGAAGCAGATTCATTTTGTTATCCAGCGAACGAATGTTTGCCAGAAAGAGTGAAGGAATCGCAGGTCTGTTGGGAGCCTTTTTCCTGGCTAGCAAGCTGCCCCACCTCTCCCACTTCTGTTTCCATGCACACCGTTTCCATCTGCCTTTCAGCTGATAAGTCTTTATAGTCCAGCCCATTCTTAGCAGTCCCAGTCTACTCAGCTCTGCTTTCACATTTGGTGGCGGAAGGACAGAAGTATTCCGAAACATCCGAAGTTCAGAGGGAGTATTCACACATACTGTCAGTAAAAAAGGAAGTTCACTGGGAGCTTGAGAAGCTGTTGCACAACTGTGCACTGCCATGATGAGATAAGCCATGATGAGATGTCTGTTAGCAATAGCTACTTTTGTGTTAGCAATGGCTGCTTTTTGTGGGTGATAGCTGCTTTTTTGTTAGCAATACCAACTTGGCCACTTTTATGTTAATGATAGCTACTTTTTCTTAGTGAAAGCTGCTTTCATATATGCAAGACTTGCTTTTCCGTTGACAGTAGCTAATTTTATACTTGAGATAGCTACATTTGTATGAGTTACTTTTGTGTTAGCAATAGCTGCTTTTTGTGGGTGATGGCGGCTTTTGTATTAGAAATAACTTCTTGGCCGCTTTTATGTTAATGATAGGTGGCTATTGCTAAACACAAAAGTAGCTATCTAATTTTGTGTTAGTGATTTTTTTTCTTTACAGCTCTAAAAGTTTAGTTAGATTTGTGCTGGCCATAGCTGATTTTGTTTTAGTTTTAGCCACCTAGCTACTTTTGTGTTAGTGATAGCTACTTTGGTGATAATACCAGTGAAACATTCATCCAAGCTTTCCCTTCCTCACTCCCCGCTCTTCACCTTCAGTAAATGAGCTTGTGGAAAATTTCAATGGTAAAATTACGAATATTATCGATGCCGTTGCTTCCATCAAGGTGACGGTGGGAGCTATTTAAAAAACAAACCTTCATGTAGAAATGCCACACTGGTAAGAGCTGAAAAAAGAGTATTGTGGGCCACCCCCACACCCTACAGAAAAGCAGAACGCTCAGCTGGAGCAATTAACAGAACAGTGAGATGTATGGACTGTTATCAATAGGTGGAGAGGAATTCCGGCCAGTAATCCTGCTATTGTTATGTGTGACTCTCAAATGCAAATGTCTTCCTGTCCGTAATCCTCCTGTTGATGTGTGTGACTCTCAAATGCAAATGTCCATGCTTACTGCTGTGCATGTATTGTCTGTAGCTGGGTATATAAGTCAACCATATTGCTCACTCTGACTCTCTTACTGCTCATCTGACTACACGCATTCCCTGTCTGCTCACGAGAGCCTGAGAGCTCGCTCCAGCATGCTTATACAGTGCTGGAGTGAGTTCCGTGATGGCGATGAATAAAACCCACTTTTAAACTCCAGTTCGCCGTGCCTTATTTTACCATCGCCACAGTATCAAAAAGCTGAACAGAGGTGGCAAAAACTAAATGACAGGTTCACTATGAAATCTATAATGAGAGATTGAGCATTTATAACTTGGAGCTGAGAAATGCAAGGCAAGCATATTTTTCTGACATCATTGCTAAAAACAACAATAATGCACACACCTTGTTCACTACTGTTGACAGGCTAACAAATCCCACTATGTCAGTAGTTCCAGAACTTCTATCCAACCGTGCCTGCAATGACTGACTTTTTCTTTACTGACAAAATTCTGAAAATTAGTCAGTCAGTCAGTGCTCCTATGCCAGGTGCTGGACGTGTGCTTCCTCTGTGTTCACATAGAGAAGACGTAAACACCATCACAAAAATTTTCCAATCATAAAATCTTGGATGACATCACATTCCACCTGAAATCCACTACCTGCTGCCTTGATCCCCTCCCAACAGGGTTTTTAAAAAACATTTTGCTATTGTATGGCCTCAGATCTAGTACAGATCATAAACATGTCTCTGCATTCAGGTGTTTTCCCTCAGTGCTTTAAAACAGCTGTTATCAAGCCACTTCTAAAAAAGAGCAACCTAGACACCTCACTCATAAACAGCTATAGGCCCATATCAAACCTCCCCTTACTTAGTAAAATAATAGAATAAGCTGTTTTTCAACAATTGTACAACTTCCTGACATTAAGTAACTGTTTTGGTGTCTTCCAGACAGATTCTCAGCCACACCACAGCACTGAGACAGCTCTAGTTAAGGTCCTTAATGAAATCAGCTCCAATACAAATAATGGCAACATTTCAGTCTCTATTCTACTGGGCCTCAGAGCTGCATTCAACACGGTCAACCATAACTTCTTACTAGACCGGCTGAAAAACTGGGTGGGACTTTCTGGTTTGAGTCCTGTTTAAAAGACAAAGACTATTTTGTGTCTATAGGTAACTACAAATCTGAGTGAACAAAAATAACCTGTGAAGTTCCTCAAGGTTCCATTCTGGGACCTTTGCTTTAAAACATCTATATGCTCCCACTAGCCCAAATCATAAAAAACACAAATTGTGGGGGGCCCATGCTGTAGAGTTCAGTAGTTTTCCTCTCAGACTGAGAGAGCATGGAGATCAAAGGGCTAGGGGTAAGGGGAATTGTCTTGGGGGAGTGAATGGTGAATGCAGGACCTCAGGTAGCAGGGAGGTGTGAGTTTTGGGATATAAAAGAGAGAGTCCCTGCTACAAATGTTTAATGTTCAATGTTCTGATTCTGGAAGATGTGAGAGTGAAATAAAGCTCATCTGCTCGGAAAGTCAGTTTGGTTATTTCATCTCCACACTGGTGACCCTTGACGCAGAATGGAACACGAGGCGAACACCCCGGAGGCGACCCAGACGGGAAACCCCAGCAATGCGTGCGCCATTTCTGTCAAACTACCAGACTTTTGGCTGCACAACCCGAAGTCTTGGTTCCTCCACACCGAGGCCCAGTTTGCGCTCCGGGGAATAACGGCAGATGACACCAGATATTACTATGTGGTCGCAGCGCTGGATGCTCGCATGACTCAGCAAGTAGTGAGCCTGCTCCAACAGCCCCCAGCCCACGACAAATACGGGGCTCTCAAAGCCGCACTGACCTGGCGCTACACGCTTTCGGATTGCGAGAGAACGGAGAGACTCCTGATGTGCTCCGAGTTGGGATACGGGTCGGCAGTCGAACAGATGGAGAAGATGTTGGCGTTGATGGGAACGGATGACGGGCATTTTCTATTTGCCCACCTTTTCCTCCGGAACCTCCCAACGGCGGCCAGAACGGTCCTTGCCAACTCGCCGCTGCTGGCCGCGCATGACTACTGTGCACTAGCCCAGGAGGCAGATCAGATCATCCTCACCACCAGAGCCCTCACGGTGAACGCAGCGGTGTCGGAACCCAGCAAGATGGCCAGCAGAAGTGAGGAGCCAGTGATGGTAGCGGCAGCGGGGGCCAGGAAGCACCAGAGAGACACACTCTGCTCCTACCACCGCCGTTTTGGAGAGGACGCACGCCGATGCATGCCACCGTGCCAATTCAAGCGTTTGGGAAATGCCAGGACCGGCAGTCGATAGCAGCTGTGACCGCCGGTGAAGAAAGCAAGCTGCTCTACGTGACAGACTCATGCTCAGGGAGACGATTCCTCGTGGACTCCGCCTCCCAAAAGAGCCTCATCCTGCCATCCTACGCTCACCACCTAGTGAGAACTAGTGGCCCCAAGCTGACGGCCGCAAACGGCTCGGACATTAAGACTTTTGGTGAGAGGACATTGACTGTATCCGTGCATGGCCGTACGTACCAGTGGACATTCGTCATAGCGGCATGCAGTTTCCCAATCTTAGGCGCTGATTTTTTGTGTGCACACGGACTACTAGTCGATGTTACTAACAGACGCTTGATTAATGCAGTGTCTTTTGATTCTCTCCCCTGTACAGCTCGAGGAGCCGGGCCAACAACGCTAGCCAACGTCACAGCTCCAGGTGGTAAGTTCCACACACTGCTCACCCAGTTCCCAGCACTCACGGTCCTGACGTTTTCAGCGGCCATCACTAAACACGGGGTGGAACACTTTATCACCACCACCGGGCCGCCCATTTTTGTACGACCTCGGTGCCTGGACACAGCTAAACTGGCCATAGCGTGCGAGGAGTTTGCCAACTTGTTATTCACGCCGGCATTAATGACATCCGTCTCCGGCAGTCGGAAGTCACGAAACTTAATATAGAATCGGTGTGTGACTTTGCAAAAACGATGTCAGCCACTGTAGTATTCTCTGGGCCCCTCCCCAATCTGACCAGTGATGACATGTTTAGTCGCTCGTCATCCTTGAACCGCTGGCTGTCTGTGTGGTGTCCTAAAAATGACGTGGGCTACATTGACAATTGGAGCTCTTTTTGGGGAAAACCTGGTCTTATGAGACGAGACAGCATTCATCCCACTTTGGATGGTGCTTCTCATTTATCTAACAATCTGGCATCTTTTTTATCCAAATTTCCAAAACCCTGACTACTCAGAGTTGGGACCAGGAAGCAGAGTCGCAGTCTTACACGCCTCTCTGCAGCTCCTCTTCATCCACCACCCCTCAGCTTAGCCCCTGTCTTCCCCATCAGAGAATCGTTGTCTGCTCCCTCCAAAGTAAATAAAAATATAATGTATAAGCATCCCAAAGTGATAAAGCAAAATATTGGTAAAACTCAAATTAAACATAAAGCCTCTAAATTGAATGATTTGGCCTCTGTTCCTCCTCATAATTTAAAAATTAAATGTGGTTTATTAAATATTAGGTCTCTAACTCCCAAGTCTCTGTTAGTCCATGATCTGTTAATTGATCATCAGATTGATTTAATTTCCCTTACAGAGACTTGGTTAGGACAAGAGGATTATGTTGGTTTAAATGAATCAACTCCCTCTGGTTATTTAAACTGTCAAAATCCCAGAAGTTCTGGTCGTGGAGGAGGAGTAGCAACAATTTACCATTCCAAATTACTAGTTAATGTAAAGCAAAAAACATGTTATAATTCCTTTGAGGGCCTGGTCCTCAGTGTTGGGCACTTTAGCAATTCCAGGTTAAACCCAATTTTATTTGCCATAGTTTATCGTCCCCCATCAACCTATTCAGAATTTTTATCCGAATTTGCTGATTTCTTAGCTGATTTAGTGCTGAAATCTGATAGAATAATTATAGTAGGGGACTTTAATATACATGTGGATGTAGATAGTGACTGCCTTAATGTGGCTTTTAATTCAATATTAGACTCGATTGGGTTTTCTCAGAAAGTAGGAAATTCTACTCATTACCTCCACCATACATTGGACCTTGTTCTGACATATGGCATAGAAATAGAAAATCTTGTAGTGTCTCCTCATAACCCTGTACTGTCAGACCATTGTCTGTTAACCTTTGATTTTACTATTTCTGACTATTTGGCTCCTAAAGAAAAATATTATCACAGTAGATGCCTCTCAGATGATGCTGTTTCCAAATTTATGCAGATTGTTTCCTCTATGCCATGTGTCAACACAACGGAAATAAGCTATAGACAGCTTGCTCCTTCTGTAATTGATAACATGGTGGATAGTGTTTCAGCTTCTCTGCATCAGGCTCTAGACTTGGTGGCCCCCTTAAAAAAGAAAAAGTCTAATCAGAGATTTTTAACTCCTTGGTTCAACACAGAAACTTGTAGCTTAAAACAGAAGACTCGTCAATTAGAAAGAAAATGGCGCTCTACTAATTTAGATGAAATCTATTTAGCTTGGAGAAATCATCTTTTAATTTATAAAAAATCTCTTAGAAAAGCTAGAACGAGTTATTACTCTGCATTAATAGAAGAGAACAAGAATAATCCCAGGTTTCTTTTCAGTACTGTAGCCAGGTTGACAAAGAGTCAGGACTCTGTCAATCCTAGCATCCCCTTAGAGCTTACTAGTCAGGACTTTATGAACTTTTTCAATAATAAAATTTCATCCATCAGAGATAAAATCAATCAGATTCTTCCCACAGTTAACTTAAATACTGTAACTACTACAACTCCTTCTATTGATGTCTGTCTTGATGAGTTTACTCCAATCGACCTTTGTGAGTTAGACAAAATAGTTTCCTCATCCAAACCTTCAACTTGTCTTTTAGACCCTATTCCTACCAGGTTATTTAAAGAAGTCTTCCCACTTATTGGTAGCTTTATTCTTCATATAATCAATTCTTCATTAACTTTAGGCCATGTACCACAGGCTTTTAAAACGGCTGTAATTAAACCCTTACTCAAAAAGCCAACGCTAGATCCAGGAGCTTTAGCTAACTATAGACCAATCTCTAATCTCCCTTTCATTTCAAAAATCTTAGAAAGAGTTGTTGCTACGCAATTATTTGACCACCTGCAGGGAAATGGTTTATTTGAGGAGTTTCAATCTGGGTTTAGAATCCATCATAGCACTGAAACAGCCTTAGCGAAGGTCACTAACGACCTCCTCATTGCATCTGATAATGGACTAGTTTCTGTACTTGTCCTTTTAGATCTTAGTGCAGCTTTTGATACTATTGATCATAATATTCTACTTGATAGATTAGAACACTATGTTGGACTTAATGGAACTTCGTTGCAGTGGTTTAGATCTTATTTATCTGATAGGTTCCAGTTTGTTCATGTAAATGATGAGTTTTCTCTCAGCTCAAAGCTTAGTCATGGAGTTCCACAGGGATCTGTGCTTGGCCCTACTCTTTTTAGTTTATATATGCTTCCGTTAGGCAACATTATTAGAAAGCACTGTATAAATTTTCACTGTTATGCAGATGACACACAATTATACCTGTCAATGAAGCCAGATGATACTAATCAATTAGCCAAGTTAGAAGCCTGTCTTAAGGAAATCAAAGTTTGGATGACTTGTAATTTCCTGCTATTAAATTCAGATAAGACTGAAGTCATTCTTGTTGGTCCAAAAAACCTTAGAAATTCCTTTCCAAATCAAACTTTCAGTTTGGATGCAGTTACTCTTTCTCTTAATAGCTCTGTGAGGAACCTTGGAGTTATTTTTGATCAGGATTTGTCCTTCAATTCACATATTAAATTTGTTTCTAAGACTGCCTTCTATCATTTGCGTAATATTGCCAAGATTAGGAGCATCTTGTCTCAGAGTGATGCTGAGAAGCTGATCCACGCTTTTGTTAGCTCGAGATTAGATTATTGTAATTCTTTATTATCAGGCTGTCCTAAAACATCTTTAAAAAGTCTTCAGCTGATCCAAAATGCTGCAGCAAGAGTTTTAACAGGTACTAGAAAGAGAGATCATATCTCTCCGGTTCTGGCCTCCCTTCATTGGCTTCCCATAGAGTTTAGAATTAAGTTTAAAATCCTTCTTCTTACTTACAAAGCTCTAAACAATCAGGCTCCTTTTTATTTAAAAGATCTGATACTACCATATCATCCTAACAGAGCACTACGCTCCCAAAATGCAGGTTTACTTGTAATACCTAGAATCTCCAAAAGTACAATGGGAGGCAGAGCCTTCAGTTATCAAGCTCCTCTCCTGTGGAATCAGCTGCCAATCTGGATTCGGGAGTCAGACTCGATCTCTGTTTTTAAGAATAGGGCTAAAACCTACCTTTTTGATATAGCCTACAATTAGGGAGGGATCATGTGTTTCTGAACCCTCCCTTAGTTATGCTGCTAATAGGTTTAGTCAGCCGGGGGACCTCCAGTAATGCACTGGGCCTCACTCCTTTCCTCACTCTCTATGAAATATTTTTTTTTTTGCTGGTCATTAACATTTGTTTGTTCTCTCCCATAGATTGAGTCCCCATCGTGCTGTTTGCTCTCTACATGTCTGTTCTTTTCTTCTTCTCTGTCCCCTCACCCCCCAGCCAGTCGCAGCAGATGACTGCCCCTCCCTGAGCCTGGTTCTGCTGGAGGTTTCTTCCTGTTAAAAGGGAGTTTTTCCTCTCCACCGTTGCCAAGTGCTTGCTCACAGGGGATCGCCTGATTGCTGGGGTCTTTCTGCAACTGTGGGGGTCCTCCCTACAGTTGATAGTGCTATGAGATGACTGTTGTTGTGAAATGGCGCTATATAAATAAAGTTGAATTGAATTGAATTGAATTGAACTTGGAAAGACTGGGCATCATCAGACGATCAAACAGCCCATGGGCATCCCCACTACATATGGTCCCTAAGGCCGAGGGATCGTGGCGACCTTGCGGAGATTTCCACAGATTAAACAATGCCACAGCGCACGACCGCTGCCCGATCCCCCATATTCAGGATTTTTCCGTTCACCTCGCCGGGGCGTGTATTTTTTCTAAGATAGACCTGGTCCGTGGTTACTACCACATCCCGGTGCACGTGGAGGACATACCTAAAACGGCAGTAATAACCCTGTTCGGTCTGTTTGGGTTTATACGCATGCCTTTCAGGTTAAAAGGCGTGGCACAGGACATTCCAGTGCATGATGGATGTGGTGTTGTGCGATCTGCCGTTTGTGTTTGTCTACCTGGATGAAATCCTAGTGGCCAGCGCGTCTGAGGACGAACACGTAGCCCACCTCAGGACGGTTTTCCGGAGGTTGTAGGAGCACGGGTTAATAATCAACCTGGCGAAATGCCAGTTTGTCGTGACGGGGATTGATTTTTTGGGACACCGCATCTCACCTGAGGGAGCTATACCCTTGCCGGACAAGGTGCGCGCCGTGGCGAATTTTCCCCAGCCTCAGACGGTCAGGGCGCTGCAGGAATTTTTGGGGATGGTGAACTTCTATAATCATTTCCTCCCCCGCGCAGCCCAGCTCATGCAGCCGTTGTACACCACGCTTAAGAAACGGAAGCCGGCAGACAGAGTTGATTGGAGTCCTGAGCGGAAGCAAGCGTTTTCCGAGGTTAAAACAGCTCTGGAGAACACTGCATTGCTGGCGCAAACAGACCTGGCGGCTCAGATTGCACTCACTACAGACGCATCAGACGTGGCCATAGGGGCCATCGTGGAGCAGTGTGTCGCCGGTTCTTGGCAACCGCTCGCCTTTTTTAGCAGGTCTTTGCGCAACAATGAGCGTAAATACAATGCATTCGAGAGGGAGTTGCTGGCTCTCCACCTGGCCATATGCCACTTCCAGTTCTGGCTGGAAGGGCGCACCTTCACTGCATTCGTGGACCACAAGCCGCTAACGTACGCGATGGCCAAGGTTTCGGAACCATGGTCGGGCCGGCAGCAGAGACAGCTGGCCACAATCTCGGACTTTACGACCGACAGCATGTGGCCGGTAAACTCATCATGGTGGCGGACTGCCTCTCGCGCGTATTAGTGGCCCCAGTCTACGTAGGGATAGATTACACGGCCATGGCCGCAGAGCAGATCGGCGATGCGGACGTGTGCGCACTCCAGCCTGGACCAACAGGCTGGAGCGCGCGTTTTTGAGTTGGTTCACTCCCTGGTGCACCCAGGCGTACGCACGCCAGTCAAAATGGTGGCCGCAGAGTTTGTCTGGCCGAGCCTGCGCAAACAGGTGAAAGAGTGGGCTGCAGCCTGTGTAGCATGCCAAAGTGCACAGGCACACAAAGGCTCCCCTTGAGCCGTTCCATATCCCGGCTAAGAGGTTCTACCACGTTCACGTGGACCTCGTTGGCCCCCTCCCGCCATCACAGGGGTTCACGCACCTCCTGACAGTGGTGGACTGCACCACGCGATGGCCCGAAGCAGTCCCACTAGCTTCCATCGCATCCACGGACGTGGCACACACCTTTTTAACAACATGGGTGGCACGTTTTGGCACCCCTTTGGACATCACGTCCGATCAGGGCCCACAGTTTGTTTCCGACCTCTGGTCCATGATGGCCCGGAGCCTGGGCATCTCAATTCATGGCATGACCACATACAACCCACAGGCCAATGGGTTATGCCAGCATTTCCATAGGTCACTGAAGGCAGCGCTCAGGGCTTCGCTTACAGATGCAAATTGGGTGGACCGGTTGCCGTGGGTTCTATTAGGGTTGCGTTCCCCACCGAAGGACGATTTAGCGGCTTCCCTAGCAGAGCTGGTTTTTACACAGCCCCTGCGGCTTCCCGAGGAGTTTTTACCAGATAACCCCGTGCCGAACACCCATCCGTCCCCGCGTTCGCAGCATAGTGCAGACACACAGACGCTCCCTGGACCGGCCCACCACCATTTTCCCCGCGCATTTGTGCCAAAAACCTTGAAGGACGCGGCATTCGTGTTTGTCAGGCACGATGCCCACCGGACCCCATTGCGCCCACCCTACGATGGCCCGTTCAGAGTGCTGGAAACCGGGGATAAACATTTTGTGTTAGACCTGGGGGGTCGCCGGGAGAGAATCTGTATAGACAGGCTTAAGCCCGCCTTTGTTGTGGCAGACAAGCAGCTGCAGTTGGCTTGAGCTCCTCAGTGAGGAAGACCCCCACTGAGAGCTCCCCAGACGGACGCACCCCCAGGAACCCCCCACCGGCACAGCAGCGTCGTGGAGCCGAGGACCCCCGTTACAGCAGCTATGGGCGGAGACTGAAGCTGCGAGGACGAGAGAGTTAACACCCAGTCTGAGACTCTGGGGGGCGGTGTGGGGGACCCATGCTGTAGAGTTCAGGAGTTTTCCTCTCAGACTGAGAGAGCATGGAGATCAAAGGGCTGGGGGGTAAGGGGAATTGTCTGGAGGGAGTGAATGGTGAATGCAGGACCTCAGGTAGCAGGGAGGTGTGAGTTTTGGGATATAAAAGAGAAAGTCCCTGCTACAAATGTTTAATGTTCAATGTGTGGCACATATGTTGGTTTCATATTATCCACAAATGTATTGCTGTATGTTTATTGTGTGCTTCACGTCTCATGGAACAAAAGGGACTGAGACTCTGGGATTCAGCAGAAGAGTGTGAGATTCAGCCTTTGTTTCAGGGAGACGGCCTGGGGAGATGTCCGGACCACCAAGAGACTAAAGGACAATGGTGTGAGATCAAAGGGGTTACTTTGTGATTGGGATTAAGTACCATGTGACTGTATGTTTGATTAAACACCATGTGACTGCTGTTTCGTGTCCGGGGTACAAAAGCCCTGTTGTTAGATGAAACTTCCTCTTGACTTGCTTTGAGATTGTTGGAGATGTGATCTGTGAATAAAGCTGAATCTGAGGAATAAACTCAGCCTCATCCTTGAACACATTCTCCACAAATGTTCCGATTCTGGAAGATGTGAGAGTGAAATAAAGTTTGTCTGCTCAGAAAGTCGGTCTGGTTATTTCATCTCCACAAAATTACCATAATTATGCAGATGATACACAGATCTACATAACCGTCTCACCAGGAGACTATGGTCCAATTAAAACTCTGATCAAATACATTGGTCAAATAGGGAATGGGCACTTGACATCACCCGATGGAAGGAATTGTGGGAAAAATGTTCAGCCTGTCTCTGCTTAGTAGTGAGCAATGAATGCGGTTAGGCTGTGTGTCCACCAAATGCGTTTTTTTCTGTTGTGGGCAACTCTTTTCTATCCAGCTTTACTGCCCTCCCATCGAGTTTCCCAGTTTTTGACTGGTAGGCAGCAAGCTAACACGTGTGGTGCAGGCCTCAATGATGACAAGATGTTTCCTTTTATCTCGTTTATTGAAGCTACCCCACAAGGAACTCAACGTGATGTACACTCGTCCTTTTGGTTTTACATCCGTTTACATTTGTTCCTACATCTGTGTAAAACTGCAACAAAGTAAACATATACACGCCATCAATGATATGGTCACCGTATTTAGCTTAGCACATGTTAGCGTTAGCTCTGGCTTAGCTTGGTAACAATGATGGCAACGGACTAGAGTCAGATTGCTTAAAATACACCAATGCAACCATGCAGTTCTCATTGTAGCTGTTAACACTGTCAAACCATGCAGATACTCACGGACTAATGATGTCCAAGGCGCCGATAATTAAACAACATTTACAGCGTTCGTACAATGAGTGACGCTCTGCTCCGGTCTCCGGTTATATCATTACTGCGCATGTGCAACACCTTGTGTATCAGTTCAAAACGATGCTTTCACTATACCACTAGAGGGAGCCAAACTCCCTTACATGAAATGCTGTAATAGGAACTGCTTAACTTAATACATGGAGGCAGCATACTCCCCGTCTGGTGCAATAACATTGTACCACTATTTAGCCTTACAACATTTCAAACAACAGTGCATAACAATGTTAATAAATATCATTATCTGTTATTCCCCATTTGCTATCAGTAAAACCATTTCTGTAATTGGTCTCAGAAACACTTAAACAGTCCCATCTCTTATTATCTTCACCTCCGCTTTTCGTACTTGTAACGGATGCCAACTAGTACTGTACGGCGTAGAACGTTAGTAAAACCTCCCTCCCAAAGCCTTATACAGTATCGGTAGCGCTGAGCTATCGGTCGGACCTTTAGCTCAGCGCGATCGTGCTGTGTCTCCCATGCTCGAACTGTGTGTTAGTTGACTGAGAGGTCGCGGGTTCGTGTCCCGTGTGGGGCGAACTGCGCAGGATGATCTCTGTCACACTGGTGCCGTGAACCCGGCATGGGAGTGAGGTTTAAGGGGGAGAGTGTAACGGATGCCAACTAGTACTGTACGGCGTAGAACGTTAGTAAAACCTCCCTCCCAAAGCCTTATACAGTATCGGTAGCGCTGAGCTATCGGTCGGACCTTTAGCTCAGCGCGATCGTGCTGTGTCTCCCATGCTCGAACTGTGTGTTAGTTGACTGAGAGGTCGCGGGTTCGTGTCCCGTGTGGGGCGAACTGCGCAGGATGATCTCTGTCACATACTTTATTGTCCTTTCCGTGAAATGTCTTCACAATCCGCCCCATGGGCCAGTCATTTCTGTGTGCTTGCCCATCCTTGAGCAAAACGACATCTCCAACATTGATGTTCGGTTTCTCATCAGTCCATTTTCTTCGGCTCTGAAGAGTCACAAGATACTCTTGTCTCCATTGTTTACAAAAACTGTCCGCAAGAGCCTGCACTTGTTTCCACTGACATGCGTGAAGTTCTGGTGCAGCGAAAGTTCCCGATGGTGCTGTCAAGGGGTTGTTTTTTTGCGTCAGTAGCATTGCTGGGGTTAGGATGGTTGGATTGTCAGGATCTGTTGAGACCGGCACAAGTGGTCTTGCATTCATCACTGCCATAACCGCCGCCATTAAGGTGCTCAGTACCTCCTGCGTGAGCCGTAGTTTGTTCTTGAGAAATAGTGTATCTAAAATCCGCCTGGCAACTCCAATGAGTCTTTCCCAGGATCCACCCACGTGTGATGCATGAGGTGGGTTAAAAAACCATTTGCAACCCTTTTCTTGTAGGTAACTCGTTAATGCTGCATCACTGCGCTCAATTCTCAGTTCCTTACATTTGTTCCATACCTCTTCTCTCTCAGCGGGAAGTGGTTCATCCCAGTCGCCATGTTCTGTTGACAGTTCACGCAGGAGGTTCTTCCCCTGCATCGTGATAGGCGCCACAAACCTCAGGGGATCATACAGGCTGCTGACCGTCGCTAAGACTCCCCTTCGTGTGCAGGACTTCCTGTTGATGGACACCTGAAACATAAAACTGTCAATCTCAAGATTCCAAGGCACCCCTAAACTCCATTGTAGTGGGAGCTCGTCACGTTTGAGATCTAAGTCTTTTAAGTCCTTTGCTCTTTCATTCGCCGGAACGGCTTCCATGACCCTGCAGTCATTAGATGCTATTTTGTGTAATTTGAGATTGGATTGTGCTAACATCTTTTGTGCGTTTGTCAGGATGTCAACAGCTTCTTCTGGTGTGGCTGTGGAGGCTAATCCATCATCTACACAGAAATGTCTCATTATGAACTGTGTTGTGTAGCAACAATTTACCATTCCAAATTACTAGTTAATGTAAAGCAAAAAACATGTTATAATTCCTTTGAGGGCCTGGTCCTCAGTATTGGGCACTTTAGCAATTTTAGGTTAAACCCAATTTTATTTGCCATAGTTTATCGTCCCCCATCAACCTACTCAGAATTTTTATCCGAATTTGCTGATTTCTTAGCTGATTTAGTGCTGAAATCTGATAGAATAATTATAGTAGGGGACTTTAATATACATGTGGATGTAGATAGTGACTGCCTTAATGTGGCATTTAATTCAATATTAGACTCGATTGGGTTTTCTCAGAAAGTAGGAAATTCTACTCATTACCTCCACCATACATTGGACCTTGTTCTGACATATGGCATAGAAATAGAAAATCTTGTAGTGTCTCCTCATAACCCTGTACTGTCAGACCATTGTCTGTTAACCTTTGATTTTACCATTTCTGACTATTTGGCTCCTAAAGAAAAATATTATTACAGTAGATGCCTCTCAGATGATGCTGTTTCCAAATTTATGCAGATTGTTTCCTCTATGCCATGTGTCAACACAACGGAAATAAGCTATAGACAGCTTGCTCCTTCTGTAATTGATAACATGGTGGATAGTGTTTCAGCTTCTCTGCATCAGGCTCAAGACTTGGTGGCCCCCTTAAAAAAGAAAAAGTCTAATCAGAGATTTCTAACTCCTTGGTTCAACACAGAAACTCGTAGCTTAAAACAGAAGACTCGTCAATTAGAAAGAAAATGGCGCTCTACTAATTTAGATGAAATCTATTTAGCTTGGAGAAATCATCTTTTAATTTATAAAAAATCTCTTAGAAAAGCTAGAACAAGTTATTACTCTGCATTAATAGAAGAGAACAAGAATAATCCCAGGTTTCTTTTCAGTACTGTAGCCAGGTTGACAAAGAGTCAGGACTCTGTCAATCCTAGCATTCCCTTAGAGATTACTAGTCAGGACTTTATGAACTTTTTCAATAATAAAATTTCATCCATCAGAGATAAAATCAATCAGATTCTTCCCACAGTTAACTTAAATACTGTAACTACTACAACTCCTTCTTTTGATGTCTGTCTTGATGAGTTTACTCCAATCGACCTTTGTGAGTTAGACAAAATAGTTTCCTCATCCAAACCTTCAACTTGTCTTTTAGACCCTATTCCTACTAGGTTATTTAAAGAAGTCTTCCCACTTATTGGTAGCTTTATTCTTCATATAATCAATTCTTCATTAACTTTAGGCCATGTACCGCAGGCTTTTAAAACAGCTGTAATTAAACCCTTACTCAAAAAGCCAACGCTAGATCCAGGAGCTTTAGCTAACTATAGACCAATCTCTAATCTCCCTTTCATTTCAAAAATCTTAGAAAGAGTTGTTGCTACGCAATTATTCGACCACCTGCAGGGAAATGGTTTACTTGAAGAGTTTCAATCTGGGTTTAGAATCCATCATAGTACTGAAACAGCCTTAGCGAAGGTCACTAACGACCTCCTCATTGCATCTGATAATGGACTAGTTTCTGTACTTGTCCTTTTAGACCTTAGTGCAGCTTTTGATACTATCGATCATAATATTCTACTTGATAGATTAGAACACTATGTTGGACTTAATGGAACTTCGTTGCAGTGGTTTAGATCTTATTTATCTGATAGGTTCCAGTTTGTTCATGTAAATAATGAGTTTTCTTTCAACTCAAAGCTTCGTCATGGAGTTCCACAGGGATCTGTGCTAGGCCCTACTCTTTTTAGTTTATATATGCTTCCGTTAGGCAACATTATTAGAAAGCACTGTATACATTTTCATTGTTATGCAGATGACACACAATTATACCTGTCAATGAAGCCAGATGATAGTAATCAATTAGCCAAGTTAGAAGCCTGTCTTAAGGAAATCAAAGCTTGGATGACTTGTAATTTCCTGCTATTAAATTCAGATAAGACTGAAGTCATTCTTGTTGGTCCAAAAAACCTTAGAAATTCCTTTCCAAATCAAACTTTCAGTTTGGATGCAGTTACTCTTTCTCTTAATAGCTCTGTGAGGAACCTTGGAGTTATTTTTGATCAGGATTTGTCCTTCAATTCACATATTAAATTTGTTTCTAAGACTGCCTTCTATCATTTGCGTAATATTGCCAAGATTAGGAGCATCTTGTCTCAGAGTGATGCTGAGAAACTGATCCACGCTTTTGTTAGCTCGAGATTAGATTATTGTAATTCTTTATTATCAGGTTGTCCTAAAACATCTTTAAAAAGTCTTCAGCTGATCCAAAATGCTGCAGCAAGAGTTTTAACAGGTACTAGAAAGAGAGATCATATCTCTCCGGTTCTGGCCTCCCTTCATTGGCTTCCCATAGAGTTTAGAATTAAGTTTAAAATCCTTCTTCTTACTTACAAAGCTCTAAACAATCAGGCTGCTTTTTATTTAAAAGATCTGATACTACCGTATTATCCTAACAGAGCACTACGCTCCCAAAATGCAGGACTACTTGTAATACCTAGAATCTCCAAAAGTACAATGGGAGGCAGAGCCTTCAGTTATCAAGCTCCTCTCCTGTGGAATCAGCTGCCAATCTGGATTCGGGAGTCAGACTCGATCTCTGTTTTTAAGATTAGGGTTAAAACCTACCTTTTTGATATAGCCTACAATTAGGGAGGGATCATGTGTTTCTGAACCCTTCCTTAGTTATGCTGCTAATAGGTTTAGTCAGCCGGGGGACCTCCAGTAATGCACTGGGCCTCACTCCTTTCCTCACTCTCTATGAAATATTTTTTTTTTTTGCTGGTCATTAACATTTGTTTGTTCTCTCCCATAGATTGAGTCCCCATCGTGCTGTTTGCTCTCTACATGTCTGTTCTTTTCATCTTCTCTGTCCCCTCACCCCCCAGCCAGTCGCAGCAGATGACTGCCCCTCCCTGAGCCTGGTTCTGCTGGAGGTTTCTTCCTGTTAAAAGGGAGTTTTTCCTCTCCACCGTCGCCAAGTGCTTGCTCACAGGGGATCACCTGATTGCTGGGGTCTTTCTGCAACTGTGGGGGTTCCCCCCTACAGTTGATAGTGCTATGAGATGACTGTTGTTGTGAAATGGCGCTATATAAATAAAGTTGAATTGAATTGAATTGGCATGTCCATGCGCTTTCTCACCTTCAGCTGCAGCACGTCTCATGCAGTAAACAGCCACGGCTGGAGAAGGGCTATTTCCGAACACATGCACTTTCTTTCTGTAGTCTCTTACTTCTTTGTCCTTGATGTCAATAAAAACTTGATCTTCTATTGACAGCACTGGTTTATCGTCGTCCTTTGTTTTATCAAAGACTGTGTTTCCTAAGTGGTCTGTGTCTCTCTCACCCTGCAAGGCATATGGTAGTATGCTGTTGGGGCGTGAGGTGGAGCAACCTGAAACCTCTTTGACAAGAAATGTGTTTAGGCATGGGCTGAGGGATGATGCACGACCATTGTAGAGCACTTGTGTCTTTAGCACGTTAACAGTCGAAGGCTTGTGTGTTGTCCCTAAACACGTTTCTCCCACAATAACCCATCCCAAGTCCAAGCGTTGTGCATAGGGAGTACTGTGGGGCCCATTTATTTGTTCCCTCACCTTGTGTACCTGTAGGATGTCTCTTCCCAGCAGTAGGAGGATGTGAGCATGTTCATCTACAGGTGGAATCTTGTCTGCGACTTTTCTCAGGTGTGGATGCACAAGTGCGTCCTTTGGAGATGGGATCTCCCTCCTGTCATCGGGGATCATGTCACACTCGATCAAGTTTGGAAGCTGGAGCTGTACTTTTCCATCCATTGATTCTATCATGAAGTTTGGAGCTCTCCGCCCCCAAACCGTAGTAGCCCCTGAGCACGTTTTCAGTGTGTAAGGGTCGGAAGGTGCTCTAATGTTGAACAGCTGGAAAAACTCTGATTTAGCGAGTGATCTGTTGCTTTGTTCATCGAGCACTGCATACATTTTCTGGGCTTCTTCTCTGTGTCCTGCAGGATAAACTAACACAGGGCTAATTTTTGAGCAGGATCGTGGGTTTTCTGCATTACCGTAAACTTCTGTGCATCTAGACGTGACTAGTGTGCCCTCATAATCATGGTACCCCCCGCCATGATCCGTCTCAGCTTCCTGAGGCTCCATGGGAGGAGGAGAGGGGCCAGGATGTAGTGCTGCTACATGTCTATCACTACCACAGTCAGAGCACTGGATTGACTGTTTACAGTCTTTTGCCAGATGCTGAGTGGAGCCACAACACTTAAAGCAGATGTGATTCTCTCTCAAGAACAGTTTGCGTTCTTCTATTGGTTTGGCTCTAAACGTTTTACATTTCTTTAATGGGTGTGGCCTTCTGTGTATGGGACATTGTTTATCTGGGCTTTCTGTTCTTTCACGTGTGTGGTTACCTGTAGCTGCGGGTGAAGCTGGTGGGATGTCTGTTTTGTGGACACTGATGAGGTGTTCACTGGCGAACTTGGGGGCTTTTTCAACTCTGGTGTTCATGTGGGCCGGTGGAGAGAAACTGAAACTTGGGTCGTTTCTTATTTTGGCTTGTCGTCTGATGTAGCTGGAAAAAAAGCTGAAAGGAGGAAAGGTGACTTTGTGCGTTTCTTTGTATTTGGTGCCTGCTGCAATCCACTTCTCCTGTAGGCTGTAGGGCAGTTTCTCGACAACAGGATTCACTCCACGGGCTGTATCCAGATATGCGAGCCCAAGTAGGTATCCGCCATCCTTTGCACATTCGAGCTCCTGTAGAACGTCACCAAGTTCTCTCAGCTTGAGTGCATCTTTGTTGCTGATTTTGGGAAAATCATCAAGCTTTTTTAACAGTGCATTTTCTATTGCTTCGGGTGACCCATAACACTCTTCTAGCCTTTCCCAGACTAAGTTGAGGGCTGCTTTTGGGTTGAAGACATGTGCAGAGCGGATACTCTTTGCTTGTTCTGCTGATTCTGTGCCAAGCCATTTTATCATCAAATCCAATTGCTCGTGGTGTGAGAGGCTGAGGTCTTGTATGGCATTCTGGAAAGATGCCTTCCATGCCCAATAATTCTCTGGAAGGTCATCAAACTGTAGGAGTCCCGTGCTCAACATCTCCTGGCGTGTGAGGTATTTGGTCAGATCCTGAATGCCTTGTGCTTCCGTGTAATGTGTTGCGGGGGCATAATAGGGCCGTAACGTTGGGGGATTAATTGTCTCTGCAGCTCCATGCTCCTCTTTCATGTTGACACTGACCCTACTCTTACCATCTACAGCATTAGATGAGCTGAATGGTACATTTGTGGCCATTTCCAACTGTTCACACTGGATCTTAGAGGAGGTGGCTGGATTAGTTTTAAGTAGAATTTCCTCACAGCACACATCAAAGTGTTTCTGTACATACTCAGATGTGCGTTGTGCTGAGCCAACTGGCAAGTCCATTAATGCTTGACTGAATTCACTTCTTGCACATTCCTCTGCTTCTTCATAGGCTGCAGCTTCAGCTTCTGCAGCTGCAACAGCCTTCTGATGGTTCAAAATGTGCATTTGTGCTTCAAGATTAGCTTTCTGTGTTTCAAGATTAGCTTTCTGCGTGATGAGGGCTGCTTCTTTCTCTGAATAAGCTAATTTAGCTCGTGCAGCATCTGCTTTGGCTCTAGCTCTTATGGCTGAGGAGGTAGCTGAAGAAGCCTTGCTTGACTTGGAGCTACGTGAATATAACGAGCTGCCTCGTACAGCTGTAGCCAAGGGAGCTGTGTGTTCCGTCTCCATAACTTCACTTCTGAGTTGGGGAGTTGGCTGGTGCTGCTCTCCTGCCCTGAGGCTCATTTGCTGCTTGTTGTTTGTTTATTGGGCCTGCCGCGCTGTAGTCCTTTTACTTTACTGCCCTCCCATCGAGTTTCCCAGTTTTCGACTGGTAGGCAGCAAGCTAACACGTGTGGTGCAGGCCTCAATGATGACAAGAGGTTTCCTTTTATCTCGTTTATTGAAGCTACCCCACAAGGAACTCAATGTGATGTACACTCGTCCTTTTGGTTTTACATCCGTTTACATTTGTTCCTACATCCGTGTAAAACTGCAACAAAGTAAACATATACACGCCGTCAATGATATGGTCACCGTATTTAGCTTAGCACATGTTAGCGTTAGCTCTAGCTTAGCTTGGTAACAATGATGGCAAAGGACTAGAGTCAGATCGCTTAAAATACACCAATGCAACCATGCAGTTTTCATTGTAGCTGTTAACACTGTCAAACCATGCAGATACTCACGGACTAATGATGTCCAAGGCGCCGATAATTAAACAACATTTACAGCGTTCGTACAATGAGTGACGCTCTGCTCCGGTCTCCGGTTATATCATTACTGCGCATGTGCAACACCTTGTGTATCAGTTCAAAACGATGCTTTCACTACACCACTAGAGGGAGCCAAACTCCCTTACATGAAATGCTGTGATAGGAACTGCTTAACTTAATACATGGAGGCAGCATACCAGCGTTTAATGTACTTGGTGCCCTCAGCGCAAAAATGGTCTCAGCAGTCAGCACTGTGCTTATGGCGCTGAAAGCTGAAAAAAGTTCAACTTTCTAAGTGCTACAGTGCTTATCAGCTGCACACCTCTCTCACCAGCCGATCACAATTGGCTTAAAAGTACACCATGATCAATATTTAACAGCCAAAGCTTGAAGGGATGTGTATTTTCTTACCAGTTTGATGTGATTTATTCCAGTGAGTGAAGCGTTTCAGAGCAAAATGTGACCCGTGCTGGTAAAATGAGTCGGAATGCACACTGCATCATTACGAGCTACAGGCAGGAGAAGTCATAAATCATGACTCTGTCTTTGCTTGCTAGTGGCAAGTCCTGGGAAACCCCCCATGAGTGCCTGGTATCGTTGGAAAGCTTAGAAAACATACTTTCTCAAAATATATGTTTTTGCAGAAGACATAACTCCCGACCAATCGAATGCAAGTTTTCAACCTAGTCAAAATGTAAACAAATCATCTTTTTCTGGGTCCGTTTTTGCACACTTCCTACAAATTAAATATCATTTTGAAGCTCTTTCAATACACAGTATGGGAAAAACGTTACATCAGTTTTGAGTGACAGGTCAAGTGGCTGCCAGGATACCGGGCAGAGTGTTTTTTTTTTTTTTTAATAAGCGCATGAAAAGTGCTGAGGAAAACAGATTGAGAGCATTTTTACTTTCCCTGTGGATACACAGCCTTATTAAAATGACACTGAATATGTTATTCAAACATAGGAAATGTAAATATACATATAAAACATCCATCCATCCATCTTCTTCCGCTTAATCCTTTTTGGGTCGTGGGGGGCTGAAGCCTATCCCAGCATCTTTGGGCAAGAGGCAGGGTACGTCATATAAAATCCAGGATGACACAAGAAAGTGAAAACACTTACTTCCAATGTGGTCCTTTCAATCACATTATTATTCCTCTGAATACCACACAATTTTAGAATGGGGAAGGTTTGCTGCATCTTCAAATACAACAACTGCTCTTATGATTGGCGTGGAAAAAGATTGATAACGGCGTACGCTTTTTCAACTTCCCGACTTGGAAGAAAAGTGGACTGAATTGGGTCTCTGAGCTAAAAAAAAAAAAAAAAAAAAAGATGGAATGGATTGCAGCGGTCAGAATGAAAGATATCAGCTCCCATAATATTCCTGCACATGTGGTGGTGTGTTCACGGCATTTTTACAAAGCTAAGTTGTGATTTAAAAAATATTTAGAAGTGTAGAAAGACGTCCCCTCTCCAGAGCAGTTGTTTTGCCCACTGTGCCTTTGGCCGCACCTCAGCCACGGCTCTCTGTCATCTCTCAATAATGTGTAAAAACGCACAAGGCAAAATCAAATAATTTCCCCACATCATCTCTGCTGTTCCCAATTTCTCTTGCTAATCTGGAGCAATTTTTTTAATGTGAGCTTTTCGGTGTTGCTGATTTTCTTTGATTTTTTTTCTTGAAGTTCTGATTACTTCTTGCCTTCATTACACATGGATTTAATATCAGCCTGGGACTGAAGTCCATAGAATGTTCGGTATCATTAAATTAAGGAGATTCTCCTCTTTCAGGTGACTATAAAAACGCCCTAAATCAGGACAGTGACATTTTTATAGCAGCTAATCATACCAGTTATTTTTTTTTCAGTGCGCCAGCACGATCAGCTGATTGGATTCACTTCTTCCTTCTGACATTTTGGCATATTCATCAGAACAACACTGGACAGCTGATGTTACAGACTGCTGTCAAAATAAAAATCTTTATCCTGTAACTTGAAAATGTTCAGACACATCTTGACAGTTCTCATTATACGTACAAGTACGTGTGTTTAGCTCTCTGTGTGTGTATACGTTGCAGGCAGCAGCAGAGCTCTGTACACTGCAAATACACCATTATATGGTAGCTGTAAGTTAGAAACCTGTTCAGTAAGTTACACATGGGTTCAAAGAGCATTACTCATATGTTAGAAATAATTTTGGGGTACGCTAGACATTAATCTTGACGTATTTTGACTTTGTAGAAACAATGACAGCTTACCTTTGCGTTAAACCACAGTTTTCTGGTCGGTCACCCAGAAGATTTGAGGCGGCAATTCAATGAGGGGTTGTGCATCTATTGTGGGCAAGTGAGTCATGTAGTAGCCTTATGCCCCAATAAGTCAAACTTCCATGCCTGTCCATCGCAGTAGGGGTCTGGTGGGCAGTGGACAGAAATCTTTATGCTCTTACCTTGTGCTTCTGATCCAACTTATGCTCCAATCCCCTGAGTTTGTTGGTACCACTCTGGTCGACTCTGGGGCAAAATTTTCTGGCTGAAGATCTGGCAACCCGCTTTAAAATTTCCTGAATCCCATTGCCCCAACCCCTTGACCTGATCGCCCTGTCCAGCCAGCCCCTGTGCCAGGTAACCACACGCACTGCCCCACTAGCATTAATGGTCTCTGGCAATCACCACGAACAAATTTCCTTCCTGATTCTCCCAGCCTCTATGTCCCCAGTTGTGCTTGGTCAACCCTGGCTAAAAATACATAACCCAAGCACTGATTGGTGTAAGGGGAGAATTAGCTCCAGGAATCCTTATTGTCTGGCTGCGTTCTCCAGTCTGCTGCTCCCGAACACCCAGATTTGTCCAAGGTCCCCCCCCTCCCCCGAGTGCCATGATTTGGCCCCAGTAAAGTTAAAGCTACATCCCTGCCCCCACATCGCCCCTATGACTATGCCATCGAGCTCCTGCAGGGGTCCCCATTACCACTCCAATAGGGTATATAACCTATTGGCTCCAGAGCAGGTGGCTATGGAAAAATACATTAAGGAATCCCTGGCTGTGGGCCAGATTCAACATTCATTGTTCACCTTAGGAGCAGGCTGCTTCTTCGTAAGCAAGAGGAATGGCTCGCTGCACCCCTGCATAGACTTCTGAGAACTGAATAAAATCACGGTCAAAGACAAAATACCCTCTTTCTCTCCTTTCTCCACTTTTGACCAACTCCAGGGCTCAGTTATTTACACTGAGCCCCTGCAGTGTTTCAGCATCTGATTAATGATGTTCTGCGAGATTTTATCAATTCCTTTGTGTTTGTTTACCTGGATGTTGTCCTCATTTTCTCCCACTCTCCAGAGGACCATCGGGTGTACGTCAGGATGGTCCTCCAGCACCTCACGGAAAATCAACTGTATGTCTAAGCGGAGAAATGTGAGTTCCACACCCCCATCACAACATTCCTTGGGTACATTATTTCCCATGGTCACACTGAATCTGATCCTGTTAAGATTAAAGCTGTCACTGACTGGCCCATCCCCTCCTCCCGCAAACAGCTCCAACAGTTCCTTGGGTTTGCCAGTTTTTACCACAAGTTCATCAGGAATTACAGCCCCATCACCTAGCCATTCACTGCCCTTATTTTCGTTAAGGTCCCCTTTCGCTGGTCTGAGGAGGCTAATATTTTCCCTATTAAAGGCACATAGTAGAGTCATTTTTGGGGGTTTCGTGACCAACCTCCCAGGACCTTTTTTTCTCACAGGATTTAGCATTCTAGACCCATTTTAATGAAAATAAGCTCCCATGTACCTCCCAAAAATTACGGGAAACCTTTTTTTTTTTCCCCAAAATTCAAAATGGCCACCAAAATGCATACCACCACCTATATATCTCAGTAACTAATTCAGCTAGGAGGTTGATTTTGGTGTCTAGACATAGGTTTTTGGGGTCAAGCATTCCATTAATGCTATTAGTTTACTTGTGAAACAAACCCATCATGATGAAATCCAATATGGCCGCCAATATGGCCACTGATTAACATTTTTTTTGTTTCTTGACTACTAAGGCACCTAGAAAGCTGATGTTGGTGTCAAAACAGAGGTTTAAGGGGTCATACTATCTGTTTATTCCAATAAAAGTGTTTTTAAATTATTACATAATCGAGAAATCCAAGATGGCGGCCGGCTGTCATTTTCACATGCAATGGACTTTTTCATATCCGTCACCAAATGAGCTAAAAATGTCAAATGAGGTATCCTTACATTCATTTTTAATAATTATTAGAAAGCTCCTGCATTGATTCAGTGATTTCACTGAGGAACACTTGGGTAATCCAATCCAATGCTGGACCGGAGCCTCTTCGGTGAAAAGAGAGAAGCAGATGGAGATGGATCCCCCTGAACTGATTGATTGTCTCTTTCAAGATCTACCTCTAATTTATGCTTACGTTTCTCGGCTTGAGATAGACAACGCTTGTTAGATAATGTGGTGTAACATGCCTGGTGCATATAATGCCCTTTTGGCCCTTTGGCCCAATCAATATTCCCACATTGAAACCGATCAAGTCCTTTCCATCGTAGAGTTTTTTCACGAATTGAATTCCATTTTTGGTCCTTGGTATTATCCAAAGAGTCACTTTTGGTACATGGTTGACCACAACGTAGAATGCATTCGTATTCACCGGAAGACGTTGATGGTAATTCATCGTTGTCACTTGCAGTATCCATTTTATCCCTCACTTTATATGAATAAGTGTCTGAAAACAAAAACAAATTTGTCATTATCAGAACAGAGGAGAGAAAAAGGAGGGATGACAAGACCTAGAGTCAAAGGCCCTTGTACTGTCTACTGTCATTACGGTAGCATTAAGCAAGCAGCATGGTCAATATGCTAACATTACCTGACTATACAGTATGGAACAAGATTCAGAATTCTAACCTCTCCAGATAAGTTTAAAGCTAAATTTATACATACCTGGCAACCTTGGTTAAATTGGAAAGATTAGGACTACATATTATGGCAGCACAGACGTTACAAAATCACTGCATCCTCTCTCTTGCTATGCAAAAAGGAATCAATGAATCAAGCATAGGATTCCGGGAATCCTAAGGGGATTACCCAAGTGTTCCTCAGTGAAATCACTGAATCAATGCAGGAGCTTTCTAATAATTATTAAAAATGAATGTAAGGATACCTCATTTGACATTTTTAGCTCATTTGGTGACGGATATGAAAAAGTCCATTGCATGTGAAAATGACAGCCGGCCGCCATCTTGGATTTCTCGATTATGTAATCATTTAAACACACTTTTATTGGAATAAACAGATAGTATGACCCCTTAAACCTCTGTTTTGACACCAACATCAGCTTTCTAGGTGCCTTAGTAGTCAAGAAACAAAAAAAATGTTAATCGGTGGCCATATTGGCGGCCATATTGGATTTCATCGTGATGGGTTTGTTTCACAAGTAAACTAATAGCATTAATGGAACGCTTGACCCCAAAAACCTATGTCTAGACACCAAAATCAACCTCCTAGCTGAATTAGTTACTGAGATATAGGTGGTGGTATGCATTTTGGTGGCCATTTTGAATTATGGGCAAAAAAAAGGTTTCCCGTAATTTTTGGGAGGTACATGGGAGCTTATTTTCATTAAAATGGGTCTAGAATGCTAAATCCAGTGAGAAAAAAAGGTCCTGGGAGGTTGGTCATGAAACCCCCAAAAATGACTCTACTAACAGTTCTCCGAGTCCCCTATCCTTGTTCAATCTGATCCCTCATGGCAGTTTATTGTTGAGGTGGATGCCGCTGACAGTGGCAACAAGATGCACCTTTGTGCATTTTTCTCTTCGTGCTTGTCCCCCGCCAAGAGAAACTATGATGTCGGCGGCTGAGAGCTGCTGGCGATCAAACTAGCTTTAGAGGAATGGTGACACTGGCTTGAGGGGGCGGTCCAACCTTTCCTTGTGTGAATGAACCATAAGAATTGAGAATGTATTAGATCCGCAAAGAGACTTAACCGCCGTCAGGCCAGGTGGGCGCTGTTCTCCGGCAGGTTCAGGTTCTCCATCTAATGCAGGCCAGGCTCCACAAATACTAAAGCCAATGTACTTTCCCGCCAGTTTGGGGCTGAAACATCCACCCCCAAGGTGAAGACCATTGTCCCTCAGTCCATCGTCGTCACGGCACTCACCTGGGACATTCAGCAATGTGTCAGGGAGGCCCAAGTCATGGATGCGGACCTGGGGGAACCTCAGGGCCGTTTGTTTGTTCCAGTGCCTATTAGGGGGGAAGTAATTTATTGGTTACATAATGCCAAATTCTCCTGCCACCCGGGGTGGCTAGGTCCCTCATTTTTCTGGCGCTCCTTCTGATGGCCTTCTATGGAGAAGGATGTCGGAGAGTACATTAAAGCCTGCCCCCACTTCTCCTCGGGAAAGAACCTTACCACCCCTCCTACTGGCCTACTTCAGCCCCTTCCTGTCCCTAGTCAGCTGTGGGCCAGCATCGCAATGGATTTCATCACAGGGTTGCCCCTCTGTAATGGATTGATGGTCATCGTCACTGTGGTGGACAGGTTCTCCAAAGCAGCACATTTTGTGTCCCTCAAGAAATTACCATTCCCCTTGGAGACTGCACACCTCCTATCCAACCATGTGGTGAGATTCCATGCCATCCCTGTGGACATTGTGTCTGACCGTGGCTCCCAGTTTATTTCCCAGGTGTGGTGGGCTTTTTGTAAATCTATTGGGGCCCTGCTCAGCACAGCCAATGAAAACTCTCACTGGGCCAAACAGAAGAGGTGCCCGGCCCCCACCTATGCTCTTGGCCAGAGGGTCTGACTGTCCACCAAGAATTTCCCACTTAAGAAAGACTCAAAGACACCCCCCCCCCCAGGTTCATCTGCCCTTTCACCATCAAGACCATTGTCAATCCCTCCTCTGTGAGGCTCAACCTCCTGTCATCACTCTGGGTCCACCCCACCTTTCACGTGTCACTGATCAAGCCCGTGTTCGCCAGCTCCCTGTGTCCACCATCTAAGCCACCTCTGCCCCAGAAGATGGTGGATGGGGGCTTCATCTATGCTGTGACACACATTCTGGATGCTCACCACAGGGGGAGCAACATCCAGTTTTGATGGACTGGAAGGGGGTATGGACCCAAGGAGAGATCATGGATCCCTAGGTCCTTTATTATGAATGACTCCCTTATCCACAATTTCTATCGACGGCATCCTGACAAGCCCAGAGATACGCCAGGAGGTGTTCCTTGAGAGGGGGGTATTGTTAGGATTCCTGCATGCTGTGTACTCTTGCCTGTCTCCCTCTCTCCCCTCTGATTAGGCGCCACTCCCTGCAGCTGATTACACCATCTGTTGCCAATCAGGGGAACCGTTTATATTGGATGCTCTCCCACCACTCTGTCTGGTTACGTCTGATCACCTGTATGTCTGTAATCCACCTGAGCCTCATTCCATTTAAACCTGTGTTCTGTGCTTTGACCCTTTGTCTGTCCTAGAACTTTGAACCTGCCAGCTGTATTGGATCTGTCTGCCTGCCCGTTGTTCGCCTGCCGTGCTTTGACCCACGCTTGTCTTACCCCCAAATCTGCTTCATGGACTGGATAACTGTTTGCCAGATTGTGAGTACTCCCTCTCCCTAAGTAAGTGGAGTCACCTTCACTGCAGTCTTCTCCCTTTCACCCCCTTCCTATTAAGGCCTGGCCAGCCTGCCACAGTTCCCCGTCAGAGGACCCCCACCGGCTCACCACCCTGAAGTAGCTTGTCTGGCATCCAGCTTATCCTCACGGGAATGTTTTCCATGCAGCTCCTTCCTGAAGAAGCCAGTAAGAATAATCATTCCATTAATCTCCTAAATTCTCCAACTTATTCAACTGTTTCATACTACGCACCTCTGTGTCCTTTCTTTCCCTCCAGGACTGTCAGACCTGTGCCACATTCAAAACTTGCTTTCTTTGACAATAACATTATGGTTTAAACTGCTTGACGTTCTCATCCGTGTCTGCTCCTGGGTCTGAGTATTGATAACCATGTCAGTAACTTTATCTGTCTTACTCTATTTCAGCTTGTTTCTGTTTCTCTTTAATTTAATTCCTTTTGCAACTTGCTTTAATGTTTTATGTAAAGCACTTTGATTTGTTTAGTGCATGAAATGTGCTATACAGACAAACTTGCTTTTGTGTTAGTGATGGCTGCGTTTTGTGGGTGATAGCTGCTTTTTTGTTAGCAATAGCCACTTGACTACTTCTCTGTTACTGACAGCTACTTTTGTGTTAGCAAAAGCTACCTTTATATAAGCGACTTTCGCATCTCAGCTCGCGCAAAGCATCATGGGAACGCGGCTACCAAACATGCTCTATCAATACATTTAATTTATGGAAAGTTCCTGATCTACGAGCATATTGTATGCGTAGGGGTCTTCCCGGTTGTACCTGCAAACGCAGGGATGAACTAGTTGCGCTTGCATTCGCGGTCACGTTGCACAAATTGGCCAAAATGGCCCCCTTGTATGTACGCTGACATAGCAGATTTTATGTTGTCAAAGGACCAAGCACCTTTACTTGCGAGACTCCGAAACGACTACAAAGAAGGTAAGCGAGTGGTTTGACAGCTCAACCTTGGTTTTGTCATTTTGAGTAAACTTCACTACAAGGCATAGCCTGCTTACTTAGATCTATAGGTCGATACTACTATAGTTTAAGTACCACACGTTTTCAATGATTTGCAGTTTTATTTTATACCAGCCGACTTATCAACGGCCTTAATTACATGTGTGTGTAGATCAAGCTTCATTTCCAATATACAAAGAACTATATCCTAGATCCAGGCCTGCCTGTCCGTACCTACTACTTCAGGGTTTAGACTCGTGTCATTTAGGCTAGAACTTGAACAATACACAACACTATTTAATTGTGTTATAATATAGACTTACTGCTTTAATCCAACAATTACGTCCGTCCGGATCCTTCAGCTCCGTGGGGAATGTATATAACATGATTGGTGGTGGACACGTGCGCACGCTGGTCCCGAAGTTACACGCATGTATGCTGCAAGTTTTCTTTTTCCACCGTTCTAGATGATACATGCCGTTCCACACTTCACTACGGCACAATGTGCACCTGGCATAATGGAGATTTAAAGCTTGAAGCAGACTTTAAACGGCAATTGTTCAGGTGTGACAGTACTATCTCTATACAAAAGCAAGGCGGCTACCGGAATGTTTGGTAGTGGGGAACTCTGATCTCACATAGTCCGCACATGCGCACTCGTAATCCTGCCGACAACGTCTCTGTCCTTTAACTGGAGTGGTGGCTCAGTTGGTAGAGCATCCACCCCACACCCGGAGGCAGGGGTTCAAATCCTGGCCGGGTCATGCCAAAGACCATATAAAAGCGGAACTTCCTGCCATCCAGCTTGGTGCTCAGCAATTATGGAATGGAGGAGGGAAATCTGTGGCGGTGCTTTGCATGGCAGTGACCCTCTGATTCTACACTTGGGATGTGTGTGATTAACACTGTAGATAGGTAAAACACAATCTCGTTCTACTGTACATGATTGGGTTGTATGGTTGAATGACAATAAAGGGTGATTTGTAATGCAAAAGTCGCTTATAGGCAAGACTTGCTTTAGTGTTGGCAATAGCTAATTTTGTGTTTGCAACTACTACTTAGATTTGTGTTAGTAATAGCTGCTTTTGTATTGGTGCCTGCTACTTTTGTGCTATTGATAGCTGTTTTTTCATTGGCAATAACTGTTGCTGTGTTAGCAATAGCTGCTTTTTAATAGTACTTTTCTGTTGGCGATAGCTGCTTAATCATAAGGCAATCATCACATGACTGTTGGAAGGAAAAAAGACTAATAAGGCCACAGTAGCACCACATGAAAGTGGAATTTCAAAAATAGGAGTTTAGTTATAAAAGCGGGAGTATCCCCCTATGTCACATTGATGTTTTAATTGAACACGCTTCTAAAACTAAACACACACAGTTCAAATCACTGAAATTAAAAGTAATTGAAAGAGTACAACCAAAACACATTTTCTCTTCAAAAATGTTCAAGATTACTGCAATAAAATACTCATTTAAGTAGATTTTTCTCCCTCTGGTACAGAGCATGTCTATACTGACCAATAGCAAAGCCCAGACCTCCGTTTGGACCAATCAGACCGTAGATACTGGTGGCAAAAGGAACCTGATGGACAAATAAAATCATCACATTCAGCCATAACAGCAGACTCAGCTCAGCATTTTCACACGGATACATCAGGAAAACAAAACAGGGACCCAAACTTATGTGAATTAGGAGATCTTCTTCTCTTAAATTTGCAACTTTTACCTTAAAAATAAATTAACTCTGTGATAAATTTACTGTGCTTGTTATAAAAATCTGCCAAAAATATGTTTTAGAATTGATATGGAAGTGTTGAAAGGTCAGAGGTCATACTTACACAGAGCAGACTGACGCCGACGATGAACATCCCCAACATGGAGCACAGCCACCTGAAGGTTACACGTTAGAAAACATTGACAAAAAATCTTCATTAATGATCAAGGAGAGTCAGACAATTATGAGCAAAAAGTCACATTTAAATAAAATATAAAAGTTTGAAAAAGTCTCAAAATTACGAGAAAATTTTTCTTAAATTTGTGAGGTAAAAAGTGATAAATTTGTATGACAAAACTGGCTAATTCGGAAGGAAAGAAAAAAAAACTTGCCATTAAAAAAAATCACAAATATATGAAAACAGAAAAGGCTGCAAATTTATAATAAAAGTCACAAATTTACTATAAAACTGTGACTTTTTGATTAAAAGAGTTTTAAATTTATTTTCAAAATTCCAACATTAGGAAAGAAAACTTTTTTTTTCCGCTGAATTTGTTTGCATATTTGATGTTTGTTATCTGGAAACTTAAAAAAAAAGTTGCAAATTTACAGCAGGGAAAATAAATATTGAACACATCAACATTTTTTTCATTAAACATATTTCTGATGGAGCCGCTGACATGAAATTTTCACCAGATATCAGTAACAACCCAAGTAATCCATACATTCAAAGAATGTATGGATTTTGTCAACTGTGTTGACAAAGCAAGTTATATTTAATAAAGTGGAATGACACAGGGAATAAGTATTGAACACATGAAGAAAAAGGGCATAGAAAGCCAAGAAACCAGCTGAAATCCATCAGAATTTAGGAAGCCAATTAATTTCAGCTGGTTAAGTTTTGACTGATAGACTTTAAAAAGGTCTGGGAATATCAGATTGTCACACCACAAAGAACTCATGATGGGTAGAAGCAAAGAGCTCTCTCTCGCCCTTTGTAACCTTATTGTTGCAAAACATAATGATGGCATTGGTTTAAGGCCCTGTCACACCTAGACAATTTAGGCAGTATTTGCTAAACGTATGAAGAATTTGAAGAGTACGGTGGCATACGTCAAATCAGTTATGGGTAAGTTAAGAGCACCCTGAAGAATGCTGAAGCATGCTGGTATATCCCATTGTACAGCAAGCTCCTCTGAAAATTTTCAGCATGCTGAAAATTGGGGCAGCACGGTGGTGGAGTGGTTAGCACTGCGGCAGCACAGTAACTCACCCTTGGTCGGGGGATCCTGGGTTCGATCCCAGCCCCCAACCAACAGTGATCTGTGTGGAGTTTGCATGTTCTCCCCGTGTCTGCGTGGGTTTACTCCAGGATTTCTCCGGTTTCCTCCCACATGCCAAAAACATACAAGTTAGGTTAATTGGCATAAAACTGGGGATTCTAAATTGTCCTTAGGTATGACTGTGAGAGTGAATGGTTGTCTGTCTCTCTGTGTTGGCCCTGCGATGGACTGGCGATCTGTCCAGGGTGGACCATGCCTCTCGCCCAAAGATGCTGGGATAGGCTCCAGCCCCCCCGCGACCCAAAAAGGATTAATCAGAAGAAGATGAATGGATGGATGGATGCTGAAAATTGTCCAAGGTATCCAGCGTATGACTGAAGCATCCTGCATAAGTGGAGCATAAGTTGTAGGAAAGTTATGTGTTCATTCACACACATTACTTGTAAAATAGATAGATGTACTTTATTTAGCCAACTCACAAGTTATTCATAAGTCAAAACACGTTGAGATAAATGGCTAGCCTACCCAAAACGTATTTCTAACATATGAGTAATGCTCTTTGAACCTATGTGTAACTTACTGAACAGGTTTCTAACTTAAAGCTACCCTATAAAATCGTGTATTTGCAGCGTTGGTTCACAGGAAAAACCTGTATAAAGCAGCTGCTGCTTGCAGTGCATAAACACACACACACACACAGAGCTAAGCACACATACTTCTTCATATGATAGGACCTGCCAGGGATGTGTCCAAGCAGTTGTCAAGCTACAGGATAAAAATCCAAATAGCTGTTTAGCCCTCCTTGTCATGTTTTTTCATTTGACTGCAGTCTGTACCATCAGCTGTCCGGTGTTGTTCTGATAGATATGCCAAAATGTCACAACACTGGAAGAGGTGGATCTAATCAGCTGATTGGCCAAAGCACAGAGCTCAGCTATTTTCTATAATGTATCCCACTTTGCTCTCCCTTGGCTCCTGGCAAAAGCACACTCCATGCATTAGCTTGGTTTTTTTTTCACTTTATTGAAAATAAACTTTTTTATCCCCATCAGTTTGCGTGCCTTTGAGAGAACTTGTTATGGATACGTGATGTGTACGGCCAAAAGTGAAAATTTTGGCATATGCCACCGTTTTAGACAAATTTTTATATGTTTGGCAAATGCTGCCTAAATCGTCAAGGTGTGACAGGGCCTTTACAGGTGCATTTCTAAACTGCTAAATTTTCCAGTGAGCACTGTTAGAGCCATCATTCAGAAGTGGAAAGAACATCATTTTACCACAAACCAGCCACAACCAGGAGCTCCTCACTCCTGACAGAGGAGTCAAAATAATTATCAGAACAGTTATCCAAGAGCCAAAGACCACTTGTGGAGAGCTCCAGAAAGACCTGGAATTAGCAGGTACTGCTGTTTCAAAGAAAATGCACTCAACTGACGTGGGCTCACCTCACAAAACTCCATTGCTGGAAAAAAAAAAAAAAAAGGCATGTTGAAGCTCATTTAAAGTTTGCTGCACAACATTTGGGCAAGCCAGTAAAACACAGAGAATATAGTCTGGTCAGATGAGACCAAAATTGAACTTTTTGGATGCCACAACACACAGCATGTTTGGAGGAAAAATGGCACTGCACATCAACCCAAAGACATCACACCAACAAGTGAAGTTTGGAGGTGGGAGCATCATGGTGTGGGGGTGTTTTTCAGCACATGGTACAAGCAGACTTCATATAGTTGAAGGAAAGATGAATGGATAAATATACAGAGACGTCCTTGATAAGAACCTGTTGCCATCTGCCAAGATGCTGAAGATGAAACGAAGGTGGACATTTCAGGAAGACAATGATCCCAAAACACACAGCCAAGGAAACTCTCAACTAGCTCCAGAGAAGGAAAATAAAGCTGCTAGAATGACTCAGTCTGTCACCTGACCTGAATTCAGTTGAAAATCTGTGGAATGACCTAAAGATCAGAGTTCATAGAAGACACCCACAGAACCTTAAAGATTTGAAGACAGTTTGTGTGGAAGAATGGGCTAAAATCACTCCTGAGCAATGCCTGCACCTAGAGTCTCCATACAGGAGGCATCTGAATGCTGTTATTGCCAAGAAAGGCTTTTCTACTAAATATTAACTGAATTTCACCAAGCATGTTCAATACTTATTCCCTGTGTCATTCCACTTTATCAAATATAACTTGTTTTGTAAACACAGTTGCCTTGATTTCTTTGTATGTATGGATTACTTGGATTGTTACTGATATCTGTCCTGGGGCAGCGCCTTGATCCGATGGAGGAGATAGGAGAGAGAAGGAAGGTGGCTAAACTGTCATCTCTGCTGGAGTCCGAGTTCCACCCTATGCAGGACATACTGGATGCACTGAGGAGCTCATTTAGCAGCAGACTACATCATCCCAGGTGCACAACCGAGAGGTTTCGTAGGTCCTTCCTACCAACGGCTGTCAGACTGTACAACCTAAGCAGGGCTGCTCGCAGAGATAGCAAAAAGACGTAACAAACTAATAGTTTTTTGAATGCAAAAGATGCAATAGACTTACACAATGGTCCTCTCCGGCATACAACTAGGAACATACCGGTCGCTATGGAGGGTGAGAATATGTATGGGCACATAATCATACCATGTAGGATAACTAAGTAGACGGTTATGCTGTTTCATCCCATCTAGCAACAATGCTCTGCACTGTGTGTGTTTATACTGTATATTTACATATTTATTCCATCTAGCTACATTGCTCCGCACTGTGTGTGTTTATATACTTGCATATTTATTCCACCTAGCTGCAATGCTCCGTACTGTGGGTGTTTATATATCTACATATTTATTCCATCTAGCTACAATGCTCTGCACTGTGTGTTCATATATTCATATATTTATTCCATCCAGCTACAATGCTCTGCACTGTGTGTCTCTGTGTGTGTGTATATATATATATATTTTATAGTAATATGTACATATGTATATTAGCTGCTCTTGCTTGCTTGTTTTTTTCTTGCCTTCTGATTGTTGCTCTGAGTGTTGCTATTCCTGTGCTGTTGCAATCCTGGAATTTCCCCTTTGTGGGACTAATAAAGGCTTATCTTATCTTATCTTATCTTATCTTATCTTATCTGGTGAAAATCTCAGGTCAGTGGCTCCATCAGAAATATGTTTAATGAAAAAAATTGTTGATGTGTTCAAGACTTATTTTCCCCGCTGTACAAGAAAAAAATGAAAATGGTAAATGGCATTCACTTCTATAGCACTTTTTCTCATCTCTAGATGACCAAAGCGCTTTACAGATCTTGCTATCCACCCATTTATACACTGATGGCGGTGGAAAATGTAAATTTATTACAAAAATGTTGCAAATTTTTGTGGAAAAAAGTCACAATTTGAGGGGAAAAATAAAAAAAAAAAGTCCAAAAGTGACAAGAAAAAAATAATTATGAGAAAAAGTGGCAAAATCACAAGAAAAAACAAATTTCTAAGAAAAATTGTGCTAATTTTAAAAAAAAAAAATGCAAATTTTTGAGAAAACAATCATAAGGATCATCATCTATTTAACTTAGCAGTAACCTATGTTGTATGTAAAGTTATCTAAACATTTTCCTTTACTTTCCGGGGTAATTGCTTTTCTATTATACTGTGTGTTTTTCGTTTGGTTGGGTTGTCTACTGTCATGCTGCTGTTATACTGTAATTTCCCAGTTTGGGATCATTAAAGTACATCTATCTATTTATGAGAAAAAAGTTGCAAATTTATGAGAAAAAGGTGGAAAATTTACAGGAAAAAAAATTCAGACGTCACAATTTTTTAAGAAAAATTTATGATTAAAAAAGTTGCAAGTCTGTAAGAAAAAAATTTGCAAGTTTATGAAAAAGTCACCGATTTTTAAGAGCAAAGTTGCAAATTAAGAGGAAAGAAGTTGCTAATTTCTGAGAAAAAAGTCAAATTTTTTAGTAAAGAGTTGCAAATTTACAATAAAAAAATTGCAAATTTATGACAAAATGTTACAAATATTTGAAGAAAAAGGTTACAAATTTATGAGCAAAAACTTGCAACTTTGAGGAAAACAATTGGAAATCTACAAGAAAAAAATGCAAATGTATGAAAAAGCACAAATTTATATATATATATATAGGAAAAAATATATATATAGGAAAAAATACAAATTTACAAATTTACAAATTTACAAGGAAAAAAATTGCAAATTTTTGAGAAAAAACAAATGTTTCCAAAGTCTGAAAATTAAAAAAAAAAAAAAAAAAAGATGCAGAAACATCCAGACTGACCGGCCCATCTTAGTGGCCAAAACTCCAAACAGGTTCGTTCCAATCAGATAGGAGATGCTGGCAGGGAGGAAGGCCATACCTAAAACATGAAGAAATAATAATATTGGACCTCTGACCAATTGAATAACCTTATGTTAGCTAATAACATGGTGTCTTCTCATCGTTAAATCAATGCATCCACTAGTTAAGGGTCTCTATTCTGTGGACCATAACATCTCAAAGACATACAACTCTGAAAGTTTGTGTGACGTGGTTTAAGGGTTATTGCTGTCTGATCCACTGCCTATGTCCAAGGGTGTCCCTCAGGGATCCATACTTGGCCCAACCCTTTTCAAAATTTCTATTAGCAATATTGCTCCTGCTGTGGTTGATTCTCACGTTCATTTGTATGCAGATGATACCATTTTGTACATCTTCAGTCTGTTCTTGAATACTTCATGAACCTTCCACCTTCTGTTAAACACAAGTAAAACAAAATGTTGTCAAGGGCAACCTCTGACTGGCAGAAATGACAGACTCTAGCACAGACAGGACTTCAGTTTAATTCAATTCAATTCAACTTAATTTCCTGCTATTAAATTCAGATAAGACTGAAGTCATTTTAGTTGGTCAAAAAAAACCTTAGAAATACCTTTCCAAATCAAACTCTTAGTTTGGACGTGGTTACTCTTTCTCTTAATAGTTCTGTGAGGAACCTTGGAGTTATTTTTGATCAAGATCTGTTTTTTAATTCACATATTAAACTTCTTTCTAACACTGCCTTCTATCATTTGCGTAATATTGCCAAGATTAGGAGCATCTTGTCTCAGAGTGATGCTGAGAAACTAATCCACGCTTTTGTTAGCTCTAGATTAGATTATTGTAACTCTTTATTATCAGGCTGTCCTAAAACATCTTTAAAAAGTCTACAGTTTCTTGCTGCAGCAAGAGTTTCCACAGGTGCTAGAAAGAGAGATCATATCTCTCCGGTTTTGGCTTCCCATAGAATTTAGAATTAAGTTTAAAATCCTTCATCTCACAAAGCTCTAAATAATCAGGTACCTTTTTATTTAAAAAGATCTGATACTACCCTGTTATCCAAACAGAGCACTATACTCCCAAAATGCAGGATTACTTGTAATACCTAGAATCTCCAAAAGTACAATGGGAGGCAGAGCCTTCAGTTATCAAGTTCCTCTCCTTTGGAACCAGCTGCCAATCTGGAGTCAGACTCGATCTCTATTTTTAAGAATAGGGTTAAAACCTTCTTTTTTTCATATAGCCTATAGTTAGGGTGGGATCATGTGCCCTTGAACCCTCCTTTAGTTATGCTGCTAATCGGTTTTGACAGCCGGAGGACTTCCAACAATGCACTGGGCTTTACTCCTTTCTTCACTCTCAATGAAATATTTTTTGCTGGTCATTAACATCTGTTTGTTCTCTGCCATAGATTGAGTCCCCGCCGTGCTGTTTGCTCTATACATGTCTGTTCTTTTCTTCTTCTTCTCTATCCCCTCACCCCCCAGCAAGTCGCAGCAGATGACTGCCCCTCCCTGAGCCTGGTTCTGCTGAAGGGTTCCTCCTGCTAAAAGGGAGTTTTTCCCTCTCCACCGTCACCAAGTGCTTGCTCACGGGATTGCCTGATTGCTGGGGTCTTTCTGCAATTGTGGGGTTTTCCCCTACAGTTGAAAGTACTACGAGATGACTGTTGTTGGGAAATGGTGCTGAGCGGAAGCATATACAGATGTGGACAAAACTGTTGGTATTCCTCTGTTAATGAAAGAAAAACCCGCAATGGTCACAGAAATAACTTGAATCTGACAAAAGTGGTAATAAAAAAAATTCTATGAAAATTAACCATTGAAAATCAAACAATGCTTTTGAATTGTGGTTCAACAGAATTATTTTAAAAAACAAACTCATGAAACAGGCCTGGACAAAAATGATGGTACCCCTAGAAAAGATTGAAAATAATGTGACCATAGGGACATGTTCAACCAAGATGTGTCCTCTGATTAGCATCACAGGTGTCTACAAACTTGTAATCAGTCAGCCGGCCTATTTAAAGGGTGACAAGTAGTCACTGTGCTGTTTGGTGACATGGTGTGTACCACACTAAACATGGACCAGAGGAAGCAGAGGAGAGAGTTGTCTCAGGAGATTAGAAAGAAAATTATAGACAAGCATGTTAAAGGTAAAGGCTATAAGACCATCTCCAAGCAGTTTGATGTTCCTGTGACTACAGTTGCACATATTATTCAGAAACTTAAGATCCACAAGGCTGTAGCCAACCTCCCTGGACGTGGCCGCAGGAGAAGACAGATTATATTAATGGTAACAAAAGAGCCCAGAACAATCTCTAAACACATTCATGGTGAACTCCAAGGTCAAGGTACATCAGTGTCAGATCGCACCATCCGTCATTGTTTGAGCCAAAGTGGACTTCATGGGAGATGACCAAGGAGGACACCACTGTTGAAAACAAATCATAAAAAAGTCAGACTGGAATTTGCCAAACTGCATGTTGACAAGCCACAAAGCTTCTGGGAGAATGTCCTATGGACAGACGAGACAAAACTGGAACTTTTTGGCAAGGCACATCAGCTCTGTGTTCACAGACGCAAAAATGAAGCATACCAAGAAAAGAACACTGTCCCTACTGTGAAACATGGAGGAGGTTCTGTTATGTTCCGGGGCTGCTTTGCTGCATCTGGCACAGGATGTCTTGAATCTGTGCAGGGTACAATGAAATCTCAAGACTATCAAGGTATTCTAGAGAGAAATGTGCTGCCCAGTGTCAGACAGCTTGGTCTCAGTCGCAGGTCATGGGTCTTGCAACAGGATAATGACCCAAAACACACAGCTAAGCACACCCAAGAATGGCTAAGGGCCAAACATTGGACTATTCTAAAGTGGCCTTCTATGAGCCCTGATCTAAATCCGAATCAGAATCAGAATCAGAATCAGAATCAGGTTTATTGCCATTGTTCATGTAGTACACAAACTAGGAATTTGTCTCGGTACAATGCTGCAACATTAAACATGATAAGATAAGAGAAATAAACTATACATGTAATAAAGTGTAGGATAAGATTAAGTGATACTGGTCAACAGTTAAAATATATATTAGCCAGCAGCAGATACTGTGGAGAACTATATAGTGCAGTCGGTAATGCAGGAAGAAAACAGTGATGATTGACATGAGTCTGGTTGAGCTGCTGTACATGGTGCACGAGAGTCACTTAGTGTTCAGCAGTCTAATGGCAGAGGGGAAGAAGCTGTTCATGTGACGGGAGGTTTTAGTCTGGATGGACCGAAGTCTTCTACCAGAGGGGAGGGGGGCAAACAGTACATGACCAGGGTGTGAGGGATCGGCTATGATCCGGCCAGCACGCCTCCGGGTCCTGGAGATGTACAGATCCTGGAGAGATGGGAGCTTGCAGCCGATCACCTTCTCAGCAGTGCGCACGACGCGCTGCAGCCTTAGTCTGTCCCTGGCAGTGGCTCCTGCGTACCACACGGTTATGGAGGTGGTGAGGATGGACTCGATGATGGCTGTGTAGAACTGCACTAACATCTTGGTGGGTAGCTTGAGCTTCCTCAGCTGCCGCAGGAAGAACATCCTCTGCTGGGCTTTTTTGATGAGTGAGCTGATGGTCAGCTCCCATTTGAGGTCCCTGGTGATGGTAGTGCCTAGGAAGCGGAAGGAATCAGCAGTGGTGATGGGAGAGCCTGAGAGGGTGAGGGGGGGCAGAGGAGTAGTGACTTTCCTGAAGTCTACAATCATCTCCACTGTCTTCAGAGCGTTCAGCTGCAGGTTGTTATTGCTGCACCAGGACGCCAGCTGGGCCACCTCTCTCCTGTAGGCGGACTCGTCGCCGTTGGAGATGAGCCCGATGAGGGTGGTGTCGTCCGCAAACTTGATCAACTTGACAGACTGGTGGCTGGAGGTGCAGGAGTTGGTGTAAAGGGAGAAGAGTAGGGGGGAAAGTACACAGCCCTGGGGTGATCCGGTGCTGATGCTAGTATAGTCTGAGACAGTCTTTCCCAGCCGCACATGCTGCCTCCGGTCCGTCAGGAAGTCGATGATCCACCTGCAGAGGGAGTCAGGCACGTTGAGCAGGGACAGCTTGTCCCGGAGCAGAGCGGGGCGGATGGTGTTGAATGCGGAGCTGAAGTCCACAAACAGGATCCTGGCGTAGGTTCCCGGGGAGTCCAGGTGCTGCAGGATGGAGTGGAGGGCCAGGTTGACTGCATCGTCTACAGACCTGTTGGCTCGGTAGGCAAACTGCAGCGGGTCCAGGAGAGGGGTGGTGATGGACTTGAGGTGGGACAGGACCAGGCGCTCAAAGGACTTCATGACTACAGAGGTGAGCGCTACAGGTCTGTAGTCATTAAGTCCAGTGATCCGTGGCTTCTTGGGGACAGGGATGATGGTGGAGGATTTGAGGCAGGACGGCACGTGGCATAACTTAAGGGAGGTGTTAAAAATGTCTGTGAATACAGGAGCCAGCTGTTTCGCACAGAGTCTCAGGGTGGAGGGAGACACGCCGTCTGGGCCGGGGGCCTTGCGCGGGTTCAGTCTGGAGAACTGTTTGAGCACATCCTGCTCACTGATGATAAGGGGAGGGGGGGAGGTGGGGGGGGGTGCCTTAAATGAAGTAGGGAATGTGGAGGCTGTGGAGCTGGAGGGAGGGGGGGAGTTGGACACAGATGACGAGGTGTCAAAACGGGCATAGTGTTGGGACAGTCTCTGACAAAGGGCTTTGTCATCCTGACCTTTAGGAGCCTGAGGCCGATAGTTGGTGATCTGCCTCAGTCCTCTCCACACGGAAGCCGAATCATTAGCAGTGAACTGCTGCTGGAGTCTCTCTGAGTACACAGATTTAGCTCTCTTCAGCTCTCTGTTAAACCGGTATTTAACCTCCCTGTAGCAGTCCCTATCTCCACTTTTCAGCGCTGCTTCCTTCTCCTTCCTGATCTGTCTGAGCTTAGCTGTGAACCAGGGTTTGTCATTAGAGTAACTCACCCTGGTGCGTGATGGAAGAATGTTCTCTTCACAAAAGTGGATATATGAGTTCACAGTGTCCGTGTACTCATCCAGATCATGCGTGGCTCCTTTAAACATGCCCCAGTCAGATATTTCCATGCACGTTTCCAGCTTCTCCTCAGCATCACTGGTCCGTATCTTCGTAGTGCTCACAACAGGTTTAGTGAGCTTCAATCTCTGTCTGTATGTGGGAATGAGGTGAACCATCACGTGATCAGATAATCCCAGCGCAGCTCGAGGGACAGCGTGATATGCGTCTTTCACTGTGGTGTAACAGTGATCCAGTGTGTTTAATCCTCTGGTGGGGCATTTAATAAACTGTTTGTAGCGGGGGAGATCGTGGCTCAGATTGCACTGATTAAAGTCGCCAGCCACAATAATCAGCGAGTCTGGAAAACTCCGCTCTGTGTGTTGAATGTGATCCGCGAGCACGTGCTGAGCTTCGCGCGTGTCCGCGTCGGGAGGGGCGTACACAGCGATCAGTATAAAAGAAGCAAACTCCCGTGGGGAATAAAAAGGCTTGCAGTTGATAACAAGAAATTCCAAGGCAGGAGAACAGTGTTTGGAAATTACCGTTACATCAGAGCACCAGCTACAGTTGATGTAGAAGCAGACACCGCCTCCTGTGGTCTTGCCGGAAAGCTCTGTGTCACGATCAGCACGGAAGAGCTGGAAGCCGTCGAGGCGCAGCGCGCTGTCCGGTATATTTTCCCGGAGCCAGGTCTCAGTAAAGCAGAGGACAGCTGAGGAGGCGAGGTCCTTAAAACGCATCAGCAGTCTCAGTTCATCCACCTTGTTAGAGAGAGAGTTGGTATTGGACAGAAATATGCCAGGCAGCGCCGTTCGCGAGCCTCTCCTGCGAAGTCGTACGAGAGCGCCCGCTCGTCTTCCTCTCTTCCGCCGTCTCACTTTCCGAGCCAGGCAATGAACCAGATCGGCGGCAGGGGCTAGAAAAACTGGGAGGAGGTCCGTGGGGGTCAAAGTCCTGATATTTAGAAGTTCTTCACGGGTATAAGTGCAAGCAGACACACAATTGACAAACAAAAACAAACAAAGAGCGCAGCGAAGCACCATGTCGACCGCTGTGGGCGCCATCTTGGATCGTCCTATTGAACATCTGTGGAAGGAGCTGAAACATGCCGTCTGGAGAAGGCACCCTTCAAACCTGAGACAACTGGAGCAGTTTGCTCATGAGGAGTGGGCCAGAATACCTGCTGAGAGGTTCAGAAGTCTCATTGACCATTACAGAAATCGTTTGATTGCACTGATTGCCTCAAAAAGTTGTGCAACAAAATATTAAGTTAAGGGTACCATCATTTTTGTCCAGGCCTGTTTCATGAGTTTGTTTTTTAAAATTATTCTGTTGAATCACAATTCAAAATTTAAGACGGAATACGATGGAAACGGTGTGGATGTTGAGCTGGAGTAAGATGGAAGGCGAGGAATATAAGGTACAGACCCATCCTCCCATCCGTTATTATGGGGAATGTATGATCTCTACTCAGTAAGACTGATGAGCTAGCGGCTATCTCCCGCTACGAGAGCATCTTCAGAGAGATTAGCTTGATGTTGTTTACTGAGACGTGGCTAAAAGAACTAGCAACAGATGCTAACATCGAACTGGAGGGTTTCCACGCAATACGGGCAGACCGGACACCAGACAGTGGGAAGGCAAGGGGCGGAGGAGTGATAATGTATGTCAATAACAGCTGGTGCAGACCGGGACATATCACAGTTAAACAACAACACTACAACAAAGACATTGAGTTGCTAACTGTTAGCATGCGGCCTACCTATCTCCCGAGGGAATACTCACACGTGATCTGCATTGTTATTTTTGCAAATCCGACGGCGAACATGGGGACAGCGCTTGATGCCATTCACTTAGTAACTGGCAGGCTGCTGACAGAACACCCAGATGCTCTCCTACTCATCTCAGGTGATTTCAACCATATTTCACTGTCCCCCATTCTGCCCACGTTCACCCAGTATGTCACATGCCACACTAGAGACAATAAAACACTGGACTTATTCTATGCAAACACTAAGGAGGCGTACACCTCATCACCACTCCCCCCACTCGAGGAGATCGGATCACAACTTGGTTCATCTCCTGCCAGTGTACAAACCCCTAGTATACAGACAACCTCCGGTCATGCGCACAGTGAGGTTATGGTCTGAGGAGGCAATGGACGCTCTAAAGGACTGTTTTGAAACCACTGCCTGGGAGCAGCTCTGCGATCCACATGGTGAGGACATCGATGGCCTCACTCACACCATCACGGACTACATCAACTTCTGTGTGGACAACACCGTACCCACCAAAACCATACGGTGTTGCTTGAACAACAAACCCTGGATCAACCCTGAGATAAAAACACTTCTGAGAGAGAAGAAGAGGATCTTCAGGTCGGGGAACAGGGAGATGCTGAAGTCCGTACAGAGGGAGCTGAGGAGGAAGATCAGAGAAGGCAAGGACAGCTTCAGGAAGAAGATGGAGGACAAGCTGCAACAGAGCGACATCGGTGGGGTCTGGAGAAACCTTAAAACCATCTCTGGGCTTCAGAATACCTCCCCCCAGGCCATGGGGGGCAGGGAGTGGGAGAACAATCTGAACCCGTTTTTTAATAGGTTTGACCAACCGCCCTCTCCCCCGACTGCACAACAACTAGTGCTGCCTCTAAAGTCATCAAGACCTGCTGTCCACACCCCACTCCACCAACACCCCCCCACTCCCAGCACACAGCCCCCCAACATGACCCTCACTAAGACCCAGGTGAGGACGAAGCTGAGGAAGATCAAGGTTAGGAAGGCCTCAGGACTGGACGGCATCAGCGTGAAGCTCCTCAAGTCCTGCGCAGACCAGCTGTGTGAAATTGTGGAGCACATCTTCAACCTGAGCCTGAAGCTGGGGAGGGTACCACAGTTGTGGAAAACATCTTGTGTGGTACCTGTACCAAAGACTTCCCACCCCAAAGACCTGAACAGCTACAGACCAGTGGCCCTGATGTCTCACATGATGAAGACACTGGAGAGACTGCTCCTTGCTCACCTCCGCCCCCTGGTGGGACCAGCAATGGATCCACTCCAGCTTGCCTACCAGCTTGGCATTGGGGTGGAGGATGCAGTGATCTTCCTCCTTCACCGTTCCCTGTCCCACCTGGAGAAGCCCGTGAATGCGGTGAGGATCATGTTCTTTGACTTCTCCAGTGCTTTCAACGCCATCCAACCGATGATCCTGAAGGACAAACTGCTGTGCACAGAAGTGGACCAGCACCTGTCATCATGGATCCTGGACTGCCTCACTAACTGGCCACAGTTTCTGAGAACCCGGGATTGTGTGTCCGACACGATAATCGGTAGCACAGGGGCCCCCAAGGGAACGATTTTGGCTCCCTTCCTGTTCACCCTTTATACTGCGGACTTCTCACAAAACACAACACACTGCCATCTACAGAAGTTCTCTGATGACTCTGCGATCGTCGGCCTCATCTCCAACGGAGATGAAGCTGAGTACAGAGGACTTATCCAGGACTTCGTGGACTGGTGCCATCAAAACTACCTCCAGATCAACGCGAGGAAAACTAAGGAGCTAGTGGTGGACTGCCGCAGGCAAGGACAACCCCTCACAGCACCAGTAAACATACAGGGAACAGACATTGAGATGGTGACATCCTACAAGTACCTGGGTGTTCATCTGAACAATAAACTAGACTGGTCACACAACACCGATGCACTCTACAAGAAGGGACAGCACAGGCTGTTCCTACTGAGGAGGCTCAGGTCTTTTGGTGTACAAGGGGTGCTGCTAAAGACATTCTACCACACGGTGGTGGCATCAGCCATCACTTTTGGAGTGGTCTGCTGGGGCAGTGGCATTACAGCAGCCAATAGGAAGAGACTGAACATACTAATCAAGAAAGCTAGCTTTGTCCTGGGGCAACGCCTTGACCCAGTGGAGGAGATAGGAGAGAGAAGGATGGTGGCTAAACTGTCATCTCTTTTGGAGTCCGAGTCCCACCCTATGCAGGACATACTGGATGCACTGAGGAGCTCATTTAGCAGTAGACTACATCATCCTAGGTGCGCGACCGAGAGGTTTCGCAGGTCCTTCCTACCTACGGCTGTCAGACTGTATAACCTAAGCAGGGCTGCTCGCAGAGATAGCAAAAAAACGTGACAACCTAATAGTATTGAATGCAAAAGACACAACTGACTTACACAAATGGTCCCCTCCAGCATACAACTAGGACAATATCAGTCGCTACATGTACATATGTATGGGTACATATTCATACCATGTAGGGTAACTAAATAGACGGTTATGCTGTTTATTCCATCTAGCTACAATGCTCCGCACTGTGTATATATATTTATATATTTATGTGTACATATGTATATCACTGCTCTTATTTTCTTATCTTCTTAATTATTGCTCTGAGTGTTGCTATACCTGTGCTGTTGCAATCCTGGAATTTCCCCATTGTGGGACTAATAAAGGCTTATCTTATCTTAAAAGCATTGTCTGATTTTCATTGGTTAATTTTCATAGAATTTTTATTTATTACCACTTTTGTCAGAATCAGGTTATTTCTGTGACCACTGTGGGTTTTTCTTTCATTAACAGAGGGGTACCAACGATTTTGTCCACGTCTGTATAAACTAAAAAGACGAAGGCATAGCACAGATCCCTGTGGAACTACGTGACTGAGCTTTGAGTTGGAAGATAACTCATTACTGACATGAACAAACTGGAAACTATCAGATAAATAAGATCAAAACCACTGCAACAAAGTTCCAGTAAGTCCAACAAGGTGTTCTAGTCTATCAAGTAAAATATTATGATCGTTAGTATCAAAAGCTGCACAAAGGTCTAAAATGACAAGTACAGAAACAAGTCCCTTATCAGATGCGATAAGGGGGTTATTCGTGACCTTCACTACAGCTGTTTCAGTACTATGATGGATTCTAAACCCAGATTGAAACTCTATAAATAAACCATTTCCCTGTGATAGAAAAATTCCATATTATTGTTATATTATTCTTATATTATTCCATGACTTTTCTATTTCATGTCTTATGTTTATTTGTGCATTCCATGTAGAATAATTTCATATATTCCTCTACATTATTCTTTCATATTTTATGTCTGATGGTGCGTTTTTGCGAGCAATCATTCTCTATCTGTGGCCTTCATGTCCCATAGTCTGGGTGGATGTGTGTGTGAATGCATGTGAGGGCAGATCAGCAGAGACGTAAAGGATGACCCAAGTTACACTGATAATTTCTTTGTTTTATTGACTTGCTCTAAGTTTCTATGACCAAGGAATGTGCTAAAACTCCCTGTTCATGAAGATTAGATTTACATGTGCATCTCAGTAAATTAGAAAGTCATCGAAAAGTTAATTAAATTCAGTAGTTCAATTCAGAAAATGAAACTCCTATATTATATAGATTAATTACACACTGAGTGATATAGTTCAAGTGTTTATTTCTTTTAATTTCGGTTGTGGCATGTAAGGTGAGGACGCACAGGTAAAGGCTCCCGGTTCGTTTCTTGCTTTAAAACTCAGTTTAGAGCTAGCGTTTTGAGCTGTTGCTTTGTAACTACCGCTGGAGAGTGAACCTGCTCGTGCGGAAAAAAGAGAAATTGCCAGTCTCATAACTTAATATTGTGGTGGCTGGTGAAGCAATCAGTCCCCTCACACTCCGGGAGAACAAAGGGATTTCTCCCACGTGTTTTTTTTTTTTTTTTTTTTTTTTTCCTACGATCACAATCAACGATCATCGGCCGGGATCATGGGTCCCAAGAAAGTTCAGCAGACTGAGGAGGTGGACGACAATAAAAGAGCGCTGGACTTCTTGGCGGAAGAGATTTCTGCTGTTAAGCTGCAGCAAAGAAACATCCTGGACCTGGTTGAGGAGGTGAAAGCGCTGCGGATCCAGAACGCCAAGAAGGACAAGAGGCTGGCGTATTTGGAGAGCAGAGTGTCGGAACTGGAGCAGAACACCCGGGTGAACGACGTGATCATCACGGGGCTCCACATTAAACCACGATCGTACGCGCGAGCGGTGGCCGCGGACAGCGGAGGGAGGCTCGACGCGCTGGAAGAGGAATCCACGGAGCAACAAGTGGCGGCCTTCATGCAGTCCAAAGGAATCCAGCTGGACTGTAACACCATAGAGACCTGCCACCCTCTGCCCAGGAAAAACGGTGGCAAACCAGCTGTCATCATGAGGTTTGTCAACAGAAAACACAAGACTGTGCTGTTAAAACAAGGTAGGAAACTGAAAGGAACGAACATTTACATAAACGAGCACCTCACAAAAGAAAACACAGAAATAGCCAGAAAAGCAAGATACCTGAGAAAGCAGAAAAAGATTCAAAACACCTGGACATCAAACTGTAAAATATACATCAAATTAAACGGATCACCTGAAGAAGCCAAGGTCATTAACATCCATAATACTATGGAACTGGACAAATATCAATGAATGTTATGAACTGGAGTCGACAGCAACAAGAGTCAATTGTAGGACACTGAAGGATTTTACTCATCTGCTACAAGACACTTAACAACATGAAACAAAAGATCAACAAACAGGAACAACAGGAACTGAAAGTTTTTGAATATACAGATCACAACCCACAGGACGTAGAATATAACATAGACCCTGATAATAATTTATTTAGCTCCATCAATAATGACTGTAGTTACTACACGGATGAACAGTTTAACACAATGGTCACATCTGATTTCAATATTTCTATGATCCACTTCAACAGCAGAAGTCTCTATGCGAACTTTAATAACATTAAAGATTATTTACATCAGTTTAAAGAGCCATTCAATATTGTGGCAATATCAGAGACGTGGCTCAGTGAAGAGAAAGGAGTGGATTTTACCATGGATGGCTATGAATTAAATTATATAAATAGAAAAGTGAAAAAAGGAGGAGGAGTTGCAATTTATGTTGACAAGAGCTTGAAATACAAGGTTGTTGAAAATCTGTCAGTAACTGTGGATGATTTATTTTAATGTATTACAATAGAAATCTGTCTGGACAATGTGAAGAATGTAGTAGTGAGCTGTGTATATAGAACACCTGGATCAAACATTGACTTATTTAAGGACTGGATGGAAAAAATGTATGCAAAACTAACTCATAAAGTTATGTTCATCTGTGGGGATTTCAATATAGATCTGATTAATTCAAAACAACATAGTTTGACAGAAGAATTTATCAACACAATGTACAGTATGGGCTTACATCCAACAATTAAAGGACCTAGCAGAATCACGTCACACAGTGCCACACTAATAGGTAACATATTCACAAACATTATGGAAAATAATATCAGGAGTGGGCTTTTATTGAATGATATCAGTGACCACCTGCCGATTCTTGTTGTCTATCAATGTGATTATAGGAAGAAAAAGTATACCAAAAATATTAAATATAAAAGAATAAGAACCGAAGAATCTATGTATTTACTGACAAAGGAATTATTAATACAAGATTGGAAGATAGTTTATATGAAAATGATATAAATAAAGCATATGATAAATTTTTACAAATATTTCAATCAATGTACAATAAAAACTGTCCTATAAAACAATACAGTGACAGACAACAAAAGAAAAATATTCCTTGGGTCACCAAGGGGTTAATAAATGCATGTAAAAAGAAGAATACATTATATAAACAATTCATTAAGTGCAGAATGGTGGAGGCTGAGATCAAATATAAAAGATATAAAAATAAGCTTACTAATATAATGAGGACCTGTAAGAAAGAATATTACAACAGAATATTAGAGGATAATAAAAATAACTTAAGAGGAATATGGCAAGTATTCAATGGGATTATTAGTAATCGACCTAAGAATGCTAATTATCCAGAATATTTTATTGAAAATGGCAATTTGATAAATATATGGAGGATGTGGTCAGTGGTTTCAATAAATTTTTTGTAAACGTTGGTCCTGAATTAGCAAAATCAATAGTGACACCAGAAACAAACAACAGTGGTTCTGTGAATGAAATAGAAGATAGAAATCCAAACACATTCTTTTTGGGTGCAGTTACTGAAAAGGAAATTATCTCTTCCGGTTCCGGTTCCGCCGGACCGGCGGCGCCACACGAGTCGGCTGCCTGTTGCAACAGCCTTTTTTTTTATCTTCCTTCTTCTTTCTACACCTTTCACTCTGTATATATATCACGGACGCACGGATCGCCCCGGGGGTCTCCCGGGTCGGCGGACGGAGCCACGGTTTGCAGCGGGAGACGTTACAGCGGGGAGGAGCTAGTGCTAGCTAGCACTTGGCCGCCGCCCGGTGCTAATGGGAAACTCGACATACCGGGAGCTGTAGCGAAAATGACGCGGGTGCCGGGCTGGAGTTTAGGCGGCGTGAAAGAAATATAAGACAGAATAATAAAGAGCGATGGCAAGAACCAAGCAGACCGCCCGTAAAATCTACTGGAGGAAGAAGCCCCCCAGGAGACAGCTAGCCACCAGGGCTGCTCGGAGAGGCGCTCCGGCCACCGGCAGAGTGAAGAGGCCTCGCCGTCACAGGCCCGTGCTCTGAGAGAGATCCGTCGCTACCAGAAATCCACGGAGCTGCTCATCCGTAAGCTGCCCGTCCAGCGCCTGGTGAGGGAGATCGCTCAGGACTTCAAGACCGTCCTGCGTTTCCTGAGCTTCGCCGTCATGGCTCTGCAGGAGACCAGCGAGGCCCACCTGGTGGTCTCTTCTTCGCTAAGGGGGTCACCATCATGCCCAAAGACTTCCAGCTGGCCCGCTGCATCCGCGGAGAGAGAGCTTAGACTTTCTGCTGCACATTCACCAGCCATAATGCTCTGCACTGTGTGTCTATATATATATACATTTATAGTAATATGGACATATGTTTACTAGATGTTGTTTTTTTCTTGCCTTCTGATTGTTGCTCTGAGTGTTGCTATCCCTATGCTGTTGCAATCCTGGAATTTCCCCATTGTGGGACTAATAAAGGCTTATCTTATCTTATCTTATCTTATCTTATCGAGACTGTGAGTAAATTTAAGAACAAAAAAATCAACGGACTGGAATGAAATTGACATGACAATAGTGAAAAAAGTAATTGAATGAATTGTGAAGCCACTCACCCACATTTGTAACCTGTCATTTCAAACTGGTAAATTTCCAGACAAAATGAAAATAGCAAAAGTAATACCTCTATACAAAACAGGAGACAGTCATCGCTTCACAAATTACAGGCCAGTCTCTTTACTCTCACAATTCTCCAAAATACTTGAAAAAATCTTCACTAAGAGACTGGATGATTTCATTGAAAAACACAACCTCCTTACAGACAGCCAGTATGGTTTTAGAGCAGATAAATCTACATCTTTGGCACTGATCGAACTTATAGAAGAAATTACTAGTTGTGTAGATAAAAAAAAAGTTTGCTGTAGGAGTATTTATAGATTTAAAGAAAGCTTTTGACACCACTGACCACAGAATACTACTAAGGAAACTGGAAAGGTGTGGGATAAGAGGGGTAGGACTGAGTTGGGTGGAAAGTTATTCAAGTAACAGACAACAATTTGTACAAATTAGTGAGCACAAATCACCCTTCATGGACATCACTTGTGGTGTGCCCCAGGGGTCAGTTTTGGGACCCAAACTCTTTATCTTGTATATAAATGACATATGCCAAGTATCAAAAATTCTGAAATTTATTTTGTTTGCGGATGACACAAATATCCTTTGCACTAGTGAGAATTTGCGGCAGGTTTTAGAGGTGGTGTAGCATCATCTCACTTTGGCTCAGCAACAATTATTCTTCTGCTTAGACATTTTTGTTTCATCCAGGAATAACGCAAAGAAATGGGTTTTCTTCCCCCAGGCCACAGCTGAAATCCCCTTTGTTTTGTTAAAACCAGCCTAAGGAATTTCCCCAATGTCCGGCTTCACTTTTATTGCCCCCATAAAACATGCAACAGATCCACGACTCAGCTAGTTTCCTTAAACTCTGGACATGCCGGATTTAAACAACTTTAAAGTGCATTATTACAAACTCAATTCTAAACCTTCATTCTTTTCAGGACTATGAAAATGCAGATGGACTCTGATGTTTTTGATGTGGAAAATAATATGTGTGAAAGGCATTAATCTGTGATTTTATATATATGCATGCCAATGTTTAAATGAATGTTTATTCCTGCATGTTGATTTAGAAGCACTGCTTATAAGATACACTAAGGTTAGTTTAGTTACACATAAGTGTGTAACAGTACATTCCAATGTATTTAAAACTGTGTATGCCTGTGGACTGATATCACGTGTCACCAGTCTTCATAGAACCCCAGCTTCTTCATCCTATTGGTCTCTCACAGACATGGCCTGTTATTGGACTAAAGGTTCATTGAGCCCGCCCACGAAGGACTCTCATTGGCTGAGATTCCGGTCAGGCCGGAAGCCCGCGAAACTCAACAGAGCTTATATAAAGGAGAGAGACCCCTGCTTCACCCTCTTTTTCATCCCCTCTTTTCGCCTGCTCTTTTCGTCACCGCTTTTCGGCTGCTCTCATTGTCTACACGCAGCAAGGAAGAACAAAGGACCGTCTGACCATGTGTCGCTTTTCTGAACACAGAGCAGATAACTCGTAATTTATGTAACTTTGTATTTTCTTTTTCTCTTAAATGCCTAGGAATTCCTATTTCTTTGAGCTCAATTCTTAATCGGAGTTAAACTCCAATTTTCATTCATCACTTTTTCTTTGTTAAACTTTCTGTAAAACCACCGTTTGTTTGATTTTAAGGTAAACTTTAATCTTGACTTTATTTTATAATATTTTTTTCTTGACCAAGCACCCACCAGAAGCTACTATTTTTATCTAAAGTCCGAAGCCTTTTTAATTTGAGATCGGAGTAGATATCTTTTAATTATTATCGAAGACCTCTTGAGAAGAAGCAGCTCCCACATCGTGCTGCAGAAACGTCACCATCTGGCTCCGAGCCCCGTTGCAACTCTGGGTCATACAGCCAAGATCCAGCCCCCTCGACCGCTTGAATCTAAAGGTTGAACTGTGGACCCTGAAATATCTGCGGGCAGATATTTCCCCTAACATCCACGAAATCTTGGGCTGAGGACGGACGACAGAACTATCATCGACCGAGGAACACGTGAGCTGCAAACTTTAATTCCACTGCTGAATTAACGTCTGAGGTTCGGTAATAATTTGTATATCTAGTCAGATGCAAATTAAGAAGCCCTTAACATAACTCTTCTTTTCATTAAAATTCCGTTTTTATTTTCTTAAGATTAATTTAGGACTTTTTCATAATTAGTAAACTTTCTCCATAAATTTGCGGGGTTTTTTTATAATCTGTTAACTCAAACTGATAGAAATTCATTTCTCAGTTTAACCCTGGTTCCGAAAATATTGACATTGTTAATCTATCATTTACCAGATTGATTTTATGATTAAGGAAATTACAATGTCTGTTCATCATTTCATTTAATAAATATTTAAAAATGAGAGAAGTTGTTGGGAATTTATTTCATTCTGAGTCTGTTCAAGCCCAGGTATCGAATTCACGGAAAATTTCTGAGACTGATTATTGATTAATTTATTAAGTGATCAAACAGGTATAAAGTGAAATTAAAGATCAAATTGCTTCTTAAAGATAGAAGCTGGTGCCCCTTACGAGTGTTATTAACTTTTCTGATGTATATGAAATGAGATTTGAGCTCAGACTCCAATACATCAGTATAAATTAAATAATTCATACCTGATCATATTTATTATTTATTAATATTCCCATTTTCCCTTACAGTGGTCACAACTGAAATGGAAAAGTTAACGCAGTGGTTCAACAAAAATAAATTATCTCTAAATCTAAAAAAACCCAAAGATTACGTTGTTTGGAAATTATAAAATAAATCATGAAATAATGGTAACGATAGATGACACCAGAATAGAAACAGTACAGGAAAATAAGTTTCTGGGGGTGACGCTAGACAATAAAATCTGCTGGAAACCTCACATCAGTCACATCCGGGCTAAGTTGGCAAAATGTATAGGGATACTGGGGAAGACAAGACACATCTTAGACTATAAATCATTGGTCTTACTGTACAATTCACTGTTTCTACCTTATCTTAACTACTGTGTAGAAGTCTGGAGAAACACCTACAAGACCAACCTACAGTCAATATGCACATTACAAAAAAGAGCTATAAGGATAATAAATAATGTAGGATATAGAGACCATACCAATTCGTTGTTTTTAAAGTCACGTCATAAAGTTCATCGATTTAGTTAAATTTAAGACAGCACAAGTCATGTATAGGGCAATTAATAATCAACTCCCAACTAATATACAAAAAATATTTTTTAAAAAAAGAGACAATGATCATAATTTGAGAGGAGAGTTAAACTTTACAAAACCCAAGATACAAACAACCAAGAAAAGTCTGTGCATATCTGTCTGTGGGGTGGATTTGTGGAACAGTCTGGAGCCGGAACTGAAACTATGTACAAACAGAAATCAATTCAAAAAGGGGTATAAACATTATTTGCTGAAAGGATATACGTTAGAAGGGTAGTATTTATATGTACGATTCACTATGCTCACTCTGGGACACTATGGGACACTATGGAATGGTGGGTGGGACAGCACTGTGTATATCTGTGTTGTTTGAGGATGGTTTTGATGTATGGACATCAATGTATGCTAGGATGGATGGGTGTTAATGTTGATACGTACAAAATACAGTTAATTGTTTACTTGGGGTCTTAAATGTGGTAATTTGTATATAATTCACGAGTGTATTTATGGAAAAGAGGAGATGGAATTAATAAGTGTTCACTTCTTCCTTCTCCCTTTCGAACACTGTATACTGTTACTTTATTGCATGTCATTTGTTTTGTTTTTGTTATACTTTTTTGTTCGAAATAAAGTATCTATCTATCTATCTATCTATCTAATTTTGATGGTTATGGCTTACAGCTCAAGAAAACCCAAATTCAGTTTCTCAAAAAATTAGAATATTACATAAAATTAATTTTAAAAAATGGATTTTTAATAGGAATGTTGGCCTACTGAAAAGTATGTCCATGCACACACTCAATACTTGGTCGGGGCTCCTTTTGCATGAATTACTGTATCAATGTGGCGTGGCATGGAGGTGATCAGCCTGTGGTGCTGCTGAGGTGTTAAAAAGGCCCACGTTGCTTTGATCGTGACCTTCAGCTCGTCTTCATTGTTGGGTCTGGTGTCTCTCATCTTCCTCTCGACAATACTCCATAAATTCTCTATATAGTTGAAGTCAGGCTAGTTTTATGGCCAATAAAGCACAGTGATACCATGGTCATTAAATCAGGTTTTGGCACTTTTGGCAGTGTGGGCAGGTGCCAAGTCCTGCTGGAAAATGGAATCAGCATCTCCATAAAGCTTGTCAGCAGAGGGAAGCATGAAGTGCTCTAAAATTTCCTGGTAGACGGCTGTGCTGACTTTGGATTTGATAAAACACAGTGGACCGACACCAGCGGATGACTTCTTTTCATATGAAAGTAAATTTTGCATTTCATTTGGAAATCAAGGTCCCAGAGTCTGAAGGAAGAGTGGAGAGGCACAGAATCTAAGTTACTTGAGGTCCAGTGTGAAGTTTCTACAGTCAGTGATGATTTGAGGAGCCATGTTATCTGCTGGTGTTGGTCCACTGTGTTTTATCAAGTCCAAAGTCAGTGCAGTCATCTACCAGAAAATTTTAGAGCACTTTATGCTTCCCTTTGCTGACAAACTTTATGGAGATACTGGTTTCATTTTCCAGGAGGACTTATTGCCTGTCCACACTGCCAAAAGTACCAAAACCTGGTTAAATGATCATGGTATCACTGTGCTTGACTGACCAGAAAACTAGCCTGACTTCAACTCCATAGAGAATTTATAGAGTATTGTCAAGAGGAAGATGAGAGACACCAGACCCAACAATGCAGACAAGCTAAAGGTCACTATCAAAGCAACCTGGACCTTCATAACACCTCAGCAGTGTCACAGGCTGATCACCTCTATGCCATGCCACATTGATGCAGTAATTCATCCAAAAGGAGCCCCGACCAAGTATTGAGTGTGTACATGGACATACTTTTCAGTCGGCCAACATTTCTATTAAAAAAAAAAAACAACATTTTTTAAAATTAATATTATGAAATATGCTAATGTTTTGAGAAACTGAATGTGGGGTTTTCATGAGCTCTAAGCCATAACTATTAAAATTAAAAGAAATAAACACTTGAACTGCATCACTCTGTGTGTAATGAATCTATACAATATATGAGTTTCATTTTCTGAATTGAATTACTGAATTGAATTAACTTTTTGATGACATTCTAATTTATTGAGATGCACCTGTATAGACACTTTGCCTGTCTCCAGAGATGCCACAAGGATGTCTCCCTCTTTGTTTATCTATCCTTAGAGCTATAAAAATACCAAGCTCAGAATGTATGGTCAGAAAGGTGCATGAACGACTCTGTTGGGCAGTTGAATGTCCTCTTTCTCCTGGCCAGAAAATAAATGACTCATAACTCAGAATCCGCCTATTGAATTTTTGACTCAGTCTCATTTAATTCAGTTTTATTCTAACACCCTGCAAGTGGTCAAATAATTGCGTAGCAACAACTCCAAGATTTTTGAAATGAAAGGCAGATTAGAGATTGGTCTATAGTTCGCTAAAACTCCTGGATCCAGCGTTGGCTTTTTAAGTAAGGGTTTAATTACAGCAGTTTCAAAAGCCTGCGGTACATGGCCTAATGTTAATGAAGAATTGATTATTTGAAGAATAGAGTTACCAATAAATGGGAAGACTTCTTTAAATAACCTGGTAGGAATAGGGTCTAAAGGACAAGTTGAAGGCTTGGATGAGGAAATTATTTTATCTAACTCTAAAAGGTCAATTGGAGTAAACTCATCCAAACCGATATCAATTGAAGGAGTTGTTGTTACTGTATTTAACGGTGGGAAAAATCTAAATTTTATTATTGAGGAAGTTCATAAAGTCCTAGGTTGGAGAAGAGTGGTCGGGCTGTGGTTGGTGGGACCGACCGGTTCCGCGAACGATGGACGGAGTTGTGTGGGACGAACCTTTGCCTCGTAATCTGAACAATGAGCAGGACCAACTCCACCCAGGACCATTGCTGGAGGGTCCCGGTGCCAGTGCCCAAGTAACCCTAGCTGAGGTTGCTGGGGGGCACGGTGGGATGCCCATGACAGCGGGTGGCACCGAGTGGCTGGCCCGTTCTACTCCCGGAGTTCAGCTGGAAGGGACCAGAGAGCAGGGGGTCACAACGGCATCACCGGCGATGAAAATGAAAGAGCGGGGCAGGACCGGCTGGAAAGGTGAAACGACGTGCCAAACAGAAACACTGGAAGCCGAGTAGGGCCCCTCTGGGGGTCGCGGATGTGGTTCGACCCAGAGAGAAGGCCCGGTCGAGAGGTGTTCAGGCCAAGCGTCGGAGAGCGGATGACCGGGGGTGGCTGCAGGCATCCTTGGAAGGATGGCTGCCTCCAGCTATCTGATGCCTTGTGGAGGCATCCCAATGAGCTGCGGCGCGCCCAGGAAAAGAAGGAGGAGTTTAGACCTGGACGCGGGTCGTCCTCAGGAACGAAGAAGAGAAGGTGCACCGGAGTGGAATCGTCCGACGGTTTTCTGGGGTGTGGTTCCTCTCTCAGGACAAGCTGACAGTTGAACAGTGTATGGTGATGGAAAGGGGGACAACTGATGTGCACTTAGTTCTGTTAATGAGATTATTTTGTGTTTTATATTATTTTAGGAACACAGCAGTTTCTGTTTAGTGGGACTGTTAATTTAGTGTAGACAGCAGAATAATCCATCTTACTGTGTGGGGGTGGGACGGTAGTCCACCTGTTTCCCTCTAGTCTTAGTTGTTTTGACTGAATGTGATAGATCAGGTTCCAAATTGGGGAGGGTTTTGATTGTATGCATGTGTTTTGGACCATTTTTGAAGGAGGGGGGGTTGTGTTGGTGTTTGGGGAAATGTTAGTGTGATACAGGTGGTGGCTCCACCTTTCCGGTTCCGCCGCCGCCTGGGGTATAAGAGGGCTGTGAGGGAGAGGGGTTGTCTCTTGGCCTCCTCTCAGCCTGACAGATGCGCACGTATTGTGTGAGTCACAAATAAAGCTGTGTCCAGTTCAACACTCGGTCTCATCCTTGGCTCCCATTAATGACCGAACACACACCTGAGGTGAAAGGGAAGGAGAGCTCTTAGCCATAGCTAGTGGTTAACCTGAAGCTAACACAAACACCAATGAAAGGTGAACAGAAGGCTAAAGAGGGTGATTAGGTGGCACTGAGTGCGCACACAGGTGCAAGAGGCTTGTTAAACAGAAGTGAGAGGTGACAGTAGATGGGGAAAAAAGTGATTAAAATACAATTAAAGGCAATAATCCTCAGGAGAGTGAGGAGAGCTAAGCAAAGAGCAAACCACACCGACAACCAGCAACACAGGAAGTGACGATGCATTACCACAGGAAGCACTAGGTTTACTTCCCAAACAACACAAAATAAAACCAGCACGGGGGCTGAACATAAAGTGAGCCGTGAAAGGCTGAACACTCACAGATACTGACAGAATTGTGGGAACAGGAGTCAGAGGGAAAGCCACGGAATGGTGCCAAATCAAATGAAAGCAGACGAAGACATATATAGGGAAGCAGATGATGAGGGAAAACACAAGACAGCTGGGGATAGAAATCAGGGATTAATCAGCAACACAGGAGGAGTGGCTGAGACTATGGAAGACATGAGGGACTGAGAATGATAGAAAAGGGAGTACAGGGAACGCAAACACGAGAATTGTACCAAGGCAGGACACAGAACCACAACAGTTGGTAATGGGGACTACATGACAGACCGGGGAAGACAATAGCAGTCACAAAGGACCCAGGGAAGACACAGAAGGCAAAACACAGGCAAATAATCATAATAATAAACACAAAATGTAGGCACGATCCTAGGACCCAGCCCAGATGAGGACAGTACTCCCCCTTTAAGGGCAGATTCCAGACACCCAAAAACAAAACAAAGAACACCCCAGTCAGGAGGGAGGAGGGGAATAAAGGCACGGCGGGCAAAACAAGGACACAAACACAACAGAAGAATGTTCATAAGGGATAAGGACCTGTACTTATATTGCACTTTTTCTAGTCTCAAAGACCACTCAAAGTGCTTCACTAGTACTAACCCTCTATTCTAAGGGCCTATAGGAGACTGATATCTAGGGACAACTTAGAACAACCAATTAACCCAACATGCATGTCTTTGGATTGTGGGAGGAAACCGGAGCCCCCGGAGTAAACCCACGCAGCACAGGGAGAACATGCAAACTCCACACAGAAAGGTTCCTACCCTGCCAGCCTGGGGATTCAAACCTGGAACCTTCTAGCTGTTAGGCAACAGTGCTAACCACTGCACTACCGTGCTGCCCAGGTGGTCAGCTGAAGTCCCAAGGCCACCAACAAAAGGAATATGGTGCATCTGGTGGCCTACCAAAGTCCATGGACCACCAGAAGGAGAAACATGGTGAGTCGGGTGGTCTACCAGAGTCCAATGGCCACCATACCAGGCAGTGAAATGGGTCAGGTCGTCTCCTCAAGTCCATGGGCCACCTGACGGATGAACACGGTGCGTCGGGTGGCTACCAAAGTCCATGGGCCACCTGACGGATGAACAAGGTGCGTCGGGTGGCTTACCAGAGTCCATAGGCCACCTGATGAAAGAACACGGTACCATAGACGTGTTAAGCTCAGGAGCCTTTAACGTGAGCAATAGCAAAGGAGCTTCTTGCACAGAGGACAACAACACAGAAGCGTCATACTCAGGAGATAATGACATTAAAATTTTACGCTCCGGAGAAAGCAACATAGGAACTGTAAACTCAGAAGGTGTAAAGTCAAGAGGTGACCAAATGGGCACTTTAAACTCAGATGGCAATGACAATACAGGAACCTCAATCTCAGGAGAGAATGACAATATGAAATATTTTGCTCTAGAGATAACAGAAGTTTTAAACTTAGGAGATAACATAGGTACTTTTTCTCAAAAGAAAACAACATGGGGTTTTAAACTCAGGAGATGACTCTTTGATCTGGAGACCACAAAGGAGTCTTTTGACCTGTAGACCAGAAAAGAGCTGTTTGCTTTAAAAATAACACAAGTGCATTTTGCACTTTTACGTACATAGTTCCACTCACGTAGCCACTACCATACCTGTGTATATCTCCATAATCCTGGGCTATTTTTATTTCAGTCATGTGTTTAATCATTGTGTTCTGTTACTGTGTTTTATCTAATCCTTCTCTCATACTTAATTGCACAGTAGCCTGGTGGAGCAGCCACAGTTTTGTTGTACTGTATAACTGTACAATGACAATAAAGCCTATTCCATTCTATTCTTAAAAAAAAAGAGCTTTTTGCTCTGAAAATATCAACATAGTGTCACGCCGCGCCGCTCATCAGCGGTGGCAGCTGCACGCACACCTGCACATCATCAGCGGCGAGGGATTTAAGCCGCCTCGCCCTGGGCTTCGGCCTGAAGCCGTCAGACTTCACTACAGATTGCTGTGAGTTCCCTCTCATTCTCAGCAAGCATAGCGGTAAGAAGATCTTACCTTTTTCTTCTCCAAGTCTGCTCCCCTGTGCACAGGTGGATTTCCCGGCGGCGGACTATTCCTCTCCATCGCCTGTTCCTCGCTGCTGCACCGGGCTTTCCAGGTGGCTGTCTACCGGACCTCGTTCCTTGCTGTGCCAGTCATCCGCCCTTTCCAAGTAAGCTCCTCTCCTACTTGTACATCTCCTGTGTTGGTGTGTGCCCGTCACCCTTCTCCCTGTGCTTTTCCCATAGGGTTGTCCGGCTGTACGGTCTCCTGCCTCTGTGCCCGAAGCAGACGCCGCCACCAACACATTCACATCTCGCAGACACACATTCATACACCCTTGTTGTCAATAAAGCTATTTGAGCTACTCTGAGCCTGTGTGTGTGTCTCCTGAGCCGTGCATTATGTCAGTACGGCTTCAGCAGAGCGGCTCGGCAGACGGCGGGCTCGCACACCGGCTTACCACTCTCGAGGCCCGAGTGGACCAAATAGCTTATCAACAACAGGTGATACTCAATCAATTGATTAATATAACTAACCGATTGGACCGCTTGGACCCCCAACAGCCGTTCCCCCCGGCTCGTCAGGGTGGCGCGGCTCCTGCTGCTTCAGCGGCCGTCCAGCAGGCTCCGGGAGCACCGACTCGGCTCACGCCCATCCCAACCCCCGCCCGCTTTAGCGGTAAGCTCGGCGGAGCGCGGGGGTTCATAATGCAGTGTGAGTCCATGTTCCACCGTGTGCCCGGAGACTTTCTTTCAGATCATAGCCGAATTGGTTATATCGGGAATCTCCTAGAGGGGCGAGCACTAACCTGGACTTACGCTGTAATGGCGAGGCCCAGTTATGCCACCCTCACGTATGACCAATTCGTGAGACGCTTCCTGGAGGTCTTTGATCACTCTCGTACCGAGACGGTCCAGGTCGATCAGCTTCTCAGCCTCCAGCAGGGAAGCCGGTCGGCAGCGGACTATGCGATCGACTTCCGGGTAGCGGCGGATGAATTGGGCTGGGATGAACGCTCATTCTGCGTCCTTTTCCTCCGCAGTCTCAACGATGATCTGAAGGATGAACTGGCTGGGTGGGATATCCCGGAGACTCTAGCGGAGCTAACATCCCTAGCGATCAGTTTGGATAACAGGCTGCGCGAGCGCTCCTCGGGGCGGAAGTCGTCTTCTTCTCGCCCTCGTGGAGCCTCGTCGCGCCCGTTCCAAGCTCGCCCCCTGGCGACGCCGCCACCATCGCGCCCCGAGGAGTCGGAGCCGATGGTGACGAGCTGGGCAAAGCTCTCCCCGGCGGAGAGACAACGCCGCCGTGAGTTGGGTCTCTGCATGTATTGCGGGGACAGTCAACACACGGTAGAGCTTTGTCCACAGAAGCCAAACGGCGGGGTCCGGGAGTCACTGTAGGGGGCCTCGCGGACGTCAATCGGTTAAGTCCCCTCACCCAATTGAAGCTGCCCATCCGTTTTTGTCACAACTCCACTGGGCATCTCACTCACGCACTGGTGGATTTGGGCGCGGAGGGCAGTTTTATTTCACAAAGCCTGGCAACCCGATTGGACATCCACTGCCAGGCATTAAAAACCCCTATCTCCCTGGTCAACCTCTCCCGTGTCTCCCTGGGGAGAGTAACACACCATCCTACCCAGGTCGTGCGTCGTGGGAGCCGTCACCTGGGACATAGAAAGCAAGATCCGGAGGGCGCAGGAAGTGGAACCTGACCCTGGTGGCAGACCGGAGGGGAGGTTGTTCGTGCCATCCACGGTTCGGGGGGAGGTCATCCACTGGTTGCACACATCCAAGCTCACCTGCCACCCTGGCTCCTCCCGGATGATTGACCTCCTCCAGCGGTCCTTCTGGTGGCCGGGCCTGCGGAGGGACGCTGCCCGCTACGCCCGGGCCTGCCCAGTGTGTGCCACCAGCAAATCAGGTAATGCCCCTCCAGCGGGTTTGCTCCAGCCTCTGCCCGTCCCTGGCAGGCCCTGGTCGCATATCGCCCTGGATTTCGTCACCGGACTCCCAGTCTCTAACACCTTCGACACCGTCCTGACCATCGTGGACCTCTTCTCCAAGGCGGCACACTTCGTTCCCCTACGAGGTCTCCCAACTGCCCTGGAGACGGCGGACCTCCTAATCCAGCACGTGGTCAGGCTGCATGGGATTCCGGTGGACGTGGTCTCGGACCGGGGGCCCCAATTTTCTTCAGAGGTTTGGAGGTCGTTTTGCAATGCCCTGGGAGCCAAGGTGAGCCTCTCCTCCGGCCATCACCCCCAAACCAACGGGCAGTGTGAGCGGACCAACCAGGAGCTGGAGGCTGCACTCCGCTGCGTAACGGCGTCCAAACCAACGTCCTGGAGTAACCACCTCGCCTGGGTTGAATACACCCACAACACCGCTCGCTCTTCTGCTACAGGGATGTCCCCCTTTAAGGCGTCCCTGGGTTACGACCCCCCGCTGTTCCCGGCGCAGGAGAGTGAGGTAACTGTCCCCTCAGTACGGGCGCATCTCAGGCAGTTCCGCTCCATCTGGGCATCAGCGCGCAATGCGCTTTTACGCACGGCGGAGCGCAACAGAGCCGTGGCGGACCGGCACAGAAGACCTGCCCCGGTGTACAGAGTTGGTCAGCAAGTCTATGTGTCGACCCAGGACGTGATTTTAAAGGGCGAGAGGAGGAAGCTGGCACAGCGCTTTATGGGCCCATACCCCATCACCAGGATCATCAACCCGGTGGCTGTGCGTGTAGCTATTCCCCCCTCCCTCCGCATCCACCCCACCTTCCACGTATCCAAGGTGAAGCTGGCAGTCTCCGACCCCCTTTGCCCTCCTCCTGCTGTGCAACCCGCGCCCCAGATGATTGATGGCCATCCGGCCTGGCCTGTCTCCTCCATCCTGGACTCCCGGCGCCGGGGTCGTGGGTTGCAGTACTTGGTGGACTGGGAGGGCTATGGGCCTGAACATCGGCAGTGGGTACCCTCGTCGTTTGTGTTAGACCCATCCCTCATTACTGAGTTCCACCGAGCGCACCCAGAGAAACCATCGCCAGGAGGCGCTGCTAGAGGGGGGAGTACTGTCACGCCGTGCCGCTCATCAGCGGTGCCAGCTGCACACACACCTGCACATCATCAGCGGCGAGGGATTTAAGCCGCCTCGCCCTGGGCTTCGGCCTGAAGCCGTCAGACTTCACTACGGATTGCTGTGAGTTCCCTCTCATTCTCAGCAAGCATAGCGGTAAGAAGATCTTACCTTTTTCTTCTCCAAGTCTGCTCCCCTGTGCACAGGTGGATTTCCCGGCGGCGGACTATTCCTCTCCATCGCCTGTTCCTCGCTGCTGCACCGGGCTTTCCAGGTGGCTGTCTACCGGACCTCGTTCCTTGCTGTGCCAGTCATCCGCCCTTTCCAAGTAAGCTCCTCTCCTACTTGTACATCTCCTGTGTTGGTGTGTGCCTGTCACCCTTCTCCCTGTGCTTTTCCCATAGGGTTGTCCGGCTGTACGGTCTCCTGCCTCTGTGCCCGAAGCAGACGCCACCACCAACACATTCACATCTCGCAGACACACATTCATACACCCTTGTTGTCAATAAAGCTAGTTGAGCTACTCTGAGCCTGTGTGTGTGTCTCCTGAGCCGTGCATTATGTCACATAGGAGCTTTTTGCTCTGGCGATAACATCATGGGAGCCTTTTGCTCTGAAAATAACAGAGGAGCTTTTTGCTCTGAAGACAACAGCATGGGAGCTTTTTGCTTTGAACATAACAACACAGGAGCTTTCTGCTTCAAAGACAACATGGGAGCCTTTCTGCTCCAAAGATAACACAGGAGCTTCCTGCTCTGAAGATGAAGATAACAACATGGGAGCTTTCTGCTCCAAAGACAACAACACAGGAGCTTTCTGCGCCGAAGACAACAACACAGGAGCTTCCTGCTCTGAAGATGAAGATAACAACATGGGAGCTTTTTGCTTTGAGGCTAGTACCTGAGTGGCCTTGGGCCCAGGGGCCAACAGCAGCTGAGGAGCGGCGACAGGCAGTGAAGGTGGAGCAGACTGCTCTGATGGCCAGGGTGGAGCAGACCGCTCTGATGACAGTGATGATGGTGTGGCATGCTCCAATGATGCAATGATGGAGCGGCATGCTCCAATGACGATGATGATGGAGCGTGGTCCTCCTGCGGCTCCATCCTCGACACGGCCACCTCGGACGATGGAGGGAAACAGCAGGTCAGTGAGGCAACACCACAGTCATAAGCAGCAGAGACTGGTGGGAAGTGCACTTGCCCCCCCCCCCATCAGGAGCAAGGCAAATCTTTTCAAAAATAGTAGTAGAACATAGATGAAAAAGTACTTGCCTTCACTCTTTGTCTCCTGCTGCCAGGGTGATGACCTCAGGATGTACTGTGGGAGAGATGGCCAGTGGAGCTGGTACTGGAGCTGGGAGGCGCAGAAGAGTAGATACTGGAGTTGAGGAGTGAGGAGGAGCCAGCACTGGAGGCACAGAGCTACGTGGAGCCGGAGCTGAAGGCACAGTGCAACGTGGAGCCGGAACTGGAGGCCCAGGCATGGTGGGCGAAACAGCAGATAAGGTGGTTGGAAGCTCAGCAGTAGACGCCGACGCCGTGGAGGAGAGGAGAGCAGGAAAAACAGATTAGGAAGAGAAGGGAGCTGACTGGACAGCCGATGAAGAGCTCAGGAGCGAAGAGAAGGCCGTTGCTGAATTTCTCTCAAGTGGCGAAGGAGCAGCTGTGTCTTTCATAACCAGCTGGTTCCAACCCAGCAGGGGCACATACTCAGGGAGAAGCCAGGCTTTATAGTCCAATATTAACTCTGTCTGTGCTAGCAAAACCTGCCGGTGCTTCTCCTGCTCCTCCTTGTTAAAAGAAAACTGGGGCCCCAGTGCAGCAAACCCAATCTGACAGCCAATGTGATCATCCAGTGTAGGCATAGAGGCAGCAGGCAGAGGAGTAACAGGTGATGATGGAGCTACCTGAGCTGAAAAGCAGCTTGAAGAGGGTCTCATAGCCGAATGAGAAGCAGAGGACATCTGTACCTGGGGGCGTGTCCCCACCGGCGCAGGTACAAGGAAAGATGAGCTCTCCAACGGCCAGAGTAACCGTTGCAAATGGGGAATGGTGGAAAGGAACCTGGTCAATCCTGGCTTGGTCCACAGGCTGGGAAAAGCATCTATCAAGCTCAGTTGCACCATCTAGGTATCTCAGGGCTTCCTCGGGAGTGTGAGAGGCCCGGGCATTGCCAATTAAGTCCTCAATCAGGCCCACAACTCAACACTCCTCCTCATCCAACACTGAAGACGCTGAAGTCCATGCCTGTAGAGTCAACTGGTGGTGTCATTCTGTCAAGGGCAACCGACCGGCAGAAATGAAAGACTCTAACACAGGCAGGACTTCAGTTTAACTGGGTTTATTTTCCAAACAACACAAAATAAAACCAACATGGGGGCTGAACATGAAGCGAGCCATGAAAGGCTGAACACTCACAGATACTGGCACAATCACAGGAACAGGTGTCAGAGGAAAATCCATGGAATGATGCCAAACCAAATGAACACAGACAAGGACATATATAGGGAAACAGATGTTCAGGGAAAGCATGAAACAGCTGGGGATAGCAATCAGGGATTATTCAGTAATGCATGAGGAGAAGTGGCTGAGACTATGGAAGACATGAGGAACTGAGAATGATAGAAAAGGGAGTACAGGGAACACACACACACACAAAACTTGTACAGACGACCAAGGCGGGACACAGTACCACAACAGTTGGTAATGGGGATGACATGACTGACTGAGGACCGGGGAAGACAATAACGATCACACAGGACCCAGGGGAGAGACAAAAGGCAAAACACAGGCAAATAATCATAATAATAAACACAAAATGTAGGCATTGTGGGCGACACACATTGTGGGCTCACGTTGCCACAGAGACAGGACTGCATGTGTATTGGGGTGTCACGTCTGCAAGGACAGAGGACTTGAATCTGCAGAAGATAACAAGGAGGTGTGAGATTTGTCTCTTTGTCCCACAGAAGACGCCCCGGAGAGATTTCCGGTTCATCAGGAAATGAGAGACAATGGTGAAGCTTCAAAGGGATGCTTTGTGACTGTATGTTTACTGAAGACACCATGTGACTTGAATTCTGATGCTGGAAACATATAAAAGGGTGTTGAGATATGATTCTTTCTTTTTCCTGCTTTGAGAATGCTAGAAGCTGTGTTCTGTCAAATAAAGCTGGTTTACGACTAAACTCAGCCTCGTCATTTGAGCACATCTTCTACACTGGTGACCTACGACGAAAAATGAGCAGACAGAATTCTCCCGAGCGGGGCTCGGCGGAAGCCAGCCTGATGGCCGCCTCCACGATCCGGCTGCCCGATTTCTGGCAGCACAGCCCGCGCTCATGGTTTAGCGCAGTCGAGGCGCAGTTCAACCTCCGGAGAATCTCCAACGACGACACAAGATTCTACCACATGGTAGCGAAGCTGGACAGCAACACGGTCCAGAGAGTGGAGGATCTGGTTAATCATCCACCAGACAGCGACAAGTACAGCGTATTGAAGGACGCGCTGATCAGCCATTTCACCCCCTCAGTCCAACAACGAGCAGAGGGGCTCCTGACGTTGACGGAGGCAGAAAACGATAGACCTGCGGACCTGATGGTGAAGATGCTGAAGCTCAAAGACTCTGAAGATGGCGAATTCATTTTCGCCCACCTTTTCCTTCGAACCCTGCCGCCAGTAGTGAGGGTGGCCCTGGCAGAGTCGCCCCGATTGGCCAGGCGAGACTACCATGGGTTGAGCAAAGAGGCGCAGCGGTTGGTCGACGCCCACAAGCGGAACGCGGTTTCGGCCGCAGCGGCCAGCCCGGGAACGGCGTCCAGAGACAGTGCAGGTCCAGCGGCCGCGGCGCCAGACGCACCAACGGCGGCGGCGACGGGAGCCAGACGACGCGGAGCGGAGGACGGCCCGTGTTTCTACCACCGCCGTTTTGCAGAGAGAGCGCACAGGTGCGTCCCACCGTGCAACTTTAAGCGCCAGGGAAACGCCAAGACCAAGGGCCGGTAGCAGCTGCGACCCTCGGCAACGAGAACAGGCTGCTTTACCTGACGGATGCACGCTCGGGGAAACAGTTCCTCGTGGACACGGGCTCTCAGCTGAGTTTCGTCACACCCACCTACGCGGAACGGCTGATGCCTTCTAAAGCTCCCTGGGTGTCAGTGTCAGCAGCGAACGGCTCCACGATTAAAACGTTTGGTGAGAGGACCATGCTTCTGTCCTTACAGGGCCGTTCATTTGAGTGGACATTTATTGTAGCAGCAGTCAGTTTCAACATGTTAGGGGCTGATTTTTTGTGCTCACATGGTTTATTGGTTGACCTTGCTAATAGACGTCTGATTAATGCACTGTCCTTTCATTCTATTCCCTGCACAGCTTGGGTGGCCCCGCCGACTGCACATGCCAGCGTCTCAGCTGCGGGTGGTAAGTTTCACACATTGCTTGCTCAGTTCCCAGCACTCACAGTCCCCACGTTTTCGGCAACGGTGGCTAAACATGGGGTGGAGCACTTCATAACAACCACCGGCCCTCCTGTTTTTGCAAAAGCTCGGCGCTTGGACCCAGCTAAACTGGCCATCGCGCGCGAGGAGTTCACTAATCTGGAGAAACTGGGCATTGTTAGACGCTCCAAGAGCTCTTGGGCTTTGCCGTTACACATGGTCGCAAAGGCTGACGGCTCGTGGCGACCTTGCAGCGATTTCCGCAGGTTGAACAACGTTTCAGCGCATGACCGCTACCCGATTCCGCACATTCAGGATTTTTCTGTTCATTTGGCGGGGGCGCGCATTTTTTCTAAAATAGACTTGGTGCGCGGTTACCACCAGGTTCCAGTGCACGCGCAAGATGTACCCAAAACAGCGGTCATAACTCCTTTCGGCCTTTTTGAGTTTTTGCGCATGCCTTTTGGCCTCAAGGGGGCCGCGCAGACTTTCCAACGCATGATGGATGCAGTTTTATGCGACCTTCCTTTCGTGTTCGTTTATTTGGACGATATTTTGGTAGCCAGCGCGTCCGAGGGCGAGCACGAAAAACACCTCACAGCAGTTTTCCGGAGGCTGGCAGAGCACGGGTTAATAGTTAACCCAGCGAAGTGCCAGTTTGGGGTGGCGCAGATTGATTTTTTGGGACATCGCGTTTCGGCAGAAGGAGCGGTTCCTCTTCCAAATAAAGTGCGTGCCATAACGGATTTTCCGCAACCTCAAACCGCTTCAGGAGTTTCTAGGGATGGTTAATTTTTACAACCGGTTCCTCCCAAGCGCAGCACGACTCATGCAGCCATTGTACACTGCGTTAAAAAAACAAAAGCCCGCAAATAAAGTTGAATGGTCTCCGGAGCGGGAGCGCGCTTTTGCCCAGGTCAAATCAGCCCTGGCAAACGCAGTTTTGTTAGCGCACCCAGTTCCAACGGCCCGCATGGCGCTCACCACTGACGCTTCCAATGTAGCGGTGGGGGCGGTAGTTGAACAGTTTGTGGCAGGTACCTGGCAACCCCTCACGTTTTTCAGCAGGACTTTGCGCGATAGTGAACGGAAATACAGTCCGTTTGACAGGGAACTTTTGGCCCTACACTTGGCCATCCGTCATTTTCAGTTCTGGTTAGAGGGGCGACGTTTCACCGCGTTTGTGGATCATAAACCGCTAACGTTTGCGATGGCCAAAATTTCAGAACCCTGGTCAGGCCGGCAACAAAGGCAACTAGCCGCAATATCGGAGTTCACTACTGATATTCAGCATGTCGCGGGTAAACACAATGTTGTGGCAGACTGCCTCTCGCGCGCGGTAGCACCACCAAGCCCCATAGGGGCAGACTCCGTAGCCGTGGCCGCGGGCCCGGGCAGCGACGCGGGAGCGCGCACAGCCCCGGTCTGTGTTGGGTTAGATTATGCAGCCATGGCTGCGGAGCAGGTTAACGACGCGGACGTGCGCGCGCTCCAGTCTGGACCAACAGGGTTAAGGCTGGAGCACAGGGTGCAACAAAATGGTATGCCCCCACTAATCTGCGATGTCTCCACGGGACGACCCCGCCCCGTGGTGCCAGCCGCGTGGCGTCGCCACGTTTTTGACTTGGTCCATTCTCTCGCGCACCCGGGGGTGTGCGCATCGATTAAATTGGTGGGGGAGAAATTTGTTTGGCCCGGGTTGTGCAAACAGGTCAAGGAATGGGCGGCAGCCTGCGTAGCGTGTCAGCGAGCCAAAATACACAGACACACTAAGGCCCCGTTAGAACCTTTTCACATCCCCGCTAAGCGTTTTGATCACGTGCATGTTGATTTGGTCGGGCCGCTTCCATTATCACACGGGCACACACATCTTTTGACGATGGTGGATCGCACCACGCGTTGGCCAGAGGCGATTCCTCTGACATCAACCACAGCGGAAGAAGTTGTGCGAGCATTTTTGGCAGCATGGGTTGCGCGTTTCGGTGTACCGTCGGACATAACGTCCGACAGGGGTCCCCAATTTATTTCCGAGCTATGGTCATCGATGGCCCGCAGCTTGGGGGTGAAGATTCATCGCACCACCGCGTATAACCCCCAGGCTAATGGTTTATGCGAACGCTTTCACAGGTCATTGAAAGCAGCCCTCAGAGTGTCGCTAACAGATACAAATTGGGTGGACAAACTTCCATGGGTTTTATTGGGGTTGCGTTCTGCACCTAAGGAAGATTTGCATGCTTCCCCGGCTGAATTAGTTTTTGCACAACCACTCCGTTTGCCGGGGGAATTTCTTCCCGATAATCCCGCACCAAATGGCCCCCCTGCTCAGCCGTGGCAGAGCGACTCAGGAGCAAACACGCTCCCTGGCCCGGTCCATCACAGTTTACCACACATTTTTGTGCCAAAGGCTTTAAAAAATGCAGAGTTTGTTTTTGTTAAACATGATGCTCAGCGTCCAAGTTTGCGGCCGTTTTATGACGGACCGTTCCGAGTGCTGGAGACCGGGCAGAAGCATTTTCTGCTAGATTTAGGGGGCAGAAGGGAGTTGATTTGCATAAATAGGCTCAAACCCGCCTTTGTTTTGGCTGATGAGGAAGTGCAGCTCGCGAGGCCCCCCCGCCGTGGCAGGCCGCCGAGAGGACATTCTCCAAAGTCTTCACAGAAAGGTGCTAACAGCTTTAATCCACAGGTGCTGAGAGATGTTGCAGGTGCAGCCAAGCCAGGTTGCAGCAGATTCGGCAGAAAGTTAAAACCTAGGCAGTTGGTGGATTGATTAGCGATGTATGGAGTGCTTTGTGTTTTCTTTTTTTATGCCATGCAGGTTTTGCCTTACTAGACGTTTGGGGGGGTAGTGTGGGCGACACACATTGTGGGCTCACGTTGCCACAGAAACAGGACTGCATGTGTATTGGGGTGTCACGTCTGCAAAGACAGAGGACTCAAATCTGCAGAAGATAACAAGGAGGTGTGAGATTTGTCTCTTTGTCCCACAGAAGATGCCCCGGAGAGATTTCCGGTTCATCAGGAAATGAGAGACAATGGTGAAGCTTCAAAGGGATGCTTTGTGACTGTATGTTTACTGAAGACACCATGTGACTTGAATTCTGATGCTGGAAACATATAAAAGGGTGTTGAGATATGGTTCTTTCTTTTTCCTGCTTTGAGAATGCTAGAAGCTGTGTTCTGTCAAATAAAGCTGGTTTATGACTAAACTCAGCCTCGTCATTTGAGCACATCTTCTACAGCATGATCCTAGGACCCAGCCCAGCCTATGACAAATGTAGGATTTTCACTTGAAATCTGTTAGCCAGTTAGCTGGCCATAGTGTTGCTATTGTGATGTTAACGCTGTTACACATTCCAAATAACACTACATGGGCACTAATGGACCTGTGAACCCCACCGACACATATATGACTCCCAGTTGTTATCAAAATGATTTTATTATTAACATATATGCACAGATCCCCTTGGTTATTGCTGTTAGTGTTACCATTAGCTTCCCTCAGGAAAATTATTTCATCTGTAGACACCAAAAAGAATCAAGCAAAGCATGTAGAATCTATCACAGAACTGGGCCAAAGTCAAAATGTGGTTAGCCTTCTAGACCAGGAGCCAGCAACCTGCAGCCACAGAGGCGCATGTGGCCTTTCAGCCCCCATGCTGTGGCTCCCTGCAGTTATATCTCAAAACACATGGAAATTAATGAAGTTCATTTTAATTGTTTTAGTTTTCAAATTATTGTATATTGGATACATGTGTCAGTGGAAACTGTTGAGGAGTGAGGTGTATGACCCAAAATCAGACAAGGGAGGAAGCGATAATAGAAGTGAACAATAATCTTTATAACAATGACGGTGTAAGATAATGTGTAAAGGGGATTTTCTCGAGCATCTGGCAACCTTGTGAGGAGAGAGCGGAGGGAAAGGTAAGTCTAACTGCAGAGTGGGATAACAACATTTTAATGTTAGTCTTTGTGCTTACTCTTTTATAGGGAGGAGAGCGGCTGGGAGCAGGTGAAGGAGCTCCACGCTGGGAGAGCAGATTGCCAGGGGGTGAAGTGCTGTGATGCTGCAGGGGAGTTTCCTGGAGGATTGTTGGAGACAGGCTAGCCAGACCTGTACAGGGGTGTGAGAGTGAACAGAAGTGATGACAAACGTTGGTAAGTCGACTTACATGGGGAAGTGCGCACAGTCCAAGACATCCAAATCCAATCTGAGAGGTTGTTTTCAAAACCCAGAGGCAGGCCAGGGTCAGAGGACAGCAAATAGATAACAGCAGGCAGGCAATTCCAATCCAGAAGGCAGTCTCTTGGGTCTAGGACAAATAAAGGTCAAAAGCACAGCAAAGTCAGGATAAAACATAGATTCTGAGCTCAGAGAGGATTTGGTTGTGTGCAGGATATTGTCACCAGGCAGAGTGAGGGGAGAGCGCCCAATTTAAAGAGCCTTCTTTGATTAACAGCAGGTGATGAACAAGGCTGCAGGGCATGAGCCAAATCAGGGAAAGAGAGAGGCAGGGAGACAGAGCACACATAGAAACCATTACAGTACTCTCCCCTGAACGGATGCCTCCTGGTGTAACCCTGGGCTTGTCAGGATGTTGCTGGTGGAAGGTGTTGATAAGGGTGTGATCCATGATGAAGGACCTGGGGATCCAAGATCTTTCCTCAGGTCTGTACCCCTCCCAGTCCACTAGTTACTGGATGCTGTGACCCCAGCGACGAGCCACAATGATGCAGGTGATGGCATAAACAAGGCCTCCATCAACCATCTTGGGTGGTGGTGGTGGTTGGGATGGTGGGCAGAGGAAGCTGGCGAAAACTGGATTTGATCTGAGAGACATGAAATACTGGGTTAATGCGGAGGGAGGAAGGAAGGGAGACTGAGCTGGACAGAGGCAGGGTTCACAATAGCAGAGATACAGAAGGGACCAACAAAATGGGGGGCCAACTTTTTGCCATCAGTCTTCAGTGGGAAGTGTCTTATAGAGAGCCATACCTTGTCACCTACTGAATAGGTAGTGGCAGGTGTCCTCCAGTTGGCCTGCTTGATATTCTGCTCCCTGGATCTGAGTAGTGCTAACTTGGTGTCCCTCCAGAAGTGACAACATTTGGCCATGCGGCCGCCGACACTGGGTACTGCGATCTCATCCATGATGGACAGGAAGGGAGGGTTATACCCCAGGAACCCCTCAAAGGGAGAGACACCAGTGGTGACAGACGTGGCAGAGTTGTGGAAGTATTCAACCCAGGCCAGGTAGGTGCTCCACAATGCAGGTTCTGAGCTCATGACACACCTCAGGAATGCCTCCAATTCCTGGTTGGCCCTTTCGTACTGCCCGTTGAACTGTGGATGGTAACCCGAGGACAGGCTGATCATGGCCCCAGTGGACTTGCAGAAAGCACGCCAGACCTTTGACACAAACTGGGGACCACGGTCTGAGACAATGTCACTCGGAATGCTGTTTAGCCTGATCACGTGTGTGGTAAGCAGGTTGGCCATCTCTAAGGTAGATGGTAGCTTGCGTAGGGGTATAAAGTGAGCAGCCTTAGAGAATCTGTCCACGATAGTGAGAGTGACTGTTTCCTTGGGATGACGGCAGACTGGTGACAAAGTCTAGGGCAATGTGGGACCAGGGGCGGTTGGGAATGGGGAGTGGATGGAGCAGTCTGGCAGGTGGGGTGGTAAGGGACTTGCCAGCTGCACAATGAGGGCACGCCCTGATGTACTCTCATACGTCATGATCCATGGTGGGCCACCAGAAGATGTGGCAAAAGGCAGCGAGGGTCCGAGCCACTCCTGGATGGCAGGAAAACTTTGCCGTGTGCATCCAGTGCACAGCCTCCCCCTTGAATGAATGAATGAATGAATGAATGGATTTATTTCGGATAGTACAGTACAGTACAGGTTAAAAGAAACTGAATAATATAACAACAAGGTCAAATTAGACAAAGACTCCTCCTACTATACAATTCCACGTAAGTTATCCGAAATGGGTGATGGCTGAAGCCGCAGCTTATATTGCCCACCCATATTCCATCCAAGAATTCAAAAGAGAAAAAAGAGAAAACAAGACAAGAGCGATTACAATTCAAAACAAAGCTAAGACAAAATGTGACTGAGAGAAAAAAGAAAACTAAGCTAGGCTAAATTAAGCGGTTACTATTCAAAAACAAATCTAAGACAAAATGTGACAGAGAAAAAAAAACAAAAAAAAAAAACTAAGCTACAACACAACACAGGCTGGATATGTCAATCCTTATGTGAGTTTACATGTCGTCTTGTAAATATGTTTGGAGTATTTCTTCCTTTAGTTTTTGTTTAAATTGTCCAAGCGTTGTACATGATTTTAATTCAGGTCCAAAAACGTTCCATAATCTGACTCCTTGCACTGAAATACAGTGTTGCTTGGTGGTTGTTCTCACTGTAGGCTTTTGAAATATACATGTTCCTCTGAAGTGATATCATTTCTCCCTTGTTTGGAACAACTTTTGGATATTTGCGGGCAGTGATAAATTCTTCACTTTGAACATTATTATTGTGGTTTTAAAGTCAACCAGATCTTTCAACTTGAGAGTTTTTTGTTTAAGAAAAAGTGGGTTTGTTGGTTCCCTGTAAGCTGCTTTGTTTATTATTCTAATAGCTCTCTTTTGAAGCATAAAGAGTGGATATATGTTTGTTTTATATGTATTTCCCCATACTTCATTACAATATGTCATGTATGGGAGTATTAATGAATGATACAAGGTGTATAGTGTGGGTTGATTCAGCAAATATTTCACTCTGTGTAATATTGCAATTGATTTGGATACTTTACCTTTAATATAATTAATATGTGACTTCCAACACAGTTTGTTATCAGTTATTACTCCAAGAAATTTAGTTTCAGATACCCTTTCAATCTCTACACCATTTACACTGAGTTTGGGTACTGGGTTGTTGTGATGGTTGTTAAAGACTATAAATTTTGTCTTACTTAAATTGAGCGTTAATTTGTTTGAATCAAACCACAGTTTAAGCTTTCCTAATTCCTTTCCGAGTGTATCCAGAAGTTGTTCCAAATTGTTTCCACTGCATAGCAGATTAGTGTCATCGGCAAACAATATTAAGTCATTTTTTTCTGAAACTTTACATATATCGTTTATATACATATTGAATAATAATGGTCCCAAAACTGAACCCTGTGGGACTCCACAGGTGACCTTCAGTAACTCTGAGTTTTTGTTGCTAACACCTACATACTGATATCTATTCTTTAAGTAACTACTTAACCAGGACAGTGCTACCCCTCTAATACCACAATTTTGTAGTTTCTTTAATAATAAATTGTGATCTACTGTATCAAATGCTTTTTTAAGATCTAGGAATACTCCAACTGAATACTCTTTATTTTCAACGGCAGTTGATATTTTTTCTATAAATTCCATTAGAGCAAATGCAGTTGTCCTCTTGTGTCTGAACCCATATTGCTGCTCAAACAATAAATTATTCTTCAGTATGAAGTTGTCAATTCTCTCATAGAATATTTTTTCAAGTATCTTGGAAAATTGCGGTAGTAATGAAATTGGTCTATAGTTTGAGAGTTCCCCTCTGTCGCCCGTCTTGTATATCGGAATTACTTTAGCTATTTTCATTGCATTGGGAAATATACCTGATTGGAGAGACAGGTTACAGATATACGTCACTGGTTTTACTATGCATTCGATAACAGTTTTGACTAATAGCATATCAATACCATCACAGTCCGTAGATGTTTTACTTTTGAACGATTTAACAATTTCAATGACCTCTCTTTCGTCTGTGTTCTTTATGAAGATGGAGTCTTTTACAGCAGTGTTATTGCATATTGTATCACCTGTAGGCACCGTAGTGGGTATTTCTCGGGCCAGATTAGGTCCAATGTTAACAAAAAAATTATTAAATTCATCTGCAGGTGAAGCTATATTCACACTCTGAGTTGTTTTATTATTTTTTGGAATATTAGGTGGGTTGCTTGTATTTCTGCTTTTATTTCCAAGGATACTGTTGAGTATTGTCCGTGTATTTTTAATATTGTCTTTGTTTTTCTCCAGTTCTTTACTGTAATAGTCTCCTTTACTACATCTTATTATATATGTTAACTTATTTTTGTATGTTTTATACCGCTGCTCTGCTTCTTTTGTCCTTTTCTTTAGGAAAGCTTTATATAATAAATTTTTCTTTTTACACGCCTTTTGTAGTCCTTTGGTTAACCATGGCTTATCAGCAAATTTGTGTTTAAGCTTTTTTTTTTACTAATGGGCAGTTTTTTTCATAAAGAGTGGTTACAATGTTTATAAATGTGTCATAGGCTTCATTTACATCTGATACATAGACTTCTGTCCAGTCTTGCTTCAGCAAGTCCTCTTTAAAAGAATTGATTGCATTTGGTGATTTGTATCTGAACGATTTTGAAATTTTTTCTGCGTTGGCCCCCGTGTGGCCATGGATAAGTGCAAAGGTTGGCAAGTGGTCACTTATATCATTTATCAATAATCCACTTTCTATTTTCTTATCGATAACATTGACAAACAGGTTGTCAATAAGTGTAGCAGAGTGAACTGTGATTCTACTGGGATGTGGTATTGTGGGATATAGACTCATGCTGTACATAGAGTTCATGAACTCTGTAACTACATTTTGTTGATGTGGATTAAGTAGATCAATATTGAAATCTCCACAAATTGCTACCATTTTCTTACTAGTAATATTATTGTACAGCTCGACTAATTTATCTCTGAATGTCTCAATGCAAGTTCCCGGCGTTCTATATATGCAGCTTATGATTAGATTTTTTGTTTTGTCTAGGTCAATCTCAACAGTAACACATTCCAAGATCCCTGGTAGTGCAAAGGACATTTCATTTACAAGCTTACACCTGTACAGGTCATCAATATACAGTGCAACACCACCACCCTTTTTTTGAGTTCTGTTAATATAAAACATCTGATATCCCTCTATTGCCATCAGGGGAGCCTGTTCTTCATTAAGCCAAGTTTCAGAGACTGCAATAGCTGTGAATTTTCTGTCTAGCTGTTTTAAATAGTCCTGAATCTGTGGAAAGTTTTTGTTAAGACTTCTGCTATTGAAGTGTATTATTGACAGTTTACCATCTAATTGCATTTGACTTTTGAATTGCTTTTCAGTGTAATATTCACAGTGGTTATGAATATTATTGAAAAAGTGGTTATCAGGATCAATATCATTCTCCATCTCTTGTGGTTTATGTTCAGCATAGTGGCATATTTTCAGAGTTTGAGTTTCCTCACTCTATGTCAGATGACTTCTTCCAGCTGGGGATAATTGATGTCTACTCGAGTCGATCATAAGTTATTGTTTATTTTGCTTATTTTTTTTAAAGTACTTTGGCATGGTGTATCAAAAGAACTATTCTTATCGTGTGTATGAATATGGATTATCATTGGCTCATAATTTTTTTAATCGGTATTCATCTGTATTTATTTAAGTCAGTAGCATCTCTGATCATTATACTCCTTGTTTGCTCTGGTGTTCCATTTAGTTTAATCCAAATTCTACAATTTCTTGTCCAGGTTGCCTGTATCTTATTTTGTTTTTTCAGCATCCGTGCCTGCCGTGCTAATTCAGCGTTTTTTTTTTTTGTCAGGTGTTCATTTAGGTAAACTTGTGTTCCCTGTAGCTTTCTGGCCTGCCTCAGTATGTCATTCTTTACCCTTCTGTTCACAAAGCGCATCACAATTGATTTCTTTGTTTTGGGATCTTTCTTCGGTAAAGCATAACAGGCTGAAATTGCATTGGCTTCTACCTTAATGTCTCTATTATTAAGGAACTGAAGCACTTGATTTTCTAAGGAGACTGATTCACTCATGGGAGCATCTTCACCATTCAGTCCTGTTGCGGCATGGGCGTATGACTGATATCTGATGTCTAGTCCACTTATAACTAGGTCATCAATACGAGAACCTTGTTCAAGATCCTCGACGCGTTGCTCCAGGTCCATAATTATTTTGTCTTTTTCTTGAATTATTGATTGTAGGGCTTGTACATCTTCTATTAGGCCTATTATTTTGGCCTGCTGGCTAGTCAATTTGGCCAATTCTTCTGACATAAAGTTCAGAGATTTTTTGATTTCTTCCATTCCCTCTTTTTTTGGTGGCATTTTACTGACCTGTGGATAGAAATAAACAGGGAATCCGGCTAGGCCTCAACTAGCCCGGCCGCTGCTGGACCCTCCGCTCACCGCTGCTGCAACCAAGCTCCTGCACAGCTCCTCCGCCAAGTAACGCTGCACAGCTCCGCTGATCACCGCCGTCGATCGCCGCCGCCGCCTGCCGCCGTCTGCCTGGGCGGTTATGCCGCACACCGCCGGCGCAGCCGAACTCCACTGATCACCGCCGCTGATCACCGCCGCCTGCCGCCGTCTGCCTGGGTGGTCCAGGTGGCCCCCGTCTCTCACCAACGTCGCTCCCGAGCTTCGATCCGGCTCGTGCTCGCGCTCAGCTGCCACCTCGGTTAGTTCCTCCGGTAAGTCTTCATCGGAGGCTGAGTCACTTCATGTCTGAGTTAGGTGGTACAACTGGGCCAGCGTTAAGCTAACTAGCGTTAACTAGCATTAGCGTTAACGTTAGCTTTGCAATCACTTCGGGTAGCAGCAGCAGCTCTACCCGATTAAAGGGGGTATTCCAGCGGTTTTCTTACGGTGGTGGGAATTCAGCCCGTGGGTGTCCGTCACGAGCGCCGATCGCTGTAGGTTGGTTATTTTAATGGCAAAAAGCAGTGGCTTAGTCTCAGCACTGAGAAAGTGTGGCCATCCCGGTCGCCATCTTGGAAATTTTCTTCCCTTCACTCCAGCAGGAACAAACAACTGGCCCAGTGGACCACCCCCAGGGTCCGGGTTGGTGACATGAGCCTCCTTCACCTTATGTATAATGTCCCAGGAGAGGGCTCCAATAATGGCCGATGTTGGAATAATAGCCTCTTCACTGGGTGGTATGGAGTCTGGTGAAAATTGCTTGGAGAGGGTGTCAGGCTTGATGTCCTTGGAACCAGGCCTGTAGGTTATTGTGAAGCAAATCCGATCAAAGAATAGCGCCCACTTAGCCTGGCATGAACTGAGTCGCTTTGCCATCCTGATGTATTCCAAGTTTTTATGGTCAGTCCATACCTGGAACGGCTGAGCAGAGCTTTCTAGCGAGTGGCGCCACTCCTCCAGTGCCAACTTGACTGCCAACAGCTCTCGGTCACTGATGTCATAATTTCTCTCGCAGGGAGAGAGTCGCTGAGAGAAAAAAGCACAACGGTAAATTTTATTATAGGTGACCAAACATTGGGAGAGAACTGCCCCCACCCCAATGTCCGAGGCGTTTACCTCCACTATGAACTGCCAATCAGGGTCAGGCTGGGTGAGAATGGGTGCTTTGGTAAATTTGGTCTTGAGTGGAGAAAAGGCTGTGTTTCCTTTGGTGGACCAAACAAAAGGGACCTTGGTAGATGTGAGGCGGGATAGGGGAGGTGACAGAACTGTAGTTTCTGATGAACCTACGATAGAAGTTGGCAAACCCTAAAAACTGTTGGAGTTGTTTTCTGGTGGCTGGTGTGGGTCAATCAGTGACTCCCTGAATCTTTTTGGGGTCTGGTTCTAGTCTGACTTCAGGAATTATGAAGCTTAGAAATGAGGTAGCAGTGGTGTGGAACTCTACTTCTACTTCTCTACCTTCACAAACAGCTGGTTTCCAGAAGCCGCTGGAGCACCCTCCGCATGTGGACCTTATGTTCTGCCAGGGTGCGAGAAAAGATCAGAATGTCATCCAAATAAACAAACACAAAAGAACCCAGAAAATCCCACAGGACGTCATTAATCAGGCGCTGGAAAACCACTGGGGTGTTGGTGAGGCCAAGGGGTATAACCAAGTACTCGAAATGGCTGGTAGGGGTATGGAATGCTGGCTTCCATTTGGCTCCCTTCCGGATTTGAACCAGATGATAGGCGTTTCTGAGGCCCAGCTTGGAGTAAATGGTGGAGTTGGTCACAGGCAGAGTTAATGGGAGGCAGAGCATATTTGTCCTTGACAGTAATGTTGTTGAATTCCGGGAAATCAAAACAAGGGCAGAGTGGCCCATCGTTCTAACCCACAAAGAAAAACCCGGCTCCCACCACAGATGAAGAAGGGCAAATGATACCAGCGCTCACGGACTCTTTAATATATTTATCCATCATGGCCTTCCTTTTGGGGGCTGACATGCTATACGGGCGGCTGGAGGGTAACCATGCCCCCCTGCTGGAGCTCAATAGCTCAATCATAGGGTCAGTGAGGAGGGAGGGACAACGCTTTGGACTTACTGAAAACGGGTGCCAGATCATGGTAGATAGAGGGTACGTTGGTCAAATCAGGGGGTTCAGTAGTAGTGGGCAGAGTGGGGATGTGAGGGGAACAGGCGGCTGACTGGGGACAGATGGACAGGCAAAATGGTCTCCAGGAACTTATAGTCCCCCTACCCCAGTCAATGGTTGGATTATGAAGTCTTAGCCATGGGTAGCCTAGGACTATGGGTGAAGTGGAAACAGGCAGGACAAAAAACACTAGGTCTTCACAATGGTTCCCCAAGGATAGCATGGTTATGGGCAGTTTGTTGGGAGACCTGACTCATCTGTTGGCCAGATAGGGCAATTGCACCAGTGGGCTGCTGAAGCTTCTTGCAGGGAATTTTTAATCAGGTTGCCAGGCCCTCTGAAATAAAATTCTGTTCAGCCCCCGAGTCAATCAAAGTGGAATTGACATGTTCAGTGTGCTTGAGCAATAATCTAGTGGGTAATGTGAAATGTGCCCATGGGGGTTCAGGTGAGTTGCCCGCTAATCCCCCTACTGCTAGTAGTGGGCGGTACCCTCCCTTCACAAGACATCAATTTGCCGAGTGACCTGCTTGCTCACAATAAAGGCACAACCCCGCCTCATGGCATTGCTCCCTCGAGTGTTCTCAAAGCCTATTGTCCAGCTTAATGACGTGGGAGATCAGCGTGTCTAGTGACTCGAGTTCCTCCTGAAAACGAGCAAGCTTGTTGTGAGGAGTGTAATTTAGGCTGTGGGTAAATGCTTTGCACAGCCCAATATCATCCTAGCCCATGGAAGCTGTGAGGACCCAGAAATCAATGGATTGCTCGACTGCCCATCTAGCCCCTTGGCAAATCGTCATGAGCCAGGAGGACGCTGTCCCCTCCCGCTTGGAATGATCAAACACCTGGGAAAACTCTTCCAAAAAATGGTTGTAGGTGTATCAGTCATAATTTTGCCCTTGGATAATAGCTTGGGCCCATGAGAGGGTGTGCTCATCAAGAAACCCCGAAAGATAAGTTGTCCAACTGTGGTTGGAGGGGAAATCATAGCGGAAAGGTCTGGAAATTAAGAGGGAATGGCCCAACTGGGTGGAAGAGCTAGCCATAGCAGCGGGAGTGACAGTGGAGAGGGCTGTGGCAAGGCCCTGAACAGTGGTCTCGAGCTGGGCCAAGCGTTCAGTAAGTTTATTAATCTGACTCAAAATGAGCTGATGTTGATGCTTAACCTAATCTAACTGCTGCTCAGAAAACCCAAGCTGATCTTTTATTGTTTCCATCCTTGGTCCGCTGGATCAAATTTGCTGGTAATGTTCTGTTAAGGAGTGAGGTGTATGACCCAAAATCAGACAAGGGAGGAAGCAATAATAGAAGTGAACAATAATCTTTATTACAATAATGGTGCAAGATAATGTGTAAAGGGGATTTTCTCGAGGATCTGGCAACCCTGTGAGGAGAGAGTAGAGGGACAGGTAAGTATAACTGCAGAGCAGGATAATGACGTTTTAATGTTGGTCTTTGTGCTTATTCTTTCACAGGGAGGAGAGTGGCTGGAAGCAGGTGAAGGAGCTCCACGCTGGGAGAGTAGGTTATGAGGGGGTGAAGTGCTGTGATGCTGCAGGGGAGTTTCCTGGGGGACTGTTGGAGACAGGCTGGCCAGACCTGTACAGGGGTGTGAGAGTGAAGAGAAGTGATGACAAACGTTGATAAGTCAACTTACAAGAGGAAGTGAGTGTGTGCATAGTCCACGACATCCAAATCCAATCCGAGAGGCTGTTTCCAAAATCCAGAGGCAGGCCAGGGTCAGATTACAGTAGATAGGTAATGGCAGGCATGCAATTCCAATCCAGAAGGCAGTCTCTTGGGTCTAGAACAAGCAAAGGTCAAAAGCACACAAAGCATGATAGATTCTGAGCTCAGACAGGATATGGCTGTGTGCAGGATAATATCACCAGGCAGAGTGAGGGGAGGGCACCCAATTTAAAGAGCCTCCTCTGATTAACAGCAAGTGATTGAACAAGGCTGCAGGGCGTGAGCCAAATCAGGGAGGGAGAGAGAGGCAGGGAGACAGAGCACACAAAGAGACCATTACAGAAACTCACATTTTCATGAATGTAAAATAAACAATTTTTTTAAATTATTATGTTGTTATCCATGCATCACATCCAACAATGGCTCACACGCATGGAGCCTCTGAGCCTCTCTGTGCAGTGCATGTGGAGAGAACAGAGAGCAGCAGCTTTCTGTTTATCCTGACAAGATGTTTTTAATTCAACTTTTTTTATATAGCACCATTTCACAACAACAGTCATCTCATAGCACTTTCAACTGCAAGGGAAAACCCCACAATTACAGAAAGACCCCAGCAATCAGGCAATCCCCTGTGAGAAAGCGCTTGGTGACGGTGGAGAAGAAAAACTCCCTTTTAGCAGGAAGAAACCTCCAGCAGAACCAGGCTCTGGGAGGGGCAGTCATCTGCTGCAACTGGCTGGGGAGTGAGGGGATAGAGAAGAAGAAGAAAAGAACAAACAGCATGATGGGGACTCAGTTATGGGAGAGAACAAACAGATGCTAATGATCAGCAAAAATATTTTGTTGAGAGTGAAGAAAGGAGTGAAGCCCAGTGCATTGTTGGAGATCCCCCAGCTGTCTAAACCTATTAGCAGCATAATAAAAGGAGGGTTCAGGGGCACCTGATCCCTCCCTAACTACAGGCTATGTCAAAAAGGAAGGTTTTAACCATATTCTTAAAAACAAAGATCGAGCGTGACTCCAGATTGGCAGCTGGTTCCAAAGGAGAGGAGCTTGGTAAATGAAAGCTCTGCCTCCCATTGTACTTTTGGGGATTCTAGGTATTACAAGTAATCCAGCATTTTGGAAGTGTATTGCTCTGTTAGGATAATAGGGTAGTATCAGATCTTTTAAATAAAAAGGGACCTGATTATTTACAGGTTTGTAAGTGAGAAGAAGGATTTCAAACTTAATTCTAAATTCTAGAATAAAGGGAGGCCAGAACTGGAGAGATATGATCTCTCTTTCTAGTACCTGTGGAAACTCTTGCTGCAGCATTTTGGATCAGCTGAAGACTTTTTAGAGATGTTTTAGGACAGCCTGATAATAAAGAGTTACAACAATCTAATCTAGAGCTAACAAAAGTGTGGATCAGTTTCTCAGCATCACTCTGAGGCAAGACACTCCTAATCTTGGCAATATTACACAAATGATAGAAGGCAGTCTTAGAAACAAGTTTAATATGTGAATTAAAAAACAGATCTAGATCAAAAATAACTCTGAGGTTCCTCACAGAATTATTAAGAGAAAGAGTAACCACATCCAAACTAAGAGTTTGATTTGGAAAGGTATTTCTAAGGTTTTCTGGACCAACTAGAATGACTTCAGTCTGAGCTGAATTGAAGAGCAGACAAGCCTCTAATTTGGCTAATTACTGTCATCTGGCTTCATTGACAAGTATAATTGTGTGTGATCTGCAGAACAATAAAAATGCTTTCTAATAATATTGCCTAGTAGAAGCATATATAAACTAAAAAGAATTGGGCCTAGCACAGATCCCTGCACAGAGCTCCGTGATTGAGGTTTGAGTTGGAAGAAAACTCACTGACATGTACAAACTGGAACCTATCAGATAAATAAGATTTAAACCACTGCAACGAAGTTCCATTAAGTCCAACATGGTGTTCTAATCTATCAAGTAAAATATTATGATCGATATTATCAAAAGCTGCACTAAGGTCTAAAAGGACAAGTACAGAAACAAATCCATTATCAGATGCCATAAGGATATTGCTAGCGACCTTCATTAAAGCTGTTTCGGTACTATGATGAATTCTAAACCCAGATTGAAACTCTTCAAATAAACCATTTCCCTGCAAGTGGTCAAATAATAGTGTAGCAACAACTCTAAGATTTTTGAAATGAAAGGCAGTTTAGAGATTGGTCTATAGTTAACTAAAACTCCTGGGCCCAGTGTTGGCTTTTTAAGTAAGGGTTTAATTACAGCAGTTTTAAAAGCCTGCTGTACATGGCCTAATGTTAATGAAGAATTGGCTATTTGAAGAACAGAACTACGAATAAATGGGAAGACTTCTTTAAATAACCTGGTAAGAATAGGGTCTAGCAGACAAGTTGAAGGCTTGGATGAGGAAACTATTTTATCTAAATCTAAAAGGCCAATTGGAGTAAACTCATCCAGATATCAATTGAAGGAGTTGTAGTTGTTACTGTATTTAAGTTAACGGAGGGAAGGATCTGACTGATTTTATCTCTGATAGATGAAATTTTATTATTGAAGAAGTTCATAAAGTCCTGACTAGTAAGCTCTAAAGGAATGCTAGATTTGACAGAGTCCTGACTCTTTGTCGACCTGGCTATGGTGCTGAAAAGAAACCTGGGATTATTCTTGTTTTCTTCTATTAATGCAGAATAATAACTTGTTCTAGCTTTCCTAAGAGATTTTTTATAAATTAGAAGTTGATTTCTCCAAGCTAAATAGATTTCATCAAATTTAGTGGAGTACCATTTTCTTTCTAACTGACAAGTCTTGTTTTAAGCTATGAGTTTCTGTGTTGAACCAAGGAGTCAGAAATATTTTTTTTCAAGGGGCCACCATGTCTAGAGTCTGATGCAGAGAAGCTGTAACACTATCTACTATGCTATTAATTACAGAAGGAGTAAACTCTCCATAGCTTATCTCCATTGTGTTGACACATGGCATTGAGGAAACGATCTGCTTAAATTTGGTAACGGCATCATCTGAGAGACATCTACTGTCGTAACATTTTTCTTTAGGAGCCAAATAGTCAGAAATAGTGAAATCAGAGGTTAACAGATATTGGTCTGACAGTACAGGGTTATGAGGAGACACTATCAGATTTTTTTTTTCTATGCCATATGTCAGAACAAGGGGGCAGTGCGGTGGCAGAGTGGTTAGCACTGCGGCAGCACAGCAACTCACCCTTGGCCGGGGGATCCTGGGTTTAATCCCAGCCCCTGACCAACAGTGATCTGTGTGGAGTTTGCATGTTCTCCCCGTGTCTGCGTGGGTTTACTCCGGGATTTCTCCGGTTTCCTCCCACATGCCAAAAACATGCAAGTTAGGTTAATTGGCATCAAACTGGGGATTCTAAATTGTCCTTAGGTATGAAAGTGAGAGTGAATGGTTGTCTGTCTCTCTGTGTTGGCCCTGTGATGGACTGGCGATCTTTCCAGGGTGGACCCTGCCTCTCGCCCAAAGATGCTGGGATAGGCTCCAGCCCCCCCGCAACCCAAAAAGGATTAAGCGGAAGAAGATGGATGGATGGATGGATGTCAGAACAAGGTCCAACATGTGGTGGAGATAATGGGTAGAATTTCCTATTTTCTGAGAAAACCCCATCAAGTCTAATATTTAATTAAATGACATATTAAAGCAATCACTATCTACATCTGCATGTATATTAAAGTCCCCTACTATAATTATTCTATTCGATTTCAGCACTAAATCCACTAAGAATTCAGCAAATTCAGATAAAACTTCTGAGTAAGTTGAGGGAGGACGATAAACTATGGTAAATAAAATTGGGTTTAACCTTAAATTACTAACATGCCCAATACTGAGGACCAGGCCCACAAAGGAATGATAACATGTTTTTTGCTTTACATTAACTAATAACTTGGAATGGTAAATTGTTGCTACTCCTCCTCCACAACCAGAACTTCTGGGATTTTGAAAGTTTAACCTGTTGATCTCCGGGATTCCGCGGGCGGTCACGTCTCTGCGTCATAGTGCATCTCAGTGCGCACTGAAAAAAAAAGCTGCATTTCCGTTCTTCCAGTACAGACACAGCTGCGAACAGAAAGCCAAAGGAGTGTTTGATTGGTTTAGATTTGATTAACCTCTCATTCAACTAATAAGAGCCTTGAATTGGGTTTCTGAAACCTTGAAGAACCAATGACTGAAAACCTAGCAAGAAGGACCTGCCTACCAACGACCGCGAATACAACGAGCCAATTGAAGCAGAGAAGTTCGACGATTGAAACGCGTGCGTCCCGTGCGTAAAATCTTTTTTGCCTAAGCCGCTGGGTGACTCACATTGAGACCTGTGTGTAACGGTAGTGTTAGCCACTCTCAGCCATTAGCCAGTCTTTTTTATTACTACTGTTCTTATTTGTTTTGAAAAATGGTTCGCAAAAACCGCAATCATGGAAGCGGAGATGGTTTGACCGGGTAGGGTGACCAGAGCCACGAGTCCGTAACAACCGGACCAGCTTCATGTTCGTCTGACAATGAGGAACAGATGTTTGCCAACGACACTGCTGTTGTGGACAGGTAAGTGTTATAAGCTAACTTATTCTTTAGCAATGAAAATAGTAATAAAAATGACTTTTGACCAATTGGTAATTACAATGGTCCATCATGGCCACAAGTTATTTTGTGTGCCGAGCTCCTCTGTAGCGGGGGGGGGGGGGAGTTGTTATCCTCTACATTGCAGATATTTTAGTATAATTTTTATTGCACTGTAGGTTATTTTTTCTTGTAAAAACAAAAGGCCACACATTTTTTACGTGGCATGTTTCTTTGTGTGTGGGGGGCTTGTTTGTTCATTCATTCATTCATGACTGAACAAACAACCTCCCCCAATACACACACAGCCTTGAGTGTCACCTTTCATTAGAGCCCAAGATGAAGCTTCTATGTTGAAGCATTCAAAAGTTATAGATGTTTTTCCAAACTGTGCCATTTGGCACAGTTTGGCACAGTTCAAAAATGCCTGGGAACAACCTGAGAAAAAAGCTGTGTAATATATTCATTTTTTGTGGTATTGTTACAAAATTTTGACCTCAGCTTGATAACACTTGGTTCTACATTTCTATTGCATTTTCCAGCCAGTATCTGACAGCTGTGTGTTATTTGCAAGCATTTGTATCTAAAAAAAAACACTCAGGCGAACTTTATTTTCTTCAAATTCAGTATGCTTAGATGACTGTTACTTAGTGGCAGGAGGACTTAAAGAGATTATGACTGTTTTGCCAAAAAATTCAGAGTGTTTTCTTTTAAATGAGACCAAGTGCTGCAAAGGGTTGAAGAACAGCTTTTGATTTACTTTGGGTATGTTATTTTTAGGCGTTTTTAGGGAAATTGACCAGAGTTCAACAGGTTAAATAAGCTGAGGGTGTTGATTCATTTAACCCCTTGCACTCCGGTCAATTTCCCTAAAAACGCCAAAAAATAACGTGCCCAAATTAAATCCAAAGCTGTTCTTCAATCCTTTGCAGCATCTTCATGGGATTGGTCTCATTTAAAAGAAAACACTTTGAATTTTTTGGCAAAACAGTCATAATCTCTCTAAGTGCTCCAGCCACTGAGTTACAGTCATCTAAACATACTGAACTTGAAGAAAATAAATTTGGCCTGGGTGTTTTTTTTTTGGATACAAATGCTTGCAAATAACACACAGCTTCAGATCCGGGCTGGAAAATGCAACAGAAATGTAGAACCAAGTGTTATCCAGCTGAGGTCCAAATTTTGTAACAATACCACAAAAAATGAATATATTACACAGCTTTTTCCTCAGGTAGTTCCCAGGCGTTTTGGAACTGTGCCAAATGGCACAGTTTGGAAAAAACGTCTGTAACTTTTGAATGATTTAATGTAGAAGCTTCATTTTGGGCTCTAATGAAAGGTCACACTCAGGGCTGTGTCTGTGTGTGTGTGTGGGGGGGGGGGGGGTTGTCCCCCCCCCCGCTACAGAGGACGGAGATTGGCCATCGCTACATGACGGATTACACTCATGTGGCCATGTGGCGACCGCGGCGCAGTCACCGCGGCGTTCACGGTCCGGAGGCGGCGAACGACCCATGTACCGCGGTGCACGCACTTTGGACATTGTGTGCCGCACAGTTGTAATTTACCGATCGGTCAAAAGTCATTTTTGATTACAATTTTCAGGGATAAAGAATAATTTAGCTTATAACACCTTACCTCTTCACAGCCACATTGTCCTGGCGAACTTCTCTTCCTCATTGTCAGACGAATGCGACGCTGGTCCGCTCGTGGTTCTGGTCTCACGACCCGGTCAAAACATAATTCCATGATTGCGGTTTTGGCGAACGATTTACGACCTTCGTCGTCGGCCTCCGTCGGTCTATGATGACCATATAAGAGAATCCTAAACACTCTGCTGGAATTAAAAAAATAAATAAATAAAGCACCGCCTGTGGCTGCTGTAGCAGTCTCTCTTCACCCAGCTTTAGACAAAACAGCTCAGCGAACTTCTGTGCTTCAATTGGCTCGCTGCGTTGGTAGGCGGGTCCTTCTTGCTAGGTTTTCAGTCATTGGTTCTTCAAGGTTTCAGAAACCCAATTCAAGGCTCTTATTAGTCGAATGAGAGGTCAATCATATCCAATCTGTTCGCGGCTGTGTCTGAAGTGGAAGAACTTTTTTTTTCTTTTCAGTGCGCTCTCGTGCGCCCTCGTGCGCTCGAGGACGCACGAGAGCGCCCTCGTGCGCTCTGGGACGCAGAGACTTGCCCGCCCGCGGTACAACGGAGTGCAAGAGGTTAAACCAACATAATCCTCTTGCCCTAACCAAGGCTTTGTAAGGGATAGAAAATCAATCTGATGATCAATTAACAGATCATAGACTAGCAAAGACGTGGGAGTTACAGACCTAATATTTAACAAACCACATTTAATTTTTACATGAAGGAACAGAGGCCAAGTCATTAGATTTAGAGGCTACATGTTTAATTTAGGTTTTATTAGCTTTTTGTTTAATCACTTTTGGATGCTTATACATTATATTTGTATTTACTTTAGAGGGAGCAGACAGTGATTCTCTGATGGGGAAGACAGGGGCTAAGTTGAGGTGTGTAAGACTGTGGAGACTGTGACTCTGCTTCCTGGTCCCAGCTCTGAGTTGTCAAGGCTTTGGAACCTTGCATAAAAATGATGCCAGATTGTTAGATAAATGAGACCCACCATCCAAAGTGGGATGGACGCCGTCTCGCCTAATAAGACCAGGTTTTCCCCAAAATGAGTTCCAGTTGTCTGTGTAGCCCACATTGTTTGCAGGATACCACACAGACAGACAGCTGTTGAAGGATGACATGTGGCTAAACATGTCATCACTGGTCAGATTGGGGAGGGGCCCAGAGAATACTACAGAGGCAGACATCATTTTGGCAAAGCTACACACTGATTCCACACTAAGTTTTGTGACTTCCGGCTGCCAGAGTTGGATGTTTTTGATGTCGGCGTGGATAACAATTGTGAAGTATTTACAGTTACTTTTAGCCAGCATTTTAAAATTTGACTTGATGTCGCCTGCTGTGCCCCCGGGAATGCATTTGACTATGGCCGCTGGAGTCTCTAGGTTCTCGTTTCTGACTTCAGAGTCGCCAATGATCAGAGTTTTTTTCCTCAGCGGGTGTGTCACTGAGCGGGAAAAAGTGATTAGAAACATGAACAGGTTGGTGGTGAACCAGGGGCTTGCGACTACGCTTCCTTCTCACCGTCACCTATCCATTCTCTCCTGGCTGCTCAGGAGAGGTGGTTGCCGGGGGACAGCTAGTAGGTCCTATGCTACGACGCTCCACTGGGGCTAACGGGAATCCGTCATTAACTGGCACTGACACTGTTTCAGTGCAGTGGAGCCGGGATTCCAAATCACACAACCTTGCCTCGAGCACCTCAAAAAGACAGCATTTATTACATTTACCATTATCACTAAGAGAGGCAGAGGTGTAGCTAAACATCTGACACAAAGGGCACACCAGAGGAGAAGGGGAAAGAGAACTAGTAGCCATAGATAGTGGCTAACCTGAAGCTTACACAAACACAGATGAAAGGTGAACAGATGGCTAAAGAGGGTAATTAGGTGACACTGAGTGCCCACACAGTTGCAAGAGGCTTGTTAAACAGCAGTGAGAGGTGATGGTAGATGAAAAAAGCAATTAAAATGCTGTTAAAGGCAACAATCTTCAGGAGAGTGAGGAGAGCTAAGCCCAGAGCAAACCACACCAACAGCTACCAACACAGAAAGAGATGATACGTTACCACAGGAAGAGGTCAGCAGAGGAAGAGGTTTTACCAAGACCCAGAAGCAGACATGGATGACAACGCTTGGATAGTGTGAAACAACGATCTTTATTGACAGTAATCGTGCAAGTGATAGTGAGACAAGGATCTGGCAACCCTGCAGGGGAGATAACAGAGATAATGGTAAGTATATGTAATTGATGATAAGGAGATTAATTTTGTTGTTTGTGCTTACAGGTTCTTCAGGTGGAGGCAGCAGACAACTGATAGCAGATCCTTAAGTGCTGGGAAACAGAACAATGGAGAAGGAGTTCTCCAGTGCAGGTGAGCAGCGGGGCAGAGCCCCCTGGGAGACAAGAGGAACAGGCTGGCCAGGCCTGGGTGTCGGGGAGAGGGTGAAGGAGGCAGTGAAGATAAATAGTGGTAAGTCGACTTACTTGGGGCAGCAAAAGAGGTGCACAGTCCGAGGCTAAAACAGTCCAATCTGTAGGGCAAATCAGGAGTCCAAGGCAGGCAGAGGTCAGAGCACAGCAGTTTAACACAAGGTAGGCAGACAAGGTCCAAGACATCAGGCAGGCACAGGATCATTAATAGGCAAGGGTCAGATCATGGCAAGACAAAGCACAAGGTTAATAGCACAAGGTCAAAGGCAGGATACAGGCTGGTTGAGGCCTGACAAGACAGAGTAATGGGAGAGTGTCCTATTTAAAGGGCCTCTCTGATTTAGTGGCAGGTGGTGATCATGGCTGCAGGGAGAGGTGCCTAAGCAGAGGGGAGAGAGTGAGACAGTGACACAGAGCATACAGGAATCCTTACTGTAGGTAAGGTAACCCTTACCCTCTGAAGGACTGTTTTGAACCCACTGCATGGGAGCAGCTCTGGAATCCACATGGTAAGGACATCAACGGCCTCACACAAACCATCACAGACTACATCAACTTCTGTGTGGAGAACACCGTACGCATCAAGACCATATGGTGTTTCTCAAACAACAAACCCTGGATCAACCCTGAGAATGACACTGCTGAAGGAAAAGGAAAGGATCTTAAGGTCACAAAACAAAGAGCAATTCAATTCAATTCAATTCAGCTTTATTTATAATGCGCCACATCACAACAAAAGCAGCCTCGTGGTGCCACAGTGCAGATAAAAAAAATCACACAGTCACAGAAAGACCCAGCAATCAGACGATCCCCTATGAGCAAGCACTAGGCGACAGTGGAGAGGAAAAACTCCCATTTGGAAGGAAGAAACCTCTAGCAGAACCAGGATCAGGGAGGGGCAGTCATCTGCTGCTACTGGCTGGGGATGAGGGGATAGGGAGGATGGAAAAGACAGACATAAAGAACATAGCAGCAAGATGCCAAGTGCAATATTGGAGATCAACCAGCAGTATGGATCAGATAACAATAGAACAAGAGTGGGGTTAAAAGACACAAATACCCTCCTTAAATGAAAGCTATATTAAAAAGGAAGGATTTTACCCTGTGTGGCACACATATTTGAGATGCTTAAGCTGCATATGTATATCACTGTTACCTCACGTCTTAGAAGGAACAATAAGTCTGGACCTCCTGGGGATGACAGGAGGGTGTGCAATGTGTCTTTAGAAATGGCTCGCAGAGGTAGATTATACTACCGCGGCCGCAGAGCAAAATAGCAGCACGGAAGCGTACGCGGCCCCAGTCCACGTGGGGATAGATTACGCAGCCATGGCTGCGGATCAAGGTAGCGACGCGGACGTGTGCGCGCTCCAGTCTGGACCAGCAGGGTTAAGGCTGGAGAGCAGGAGGCTGCAAAATGGTATGCCCCCCCTAATCTGCGATGTCTCTACAGGACGACCGCGTCTGGTAGTACCGGCCGCGTGGCGCCGCCGTGTTTTTGACTTGATTCACTCTCTGGCGCACCCGGGGGTGCGCGCGTTGGTAAAAATGGTAGGAGAGAAGTTTGTTTGGCCGAGCCTGCGCAAGCACGTTAAGGAGTGGGCAAGAGCCTGCATGGCTTGCCAGCGGGCCAAAATACACAAACACACAAAAGCCCCCTTAGAGCCGTTTCACATCCCGGCCAAGAGGTTCGATCATGTGCATGTCGACCTCGTAGGCCCCCTACCCTCGTCGCAGGGGTGCACGCATCTTTTGACAATGGTGGACCGCACCATTCGTTGGCCTGAAGTGGTCCCACTGGCATCAACCACAGCCGCAGAGGTTGCCCGCGCATTTTTAACGGCTTGGGTAGCGCGTTTTGGGGTCCCGTCGGATATTACGTCCGACAGGGGGCCTCAATTTGTTTCTGAGCTTTGGTCAGCGATGGCCCACAGCCTGGGGATAACAATCCACCGCACTACCGCGTACCACCCCCAGGCTAATGGTTTATGCGAGCGTTTTCATAGGTCATTGAAAGCAGCCCTCAGAGCGTCGCTTACGGATGCAAATTGGGTAAACAGACTACCATGGGTTTTATTAGGGTTGCGTTCTGCACCTAAAGAGGACTTAAAAGCCTCCCCAGCTGAGTTGGTGTTTGCACAACCACTCCGGCTGCCAGGGGAGTTTCTTCCTGATAACCCAGCGCCAGAGCGTCCCCCTGCTCAGCGGTCACTGAACGACACGGGAGCGGACATGCTTCCGGGCCCCGTTCATCACACTTTTCCGTGTGTTTTTGTACCTAAATCTTTAAAAAACACCGAGTTTGTTTTTGTCAGGCATGAGGCTCAGTGCCCAACCCTGCGACCACCTTATGACGGCCCATATAGAGTGCTGGAAACAGGTGATAAGCATTTTTTGCTAGATTTAGGGGACAGGAGGGAAACAACTGCTATAGACAGACTTAAACCTGCTTTTGTGATGGCTGGTGAAACTGTGCAAGTGGCGAGGGCTCCTCGACGCGGCAGACCCCCTAGGGAGCAGGCCCCAGAGCCCTCTCAGGGACTGACTAACAGTTCTCATCCTCAGATAGCAGATTCACTGCAGGATGGCGCCACGGGAGCGGCGAAGCCCGCCTACAGCAAGTTCGGAAGAAGGTTGAAGCCCAGACAGCATATGGACTGATGTTGTGATTTTATCATGTTGTCTAGACTATGTTGTATTGTAGCATCTTCGACGTTTGGGGGGGGGGGTTATGTGGCACACATATTTGAGATGCTTAAGCTGCATATGTATATTACTTTTGAGATGCTTAGGCTGCATATGTATATCACTGTTACCTCACGTCTTAGAAGGAACAATAAGTCTGGACCTCCTGGGGATGACAGGAGGGTGTGAAATGTGTCTTTAGAAATGGCTCTGAGAAGACTTCCTGACCACCAGGGTTTAGGTGGAGAAGAGAGGACCTGGGGGGGTGATGTATTGTCTCTGGGGAGTGAATGACAATGTGATTCTGTACTCTGATGTCCCAGGTATAAAAAGGGGAGATGTGGGAAGTTAGTTCTCTTTTCTGTTTGAGAAGATGTTGGAGACACGTGATTGTTAATAAACCTGAATTGAGAAATAAATTCAGCCTCTTCATTTCATGCTCTCCACACCCTGTTCTTAAAGACAGAGACCGAGTCTGACTCCCGGACCCAGAGTGGTAACTGGTTCCAGAGAGAAGGGGCTTGGTGGCAGAAGGCTCTGCCTTCCACCGTACTTTTGGAGATTCTGGGCACCACAAGTAAGCCAGCATTTTGGGAGCGTAATGCTCTATTAGGATGGTAAGGTAATATCAGATCTTTTATATATTGGGGGGCCAGATTGTTAAGAGCTTTGAAAGTAAGAAGAAGGATTTTAAACTTGATTCTGAATTCAATGGGAAGCCAATGGAGGGAGGACAGAACCGGGGAAATATGATCTCTTTTTCTAGAACCAGTTAAAACCCTAGCAGCAGCATTTTGAATCAATTGAAGACTTTTTAAAGATACTCTAGGACATCCAGATAATAATGAATTACAATAATCTAATCGCAAACTGACAAAGGCGTGAATCAGTTTCTCAGCATCACCCAGAGACAAGATGCTCCTGATCTTAGCAATATTGCGCAGATGATATAAGGCGGTCCTAGAAACAGTTTTAATATGTGAATTAAAGGACAAATCCTGGTCAAAAATCACTGCAAGGTTCCTCACACAACTGTTCAGAGTGAGAGTGGTAGCATCTAAATTAAGGGCATAATATGAAAAGGACTTTCTAAGATGTTTTGGGCCAACAACAATGACTTCAGTCTTATCAGAGTTCAATAGTAAAAAATTACAAGTCATCCAAGCTTTGATGTCCTTAAGACAGGCATCTAGCTTGGCCAACTGATCACAATCATCGGGCTTCATTGACAGGTATAGTTGTGTGTCATCAGCGTAACAATGAAAATGTGTACAGTGCTTTCTGATGATATTGCCCAGCGGGAGCATATATAGACTAAAAAGAGTAGGGCCCAACACAGATCCCTGTGGAACTCCGTGAGTGAGCTTAGAGCTGGAAGAAAATCCATCACTGACATGGACAAACTGAAATCTATCAGACAAATAAGATCTAAACCATTGCAACAGAGTTCCACTGAGTCCAACAAAGTGTTCCAATCTATCAAGTAGAATGGCATGATCGATAGTGTCAAAGGCTGCACTGAGATCTAAAAGAACAAAAACAGAGACAAGTCCATTATCAGATGCAGTCAGGAGGTCATTAGAGACCTTCACTAAGGCAGTTTCAGTGCTGTGATGAGCTCTGAAGCCAGATTGAAACACCTCAAACAAACCAACTCCCTGCAAATGGTCAGATAATTGCACAGTAACAACTCTTTCCAGGATTTTAGAAATGAAAGGCAAATTGGAGATTGGTTGATAATTGGCCAAAACTCCAGGATCGAGCGTCGGTTTTTTAAGTAAAGGTTTAATTACAGCAGTTTTAAAAGCCAGTGGAACATAACCCAGAGTTAAAGAAGAATTAATGATAAGAAGAATACGGCTACTAATAATTAGGAAAATAATTTTAAATAACCTGGAAGGAATAGGGTCCAGAAGGCAAGATGAAGGCTTAGAAGAGAAAACTACCCTATCCAACTCCAAGAGGTCGATTGGAGTAAATTTATCCAAGCAGATATCAATTGAGGGAGCAGCAGTAGTTAATGTACTAGGGTTTACGGTAGGAAGAATGTGACTAATTTCATCTCTAATAGATAAAATTTTAAGATTGAAATAGTTCAGAAAGTCCTGACTAGAAAGCTCAGGGGGGATGCGAGGATTGACCGAGTCATGGTTCTTTGTAAGCCTGGCTACAGTGTTGAAGAGAAACCTGGGGTTATTCTTATTTGCTTCTATTAATGCAGAATAATAGCTTGATCAAAAAACTGATAAAACTGATAGAATAATTATTGTAGGGGACTTTAATATACATGTTGATGTTGAGAGTGACTGTCTTAATAAGGCTTTCAATTCAATTTTAGACTCAATGGGGTTTTCCCAAAAAGTAAAAAATTCTACCCATTATTTCCGTCATACATTGGACCTTGTTTTGACTTATGGTATAGATATCAAAAATCTGGTTGTGTTTCCTCATAATCCTGTACTGTCTGACCATTGTTTGTTAATTTTTGATTTCATTATCTCCGATCACTTATTTCCTAAAGAAAAATACTACTACAGCAGAGGTCTTTCTGATGACGTTGTTGCTAAATTTTTGCAGATTGTCTCCTCTATGCCATGGGTCAACACAACAGAAACACCTGAAATAAGTGATGGAGAGTCTGCTCCATTCGTGATTGATAGCATGGTTGATGGTGTCACTGCCTCTCTGCATCGGACTCTAGATTTGGTAGCCCCTTTAAAAAAGGAAAAGTCTAACCAGAGATTTCTTACCCCTTGGTTTAACTCAGAAACTCGTGGCTTAAAACAGAAGACTCATCAACTGGAAAGAAAATGGCGCTCAACTAATTCAGATGAATTCTACTTGGGTTGGAGAAATCATCTCTTAATCTATAAAAAAATCTCTTAGAAAAGCTAGATCAAGCTATTATTCTGCATTAATAGAAACGAACAGGAATAACCCCAGGTTTTTCTTCAACACTATAGCCAGGCTTACAAAGAGCCATGACTCGGTCAATCCTCGCATCCCCCCTGAGCTTTCTAGTCAGGACTTTCTGAACTATTTCAATCTTAAAATTTTATCTATCAGAGATGAAATCAGTCAGATTCTTCCTACCGTAAACTCTAGTACATTAACTATTGCAACTTCCTCAATTGATATCTGCTAAGATAAGTTTACTCCAGTCGACCTCGTAGAGTTGGATAAAATAATTTCCTCTTCTAAGCCTTCATCTTGCCTTCTGGACCCTATTCCTTCCAGGTTATTTAAAATTATTTTCCCAATTACTTCCTTTTTAATATAGCTTTCATTTAAGGAGGGTATTTGTGTCTTTTAACCCCACTCTTGTTCTATTGTTATCTGATCCATATTGCTGGTTGACCTCCAATATTGTACTTGGCATCTTACTGCTATGTTCTTTATGTCTGTCCTTTCCATCCTCCCTATCCCTTCATCCCCAGCCAGTCGCAGCAGACGACTGCCCCTCCCTCAGCCTGGTTCTGCTTGAGGTTTCTTCCTTCTAAATGGGAATTTTTCCTCTCCACTGTCGCTTAGTGCTTGCTCATAGGGGATCGTCTGATTGCTGGGTCTTTCTGTGACTGTGTGGTTTGGGGGTTTTTTTCTGCACTGTGGCGCCACGAGATGGCTTTTGTTGTGATGTGGTGCATTATAAATAAAGCTGAATTGAATTGGAATTGAATTGAAGGTTATATTAAACATCACAACTTTGCACAAAAGTGATCGTCCCCTCCAATACACAGCTAAGACAATTACAATTATTATCGAGGGTGGCAACAACAGTGTTCATTCAATGTGAAATATACTGTCTGGGTCCATATTTACAGTGAGGCAAAAAAGTATTTAGTCATCCACGAATTGTGCAAGTTCTCCAACTTAAAAGATGAGAGAGGTCTCCAATTTTCATCATAGGTATACCTCAACTTTGAGAGACAAAATGAGAAAAAAAAATTCAGAAAATCACATTGAAGGATTTTTAATGAATTAATTGGTAAATTCCTCTGTAAAATAAGTATTTGGTCACCAACAAACAAGCAAGATTTCTGGCTCTCACAGACCTGTAACTTCTTCTTTAAGAGGCTCCTCTGTCCTCCACTCGTTACCTGTATTAATAGCACCTGTTTGAACTCGTTATCAGTATAAAAGACACCTGTCCACAACCTCAAACAGTCAGACTCCAAACTCCACTATGGCCAAGACCAAAGAGCTGTCAAAGGACACCAGAAACAAAATTGTAGACCTTCACCAGGCTGGGAAGACTGAATCTGCAATAGGTAAGCAGCTTGGTGTGAAGAAATCAACTGTGGGAGCAATTATTAGAAAATGGAAGACATACAAAACCACTGATAATCTCCCTCGATCTGGGGCTCCACGCAAGATCTCACCCCGTGGGGTCAAAATGATCACGAGAACGGTGAGCAAAAATCCCAGAACCACACGGGGGGACCTAGTGAATGACCTGCAGAGAGCTGGGACCAAAGTAACAAAGGCTACATCAGTAACACACTACGCCGCCAGGGACTCAAATCCTGCAGTGCCAAACGTGTCCCCTTGCTTAAGCCAGTACATGTCCAGGCCCGTCTGAAGTTTGCTAGAGAGCATTTGGATGATCCAGAAGAGGATTGGGAGAATGTCATATGGTCAGATGAAACCAAAATAGAACTTTTTGGTAAAAACTCAACTTGTCGTGTTTGGAGGACAAAGAACACCATATCTACTGTGAAGCATGGGGGTGGAAACATCATGCTTTGGGGCGTTTTTTCTGCAAAGGGACCAGGACGACTGATCCGTGTAAAGGAAATAATGAATGGGGCCATGTATTGTGAGATTTTGAGTGAAAACCTCCTTCCATCAGCAAGGGCATTGAAGATGAAACGTGGCTGGATCTTTCAGCATGACAATGATCCCAAACACACCGCCCAGGCAACGAAGGAGTGGCTTCGTAAGAATTATTTCAAGGTCCTGGAGTGGCCTAGCCAGTCTCCAGATCTCAACCCCATAGAAAATCTTTGGAGGGAGTTGAAAGTCCGTGTTGCCCAGCGACAGCCCCAAAACATCACTGCTCTAGAGGAGATCTGCGTGGAGGAATGGGCCAAAATACCAGCAACAGTGTGTGAAAACCTTTTGAAGACTTACAGAAAACGTTTGACCTCTGTCATTGCCAACGAAGGGTACATAAAGTATTGAGATGAACTTTTGTTATTGACCAAATACTTATTTTACCGAGGAATTTACCAATTAATTCATTAAAAATCATTCAACGCGATTTTCTGGATTTTTTTTTCCCTCATTTTGTCTCTCATAGTTGAAGTATACCTATGATGAAAATTGGAGACCTCTCTCATCTTTTAAGTGGGAGAACTTGCACAATTGGTGGCTGACTAAATACTTTTTTGCCCCACTGTATATTTTGCTCAGTAATTTAAGTAACTGTAATGCTGTTGACACCATCTAGCTGCAATGTTCCTGCACTGTGTATATAACTGTACGTATGTATATTTATTTACTGCTTTAGCTAACCAATTCTTATCTGTAAGGGTTCCTATCTGCTCTGCCTCCCTGCCTCCCTCTCTCCTCACTGATTGAGCACCGCTTCCTGCACTGCAAGCACCACCTGTTGCCAATTAGTGGGAAATGATAAACAGGACACATTTCCATTACTCTGCTGAGTCGTGTCTGATCAAACACCTGCCTGTATCCTGATTAATCTTGTGCCTTGTTTTGTCGTGAACTGACCCCTGCCTGTTTCTAGACCTTGTGCCTGCCTGCTGTATTGGAATTGCCTGCCTGTTCTGATCTAGCCTGCCAAGCTCTGACCTCTGCCTGCCTTTGGAACCTGAAAACTGCCTTGCAGACTGGAATTGGACATTCTTGGATTGTGCACTTCATCACCTCCCCAAGTAAGTTGACTTACCACCGTATATCACCATTACCAACCTTCCCCTTTCCCCAGCACCGAGGCCTGGCCAGCCTTTCCCCCCTCACCCACTCACCTGTACAAAAGGACTCCTTCCCTGATCTCCACCATCATCAGGATCTGCTGCCATTCCCTGCTGCTTCACCAGGAGAATTCTGTAAACATACAAACAATATTAATAACCCTGCCTTTATACCCCATATTTACTGTTGTCTCTCCTCTGCAGGGTTTCCAGATCCTCATCATCATCACTATTTTGCAATATCATATATAAAAGGGGAGGAGCTGCAATTATTCGAAGAATTTAAGTACCTTGGTGTGATTCTAGAATCCTCATTAATGTTTAAAAAACACATCAAAAAAAATCTCAAGCATAATTAAATTCAATCTAAGAAATTTAAAACAAATCCGACCATGGCTGACAGTGCGGCCAAAATGTTCCTGCATGCAATGATCTTCTAACACATCGATTACTGTTTTATCAACTGGTCACTCACTGGTGGAACCATAATCAAACCCATTGAAACTTTATACAAAAAAGCCATAAAAATCTTTGATAAGAAAGATCCCACATATCACTGTTGTCACATTTACAAGAAATACAGTTTTCTGTCTTTTGAAAATTATAAAACTGTCAAATTTGCCTGTTCATTTTATAAAATATTAAATGGCTATGCACCCCCCCCCCAGCCCCCCCGGGAGAATATGTTAAACTGAGAACTGTCACCGGTACAACCACCACCCCACAGATGCACCACATCTACTCAATCTATGCCGTCAGTGAGGGGCATCAAGATATGGAATAACATACCACCTGCAATCAGAGAACGTACCACACTGAACAGTTTAAAGAGGCATTGTAAAAATTGGCTTTTAAACAACCATGGTACCCATAACGAGTGGTTGCTCTGTGGCATGCGCATATAGTCATATGAAAAAATTTGGACATCCCTTGAAATATTCAGTTCTTTATTAAGAAATGTTAATGTATCTACAGTATGTCTAACCTTGTTTTTGTTTTTATTTGCATTTATTAAAAAATTTTTTTAGCCATTTTAAGTGGGAATGAATGTGGGGGTATCCTAAAAATGATGGGGGGTGTCCGAATTTATTTCTCACTATTTGTTTACAATTACATTTTACAGAAAATTTGAAAAAAAAAGGCTTTAGTTCATTTTTAATTGTTTAGTTGTATTACATGAATCTCCCAGTATTTTAAACATTGATATTAAATATCCTTATGTCCAAATATGTTTTAAAAAAACACAGGCTTATACAGGGTATCCTAATTTTCTCACATGACTCTATATATGTGCCCGTGCATCACACACATATGCCCCGCCTCTTGTTTGTTGTTGTCTGTTGTTGCTGTGAGGTTCTTGGGAGCATGTGTGTGTACACATACTCAGCACTTCACTCATGTGCCATTTGAATGTCTTGTTTTGTAACACCTTAACTCTGCACTTTAGCATATCCACTTTGTACAGTTTCATTGCAGTTGTTCTTCTCATGTATGACTGTGTTTTTGTGACCTGCCAGGGGACTACAGATGCAAGTTAGCAATATTGCTAAATCTGGCATACTTAGATTTGTATTAATGCTCATTAGTATGTAATGTCCCTTTCAAATAAACATTAAACTTAATTATTGTCAACAAATAATTGTTTCACTAACCTTAAAAGTTGTCCTCCGTGTCTGCTCGTGAGTTTTGAGTATTACACCATGTCAGCACGTGACCAGCAGGCAGACCCAGCGGGCACGGATATGGCAACTGTTTTAGCCCGGCTTGGTATTCTGGAGCAGTGGTGAGAACAGCTTTCTTACCAGAACCAGGTTATGCTAAATCAAATGCTACAAATGTCCAGTAACATCTCTCAGTCTGACCAAATGCTACAGGGGTTCTTCTTTCATCACACTCCACCTCGCGTCACTCTGTTGGGGACACACTACTCTGGTACCCTTGCCTTCCCGCTATTCCGGTACACTGGGGGGGCAAGTGCTTTTTTTCAGTGTCAGCTCATGTTTGACTGGATGCCGGAGGATTTCTCCTCAGATCTAAGCCGCATTAGCTTTGTGGCAGGGCTTCTAGATGGGCGCGCGCTCACCTGAACTCAGGCGTTAGTCCAGATGCCAGATTACCACCTGTACACCTACGCCTGGTTCTCAGAGGAGTTTGCTCGGGTTTTTGGTCACAACCACCAGGAGGACAACATTGTCGCACGGTTACTCAGCTAAGGCTAAGGCTACAGTCCACATTCATTCACAGCCTCAGTCCTCGCCTTTGTGACAAGCTTGCATGCCTTTGGGATGAACCGGAGTCGCTAGATGCCCTTATTTCACTAGTCATCAAGCTGGACAAGAGACTGCGTGAACACTTGATTGAGCGTCTAGCGCCACTTCAGGCGTCAGCCCACTGCATCCACAGGTCCATGCGCTGCTGCTTCCCACTGCTCATCATCACTATTTTGCAATACTATTGTCAATATTATTGTCAATAAATAATTGTTTCACTAACCTTAAACGTTGTCCTCCGTGTCTGCTCTTAGGTTTGAGTATTACCCATCTTATCTTATTTACTATTGCTCTGAGTGCTGCTATCCCTGTGCTGCTGCAGTCCTGCAACTTGACAAGATTTTCAAGAGGGCTGGCTCTGTGACTGGTCTCAAAGAGACGTTTGAGACTGTGGTGGAGAGGAAGGCACAAAATAAACTGTTATCCATCATAGACAATCCTGATCCCCACCACCACCACCATCACCACCACCACACACTGGACACACAGCAGAGCACTTTCTCCAGCAGGCTTCGCTGCCACAGTTACGTACAAGAAATCTTTCCTGCCACATGCCATTTCACTGCACAATAACTCACTCTGATCTTGAATTCTGGTCATAACTATGCTGCCATACTGCACTTTACAGTGTAATTAACGCCTCACATCTCACCCTGCACCTGATAGTCCTGCATTATACAGCAGGTATGATTCATGGATCTATACAGGTCACCATCTATTCATCTATGATGTATACAAGTTATTTAGGCAGTTTTACTTTCCATTGGTAATCCCTTTTTCTATTATGCTGTGTGTGTTTCTGTTGTTTTGGTCGTCTACTGTCATGCTGCTGTTACACTATAGTTTCCCAGTTTGGGATCAGTAAAGTACATCGATCTACAGTGGTGTGAAAAAGTGTTTTCCCCCTTCTTGATTTCTCTTTTTTTTGTCTGTCACATTTAAATGTTTCAGATCATCAAATTTAAATATTAGACAAAGATAACACAAGTAAATGCAAAATGCAGTTTTTAAATGATTACTAATTACTGCCACACCTGTTCTCAATCAAGAAATCACTTAAATAGGACCTGCCTGACAAAGTGAAGTAGACCAAAAGATCCTCAAAAGCTAGACATCACGCTGCGATCCAAAGAAATTCAGGAACAAATGAGAAACAAAGTAATTGAGATCCATCAGTCTGGAAAAGGTTAAAAGCCATTTCTAAAGCTTTGGGACTCCAGAAAACCACAGTGAGAGCCATTATCCACAAATGGCGAAAACATGGAACAGTGGTGAACCTTCCCAGGAGTGGCCAGCCGACCAAAATTACCCCAAGAGCACAGCAATGACTCATCCAAGAGGTCACAAAAGACCCTACAGCACCATCCAAAGAACTGCAGGCCTCACTTGCCTTAGTTAAGGTCAGTGTTCATGACTCCACCATAAGAAACAGACTGGGCAAAAATGGCCTGCATGGCAGAGTTCCAAAACGAAAACCACTGCTGAGCAGAAGAACAAAGACTCATGTTAGTTTTGCCAGAAAACATCTTGAGGATCCCCAAGACTTTTGGGAAAATACTCTGTAGAATGATGAAACAAAAGTTGAACTTTCTGGAAGGTGTGTGTCCCATTCGTCGTCGGCTTCCGTCGGTCTGTGATGACCATGGAAGAGAATCCTAAACATCTACTCTGCTGGAACAGCACCGCCTGTGGCTGAACAGGCCGATGCGCGAATGGCAGTCCCTGTCACACAGGTCGCACTTGTGGGTGGTCTCCGTGCTGCTGGGTCTGTGGCGGTTCTTCCTGCAGGTCCTTTTTTCATCTGCTGCAGCAGTCAGTCTCTCTTCACCCGCCTTGAGCTGTCTGGTCAGGGTGCCTCTCCATTTGGAGCGGTCCGTTGCAAGGTCCTCCCAGCGCTCTGTGTTGATCTCTCTGTGTCCCATTACATCCGGCATAAAAGTAACACAGCATTTCAGAAAAGGAACATCATACCAACAGTAAAATATGGTGGTGGTAGTGTGATGTCTGGGGCTGTTTTGCTGCTTCAGGATCTGGAAGACTTGCTGTGGTAAATGGAACCATGAATTTTGCTGTCGACCAAAAAATCCTGAAGGACAATGTCCAGTTATCTGCTCGTGACCTCAAGCTGAAGCGCACACACTTGGGTTCTGCAGCCGGACAATGATCCAAAACACACCAAGTCCATCTCTGAATGGCTTAAGAAAAACAAAATGAAGACTTTGGAGTGGCCTAGTCACAGTCCTGACCTGAATCTGAATGAGATGCTGTGGCAGGACCTTAAAAAGGCTGTTCTGTTATGTCTGCAATAAGAGTCCGGAGTCGGTCTTATGTCATGCAGCGAACCCACTTTATTAAGGACACGCACAACTATATATGCAATGGTGGCAGCAGTGTCGACACAGGCCTCCAATGGATGTCTGTGGCAGACATCCATTGGAGGACTCAATGGATGACACGTAGTACACCAAAGAAGAAGAACTCATTTCCTTTTCCTGTTTTTAGCATTTTAGCCCAGAAAGCTAATATGGCCGCGATCAGTCATAGTCATCATCACTTTGTCGGCTTTGTAAATAGCCGCGGGATACAAGCGAAATTTATGTGGGATAATCATAAGACTTTGTAGATGTGGTAGAGACCATAATTGACCGACAGAATGCAAAATAATGACCACAATGGGTGAAAATGCAGCGATCACGCCAGCTCCCCTTTGTCAAAAGTAAGTGAGGAATTTGATGGGGTTTTTTTAATGTACTGATTTCTTGTTCATATACTTTGAAGAAAAGATGATGCGGTACCTCTGTACAAAAACGGTGTCACAAGACTGAACCATTCTTTGTGTAAATATGTCCAAAGTCCAGTTTTGACTGAGTAATGGAATTTAAAGAGGTACATAGGGGTTATGTGCCGACATAACCCCTAGTGGTCAAGTCGCAATTCGGCGACAGACACACTCAAAAGGTTAAGGTGATTAGCAATAGAGGGACTATTTTTCTTCGGGGAGCAACATAATTAATAAACAACAATGTTACATTTAAGGTCGTGCAGTATCACAAATATATCACCACAGGGATGTTGCCTATTTTATTGGACTAAAATTCCTAAAAGCCTGTTTCATCAGTTGAGGATGGAGACTCCTGCATTGTCCTCCGGGGTTTGGGACGTTCAGAGGAAAACAAAGATGCAACTACAGAGGCACAAAGTTGATCAGCCACACTATGAAAATGTGGGAAAGAGGTGCTGAAGCCAGGTTAAGAGGAGAGGTGACAGTCAGTGAGCAGCAGTATGGTTTCATGCCAAGAAAGAGAACTACAGATGCAATGTTTGTTCTAAGAGTGCTGATGGAGAAGAATAGAGAAGGTCAGAAGGAATTGCATTCTGTCTTTGTGGGTCTAGAGAAAGCAGATGATAGGGTGCCAAGAGAGGAAGTGTGGTACTGTATGAGGAAGTCAGGAGTGGCAGAGAAGTATGTGAGGGTGATGCAGGACATGTATGAGGACAGCGAGACGGTGGTGAGGTGTGCTGTAGGAGTGACAGATGGGTTCAAGGTGGGGGTGGGGTTACATCAGGGATTGGCTCTGAGCCCCTTCTTGTTTGCCGTGGTGATGGACAGACTGACAGATGAGGTCAGGCAGGAGTCTCCATGGACCATGATGTTTGCAGACGACATTGTGATCTGTAGTGAGAGTAGGGAGCAGGTGGAAGAGAACCTGGAGAGGTGGAGGTATGCTCTGGAGAGAAGAGGAATGAAAGTCGGTAGAAGCAAGACAGAATACATGAGTGTGAATGAGAGAGAGGCAGGTGTAACGGTGAAGATGGAAAGAGTAGAGGTAGTGAAGGTAGATGAGTTTAAATACCTGGGATCAACCATCTAAAGCAAAGGGAAATGTACAAGAGAAGTGAAGAAGAGAGTGCAGGCAGGGTGGAGTGGGTGGAGACGAGTGTCAGGGGTGATTTGTGATAGAACAGTAGCAGCAAGAGTGAAAGGGAAGATTTACAAAACAGTAGTGAGACCTGCGATGAAGTATGGTTTGGAGATGGTGGCGCTGACAAAAAGACTCGGGTTAAGCGGTTTAGAGACGAAGTAAGAGAGTCAAGACTGAGATGATTTGGACATGTGCAGAGGAGGGATAGTGGAGATATTGGACAAAGGATGTTGAAGATGGAACTGTCAGGCAGGAGGAAAAGATGAAAGTTCACAGAGAAGATTCATGGATGTAGTGAAGGAGGACATGGAGAGGGTTGGTGTTCCAGAGGAAGATGAAGGGATTGGGTGAGATGGAGGCAGATGATCTGCTGTGGAGACCCCTGAAGGGAGCAACCAGAACAAGAAGAAGAAAACAAAGATGTTGGACCATACCAAGTTGCCATTTATGGGAACACATGGTCTCCATCATCCAGATAGGCAGGGTGGGCTCCAGGATGGCAACGCCCATGTTGGCGAAACACAGAGACCCTGAACATAAGCACAGGAACATGTCAATAACGCTTCAATAACACATCAATAACACGTCAATAAAAACATGTTAACACTTCAATAACACGTTAATAACTCATCAATAACACATGATCTGGAACTGGACATTTGTTATTTTAGCTGCCATCATTTTTATTATTTAAGAATGTTGGGCCAACGTCGGCAAGTTTACATTGGGAATACATCTTATAGAGGTTATTTGTACATTGGCAAGACATTGGCATGGTGGTGTTTGGATGAGAGCAGACATTGTGTCCTCACCTGCACTGATGAGGATGTATGGGTCTTTTAAGAGTGTCAGTAACGGTGTTCCCTCGACGCTCTGAAACAGAAATGAAATTAATTTGTCTGCGTCAAGGTGGAGCACATTTCAACAAAACTTTAAAAATCCCAAAGGAAATGGTAGTGTGCCAGAGCAGCTGCTGCCCATTGATCATGGATTTATATTGTGAGGACCTATAGAGAGAGACAGAATCTGATACTACAGACCAATACTGGAACTGATAACAGAGACTGATACTAAAAACTAAACTAATACTGAACACTGAGATGATACTGAAACCAATAGCAAAGTCCAATAGCTTGACCTGTAAAAGAGACGATGCAGGAACCAACACTCAAGACCGTGACCAGACACTGATATCAGGAATCAATACCAAAAGCCGACACCGGAACTTATACAAGAGATGATCCTGGAACTGATACGAGACAGATATTGGAATTGAAACAAGAGGTGAATCAGGAACTGATATCAAATACCAGTATTGGAACTGATAGAAGACAAAACACAGGACCTGATGACAGATGATATGGTAACTAATACAAGAGACCAGTCCTGGAACTGATACAAGACATAATACAGGAACTGATAACAGAACCAATACCAGGAACCAATGCAAAAAACAATACTGAAATAGATATAAGAGATTATGCAGGGCCAGATAGTAGGATTACAGGAACCAATACCAAAGACTGATACTGAAATTGATAAAAGAAACAATACAGGAACTGCTACCAGAAACCGATACCAGGAACTAATATCAGACACTGATGCAAGAGACTGATAACAGGAATCTATATAAGAGGCAATACTGAAAGAGACATAAGAGATGATACAGGACCTGATACTAGAGACTGATAGCCAGAACCAATACCCAGTATCATTACCAAAAACCAATACCAGAAGCTGATACTGAAACATATACAACAGATGACACAGGAATAGCTACCAGAGATCAATACCAGGAACCGATGTCAGACACTGCTACCAGAGACTGATAGCAGGAACCAATACCAGAGACAATACTGAAACAGATATAAGAGATGATACAGGACTTGATACTAAAGACTTATAGCCGGAACCAATACCCAACATCATTACCAGGAACTAATACCAGAGACACTGAAAACAGATACAACAGATGATACAGGAACAGCTACCAGAGATCAATACCAGGAACCAATATCAGACACTGCTACCAGAGACTGATAGCAGGAACCAATACCAAAGACGATACTGAAACAGATATAAAAGATGATTCACAACCTGATACTAGAGACTGATGCCAGGAACCAATATCAGATATCATTCCCAAGAACCAATATCAGACACTGATACCAGAATTGATACAAGAAACAATGCAGCAACTGATAACAGACACCAGAGACCGATACCAGCAACCAACACCAGAGACGATACTGAAACAGATATAAGAGATGATCCAGAGCCTGATAGTAGAGACTGATACAAGGAAGCAATACCAGACATCATTACCAGGAACCTATATCAGAGACTAATACTGAAACTGATAAAAGAGACAATACAGGAACTTCTACCAGAGACTGATACCAGGAACCAATAACAGATACAATACTGGAACAGATATGAGATGATGCAGGAACTGATACTACTGACTGACATCAGGAATCAATACCAGACATCATTACCAGGAACCAATACCACAGATCGATTGCGGGAACCAATGTCAGACATTGATACCGGAACTGATAACAGAGATTATGGGAACTGATACAAGAGACCAATCCTAGTACTGCTACAATACACATTACAGGAACTGATGCCGGGAACCAATACCAGAGATGATACTGAAACAGATATAAGAGATGATAGAGGACCTGATACTCAAGACATACCAGGAACCAATATTAGACATCATTTTCAGGAACTGATACCAGAGACCAATACCAAAATTGATACAAGAGATAAGTAAGTAAAACTTGATTTATATAGCATTTTTTAGAAACACATGGTTACAAAGTGCTGCACAAGCGTACAGTAAAATAAAGGATTTCAAGATAAAACCAGACATTTCCAACACAACAAAACTGAGCATATCAAAAGAGAGAGATACACACAAACACACAGACAGAAATACAAACTCACAACTGGACTCATTACAAACACACACTGCATCATGTGGGGTTATAAAAATGCTTGTCAGAGGTGGGTTTTCAAAAGTCGTTTAAAACAATTCAGATTTTTAGTGCATCTGATGGGCTGGGGTAGATGATTCCAGAGGGTAGAAGGCGTGATCATCTTTTGTACTGTAGGTAGAACATGGTCTAGATAAGAGACTGGTATTTAAGAGGCATACTGGACGACATGTGGAGTACTGAACCAGGAGGTCAGAAATGTAATTGGGGGTGGGATTGTCCAGTGCTTTAAAATGTAATTATGAGAATTTTGTATTGAATCCTAAATTTTACTGGGAGCCAATAAAGGGATGCAAGTACAGGGGTAATGTGAGATTGACAGCTGGTTCTAGTTATGGCAGCTGAATTTTGGATTAATTGTAAACGATTTATTGTGGATTGACTGAGGCAGGTGTCAAGAGAGCTACAGTAATCTAAATGGAAGAAGATGAAAGTGTGAATTAAGAGCTCAAGATGGGACCGAGGAAGTATAGGTTTGATTTTTGCAATGTTTCTAAGCTGCAGAAAACAAGACTGGATGAATGTATGTGGGAATCAAAGGACATGTGACGGTTAAAGATGATACCAAAGTGTTTAGCAGTGAGTGTGATGTTAGAGTGATGGCAACTAATAAACTGTTCAACACAGACGACAAAGTTCCATCCATCCATCCATCTTCTTCTGCTTAATCGTTTTTGGGTTGTGGGGGTGCTGGAGCCTATCCCAGCATCTTTGGGTGAGAGGCAGGGTACACCCTGGACAGATTGCCAGTCCATCGCAGGGCCAACACAGAGAGACAGACAACCACTAACTCTCACAGTCATACCTAAGGACAATTTAGAATCCCCAGTTTGATGCCAATTAACCTAACTTGCATGTTTTTGTCATGTGGGAGGAAACCGGAGAAATCCCGGAGTAAACCCACGCAGACATGGGGAGAACATGCAAACTCCACACAGATCACTGTTGGTCGGGGGCTGGGATTGAACCAGGATCCCCCAGCCAAGGGTGAGTTGCTCTGCTGCTGCAGTGCTAACCACTCCGCCACCGCGCTGCCCGGCGACAAAGTTATCTGGACCAATTATAAGGATTTCAGTTTTACTGGAATTTAAGTGAGGAAAATTAACAGATAACCAATCTTTGATAGCAGCTAAATAATTATGGAGGGAGGATAGTTTATTCAGGTTATTGGTTTTGGCAGAGAAGTAGATTTGAATATCATTGGCATAACAGTGATATGCCATGTCCAAAAATTGGCTGAAAAGGTGACCTAGAGGAAGCATATATAGTGAAAACAAAATAGGTCCAAGGACTGAACCCTGGGGGACTCTACACAGAAGGGGAGCAGAGGAGGAAACACAATTGCACTATGGATGTTAAAGTGTCTATTAGTTAAATATGAGTTAAACCAGTCTAATGCTGTAACAGAAATGCCAACCCAGTTATGAAGTCTGTCTAGCAGGATGGCATGATCGATGGTATCAAAGGCTGCTGTCAAGTCAAGTAGAATGAGAATGGTGAATTTACCTTTAGCGATGACTCAAATCCATGACTGGCTGAATAATTCACGTCTCCTACTAAACACTAAAAAACTGTTGGCTTGATGTTCACCAAACAACGATTAAATATTACAAACTTGAACATCTTCTTAAAAGGGGAGGAGCTGCAACTAGTCAAGGAATTTAAGTACCTCAGTGTGATTTTAGACTCCTCATTAACCTTTAAAAAACAACATCAAAAAAATTTCAAACATAATCAAATTCAATCTGAGAAATTTTAAACAAATTCAACCATGGCTGACAGTTAATGCAGCCAAAATATTTCTGCATGCAATGATCTTCTCACACATTGATTACCGTTTTACCAACTGGTCGCTCACTGGGGTAACCATAATCAAGCCCATTGAATCTTTATACAAAAAAAAACATAAAAATCCTTGACAAGAAAGATCCCACATATCATTGCTGTAACATTTACAAGAAATACAATTTTCTGTCTTTTGAAATTTATAAAACTCTCAAACTTGCCTGTTCAATTTATATAATATTACATGGCTATGCACCCCACCCCCAGGAGAATATGTTAAACTGAGAACTGTCACTGGTACAACCACCAGAGCAATCACTAGAGGAGACTGTGTGTTTTTTGTACTTTTTTACGTTTTTAGAAAATCCTCTGTGTCGTTTCTGCCCTGGAGCGTTTGTGGAATATATGGCGAACAGCTCCCTGGTATCTGCAATATGGATTTCCTCTCATATCTCGCACTGCTGCTTTCTGTGTTCTGGCTCTTTGTCTCTGAGGTAAATGCGTTCGGCTCCATGACGAGCAGAATAGCGGGCAGAATACAATATTCCAGGGACGTGTTGCTGCGCTTTAACACAGCTGGTGCAGAGTCTCTGATTGCGCCCAAATTTCAGCTGCCGGACTTTATTTTGAGAGACGGTCACAGCGGTGAAAAAAGAAGCGGCAGGAGGAAGCGTGGAAGACGTGGAGGTGTGAAATTGCACCTTAGGAGACGTCAGTTTGGTAACATTCCTCTTCCTTCGATCATTTTTGGGAATGCACAGTCTGTGAGAAACAAGGTGGAGGAAATTCAAGGCAATGTACGTTACCAGAAGGATTTTAAGAACTGCTGCGTCATGGCTTTCACTGAATCTTGGCTTACTGCGCATGATCGGGATGCAGACCTGTGGATTGACGGCTTTGGAGCTCCGCTGCGCTCGGATCGGCAGGAAGAGGTAACTGGGAAGCGTCAGGGGGGCGGAGTATGTTTATACATTAATAAGCAGTACTGCACATCTGTCACGGTCAGAGAGCGCATCTGTACACCCCATGTGGAGCTGCTGTCTGTGTCACTACGCCCCTTTTATTTGCCTCGAGAGTTTCCCCAACTTTTCATCACAACTGTGTACATTCACCCGAGGGCAGACGCTGACTCCGCCTCCAGCACCATCTCTGATGTGGTGCAGCGGCTGCAGTCAATTTCTCCAGAGGCGCCAAACTTCATTCTTGGGGATTTTAACCATGTTTCTTTAAAGAAGACACTTAAAAACTTTCATCAGTATGTCTCCTGCCCAACCAGGCGAAAAAAGACATTGGACCTGTGCTATGGATCCATAGAGAGGGCCTATAAATCACTTTTTATAAATCACATTTGCTGCCCACATATAAAACTGCTCTCAGAAGAGGCAAGGTGGAGACGAGAGACATTGATGTGTGGACAGAGGATTCAGAGCACAGCCTCCAGGAATGCTTTGACTGTACAGACTGGAAGATGTTCATAATGGCCTGCGGGGATGATTTGGACTCTCTGGCTGAGCTCACATGCTCATACATGGCTCACTGTCAAAATAAGTTTGTTCCACGTAAACGTGTCAAAATATACCCCAACAACAAGCCATGGGTTACTAAATCAGTTAAATCCTGCTTACAGAGGAAAGCTCTTGCCTTTAAACAAGGGTCTGTTTCTGCGCTACAGGTTGCCACCAAGGAGCTGAAGGCCGAAATTTTAAGAGCAAAACAGAATTATAAATCAGAGTTGGAAAGCAAGATGGCAGCAAATAAACTTGGTTCGGCCTGGGCCAGTATGAAAACTATTGCAGGCCTTCAGAGCACAGAGCGCAGTAATCGTGTGTTTTTAGATGGTTTTAGTTCAGACACAGAGCTGGCTAATGCTCTTAATTGTTTTTATGGTCGTTTTGACTCCTTTGATTTTAGCACAGAAATCCAAGATTTGAAACAGAAACTCAAAGACAATCAGCACTTTAATATTGAGATGCAGGATGTTATAAGGGAGTTCCGCGCTGTAAAAGTGAACAAAAGTCAGGGCCCTGATAATATATGTGGACGCCTGGTAAAGTCCTGTGCACATGAACTGAGTCCTATATTTCATTATATTTTCAATAAGTCCTTACAGACACAACATGTGCCTAAGATCTGGAAAGATGCCGTGGTTGTTCCCGTTCCAAAATCCAGCTGTCCTAAAACGGTAAACGACTTTAGACCAGTTGCTTTGACTTCAATTTTAATGAAAATTTTTGAAAAACTGGTCAGACGTGAGGTCCTAAAGCAGACTGAACATGCATTGGATCCTCTGCAGTTTGCCTATAGGCCTCACAGAGGAGTGGAGGATGCCACTGTCACTCTGTTTGACATGCTTTTTAAACATCTGGATTTTAATGGGACACACGCCAGGCTTTTATTTGTGGACTTTTCTTCTGCCTTTAATACAATCCAACCTCATATTTTAGTTGAAAGACTCCTGCAACAATTTGATTTAAGCAATAATCTGGTGGGTTGGATTCTGGATTTCTTAACCAACAGGACGCAGAGAGTAAGGGTCAATGGCACATTGTCTGACCTAAAGTGCTCTTCTACTGGCTCTCCTCAGGGGTGTGTGTTGTCACCACTACTCTTCATCCTGTACACAAACATGTGTCGGAGCAGACATGACAACAGACACATTATAAAGTATGCTGATGACTCAGTCATTGTCAGTCTCCTCCAGGATGGTGAGAGTGGCCACGGCCCAGTAGTTGATGACTTTGTTCACTGGTGTGAGGATTCCTACCTGCAGCTGAATACAACAAAAACGAAAGATATGATTATTGACTTTAGGAGGAAAACTCCCAGGCACAAAGTCACCATACTAAAAGGCCAGACCACCGAATGTGTACAATCGTACAAATATCTTGGGACAATTATTGATAGTGGATTGAACTTTGAGGTGAACTGTGAAAGGGTGTGCAAAAAGGGTCAGCAAAATTTGCATTGTTTGAGGAAACTTGCACGCTTCCAAATTGACCGAACCATAATGACTATGTTCTATCGGGCTTTTATTGAATCTGTTTTATCCTTTTCTTTAATGTCATGGTTTGGTCAGATAAAACTGAAACAGAGGAAATCCTTGGATCAGGTAGTCAGATGGTCCAGTCGTTTGCTTGGTGAGTCACAGCTGAGCCTGACATCCCTGTACACCAGACAAGTACAGAGGATGGCCGACTCGATTTTAAATGATGACTCCCACCCTTTGCACTGCAACTTTCAGCTTCTTCCCTCCAGACGGAGGTTTGCTGTCCCAAAAAGTAGAACCCAGCACTACAAAAACAGCTTTGTCCCTGCTGCTGTCAAAGAGTTGAACAAGCTATAAAAATTATATTGTACATATTTTATATTTACCTATTTTGTAAGATGTGTGCCTGTGTTTGTGTCTATGTTGAATGTAATTAGTGGCTTGTAAATATGGATGTCACCAACTGCAAAACAAATCTACCTACGGGTACAAATAAAGTAACCTGAACCTGAACCTGAACCTGAGGTCCCCCACAGATGTATCACATTTGCTCAATCTGTGCTGTCAGTGAGGGGAACCAAGATCTGGAATAACATACCACCTGCAATCAGAGAACGTACCACACTAAACACTTTTAAGACTCATTTTAAAAATTGGCTTTTAAACAACCAAAACGGTACCCATAACTAGTGGTTGCTCTGTGGCATATGCATATACATATACAGAATGTGCCTGTGCGTCACACACATATGGTGCCTCTTATATATGCCTCTTGTTTGTTGCTGTCTCTTGTTGCTGTGAGGTGCTTGGGTGCATGTGTGTGTACACATACACAGCACTTCACCAGTGTGACATTACAATATTTTGTTTTGTAACACCTTAACTCTTGTACTTTAGCATATCCACTTTGTACAGTTTCATTGCAGTTGTTCTGCCCATGTATTATTGTTTGTGTGTTTTTGTGACCCGCCGGGGGACTAAGATAAGATAAGATGAGATAAGATAAGATAAGATAAGCCCACCAGTCCACGAAGTCTTGGATAAGTCCTCTGTACTCCACATTATCCCCATCAGAGATGAGGCCAACGATTGCAGAGAGTTGTCAAAGAATTTCTGTAGATGGCAGTGTGGTGTGTTGTGTGAAAAGTCAGCAATGTAGAGGGTGAACAGGAAGGGAGCCAGAACTGTTTCCAGCCCCCCCCCCCCCCCCCCCCCCGTATGCAGATGATGATGTTAGACCTGGGTTCTCACAAACCGTGGTCAGTTTGTGAGGCAGTTATTATCCACGATGACAGGTGCTGGTCCCCCCACACACACACACAGCAGCTTGTCCCTCAGGATCACTGGTTGGATGGTGTTGAAAGCACTGCAGATGCAAATCAGCAGTATTGCTCAATCTGGCATACTTACATTTGTGCTCTTGGGGTAATTTTGATCAGCTGGCCACTCCTGGGAAGGTTCACCACTGTTCCATGTTTTCGTGATTTGTGGATAATGGCTCTCACTGTGGTTCTCCGGAGTCCTAAAGCTTTAGAAATGAGTTTAGAACCTTTTCCAGACTGATAGATCTCAATTATGTTGTTTCTCATTTGTTCCTGAAGTTCTTTGGATTGCAGCATGATGTCTAGCCTTGGAGGATCTTTTGGGTTACTTCACTTTGTCAGGTAGGTCCTATTTAAGTGATTTCTTGATTGAGAACAGGTGTGGCAGTAATCAAGCCTGGGTGTGGCTAAAGAAACTGAACTCATCTTTCCAAAGATGTGCTAAACCACAGTTAATTTATGTTTTAGCAGGGGAGGCAATCACTTTTTCGTACAGGGCCATGTAGGTTTGGATTTTTTTTACCCTTAATAATAAACACCTTCATTTAAAAACTGCATTTTGTGTTTACTTGTGTTATCTTTGTCCAATACTTAAATTTGTTTGAAGATCTGAAACATTTAAGTGAGACAAACATACAGAAAATGAGAAATCAGGAAGGGGGCAAACACTTTTTCACACCACTAACTCATAAAAGATCAGACAAATACATAATCTAACAAAAAAAATAATAAACAGGTGGTCCTTAAACAGTGGCTAATATTGGATGTCCCATTCATTTTCAATTATTCTGTAATATTCACACAATCAAATAAATCTCAGTTCATTCCGTTTCATATTTGTCAAAGTCTAACATGCGATTGCTTACATACAGTGGAGCAAAAAAGTAGTTAGTCAGCCACCAATTGTGCAAGTTCTCCCACTTAAAAGATGAAGAGGTCTCCAATTTTCATCATAGGTATACCTCAACTATGAGAGACAAAATGAGAAAAAAAAAATCCAGAAAATCACATTGTCTGATTTTTAAAGAATTTATTTGCAAATTATGGTGGAAAATAAGAATTTGGTCACCTACAAACAAACAAGATTTCTGGCTCTCACAGACCTGTAACTTCTTCTTTAAGAGGCTCCTCTGTCCTCCACTCGTTACCTGTATTAATGCCACCTGTTTGAACTCGTTATCAGTATAAAAGACACCTGTCCACAACCTCAAACAGAAAGACTCCAAACTCCACTATGGCCAAAACCAAAGAGCTGTCAAAGGACACCAGAAACAAAATTGTAGACCTGCACCAGGCTGGGAAGACTGAATCTGCAATAGGTAAGCAGCTTGGTGTGAAGAAATCAACTGTGGGAGCAATTATTAGAAAATGGAAGACATACAAGACCACTGATAATCTCCCTCGATCTGGGGCTCCACGCAAGATCTCACCCCGTGGGGTCAAAATTATCATGAGAACGGTGAGCAAAAATCCCAGAACCACATGGGGGGACCTAGTGAATGACCTGCAGAGAGCTGGGACGAAAGTAGTAAAGGCTACGTCAGAAACACACTACGCCGCCAGGGACTCAAATCCTGCAGTGCCAGACGTGTCCCCCTGCTTAAGCCAGTACATGTCCAGGCCCGTCTGAAGTTTGCTAGAGAGCATTTGGATGATCCAGAAGAGGATTGGGAGAATGTCATATGGTCAGATGAAACCAAAATAGAACTTTTTGGTAAAAACTCAACTTGTCGTGTTTGGAGGAGAAAGAACACCATACCTACTGTGAAGCATGGGGGTGGAAACATCATACTTTGGGGCTGTTTTTCTGCAAAGGGACCAGGACGACTGATCCCTGTAAAGGAAAGAATGAATGGGGCCATGTATCATGAGATTTTGAGTGAAAACCTCCTTCCACCAGCAAGGGCACTGAAGATGAAACGTGGCTGGGTCTTTCAGCATGACAATGATCCCAAACACACCACCTGGGCAACAAAGGAGTGGCTTCGTAAGAAGCATTTCAAGGTCCTGGAGTGGCCTAGCCAGTCTCCAGATCTCAACCCCATAGAAAATCTTTGGAGGGAGTTGAAGGTCTGTGTTGCCCAGCAACAGCCCCAAAACATCACTGCTCTAGAGGAGATCTGCATGGAGGAATAGGCCAAAATACCAGCAACAGTGTGTGAAAACCTTGTGCAAACTTACAGAAAACGTTTGACTTCTGTCATTGCCAACAAAGAGTATATAACAAAGTACTGAGATGAACTTTTGTTATTGACCAAATACTTATTTTACCGAGGAATTTACCAAATAATTCATTAAAAATCCTTCAATGTGATTTTCTGGATTTTTTTTTTCTTATTTTGTCTCTCATAGTTGAGGTATATCTATGATGAAAATTGGAGACCTCTCTTATCTTTTAAGTGGGAGAACTTGCACAATTGGTGGCTGACTAAATACTTTTTTACCCCACTGTATAGGCTACACCTCTGAATTCCACTTTCAAGCTTAGCCTACATTTGGGCCTGGAAGGCTTGATAGGGCTACCTGTTACAGACAGGAAGACTTGCTTTCTGCAGGCATGCACCAGTGGGTTATGATGTTTGAAAGAGTCTGCAATGAAATAAGTGTGAAGTCAGACAGTAGGATGGGATGAGAAGGCTAGCTGGACATTGTTGAGACAATCGGGGTGAAACTGGACCTTAGACCATCAATCTTGCCAACAAAGATAAGAAGCTCTCACAGCCAGGTGAAGATGAGGTGGTAATTGGATTAACAGGTGGGTTTAAAAGCTGATTAATAGTCCTAAACAGAAACCTCAAGTTGTCTTTGTTACTATTAATCAGGCTAGAGAAATATGCAGCTCTGGGATCTTTAATAGTGTGGTTTAGTTTTAGCGTCAAGTCTTTCATGAACAGGTAATGTACTTGGAGTTTTGACATCTTCCAGCTACATTCAGCCCTCCGATATTCCTTTCTTTGCCGCCTGATCTTATCATTGATCCAGGGTGTTTTATTTAGCACTGGAGCAGATCTGGAAATGTGGGGGGCGGACATGTTAAGAGAAGAAAAGCATAGATCATTGAACCAGCAGAGAGGTTGATTTGCTTACAAAAGTAGAGGGAGAAAATAGCTGCGGACTGTTCATTAAAGATACATGAACTGATTTGATGCTTCTGGGCTATTATGGAAGGTGTTGTGTATGTAAATTGGCTGTATTACTAAGATGGCGGCCAGGTTGGACATGGGCTAGACCGGGGTGGCTAACTACCGTTTTCCAGTGGTGACGCCACCTGGGGGATAAAGGAAGTGGGCAGAAGAGGCTCTGCCTCTTTTGTTGCGGGAGCCACCTGGCAAGCAGGTGAGTGCTGTAAGCCTCTTTATGCAAATAACTAACATTGTAATAAAGCTCCGTAAACTACAACAGTTGTGTATTTGCTTTTACCCAATTATGGACACAACATTTGCCGACGAGGTAAAAAATTAAATCACCCTTTATTGTCATTCAACCATACAACCAATCATGTACAGTAGAACGAAATTGTGCTTCTCCTATCTACAGTGTTAATCACATACACCCCATATACAGTGGGGTAAAACAGTATTTAGTCAGCCACCAATTGTGCGAGTTCTCCACTTAAAAGATGAGAGAGGTCTCCAGTTTTCATCATAGGTATACCTCAACTATGAGAGACAAAATAAGGGAAAAAAAATCCAGAAAATCACATTGAAGGATTTTTAATGAATTAATTGGTAAATTCCTCGGTAAAATAAGTATTTGGTCAATAACAAAAGTTCATCTCAATACTTTGTTATATACCCTTTGTTGCCAATGACAGAGGTCAAACGTTTTCTGTAAGTCTTCACAAGGTTTTCACACACTGTTGCTGGTATTTTGGCCCATTCCTCCATGCAGATCTCCTCTAGAGCAGTGATGTTTTGGGGCTGTCGCTGGGCAACACAGACTTTCAACTCCCTCCAAAGATTTTCTATGGGGTTGAGATCTGGAGACTGGCTAAGCCACTCCAGGACCTTGAAATGCTTCTTACGAAGCCACTCCTTCGTTGCCTGGGCGGTGTGTTTGGGATCATTGTCATGCTGAAAGACCCAGCCACATTTCATCTTCAATGCCCTTGCTGATGGAAGGAGGTTTTCACTCAAATTGTCCCGATACATGGCCCCATTCATTCTTTCCTTTACACGGATCAGTCGTCCTGGTCCCTTTGCAGAAAAACAGCCCCAAAGTATGATGTTTCCACACCCATGCTTCACAGTAGGTATGGTGTTCTTTCTCCTCCAAACATGACAAGTTGAGTTTTTACCAAAAAGTTCTATTTTGGTTTCATCTGACCATATGACATTCTCCCAGTCCTCTTCTGGATCATCCAAATGCTCTCTAGCAAACTTCAGACGGGCCTGGACATGTACTGGCTTAAGCAGGGGGACACGTCTGGCACTGCAGGATTTGAGTCCCTGGCGGCGTAGTGTGTTTCTGATGTAGTCTTTGTTACTTTGGTCCCAGCTCTCTGCAGGTCATAGGTCCCCCCATGTGGTTCTGGGATTTTTGCTCACCGTTCTCGTGATAATTTTGACCCCACGGGGTGAGATCTTGCTTGGAGCCCCAGATCGAGGAAGATTATCAGTGGTCTTGTATGTCTTCCATTTTCTAATAATTGCTCCCACAGTTGATTTCTTCACACCAAGCTGTTTACCTATTGCAGATTCAGTCTTCCCAGCCTGGTGCAGGTCTACAATTTTGTTTCTGGTGTCCTTTGACAGCTCTTTGGTCTTGGCCATAGTGGAGTTTGGAGTCTGACTGTTTGAGGTTGTGGACAGGTGTCTTTTATACTGATAATGAGTTCAAACAGGTGCCATTAATACAGGTAACGAGTGGAGGACAGAGGAGCCTCTTAAAGAAGAAGTTACAGGTCTGTGAGAGCCCGAAATTTTGCTTGTTTGTAGGTGACCAAATACTTATTTTACTGAGGAATTTACCAATTAATTCATTAAAAATCCTTCAATGTGATTTTCTGGATTTTTTTTTTCTCATTTTGTCTCTCATAGTTGAGGTATACCTATGATGAAAATTGGAGACCTCTCTCATCTTTTAAGTGGGAGAACTTGCACAATTGGTGGCTGACTAAATACTTTTTTGCCCCACTGTATAGAATCAGAGGGCCGCTGCCATGCAAAGCGCCGCCACAGATTTCCCTCCTCCATTCCATTATTGCTGAGCATCAAGCTGGACGGCAGGAAGTTCCGCTTTTATATGGTCTTCGGCATGACCCAGACAGGATTTGAACCCCTGCCTCCCGGGTGTGGGGCAGATGCTCTACCAACTGAGCCACCACTCCGGTGGGTGGGAATGGAAAAGTTTGTTGCTGAGTTTTGGCCATTTTTGGAGGCCCCGGGCAGGCCGCTCATGCCATGGCCTTGTTGGTTCACTGCTTTTACCAACTACCTCGTGGTTTTGAACCTCAGTGAGCGTGAAAGGCTTCGAGCAAGGCTGTGTTAGTCCATAATTTGGGTACTGAGGGGCAGAGAGTATTGGAGAGCCTGGGGGGAGCTGATGGCTTCGATGGTGTTGTGGCGTTGATGGCGCACCATTTTCATATTCCAGAGAGTGTCACGGTCCGACGCATCCAGTTTCAACAGTGCCGCCAGCGGATGGGAGAACCAGTGATGAGGTTCATTGAAGATCTCCGAAGGTTGGTGAGGGTGTGTGATTTCGGACGCCTGGAAGAAGAGGTGATTCAGGACCAACTAGCAGAGCACGTTCGCTGTACAGTGGTCCAGTCCAGATTGTTGGAGTATCCAGGAGAATTGACATTGGCCATGGCTATTGAGCTTGCCCAACGGTTCAAGGCAGCAGAGACCATCGTGAGAGGCCTTCCTGAAGGGGATTTTCTGGGTGAGGATGAGTGTTGTGCTAAGGCACTGTTTTGGGACCCTGGTGATGGTGATGCCGGAGAGGATACATATGCCTCTGTGGTTAAAATAGGGTCCACCCCAGGTACGCCATGTTGTTATAGTTGTTGGTCCCCTGTTCACCGCTATAAGGCCAGTGTGTGCCCAGCAAAAGGAAAGCGTGGCAAGTGTGGTTTATGGGACCACTTTGCCAGGGCATGCACTACCTTCGAACGCAGGAGCCGTAGGAAGGAACCAGGTGCTGCGCAGAAGACTCCAACTATAGTACACACGGTCTGCCTGGAGACAACGGAGAGAGTCGGGTGTGATGTCACGCTTGACGGTGTCGTGGTTCCATTGTTGGTGGACACTGGAGCTGTTATCTCAGGTTTGAACCTGGCGACCGTGAACAGTTTGTTTCCCCACCGACAGATAAAGCAACAAGGAAGAGATTATTATGGCTATGGATGGAACAGGCTGGCAATTTTGTGGTTTGTGGAAATGGAAGTCCGTTATAAGTCTGTTGTTGTGCCCTGAGCCCACATTCACGTCACCGCTGCGGGGGTTAACATCATGGGGTGTAATCTCTTTTATAGCCTGGGTTTTTCGATCGCCAATGTGTCAGGTGAGGAGTGGTCGGGCTGCGGACTGTGGAGCTGACCGACTCCGTTGGTGGACGGTGTGGAGGTGAGGGAATTGGACTGGCTGGACATGTGTAACAAGGGAGAGCACGTTCAACGCTGCCTCAGGTTGGACCCGATGCTGGTTTGTCTGGTACCCTAGATGAGGGTGTGGGACGGCACAACGGGACCCCAGAGGTGGCCTGAAAGTACGAGGCGCCCACGCCGAATCCAGAAGGGGCGGGACCAGAGAGCGTGTTGATTGATCGCTCGGGAAGACGGTCTACCATGGATGGCACGGACCGGGCCTACGAGTTGACCGGATCGGTGGTGGAGACCAGTCAGACTCAAAGTCACCAGAGGAAGAAGACCTGGGCTTCCCTGAGAGTCGGAGACATGGTGCGGCCCAGGGTTGAGGCCTGGATGATAGGAGATCACGGTTCGCGCAAGTGGCATGATGAGAGGAGACGGTTCCAGGTGGAGGCTGCTCGGAGTGACGGGTATCTGCGCTTGTCTGACCAGACCTGGAGGCACCGGAATGAGTTACGCCGAGAGGAGGAGAAGAAGTGACGTAGTGGGAGCCCTGAGGTCAAGAGACGGAAGCGGTTGGAGAAGGACCCGTGTAAGGACTGAGAGCGCTGTTATGTCTTTATTTTCTGTTTATGTGTGCTTCTGCTCTAGTCCTGATATGTTTGTTTGACTGCTGGTATGGTACCCCGATTTAATTTTAAAAAAAAGTGAGAAAATGTTGAAATGTGAGAAATGAGGTCATTTATGATGCCTGGGAGTTAAATTTTTATTTAAAGGGGCCTGAATTGTGAATGCGGGATTTTATTGGCTCAATGGCAGTAGTTAAATGGATATGTTGAAACTGGATTTTACTAATGTGTTAGTTTTATGCCCAAGTTTTGGGTGGTGGGGTGTGTTTGCTCTGTTTAAGATGTTTATTCGTGCAGATTTACATACCCAACGTTTAAAATGTAGTATGATGTACCCATTGTGGGGGTGAGTGTTGGGGGGGGAGGGTGCCAGTAGTCTTTTGTGTTTTGTAATTTTCTATGTCTTTTATGTGGCGCTGTTCCGGGATTACTTTAGAGACACGGCTTTGTTTTGAATGTTTGGTGGCAGAATAATCCACCCAACCATGTGGGGGTGCTGGTAGTCTACCTGCCCCCGAGCCTTGTTGTGTGCATGGATAGGAAATTTATTATTACCTCCACCAAGGAGGTCATGTTTTAACCGGGGTTTGTCTGTCTGTTTGTCTGTCTGTTACCAACATAACTCAAAAAGTTATGAATGGATTTTGATGAAATTTTCAGCAAAGGTGTTTAATGGCACGGGGAACAGATGATTAGATTTTGGTGATGATCTGAGAGTGCATACCTCCACCAAGGGCTTTGTTTGTATTTGTGCAGCAGGATTACACCAAAACTACTGGATGGATTTGGATGAAATTTTCACCAGAGGTGGTTCTTGGCCTAGAGAGGAACCCATTATATTTTGGTGATGATCTCAGAATGCATACCTCTGTGTTAGCAACAATACTCCAAAACTGATGGACAGACTTTGATGCCATTTTCACCACAAGTGGCTATAGACCTACACACAAACCCATTACATTTTGGAGGTGATCCATGAGAAACGGAAGGAGCCTTGGCGGAGGTATGTGCTCTATGAGTGCTTTTCTAGTTTGTTTCTGTGATTGTTTTGTTTTAGAGTGTGAGTCGGGAAGCAAATTTGGGAGGTCTATCTGTGTGCTTGGCATTTTTTTTTTTTTGGGGGGGGGGTGGTATTGTGTATGTAAATTGGCTGCATTACTAAGATGGCGGCCAGGTTGGACATGGGCTAGACCGGGGTGGCTAACTACCAGTTTCCGGTGGTGACGCCGCCCGGGGTATGAAGGAAGTGGGCGGAAGAGGCTCTGCCTCTCTCATTACGGGGGCCACCTGACAAGCAGGCGAGTGCCGTAAACCTCTTTATGTAAATAACTAACATTCCAGCCCCCCCGCGACCCGAAAAGGATTAAGCAGAAGAAGATGGATGGATGGATGTAATAAAGCTCTGTAAACTACAACAGTTGTGTATTTGCTTTTACCCAATTATGGACACAACAGAAGGTGTTAAAGAAAATACTGAAACTGATACCAGGAACCAACATCACACACAAGTACCAGACATCATTACCGGGAACCGATACCAGAGATGATCCTGAAGCAGATATAAGAGTTTATACAAAACCTGATACTAGAGACTGATACCAGGAACCAATACCAGACATCATTACCAGGAACTGATACCAGAGATGATACTGAAACACATACAATAGACAAGGAACTGATACCAGGAACCAATACCAGACATCATTACCGGGAACCGATACCAGAGATGATCCTGAAGCAGATATAAGAGTTTATACAAAACCTGATACTAGAGACTGATACCAGGAACCAATACCAGACATCATTACCGGGAACCGATACCAGAGATGATCCTGAAGCAGATATAAGAGTTTATACAAAACCTGATACTAGAGACTGATACCAGGAACCAATACCAGACATCATTACCAGGAACTGATACCAGAGATGATACTGAAACACATACAATAGACAAGGAACTGATACCAGGCTCCGATACCAATACTAAATTTATAGGAAAAATGTACAAATTAACAAGAAAAAAGCAGCAAATTTAAGAGAAAAAAAATGAAGGTAACTTAAATTCTCCCATCAAAAAATGTTGAGGGTGAACCTGCACCTTGGGGCCCCCTAGTGGTTGAGGGGGCCTGTAGCATTTGTGTATTCTGATTTATATGCCGAAACTGCTCTGATAGGCTGGAATATGTGTTGACAGAATAAGTGAGGGTGATGGAGTGAAATCATCGGTAAGCAGCTGCAGGCTAAACGTGACTGAACTCACCCCAGGAGAGATCTTTGACGGCTGCAGGATGCACAGCTGCAGTGCTGCAACACACACACACACACACACACCGTCAGCCAGCAGCAGTACCCGGCCTCCACCAGCAGGGGACAGCACCTCCTTCAGGCCTTACCTCCGTCAAACACGGCCAGGAAGGCCAGGATCAGGAAGGGGGCGCTCTTCCCCACAAAGTCGTACATCACGCTGCCGAACGGAGCGCCGACTGAAACGCAACGGAGAGACGGAAATGTTAAAAAATGGACAGAAACACGCAAACGTTACAGACATTTAAATGTTTACAGAGATAAACAAATAATGGTTTTGAACCACCAGTTCTAAGCAGAAATGGAAAAACAAAAATTGTGTAAATTTTCAACTTTTTTCTCACACTGTAAATTTGCTAATTTTTTCCTTGCCCGGATACAGCATCGCCAACCCACGCCCTTTAGAGTTTTAGGCTTGACGGTTTTATACCAGAGGGCGTGGCCTAGTGGTAGAGCACCCGCCTCTCAGTCGGGAGGACATGGGTTCAAGCCCCGGCCGGGGCATACCAAGGACCATATAAGAATGGTCCTTCCCGCCCTCCAGCTTGGTGCTCGGCATAGTAGAATGGGGGAAGGAAAAATTGTAACCCACAGACAACAGATGGAAATGAACCACTGGCTACAATCCTGCAAGTTTACATTGGCTGATATCAACATTCATCAACTTGCACTGTCCTTAAAATACCTTTTTTTCTTGTAAATTTGATTTTTTTTTCCTCATAAAGCTCCAATGTTGCTGTGTAATTTTTTTTTTCTTGTAAAATTTCAACTTTCTCATAAATTTGCAGCTTTTTCTTAAAAATTTGCAAGTTTTGTTCACATAAATCTGCAACTATTTCTTTAAAATTTGCAACTCTCATAAATTTTCAAATTTTTTGTGACTTCAACTTTTTTCTCATAAATCTGACTTTTTTCTCAAAAAATTGAACTTTTTTCCTCATAATTTTGCATTTTTTTCTTATAAATCTGATATTTTTCTTATAAATCTGCAATTGTTTCAACTTTCTCATAAATTTGCAATTTCTGTTTGCATAAATCTGCACCTTTTTGTTAAAACGTTTTCTCATAAATTTGTATTTTTTCCTGTAAATGTGCAAATTTTTTTCCTATAAATTTTAAACTTTTTTCTCATAAATCTGCAACTTTTTTCTTATAAATCTGTGACTTTTTCTCGAATAATTTCTTTTTTTTTTCTTGCAAATTTGCAACTTTTTTTTCTCATAAATTTTCTGCACTCATCTGGATGCTGGTTAAATTTTTATTCTATGTAATTAAATTGTAATTTGCTACTTTTTCAATTTTTAAATTGTTATCTTTTATTCCTGCAAATTTGTAGCTAATTTACATTTATAAGTTTGTACATCATGCCAAACTGGTGAAACCCCCCACTGTCCTTGTTAAAAAAAATAATAAATCATTTTGGTCTTAGTGTCCATCAGGAAAGCATCAGCAGAACCAACCTGGAGTACATACTTAAAGGGGCCATTTACTGCACTGTTCCCACATGTTGAACAGCTTCCACGGGTCTTAATGAAATGTTTGCAACATATTTTGGCCAAATGTTCCTTAATTATTTAATTATTGCAGCATCATTGTGAATCATCTGTTGTGGATTTTCTTTATACTGTATTAATAAATGCCCCTTGTTGATCTGGTTAATAAATAAAGGTGCAGAGTCAAAGATGCCTTTTCTGGGTATTTATTCTTGATCAAGAGGAAGATTTCATGCAGCAGTTCAGCAGAAATGTTCACAGTCAAAATGGTGCGGGCAGATTTTATACCTTGAAACAAACAAAGATAATACATTATGAGAACGTTCTGTGGTAGTACAGAGCCTAGCTGTCCCCTGGAACTGACGTTGACAGGCCAGAGCCTCAGTGCCTAAGGAAGAAACGTGATGTACTGCATCTAGAAGCATCATAACAGGGACACAGTGTACTGTTAATTGATAAAATAAGGAACTCTCCCACACATCTTTTGCAGCTGTCCTCAGAACAGCTCATTTTGGTGCATGATTCTTTAAATGTCTAAGAGCTGCAGTTAGCTCCACTCTCCTTCTTATGTCACTATTGCTAATCTTAGCCAGCTAGCTCCTAGCTCAGATAGCGAGCCTGAGCTAATGAAATAAAGCATCAGTGGTGGGCAGGAGTGTGGTTTCAGTGGTCGATAGGATATGATCGGTCCCGAGAGTACAATAAGACCAGGAACATGAGCAAATGAACGGCTAAACAACTAGCATCAGCTAGCTGTCTTGAGTCTCTGTTAAAGAAAAACGAACTGTAGCTAAGCTAAAGTAACATTTAAGAATGACGTATGTAGTCAAGTGTTGCTAGATAAGAGGCAAGCTCTAATAAGATAAGTCTTTATTAATCCCACAATGGGGAAATTTCAGGACTGCAGCAGCACAGAGATAGCAGCACGCACAACAATAGTAAATAAGATACTAAGATGAGAACTGGTTAGCCAAAGCAGTAAATAAATAAACAGATGTACAGTTATATATATACAGGATATACAATACACAGTGCAGGAGCATTACAGCTAGATGGTATCAACAGCATGACAGTTAGTTAAATTACTCTGCAGAATATAAATATGGACTCAGTATATTTCACATTTGAATGAGCAGTGTTGTTGCCACCCTCGATAATAATTGTAATTGTCTTAATTGTGTATTGGAGGGACGATCTCTATTGTGCAGAGTTGTGACATTTAATACGACCTCTATTAGCAGCACCGGTTAGATTATAAAGTCTGACAGCCGTAGGTAGGAAGAACCTGCAGAACCTCTCCCTTGATCACTTAGGGTAGAACAGTCTTCCACTAAATGAGCTCCTCAGTGCGTTCAGTGTGTCACGCATGGGGTGGGGCTCGGACTCCAGCAGAAATGACAGCTTAGCTACTGTCCTCCTCTCTCCTATCTCCTCCACTGGCTTGAGGCGTCGACCCAGAACAGAGCTGGCTTTGTTGATCAGTCTGTTCAGTCTCTTCCTGTCAGCTGTCGTGATGCCGCTGCCCCAACAGACCACTTCATACGTGATGGCTGATGCCACCACAGAATCGTAGAAGGTCTTCAGGAGTGCCCCTTACACTCCAAAAGACCTGAGTCTCCTCAGGAGGAACAGCTTGCGCTGCCCCTTCTTGTAGAGTGCGTTGGTGTTGTGTGACCAGTCCAGTTTATTGTTCAGGAGAACACCCAAGTAATTGTAAGATGTCACCATCTCAATGTCTGTTCCCTGGATGTTTACCGGTGCTGTGGGGGGTTGTCCTTGCCTGTGGCAGTCCACCACCAGTTCCTTGGTTTTCCTTGCATTGATCTGGAGGCAGTTCCGCAGGCACCAGTCCACAAAGTCCTGGATAAGTCCTCTGTACTCCCCATCATTCCCCTCAGAGATGAGGCCGACAATCGCAGAGTCATCAGAGAACTTTTGTAGATGGCAGTGTAGTGTGTTGTGTGTGAAGTCAGCAGTGTAGAGGGTGAAGACGAAGGGAGCCAGAACTGTTCCCTGGGGGCCCCCCGTACTATAGATGATGGTGTCAGACACACAGTCCTGGGTTATCACAAACTGTGGTCGGTCGGTGAGGTAGTCCAGGATCCATGGTGACAGGTGCTGGTCCACCCCTGCACACAGCAGCTTCTCCCTCAGGATCACTGGTTGGATGGTCTTGAAAGCATTGGAGAAATCAAAGAACATGATCCTCGCAGTGCTCCCAGGCATCTCCAGGTGGGACAGGGAATGATGTAGGAGGAAGATCACTGCATCCTCCACCCCGATGCCATGCTGGTAGGAAAACTGAAGGGGATCCATCGTTGGTCCCACCAGGGGGCAGAGGTGGGCGAGGAGCAGTCTCTCCACGGTCTTCATCAGGTGTGATGTGAGTGCCACTGGTCTGTAGCTGTTCAGGTCCTTGGGGTGCGGAGTCTTCGGCAATTGTACCACGCAGGATGTTTTCCACAGCAGTGGTACCCTCCCCAGCTTCAGGCTCAGACTGAAGATGTGCTCCACAATCCCGCACAGCTGGTCTGCACAGGACTTGAGGAGCCTCGAGCTGATGCCATCTGGACCTGCAGCCTTCCTCGCCTTGATCTTCTTCAGCTCAGCTCTCACCTGAGTCTTAGTGAGGGACAGACTGGGGCGGGGGAGGGGGCTATGTTCTGGGAAGAGGAGAGGGGGGTGTTGGGTCTGTGAGGGGAAAAAACAGCTGGGAGGTGCACAGAGCTGAGAGATGGAAGGGGAGATGAAGGGAGGGTAGTGGACAGGGGGACTAGATGAAGGTGGAGGCAGCTGTGGTTAGTGGACAGGCAGAGAAGAGGGCAGTTGGTCAAACCTGTTAAAGAACCGGTTCAGGTCGTTTACCCAATCCCCACCCCCTGTTGCCTGGTATGAGGTATTCTGGTGCCCAGAGATGGTTTTGAGGCTTCTCCAGACACCGCTGACATCACTCTGCTGCAGCTTGTCCTCCATCTTCTTCCTGTAGCTGTCCTTCCCCTCTCTGATGTTCCTCCTTAGCTCCCTCTGCATGGACTTCAGCTCCTCTTTGTTTCCCGACCTGAAGATCCTTTCTTCTCCTTCAGCAGTGACTTTATCTCAGGGTTAATCCAGGGTTTGTTGTTTGAGAAACACCGTATGGTCTTGGTGCGTATGGTGTTCTTCACACAGAAATTGATGTAGTCTGTGATGGTGTGTGTGAAGCTGTCGATGTCCTCACCATGTGGATCACAGAGCTGCTTCCACCTGGTGGATTCAAAACAGTCCTTCAGAGTGTCCTCCGCCTCCTCGGACCATATCTTTACTGTGCAGGTAACAGAAGGTTGTCTGTGTACCAGAGGTTTGTACACAGGCAGGAGGTGAACCAGGTTGTGATCAGAGCTACCGGGGGGTGGGGGGGGTGATGAGGTGTAAAGCTGGATTCATGTTGCACCTCCGCTGTCCATGTACGTGCAACCGGAAATCTCGTATGGCAAAATTTACGTCATCGTCTCCACTCCACTAGTGTACATAGGGCTGTACTGCGGACGACCGCATGCAGCCCACATTTTATGACCGCATGGCCTGCCCACGACCAAACGCACTGACAGTGCATGCGCAAGACTGAACTTCCCATTCATGAGTTGGTGCTACCAGCACAGCATACACAGACAAAGTAGACGAAGAAGACAACGAGGACGTGGAAGACAAGAATAAACATGCATGAATCCTTTTGCAGCAGCAGCAGCTTGAGAAGAGAAGACCACTGGAAAACAGTAATTCCTCCTTTTCCTTAAAAAGCCATTGTTGTTGCTACAAAAAAGATGTGCGTCACTCTAGTGTTTATAGCCGATGAACAAACAGGCGTGTTAGCGCATTTGCGCTACCCATAGAGATGAGGCGAAACTACAAACAACAGTTGTGCACATCATTAACCGCATGGCCTGGAGACAAAAAAAAGTGAGCACGTAAAACACCGCGTGTGGGCAGGGCTCGTCTAAAGCACACATGGACCAAAGCGGACCAGAGGGGAAATGCAGCATGAATAAGGCTTAAGCCTCCTTGGTGTTTGCATAAAAAAGTCCAGTGTTTTATTGTCTCTGGTGTGGCACACAACATACTGGGTGAAAGTGGGCAGAGTGGAAGACAGGGAAGTGTGGTTAAAATCACCAGACATGAGCTGGAGAGCAGTGGGGTGTTGAGTCTGTTGTCTGCTGGTGACTGTGTGGATGATGTCACATGCTGCCTCTGCGCTCGCAGAGGGGGATACATAAATAGCAGTCACGATGACATGTGAGAACTCTCTGGGGAGGTATGCCGGTCGCATGCTAATGGCTAGCAGCTCAATGTCTTTGCTACAGTGTTGTTCTTTAATTGTGATGTGCCCAGGATTACACCATCTGTTGTTCACAGACACTGCTAGCCCCCCACCTCTGCTCATGCTACTATCTAGTGTGCTATCTGCTCGTAGTAAGTGGAAACTCTTCAGTCTGATGTTAGCCTCTGTTGCTAGTTCTGTTAGCCATGTTTCAGTGAATAACATAATGGTACCCTCTCTGAAGATGATCTCATATCGGGACACAGCTGCTAGTTCATCCATCTTATTAAGCAGCAATCTCACATTTCCCATAATAACAGATGGTACAACGGGCTTGTATCTTGTCTTCCTCACGTGTCACTTTGCTCCAGCTTGAAATCCCCGTTGATTTCGCCTGATTTCTCGAGGAATATCAGGTCTCTCAGTTAGCACCGCAGAGCAGCACAATACTAACATTGACTCCTACTGTAAACAGAGGCTCCTCCACTCACTGTATCAGCAGTCATTGGCAATAAGAGTAGAAAGACGATTAATATCACTGCCAGTATGGCGATATTAGTGTTCTTGATGGATATGGGGTAACATGATCAGAAAAGTTGTAGCAAAGAAAAATGGACCGTAAATAAAAAATGAGAACGATAACTCAGAACTGAGCCACTGCTGCAAAAAGTCTGCTGACTCGTGTGGTGCTGGAAGTAAAAAAAAAAAAAAGTGCTTAGACTGGGGGGCCCCAAGAGGGCGTCAACCTGAGTAGACATGCTTTCAACTGTTCTGCTACCTCTTCAGCTAAATCCTGTTCTAAAATGTATCTGGGAAGACAGATAGACCCTCAGTTTGCTAGATATACCTGGGGAATGCCTCTATCTCAAAGGAAACTTAGCCAAGGATGTTGTAAAGCATTGCAATCAAAATTGTCGAACTTTACTAGGAGTAGTACTGTCGATGCTATGGCTAACATATGTGCTGCTGGTGGTGACCGAGCTAGCATTGCTTTTGACCCGGAGGACACGACAATGACTGAAGAGTCTGGTCCTACACAGGCAGTTATTCTGGCAGATATTAATGGTATGAAAACTGAGTTTTCAACTAGATTTGACGGCATTCTGACCTCCATTCAAGATGTGAGACAAGGCATTGCAGACTGCGCACAGTGCGTCACGGAAGCAAAACGAAGGATTTCAGTGGCTGAAGATGACTTGGTGGCTCTCCAAACTAAAGTCCAAGTACTGGAAAACAGAAATAAAGACATGGAGGAAAAGTTGCTTGATTTGGAGATGAGCTCAAGATGCTCCAATTTGAGACTGGTAAACCTCCCAGAGGGAGTGGAGGGTTCAAACGCATGCGCATTTCTGGAGAGCTGGCTCCCGGATGCTTTGGAGATTTTTCTTTTCTTTCTTTCTTTTATTTAATATGGACATAACAAATTACATTAGTACAATCACAAGGAGAGACCAGATGTTTTGCATAGGTGTATATAACACAAGTGCTAATTCTCAACACCAGTCCATAGGTGGCTTATATAGGTCATAAATTAGGCTGTACAAACAAAATTTACAAGTTAATTAAAATTACAAATACATTACAAATTATAAATAGAGCAAGAGATCCATGATCACAACAAACACAATTCAGACTAGACACGCACACATTGCTGGTGGGATTTTAGCCAATTTTTAGAGCCTCTGTTGAAGAGGTTGGCATTTGTCTCCAATTTTAAGTGAGTTGGCAGAGAGTTCCATAAGTTTGCCCCTTTTATGGAGAAAGCAAACTGACCAAATGAAGTTCTAGACATGGTGACAATGCAGTCACAGTTGATGGAAGCTTGTGTGCATGCTCTGCTAGAGCTCGAGCGTCTAGCCACCAAACCAGAGAAAGGAGGTGAAACAAGATTGTATAGACATTTAAAAACCAGTCTGATATTACAGAAGATAATAAAATTTTCAAAAGTAAGAAGATTGTGCTTGACTAAAATACCACAGTGATGCCACCGCATTGGTTTGCGGTCCAAGATTTTTATAGCCTGTTTATATATTGCAGTTATGGGTTTTAGTGTAATTTGAGATGTTTGTGACGAATATGTGATACAGCATGACAGATGTGAAAGAATCATTGCGTGCATATACACTACCGTTCAAAAGTTTGGGGTCACCCAGACAATTATTTTTTGTTTTCCATGAAAAGTCACACTTATTTACCACCATGAGTTGTAAAATGAATAGAAAATATAGTCAAGACATTGACAAGGTTAGAAATAATGATTTATATTTGAAATAATAATTTTTTCCAGATACTCAACCTGCTCAAAGGAAGGTCAGTTTTATAGCTTCTCTAACCAGCTAAACTGTTTTCAGCTGTGCTAACATGATTGCACAAGGGTTTTCTAATCATCCATTAGCCTTCTGACGCAATGAGCAAACACACTGTACCATTAGAACACTGGAGTGATAGTTGCTGGAAATGGGCCTCTATGCACCTATGTAGATATTGCACCAAAAACCAGACATTTGCCGCTAGAATAGTCATTCACCACATTAGCAATGTATATTAGATATTAGAGTGTATTTCTGATTAGTTTAAAGTTATCTTCATTGAAAAAAACAGTGCTTTTCTTTCAAAAATAAGGAAATTTCTAAGTGACCCCAAACTTTTGAACGGTAGTGTATGTATGAGCAGTTCTGAATGACAAATCCCTTCTAATGAGACGGAAGCAATTTAAATTGGGTTTGAACTTCTTACAAATGTAATGCACCTGCTTGTCGAATCGCAGGTTCCTGTCTAGAATGATCCCTAAATACTTGACCTCATTCACTTCAGTAAGCACCTCATTTCCAATGTTAACATCAAAAACATCATTCATGGGCCTGTTTCTAATAGAGATACACATAGCAACAGTTTTTTTGACATTCAAGGTTAATGTCAAAGATGGCGCCATTATGCACACCACTATACTGGAGAGAATGCACAGAATCGGGCCAAAAACGCAGTGCAGATCTTCACCCAGGACGCTTATCATGAAGTTTTTAAACTACAAAGATAAAGAAGCCGTGGTGAGGGCCGCCAAGAAAAAGAGAGAAGTGCTTTATAAGAACTGGCCAGTGAAGTTTTACCAGGAAGTGGCACCAGGAGTTCACAAGAAGCAGAGGGAATTTGATGAGGCCAGACGGCAGCCGCGCTCCATGGGGCTCCGCTACGGCATCAACCCTCCTGCCCAACTGCTCGTCACATACAAAGCTCAATCTCACATCTTCAACAACCGCAGCGAGGCCGAGGACTTCATCAAGCAGTTCAGGTCAGACACAGAACCGAACAACTCCTCGTAAATGTAGCAGGAGACGAGGTTGGGAAAAACAGCTGGTTTGGCAAAAATGTTTGTTTCCTGCTTACGTGATCTATAGCTAAAAGGTTATAAATATGTTTTCCGTTGAAATCAGCCAAGTGTGTTATCTTCCATCCATCCATCTTCTACCGCTTTTCCGGAGATCCGGGTCACAGAGACAGCAGTTCAAGCAGAGAAGCCCAGACTTCCCTCTCCCCAGCCACCTGCTCCAGCTCTTCAGAGAGGATACCAAGGCGTTCCCAGACCAGCTGGGAGACATAGTCTCTCCAGGGAGTCAGGGCTCAGCAGGTAGAGCAGGTCGTCTAATAACCCGATGGTTGGCGGTTTGCATCATGCTCTCCCCAGATATCCTGCTGTTGTGTCCCTGGGCAAGACACTCCACCCGCATTGCCTCCAGTGCCCAAAACACTGGGTATGGATGTGTAAAAATGTTTAAATGCTCGGTGGAGGGCGTTGGTGCCGATTGGCAGCCACATTTCCATCACTCTGAGTGTCTATGATCACACGCTACAGCACACGCTTGATAAACTAACTAACTAACTAACCTGCACTTATATAGCGCTTTTCTAGTCACAAAGACCACTCAAAGCGCTTTCATTAATACTAACCCTCTATTCTAAGGGCCTATAGGAAACAGATATCTAGGGACAATTTAGAACAGCCAATTAACCTAACATGCATGTTTTTGGCATGTGGGAGGAAACCGGAGAAATCCCGGAGTAAACCCACGCAACACGGGGAGAACATGCAAACTCCACACAGATCACTGTTGGTCGGGGGCTGGGATCGAACCCACGATCCCCACAATCCCCCGGCCAAGGGTAAACTGTGCTGCCGCAGTGCTAACCACTGCGCCACCGTGCAGCCCAGCTGCACGGTGACATATATATGACATATATATATGACATATATACAAAGCTGACATATATTAATCACGCTGTGATAAAGCACGATATCACTCAAAGCGCACGCATGAGACATGTCTGTGATCACGCACTACAGCGCACGCCTGATAAAGCTGACATATATATTAATCACGCTATGATAAAGCACAATATCGCTCCAGCGTGTGGCACCGGGATTCCTCTCTGTTCCTGAGGTGCAGGACAGAAGAGGATGCGAGGTGCATCTGCATAGTGATCAGTCCATACCTCTCACACTGAGCACTCTGCCAGCCCCGTACGCTGTGGGGGTCACACACGAGGTGTTCCTCCACACTCTCAATAATTTTTTTTCCCGTATATTTTTCTTTTTGGCGTACAGAAATGGCAATACGCCCGTATTTGCTAAAATTGCATTTTCCCCGTATTAAAATACGGTGAAACCGTATCACTTGACAGGTATGCGTGACAAAATTCGAACCGTGATTTGCTTGAGCCCCTGAGCGATATCGTGCTTTATCATAGCGTGATTAATACATATCTCAGCTTTATCAGGCGTGTGCTATAGCGCGTGATCACAGACATATCTCATGCGCGCACTCTGAGCGATATGGTGCTTTATCACAGCGTGATTAATACATATGTCAGCTTTATCAAGCGTGTGCTGTAGTGTGTGATCACACACACTCAGAGTGATGGAAATGTGGCTGCCAATCGGCGCCAACGGCCACCACCGAGCATTTAAACATTTTTACACATTCATACCCAGTGTTATGGGCACTGGAGGCAATGCGGGTGAAGTGTCTTGCCCAGGGACACAACGGCAGGATATCTGGGGAGAGCGTGATGCGAACCGCCAACCATGGGGTTATTAGACGACCTGCTCTACCTGCTGAGCCGCTGCCGCCCCACTTTTTCCTCCACTTTCCCTCTTCAGGAAAGCTATGGAGGCTCACCCCGCTCTCTTTAGTTCCCTTTGATTGGAAATTACATCCAAAAGCCGCGCAATGTGGCATTTTCACTGACAAATGGCAGTAGTTAGGAGCTTCGCTTCTTGGCTTGTATAAGACAGAAAAAACGGCTGCAACCATTCTACATCACTACCCAGAATGCATTGCGACGTAAACAAAAATGGCAATTTACATCGTAATAAAGTTTTTTAAAAATATATAAAACTGGGAATTATTTTCAAAAAATTATATTATAGTTATGTTACTAACTTAAAAATAAAGCATATAGAGCTAACATGCCAATATAATCAGAGTTCCTTTTAAAATGGTCAAACAGGTCATGAATAGGATTAAATCAATGCAATCTAATATTGTATTTCTCCAAGAAACACACCTAATGGACAAAGATATTAAGAAAGTAGAAAGGAGGACTTCCGGTCTGGACGCCATGGCGACTGCAGCTTAACACTGAAGTTCTCAGACCCAATCTAGGATAACACCTTGAAAATCAAACTTAACGGATTTTTGGAGGAGTGAAAATCAAAAGACAAAATCATCATGTCTAAAGGAAAACAGAAGAAACTGAAATTCTCCAGGCCAGGACACGTATCGGCCGGAGAATCCGAACTGGAAGATCTCCGTTCAGAAGACGAGGAACTGGTGATAGCTAACAAAAGGGTTAGCCTGAAATCACTATTTGAGGAGCTACGACGATTTCACCGAGATGTTACGGCCGAATTTCGGGAATTCAGAGAAGAATTGAAAAGGACAAACAGCAGAGTGGACCAGGCCGAGAACCGAATCTTGGAAACAGAGGATCGAATAAAAGTGCTCGAAGATTCTGTGCTAGACCTACGCAAAAGACAAGCAGCTATAGAGGCTAAGCTAACCGACCAAGAAGGAAAACAAAGAAGAGACAACATAAGAATTCATGGTCTGATAGAAGGAACCGAAAATGGTTTTAACTCAATGGCAGAATGCGTGGAATCCTTACTAAGAGAGAAATTGGATATTCCACAAACCACCGACTTGAAGATAGAAAAGGCACATCGTTCATTAGCCGCTAGGCCGGCGGCGGAAGCGCCCCCACGTTCGGTGTTGGTAAGATTTTCCAATTTCAAAATAAAACAAGAGGTTGTAAGACTGGCCTGGCAGAAAAAAGGATTTATGCACCAGGAGAGAAAAGTCTACGTGGAACACGATTACGCCCCGGAGGTCCTTAAAAAGCGCAGGGAATACAACGACGCGAAAAAGGTGTTAAGAGAGAAGAAATTGCGCTTTCAGACACCATTTCCTGCGAAGTTAAGGGTCTTCTACGGCGATGAAACGTGTCTCTATAATTCGGCGGAAGAAGCAACAGCTGACATGGCGAAAAGAGGGCTCCCGGTAACGGTATTTAAACCCCCAGCAGACCCGAGTGAGAAGATCAAAACGCAAACATGGACAACACAAAGACCTTCAAAATCCACGGACCAGCAGCGGGAAACCCAGCACCAGAGCGTCGCGGATAAACTATCCGTTTTCAGGTTGGAATAGCGACCTTTTTTTTTTTTTTTTTTTTCTCTTGAATCAATCCGCACATCCAACCCCCCTCATACAAGGTAACAAACATTAAAGGAGATGCATATTCAGCATGTGGTAAAACATTTCATGGAACAATCATATTATTTGAAACAAATAAGTCTTTGTAATAAAAAAAAAAAAAAAAAAAAAAAAAACTTGTTAAAATAGAAATGTGACAATAATCCACATGTTCTCCTCATACTAACAAATACTGTTTTTGCGTGAATGTTTGATGTGATGGGGGTGGGAGGGTGCACACAATTTCACAGGGTTTAGGCATAAAGGGAAAAAAAAAAAAAATCATTACAAGTTTGGATTGGGTTCTGAAACTCGCGTTAAAAGCATGGGACTACTTTCAGTGGTAAGAGAGGGCCCTCAACACGTAACAGAGTTTGAGGAATTTCCCTCAGAGCCTTCACTCCATCAAGGCTCTTACAGGGTCTTTAAAAAGACCTCAGCTCAGGAAGTTCTTATGACAGCTTTTTGTTTTAAAGTTTTTTACACTATGTTCTTAATGTTTTTCTTGTTTTTAATGTTCTTTCAGTTTCTGAGTAGCATAAAAAAGGGCCACCACACAGTTATACTAAACAAAACAACACAATGGAGAAACAGGGTGTAACCAAAATAATTTCATATAATGTAAAAGGAATCCTGAATCCAGTTAAAAGATCCAAGATTCTAGGCAAAATGAAAAAAGACAAAGCAGGAATAATACTTTTACAAGAAACCCACCTAACAGACGTGGAACACAATAAACTCAGTAGACAAGGGTTTAAAATGATCTCTTCATCTTCATATAAATCAGGGAGGAGGAGGGGAGTAGCGACATTGATATCAACCAAAATTACATTTGAAAAAAAATCAGAACACAAAGATAAAGAAGGGAGATACAGTTTGGTAACTGGGCGGCTAGAGGGAGAAGATATCACCCTGCTGAATGTGTATGCTCCCCCAGGGGCTAACTGGAAATTTTATAAAAATGTATTCGACCTAATGATAACTAAAGCTCAAGGTTTAGTGATATGTGGTGGGGACTTCAATCTTAGACTGAATCCATACTGGGATGCTTCTGGTAATTCCCCACATCAAAATAACACCCAAAACAGGAAGACTCGGATGCTACTAAAAGAATTGGGAATCTGTGACGTGTGGAGGGAACTCAACCCCAGTGTAAAAGACTATACATTTTACTCAACTCCACATTCATCTTACTCAAGGATTGACTATTTTTTTATGTTTAATAGAGACATTGGAAGAGTAAAAACATGTAAAATAGGACTGATGGATCTCTCCGACCACAGTCCGATCTACATGGACTTAAATATCCAAAAATACACAAATAATACATTTTCTTGGAGGTTAAATTCAAATGTCCTGAAAGGACCATTGAAAGATGAATTGGAATCAGATATTCTCAGATATTTGGAAGATAACGATAATGGAGAAGTATCCCCTTTAATACTGTGGGATGCATGTAAAGCTGTAATAAGAGGAAAGATTATTGCAAAACTGGCAACCCAAAAGAAACTAAGACAAGAAAAACTATCCACATTAGAGTCAGAACTTAGGAACCTAGAAAAAGAACACAAAGGCAACACTCATTCTACTGACTCGCTCAAGATTAAGGAAATTAAAAACCAAATAAATGAGATCTACACAATAGAAATCCAGAAGAAACTTACATTTCTGAAACAAAAATACTATGAAGCAGGCAGTAAATCGGCAAAATTGCTAGCCTATAAATTGAGGAAACATCAAACAGAAAGAGCAATCTACAAAATCAGAGACCCAGTATCAAAGGAAATAAAATTCAGAATTCAGGATATTCTTAAAAACTTCGAGAATTACTATAAGAACTTATACTCCCACAAAAAACATAAAAACGCATCCGAGGCTTTCCTAAACACATTAAACCTTCCCCAACTTACGGAGTCACAAAATAAAACACTACTGTCAGAAATACATCCTAAAGAATTGGAAAAAGCAATTATGAAACTTAAAGCTAACAAATCCCCAGGAGCTGATGGCTATACAGCAGAGTGGTACAAAACCTTTAAACAGCAACTATCTCCTCTCCTCCTGAAAACATTTAATTATGTCCTCCACACAGGGGAAATCCCCCCCTCCTGGAGAGAAGGGGTCATTGCAGTTATACCTAAACCTGAAAAGGATAAACTAGAGTGCTCCAACTACAGACCAATCAGTGTACTAAATCAGGACTATAAGCTTTTTACCATTATCCTTGCCAAAAGGTTAGAAAATATACTGACAGACCTAATTCATTTAGACCAAACAGGTTTTATAAGACAAAGACAGACACAAGACAACATTCGACGCACTTTACACATAATTCATCATATAAAAAAATATAACTTAAATGCAGTCATATTGGGATTGGATGCTGAAAAAGCATTCGATTCGGTTGACTGGTCTTTTCTATATAGAATCTTATCCAGTTTCAATTTTCATAACAACTTCATTAGAACTATACAGGCATTATATAAAAAACCAACAGCTAAAATAAGGATTAACGGTAATTTATCATCATCTTTTGAACTGGAAAGAGGATGTCGTCAGGGCTGCCCCCTGTCTCCACTGCTCTTTGCAATCTTCATAGAACCTCTGAGCCAATGGATAAGACAAAACCAAAAAATTCAAGGTATTACACTTGGTCAGAAGGAACATAAAATAGCACTCTTTGCTGATGACATTTTAATATACCTAGGGCAGCCGGACACTTCTTTACCAGAACTAACCTCAGTTTTTTCAGAGTATGGAGATTTATCGGGATACAAATTAAATATGCATAAAACCCAAGTTTTAACATTCAACTATGACCCAAATCATTATTCACTAAGCAAACTCAAAACTAACTGGGAGTCGGAATCTATGAAATATCTAGGGGTCAATATCCCGAAACAACTCAACAAAATTATATCACTAAACTATGATCCACTGGTGACAAAAATAAAATCTGACCTAGCAAGATGGAATATGATACCATTCTTGGGTACTGCACAAAGAATTGAAGCAGTCAAAATGAATATACTTCCACGTCTTCTATACCTTTTCCAAACAATACCGGTAGAACCTCCCAAAAAAACATGGCAGGAGCTGGACAGAAGGATCTCAAGATTCATATGGCAGGGCAAGAGACCTAGAATCAGATATAGAACCCTACAGCTAAACAAAGACAAAGGTGGGCTCGCGCTGCCAAATATCAGGGACTACTTTAAAGCCGCACAAATTAAAACTTTAGTAGAGATATGTAACCCAGTCTACACTGCACAATGGAAGGAGATCGAATGCCAAATAACAAGTGGCATCCCCCTACAGGCGATAATAGGGAACAATGTCTTACCTAAGCTTTTGAATAACACTAACCCGTGGATAGAGACCCCGCTAAAAATTTGGTTTAAGATAGTCAGAGAGAATCAAACTAAAGAGCCCTATCGACTTCTGCAATGGATCGCCTATGATCAGGACTTTACTCCTAATAAAACAGACACCAGATTTAAAAAGTGGAAGGAGAAAGGGCTGATAAAATATTACGATTTTTTTAAAGGGCAAATCTTAAGAAGTTTTGAAGATTTGAAAAAACAAGGCCTAATAAATCAAGACCTTTACAGGTTCTTCCAGCTTAGACACCACATAAACAATATACTTAAAAAGGAGGTTTTGGAAAGGGCCCAGTCAGGTGTTCTGAAGGTCTTCTTAATGGCATATAAAGGGATCCCAGGGATCAGATACATTTCTAAAATATACCAAGGTCTTCAAGACTTAAAAGGAGACAACACATCTTATATAAAAGAGAGATGGGAAAAAGAGGGGAATTTCACTTTACAACTGGAAATATGGGAAAAGCTAAATAAACAGCAATGGAAAAGTACCTCATCCCTGCAGTGGAGAGAATTTGGATGGAAAAACTTGGCAAGATTTTTCAGAACACCTGCACAAAACAAATTTACCCATAAGGGATTGAACTGTTGGCGCTTGTGTGGTGAAAAGACTGCAAATCATTTTCATGTGTTTTGGTCATGCCCAGTTATCCACCAATATTGGACCAAGGTACAGACAATATTGGGGAAAATATTCAAAATTACAGTTCCCTTTTCTTTTGTAACTTTGTATTTGGGTTTACTACCGGACTCACTGGAAAGACGAGGAGAAAAATACTTATTCAATGTTTTAATATTGGCAAGCAAAAAAGCTCTAACTAAAAAATGGATGTTGAAGGACTGTCCTACACCTGAAGATTGGACTAACGTGATCCAAGACATTTACTCGATGGAAAAGTTGACATTCGCACTGAGACAGGACATGGATGTGTTCATGAACTTTTGGCAACCATGGACCGCATATGTGTCTTCCATTAGATCTAATCTTTGACAAATACCATTTCAATAATGGTTCCGCTCTTTGTTCCAACGCTACTCAGATGTTCTTTTATCTTTATTTACTTACTTTTTCTTTTTGTTTGTTTTTTACTGGTTTGTTTGTTTTTTTTTTGTTATTTGTTTCTTGTTTTTTTTTTTCTCTTTAATTTCACTTTTTCTTTCACTTTAAAAAAAAAAAGGGGGGGTGTTGTAAGAATTAATCTTCCAATGTTGTCAGATATCAGAAAATAAGGGAACATGTGATGAAAATGTAAACACTGCATTGCTGTAACGACCTGTATACCCTTTACAAAAACTTAAATAAAAAAAAAAAAAAAAAGAAAGTAGAAAGGAGGTGGAGAGGAAAAAAGACAATTTTCACTTCACAGACAGGAGACGCGGGCAGTGAAGCTGGCTGCTTAGGTGAGCAGCTCCGCAGTGCAGACAGCCTTTTTACTTCTACAAGGGCACTTTTCACTTGTTTCCTCGGTCGAAACTACTCTATACTTTTGCATTGAGACTCCATTTGTGGAGAACAGGATTAAAATGCCAATGCAGCAACAGAAACTTAATATTCGCTCCAAAGCCGGTGCAAGCAAGGAAAGTCTGGCTAAAGCTAGCGATACCGCAATGAGCCCTCCTTCCTCTCCGCCACCTTCAACAGATGCAGGTGTTCCCAAAGACCAAATGGCGGAGGACATTTCTGAGATTTATGCACTGCTGAAAGAAATATCGGAGAGGCAAGATGCTAAGCTTAATTCTATAGAGGCGTTAACGAGGGCGGTGAATACCAAGCTAACGGAGTTAGCCACCCGGCTGGGAGACGTGGAATCTCACATTGCCTTTCTCGAAGATGCTAATGTAGCTCTGGATGCTAATCCTCCTGCAACCCAGACGCAGGTGGAAGATTTGCTTCTGAAGCTGGATGACTTGGAAAATAGATCACGCCAAAACAATTTACGTTTTGTCGGCTTTCCAGAAAACTGAAAAGTCAGATGCCCTCACCTTCATGCGCAAAGCTATCCCAGATTTGCTGAAAATTGAGTTCCTTGGAGGGCTGGAAATTGACCGTGCGCACTGGAGCCTCGCCAGACGCAAACCAGACGGCCAGCCACCCAGGGCTATCCTGATTCGACTTCTGCACTTCCAGGATAGGGAGCGTATTGTGGAGGCAGCGCGCAGGATGGGAAAGCTGGATTGGAATGGTCATCACATTATGATTTTTTCAGATTATTCCAGACGAGTATCCGAGATGAGGGAGGCGTTTAAGCAATGTAAACACCTGCTGCACCAGAAGAAAATTGCATTCTCTCTCAGGTATCCTGCAGTTCTCATTGTGAAGTTGGCAAGTGGTAAACAGGAGTTCATTGATCCTAAGAAAGCACTGAACCTGATTCTTTCACTACCGTGAGACATTGATGAACAATGGTATGAATACATGCTATGTGTTTATACACTACCGTTCAAAAGTTTGGGGTCACCCAGACAATTATTTTGTGTTTTCCATGAAAAGTCACACTTATTTACCACTATGAGTTGTAAAATGAATAGAAAATATAGTCAAGATATTGACAAGGTTAGAAATAATGATTTGTATTTGAAATAGTAATTTTTTCCAGATACTCAACCTGCTCAAAGGAAGGTCATTTTTATAGCTTCTCTGACCAGCTAAACTGTTTTCAGCTGTGCTAACATGATTGCACAAGGGTTTTCTAATCATCCATTGGCCTTCTGACGCAATGAGCAAACACATTGTACCATTAGAACACTGGAGTGATAGTTGCTGGAAATGGGCCTCTACACACCTATGTAGATATTGCACCAAAAACCAGACATTTGCAGCTAGAATAGTCATTTACCACATTAGCAATGTATATTAGATATTAGAGTGTATTTCTGATTAGTTTAAAGTTATCTTCATTGAAAAAAACAGTGCTTTTCTTTCAAAAACTAGAAAAGCACTCGGAGAGCGCAGACCTCCACCAAGCGGCACAGTTCCCCCCATACAGTGTTTGTGTGTACGTTTTCAGATTCCCTGAGCATGAAAAGATATGAGTAGCAATTGGATTCACAATGATTATTTGTTTATTTGACATGGACAGTGCAATAAACAGACAATTAATGAATGACAATCAATGTGATAGTGATAGGATTAGTGGTTCAGTAGTGTAAAACGGGGCTATAAGGGACGGCGGGTTAATAAGGGACACTTTTCTGGGAAATGTTTTAAATGTAATTCTGCTTTTTTTATTTTGAGCAGGACGCTGAGTTGTGTTGTTATTGTCAAATATCCATGAATCCTTCATCAAATCTAGGCGGAAGCAAAATTAAAAAAGCAGAATTACATTTAGAAAAGTGTCCCATATTACCCCGCCGTCCCTTATAGCCCCGTTTTACGGTTGTAAAAGCATTGCCTCCTTGGCGGAGGTAATAAACTGAAGTGTTGGTGTGTCCATCTCCTCCACTGACGGATGCAGATTGGTTAGACAGGTTGCCGTGGGTTTTATATTATATTGGGGTTGCGCTCCGCGGCAAAACATAATTTAGAGTCTTCCCCGGCAGAGAGGTCGTTTTTACGCAGCGCCTATAGCTGGGCGGGGAATTTGTGGCAAATAATGGGGCGGCGGACAGGTGGCCGTGTCAGGTTTTGCAGCGTGGCGCAAAAGCAGGCACGCTGGCGGGCCCAGGCCAGCAGTGTTTTCCGCGTGCTTTTGTGCCTAAAACGTTGAAGAACGCGGAGTTTGTGTTGGTCAGACACGACGACCACCGCAATGTGCGCAGCGCCTATGGCTGGCGGGCCCAGGCTACCAGTGTTTTCCGCATGCTTTTGTGGCTAAAACGTTGAAGAAGGCGGAGTTTGTGTTGGTCAGACACGACGCCCAGCGGCCTCCATTGCGCCTGCGCACATGTTGAAAATGGCCCTATGTCACAGTGTGGAAAAATGCTTTAAAAAAATTCCTGTATCCAGACGGTGAACCGGATCACCCCCAAAATTTAATCAGTTCTTCCTTGTACCATTTCCAACAACGCCTGAAAGTTTCATGCAAATCCGTCCAAGACTTTTTGAGTTATCTTGCTAACCAACAGACAGACAGACAGACAGACAGACACACAAACCCTGGCAAAAACATAACCTCCTCCTGGCCTTTTCGGCCTGGCGGAGGTAATAAGGAAATTTCTAAGTGATCCCAAACTTTTGAACAATAGTGTATGTTATATATTTTTTGACGGAGGATTTGATGCAGTATTAATGTAAGGCTTCATTTTTGTTTTTGTTAACAACCGAACATAAAAATTTATAAAAGTTACTGCCTGCGCTTTATTATTTGTAGGCATGAGGCTGCTGCGATGTTGCGGCTCTCCCTAAGTTTGTTGCACTGTTCACAGTCACGGTCTTAGAGTTTTTTATTTTTATTTTTTTTTGGTTGGTGCTGTTCTTGTGCACCGATGGGTGACATTGGTTCTGGGTCATCGTTTATGTTGCTCTATAGTGGTTTTCGTTTCTTTTTTTGTATTTTCAATTTTTATTGTGTTTGTCTTTTGCCCAGTGAGGGGGTTTTTGGTAGAGAATTGCTGGATATTTTGGATGGCAATATGTACTGTTTATGATGTCGGCTAATTGTCAGAGCTTTCTTAACCTTATTACTTGGAATGTTAAAGGTCTTAACCACCCAATTAAGAGGAAAAAAAATTTGGCGTTTATTAAATCAAAAAAAGTGGATGTAGCATTGCTTCAGGAGACCCACCTCACTAATACAGAATCTAAAAAACTCTGTCGGGACTGGGTGGGCCATGGGTTTGCGTCTTGTGGTAATAGCCAGAGCAGGGGGGTGGCAATCCTTATTCATAAACATTTGCAGTTCAAGTGTCTAAAAGAGGTTAGTGATGATGATGGACGACTCCTCATAATTCTTACAGAAATTCAGGGCCATAGGATGATACTCGCTAATGTTTATGCACCAAATATAGTTGATTGTGCAAAAATTGCACAACTGGAACATGAACTAAGCGAAATGGGTAATTATCCCAAAGTAGGTGGGGATTTTAACCAGGTCATGGATAACTTTTTAGATCGGAGCACCCCCTCACAGCATTTATCTAAATCTGTCTCTATATTGAAAGACATGTGCAATGCAATTGGTTTGGTAGACGTTTGGCGGCTTTTCAATCCGTCCACAAGGGATTACACTTTTTATTCCACTGCTCATAATGTGTTTTCCAGGATTGATTACTTTCTAATGTCAAAATCCTCTGTCATCGCTGTAAATTCGAGCTCCATTGGTAGCATATTACTATCAGACCATGCCCCTGTTTTTTTACATATGATTCCACCTTGTCAGTTAAAAAAAAATTCTAGATGGAGGCTTAATTCAAGCCTTCTTCTTAATCCAGATTTTGTGTCCTCTTTGAAAGCAGAGATCTCCTTATATCTCGAGACAAACTGGGATTCTGCTCCCTCTGCCAGTGTTGCTTGGGAGGCCTTTAAGGCATTTATCAGGGGACATATTATTCAATATGCATCTTGTAAAAAGAAAGCTAACATTGCTAAACAGATTGATTTGGAGAGGAGAATAGCTATATCAGAGACTGCATTCAAACAGGACACAAACTTAGTAAATTTGCCACCCCTTGTGAAGCTTAAGTATGAGCTGAATTCAATCCTAACACAAAAAGCTGAATTTTCCCTATTTCACCTTAGGCACAAACAGTTCGAGGAGGGGGATAAAGCTGGCAAAATGCTGGCTAGATATGTTAAAATGAAAGAGGCTCTGTGCACTATATCTGCTATTGGGGCACAGGATGGTACTCTGGTGTCAGACTCAAATGAAATTAATGGTGCTTTCAGAGAATTTTACACTTCGCTTTATTCTTCTGAAATGGAGGCTGGATCTCAAGAGATTTATGCATTTTTGTCTTCCCTGTCTTTGCCCTCTCTAACGAAGGAACAAATAGACCTGCTTGACGCCCCAATTACTAAAGATGAAATTGTGAAAGTTATTAAGAGCCTTCCGACTGGAAAAGCACCGGGCCCTGATGGATTCACTGTAGAATTTTACAGGCCTGTGTTGATGAGCTTTCCCCTTTACTTTTAGAAATGTTTGCGGAATCTTTTGAACAAGGCTGTCTGCCTCCTTCTTTAACAGAGGCTTTAATTTCGCTTATTTTAAAAAGCAACAAAGACCCGTTAGATTGCAAGAGTTATAGACCAATTAGTCTTATAAACTGTGACTGTAAAATTCTCTCCAAAATTTTGGCATTAAGATTAGATAAAGTAATGATATTTCTTATAAATCCTGATCAGGTGGGTTTTATTCGTTCCAGGGGTGCGGCAGACAATATTAGGCGATTTATTGATATCATATGGTCAGTTCAAAATGATCCCTCACTTGCACACCTCTCTCCAGTAGCAGCCCTCTCCCTGGATGCTGAAAAAGCATTTGGCAGGGTTGAGTGGCAGTATCTTTTTGCTACTCTAGAGACTTTTGGTTTTGGTTCAAAGTTTCTTTCCTGGATTAAATTACTATATAATGAACCCAAAGCTTCAGTGACATCAAATCGAGTTACATCACAGCCTTTTAGACTCTATAGGGGCACGTGCCAGGGCTGCCCTTTAAGTCCCCTGCTTTTCGCTTGAGTATTAGAACCATTAGCTGTAGCTATCTGCAAAGACGGCAATTTTCCAGGTATTCAGGTTCATGGCAGTACCCATAAGATAATGTTGTATGCTGATGACGCATTGGTACTGATTACACAACCTCAAAAATCAATTCCAGCTCTCCTTAAAATTATTAACCAATTTTCACGTCTGTCTGGTTATAGAGTTAACTGGATAAAATCAGAAGTTCTCCCTCTAACACCTTATTGCCCTAAAACACTGTTTACATTTGGTCAAAATATAGGCTTTTCTTGGCCAAAATTAGGAATTAAATATCTTGGCATCCTGTTTTCTCATACTTTATCGGATCTGATTCAGATTAATTTTGAGCCTTTGCTCAAAAAATTTAAAATAGACAGAGAGGTGGTCGCCACTTTTTTTTGTCTCTTTGGGGCAAGGTCAATGTTATCAAGATGATTTGTGCACCCCAATTTAATTACCTTCTACAATCCCTTCCTCTTAGGATCCCAGTTGGTTATTTTCGGCAATTTGATAGGCTGTGCAATAAGTTTTTACGGAATGGTAAGCGCCCTAGATTAAAGTTGAAAAGACTACAAAAGTCTACAGATTCAGGAGGTCTGGGAGTCCCAAATCTAGTTTTATATCATTACGTTTTTAGTCTTAGACATTTGATTCATTGGGCTCTCCCCCCTGAGAGAGCTCCCCCTTGGTTTCATTTGGAGAGTTATCTGAGCAGCCCTCTTCCCTTAGTACATCTAATCACAATTAAACTTTCTTCTGAATTTCAGTCGCATCCTATTGTATCCTTTTTACAATACGTTTGGAAGAGGGTTGCTTCTATATTAGGGTTTACTCATCTTCATTCTATGGCTTCTATTTGGCTTAACCCAAGTCTCCACATTGGAAAATCTCCATTTATTTGGAAAATCTGGGTGAAAAAGGACATCTTGATGCTAAAAGATCTATATGAAGGGGGAGCTCTCAAATCATTTGATGATCTACGGGCACAGTATGGACTACCACAGAATCAGTTCTGGAAATATTTACAACTTCAACATTTGCCGTATCAAGTCTTTGGATCTACAACTACCCCTCCTCCTGAGGCAGATTGGTTCACCCAGGCATTGGGTTCCTGTGGTAAAAGATGTAAGGCCTCAAATTTTTATTCAATGCTCCTTAAGAGCTCAAATAAAGATTTTTCATCCCTCAAACAGGCATGGGAAAAAGATATGAATTTACAATTTACTGATGCTGAATGGGCAAATATTCTAAGGAATGGGAAGAAAGTGTCTAGGGAATTGAAAACCAGACTTGTTCAATTTAAAATTTTGAATCGATTCTACTGGAGACCCCATAAAATGTTTAGAGCAAATGTTTTTCATTCATCAAGCTGCTGGAGATGTCTACAGGGGGAGGGTACACTTATCCATATGATCTGGAGTTGTCCGGAAATACAGGACTTTTGGTTGGAGATCCATAGACATATTATGACAATTGTCAAGAAAGAAGTGCCTTTCACTCAGAGACTTTTTGTCCTTGGGGATCCATCAACTATTCAGGACCCAATCTCTGACGCCGAGTGGATTCAGACTGCTTTGATGGTGGGCCGAAAGTTGATCACTTTTTATTGGAAATCTTCCTCTGCCCCACCCGTAGCTCAGTGGCTCAGGGAGCTGGGCAAGCTTGCTGCACTAGAACGCCTTTCATATAAACTTTTGGACAGGATGGACAGCTTTTACAATAAGTGGGGATCCTATCTCACCTTTATAGGTGCTGTAGATTAAGCCAATCATCTTAGGAGTACTAGGGTGGAACTGGAATGTTTTATCCTCTCACTGGGTATATTCGTTCTTGATGGGGTTTTTTTTTTTTTTGGCTTGTTTGTTTGTTTTTTTTGTTTTATTTTCTAAATTGAAAACCCAATAAAATTCAAATCATAAAAAAAGAAAGGAGGTGGAGAGGCAATGTTTTTCCAGCACCATTTAACTCTCAAGTTAGAGGAGTCATTATGTTGGTCCATGAATCTATACCATTACAGGTTAAGGAAGTAATCAAGGATAAGTTTGGCCATTATCCCATTATTCAGGGAAGTCTCCTTCAGGAGCAAATTGTTTTGGTAAACATTTATGCACCAAATAGCGATGACCCCAATTTTTTCCAGAATTTATTCCTCACTCTATCCACCCTTACTGGTAACTACCTTGTTGAAGGGGATTTTAATTGTACATTAGATCCAGTAAGGGATCGAATCACTGGAGCTGACCATACACACTCCTGCTCTCATTCAATGATACATTACTTTATGAAAGACATGAATCTTATAAATATTTGGAGGGAATTGAATCCTCACGGATCACAGTCTTCATGTTATTCCAGCACTTGCAAATCCTACTCAAGAATAGACCTCTTCTTGGCATCAGCGGGACTGAGGCATAAAATTAAGGATTGTATTTATGATGCCATCCTAATTTTGGATCATGCTCCAAATTCCCTTGTATAGCAGGACTCAAAATTGCTGAGAGATAGCAATATTTGGTGTTGTAAACTATAATAGTTAGCTGATCCTGGCTGTGTTGCTTTTCTAGGTGACCAAATTCAACTCTATTCTGAGACAAACACAAATGAAACCTCAGCAGGTATAAGATGGGAAACCTTTAAGGCCTTCCTTAGGGGCCAAATAATCAGTACTACCAGCTCCAAAGCAAAACTGACATTTCAAACAGTAATCTAGTGTTGAGGATAAAAGCTCTTGAAGATCAATACTTCTTATCTAGAAACCCAGAAGTTCCTCAAAACCTTCGGCAGCTTAGAGCACAATACAACGAGCTGTCTGCATCAAAAGCGTTGGCTAGTCTATTCCGACTTAAGCAAACATTTTATGATCAGGGGAAAAATCTGGGAAGTACTGGCCTGGCGTATTAAGCAACTGCAAAATGAAAAGACTATTACCTCCCTTCAGCATAAAGGTGAAACTATTGTAGACCCAATCAAAATTCTTAGAACATTTAAAGAATTTTAAGAGAAGCTCTATAGCTCAGAAATTAGTTGTGATAATTTGGAGTTGAAGTCTTTTTTTTAAAATAGAATAAATATATCTAATGCTCCAGAATTACTTAAAGCTAATTTGGAAAAGGATATAACTGCAGAAGAAATAGCTGCTGCAATTGATAGTATTAAAACAGGGAAAACGCCAGGACCAGATGGTCTGCCAGTTGAGGTTTATAAGAAATTTTAAAAAAGACTGGTCTATCCTCTTTTAGAAACGTTTAAAGAATCCTTCCAAAATGGAATCCTACCCATTTCTCTGAGAGAAGCAGTAATTACTTTAATTCCCAAAATGGGAAAACCAAAGAATAAATGCAAAAATCTTAGGCCAATTAGTCTTTTAAATGCTGATTTTAAAATACTTTCAAAGGTTTTAGCTAGAAGAATCGAAAACATAATGCCAAAAATAATTGGGGAGGATCAGAATGGCTTTATCCATGGTCGTCAGGGATTTCATAACGTCAGAAGTCTCCTAAATGTGATATATAATGAGGAGGGGGTGCAAGACACTGCTTTATTACCTTTACATGCTGAAAAAGCCTTTGACAGAGTCAAACGGACCTATCTGTTTGAAGTTCTTACACGTTTTGGTCTGGGAGAAACTTTCTGACTTTCTGCCAGGGCTGCCCTTTGTGACCGATCCTGTTCATAATTTGTATGGACAGGATTTCTAGGTGCAGTCAGGGAACGATGGTCCATGGTCCTCAACCGGAAAAAGGTGGATTGCCCTCTCCAGGTTGGGGACAGGCTCCTGCCCCAAGTGGAGGAGTTTAAGTATCTTGGGGTTTTATTCACAAGTGAGGGGAGAATGGAGTGAGAGACTGATAGATGGATTGGAGCAACATCTGCAGTGATGCGGACGTTGTACTGATCTGTTGTGGTGAAGAGGGAGCTGAGCTCTAAGGCAAAGCTGTCAATTTACCGGTCAATCTACGTTCCTACCCTCACCTATGTTCATGAACTTTGGGTAATGACTGAAAGAACGAGATCACGGATACAAGCGGCTGAAATGAGCTTTCTCTGTAGGATTGCTGGACTCACCCTCAGAGATAGGGTGAGGAGCTCAGTCATCTGGGAGAGGCTCAGAGTAGAACCGCTGCTCCTCCACATTGAAAGGAGCCAGCTGAGGTGGTTTGGGCATCTGATCAGGATGCCTCCTGGACATCTCCCACTTGAGGTGTTTTGGGTACATCCCACTGGGAGGAGACCCTGGGGCAGACCCAGGACTCGCTGGAGAGACTATGTCTCCCAGCTGGTCTGGGAACGCCTTGGTATCCTCTCTGAAGAGCTGGAGCAGGTGGCTGAGGAGAGGGAAGTCTGGGATTCTCTGCTTGAACTGCTGCCTCCACGACCCGGAGCTCCGGAAAAGCAGTAGAAGATGGATGGATGGATGGATGGACTGTTGGAAAAAAGTGCTTAGACTGGACAACTCCGACCGGCTAGACAAGCTAATGTCAATGGTTCAATTTAGCCTCATCGCAAAAACAAAAATAAGCCAGAATGACATGAGATATATTTATCGACCGTGGATTAGTGAATCAGGTGGAAACAGAGGTGTACACTACTCACAAAAAGTTAGCGATATTTGGCTTTTTGCTGAAATTTCAGGATGAACCTAAAGTACACTATAACCTTTACCAGTGAACTTACTTTGACCTTCTCTAACCTTTTGAATGCACATGTGCAACTGTTCAATGTTTCAGTACTTTCTGCATAACTCACTGTTCTCTAACAAGGTGTTCAACAGCAAATTTCACAGCAGGTGTTTGATCCATGAATCAACCAATAAATTTTCTGGTTCAATTAGAACTGGTATTTAAACAGTCCTCTTCATCATACTGTTCACATTATGACATCATGAGACCAAGATGACACCTAACAACTGATCAACAGTACCTCGCCATTGTGAGGCTTCAAACAGGATGTTCTCAGAGGGAAGTGGCCACTGAGCTTAGAATGTCACAGAGCGTCATCAGCAGGTTGCAGCAGAGATGCAGAGAGACTGGAAAAGTCACAGAAAGGCATAGAAGTGGACGTCCTTTGGCCACATCCCACACTGCTGACCACTTCATTGTGAACAGTGCCCTGTGGAACCAGATGATGAAGGCTACTCAACTCCAGGCACATTTAGGGGAGGTGAGAGACACCCAAGTGTCACGTCAGACCATTAGAAACTGTTTACATCAGCGTGGTCTGCATGCTAGTGTAACGGAGTCGAAAATGTACCTTAAACATTTCTTTTCTCAGTTATGTTTTTCTTTATATTGTTGTGAATTTTATTTACTTGAGTGCTTTTATTTTGGCGGTACACTTCTCACATCCGCTCTTCCTGTACCTCCGAGGCTCCGGTAGTTCATTTTTTCCCCCACAGTACCACGTTGCTTTGTTGGGGGAGCCTGTGTGGGATCGAGGTGCGGATGAAGCGTGATGTATTTTGTTTTGTTTCATCAACAGGAGCAATAAATTGTGGAAACATCAGTCTGGTGTCATCGTGGTCCCTATGCCGCCCACACCTATACATTGGTGTCCCCAATCACAGCCGTTTAAGGGTGCCCAAAAAGGGGACCCGTTACACTGGTGACGTGACCCTTGGATCTTCAGATCAGCTCGACGCCGGTCACCGTGGATGCTGCATCACCAAATTAGGTCTACGCTGGGACGAATATGTGGTCAGACATATAAAGGACTATTGAAATGCATTTTAACTGATTACCCACAGTACATTTATGGTATTTGAAGTAGTGGTAATTGTGATCCTGTACTGTAATATATGTCACTTTATTTTGGAGTTATTCACAACACAAGTATTTGACAATCAGAGGGAGGGCCGGCCCACCCCCACCATTGGTCGGACCAGCTTTTACCATCAACACAGCGGACACACGGAGGATCCTATCCAGAGTCAACCCACGCAAAGCTGCAGGTCCAGACAACATTCCGGGACGTGTGCTCCGAGACTGCGCGAGCGAGTTGGCGGATGTCCTGACTGACATTTGTAACATCTCCCTGAGTCAGGCCATCGTTCCCAGATGCTTCAAGACCTCTATCATTGTACCGGTGGCAAAGAAACCAGTGGTGTCCTGTTTGAATGACTGTCGTCCTGTTGCACTGACACCAATTGTGATGAAGTGTTTTGAACGGCTTGTCAAACCACACATCACAGCCTGCCTCCCTGCATCACACGACCCACTCCAGTTTGCATATCATTCAAACCGCTCCACGGAGGATGCTATAGTCACCACCCTACACTCTGTCATCACCGACCTGGACCAGAAAGACACCTACGCCAGACTCCTGTACATTGATTTCAGTTCAGCATTCAACACCATTATTCCCCAGAGACTGATGGAGAAATTACTCCTTCTCGGTCTGAACACCGCCACATGGCTCTGGATCCTGGATTTCCTGACTGAGAGACCTCAGTCTGTCCGGGTTGGAAACAACATCTCCAACTCTGTCACGCTGAGTACCAGAACCCCTCATGGCTGTGTACTCAGTCCACTGTTGTTTACACTTCTAACACATGACTGTGTATCCAAACACGAGGGGAACCAGATTATTAAGTTTGCAGATGACACCACGGTGGTGGGACTTATTCAGAGGGATGAGGAATCAATGTACAGGGAAGAAGTGAGAGACCTGGAGGGCTGGTGCAGGGAGAACAATCTGGTGCTCAACGTGGACAAAACGAAGGAGATGATTATCGACTTGCGGCGGTCACAGCCTGAGCACGTCCCCCTCAGCATCGGCGGCCATTTAGTGGAGAGAGTAGAGAACATCAAGTTCCTCGGAGTGCAGATCTCGCAGGACCTGACCTGGAGCAAGAATTCCTTGGAGATCAGGAAGTGGGCTCAGCAGAGACTACACTTCTTGAGGAAGCTCAAACAGGCCTCTCTCCCCATCTGCATCCTCAGGACCTTCTACAGAGGTGTGGTGGAGAGTGTTTTGACGTACTGCATTGCTACATGGTACTCCAGCTGCAGTATGTCAGACAAAAAAGCCCTGCAGAGGATAGTCAAGGGGGCGGAGAGGGTAATTGGAGTCTCCCTCCCCTCTGTCCAAGAACTTTTTCAGAACCGTTGTAGGAGCAGGGCACTGAACATTGTCAAGGACCGTTCTCACCCTCTGCATAAACACTTTGAACTTCTTCCATCTGGTAAACGATTCCGGAGCATCAGAGGCAGAACCACCAGACTGATCAACAGCTTCCTCCCACAAGCTGTCAGGATGCTGAACAGCTGACCCGGAATCTCTCATACACACTACTGCACCTATGGACATTTTGTATATTATAGTTAGTTATTCTTTTTCCCCAAGTATGTCTCAGGGATGTGTGAATGGATGGGGGGGGGGGGTGGAGCTATGTGGGAGTGTGTCTTAATCATGCTGCTTCTTATATGGATGCCGAGAGAAACGCAATTTCATCTTGCCTGCACTACAGTTGTATGTACAGCAATATGACAATAAAGTTTGATTTGATTTGATTTACATTTCACTGTGTAAAGTAGTTCTATCAACCAAAAAAAAAAAAAGACATGGATAATTATACAACACCTGTTTTGCCAAAAGGAAGAGGTGTTTGGCGCGGTGATATTGCTAATAGTAGAGATGTGGGACATTCCAAATTCATGAACAGTGGTGGGGATACAGGGTTAGGTCAGAGCCCAGGTTGTATTCCTGTTGGTGAGTTCATGGGTGAAGGTCCTCATGTTTCCACACCCTGCAGTAATGTTGGTGCCATTGAACAACTTACAGATATGGTAGGGCAGCTTGGTGCTCAAATTGGCGAGTCTATAGTTGCTAAGTTAATGTCTGCTGGTGTTGTGAATATGACCAATGACAACCAGACTTCTCCTACTGATCGAACTGCACATTGTGATGTTACCAAATATGACCCTCCACACGTGACTGTCCATGTCAAGTCAGACAGAGAACTACCCACATTTAGAGGTGACAGTACTGACAAATATTCAGTTCGGGACTGGATTGACTTGTCTAAGACTGACCTTAAGAAGAGAGAGATTCCTGTGTGTGAGCAAGCAGGAGAAATAATGAGTCATATACTGGGCAAAGCCAGAGATGTTGTGAAAGTTGCCCTGCGTAGTGACCTGGAGCTAGATGCTAAAAAGAAACCTGAGATAATCTATGATGTTCTTCTCCATTACTTCTGTGATGCCTCCTCATGTCTTCCGCTCGCAGATTTTTATGCAACCCTGCCCAGGCACAGAGAAAACCCAGTGGACTACTGGATAAGGCTGAACAAAGCAGCAGACCTGGCTCTCGAGGGCCTGCGTAGACAAGGCAAGCAGACTGAGGACATGAGCAAAGAGGTTGCAATCATGTTTGTCAAAAATTGTCCTGATCCTGATCTGTCTTGCACCTTGAAGTGGAAACTACCTCATGTATGGCCGTGTGCCCCGTTTGCCAGTAGATGTCATGTTTCGTTCTGTTCTTCGCGATGCTGATGTAACCAGTTATGACAAGTATGTGGCAACTCTCACCTGTGAGCTAAAAGAAGCAATGATGGTTGCTCAGGACCGTGCTGCTAAGGAGCAACACAGACATGCTAATCTTTACAACAGGAAAGTGACAGGATCCAAGATTGAGATTGGTGACAGGGTGCTTTTGGCCAACAGAAAGGAGAGAGGCAAAAAGAAAACTGCTGATAAGTGGGAATCAACTGTTTACACTGTAATGGATGTGAACCCGCAGACCCATACATACAGAATTTGTCACACTCTTACTGGACGGACAAAAGTGGTCCACGGGAATCTGTTGATGCTGGTAAATTTTCTTCCTGTGATGGATGTGTGCGATGTGTCCAACCATGGTTCATCCACCTTACTCCCAGAAACCTTAGCTACAGACATTGGTGATGAGGGAGACACATCTGTGGACCTCTTCGAGGGAGAGAGTGAGGCTGGTACAGGTGATCCATCTTTATGTGGAGAAACACGTGAACCATTAGTTGATCCAGAACCTGTTGACTCTGAAAGGAGAACTGTTGAGTGGATCACGCAGCTCACTGAACCATCTGTGTCACAGGTAGACGTTTCTGATGTGACAAGTGGGTCCTCTGACCCCCAGAACTCTTCAGTTGCACCTGTTGCTCAAGGTGTAGATCATCTCATGTCCTCTGACTCTAGACCTGTGACTACAGCTGCTACTGATATTCATGGTGGACAAACACTTGACAGTCAAATAGTTTCTGTTCCTGACTCTGAGAGACAGACAGACACTCCCCTTGTTCGCTGTACTGTTGACCAGACGTCACGTACACATTGTGACCGTCCAAATGCACAATCTCAAATTAGGTCAAGATTTGGTCGCCTGATTAGACCTGTAAATAGACTAGTGCAGACAATGTCCAGGCAAGATGTAATTCAGGACAAGTTCAATGTTAAGGCTGTTTGTAGGTCTGTGTTTCAGACCCTGACTGACTAAATGCTACATGTGTGGGCTATACTTTTGTGGACTTGACCTTGAATTCTAGTGATCAGCTATTTTATTTTATTTTATTATACATGAGCTTTTACTACACTAATAGTTGGGGTTTTTGGTGGGGTGTACAAGGCATTCCATTACCAGTGGTTGGGTTGAGAGATAAGCGCTGCTCTCACGCCACTTCGTCCTTGTGTGGGACACTCTTTCAGATGGTGTTCTTTAACTAACCCCGGGTGTTTTGTATATTGTCATGAGCTCTGTGTAGCTGTGGCTCAAGTTTGATAAAATTCAGTGGGGTGGGTGTAACGGAGTCGAAAATGTACGTTAAATATTTCTTTTCTCAGTTATGTTTTTCTTTATATTGTTGTGAATTTTATTTACTTGAGTGCTTTTATTTTGGCGGTACACTTCTCACATCCGCTCTTCCTGTACCTCCGAGGCTCCAGTAGTTCATTTTTTCCCCCACAGTACCGCGTTGCTTTGCTGGGGGAGCCTGTGTGGGATCGAGGTGCGGATGAAGCGTGATGTATTTTGTTTTGTTTCATCAACAGGAGTAATAAGTTGTGGAAACATCAGTCTGGTGTCATCGTGGTCCCTATGCCGCCCACACCTATACATTGGTGTCCCCGATCACAGCCGTTTAAGGGTGCCCAAAAAGGGGACCCGTTACACTAGACAACCTGCAAGGGTACCTGACCACACCACCAGGCACAGGTATCATTGTCTTGCATGGGCCAGGGAGCATTTATGCTGGACAAGGGACCAGTGGGCCTCAGTGCTGTTCTCTGATGAAAGCCAATTCATGCTGAGCAGAAATGATGGCCACAATGATGTTGGAGACGTCAAGGAGAGCGCTATGTATCAGCCACTGCTGTCACCAGACGAGCCTTTGGTGGTGGTGTGTTCCAGTTTGGGCAGGTGTGTCTAGTCAACACAGAACTGCCCTACGCCTTGTGAATGGTACAGTGACAAGCTCATACTATCTGAATAATGTCATTAATCCAGTCATTGTGCCCCTGCATGAACAACACAGGCCTAATTTTGTCTTTATGGATGACAGTGCTCCAGCTCATCGAGGTTGCACCATTAGGGAATGGCTGCTGGAGGGTGGGGTACCTCAAATGGAGTGGCTTGCACTTTCTCCAGACCTGAATCCCATAGAAAACCTATGGGATCAGCTGAGTCACTGTGTAGAGGCTCGTAACCCTTCACCCCACAACCTCATTGACCTGAGGGCTGCCCTTCAAGAAGAGTGGAATGCCATGCCTCAGCTGACAATAAGTCGACTTGTGAACAGCAGGAGACGTTGTTGTCAACCTGGAATTGATGCTCAAGGACACATGACAAGTTATTGAGACATTGACATTTTTTGTGGTGGTATACCCACCACTGTTGTTGGTTTTTGTTTTAATACATTGTTTGAGATGAGGAAATCACCATCGCATGCTTCTACTTAAAGGTCCTACTTTCATGATATTATATCACTGTAGCCTGAACTTTATAGATTTTACATAAATTTCACCCAAAAGCCAAATATCCCTAACTTTTTGTGAGTAGTGTATGTTAAGGTGATTGAAATCTAAAGAAAATAACAATATAAAGCACGCTTGGTAAGCAAACTCCTAAAAGAATAATTGTGTTTTTAGTTTTTTTCTATTTCATCATTTCCTTTTGTATTTCTTCATAAGTCTGTAATGCAATTATGCTGAATCATGATGACCCAGTTTGATGTTCATGTTCTTACCCCAGACGCAAAAAGACTTTATGTGTCCTGGAGGATAACGATATCTAAGGAGGTCATGTGTGAGTCAGGCTGTAGCCTTGTGATCTTTTAATCTGTTCTCAATGATAATGCTGTCTGTATGTCAACTCAGTGGTTGAAAATACACCTGATGAGTTGTCATTTGTCATAAGAAAATGTTATCTTCTGTGCTCAGCAAACCATCAGAATGTGTATAAAAGGATGTCAGACCCAAGATCCTTTGCACACTGTCATACCCTGTTGTCTGTGATGCCTTTGTGCCATTCTCTCCTGGCCACAAAGAATTAAAAATGCACTCTTGCATTTATTTTTACACCCTCGTTAAATTCAGTATTTTTCTCCTCAGTTAGACCCAGTAATTTATCTTACACACTAATAACACTATTAGCTCATATAAAGGTTGTGTGTTTGTTTTGATGTTTTTCAATAATCACGTGACATATAGACATATTTCAGAAGGTTAAAACCTACAAAATGTGATTTTTCAGTGAACGACTCCTTTAAAGCCAAGATGGCTGCCCCCATGTGCCGCACATCAACGGTAGCATAAATGCTATTCATTACCCCAGTATCACACATTCAATGGGCCAATATCGGCAAGTTTACATTGGGAATACAGTATATCTTATAGAAGTTGTTTGGCGAGACAGCCGCTGACGTCTATCCAATGTACAAATGACTTCTATAAGATGTATTCCCGATGTAAACTTGATATGTCAGGCCAATGTTGACATGATGTGTGTGCTGTTGGGATTATGGTCGCTCAGTTCCATTCACTCTAGTCATTTCTGCAGGTCCGATTCCCATCAAATCGATGAGAATAAATCTAGTGAACGTAGCTACAAACACTGAAAACACAAGTTCACAAATGTTCCAGACAATACTTTTATATCTCATAATCCTATTCAAATAAAGCAACAAAGACATAGGAATAAAGGGCTCCATCATTGTATTTGTATTCTCAATTGTCGTATATACAGTGGGGTAAAAAAGTATTTAGTCAGCCACCAATTGTGCAAGTTCTCCCACTTAAAAGATGAGAGAGGTCTCCAATTTCCATCATAGGTATACCTCAACTATGAGAGACAAAATAAGGGGAAAAAAAATCCAGAAAATCACATTGAAGGATTTTTAATGAATTAATTGGTAAATTTCTTGGTAAAATAAGTATTTGGTCAATAAAAAAAGTTCATCTCAATAATTTGCTATATACCCTTTGTTGGCAATAACAGAGGTCAAATGTTTTCTGTAAGTTTTCACAAGGTTTTCACACACTGTTGCTGATATTTTGGCCCATTTCTCCATGCAGATCTCCTCTAGAGCAGTGATGTTTTGGGGCTGTCGCTGGGCAACACAGACTTTCAACTCCCTCCAAAGATTTTCTATGGGGTTGAGATCTGGAGACTGGCTAGGCCACTCCAGGACCTTGAAATGCTTCTTACGAAGCCACTCCTTCATTGCCCAGGTGGTGTGTTTGGGATCATTGTCATGCTGAAAGACCCAGCCACGTTTCATCTTCAATGCCCTTGCTGGTGGAAAGAGGTTTTCACTCAAAATCTCACGATACATGGCCCCATTCATTCTTTCCTTTACACGGATCAGTCGTCCTGGTCCCTTTGCAGAAAAACAGCCCCAAAGTATGATGTTTCCGCCCCCATGCTTCACAGTAGGTATGGTGTTCTTTCTCCTCCAAACACAACAAGTTGAGTTTTTACCAAAAAGTTCTATTTTGGTTTCATCTGACCATGTGACATTCTCCCAATCCTCTTCTGGATCATCCAAATGCTCTCTAGCAAACTTCAGACGGGCCTGGACATGTACTGGCTTAAGCAGGGGGACACGTCTGGCACTGCAGGATTTGAGTCCCTGGCGGCGTAGTGTGTTTCTGATGTAGCCTTTGTTACTTTGGTCCCAGCTCTCTGCAGGTCATTTACTAGGTCCCCCCATGTGGTTCTGGGATTTTTGCTCACCGTTCTCGTGATAATTTTGACCCCACGGGGTGAGATCTTGCGTGGAGCCCCAGATCGAGATTATCAGTGATCTTGTATGTCTTCCATTTTCTAATAACTGCTCCCACAGTTGATTTCTTCACACCAAGCTGCTTACCTATTGCGGATTCAGTCTTCCCAGCCTGGTGCAGGTTTACAATTTTGTTTCTGGTGTCCTTTGACAGCTCTTTGGTTTTGGCCATAGTGGAGTTTGGAGTCTGACTGTTTGAGGTTGTGGACAGATGTCTTTTATACTGATAACGAGTTCAAACAGGTGCCATTAATACAGGTAACGAGTGGAGGACAGAGGAGCCTCTTAAAGAAGAAGTTACAGGTCTGTGAGAGCCAGAAATTTTGTTTGTAGGTGACCAAATACTTATTTTACCGAGGAATTTACCAATTAATTCATTAAAAATCCTTCAATGTGATTTTCTGGATTTTTTTTTCTCATTTTGTCTCTCATAGTTGAGGTATACCTATGATGAAAATTGGAGACCTCTCTCATCTTTTAAGTGGGAGAACTTGCACAATTGGTGGCTGACTAAATACTTTTTTACCCCACTGTAATTCAGTGTCATGTTGCTAAGGACAGAGGCTAATTCTGTCGGACCAGCACTGTGTAATGGCAAAGGCTTTCCAGTGACTCACTCAGGACTCCCATAGCCAGTCCTCCCAGTGCGATGCCCATGGCGACGCCTCTCTCCTCGTCATCCTTGTACACACTCGCTAACATACCCAACCCTTCAAACAAATAAACAACAAACACAGGTTTTTAACTGTTGTATAACTCTTGGGCCCTCATTTATCAAATGAGCATGAGACAGAAAACCAGCTGTACATCATCTCAATGGAAAGACCAATGTTTATCAAGCTGAAGGCGACTGGACATGAACGCTCATATCCAATATAAAGTAACGTCAAGTGTTTGTAAATCATTTGTGAAGTGCTTAAAAATGATTTAAGTCACCAACCTGCAACAGAGGAGAAGGACGAGCCAATTCCTTGCAGAGCACGAGCGAAGAACAACAGAGCGTATGTCCCTGAGAAGGCAAACACTGACAGGAAGACACACTGTTATAGTATCACTGTAGTACTGCAGAGAAAACTGCAGTAATGGAACTGTTGTCTCTTACTGATGGTGGACGCAAACATGACGATAAAACCAGCAAACATGGGAATGTGATAGCCGATCCTGCAGGGAGACAAAGACCGATTACTAATGGCAACAGTGACAGAAGCAGCAGTAGTCAGTAGGAAGATTTTAACAATTTATCATAAGCTACAAATGTAGTGATGTAAATTAGGTACAGAGTTTTAGCCACGTCTTAGCTGTGGCTATTCTCTTTGTCTTCCTAACGTGTGTTCCACGTCTTAGCCATCTGTGCTATTCTCATTATCCTGCCTGGTCAATCCTGCCTTGTAAGTTTAGTTCCTCTTTTGGATTTTGTGTTTTTATTAAACCGCTGCAAACTCAGTCCAGCGTTTGGGTCTCCATTCTGCCCTAAAGGGCCATTCATGACAAAAAAAGTTACAAATTTATTTAAAAAGTCACAAATTGATGGAAAAAGTCACAAATTGAAGAGAAAAAAGTTGCAAATCTACAAAAAAAAGTTTAAAATTTATAGTAGTATAATTTAGTTCTTTTTGTTTGTTTGTTTGTTTTGTTATTTTAGAACTGGTGATTCAAAGTCATTTTATCTAGTTCTGTAACATGATATAGAAAAGTTTATGATGATACTGGGCTGATAAATTTGTTTTGTGATTATATCTTTAAATCTATAGATGACTTTCTTTTTTCCAACCAGAATGTTTCAGCTTCACACTCCCTACTATGGGAGTCACTGAAAGCTTATTTAAGAGGTTAGATCATTTCTTATTCTTCTTCTAGTAAGAATAAAGAGAACTTGAGGATAGCTGAACTTATATCTGAAATGGCAGCTTTGGATCAGGTATGTGCAACAAACCCTTCTCCATCCTTGCATAAGAAACGTCTTGATGTTCAAGTTCAATTTGATCTAATTTCCACTACTGCAGCCGAACGTTTATTATTGCAGATATGAGGAACCTATTATAAGCACGGTGAAAAGGCTGGTAGACTATTAGCACATCAGTTAAAATGTCAGTCCAACTCTCACATCATTTCCCAAATTGATAATGGGTCTGGTGTGCTGCTCACAGATCCATTAGAAATTAATTCTACCTTCAAATCATTTTATAAATCACAATTTAAATCAAAGTTTCCATCAGACCCTTCACACACGAATCAGTTTTTGTCTAATTTAAGGTTTCCTCGGGTTGATCTAGACAGGTCTGAACAATTAGAAGCTCCTCTTTCTTTAAATGAATTACAACAAGTAATTAAATCTATGCAGTCAAAGCCCCTGGACCCGATGGGTTTCCAATTGAATTTTTCAAAATTTTTAGTGCTTAACTGTCCCCTTTACTTTTGTCAATGTTAAATGAATCATTGGAGAGGGGTTCTTTGCCCCCCACTTTAACTCAAGCTTCAATAACTCTTATCTTAAAAAGTGGGAAAGATCCTTCTTTCTGTGCCCTCCTATTGGCCCCTTTCTTTGTTAAATGCAGGGGCAAAATCCTGGCTAAAATTCTTGCTACTCAACTAAAGAAGATTCTACCTTGTATTGTTTCAGAGGAACAAAATGGGTTCATTAAAGGACGTCAATTATTTTTTAATATCCACACTCTATTAAATGTTATCTATACATCACAGTCAGATAGTTTGCCTGAAAATGTAATTTCACTGGATGCCGAGAAGGTGTTTAATAGAGTCGAGTGGCCTTACCTGTTTGCAGTATTAGAGAAATTTGGATTTGATAACACATTCATCGGTTGGATTAGATTGTTATACACATCGCCCAAGGCTAGTGTTCAGACAAATGACACCCAATCAGAATATTTTGAATTGGAACGCGGCACCCGTCAGGGTTGTCCCTTATCGCCATTGCTTTTAGCGTTGGCTATTGAACTTTTGGCGCTCGCTTTAAAGTCTTCCTCTTTTTTCAAAGGCATCATACGTAATGGTGCTGAATATCGGTTGGCCCTGTATGCAGATGATTTATTATTATATATCACAGACCCTACAACTTACCTCCCTGGAATTCTGTCAACGTTGAAAAAATTCAGTTAATTTTCTGGATATAAAGTATATCTTCAAAACAGTGAATATTTTCCTGTAAACAAAGCAGCTTTGCAACTTAAACAAGCTGACCTGCCTTTTACCCTCGCCAGTTCTGGGTTCAAACATTTTGGAGTTAAGGTGACACGCACATACTCAGGTCTCTTTTTGGCTAATTTTGATCCTCTTTTGGCAAACTTAAAATCCATTTGTCAAGGTGGAATAATCTGCCTATATCTCTGATTGGAAAGATAAAGGTCATTAAAATGAATGTGTTGCCAAAATCTCTACCTATTCATGACATTACCCCTGTTTTTGCCAAATCACTTTTTTCTTTCTCTTGATAAAATGATTAGCTCATTTATTTGGGGTTCGGAGCCTCCATGGATCTGAAAATCTCTACTACAAAGATGTAAATTTAGTGGAGGTTTGGCTCTTCCTAATTTTCAGTTTTATTATTGGGCTTCTAATATTTATAAAATATGTTGCTGGCTTGACTCCCCCTCCCTGTCGTGGTGCCTACTTGAGGCAGGATGATGCAGTCAGCCAACTTCTATTCCTGCTCGTCTATTCCTCACCCCCAAACAAATTATCTATGTATGTTAAAAATCCTGTTTTGCTGAACTCTTTGAAGATCTGGTATCAGTTTAGGGAACTTTTTAAATATGCAGCACCATCTCTTTTAGGACCATTGTGCAAAAATCATCTGTTCCCTCCTTCTTATTTAGATTCTAGCTTCACGTTGTGGTTTAATCACGGTATTCAGTGTTTCTGGGATGTGTATAAAGATGGGACATTCAGCACTTATAATACACTGGTATTGTCATATAAACTACCTCCCAGTGATCTTTTTCAGGTACTTTCAAGCCAGACATTTTGTTTCCAATACATTTCTTGATATTCCTTGTTTTCCATCTCAGAAACCATGGGAGGAACTGTTAACTTTCTCTATGCTTCACAGAGGAGCCATGTCACAGATACATCATCGGATCCTAGATTTCAGCAATTACTCAAAAGTTAAGACCAAGGCTGTGTGGGAAGGCGAGCTAGGTCTCGCCCTTGATCAGGACTGGTGGAAGGATATGTTGAGCAAAGCCAGTAAAGTCTCCTCCTGTTCTCCTTTTTCACTTATTCAATTTAAGGTGGTACACAGAGTTCATTATTCAAAGGCAAGACTCTCTGAAATTTACCCTGAAATGGAGGATAAATGTGAATGTTGTTCGAGTTCAGGTTGTCATCTAAGCCACATGTTTTATTCTGATCATTCTGATCAAAACTCTGATCACTGGCGACTCTGTAGTCAGAAACGTGAAACTAGAGACTCCAGCGGCTGTAGTCAAGTGCATTCCTGGGGCCAGAGCAGGCGACATCGAGTCAAATTTGAAAATGCTGGCTAAAAGTAACTGTAAATACTCCACAATTGTTATTCACGCTGGCATTAATGACATCCGTCTCCAGCAGTCGGAAGTCACGAAACTTAATGTAGAATCGGTGTGTGACTTTGCCAAAACAATGTCTGCCTCTGTAGGATTCTCTGGGCCCCTCCCCAATCTGACCAGTGATGACATGTTTAGCCGCTCGTCATCCTTGAACCACTGGCTGTCTGTGTGGTGTCCTGCAAACAACGTGGGCTACATTGACAATTGGAGCTCATTTTGGGGAAAACCTGGTCTTATGAGACGAGACAGCGTCCATCCCACTTTGGATGGTGCGTTTCATTTATCTAACAATCTGGCATCTTTTTTATCCAAATTTTCAAAATCTTGACAACTCAGAGTTGGGACCAGGAAGCAGAGTCGCAGTCTTACACGCCTCTCTGCAGCTCCTCTTCATCCGCCACCCCTCAACTTAGCCCCTGTCTTCCCCATCAGAGAATCATTGTCTGATCCCTCCAAAGTTAATAAAAATATAATGTATAAGCATCCCAAAGTGATTAAGCAAAAAATTGGTAAAACTAAAATTAAACATGAAACCTCTAAATTGAATGATGTGGCCTCTGTTCCTCCTCATAATTTAAAAATTAAATGTGGTTTATTAAATATTAGGTCTCTAACTCCCAAGTCTCTGTTAGTCCATGATCTGTTAATTGATCATCAGATTGATTTAATATCTCTTACAGAGACTTGGTTAGGACAAGAGGATTATGTTGGTTTAAATGAATCAACTCCCTCTGGTTATTTAAACTGTCAAAATCCCAGAAGTTCTGGTCGTGGAGGAGGAGTAGCAACAATTTACCATTCCAAATTACTAGTTAATGTAAAGCAAAAAACATGTTATAATTCCTTTGAGGGCCTGGTCCTCAGTGTTGGGCACTTCAGCAATTTTAGGTTAAACCCAATTTTATTTGCCATAGTTTATCGTCCTCCATCAACCTACTCAGAATTTTTATCCAAATTTGCTGATTTCTTAGCTGATTTAGTGCTGAAATCAGATAGAATAATTATAGTAGTCGACTTTAATATACATGTAGATGTAGGTAGTGACTGTTTTAATGTGGCATTTAATTCAATATTAGACTCGATTGGGTTTTCTCAGAAAGTAGGAAATTCTACTCATTATCTCCACCATACATTGGACCTTGTTTTGACATATGGCATAAAAATAGAAAATCTCGTAGTGTCTCCTCATAACCCTGTACTGTCAGACCATTGTCTGTTAACCTTTGATTTTACTATTTCTGACTATTTGGCTCCTAAAGAAAAATATTATTACAGTAGATGCCTCTCAGATGATGCTGTTACCAAATTTATGCAGATTGTTTCCTCTATGCCATGTGTCAACACAACGGAAATAAGCTATAGACAGCTTGCTCCTTCTGTAATTGATAACGTGGTGGATAGTGTTACAGCTTCTCTGCATCAGACTCTAGACTTGGTGGCCCCCTTAAAAAAGAAAAAGTCTAATCAGAGATTTCTAACTCCTTGGTTCAACACAGAAACTCGTAGCTTAAAACAGAAGACTTGTCAATTAGAAAGAAAATGGCGCTCCACTAATTTAGATGAAATCTATTTAGCTTGGAGAAATCATCTTTTAATTTATAAAAAATCTCTTAGAAAAGCTAGAACGAGTTATTATTCTTCATTAATAGAAGAGAACAAAAATAATCCCAGGTTTCTTTTCAGTACTGTAGCCAGGTTGACAAAGAGTCAGGACTCTGTCAATCTTAGCATTCCCTTAGAGTTTACTAGTCAGGACTTTATGAATTTTTTCAATAATAAAATTTCATCCATCAGAGATAAAATCAATCAGATTCTTCCTACAGTTAACTTAAATACAGTAACTACCACAACTCCTTCAATTGATGTCTGTCTTGATGAGTTTACTCCAATCGACCTTTGTGAGTTAGACAAAATAGTTTCCTCATCCAAACCTTCAACTTGTCTTTTAGACCCTATTCCTACCAGGTTATTTAAAAAAGTCTTCCCACTTATTGGTAGCTTTATTCTTCATATAATCAATTCTTCATTAACTTTTGGCCATGTACCGCAGGCTTTTAAAACGGCTGTAATTAAACCCTTTCTCAAAAAGCCAACGCTAGATCCAGGAGCTTTAGCTAACTATAGACCAATCTCTAATCTCCCTTTCATTTCAAAAATCTTAGAAAGAGTTGTTGCTACGCAATTATTTGACCACCTGCAGGGAAATGGTTTACTTGAAGAGTTTCAGTCTGGGTTTAGAATCCATCATAGTACTGAAACAGCCTTAGCGAAGGTCACTAATGACCTCCTCATCGCATCTGATAATGGACTGGTTTCTGTACTTGTCCTTTTAGACCGTAGTGCAGCTTTTGATACTATCGATCATAATATTCTACTTGATAGATTAAAACACTATGTTGGACTTAATGGAACTTTGTTGCAGTGGTTTAGATCTTATTTATCTGATAGGTTCCAGTTTGTTCTTGTCAATAATGAGTTTTCTTTCAACTCAAAGCTTAGTCATGGAGTTCCACAGGGATCTGTGCAAGGCCCTACTCTTTTTAGTTTATATATGCTTCCGTTAGGCAACATTATTAGAAAGCACTTTATACATTTTCATTGTTATGCAGATGATACACAATTATACCTGTCAGTGAAGCCAGATGATAGTAATCAATTAGCCAAGTTAGAAGCCTGTCTTAAGGAAATCAAAGCTTGGATGACTTGTAATTTTCTACTATTAAATTCAGATAAGACTGAAGTCATTCTTGTTGGTCCAAAAACCTTAGAAATACCTTTCCAAATCAAACTTTCAGTTTGGATGCGGTTACTCTTTCTCTTAATAGCTCTGTAAGGAACCTTGGAATTATTTTTGATCAAGATCTGTCCTTCAATTCACATATTAAATTTGTTTCTAAGACTGCCTTCTATCATTTGCATAATATTGCCAAGATTAGGAGCATATTGTCTCAGAGTGATGCTGAGAAACTGATCCACGCTTTTGTTAGCTCGAGATTAGATTATTGTAATTCTTTATTATCAGGCTGTCCTAAAACATCTTTAAAAAGTCTTCAGCTGATCCAAAATGCTGCAGCAAGAGTTTTAACAGGTACTAGAAAGAGAGATCATATCTCTCTGGTTTTGGCCTCCCTTCATTGGCTTCCCATAGAGTTTAGAATTAAGTTTAAAATCCTTCTTCTTACTTACAAAGCTCTAAACAATCAGGCTCCTTTTTATTTAAAAGATCTGATACTACCGTATTATCCTAACAGAGCACTACGCTCCCAAAATGCTGGATTACTTGTAATACCTAGAATCTCCAAAAGTACAATGGGAGGCAGAGCCTTCAGTTATCAAGCTCCTCTCCTGTGGAACCAGCTGCCAATCTGGATTCGGGAGTCAGACTCGATCTCTGTTTTTAAGAATAGGGCTAAAACCTACCTTTTTGATATAGCCTACAATTAGGGAGGGATCATGTGTTTCTGAACCCTCCCTTAGTTATGCTGCTAATAGGTTTAGTCAGCCGGGGGACCTCCAATAATGCACTGGGCCTCACTCCTTTCTTCACTGTCAATTAAATATTTTTTTTTTGCTGGTCATTAACATCTGTTTGTTCTCTCCCATAGATTGAGTCCCCATCGTGCTGTTTGCCCTCTACATGTCTGTTCTTTTCATCTTCTCTGTCCCCTCACCCCCCAGCCAGTCGCAGCAGATGACTGCCCCTCTCTGAGCCTGGTTCTGCTGGAGGTTTCTTCCTGTTAAAAGGGAGTTTTTCCTCTCCACCGTCGCCAAGTGCTTGCTCACAGGGGATCGCCTGATTGCTGGGGTCTTTCTGCAACTGTGGGGGTTCCCCCTACAGTTGATAGTGCTATGAGATGACTGTTGTTGTGAAATGGCGCTATATAAATAAAGTTGAATTGAATTGTTCTGATTTACTTCATTTTTGGACTGGTTATTTTAATACAGTGTCAACAGTAATGGGACTTCATGTAGATCCCTTCCCCTTGATAGCCATCTTTGGAACTCCAGCTGTGTCTGCTCTCTTGAACTCTACACAGAGAGGGATCATTGCCTTTACATCACTGCTGGCCAGATGTCGGATTCTTCTCCAGTGGAAATCTCCTACTCCTCCATCTGTGTCACAATGGACTAAAGACGTAATGTTTTTCCTTAAGCTAGAAAAGATTAAATATACCATGAAAGGATGTAATGCTGATTTCTACAGTAAGTGGCAACCATTACTGAATTTTTTTTTAATGTTTGAGAACACTGCAAGTTTGAATGCTTCTGTGTATTGAATGATATTATTGTATGAACCAGAGCAGTGGGAGGGCTGGGTGGGTGGGTGGGGGGAATTTGTGTTTTTATGGTCTTGTTACTGTTGAAAGTGAAAAAACTAATAAAAATAAATACTAAAAAAGTCACAAATTGAAGAGAAAAAAGTTGCAAATCTACAAAAAAAAAAGTTTAAAATTTATAGTAGTATAATTTAGTTGTTTTTGTTTGTTTTGTTATTTTAGAATTGGTGATTCGAAGTCATTTTATCCAGTTCTGTAACATGACATAGAAAGGTTTATGCTGATACTGGGTTGATAATTCTGCCTTTTTTCCAGGTTGGGAGGGGCAGTGTCCCCCATCCCCCCCTTTGATTTACACCTATGGATGATGTAGTAGTTGCAGTAGCAGTAGTAGTAGCTGGAGAAATGCTAACTGAAGTAACCTGTTAGTGAGCGGACCAACGAAGGGGTTGACCAGCAGCTGGATGATGGCTTTAGAGGCGAACAGCAAACCAACACGAACGTTCTCCTCCTCCAGAAACAAACCGTCCTGAAGACAGGAGGACTGCTGCAGAAAGGACAGAAGACAGGAATGAGGAGAGGGATGAAGAACATGAAATAAAGAAGGCACAGCAGAGAAAAGCAAAGAGTGAAGGAAACAGAATCAGAAAAGGACACCAAGATATTTTAAAAAAGAAAATCAGGGAAGGAAAAGAAAAAGATGGAAGGAAATAACAGAAGAAAATGAGAGGAAAGGAATGAGACAAGGAGACGTAATAAAGGAGAGAAAATGCGCAAGATGAGTGGGCCAAAATTCCTCAACAGCGCTGTAAAAGACTCATTGCCAGTTTTCGCAAATGCTTGATTACAGTTGTTGTACTAAGGACCAACAAAAGACCAACCTACAGTCAATATGCACATTACAAAAAAGAGCTATAAGGATAATAAACAATGCAGGATATAGAGACCATACCAATTCGTTGTTCTTGAAGTCCCATGTCATAAAGTTCATCGATTTAGTTAAATTTAAGACAGCACAAATAATGTACAGGGCAATTAACAATCAACTCCCATCTAATATACAAATAATATTTAAAAAAAGAGACAATGATCATAATTTGAGAGGAGACTTAAACTTTACAAAACCCAAGATACGAACAACCAAGAAAAGTCTGTGCATATCTGTCTGTGGGGTGGATTTGTGGAACAGTCTGGAGCCAGAACTGAAACTATGTACAAACAGAAATCAATTTAAAAAGAGGTATAAGCACCATTTGTTGAAAGGATATATGTTAGAAGGGTAGAATTTATATGTACGATTCATTTTGTTCACTCTGGGACATTATGGGACACTATGGAATGGTGGGTGGGACAGCACTGTGTGTATCTGTGTTGTTTGAGACTGGTTTTGATATATGGACTTCATTGTATGTTAGAATGGACGGGTGTTAATGTTGATCTGTAAAAAATACAGTAAATTGTTTACTTGGGGTATTAAAGGCAGTAATTTGTATAAAATTCACATGGGTGTATCGATGGAAAAGAGGAGTTGGAATTAATAAGTGTTCACTTCTTCCTTCTCCCTTTCGAACAGTGTATACTGTAACTTTATTGCATTTGCTATTTGCTTGTTTTTTGTTATATTTTTTGTGTTTGAAATAAACTATCTATCTATCTATCTATCTAAGGGTGGCCCAACCAGTTATTAGGTTTAGGGGGCAATCACTTTTTCACACAGGGCCATGTAGGTTTGGATTTTTTTCCCCTAATAATAAACACTTAAATTTAAAAACTGCATTTTGTGTTTACTTGTGTTATCTTTGTCTCATATTTAAATTAATTTGATGAGTTGAAACATTTAAGTGTGACAAACATTCAAAAAATGAGAAATCAGGAAGGGGCAAACACTTTTTCACACCACTGTATGTGGTGTATCCAGTGAACAGAGGAAGGAAGACAAGGAGACTTGGTGGTGGAATGAGGAGGTACAGGAAAGTATTCAAAGGAAGAGGTTAGCAAAGAAAAAGTGGGATAGTCAGAGAGATGAAGAAAGTAGACAGGAGGATTTGGGATCTAGGCGCATGGCAAAGAGAGAGGTGGCAAAGGAAAAGGAAAAGACATATCTTGAGTTGTATGAGAGGCTAAACACTAAGGAAGGAGAAAAGGACTTGTGTCAATTAGCTAGACAGAGAGATGAAGCTGGAAATGATGTACAGCAGGTTAGGTTGATTAAGGACAGAAATGGTGATGTACTAACAAATGACAAGAGTGTGTTGACAAGATGGAAGGAGAACTTTGAAGAGCTGATGAATAAAGAAAATGAGAGAGAGGAGGATGGATGAAGGAAAGCTGGTGAACAAGGAAGTCCCAAGGATTATCAAGGCAGAAGTGAGGGCAGCTTTGAAGAGGATGAAGAATGGAAAGGCGGTTGGTCCAGATGACAAACCTGTGGAGGTGTGGAGATGTTTAGGAGAGATGGCAGTGGACTTTTTAACCAGATTGTTGAACACAATCTTGGAGAGTGAGAGGATGCCTGAGGAGTGGAGAAGAAGTGTTTTGGTACCAATTTTCAAGAACAAAGGTGATGCTCAGAGCTGTAGTAACTACAGAGGCATAAAGTTGATCAGCCACACTATGAAGATATGGGAAAGAGTTGTTGAAGCCAGGTTAAGAGGAGAGGTGACAATGAGCAGCAGTACGGTTTCATGCCAAGAAAGAGCACTACAGATGCAATGTTTGCTCTAAGAGTGCTGATGGAGAAGTGTAGAGAAGGTCAGAAGGAGCTGAACTATGTGTGGATCTAGAGAAAGCAGATGATAGGGTGCCAAGAGAGGAAGTGTGGTACTGTATGAGGAAGTCAGGAGTGGTAGAGGAGTTTGTGAAGGGTGGTTGCAGGACATGTATAAGGACAGCGAGACAGGTGCGCTGTAGGAGTGACAGATGGGTTTAAGGTGGGGGAGGGGTTACATCAAGGATCTGCTCTGAGCCCCTTCTTGTTTGCCATGGTGATGGACAGGCTGACAGACGAGGTCAGGCAGGAGTCTCTGTGGACCATGATGTTTACAGACAACATTGTGATCTGTAGTGAGAGTAGGTGGAAGAGAACCTGGAGAGGTGGAGGTACGCTCTGGAGAGAAGAGGAATGAAAGTCAGTAGAAGCAAGACAGAATACATGAGTGTGAAGGAGAGGGAGGCAGGTGAAATGGTGAAGATGGAAGGAGTAGAGGTGGTGAAAGTAGATGAGTTTAAATACCTGGGATCAACCATCCAAAGCAAAGGAAAATGCACAAGAGAGGTGAAGAAGAGAGTGCAGGCAGGGTGGAGTGGTTGGAGACGACTGTCAGGGGTGATTTGTGACATAAGGGTAGCAGCAAGAGTGAAAGGGAAGATTTACAAGATGGTAGTGAGACCTGCTATGATGTATGGTTTGGAGATGGTGGCGCTGACAAAAAGACAGGAGATAGAGCTGGAGGTGGCAGAGTTGAAGATGCTAAGATTTTCCTTGGGAGCGACTAGGAGGGACAAGATTAGAAATGAGTATATCAGAGGGACAGCTCAGGTTGAGCGGTTTGGAGACAAAGTAAGAGAGACATGACTGAGATGGTTTGGACATGTGCAGAGGAGGGATAGTGGAGATATTGGACAAAGGATGTTGAAGATGGAGCTGTCAGGCAGGAGGAAAAGAGGATGACCACAGAAAAGATTCATGGATGTGGGGGCGACTGTGGGGGCGACTTTGGCGCAGGTGTAGTGTGACCGACTACTGATTGGAGGGTCATGGGTTCGATTCATGCTCTGTCTACAGTCTGCATGTCGAAGTGTCCTTGAGCAAGACACTGAACCCCCAGTTGCTCCTGGTGGCCAGGCTAGCGCCTGTGTGTGTATGGCAGCTCTGCCGCCATCCATGTGTGAATGTGCGGATAGCAGGATTTGTAAAGTGCTTTGGTCATCCAGAGATGAGAAAAAGCCGTATATAAGGGAACGCCATTTACCATGGATGTAGTGAAGGAGGATATGGAGAGGGTTGGTGTTCCAGAGGAAGATGAAGGGACAGGATGATGTGGAGGCAGATGATCTGCTGTGGAGACCCCTGAAGGGAGCAGCTGGAAGAAGAAGAAGACGAAGAAGAAGACGAAGAAGAAGAAGAAGAAGAAGCAGAAGAGCAACAACAACAAATAAGAAAAAGAAAAGAAGAGAAAGTAAAGGTAGCATTTAAAGGAAATGAAAGAAGGAAGAGACCAAAGAAGACATGAGGACAGACAGGAAGGACAATGATGTTTCATCTCCACATACATTATCGTTGGTGCTCTGGTTGACAAGCAGCTCCGTGGTCTCTGGTGGGTCCGTGGTCTCCATGTTGAGTGTCGGTCCGGTCTGGTCCCCCAGCAGTCTGAAGGTGGACTTATCAAACAGGGACACCAGCGGAGACCGGGTAGTTGGAGGAGACTGGGAACCTGGGTCGGTGTGGTTTGGCCGGGGCCTCGGGGATGTCTGGATAGAGATCTGGAGGTTGGATATGGGAGAGGAGGGGGCTTCTGTAGACAGAGAGCCCTGCTGTGAGTCTCCGTGGCTGGGCAGAGGGAGCAGGGAGGGCTGGGTGGTCTGGGGCTCTGGGGTGGGGTGCTCCAGAGCGTAGAGGAACGTAGGGATGATGGGAACTGTAGGAGGAAGATGAATCGTGTCAGCTTTTAATTCTGTTTATCATTCAGAATGGACAGGGGCAGTTTTTTTTCTTTCATTTTTTTTTTTTTTTTTTGCAATTTTTCACCTTTTTCCTTTTAAATTTGAAACTTGTTTCCTCAGCAAGGAGGTTGTGTTTTCAGGGTGGTTTGTCTGTTTATCTTTCAGCAGGATTATGCAGAAACTGCCGCACAGATTTGGATGAAATTTTCACCAGAGGTAGCCTTGGGCCAAGGATGAACCTGTTAAATTTTGATGATCTGAGAGTGCATACCTCCACCAAGGACCTAGTTTGTATCTGTGCAGCAGGATTACACAAAAACTACTGGATGGATTTGGATGAAATTTTCACCAGAGGTCGTCCTTGGCCTAGAGAGGAAACCGTAACATTTTGGTGATGATGCAGGAACGCATACCTCCACCAAGGCTCTTATCTTCTCACGGTGGGTTAGCAAGTATCCTACAAAACTACTGGACAGACTTAGATGCAGTTTTCACCAGAACTGGCTCCTGGCCTACGAATGAACCATTACAATTTGGAGGTGATCCATAAGGGACGGAAGGGGCCTTGGTGGAGATATGTGCTCTCTGAGTACTTTTCTAGTTGTATAAATGTGCAGATTTTTTTTCTCATAAGGTTGCAACTTTTCCCCTCTAAATATGCAACTTGTCTTGTGAATTTGCTGGGTTTTTTTCATAAATTTGCAACTTTTTTCCTGTACAATTGAAACTTTTTTCTCATAACTTTTCAACATTGTTCTCAGAGTTGTGATTTCCCTGTAAATTTACAACCTTTTTTGTATATTTGCAACTTTTGTCTCATAAATTGGTGACTTTTCCCTGTAAATTTTAAACTCTTTTCTGTAAATTTGCTACTTTTTTTTAATAATTTTTCAACTTTATGTAAATTTGAAACTTGTTTTGTGAATGTGCTATTTTTTTCTCATAAATTTGTAACTTTTTGCCTGTAAATATGCAACTTTTTTCATAAATGTGCAACTTTTCTCATAAATTTTCAGCTTTTTTGTAAATTTGCAACTTTTTCTTGTAAATTTGCCACTTATAATTTGCTGGAATCAATCAAGCGGTGACGCATTTACACGCAGCGGCTCAACACTCCAGACTACTGTGCTCATTTCTGTGCTTTATCTGTTTTTTTCTGCCTTTTTTTGTCTTGTTTCTGTGATGGACTAATTACCTACAGTTGCCAGGAACTACTTAATATTGGGTGCCACCTCAACTCCGACATCACCAGTGCTCATTCCAGAAATCACCACATCCCAGAGATTGCAAGACCCCCAGATGCTCCGTGGATTGTTATCGGGCCCCGCAAACACCACAGATTGTGGTGAAAAAGGAAGCAGAAATGAGGCTGCAGGGCTGGCCTCCGTGCCCAGCTGTGCAAACTATGCACCAAACCACCGTTACCTTCAATCTTCCTCACCAATGCCAGATCCCTCACCAACAAAATGGAGGCACTGCAATCAGAGATTGCCTACAATCGCTACGTCTGGGACTATTGTATTCTGATTGTGACCGAATCTTGGCTTCACCCGCGTATCCCAGATGCCATTGTCATGATCCTGGGGCACGGGTGGGTGCCGTGCCCAGTTCCCTATCTAGTTTAGCATTTTCTATCTGCTTGTTTCTTTATTGTCATGTCAGCTTACTTGGTTCCTGTTTAAGTGTTCTCATCGTGTATCTGTAGTGTTATGTACATTTTGAGTTATGTTGTGTTCGCATTATTATGGTTTCCAGTGATGTTTTATTTTGACAGCGCTGTGCAGCTTCCGGCTGTCAAACTAGCCGGAGCAGCGCACCTGTTATTCATTCTGTTATTTTCTCTACTCATGCATCCACACCTGTTTGTAATTATGTATAGGGTATTTAAGGGGCGCGACAACCTTCCCTGTTGTCGCGCCCTATTGCTATGTCCTCAAATGTTAGCCCATGGTCTGAGTGTGTTTGGGGCCACTGTCGAGGAGAGTTGGAAAGCTCCGTCCAGGTATGTTTTCCCTTATGGTTTGTGACAGAAGGGCGCGACCAGTGAAACAGCAGCCTCTGTGAGTATGCCGGATTTTTTTCCTTCATAATCACTTTTTCTCCTCCTCTGTTGTCACCACACCCTGAGAATGTCACCAGCGCATTGGGGCCCCGCTAACCGCGGCAAATCAGTAGCCGGGGGCCCCACCATTGACAAACTATGGGCGGCAGATTTTGCCCAGGACTTTGTGGATGCCGCACTCGCCTCCCATTCACTTAAAGAAGTCCGGAGGAACGTGGAGGGAGCGGTGGTCATAGTGGAGGTGCATCCAGAGTTGGGCAGTTACCCCAGGTACGTGGGTATGCTTTATACCATCTTCATCCTCTGGACGGACCCTCACAGCCTGATGGGAGACCTTCAGTCATCAATGCCGAGAGCCCAAACTACGAGGAAATGGCCCCGAGCGCTGGCGTTCTACCTCCCTCGTTAGAAGCCTGAGTCCGCCTCCTGCCCAGACTACGTCAGTGGTGGCCAGAGGAGCTCCATCTGGTCCATCTTCAATAGCTGGAACCACCATGCGCCAAGAGATAAGGCAAGTGGGTTTTCATTTCTCTTCTCATGTAAATGAAATACCTAGCCTTATTCCCGGTGATGAGGCTCAGCAACCACAGCCAAACTTAGCCGAGTACTCATCACCTGCTACTGTTGCCTCACCTTTTCCTTCCTCTCCCGTGTCCTCTTCTGTGGCCTCCGAGAACCCGCTGGTCCTGGGCAGAAGCTGCTGGACAATGGGGGAACCTTCAGGTTTGGAAATCCCTGCCCCAGCCCTGCGCCCACATCCGGGACGGGAGGAGTGGTCCATCTGTGCCCTGAATCCTGAGTCAACAGATGGGGATCCCCTGGGTTCAGCAGTACAGGAACCAGCACCAACGGTGAGGCGACCCCCAGCGTCAGTCACCTCACCGTGAGATCCACCGATGCTGGTTGTCATGGCTGGAGGTCAACTGGCTGCATCCACCATCATGCCTGCTGTTAGAGCCGCTGCAGCAGGATCGCCAGAGTCCTGGACAGTGTGGAGCTCGAGCTCAGACAAGTGTTCTTTCTTGTTTTCACATTCTCTGTTTTAGAAAGATCTTCCCTGGCTTGGTGGGGAGGTCCAGGTGCTGCTGTCAGCCACACCTGAGCCCTCCTCGCCGGGCTCCACTGCTGCCGGTGACCCTGACGTGGTGTGCGTTTGTCTCTGTTCCTTCACTTAATTCACTATCCAGGGTCACCGAGGTCTCTGTGGGTGCTGCTCCCCCTCTGGTCAAGGCCTCTGTCTGTGCCGCTTCCCCTCCGTCTGGGTGTCCATGGGTGCTGCGCACCAGCCTGGGGCAGTCGTGGGTGCTAGGCCCCAGCCTGGGGCCATCGTGGATGATGAGCCCCAGTCTGAGTCCATCGTGGGTGGTGCGCCCCAGTTTGGGTCCATTGAGGGTGCTGTGTTCCAGCCTGGGGGCTGCCGCGGGTACCATGCCTCAGTCCGAGGCTGCTGCTGTCATGCCGTCTGTGGTCTCCAAGGGTGCCACTGTCCTGCTGTCTGCAGTCTCAGAGGGTGCCGCTGTCCCACCGTCTATGGTCTCCGAGGGTGCTGCTGTCCCATCATCTATGGTCTCTGAGGGTGCTGCTGTCCCGCCGTCTATGGTCTCCAAGGGTGCTGCTGTCCCGTCGTCTGTGGTCGCCGTGGATGTAGCTGTCCTGCAGCCCGGGGCTGCTGTAGGTGCAGCTATGCCCCAGTTCCAGGCTGCCACGGGTGTAACGTCTTTGTTTGAGGTTGTCTTCGATCCCCTCACCTCATCAAATGTCCCCGCTGAGCTGCCAATCCCCTCATCTAGTTGGTCGCTGCTGCCTCCGGGCAGGGGGGGGTCCGCTGACCCATGAACTCTGGAATGCCACCTGATGGACTATTTCTCCTGCTGTGGTGATTGTGGAGTTCGGGGAGGCCACCTGACTTACTCCACCCCAAGCACCGGTGGCCTTGGGACTTGGGTAGACCACCCGAACTGCCCTTTTCCACCTTAAAGTTCCCCAGAGTTTGGGCCACCTTATCTGTGGCAGTGTGTGGGTCATGAGTGTTTTCTTTTTGGTTTGTTTTTTTTTTTGTCAGCTTACTTTGTTCCTGTTTAAGTCTTGTCATTGTGTATCTATAGTGTTATGTACATTTTGGGTTATGTTGTGTTCGCATTATTAAGGTTTCCAGTTATGTTTTATTTTGACAGCGCTGTACAGCTTCCAGCTGTCAAACTGACAGCTGCACACCTGTTATTCACTGTGTAGGGTATTTAAGGGACACGACAACCTTCCTTGTTGTTGCACCCTACTGCTATGTCCTCAAATGTTAACCCATGGTCTGAGTGTGTTTGGGGCCACCGTCGAGGAGAGTTGGAGAGCTCCATCCAGGTACGTTTTCCCTTATTCCAAGCCGTGAGCCCATGCAGCCTTCAGGAGAGCTCTGGCTGGATTCCTCCCTTGGCCAAGTGTTCCCTGGTTTCATGTCCCCCTGGACGTTGAGCACTGGTCTCCTCCAGCATTTGTCACACATGTCCTTGTTTGTTACCCTTGCACTACATTATTTAGTTTTGGTATGTTTATGTTCTTGTTTGTTTTTACTTTAATAAATGTGCAAACTCACAGAGAGCGTTTGGTGTTTCTGCTTCCCCCATGGAACAGTCGGTTTGTGACACACACATTCACACCTGGGGCCACTTTAGAGTCTCCAATTAACCTAACTTGCATGTTTTTGGCATGTGGGAGGAAACCGGAGAAATCCCAGAGTAAACCCACACAGACACGGGGAGAACATGCAAACTCCACACAGATCACTGTTGGTCAGGGGCTGGGATTGAACCCGGGGTGCCCCAGCCAAGGGTGAGTTGCTGTGCTGCTGCAGTGCTAACCACTCTGCCATCGCGCTGTCCATGCTGCCCGCCACCACGCTGCTTTATTTTGAAGAGGATCTTTTTCAACGGTAGTTGCCCATTTTTTTGTCATTGACCTCATTCATCATTAATGATGAAGACCATGGTCTCCGTGTGAGTTAATAATTTGTAAAAATCTGTGGGGTATTAAATAGGTCTATGAGTGTATAGGTATTAAAATAAAATGGATACCAGTAATGACATGGTGTAACACTCAGACCCAGGAGCAGACATGGAAGACAACACAAAGTTAGAGAAACAATTATTTATTGACAATAATATTGCAAAATAGTGATGATGATGAGGATCTGGCAGCCCTACAGAGGAGAAAGAGACAACGGTAAGTATGGGGTAAAAAGGCAGGGTGATTAATATTGTTTGTATGCTTACAGAATTTTCCCGATGAAGCAGCAAGGAATGGCAGCAGATCTGGATGATGGTGGAGATCAGGGAAGGAGTCCTTTTGTACAGGTGAGAGGGCAAGGGGGAAAGGCCGGCCAGGCATAGGTGCTAGAGAAAGAGGAAGGTTGGTAATGTGTTATATGGTGGTACGTCGACTTACTTGGGGAGGTGAAGAAGTGCACAATCCAAAAATATCCAATTCCAGTCCACAAGGCAGTTTTCAAGGTCCAAAGGCAGGCAGGTGTCAGAGCTTGGCAGGCTACATCAGAAAAGGCAGAGAATTCCAATACAGCAGGCAGGCACAGGGTCTAGAAATGGGCAGGGGTCAAAACATGGCAGAATAATTCACAAGATTAATGCAGATTAGTCACAGGCAGTTTGCAGGCAGGGTGTAGCTCAGATGCGACCAGGCCGAGTAATGGAAGAGCATCCTATTTATCATCTCCCACTGATTGGCAACAGGTGGTGCTTGCAGCTGCAGGGAGAGAAGCTATATCAGCAGGGAGAGAGGGAGGCAGGGAGACAGAGCAGACAGGAAACTTTACAGTACCCCCCTCTCAAGGTAATTCAAGGTTTGTCCGGGTGGCGGCAGTAGATGTCCTGGATGAAAGAACCGTCCATTATAAAGGACTTGGGAATACAGGATCTCTCCCCGGGCCCATACCCCTGCCAATTTATGAGAAATTGGATGCCACGCCCCCTGTGGTGAGCATCCAGAATTTGGGTGATGGCATAAACCAGTCCTCTATCTACCATCTTCGGTGGTGTTGGTGGTTTGGATGGCGGACACAGGGAACTGGAGACTGGTTTAATGTGGGACACATGGAATGATGGGTGAACCCAGAAAGAGGCAAGGAGATCCAGTCTAACTGAGGCGGGGTTGATGATCTCAACGATGGTGAATGGACCCACAAACTGGGAAGGGGGAGGCTTCCTAGACTTGGACTTCAGCGGGAAACTACAGATGGACGGCCAGATCTTCTGGCCGACCTGGTATTCAGGAGGGTGGGGGGCGCCTCTTCTGGTTCGCCCACCTAGAGTTCTCCCTTCGAAGCAAGGCCACTTTTGTCTCCCTCCAGAAGCGCCTGCATCGGGCAATGTGGGCTGCCACAGATGGGGCTGCTACCTCCTCCTCAGTGATGGGGAGGAAAGGCGGGTGATAACCCAAAGATGCCTCAAAGGGAGAGAAACTGGTGGCGGCTGATATGGATGAGTTGTGGGTATATTCAATCCATTGGAGGTGGGAACTCCAGGAAGATGGATCAGATGCTCTGATGCACCGGAGCTTTGTCTCCATTTCATGGTTGGCTCTCTTGTACTGGCGGTTGGTCTAGGGGTGATAGCCAGAGGAGAGGCTGACCGTGGCCCCGATGGTCTTACAGAAGGCTTGCTAGACCTCTGACATAAACTGGGGACCACGATCGGAAACGATGTTCCTGGGGATGCCATGCAGCCTGACCACATGCACCGACAGGAGCTGTGATGTCTTCAAAGCAGATGGGAGCTTCTTCAGGGGAATGAAGTGTGCTGCCTTGGAGAATCTGTCAATGACCATCGGGATGACAGTGTGCACTTTTGGAAGGGGGTAACCCGGTAACAAAGTCCAATGTGATATCAGACCAAGGGTGGCTAGGGACAGGAAGGGGCCGGAGAAGTCCGGCAGGAGGGGAAGAAGAGATCTTCCATGTGGAGCACTGGGGACAGGCCTTTATGTTATCCCGAACATTTCTCTCCATCACAGGCCACAAGAAATGGCACCGGAGAGAGGACAAGGTGCGTGCTACCACTGGGTGACAGGATAATTTTGTGGTGTTGAGACAGTGGATCACATCGCCCTTGAAAGAGGCAGGAACAAACAAACGGCCTGGTGGACCCCCTCCTAGGTTGGCGTACGGTATGCTGCGCCTCCCAGATCCAATCCACGTGAGGGCTCCCACAATGACCCCTTCCGGGACGATGGTCTCTGCCACTGTGGTTGCTAAGCTGGTGGGGAACTGACGGGAGAGAGCATTGGGTTTCACATTCTTCGACCCTGGCCTGGGAGAGTTAAGGCAGTGCTAGAAAATAATGGTGGCCACACAAAATATTGACACTTTGGGCACAATTTGGACATTTTTACTAGCGGTGTACTCACTTTTGTTGCCAGCGGTTTAGACATTAATGGCTGTGTGTTGAGTTATTTTGAGGGGACAGCAAATTTACACTGTTATACAAGCTGTACACTGACTACTTTACATTGTATTAACGTGTCATATCTTCAGCTTTGTCCCATGAAAAGATATAATAAAATATTTACAAAAATGTGAGGGGTATACTCACTTTTGTGAGATACTGTATGTGTTCCTGTCATTTTGGTCATTTACTGTCATGCTGCTGTTACACTGTAATTTCCCAGTTTGGGATCAATCAAGTACATCTATCTAGCTGTATCTATCCATCTATCTATCTAAAAACAATCAAATAAGTGAGATCAATGTCTCATGCTGGGTTGAAGGCCAAGGAGTAAAAGAAAGTTTTAAGGTAATTTTTTAAAAATGGACAGTGAAGGAGCCTGTCTAATAGGCAAAGGGAAACTGTTCCACAGTTTAGGAGCAGCAACAGAAAAAGCTCTGTCCCATCTGAGCTTCCGCTTCGATTTCGGTATCTCCAGGAGCAGCTGATCAGCTGACCTGAGAGATCGAGCAGGAGTGTAAAAGTGAAGAAGTTCAGAGAGGTGAGGCAGGGCAAGGCTATTTAATGATTTTAAAACAAATAAAAGAATTTTAAAATGAACCCTAAAGTGCACAGGCAGCCAGTGAAGGGAAACTAAAATGGGTGTAATGTGGTCCTTCTTATGTGTTCCAGTTAAAAGACGTTCAGCAGCATTCTGAACCAACTGGAGACATGAGAGGGAAGACTAGCTGACTCCAACATAAAGTGCATTACAGTAATCCAGCCGAGATGTGATGAAGCCATTGATTATTCTTTCAAAGTGCTGCTTTGAAAGCATGGGTTTCAACTTTGCCAACTGCCTTAAATGGAAAAAAAAAAAACTGCACTTCACTCGAGCAGCAATTTGACGGTCTAATTTAAAATCACTGTCCATCTTAAAAGCCAGATTAATAACAGTAGGCTGAACAAACCCTGCCAAAGGGCCCAGTTCAATGGGGGGGGGGGGCTCACAGGAGCCACTGGGTCCAAACGCAATCACTTCTGTCTTCTTTTCAAAAAAATTTAAGAAGTTTACTGCCATTCAATCTTTAATGTCATTAAGGCATTCATGAAGTGATTTAATTGACAAGGCCTCCTTCTGCCTTAATGGAACATAAATCTGACAGTTGTCAGCATAACAGGGTAATTAGATGTCATGCTATCTAAGAAGTGAACCCAGTGGAAGCAGATAAAGTGAAAAGAGCAGGGGCTCTAAAGTTAAGCCCTGTGGGACCCCACATAACAGGGAAGCAGAGGAGGATTCAGAGCCAGTACGGCTTACACACATGGTTCTATCAGTTTAATAGGACCTGAACCATTCCAATGCAGTACCAGAAATACCCACAAGATGCTGCAGGTGAGAAATTAAAATGTCATGGTCCACTGTATCAAAAGCGGCAGTTAGGTCTAGCAGAACAAGAACCACATAATCACCGGAATCATACATCAAAAGGATGTCATTAAAAACCGTTAATAAAAACCCATAATAGTGCTGTCTCCATTTCAGCAGTGTCCTGAACAGACCTTCGTCCATCAGTGCAGAAGCCATCACGTGTATGCCCCAAGTAGAGGTGAACACGTCTCTGGCAGAACCTCCAACGGAATCAGAAGTCCAAAAAGCGATCAAACTCTTTTCAAATGGCAAAGCACCAGGCTCTGACTCCATCCCAGCTGAAATCTACAAGGCAGGAGGACCAGTTCGAATACAGAAAGTCACCAAGCTCTTTCAGACCATGTGTCAGCAGGAAGTTAACCCCCAGGAGCTCACGGACACCTCCATTGTCCACCTCTACAAGAGAAAAGGAAACAGGAAGTCCTGCGACAATCACCATGGGATCTCTCGCCTCGCCATGGCTGGCAAGATCCTCACAAGAGTCCTTCTCACCCGCTTCATTCAGCACATGGAAGGCGGTCACCTGCCGGAGAGCCAGTGTGGCTTCAGAGAGAGTCATGGAACTGCTGACATGATCTTCGCCACACGCCAACTTCAGGAGAAGTGGACCAGGACCTCTACACATTTGTAGATCTGACCAAGGGTTTTGATGCAGTCAGTTGTGAGGGGCTGTGGAAGATCATGGCAAAGTTCGGCTGCCTGGACAAGTTCATCAGCATGGTGCACAAGTTCCACGATGGCATGCTTGCTCGAGTATTGGACAATGGAGACTCCTCTGAAGCTTTCCCAGTCACCGACAGGGTCAAGCAGGGCTGTGTACTCGCGCCACACTTTTCAGCATGATGTTCACAGCCATGTTGTCTGATGCCTTCTGCAACGATGAAGAGAGTGTCATCAGGATCAGGTACAGGATGGACGGCAGACTCTTCAACCTGCTTAGGCTCCAAGCCAAAACCAAAGTGGAAGGGGACTCAGTGCATGACTTCCTGTTCGCAGATGACTATGCACTCAATGCCGCAACAGAGGCCCAGATGCAGCAGAGCATGAATTGCCTCTCCACTGCTTGCAACAACTTTGGGCTCAAAATCAGTACGAAGAAAACCAAGGTCTTGCACCAACCCACAGCACATAAGACTTGTGTGGAACCAGCTACCACTGTCAACGGGGAGACCCTCAAGGGTGTTGACAAGTTCACATACCTCGGCAGCACACTCTCCAGGTCTGTCAACATCGACAATGAGGCCGAGTCATGCATTGCCAAGGCAAGCTCAGCATTCGGAGGGCTACGTGCAACAGTGTGGAAAAGGAGAGGCATTAGGCTGACCACAAAACTGAAGGTGTACAAGGCAGTTCAGAATCAGAATCAGAATCAGAAAAGATTTATTGCCAAGCACATTTACAAGTAAATAACAGGTAAATATACGAGGGATTTGACTTGACACTGAGAACGTCATGAATGACATTATCAATGACGCGGCGGCCATGGAGGCGCCTGTCAACAGGAGGGGAACAGGAGCAATGGGGGAGAAAGGGGGGGGGGTAAACACAATAGGAGAGAGAAAAAAGCATTATCAGAATATAGTTCATATATGACCGATATTATGATTACAAGAAAAAAACTCTCAATGCACAATTAGCAGACCATAGAATCTACACAATGACACAAAGAGAGCAGTGGATGAATCTTCAAGTCAGTATAGTGTATCAATGTGTGTGTGTGAGTGAGTTGAGTGCAATCAGTGACAATCAGTTGGAGGACAAACAAAAGTCTCTTCCCGCAGCAGATGTTATGACTACGGTCTGAAGCAGAGGGCACATGTCCTTGGGCACGGCAGATGGAATGGTTTGCCAGACGGCTGTCCTTGAGAGTCAAATGCTGCCCGCCAGTGTTATGAAAACAAATATACTATAGATTATCTGGAGGACTGAGTGCTGAGGGTGCCGAAAGAAACAGGTCGAATAGCACTGACTTCAGAGAAAAAACTTTCTATTCTCTTACAGATTCAGTGCTCCAAGCCTTCATTATGGCCAGGCATTGAAATCGATTCATGGACGGCTCTCAGCGTGATCGTGATGTAATCCATCTTCCTGTACAGTTCTCCATTAGCTGCTGTCAGAGTCCTGCCCAGTTGGTCAATTTGATGAGTGAGCCTCGCCGGGTCCGCTTTTTGATAGGCTCTATCCATCTTCTTCAATTTGCAGTACACCAGAACAATCCCAGATCCAATCAGTAGAATTCCGATGACCATTGCTCCGAAAAGGTATAAATCTTCAATATCTTCGATAGAGAGATCACACAGGCACAAGAGTTTCCAATTGCTTGTGTCCTTCAAATAACCTGCAGCAGCTGTTCCTGCGGGGCAGATCGGCTCCCCCGGGCCAGATTTTCTCGTTGAAAAAACAGTGTCAATTGCGTTCAAAGCCCAGCTTATTAAATCCATAATTTCGTTCGATAATCAGCAGTAAAGACACGCAGACAGACGATAGCAAGCTGGGATCCAGTCAGTTAGGGAAAGAGAGAGATAAGGAGCGGAGCTGGAGCTGGGAAGAAAAGTGTCTGCTCTCTTTGAAGGGCGGAAGTGAGGATCGAGGCAGTTGTCCTTCCAGTTGAAGGACGGAAGTGAGGCAGTTGTCCTGCCTTCCCTACTGTACGCCTGCGAGACCTGGACAGTCTACAAGCGCTATGCCAGAAAGCTAAACCGCTTCCACCTGAACTCCCTCAGAAAGTTCCTGAAGATCACCTGGCAGGACAAAATCCCTGACACAGAGGTCCTCTCCCAAGCAGAGCTGCCTAGCATCTACACCCTGCTCAAGAGATCCCAGATTAGGTGGGCTGGCCACCTTGTTCGTATGCCTGACTCACGCCTACCAAAGAGACTGTTCTACGGTGAACTAGCAGAGGGCAAGCGCTCACAAGGTGGTCAGAAGAAGCACTACAAAGACACTCTTAAGGTCTCCTTGAAGAGTTTTGATATCAGTCCTGACACCTGGGAGACCCTAGCGCTAGACCGACCAGGCTGGAGTAGCCATACCAGCAAAGGTGCTGCCTCCTTTGAGCTGAACAAGATTGCCAAGGCCCAGAGAAAACGTGAGCTTCACAATTCCAGAGTCACCCCTGTATCTTCTGCCCGCGCAGACCACCTGTGCCTGACCTGTGGCAGAGCCTTCCGTGCCTGCATTGGACTGATCAGCCACAGCTGGACACACCTCACCCAGTCCTCTTCCCTGTGATGTCCTTGGTCATCATCGAGAGCGACGAACGAACAATAACAAATGCTCACTCTGTACTATGTAGAGTTTTAAAACCAGACTAGAACACCTCCAGGATATCATATTCATCCAAAAAAGCCTTCAAGTGGAAATAAACTATTTTCTCCAATATTTCTGAAATAAAAGGTAGCTTGGAGAGTGGCCGGAAAGTAGCCAACACAGTGTGATCAAGACCAGATTTTGTAATCGGGGTTCAAGTACTGCATGTTTAAAATTTGCAGGAATTATGCCGGAAGATAAATTGTTGTTTTAAATGGTTAAAACTGTCTGACCTATGCTAGGAAAGACTTCTTTCAAAAATCGAGGAGGGAGAGCATCACAAGGGGAACCTGAGGACTAAATATGATCAACCACATCCTATAATTGTAACAGGGTCACAGGCTCAAACTGATTAAAAACAGCAGAGCAAGAGACAGACACAGAGGGATTAGTGGCAGGAGTTGGGATGAGAGCCCTAATAGTGGTGACCTTATCAATAGATAGATGTTCCCTTTTAGCCTCTTTGATGCAGTTCTGATCTGTTCACACTCCAACAGGCAGCAAAAAGTAAGCTAGGAGCAGGAAGACAAAAGAAGAGGAAAACAGCAGCCTTGTGTGTAGCAGAATGGAATGTACGCACTCTGTTGGACAGAACAACATCACAGTGCCCAGAAAGACTGACCGCGCTTGTGGCCCTGGAAATGAACAGGTACAATGTAGACATAGCTGCACTTAGTGAAACAAGATTGCCTGGATATGACAGCTTGGAAGACCATGGGTACATCATCTTTTGGAGTGGGAAATCAACTCAAGAAAGGAGAGAAGTAGGAGTAGGCTTTGCAGTTAGAATGGCGATAGCAGCAATGCTTGATGAGGAACCGGTGCCAATCAACGACAGAATAATGACTATGAGACTCCCACTACAGCGGAAGATGTGTGCCACACTCATCAGTGTATATGCCCCAACAATGACCAACACAGAGGAGGCGAAGGGAGAGTTCTACAATGATTTATGTGAGACTATCAGGCGTGTACTGACTGATGACAGGCTGATACTCTGAGATTTTAATGTCAGAGTTGGTTCGGACACTGAGAAATGGAAAAGAGTGCTAGGCAGTCATGGAGTAGGCAAGTGCAATGCTAATGGAGAACTCCTACTTGCACTATGTTCAGAGTACAACCTTGTGATAACCAACACTCTATTTAAGCACAAGGACACACACAAGAAGACATGGATGCACCCAAGATCCAAGCACTGGCACTTGTTAGACTACATCATAGTAAGGCAGATAGACATAAGGGATGCATTGGACACCAGAGCAATGAGATGTGCGGATTGTGGTACTGATCATGTTATGCTGAGATCTAGATTAAGGATTTGCAGACGAAAACAGCACTGCAGGACAGGTGTGAAGCCACCACGGAAGCTAAACACTAGTGCACTAAAAGGCCAAAAGAAGCAGGAAGAACTTAAACAGGAAGTGGATGAAAACTTGAAAGACTGGGACAGCAACTACTCAGAGAATGACATAGAAGAGAAATGGGCAACACTGAAGGGTACAGTGTATTAGACTGTGAGTGATGTATTAGGCCACCCTGAGAGGAAACATCAAGACTGGTTTAATGAGCATGATGAACATCTGAAGAAACTACTAGAAGCGAGGAATACAGCTATTCAGGAAAACCTACAGTGTAACACAAGATTGAAAAAGAAGAACTACTCAAAGGCTCAGATTGAGCTACAGAAGTACACCAGAGAGATGAAGTCCAACTGGTGGGATGAAAAAGCGGAGGAACTTCAAAATGAAGCAGACAGGAAAGACATAAAAACATTCTTCATAGGTTTGAGAGAAATCTATGGCCCTAAACCAAGAGGATTGATCCAACTAAAGGCTATGGATGGTGAAACGGTTTTGCAGGAGAAAGACAAGATCCTGGACAGATTTGCAGACCATTTTGACCAACTACTAAACAACCCTGGAGATCTCACTGAAGAGACTAAAGAAGCTCTAGTGCAGCGACCAGCTGTATCAAGTCTGGATGAACCACCAAATCTTGATGAACTAGTGGCAGCTATCAGGACAACACAGGATGGTAAAGCTCCAGGAAAGGATGGAATTCCAGCAGAAGTATGGAAATTTGGTGGTGTTCAGCTGACCAACTGCCTGCACAAGTTCATCCAAGAGATATGGGATGCCCAGAAAGTACCTCAAGACTGGAAGGATGCAAGTATTGTGCCCTTGTTCAAGAAGGTGACAGGAAAGACTGTGGAAATTACCAAGGTATATCACTGCTAGCCACTGTTGGTAAGATTCTCTCACGTGTACTACTGAACAGACTCAATGAACACATCTCGCAGAATATACTACCGGAAACCCAGTGCAGCTTTAGAAGTGGAAGAAGCACAATGGACATGATTTTCTGCTTGAAACAGGTTCAAGAAAAGTGTATCAAACAGAACATGCCACTTTATATAGTCTTCATAGACTTCAGTAAAGCCTTCAATACTGTTTCACGACAAGGACTTTGGCAGGCATTCAAGAAATATGGCTGTACAGAGAAGTTTGTCAGCCTGATGGAGGCACTCCATACAGGTATGCAAGCAAACGTGGCAATGAGTGGTTCAGTATCTAAAGACTTTTCAGTAAGCAGTGGGGTGAAACAAGGGTATGTGCTGGTGCCTACACTCTTCTCGCTATATCTGGCAGCCATGCTTGAGGTGGCCTTCAAAGACACTTCAGAAGGAGTATACATTCAAACAAGGAAAGAAGCAGACTTGTTCAATGTGGCACAGTTTAAAGCCAAGAGTAAGACATTGATAAAGGTAGTAAGAGAAATGCTCTTTGCTGACGACGGTGCTCTAGTTCAATTCAATTCAATTCAGCTTTATTTATAAATGTGCCACATCACAACAAAAGCTGTCTCGTGGCGCCACAGTGCAGAACAAAAAAAACCCGCACAGTCACAGAAAGACCCAGCAATCAGACGATCCCCTATGAGCAAGCACTAAGCGACAGTGGAGAGGAAAAACTCCCATTTGGAAGGAAGAAACCTCTAGCAGAACCAGGCTCAGGGAGGGGCAGTTGTCTGCTGCGACCGGCTGGGGATGAGGGGATAGGGAGGATGGAAAGAACAGACATAAAGAACATAGCAGTAAGATGCCAAGTACAATATTGGATGTCAACCAGCAGTATGGATCACATAACAGTAGAACAAGAGTGGGGTTAAAAGACAGAAAAACCCTCCTTAAACGAAAGCTATATTAAAAAGGAAGGATTTTACCCTGTTCTTAAAAACAGAGACCGAGTCTGACTCCCGGACCCAGAGTGGTAACTGGTTCCAGAGAGAAGGAGCTTGGTAGCAGAAGGCTCTGCCTCCCATCATACTTTTGGAGATTCTGGGTACCACAAGTAAGTCAGCATTTTGGAAGCGTAATGCTCTATTAGGATGGTAAGGTAATATCAGATCTTTTATATATTGGGGGGCCAGATTTTTAAGAGCTTTGAAAGTAAGAAGGATTTTAAACTTGATTCTGAATTCAATAGGAAGCCAATAGAGGGAGGACAGAACCGGGGAAATATGATCTCTTTTTCTAGAACCAGTTAAAACTCTAGCAGCAGCATTTTGAATCAACTGAAGATTTTTCAAAGATACTTTAGGACAACCAGATAGTAGCGAATTACAATAATCTAATCGTGAACTGACAAAGGCGTGAATCAGTTTCTCAGCATCACCCAGAGACAAGATGCTCCTGATCTTGGCAATATTGCACAGATGATATAAGGCAGTCCTAGAAACAGTTTTAATATGTGAATTAAAGGACAAATCCTGGTCAAAAACCACTCCAAGGTTCCTCACACAACTGTTCAGAGTGAGAGTGGCTGCATCTAAATTAAGGGCGTAGTCTGAAAAGGAATTTCTAAGATGTTTTGGGCCAACAATAATGACTTCCGTCTTATCAGAGTTCAATAGTAAAAAATTACAAGTCATCCAAACTTTGATGTCCTTAAGACAGGCATCTAACTTGGCCAACTGATCACAATCATCGGGCTTCATTGACAGGTATAGTTGTGTGTCATCTGCGTAACAGTGAAAATGAATACAGTGCTTTCTGATGATATTGCCCAACGAGAGCATATATAGACTATAAAGAGTAGGGCCCAACACAGATCCCTGTGGAACTCCGTGACTGAGCTTAGAGCTGGAAGAAAATCTATCATTGACATGGACAAACTGAAATCTATCGGACAAATAAGATCTAAACCATTGCAACGGAGTTCCACTGAGTCCAACAAAGTGTTCCAATCTATCAAGTAGAATGGCATGATTGATAGTGTCAAAGGCTGCACTGAGATCTAAAAGAACAAGAACAGAGACAAGTCCATTATCAGATGCAGTCAGGAGGTCATTAGAGACCTTCACTAAGGCAGTTTCAGTGCTGTAATGAGCTCTGAACCCAGACTGAAACACCTCAAACAAACCAACTCCCTGCAAATGGTCAGATAATTGCACAGCAACAACTCTTTCAAAGATTTTAGAAATGAAAGGCAAATTAGAGATTGGTCAATAATTGGCCAAAACTCCAGGATCGAGCATCGTTTTTTTTAAGTAAAGGTTTAATTACAGCAGTTTTAAAAGCAAGTGGAACATAACCCAGAGTTAAAGAAGAATTAATGATAAGAAGAATATGGCTACCAATAATTGGGAAAATAATTTTAAATAACCTGGAAGGAATAGGGTCCAGAAGGCAAGATGAAGGCTTAGAAGAGGAAATTATTTTATCCAACTCTAAGAGGTCGATTGGAGTAAACTTATCTAAGCAGATATCAATTGAGGGAGTTGCAGTAGTTAATGCACTAGAATTTACGGTAGGAAGAATCTGACTGATTTCATCTCTAATAGATAAAATTTTAAGATTGAAATAGTTCAGAAAGTCCTGACTAGAAAGCTCAGGGGGGATGCGAGGATTGACCGAGTCATGGCTCTTTGTAAGCCTGGCTACAGTGTTGAAGAGAAACCTGGGGTTATTCCTGTTCGCTTCTATTAACGCAGAATAATAGCTTGATCTAGCTTTTCTAAGAGATTTTTTATAGATTAAGAGATGATTTCTCCATGCCAAGAAGAATTCATCTGAATTAGTTGAGCGCCATTTTCTTTCCAATTGACGAGTTTTCTGTTTTAAGCCACGAGTTTCTGAATTAAACCAAGGGGTAAGAAATCTCTGGTTAGAGTTTTTCTTTTTTAAAGGGGCTACCAAATCTAGAGTCCGATGCAGAGAGGCAGTGACACCATCAACCATGCTATCAATCACTAATGGAGCAGACTCTCCATCACTTATTTCAGGTGTTTCTGTTGTGTTGACCCATGGCATAGAGGAGACAATCTGCAAAAATTTAGCAACAACGTCATCAGAAAGACCTCTGCTGTAGTAGTATATTTCTTTAGGAAATAAGTGATCAGAGATAGTGAAATCAAAAATTAACAGACAGTGGTCAAACAGTACAGGATTATGAGGAGACACAACCAGATTTTTGATATCTATACCATACAGTAAGTCAAAACAAGGTCCAATGTATGATGGAAATTCATGCTGTATTCATTCTTGAATGAATGAATGAATGAATGAATGAATCGGATAGATTAAAAGTAAAGATTAAAAAGAAACAGAATAATATAACAAAGGGGAAAAAAATCCAACAAGGTCAAATAAACTGTCATCTCTGCTGGAGTCCGAGTTCCACCCTATGCAGGACATACTGAACACACTGAGGAGCTCATTTAGCAGCAGACTACATCATCCTAGGTGCACAACCGAGAGGTTTCGCAGGTTCTTCCTACCTACGGCTGTCAGACTGTACAACCTAAGCAGGGCTGCCTGCAAAAAGACAAAAGACAAGCAAGCAAAAAGACGTGACAACCTAATAGTACTGAATGCAAAAGATGCAATAGACTTACACAATGGTCCCCTCCGGTATACAACTAGGAAAATACCGGTCGCTATGGAGGGTGACAATATGTATGGGTACATAATCATACCATGTAGGATAACTAAGTAGACGGTTGTGCTGTTTCATTCCATCTAGCTACAATGCTCCGCACTGTGTGTCTATATATATATACAGTATATATATATTTATATTTATATGTACATATGTATACTCGCTGCTCTTTTTTTTTCTCTTGCCTTCTGATTGTTGCTCTGAGTGTTGCTATCCCTGTGCTGTTGCAATCCTGGAATTTCCCCATTGTGCGACTAATAAAGGCTTATCTTATCTTATCTTAAACAATAACTCCTCTGGTTATACAGTTCAACATAAGTTATCCGAAATGGGTGATGGCTGAAGCCGCAGCTTATATTGCTCACCCATATTCCATCCAAGAATTCAAAAGAAAAACAAAACAAGAGTGATTACATTTCACAAGAGCGATTACAATAATAAATAATGGGTAGAATTTTCTACTTTTTGGGAAAACCCCATTGAATTGAAAGTCTTATTAAGACAGTCACTCTCTACATCAACATGTATATTAAAGTCCCCTACAATAATTATTCTATCGGTTTTCAGCACTAAATCAGCTAAAAATTTGGCAAATTCCGATAGAAACTCTGAATAGGCTGTGGGAGGACGATAAACTATGGCAAAGAGAACTGGGTTCATGCTAAGATTGCCAACAGGCCCCACACTGAGGACCAAACCTTCAAAGGAATTAAAACATAATTTCTGCTTAACATTAACTAGTAATTTAGAATGGAAAATTTCCGCCACTCCACCACCACGACCAGAACCTCTGGGGTTATGACAGTTTAAATACCCAGAGGGAGTTGATTCATTCAGACCAACATAATCATCAAGCCCGAGCCAGGTCTCTGTGAGGGATAGTAGATCGATCTGAGGATCGATTAATAGATCATGGACCAGAAGAGACTTAGCAGATAGAGACCTAATGTTTAATAAGCCACATTTAATTTTTAAACTTTGGGGGGGAACAGAGGCCAAATTATTAATTTTATTAATTTTAGAGAGTTGAGGCTGGATTAGAATTTTACCAACATTTTGTTTAATCAATCTGGGAAGTTTATGCATTCTATTTTTTTTTTACTTTTTTATTAACTATAGAGGGAGCAGAAAAAGGTTCTCTAAGGGAGGAGACAGGGGCAAAGTTGAAGGGTGGTGGATGAGGAGGAGCTGCAGAAGTGCAAGTGTTTTTCAGGTTGTGTTGTATTGGTCCTGGGTTACAATATTTAGGGCAACGGGAGACAGATTCAGTCTCTGAAGGATTATAAATCAAAGGCTGATCCAAACGGAAAAGACCACCTGAGTTAATGGGATCGATACAATACGTGGGAACAGGACCAAAAAAGGGCAGATTGGCAAACCCAGAAACTTCAGAGTGAGTAAACACACCAAATTTCAGTCACTGTACCAGAAAACACCGAATAAAATAGAAAAGATTGTCTCTTAAAACACGTGCACCAAGTCTATTTGGGTGGATGCCATCAGGCCTCATAAGTGATGGGCGGTTCCAAAATAAGTTAAAATTGTCAACAAAACCAATGTTAAAAGTAGGACAAGTAAAACACAGCCAAGAATTAAGACTGAGTTCTACTAAAACGATTACAGCCTCGTCTGAGAGGTGCCAAAGGCCCAGAGATGAGCGCACGTCTGCCACAGTTCATGAGAGTGGACAGAAGGCTCCTCAAGTCACTTTTTAAAATCTCAGATGCTTCATCTGGGATGTTATTGCATCCCACATGCACAACGACAGTTTGAACGTGAGGGAATTCATTCAGCAGGTCAGGGATAAGAGCCTCAATATCAGAGACTCTAGCCCTGGGAAAAAATCGAGTCACACAGTACCTGCTTCTGACGTTCCTCACGATCGAGTCACCAATTACCAGCGTCATCTGGGGGGGGGGGGGGGGTTGTCGTGGATTCTGACGTGGAGAGGAATTGTGAACAGGATGATGTTGTTGTTGCAAAGGCGGGGAGATGCGTTCTTTTCTTCTATCTGGAGCAGGTGTGTAGTTTGACACACCCTGGGAGGTCTTTATCCGGGGTTTGTGGACATGAGCCGCCGCTGAAGGAGAGGAGGGAGGATGAGGGGCGTCCAGCGTCCAGGTGGGGAAAATCCTCCAAGAAAAGGATACCAAATCTGTTATCCAAGGACAGCGGAAGAGAAGAGGCGCGGCCCATTCTGGTCAAACGACAATAGCCATTAGCTGGTCGAGCCAAGGTCCAGGGCGCAGATGGAGGGTGACAGGGACCAAGCAAAGCTTTTGGTTTAGCCCCGAGATGAAACCAGTGTTTATTGCTGAGGCCATGGATGTCTGCAGAGGCTGGAGCAAGTGTGGAGGTAGGTGGGGACACGCTGAGCTCACCCAAATAAGTAGCAGTTTCCGCCATCTGCGAGGCAGTGGCCGGAGCTGATGATCACCCGAGAATGATGGTGTCGATGTAGTCTTTGGCCTCCCGAATCTTGTAAAGATTGGAGAGCCTCGTTTCCAGCTCAGAGACCTTATCGAGGAGCGATGAACAGCGGGAACATGACGGAGAAGGAGCCATGGCGTTCCAGGCGCTGAGATGGATAGCCCGCAGCTAGCCAAAAACAGCTACTCGTGCGTCTGAACTGACTTTTAGGCGAGGCCAATACCGAGAGAACAGTAAATAAAAACTAATAACAACAAACAGGGATAAATAAAAAAACAAACAATAAAATCGATAAAAACAATCAATAAAAACAAACAAAAACAGAGAAAAAAGTACTCTGACGCGATGAGTGTCAGACGCAGCTGTCAGCAATATTATAGTTGCACACAGTGTGGAAGATATGCAATCTTTAGTGGAGAAATTTGCAAGAGCAGCTAGCCAATTCAGCCTCAAAATCAACATCAAGAAGACAGAGTGCCTTTATCAACCACCAAAGTTCCAATTATCAGCATCACTACCAGAAGAGATCAGCATTGGTTCAGAGCCACTAGTCAAGTGCAAGACTTTCAAGTACCTAGGGAGTACTCTTTCAGAGAATGCTAGGCTGGAGGATGAACTATCTCTCAGAATGGGAAGAGCGAGCGCTGTGTTTGGAAACTTGAGGGAGAGACTGTGGAACAATCGACGTGTGTCTATCCGTGTGAAATGCAAAGTGTACAGAGCGACAGAACTGGCTACTCTACTGTACGGTGCTGAAACTTGGACTGTCTACAGAGTGCAGGTAAAGAAACTCCACACGTACATGATGAGACACCATCGAGCTATAATGAACATCTCATGGAAAGACAAGATAACCACCACAGGAGTGTTGAAACGAGCTGGACTACCATCAGTGGAGGACATGCTAATACAGACAAAAAGAGGATGGACCACCAGTGTCTCTCTCGGCAGTTTCTCTATTCAGTTATGTGAGGGCAAACACAATCAGGTTAGACCAAGGCTCAGATTTAAAGACACTGTAAAAAGAAACTTGAAGAAGTTGGACATAGACAGGAGTTCCTGGCAGCGGAAGGCTAAGGACAGAGCTGTGTGGAGGAATCTGATCAGACCTAAATGAAACAGTCATTGTCGCCCATGACAGACTGCTATGATGATGATGAACACAGTTCTGGTAGTGATGCCAGCAATCCTTGAAGATCTGAAATGATACCTGCAGCTTGTCCTTCTTCCACCTGCACTCAGTTTTGCGGCATTCCCGTCTGGCTGCCAAAGTTCTGTCATTAAACCACAGCTCGAGTTTGGCTTTGGACTGCTTAATTTTTAATGGAGCCACAGAGTCCAGGACAGTTTGGCAAGAAGAGTAAAACCAGGAAATGAGGTCCTCCGTATCAGAAGAAGTAAAATCTGGGGGAGCACAGAGCTGGGTAAAAGCAGTGGAAAATCAACCAGCAGTGGAGGGGTTAAAAATCCCACAGCAGCGAGCAGGAACACAGGTTGTAACTTTGGTACAGGATAAATCAACATCAAATAAAGTAGACATATGGTCAGAAAATACAGCATCATCAATTTCCAGGTTAAACCCAGACAAACCATGAGAGAAAACAAGGTCTAATGTGTGTCCATGTTCATGTGTAGGTCCACCAGGTAAAAATTGTTCCAGGTTAAAAAAAAAAAGGTTTAAAAAGTCATTCACCAGTGGCTTATCTGGACAGCGCACATGGATATTAAAATCTCCAGCAATAAGGACTCTGTCATACTTTAGAGTAATTTCTGCCAAAAAAATCAGCAAAGTCATTCATAAAATCCTTATTGTATTTGGGAGGACGGTAAATGACAGCAATCAGCACCGGCTCAGACTGACCCACCTCAAATAGTCATTGCAAAACTGGGGAACAATGATGACAAAAAGCACTGCTTACATTTAAAGTCATTTTTATAAATAGTCGCCGTTCCTCCTCCTCAACCCGACGTCCACGGGGAGTTAAAATACGAGGAACCAGCTTGTAGAAGTTCAGAGAAAGTGCTACAGTCACCAACACTCAACCTGTCATGGTCTGAGCGCTGATTTTGTCCATGCTCGAGTCATGCAGTATTTTCCTCCCGTTCTGTTAATCCTTACGGCCTCCGGGCTTTTATTCTGACAGTGTCTCGGTGGGGCTTCCGCCTGTCAGAGCCGAGCTCCGTGGTGACAGCTGGATTTCATTCCACTAATGAGTCTTCATCACCTGATTCCTCTAAGCCCTCCGGGCTGCGGCCTCACGCTACGTTGGACTTCCTCAATGTTGGGCTGGAATCCCTAACCCCGATTCCAGTCTTCCTTCCTCTTCATTTCCAGTGAGTGTTATCCTGTATGTACTGTTACCGTGCCATAGTCGTAGTCTTGTTTGTGTTTTTGCCCTACGTGGCTCATTATGTTACAATTGTGATCCTTCCTTAATAAATATGCAAACTCATTGGCTGCCTGAGGCGTCTCATTAGTGGTCCGCAAGGGCCACCCATGACAGTTGGTCGCAGCCCAAACAAGACGCCGGTGACCGTGAGTTTGCCTTGTTTGGACTTGTAGTTTTTCCCTTTTGTTTGCATACCAGTGTGCTGGGAGATGGCGGCGCCAACCAAGGGCTATGCCATGAGCTTGGGCTATGAGCTAGTCATGGCCCTCATCGAGATTGGTGGGATCTTTTCTGGTGCTCGCGATCACCCCATCCCCAGTGGCTCACGCTGGTACATGGACCTTGCTGAGGCGACTATTAACCGCAATCCTTGCTATGCTGACTACCCTTAAATCACGACCAGGATGGCGAAGATCTCTGTTCTCCGGAAGAAGCTCCATGGTCTGGAGGGAAACTCCAGCAGGAAGCCGAAGGTGAGACATCCCAGCTCTTCACCTCGGGATCCCATTCCTGTCACTCGTCCAGCCCAGGAGTTTACACCACCCAAGGGCCATTCCCAGCGGAGGAGGAAGTCAGCCGGGATTCCCTCGGCGGAAATACAGCGGACAGCTATGACCATCCAGGACCGAGTGGCTGCAGCTCACTCCGCCTCCCATCCAACCCAAATAATTAAGCCTGTGACAGCGGCAGCCAGGCTGGTGGAGAGGAATCCTGAACTTTGATTATCCTGAATACGCTGACCTGCTCACCTCTGTTTCTGCGCAGGAGCGGCATTTTCCTGATCTCACCTTCACCTCGCCCTCTGCCGGTAAATGTTGTCACTATGCTTATAGCAAGCCTCAGCGAGAACCCCGTCCAGATCCAGTTCCGGGTAGCCGCACAAACTCTGTCTCCCAGCCAGCTGTTGCCTCTGCGTCACATCAGAGGGGTAAGACAGCAGCTTCCTCCGGGTTGTATGTTCCTGCTGTTGTCAGCTCCTCGTCCCCGGATCGCCTCGGCTGCTCCTCTCTCCTCCTCGATGCTCTCCCCAGCTGCTGTGAGTTCCACGAGTCCGACTCTGGCTGTTTCCATTCCTGACTGGGTGCAAGCAGCTCCTCCTCGTCTTCCCGGGGGGCCCTCTGTCACCATCGAAAGGGGGAAGGGAAGAACCAAGCCCGCTACAGCAGGCACCATCGGCCCTCTGGAGGAAAGACAAATGCAATTTCATTCTTCTCCTCCTTATTGTGATTTGCCTTGTCTGACTCCTGGGGGTGGAGTTTGGGGTTCACAGTCTCCCCAGCTTCCTTCACCTGCTGTAGCCTGTAATTATGAACCTGCTACCTCTGTGTCTCCTTCCCCTGAGCGTTCCCTGGTGCCAGGACTACACCACCTGATGAGGAGGGAGCCTGCGGCCTTGGAGAGCCTGGTTTCAGCCCCGCAGCCACGACACAGGCAGAGGAGGAGGGGGGACTGACAATTGGAGCCTGCGCCAACGAGCAAGTGTTCCCAGGTCTTCACGGAGGAACAGCCCGACCCGGCAGGTCACGGATCCCCTGCCACCACGCCGTGCGGGCTTTCGGCGTGGACGTCAGCGTCAGGGAATCCCCAGACTGTGGACACCATCATGCCGGCTGTGGAGCCCGCTGCAGTCGAGTGGGAACCAGAAGTGGACCTTCAACTTGCTGAACCTGGATCGCTGAGGGCTTGGACGGCGGTGGAACCCGAGATCAGGCAAGTGCTCTATTTTGTCTTCCTCCTTTCTATTCTGGAGCATTATTGCCTGTCTCTCGGGGAGACGAGCCGGGTGCAGCCGTTGGCTGCATCCGAGCTTGTCTTGCCGGGCTCTGCCGCTACCGGTGATCCTGATCCCGGTTTTCTTTCTTCTCCTGAGCCTTCTCCCAGGGTCACCAGTGATGAGCTGGTTCCGGTCGCTGTTCTGGTGGTTCCGGGTTCGGGTTTGGAGGTCGTTCCTGGTGCTGCTCCAGCCCAGTCAGGGTCCGTCGTGGGTGCTTCGCTGACCCAATCGGGGCCTGTCATGGGTGCTTCGCTGGTCCAATTGGAGTCCGTCAAGGACGCTGCGCTGGTCCAATCGGGGCCCATCATGGGTGCAGCGCGGTCTCGCTTGGGATCCAGCAGGAGTGCAGTGTCAGTCCGAGTGGAGTTCAGAGGAGGAGCTGCAGATCCTTCGCTGTTCAACGCCGGACTGGTCCCTCACCTTTTCCCCGATCCCTTTCTCCCCCCATGGGGTGCTGCTGGGATTCCCCGTTTTTGGCTCGGCTTCCCCTCACTGTCCCTCTCGGTAGGGAGGCCGCCTCTGAGCTCTTCCCTTCGGCCCTGGTGGCCTATTGACGCGGGTCAGCCGCCTGGGAGACTGCTTCACCGGTTCGACGTTCTGGGTCGGCCACCCGACGGACTGGACTCTTTGTTCGGTGACCTGGTCCGGCCGCCAGAGGTACTGTGTTGCCAGGCCTGGGACTGGGGTAGACTGCCCAAACGTGTTCTGTTTTCCCTGCTAGCGATCTGGACACTGGATGCAGGTAGACCCCCAAACTGTTTGTTTTTTGTTTATTGTTCTCTGCCTGCCTGCATTCCTGTGATTTTTTTTTTTCTTTTTTTGAGTGTCTCCTCTGGAGTCTGGGAGATATGTTCTTTTGTTGCCTATGCCCGTTTATTTGTACTTATCTGAACTGTTGGTATTTTGCCACTCTTTAGTGTGTTTTTTTCCCCCTCTGTAGTGTGAGAGATGTGCTCTTTTGTTCCCTTTGACTGTCTCTTCTGTAGTCTGGGAGATATGTTCTTTTGTTGCATGTGCCCGTTTATTGGTACTTTATCTGAACTGTCCGTATTTTGCCGCTCTTTAGTGTGGTTTTTTTTTTCTCCTCTATAGTCCGAGAGATATGCTCTTTTGTTGCCTTTGCCTGTTTATTTGTACCTTATTGGAACTGTCTGTATTTCGCTGCTATTTAGCGTGGGGTTTTTTTTTCCTCCTCTATTGTTTGAGAGACGCTCTGTGGTTGCCTTTTGTTTCTTTTGCCGGTTTATCATGGTCTTTGGGCATAGTATCACTGTGGTATTTGCATCCATTGTTCTGTCTTTGTATTTTCACCTGTGCATTATGGAGTATATTTGTGTTTGGGGTTTTTTCCCATGCTCTGTTTGTTGTACCATGTTTTTATTTTTTCTATATTCGCCCATGTTATTTTTTCTGGTTCTCTTCCTTGATGTTTTTTTTTTCCTGGTTCTCGCCCTCCTAGTCTTTTTTCCCCCTCCACCCACCCTGGGTGGGCCTTCGTAGCCTTCGTAGCGAGAGCCACCCATGACACAACCAAGATTCACATATGCAGAGGAAATCCAGACCACGGGATGTGAAGAAATCCCTGAGGAAAAAAGTTTTATTTACCAGTGATCTGCTATTTACCAGGCCAATCCTGGCAGGAGCTGTGGCCCGTGGTGGAGCGGACCGGGAAGCCCGACACAGCGGCCTCAGGTTCCAGAGGTTCACGCTGCACTGGTGAAGCCGGCGAGAGCAGGGGAAGCAGGGCTGGGGCACCTCATCCAGGCCAGTAACAGGTACCAGACAGGTATCAATTGGATCCAAGGAGTGTCAAGGCACAAGATAATCCATACTCTGCTCGGGAAACAGAAGAGGAACACACCAGGCAGAGCTTCAGCTTTACCAGCCGAATGCCGCATTTACCACGGCGACGGTGAGGCTTCCAGCAGGCAGATGGAACCGAAGCCCGGTACAGGTGAGTGGGAATTCCCGATAAAACCAGAGGCAAAGTTTTCTGTCCATTTACAGTGGGGTAAAAAAGTATTTAGTCAGCCACCAATTGTGCAAGTTCTCCCACTTAAAAGATGAGAGAGGTCTCCAATTTTCATCATAGGTATACCTCAACTATGAGAGACAAAATGAGAAAAAAAAATCCAGAAAATCACATTGAAGGATTTTTAATGAATTAATTGGTAAATTCCTCGGTAAAACAAGTATTTGGTCAATAACAAAAGTTCATCTCAATACTTTGTTATATACCCTTTGTTGGCAATGACAGGTCAAACGTTTTCTGTAAGTCTTCACAAGGTTTTCACACACTGTTGCTGGTATTTTGGCCCATTCCTCCATGCAGATCTCCTCTAGAGCAGTGATGTTTTGGGGCTGTCGCTGGGCAACACGGACTTTCAACTCCCTCCAAAGATTTTCTATGGGGTTGAGATCTGGAGACTGGCTAGGCCACTCCAGGACCTTGAAATGCTTCTTACGAAGCCACTCCTTCATTGCCCGGGCGGTGTGTTTGGGATCACTGTTATGCTGAAAGACCCAGCCACGTTTCATCTTCAATGCCCTTGCTGGTGGAAGGTGGTTTTCACTCAAAATCTCACGATACATGGCCTCATTCATTCTTTCCTTTACACGGATCAGTCGTCCTGGTCCCTTTGCAGAAAAACAGCCCCAAAGTATGATGTTTCTACCCCCATGCTTCACAGTAGGTATGGTGTTCTTTCTCCTCCAAACACGACAAGTTGAGTTTTTACCCAAAAGTTCTATTTTGGTTTCATCTGACCATATGACATTCTCTCAATCCTCTTCTGGATCATCCAAATGCTCCCTAGCAAACTTCAGACGGGCCTGGACATGTACTGGCTTAAGCAGGGGGACACGTCTGGCACTGCAGGATTTGAGTCCCTGGCGGCGTAGTGTGTTTCTGATGTAGCCTTTGTTACTTTGGTCCCAGCTCTCTGCAGGTCATTCACTAGGTCCCCCCATGTGGTTCTGGGATTTTTGCTCACTGTTCTCGTGATAATTTTGACCCCATGGGGTGAGATCTTGCGTGGAGCCCCATGGGGTCAAAATTATCACATATATCACATATATCAAAATTATGCTTACCTATTGCAGATTCAGTCTTCCCAGCCTGGTGCAGGTCTACAATTTTGTTTCTGGCATCCTTTGACAGCTCTTTGGTCTTGGCCATAGTGGAGTTTGGAGTCTGACTGTTTGAGGTTGTGGACAGGTGTCTTTTATACTGATAACGAGTTCAAACAGGTGCCATTAATACAGGTAACGAGTGGAGGACAGAGGAGCCTCTTAAAAAAGAAGTTACAGGTCTGTGAGAGCCAGAAATCTTGCTTGTTTGTAGGTGACCAAATACTTATTTTACTGAGGAATTTACCAATTAATTCATTAAAAATCCTTCAATGTGATTTTCTGGATTTTTTTTCTCATTTTGTCTCTCATAGTTGAGGTATACCTATGATGAAAACTGGAGACCTCTCTCATTAATTAATTAATTAATTAATTAATTAATCATCTTTTAAGTGGGAGAACTTGCACAATTGGTGGCTGACTAAATACTTTATTGTCCCACTGTAAGTCCACTGAAGCTAGATTTTTAGCCGAAAACCAGAGATCCAGGAGAGTTTGGAAATCATACACCAGCAATGGCTTGATTTGTTGAGTGAAAAGGGTTAGCCATGACATAAAAATAAAAACAGAAATGACCAAGGCAGATGACCAGCCACACACACTGGCGCCATCTTGAACCTCAAAGGGGAGCGGACCACGTCTAAGCACCTGACACAGTGGTTGACCAGAGATAGTTAAGATGTTCTGGGGCTGAGGTAACTGGGTGCAGGGGATTTTTAGCTTGGTTGCCGGACTCTCAGAAATAAAATTTTGTTCAGCGCCTGAATATACCAATACTTAGCCAACAAATATGGTGGAGTGGAGCATAATGCGCATGGGCAGAACAAAATGGCTAATAGGGAGGTTCTTGTCTCCGCCTACCAGCCCCCCTATTTGGACTGATGGGCTGGCCCTTTTAACTTCTTTGGACACTGATTGGTAACATGATTAGGTTGGCCGCAGTATAGACAAGCCTTCGTCATGCCACCGCTGCTTTTTGGCTGAAGTCCATTTGGACCACCCAATGGCCATGGGCTCCAAGGAGTCGAGATAAGATAAGATAAGATAAGATAAGATAAGCCTTTATTAGTCCCACAACGGGGAAATTCCAGGATTGCAACAGCACAGGGATAGCGACACTCAGAGCAACAATCAGAAGGCAAGAAAAAAAACAAGCAAGCAAGAGCAGCTAATATACATATGTACATATTACTATAAAATATATATATACACACACACAGACACACAGTGCAGAGCATTGTAGCTGGATGGAATAATATGTAGATATATAAACACACAGTGCGGAGCATTGAAGCTAGATGGAATAAGTATGTAAATATATAAACACACACAGTGCAGAGCATTGTTGCTAGATGGGATGAAACAGCACAACCGTCTACTTAGTTATCCTACATGGTATGATTATGTGCCCATACATATTCTCACCCTCCATAGCGACCGATATTTTCCTAGTTGTATGCCGGAGGGGACCATTGTGTAAGTCTATTGCATCTTTTGCATTCAAAAAACTATTAGTTTGTTACGTCTTTTTGCTATCTCTGCGGGCAGCCCTGCTTAGGTTGTACAGTCTGACAGCCGTTGGTAGGAAGGACCTACGAAACCTCTCGGTTGTGCACCTGGGCACATGGGCGATGCAATGGGCGCATGCGCACACAGCGACCAGCAGCTTGATGATATAGTGCGTGTGTGCGTGTGTGTGTTTTTTGTACTTTTTCACGTTTTTAGAAAATCCTCTGTGTCGTTTCTGCCCTGGAGCATTTGTGGAATATATGGCGAAGAGCTCCCTGGTTTCTGCAACATGGATTTCCTCTCCTCTCTCGCGCTGCTGCTATCTGTGCTGTGGCTCTTTGTCTCTGAGGTAAACGCGTTCGGCCCCATGGCGAGCAGAATAGCGGGCAGAATACAATATTCCAGGGACGTGTTGCTACGCTTTAACACAGCTGATGCAGCGTCTGTGATTGAGCCCAAACTTGTTCTGCCGGACTTTATTTTGAGAGACGGACACAGCGGTGAAAAAAGAAGCGGCAGGAGGAAGCGTGGAAGACGTGGAGGTGTGAAATTGCGCCTTAGGAGACGTCAGTTTGGTAACATTCCTCTTCCTTCGATCATTTTTGGGAATGCACAGTCTGTGAGAAACAAGGTGGAGGAAATTCAAGGCAACGTACGTTACCAGAAGGATTTTAAGAACTGCTGCGTCATGGCTTTCACTGAATCTTGGCTTACTGCGCATGATCGAGATGCAGACCTGTGGATTGACGGCTTTGGAGCTCCGCTGCGCTCGGATCGGCAGGAAGAGGTAACTGGGAAGCGTCAGGGGGGCGGAGTATGTTTATACATTAATAAGCAGTACTGCACATCTGTCACGGTCAGAGAGCGCATCTGTATACCTGATGTGGAGCTCCTGTCTGTGTCGCTTTGCCCCTTTTATTTGCCTCGAGAGTTTCCCCAACTTTTCATCACAGTTGTGTACATTCATCCGAGGGCAGACGCTGACTCCGCCTCCAGCACCATCTCTGATGTGGTGCAGCGGCTGCAGTCAATTTCTCCAGAGGCGCCAAACTTCATTCTTGGGGATTTTAACCATGTTTCTTTAAAGAAGACACTTAAAAACTTTCATCAGTATGTCTCCTGCCCAACCAGGCGAAAAAAGACATTGGACCTGTGCTATGGATCCATAGAGAGGGCCTATAAATCACTCCCCCTTCCTCCTTTAGGATCCTCAGATCACAACTGTGTACATTTGCTGCCCACATATAAAACTGCTCTCAGAAGAGGCAAGGTGGAGATGAGAGACATTGATGTGTGGACAGAAGATTCAGAGCACAGCCTCCAGGAATGCTTTGACTGTACAGACTGGAAGATGTTCATAATGGCCTGCGGGGATGATTTGGACTCTCTGGCTGAGCTCACATGCTCATACATGGCTTACTGTCAAAATAAGTTTGTTCCACGTAAACGTGTCAAAATATACCCCAACAACAAACCATGGGTTACTAAATCAGTTAAATCCTGCTTACAGAGGAAAGCTCTTGCCTTTAAACAGGGGTCTGTTTCTGCGCTACAGGTTGCCACCAAGGAGCTGAAGGCCGGAATTTTAAGAGCAAAACAGAATTATAAATCAGAGTTGGAAAGCAAGATGGCAGCAAATAAACTTGGTTCGGCCTGGGCCAGTATGAAAACTATTGCAGGCCTTCAGAGCACAGAGCGCAGTAATCGTGTGTTTTTAGATGGTTTTAGTTCAGACACAGAGCTGGCTAATGCTCTTAATTGTTTTTATGGTCGTTTTGACTCCTTTGATTTTAGCACAGAAATCCAAGATTTGAAACAGAAACTCAAAGACAATCAGCACTTTAATATTGAGATGCAGGATGTTAAAAGGGAGTTCCGCGCTGTAAAAGTGAACAAAAGTCAGGGCCCTGATAATATATGTGGACGCCTGGTAAAGTCCTGTGCACATGAACTGAGTCCTATATTTCATTACATTTTCAATAAGTCCTTACAGACACAACATGTGCCTAAGATCTGGAAAGATGCCGTGGTTGTTCCTGTTCCAAAATCCAGCTGTCCTAAAACGGTAAATGACTTTAGACCAGTTGCTTTGACTTCAATTTTAATGAAAATTTTTGAAAAACTGGTCAGATGTGAGGTCCTAAGGCAGACTGAACATGCATTGGATCCTCTGCAGTTTGCCTATAGGCCTCACAGAGGAGTGGAGGATGCCACTGTCACTCTGTTTAACATGCTTTTTAAACATCTGGATTTTAATGGGACACACGCCAGGCTTTTATTTGTGGACTTTTCTTCTGCCTTTAATACAATCCAACCTCATATTTTAGTTGAAAGGCTCCTGCAACAATTTGATCTAAGCAATAATCTGGTGGGTTGGATTCTGGATTTCTTAACCAACAGGACGCAGAGAGTAAGGGTCAATGGCACATTGTCTGACCTAAAGTGCTCTTCTACTGGCTCTCCTCAGGGGTGTGTGTTGTCACCACTACTCTTCATCCTGTACACAAACATGTGTCGGAGCAGACATGACAACAGACACATTATAAAGTATGCTGATGACTCAGTCATTGTCAGTCTCCTCCAGGATGGTGAGAGTGGCCACGGCCCAGTAGTTGATGACTTTGTTCACTGGTGTGAGGATTCCTACCTGCAGCTGAATACAACAAAAACGAAAGATATGATTATTGACTTTAGGAGGAAAACTCCCAGGCACAAAGTCACCATACTAAAAGGCCAGACCACCGAATGTGTACAATCGTACAAATATCTTGGGACGATTATTGATAGTGGATTGAACTTTGAGGTGAACTGTGAAAGGGTGTGCAAAAAGGGTCAGCAAAATTTGCATTGTTTGAGGAAACTTGCACGCTTCCAAATTGACCGAACCATAATGACTATGTTCTATCGGGCTTTTATTGAATCTGTTTTATCCTTTTCTTTAATGTCATGGTTTGGTCAGATAAAACTGAAACAGAGGGAATCCTTGGATCAGGTAGTCAGATGGTCCAGTCGTTTGCTTGGTGAGTCACAGCTGAGCCTGACATCCCTGTACACCAGACAAGTACAGAGGATGGCCGACTCGATTTTAAATGATGACTCCCACCCTTTGCACTGCAACTTTCAGCTTCTTCCCTCCAGACGGAGGTTTGCTGTCCCAAAAAGTAGAACCCAGCGCTACAAAAACAGCTTTGTCCCTGCTGCTGTCAAAGAGTTGAACAAGCTATAAAAATTATATTGTACATATTTTATATTTACCTATTTTGTAAGATGTGTGCCTGTGTTTGTGTCTGTGTTGAATGTAATTAGTGGCTTGTAAATATGGATGTCACCAACTGCAAAACAAATCTACCTACGGGTACAAATAAAGTAACCTGAACCTGAACCTGAACCTGGGATGATGTAGTCTGCTGCTAAATGAGCTCCTCAGTGCATTCAGTATGTCCTGCATAGGGTGGAACTCGGACTCCAGCAGAGATGACAGTTTAGCCACCGTCCTTCTCTCTCCTATCTCCTCCACCGGATCAAGGCGCTGCCCCAGGACAGAGCTAGCTTTCTTGATCAGTTTGTTCAGTGTCTTCCTATCGGCTGCAGTAACGCCACTGCCCCAGCAGACCACTCCAAAAGTGATGGCTGATGCCACCACCGTGTCATAGAATGTCTTCAGCAGCGCCCCTTGTACACCAAAAGACCTGAGTCTCCTCAGCAGGAACAGCCTGCGCTGTCTCTTCTTGTAGAGTGCATCAGTATTGTGTGACCAGTCTAGTTTATTGTTCAGATGAACACCCAGGTACTTATACGATGTCACCATCTCGATGTCTGTTCCCTGTATATTTACTGGTGCTGTGAGGGGTTGTCCTTGCCTGCGGCAGTCCACCACCAGCTCCTTAGTTTTTCTCGCGTTGATCTGGAGGCAGTTCCGATGGCACCAGTCCACGAAGTCCTGGATAAGCCCTCTGTACTCAGCTTCATCTCCATTGGAGATGAGGCCAACGATCGCAGAGTCATCAGAGAACTTCTGTAGATGGCAGTGTGTTGTGTTGTGTGAGAAGTCCGCAGTATAAAGAGTGAACAGGAAGGGAGCCAGCACCGTTCCCTGGGGGGCCCCCGTGCTACTGATGATCGTGTCGGACACACAGTCCCGGGTTCTCACAAACTGAGGCCGGTTCGTGAGGTAGTCCAGGATCCATGATGACAGGTGCTGGTCCACCCCTGCGCGCAGCAGCTTGTCCTTCAGGATCATCGGTTGGATGGTGTTGAAAGCACTGGAGAAGTCAAAGAACATGATCCTCACCATATTCCCGGGCTTCTCCAGGTGGGACAGAGAACGATGAAGGAGGAAGATCACCGCATCCTCCACCCCAATGCCATGCTGGTAGGCGAACTGGAGTGGATCCATCGCTGGTTCCACCAGGGGGCGGAGGTGAGCAAGGAGCAGTCTCTCCAGGGTCTTCATCAAGTGGGACATCAAGGCCACCGGTCTGTAACTGTTCAGGTCTTTGGGGTGGGAAGTTTTTGGTACAGGTACCACACAAGATGTTTTCCACAGCTGTGGTACCCTCCCCAGTTTCAGGCTCAGGTTGAAGATATACGTCACAATCCCACACAGCTGGTCTGCATAGGACTTGAGGAGCTTTGCGCTGATGCCGTCCGGTCCCGACGCCTTCCTCGCCTTGATCTTCCTCAGCTCCGTCCTCACCTGGGTCCTGGTCAGGGTCAGGATGGGGGGCTGTGTGTTGGGAGTGGGGGGGTGTTGGTGGAGTGGGGAGTGGACAGCAGGTCTTGATTTCTTTAGAGGCAGCAGTGGTTGTTGTGCAGACAGGGGGGAGGGCGGTTGGTCAAACCTATTGAAAAACAGATTCAGGTTGTTCGCCCACTCCCTGCCCCCCGTGGCCTGGGGGGAGGTATTCTGGAGCCCAGAGATGGTTTTGAGGTTTCTCCAGACCCCGCTGATGTCGCTCTGTTGCAGCTTGTCCTCCATCTTCTTCCTGAAGCTGTCCTTGCCTACTCTGATCTTTCTCCTCAGCTCCCTCTGTACGGACTTCAGCATCTCCCTATTCCCCGACCTGAAGATCCTCTTCTTCTCTCTCAGAAGTGTTTTTATCTCAGGGTTGATCCAGGGTTTGTTGTTTGAGTGACGCCGTATGGTCTTGGTGGGTACGGTGTTGTCCACACAGAAGCTGATGTAGTCCGTGATGGTGTGAGTGAGGCCATCGATGTCCTCACCATGTGGATCGCAGAGCTGCTTCCAGGCGGTGGCTTCAAAACTGCCCTTTAGAGTGTCCATTGTCTCCTCAGACCATAACTCCACAGTGTGCATGGCCGGAGGTTGTCTGTGCACTAGGGGTTTGTACACCGGCCGGAGATGAACCAAGTTGTGATCCGATCTCCCGAGTGGGGGGAGTTGTGATGAGGTGTACGCCTCCTTAGTGTTTGCGTAGAATAAGTCCAGTGTTTTATTGTCTCTAGTGTGGCATGTGACATACTGGGTGAACGTGGGTAGAATGGGAGATAGTGAAACATGGTTGAAATCACCTGAGATGAGGAGAAGAGCATCTGGGTGTTCTGTCTGCAGCCTGCTGGTTACTGAATGGATGACGTCACGCGCTGTCCCAGCGTTCGCCGTCGGATTTGCATAAACAACAATGCAGATCACGTGTGAGTGTTCTCTCGGGAGATATGTAGGCTGCATGCTCACAGCTAGCAACTCAATGTCTTTGCTGCAGTGTCGTTGTTTAACAGTGATATGTCCCGGTCTGCACCAGTTGTTGTTAACTTACATTATCACTCCACCGCCCCTTGCTTTGCCACTGTCTGGTGTTCGGTCTGCCCGTATCATGGTGGATAGTGTTTCAGCTTCTCTGCATCAGGCTCTAGACTTGGTGGCCCCCTTAAAAAAGAAAAAGTCTAATCAGAGATTTCTAACTCCTTGGTTCAACACAGAAACTCGTAGCTTAAAACAGAAGACTCGTCAATTAGAAAGAAAATGGCGCTCTACTAATTTAGATGAAATCTATTTAGCTTGGAGAAATCATCTTTTAATTTATAAAAAATCTCTTAGAAAAGCTAGAACAAGTTATTACTCTGCATTAATAGAAGAGAACAAGAATAATCCCAGGTTTCTTTTCAGTACTGTAGCCAGGTTGACAAAGAGTCAGGACTCTGTCAATCCTAGCATTCCCTTAGAGCTTACTAGTCAGGACTTTATGAACTTTTTCAATAATAAAATTTCATCCATCAGAGATAAAATCAATCAGATTCTTCCCACAGTTAACTTAAATACTGTAACTACTACAACTCCTTCTTTTGATGTCTGTCTTGATGAGTTTACTCCAATCGACCTTTGTGAGTTAGACAAAATAGTTTCCTCATCCAAACCTTCAACTTGTCTTTTAGACCCTATTCCTACTAGGTTATTTAAAGAAGTCTTCCCACTTATTGGTAGCTTTATTCTTCATATAATCAATTCTTCATTAACTTTAGGCCATGTACCGCAGGCTTTTAAAACAGCTGTAATTAAACCCTTACTCAAAAAGCCAACGCTAGATCCAGGAGCTTTAGCTAACTATAGACCAATCTCTAATCTCCCTTTCATTTCAAAAATCTTAGAAAGAGTTGTTGCTACGCAATTATTTGACCACCTGCAGGGAAATGGTTTACTTGAAGAGTTTCAATCTGGGTTTAGAATCCATCATAGTACTGAAACAGCCTTAGCGAAGGTCACTAACGACCTCCTCATTGCATCTGATAATGGACTAGTTTCTGTACTTGTCCTTTTAGACCTTAGTGCAGCTTTTGATACTATCGATCATAATATTCTACTTGATAGATTAGAACACTATGTTGGACTTAATGGAACTTCGTTGCAGTGGTTTAGATCTTATTTATCTGATAGGTTCCAGTTTGTTCATGTAAATAATGAGTTTTCTTTCAACTCAAAGCTTAGTCATGGAGTTCCACAGGGATCTGTGCTAGGCCCTACTCTTTTTAGTTTATATAGCTAGCTAGCCTAGCTTCCGTTAGGCAACATTATTAGAAAGCACTGTATACATTTTCATTGTTATGCAGATGACACACAATTATACCTGTCAATGAAGCCAGATGATACTAATCAATTAGCCAAGTTAGAAGCCTGTCTTAAGGAAATCAAAGCTTGGATGACTTGTAATTTCCTGCTATTAAATTCAGATAAGACTGAAGTCATTCTTGTTGGTCCAAAAAACCTTAGAAATTCCTTTCCAAATCAAACTTTCAGTTTGGATGCAGTTACTCTTTCTCTTAATAGCTCTGTGAGGAACCTTGGAGTTATTTTTGATCAGGATTTGTCCTTCAATTCACATATTAAATTTGTTTCTAAGACTGCCTTCTATCATTTGCGTAATATTGCCAAGATTAGGAGCATCTTGTCTCAGAGTGATGCTGGGAAACTGATCCACGCTTTTGTTAGCTCGAGATTAGATTATTGTAATTCTTTATTATCAGGTTGTCCTAAAACATCTTTAAAAAGTCTTCAGCTAATCCAAAATGCTGCAGTAAGAGTTTTAACAGGTACTAGAAAGAGAGATCATATCTCTCCGGTTCTGGCCTCCCTTCATTGGCTTCCCATAGAGTTTAGAATTAAGTTTAAAATCCTTCTTCTTACTTACAAAGCTCTAAACAATCAGGCTCCTTTTTATTTAAAAGATCTGATACTACCGTATTATCCTAACAGAGCACTACGCTCCCAAAATGCAGGATTACTTGTAATACCTAGAATCTCCAAAAGTACAATGGGAGGCAGAGCCTTCAGTTATCAAGCTCCTCTCCTGTGGAATCAGCTGCCAATCTGGATTCGGGAGTCAGACTCGATCTCTGTTTTTAAGATTAGGGTTAAAACCTACCTTTTTGATATAGCCTACAATTAGGGAGGGATCATGTGTTTCTGAACCCTCCCTTAGTTATGCTGCTAATAGGTTTAGTCAGCCGGGGGACCTCCAGTAATGCACTGGGCCTCACTCCTTTCCTCACTCTCTATGAAATATTTTTTTTTTTGCTGGTCATTAACATTTGTTTGTTCTCTCCCATAGATTGAGTCCCCATCGTGCTGTTTGCTCTCTACATGTCTGTTCTTTTCATCTTCTCTGTCCCCTCACCCCCCAGCCAGTCGCAGCAGATGACTGCCCCTCCCTGAGCCTGGTTCTGCTGGAGGTTTCTTCCTGTTAAAAGGGAGTTTTTCCTCTCCACCGTCGCCAAGTGCTTGCTCACAGGGGATCACCTGATTGCTGGGGTCTTTCTGCAACTGTGGGGGTCCCCCCTACAGTTGATAGTGCTATGAGATGACTGTTGTTGTGAAATGGCGCTATATAAATAAAGTTGAATTGAATTGAATCATGTGAAAACCCTCCAGCTCAATGTTAGCATCTGCTGCTAGTTCAGTTAGCCACGTCTCAGTAAAAAGGAGAGAGAGCACTCCCGGTAAGTGCTATCGTAACGGGAGATAGCCGCTAGCTCATCTACCTTTCCCGGTATCGACCGTACATTTCCCATGACAATAGATGGAAGGGAGGGTCTGTACCTTATATTTCTTGTCCTCCGCCTTACTCCAGCCCGGCAGCCATGGCGTTTACGCCTCAGTTCTCTCGGTATGTCGAGTTTTTCCAATGGGACCGGGTGGTGGTTGAATGCTAGCAGCTCTTCCCTGCTGTATCGTATCCTGCTATAAACAGTGGCTCCGTCCTCCGGCTCAGGAGACATTTGGGACGTTCTGTGTGTCTGTGATATAAGTGGAGTGAAAAAAGACGGATCAAAAAGAGAGAGGAGGGGAAAAAGACTCGGAATCGAGCCGCTGTTGCAAAGGGCAGCCTACTCGTGTGGCGCCGGGAGAGAAAAAAAAAAAAAAAGATCAGAGATCAGATGTGGGCAGCGTGACCGCGCGGAACTGTGGACACAGTGGGCTGACGTGTGAAGCTAGACGTGCATCACGACTCTGTTAAAAGTGTTCATGCAGTCTATTGTCCAGCTTGATGACTAGTGAAATAAGGGCATCTAGCGATTCCGGCTCATCCTAAAGGTGGGTTTATTTATTTATTTAGCGAATGCAAAGTCCTTAAGCCAAGCAGTTGCCTCCTGGTTTGCTGAAGGTGGTGAAGGTGCTAAAGGTGGGTGATCTGGTCACGAAGGTGAGGACTGAAGCTGTGAATGAACGCGGACCATAGCGCAGAGCCATTCCACCCCGCTTCGACCACTAATTCCCGGAAGTCAACTACATGCTCTGCTGCAGAGCTTCGCCCCTGGTGAAGGTTGAGTTGCCGTGCGGCAGCACTGCCTTCCCAGTCGGCATGACCAAAAACCCAAACTAACTCCTCGGAGAACCGGGCGTAGGTGTACAGGTGTTATCCGGCCTCTGGACTAATGCCTGAGCCCAGGTGAGCATGCGCACGTCAAGATGCCTGGCTATGAAGCTAATGTAGCTCTGATCTGAGGAGAATTCCTCCAGCACTCAGTCAAATACTAGCTGACACTGAAAAAGAAAACTGCTTGCCCCCCCCCAGGTGTGCTGGAATAATGTGAAGGGTACCAGAGTAGTGTGCCCCTAACAGAGTGACACAAGCTGGGGTGCAACGGAGGAAGTCGCCACAAGCCCCTGTACTGTTGGGTCAAACAGAGATGTGACTGGACATTTGTTGCATTTGATTTAGCAAAATCTGATTCTGGTAAGGAAGCTGTTCTCCCCGCTGCTCCAGAGCACCGAGCCGGGCTAAAACGGTTGCCATGTTCATGCCCACTGGGTCTGCATGCTGACATGGTGTAATACTCAGACCCATGAGCAGACACGAAGGACAACATTTAAAGTTAGAGAAACAATTATTTATTGACGATAATATTGCAAAATAGTGATGATGATGATGATGATGAGGATCTGGCAACCCCGCAGAGCAGAGACAATGGTAAATATGGGGTATAAAGGCAGGGTGATTAACATTGTTTGTATGCTTACAGAATTCTCCTGGTGAAGCAGTGGGGAATAGCAGCAGATCCTGATGATTTTGGAGATCAGGAAAGGAGTCCTTTTGTACAGGTGAGTGGACGAGGAGGGAAAGGCTGGCCAGGCCTCGGTGCTGGGGAAAGGGGAAGGTTGGTAATGGTGATATATGGTGGTAAGTCGACTTACTTGGGGAGGTGATGGAGTGCACAATCCAAGAATATCCATTTCCAGTCCGCAAGGTAGTTTTCAGGATCCAAAGGCAGGCAGGGGTCAAAGCTTGGCAGGATAGATCAGAACAGGCAGACAATTCCAATACAACAGGCAGGCAGAGCGGTTAGAAACAGGCAGAGGTCAAAACATGGCAGAATAAGTCACAAGATTAATGCAGATTAGTCACAGGCAGGATGCAGGCAGGGTGTAGCTCAGACGTGACCAGGCAGAGTAATGGAAGGGTGTCCTATTTATCATCTCCCGCTGATTGGCGACAAGTAGTGCTTGCAGCTGCAGGGAGAGGGGCTCAATCAGTGGAGAGAGAGGGGGGCAGGGAGACAGAGCAGACAGGAACCCTTACAAGTAAGACAAAGTTGACATATATTTTTAACAAATTTCATTGCATGTGCCCTTTTTTAATTATTATTAAAAAATGGTCTTTGCACAGCCTTGAAGTTAATTCATGTAGCCAGTAAACTGAAGTAAAGTAAATTGAACATGTCCATGTCCTCCGTCCCCCACCAGAACTCCCAACAAAGGCCATCCTCATGGTCAACCTCAGGGCCTCAAGGTGGAAAAGACCTCGAGGCAAGCCACGCACCAGATGGTTCGATGTGGTGGAGAGAGACCAACAACAGCTTGGAGTCGCTGTTGACGACTCAGAGGAGCTGGCCCAAAACCGGCAAAGTTGGCATGCACTGATTAGCCTGATTGACTCTACACATGGTGATGGCCACCCAGCCTCACCCCACAGGAGTAGTAAGTAAGTAGGTAAGTAAACTGAAGCCAGTAAACTACAACACATTGGGGAAAAAAATTCTATGACATAACATAAGCTGTAATAACCAAATGGTACCGTTTTAGGATTAAATGTTTTAAAACCACTGCATAATTTAAGAAAAAAAAACCCTTACTTTTAATGTTTTGTTTTTCTCTTTTGCTCCGCTTTGAATGTCCACCATAATGGAGCTAGATATGTGGAGTCTGCCAGCCGCAGCCAGAGGACATCAGCATCCCGGCTGTAGAGGGCACCCATTTGCCTCAAATACATGCTCAGCACACATAATTTTTTTTTTTTTTTTCCTGATTCTCCTGGCGGCCCCACAAGAATGGCGCCCAGGGCGCCGCCCACATGGCACATATCTGAATCTCTTCAGGCCCTCACCAACTACAGGGGCCAGAGCCCCCAACATCGGACAGCAGCCTCACTCTGGCAGAGGAGCTAAACAGCTTTTTTCCCCAGTTTGAGCACACCACACCACCGCACACCCTGCCCCCCGCCCCCAAACTCACACCCCCCCCCCCCCCCCCCCCCCGTCTCTCTCTGCAGGTGCATGAGGCAACTGAAAGCAGTGAACCCTGCAGAGCTGCTGGTCCTGATGGCATTCCAGGAGCGGTGGTCAAAGCATGTGCAGACCAGCTGTTCAACCTCTCCCTGACACACACCACCATCCCCTCTTGCCTCAAGGTCTCCACCATCATCTCCATCCCCAAAAGTCCACAACTGACAGCCTGAATGACTATAGACCCATAGCACTCACATTTGTAGTTATGAAGTGTTTTGAGCGACTGGTGTCCCAGCACATCAGAGACCGTCTTACCCCCTCCTTTGACCCCCACCAGTTTCATGGAAGATGCCATCGCCACCACACTCTGCAGAGCGCTGAGCCAGAACTGAGGACCTCTTAATGGTCACAATAACTTACCTGTCTTTGCACTCAGTACCATATCTGTGTATATTTTTTTATATATTTTGTATATATATATATATACAGTATATATACAGTATATATATATTGTATTTTTTTTTTCTTGCCTTCTGATTGTTGCTCTGAGTGTTGCTATCCCTGTGCTGTTGCAATCCTGGAATTTCCCCATTGTGGGACTAATAAAGGCTTATCTTATCTTATTTCCATAATCCTGGGCTGTTTTATTCAATTGTGTGTTCTGTAACTCTGTTTTATTTACAGTGGATATAAAAAGTCTACACACCCCTGTTCAAATGCTAGATTTTTGTGATGTAAAAAATGAGACCAAAATTAATCATTTCCACATTAATATGACCTATAACCTGGACAACCTGGACAACAAAAATTCAAGGAAATGTACGATATCAGAAGGATTTCAAGAACTGCTGTGTCATGGCTTACACGGAGACGTGGCTTACGGCGCATGACCGGGACCCGGACCTGTGTGTTGACGGCTTTGGAGCCCCACTTCACTCAGATCGGCAGGAAGAGGTAATGGGGAAACGTCAGGGGGGCAGCGTATGTTTGTATATTAATGAACAGTACTGTACATCTGTCACGGTCAGAGAGCGCATCTGTACACCGGATGTGGAGCTTCTGTCAGTATCGCTACGCCTCTTCTATCTGCCCCGCGAGTTCCCCCAACTTTTCATAACAACTGTGAACATTCACCCGAGGGCAGACGCTGCCTCCGCCTCCAGCACCGTCTTTGATGTGGTGCAGCAGTTGCAGTCGATTTCAATCAATCAATCAATCAATGCATCAGATTTATATAGCGCTTTATCATAGACACTCAAAGACGCTTTACAGAAATTAAGGGTCATCCACCACCTGGATGGATGAAGCAGCCACAATACGACGCCATCCCTTTTAACTATTCACACAAAGGGCCACTTTAGAGTCTCCAATTAACCTAACCTGCATGTTTTTGGGATGTGGGAGGAAACCGGAGAAATCCCGGGGTAAACCCACGCAGACACGGGGAGAACATGCAAACTCCACACAGATCACTGTTGGTCGGGGGCTGGGATCGAACCCACGATCCCACAATCCTCACGATCCCCCGGCCAAGGGTAAACTGTGCTGCCGCAGTGCTAACCACTGCGCCACCGTGCAGCCCCAGAAGATTGATTTCCCCAGAAGATTTCCAATTCACTGCTCGCCTCATTATTGTGCCACGTTTTAAGGACATAATATTTGGTGACGAGGATAAAGCATGGATGTGGGCGTGTCATCTATTCAACCATTTTTGGAGACTCCGGGAGAGCCTCCAGTGACTTGGACGAGGTGGTTCGCTGCTTTTCAGAATTATTTGGTGGCACTGAACCTCAGCAAATTGAAGAAGTGTACGAGCATGGGCGATTTTAGTCTACAATTTAGGTATGGAAGGACAGCTTATCCTTTCTACCTTGGGAGCTAGCAATAGCTTCAATGACGTGGTTGAGCTAATGGTGCAACATTTTCGCACACCTGCAAACACCATCGTCAGGAGGATCCGGTTTTGGCAGCACCACCAGCGGACTAGCAACTCGGTGCAGCACTATGTTGTGGACCTGCAGCAGCTGGCTGGAAACTGCCAGTTCAGTGACTTAGAGGAAGAAATGGTCCGCGACCAGCTGGCGGAGCACACGCTGACTTCATCAGCATGATCGAAACTGCTTACACACTCCGGCGAACTGACCGGAGTATTATAGGGGTTATCCCCTATAATAATTATAGGGGGTAACTTTTTAATGATATAGGCACACTGATTTTTTGAGAATATTTCAACTTTAGAGCTCATTTTCTCAAAATAATGGTTTTGTGGGATAGCCCACTTTACCTCTGAAGGGCACATTTACAAGCTCGGACAAAGACCATGTCAATGCTAGTCAGAGACCTTCTGTTTGCTGATGACTGTGCCTTAGTTGCACACACACTGGAAGATATTCAGCTCATCACTGACAAATTTGCCACGGCATCAGAGAAATATGGTTTTACCATCAGTATTAAGAAGAAGCCAGCCCCGGGAAAATGCCATGTTCACCCTGTGGTAACTATCAACAACAGCCCGCTCAAGTCCGTAGAGAAGTTCTGTTACCTTGGAAGCACCCTCTCTTACTCTGCAACCCTTGACGAAGAGATCAACCAGCGATTAGCCAAGGCAAGTGGTTCCTTTGGCATGCTTAGAAGGAGGTTGTGGGATGAACGTGGTATCAAGCTCCACACCAAGATTAAAGTGTTCAAGGCTGTTGTTCTTGCCTCCCTCCTGTATGGTTGTGAGACGTGGACACCATATCGCTGACATATCAAGCTTCTTGAACAGTTCCAACAGCGATGCCTGAGATCCATATGCAGTATCAAGTGGCAGGATAGAGTGACCAATACAGAGGTTTTGGACAAATGCAAGTCACCCAGCATTGAAAGCCTGATCATCAAGGCCCAGCTGTGTTGGACTGGACATCTGGCCAGGATGGAGGACATTAGGATCTCAGAGGCAATGTTCTTCAGCCAACTGCAGCAAGGAAAGAGGTCAGTCGGCAGACCCTGTCTCCGTTATAAAGACATCTTCAAAGCTACCCTTAAATCCTGTGACATGGATATCAACTCTTTGCAACGTAATGCCCAAGATCGACTCGCGTGGCACCATCTGTGTATGCAGGGCGTCAAGCACTTTGAACAGTCCAGGACCACACACTTAATTGAGAAGAGAGCTCGAAGGAAGGCTTCAGCTATGCCATCCTCCAGCAGTAACACAACTCTCATCTGCAGTGTCTGCAACAGAGTTTGTTTGTCCAAGATTGGACTCATCTCCCACCAGAAGACACACCGGTGAACTATACTTCGCAAGATACTCATGCATCGCCAGCGACGCGAGACTCCATCATCATCATGATGCATTATTGTATGATATGGGTGGCAGCTCCACCTTTCCGGTTCCGCCACCACCCGGGGTATAAAAGGCTGATGCAGAAGAGACACAGTCTATTTGACCACCTCTCTGCCTAGCGGGAGCATCTCTCTGTACCCAGTGAGTCGTATAATAAAGTTCTGTTCAGTTCACCACTCGCCTCATTATTGTGCCATGTTTTAAGGACATAACACTGCCCACTGGTGTGTCCTCTGTTGTTGACTTGGCTGTATCTGACCATTACTGTGTGTTTTTTAACATCACTGGTTTTATGCAACAGGAGACCTCGGTGCGAACTGTGAGGAAGTGCCATCTGACACCTGAAGTGGCTGCTGATTTCATCAAACTCTTATGCAACACTCCCCGTTATTTTATCTGCATGCTGTGATTTTATCGTTGATCATTTTAACAGTAAACTAAGATCAACCATTGACAGAGTTGCCCCAAAAATCACAAGGACAGTTAGGAATAAACCAAAGCCTCCATGGAGAAACAACCAAATCAAACAACTGAAAAGAGAGTGCAGGATGGCTGAGAGGAAATGGAGGAAAAACAAATTATCAATTACCAAATACTACAGAATAAATTTAAAAAATAAACAATAATGCAGTCAAAACATCAAGAACAGAGTATTTTGGCAAAGTAATCTCCACCCATAACAATAACCCTAAAGTCCTTTTTGCAACCACTGTTCACTTAATCAACCCAGATTTTAATAAACACAAAGCTGCCATCCAACCCTCTATGTGAGAGTTTTGCAGACCACTTCAGGTGCAAGGTTGATTCTATTAGATCCAACGTTCTATCTGACCAGAAGACTGCTTCTGATGGAAGGTTAGGCTCACTTTTAGCTGAGGAAATGCTGGACTGTTTCGCCCTGGTTGATGCTAAGATGCTTGGTAAAGTTTTCTCCAAGGTAAACTTGACCTCCTGCCTTTTAGATCCAATTCCCACATCACTTTTTAAAACATTTTATGGATTCAGTGAACAGAAGATTTTAAAAGCTAAATCTGGCATACTGACATTTGTATTAATGCTCATTAGTATGTAACATTCCTTTGAAATAAACATTAAATTAAATATTGTAAATTGCTCTCTTCAGACTGGTGTCTTCACCACTGCCTTTAAAACGGCTGTGGTGAAGCCCCTTTTAAAGACGAGTCATTCAGCTCCCGACATCTTAATTATCTGTCATGGGGGACATGTTCCGGTGAACATGCCCCATCCTTTAAGTTGCAGTTTTATCATTTATCACTATTCTACAATGTATTCTCCCAGTTTTTGGTTTATTTTGTGGTGTTCTGATTTCATTTATCTCATCTTAAGATAAATTATGATTAAGATGGGGCGGCAGTGGCTCAGGAGGTAGAGCAGGTCGTCTAATAACCCGATGGTTGGCGGTTCAAATCCCGCTCTCCCCAGATATCCTGCCGTTGTGTCCCTGGGCAAGACACTTCACCCGCATTGCCTCCAGTGCCCATAACACTGGGTATGAATGTGTATAAATGTATAAAAATGTTCGGTGGTGGCCGGAAAGGCCGTTGGCGCAGATTGGCTGCCACGTTTCCATCAGCCTGCCCCAGGGCAGCTGTGGCTGCAGAAGTAGCTGCCACTACCATTGTCTGTCTGGAGTGAATGAATAATGTACCTATTTGTAAACCGTCTTTGAGTATATATGATAAAGCGCTATATAAAATCGATGCATTATTATTTATTCATCTTGGTTCTTAGGTTTGCTTTTATTTTAAAGTACTTCCAAGTTTATTCTGGCCAGTTTTGTTGTTGTAGTTTCATTTCCTGTTCTATCATATGATCTTCTGTTTTACTTTTAGTCCCTTAATCAGTCTTAGCTGTCTTGTGTTAAGCCAATTATTTGCTCCCTATTTATGTAAGTTGTCATTTTCTGTTGCTCATTGTCGGGACACTGCAGTATTTCCCTCCGGTCCTTCCTCATTGTTTGCTTGCATTATCTGCACGTTTTGTGTTTGACAGCCCCTGAGCTGCATTTATTTTTCTCCTGTTCTTAAACATCTTGCACTGAAGTCCATCCTGCCTGAAAGAGTCGATTATTCCTCTTCTACTGGAGGTTGTTTCTGACACCATCGACCTGTATTCAACTTACCATTCTTAAGTGAAGTCTGGTTTTATGCAGTTAAACAATTTTCTTATTGATCACAACATTTTTGAAAGATTTCAATCTGGTTTTAGGACAAACCACAGTACCGAGACAGCCCTTCTAAAAATTGTTAATGATATAGGTGTAATATAGACTCCCACAACCTGTCCGTCCTGGTGCTGCTGGAACTCAGCGCTGCCTTTGATACAGTAGCTCACCACATTTTATTAAGCAGACAAACACCTGGTGGTCTTCTTAGGTACCGTTCTTGAATGGTTTCATTCTTACCTCACAGATCATTGCTGTTGTGTAAGTATGGATACATGCTCTTTGGGAATCCATGAAATCAAGTGCAGGGTACCCCAAGGTTCAATTTTAGGCCCAGTACTTTTTAATCTTTATATGTTACCACTTGGGGATGTTATCAGGAGACATGGCATCAATTTTCTTAGCTATGCTGATGATACATTGCCCCATCTCCTGAAGACACAAAACCAATTAATGCCCTTTTGAACTGTATTTTAGATATAAAGTCATGGATGGCAGAGAACTTCCTACAGCTCAACCAGGACAAAACAGAAGTTTTAATCATCAATCCTGAAGACAACAGAGAGAAACTATTATGTTACTTCTAAATATCCACATGTAAACAATTTCACATGCACACACATAACCACACGGACACATTTTTTCCTGGTTCACTACTTCTTCTATTCATCATTGTATATAACAACTCCAGTTACACAAGCATCAGTTTCGGGGTGCCCTCTACTGGTTGGTAATTGTACAACACATACATTTAAGGTTCATACATAATATCTCCTCCCCACTAAGATATGTTGTCAATAAACAAACCGATATTTCTTTAACAAAACATAAAAATGCAACTTCCTTCAATAGCCAAACTAAACAGAGTTATTTTACCTTCTGTATGTAACTTTAAAGTTGAAAACAATATCTCAGAACTCAACCAATTTAACATCTATTATTTCAGTGTGCTCACTCATCACGGTAACGTACTGGTGGCTTAGTGATCCTCACAGGATAGCACCTTACAGTCTCTGTTACCTGAGTATGTCCAGTCTGTGGTGGGTCTTTGGACTGGTGTGTTTCTGGTGGTACGGTGGTCTCAGGAATTTGATCAGCATCCTTCTCATGGTGAGGTGTACTTGGGTGAAGTGTGATACCACTAACACTCTGGAGTGGTAACATCAGGGGGCTGACTGGAAGGTTTACTACAGGCTGCTGAGGCACTGGCTCAGAGCGTGTCAGCATCTGGTCTACGTGCTTCCATACCTCCACGTGCTCCATACCTTCCACGTGCTTCCATACCTCTTGTGCTCCCACATTTACCTTGTATGACACTGGTCCAGTCTTCTCCATGACCACACCCTATGTCCACTTCTTCTCCCCCTTCCTATAATCACGCACAAAGACTGGCTCACCAACATCAAACGGTCTGTCCTTAGAGTACTGCTGGCGGCGTTGTTGGGCATCTTGTGTCCGGTGCACTGCTGCAGCAACACCGGGCTTCAGGAAATCCAGCCGAGAGCGCAGCTTGCATCCCATGAACAACATAGCTGGCGTTTCTTTTGTTGTTGCGTGAGGGGTATTGCGGTATGTCAAGAGAATTGTATCTAGACATTGTTGCACTGGTGCTGTACCCCAGGAGGATTTTAAGGCATGTTTGAATTTCTGCACAAAACACTCGGCCGGATGGTATGGTGCTGAGTGGATGTGTTTAACTCCATTGGACTTCAGGAATGCACTGAATTCTTCAGAACAGAACTGAGGTCTGTTGTCACTCACAAGGATGTGTGGAATCCCATAGTGACTAAATAAGGCCCTAAGCACTTGTATGGTTTTACTGGCTGTGGTACTGTCCATGATGTGCATTTCAGGCCAATTGGAATGTGCATCGACAACGACCAGATATGTTCTTCAAGTGGACCTGCAAAGTCCACATGTATCCTTTCCCAAGGACTGGAGGGCCATATCCAAGGGTGTAAAGGTGCTAGCCCAGGCTGATTTTGTACATGCTGACAGGCGTGGCAGGCTTTATCCTGAAGCCCAAATTGAGAGTCGATGCCGGGCCACCAAACATAACTGCACGCTAAATTTTTCATCCTCACTACACCTGGATGTGCTGTGTGGAGCTCTTTTAGAACACGAGGACGCATTTTAGGCGGCACAGTCACTCTCACACCCCACATGAGACATCCCTGTTGTATTGTGAGATCATCCTGGCGCATCAGATAGGGAAACAGCTCTTGATCCATCTCCTTTGCAGCTGGAAAATGATCAGTTGTGACCATTTCTAGAACACAAGACAAGGTGGAGTCAGACATGGTGTCACGTCTGATCTCAGTGTTACTGACTGGTAGTATGTCCAACTGAGATGTGTAGAATATATCTACTGCACCTAGCTTCTCTTCATGAGCATGCGGGAGAGGTAGCCATGAAAGTCAGTTGACACTGGCATGTAATGCACCCTTCCAGTATTGAATGGTGTAATTGTGTGCCAACAGGAGGAGTGCCCATTGTTGCATTCGAGCTGCGGCTATTGATGGTGTACTTTTCAATGGACTCAGGATGGAGGTCAGTGGGCGATGGTCAGTGAGCAGGGTGAACCTGTTACCATACAGGTACTAGTGAAACTTGCGCACTCCAAAGACTATCACTAACGTCTCCCTCTCGATCCGAGCGTAGTTTTGTTCTGCTTTGCTGAGGGTTTGTGATGCATATGCTACAGGTTTTTCTTCTCCGTCAGGCATGATGTGCGAGAGGCACAGCTCCGACCCCATAGGGTAAAGCATCACAAGCAAGGCAGAGAGGCAGCTCAGGACTGTAGTGGGTGAGTACTTCCTGTGATACTATGAGTGCTTTAGCTTTCTGGAATGCTGACTCACAGGCTGATGTCCACTGCCATTTCTTCTCTTTATTCAGCAGTTCATTCAGTGGTTTCAGGACAGTAGCTAAGTCAGGAATGAAGCGTCCATAATAGTTTAGCAGGGACTTGCTGGGATTTCCACAATGGCACATAGCTTCTCAAGGGATTTATGGAGCCCAACAGCGTCAGTTATGTGACCCAAGTATTCCACTGATTCCTGGAAAAACAGGCACTTCTCTTGCTTGAGGCACAGACCATGCTCCTCTAGCCTGCCCAGGACTGCATCCAGAGTTTTGAGGTGTGTCTCCTTGTCAGGACCACTGACAAGGATGTTGTCCAGGTAATGTTGTGTACCTTTTATTGCATGCATAGTTTTTTTTATCTTTAGTGCTACTCCATGTTTAATGTTGCAGCATTGCACCGAGACAAATTCCTAGTTTGTGTACTACATGAACAATGGCAATAAATCTGATTCTGATTCTGAACAATAAGTGTATGGCAGTCCAAGAAGCACTTGGTCCATAGCCTTCTGAAATAAGGCTGGTGATGACGCTACACCAAATGGTAAATGATTGAAGCAGAATAGTCCTTTTTGTGTAGAGATAGTCAGCAACTTCTTAGACCCCTCTTCCACTTCCATCTGTAGGTAAGCATTTGATAAATCTAGCTTACTGAAACGTTGACCTCCTGCTAGAGAAGCCAACAGGTCCTCAATGTGTGGGATTGGGTACTTGTCCACACAGAGAGCTGGGTTGAGGGTGACCTTGAAATCCCCACAAAGTCTCACTGTGCCATCCTTTTTACTTACAGGCACCACTGGAGTAGTCCAGTCACTATGCTCCACTGGTGAGATCACCCCAAGCTCAATCAGGCGTTTAAGCTCGGCCTCCACTCGAGGTTGAAGAGCATAAGGCACATTACGTGGTGGGCAGCATTTAGGTACACTGTTGGGCCTAAGAGTCAATCTAGCTTCAATCCCCTTCATTGTGCCTAGCTTTTTAGAGAAAACAGCTGAGTGTCTCTTTAACACTGTCTCCAAGTTGTCTTTTTCTCAATGATATGCACAGTCTTTAAGTCTTTCCAGTTCAGTTTAATAACGCCGAGCCATTCCCTACCAAACAGTGGAGGTGCATCCATTTTCACCACATACAAGGGCAAATCAGCACATTGCTTGTTTAATTTTGCCTGCACTTTGATTACCCGCTCTGGTGCCAGAGGCTCTCCTGTGTCTGTCTTTAGCATGACATCTGTGGGTTGCAGGGGAAGTTTGCTCAGTTTGCTTCTGTACGGTTTGCATGGAATCAAAGACACAGCAGCCCCAGTATCCAGTTCCATTTCCATTTTCTCTCCATTTATTAAAGGCATCACTGAGATTCGTGAATATTTTCCTTTTCAGGACACAGAATACAGTCCCAATTCACAGTCAGCATCAGATTTAGCTTCCTCACTTTCACTTTCATTTTCCTGGACATGATGAATTCTTTCTTTTTATCTTTCACACTGGGTTTATTTGCATTACCTTTCTATTCAGATTTTCTCTCCTTCAGCTTCCTTTCTCTGTCTTGGCTGCTTTTGACTTTGCTTTTACACATGCGTTTCATGTGGCCTTTCCTCCCACACTGGTGGCAGTCATGGTCTTTGTACCAGCAGTCATCATCAGTATGATTTGTTTTCCCACAGTGGCGGCATTTATCACATTTTTGGCTCAGCACCGCGTTCACTTTAAGAGAACTGCTTAACTGCTGCACGTCACGTGCCACTGTCTCTGCCAACACAGTACAATCCACTGCTTTCTGAAAGGTGAGATCTTTCTCCGTTAAAAGGCGCTTCTGAACAGTTTCACATTTTAATCCACAAACAAATCTCTCCAGTAGTGCTTCTTCCAAATAAGCACCAAACTCACAATGTTCTGAGAGTCTTTTCAACACTGCAACATACTGTGATACAGTTTCTCCTTCCCCTTGATTTCTCTTGTGGAACCGGAATCTTTCAGCGATCACGAGTGGCTTTGGAGCAAAATGGGCTTGGAAAACTTCCATAACACGGTCATATTGCATTGTCCCAGGCTTTGCAGGAGCTACCAAGCTGCGGAGCAGTCCATACATTTTAGGTCCTATCACACTAAACAGCACAGGCAGTTTCTTTTCGGCCTGAATGTCATTAGCCAGGACGTAATGTTCAAAACATTCAATATACGTTGTCCATTGCTCACCGCCATCATCAAAGAGATCCATATGCCCGATTACTCCAGCTATGATGCGTCTGCTTTCCAGGACTTGCATTGTGGCGTTAGACTCGTCGGAGGAAGAGTGGCTTATCATCTCTTAACAGTCAATATTAGCTCACTAGCTACATCACAACGTGGTTGTTCTTTTTCCGTACAAACTTGACCAATGCTGCCGTCCATACGCAGCTGATGAGAAAAGTCTTCAGGACTACACAACTCGTCGCCAGTTTATATTATGTTGCTTCTAAATACAGTGGGGTAAAAAACTATTTAGTCAGCCACCAATTGTGCAAGTTCTCCCACTTAAAAGATGAGAGAGGTCTCCAATTTTCATCATAGGTATACCTCAACTATGAGAGACAAAATGAGGAAAAAAAAAATCCAGAAAATCACATTGAAGGATTTTGAAAGAATTTATTTGCAAATTATGGTGGAAAATAAGTATTTGGTCATTAACAAAAGTTCATCTCAATACTTTGTTATATACCCTTTGTTGGCAATGACAGAGTCAAACGTTTTCTGTAAGTCTTCACAAGGTTTTCACACACTGTTGCTGGTATTTTGGCCCATTCCTCCATGCAGATCTCCTCTAGAGCAGTGATGTTTTGGGGCTGTCGCTGGGCAACACAGACTTTCAACTCCCTCCAAAGATTTTCTGTGGGGTTGAGATCTGGAGACTGGCTAGGCCACTCCAGGACCTTGAAATGCTTCTTACAAAGCCAGTCCTTCGTTGCCTGGGCGTTGTGTTTGGGATCATTGTCATGCTGAAAGACCCAGCCACGTTTCATCTTCAATGCCTTTGCTGATGGAAGGAGGTTTTCACTCAAAATCTCACGATACATGGCCCCATTCATTCTTTCCTTTACACGGATCAGTCGTCCTGGTCCCTTTGCAGAAAAACAGCCCCAAAGCATGATGCTTCCACCCCCATCCTTCACAGTAGGTATGGTATTCTTTCTCCTCCAAACACGACAAGTTGAGTTTTTACCCAAAAGTTCTATTTTGGTTTCATCTGACCATATGACATTCTCCCACTCCTCTTCTGGATCATCCAAATGCTCTCTAGCAAACTTCAGACGGGCCTGGACATGTACTGGCTTAAGCAGGGGGACACGTCTGGCACTGCAGGATTTGAGTCCCTAACGGCGTAGTGTGTTATTGATGGTAGCCTTTGTTACTTTGGTCCCAGCTCTCTGCAGGTCATTCACTAGGTCCCCCCATGTGGTTCTGGGATTTTTGCTCACCGTTCTCGTGATCATTTTGACCCCACGGGGTGAGATCTTGCGTGGAGCCCCAGATCGAGGGAGATTATCAGTGGTCTTGTATGTCTTCCATTTTCTAATAATTGCTCCCACAGTTGATTTCTTCACACCAAGCTGCTTACCTATTGCAGATTCAGTCTTCCCAGCCTGGTGCAGGTCTACAATTTTGTTTCTGGTGTCCTTTGACAGCTCTTTGGTCTTGGCCATAGTGGAGTTTGGAGTCTGACTGAGGTTGTGGACAGGTGTCTTTTATACTGATAACGAGTTCAAACAGGTGCCATTAATACAGGTAACGAGTGGAGGACAGAGGAGCCTCTTAAAGAAGAAGTTACAGGTCTGTGAGAGCCAGAAATCTTGCTTGTTTGTAGGTGACCAAATACTTATTTTACTGAGGAATTTACCAATTAATTCATTAAAAATCCTTCAATGTGATTTTCTGGATTTTTTTTTTCCTCATTTTGTCTCTCATAGTTGAGGTATACCTATGATGAAAATTGGAGACCTCTCTCATCTTTTAAGTGGGAGAACTTGCACAATTGGTGGCTGACTAAATACTTTTTTGCCCCACCGTATCCACATGTAAACAATTTCACATGCACACACAGAACCACACAGACATATTTTTCCTGGTTCACTACTCCTTCTATTCTTCATTGTGTGCAAGAATTTCAATTACACAAACATCAGTTTTGGGGTGCCCTCTACTGGTTGGTAATTATCTACATTTAGGGTTCACACATAACAGAAACTTTTACCCAAATTGCTAGGTCTAAAACCTACACATTGTGTCAAGAACCTGGATGTTCTTCTAGACTCTGACTTTAATTTCATTTCACACATTAAAAGTATAACAAAAATTGACTTTTACCATCTTAGGAATATTACTGGAGTCCGCCCTTTTCTCTCTCTTGCCAGCACGGAGGTCTTGATGCATGCTTTTATTACCAGTCGTATAGACTACTGTAATGCACTGCTCTGTGGTCTTCCCCAAAAAAGAATATCACATCTCCAACTGCTCCAAAATTCAGCAGCGCGAGTGTTGACGAGGACCAGGGGGTGGACGCATATTACACCAGTTTTAGAATCACTGCATTGGCTCCCCGTGCTTTTTAGGATCGATTTTAAGGTTCTCCCTCAGTGGTCTTGGGCCTTCTTTTCTATCTGAGCTGCTTTTACCTTACAAGCCCTCGTGGACCCTGAGGTCCTGTGGTACTGGCCTTTTAATGGTTCCCAAAGTCAAGTCCTATGGTGAAGCCTCCTTTCATTATTATGGTCCTCGTCTGTGGAACAGCTTGCCAGAGAGCCTCAGGGCCGCAGAGTCAACAGATGTTTTTAAGAACAGGCTAAAGACCCACCTTTTAATTTGATTTTTAACAAACCTGTTTAACCATTATTGAAGTAATCATTTATGTTCCGTTGTTTTTTTTTATTTTGATTTGATTTTGTATACTTTATTGATCCCCAGAGGGGAAATTGAGGGCATCCACCTGGATGGATGAAGCAGCCACGGTACGGCGCTATCCCTTCACCATTCACACACACATTCACACCTAGGGCCACTTTAGAGTCTCCAATTAACCTAAACTGCATGTTTTTGGCCTGTGGGAGGAAACCGGAGAAATCCCGGAATAAATCCACGCATACACGGGGAGAACATGCAAACTCCACACAGATCACTATTGGTCAGGGGCTGAGATTGAACCAGGGATCCCATGGCCAAGGGTGAGTTGCTGTGCTGGTGCAGTGCTAACCACTGCTCCACCGCTCCATTTGCTTTTAGATTTTCTCATCTCTTCCTTTTGATGTGTTTTTTGCTGCAGTTCATAGTTCCAGTGTTTCCTCAGTGGAGCCCCTCATGCCAGACGCTGCTTGGTCCATCTGCAGGGGTGTTGGTCTCATGGGTCGCTCTGGCTTGGGTGGGTGGGGGCTCTATGCCATTGCCTTACAGCTGTGGTGTGGACCCCAGTCTGTGCTGGTCAGGGTGGCCTTGGTGGCACGCCCTGTGGTCATGGGTTGTGTGGTCTCACGGCGTGGGGGGGCTCGACAGGAAGGTGTTCCTTCACATGGTGCCTCGGTGCTGAGCTATGTCTTTTATTTTATATGTGTGTGAGAGAAATGGGGAATGGTGCATGTGCCTCTGTGTGTGTGTGGGGGGGGGGGGAAGGGTGGGATGAATTGTGCAAATATATGGATTTACATTTGTCTACTGCTTTTATCTATGTTAAGCACTTTGTGCAGCATTTAATGCTTAAAAGTGTTATACAAAGTTTGATTGATTGATTCATACTTAATTGCACAGTAGCCTGGTGGAGTGTTCACAATTTCGTTGTACTGTACAACTGTACAATGACAATAAAAGCCTATTCTATTTGCAATTTTTTTCTGGAATTTCCACATTGTGGGACTAATAAAGACTCATCTTATCTTATAAATTCATGACTTTATTAGCAAAACTGCAGTATTTTTCTCATAAAGTTGCAATTTCTTTTTCAACTTTTTTCTTCTAACTTTGCTACATTTTTTGTAAATTTGCAACTTTTTCTCATAAATTTGGGACCTTTTTTTTTGCAAAATTGCAGCATTTTTCTCAAATTTGTGTCAGGTTCAGGCTCCAGCAGGCAGGAGTGTTGAAGTCTGAGGCAGGCAGGACTTCAGTGAAAACACGGTTTTTTCTCCTGTGAACAAGTAAATGCAGCTGGCATGGTTTTCAGACCCAGTGAGCAGACACGACTCAACAATAACACAATTAACCTTTTATTGAATATCCAGTGAGTGTGTGAGTGCGTGTATGCGTATCTGTATATGTGTATAGTGCAATGATGTATTCGCTGGGGCAAGCAGAGCACCATGCAACCTGGCAAACCTATGGACACACAACAGAGGGCATCATCATAGCAGTCTGTCGTGGGCGACAATGACTGTTTCATTTCGGTCTGATCAGATTCCTCCACACAGCTCTGTCCTTAGCCTTCCACTGCCAGGAACTCCTGTCTATATCCAACTTCTCAAGTTTCTTTTTACGGTGTCTTTAAATCTGAGCCTTGGTCTACCCTGATTGCGTTTGCCCTCGCATAACTGTGAGTAGAGTAACTGCCGAGGGAGACGCTGGTGGTCCATCCTCTCAACATGTCCGAGCAATCTCAGGTTCATCTGTATTAGCACGTCCTCCATTGATGGTAGCCCAGCTCTTTTCAACACTTCTATGTTGGTTATCACACAACAGAGGGCAAGTTAGAGGTAAACCAGACAAGGGATGCACCCGGTAGTACTGTGCTTACTGTTTGTGATGGAAAGGTGGAGCACAGGTCTAGCTCAGTGGCTACGGCCAGGAGGACAGTGCTTGCAGTCCCAGAGGCGATGGTGTGGGCAGGTGAAGCAGAGCAGCTGAGTCCGCCGCCACGGATCTCCGCCTGTGCACAGGGGACTCAGAGAAGTGAGAGGAGAAGGTGATGGCTTACTTGAGTGGAGGAGCTGGTAGGCTCAGAAGATGATGAGTGGCACTGGAGAGTAGACGAGGCTTGGAAGCTCAGCGTAGAGATGGCGAGAGCTGGTTCCATGGAAGGAAAGCAGACGACTCCGCGCTGATCTCAGGGCCTCACGGAATATATAGCCAGGCTGGGATGGAGAGCAGGTGTGCGCGCAGGTACAATGATTGCAGGCCATGACAGTACTCCCCCCCCCCACACACACACACACGAGACGCCTCTCGGCAGTCATTCCAACCTCCCTGGGTGTGCCTGGTGGAAGTCCCTGATGAGCTGCTTGTCCAGCACGAGGGAGGGGCGCACCCAGGATCTCCACTCCGGCCCGTAACCCTCCCAGTCCACCAGATACTGCAGGCCGCGACCCCGGCGTCGGACATCCAGGATGGCGTTGACCTTCCAAGCTGGGTCGCCGTCGATCACCATCGGTGGCAATGGAGCCCTGGGAGGGGGACGTAAAGGGCTGGAGCACACGGGCTTGACCTGTGAGATGTGAAAAGTTGGACAAATGCAGAGGGGGGGGGGATCTAGGCCCACAGAGACAGGGTTGATCATGCGAATGACAGGAAAAGGCCCAATAAACCACTGCGACATCTTCTTCCTCTCAGCCTTCAAGTTAATATGCTTTGTAGAAAGCCATACCTGTTGACCCACCTGGTAAGTGGGAGCTGGAGCCCTGTGGCAGTTGGTTACCAAAGAATTGCGCTCTGCCATGCGTCGCAGTGCAGCCTGGGTGGTCTTCCAGATCCGATGGCAGCACTTCAGATGCGCACGGACAGAAGAAACGGCGATGTCCCCCTCCTCCTCCGGGAACAGTGGGGGGTTGTAACCCAGCGACACCTCAAATGGAGACATGCCGATTGCCGAGGAGATGGTGGTGTTGTGGGCATACTCAATCCAGGGAAGGTGGGAGCTCCACAATGCTGGGTTGGTGGTGGCGACACACCACAGCGCAGCCTCCAATTCCTGGTTTGCTCGTTCACACTGCCCATTGCTCTGTGGATGATAGCCAGATGACGGACTCACCGTAGCCCCCGGGGCGTTGCAGAACGACCTCCAGACTTGAGAAACAAACTGGGGGCCCCGATCAGAGACAATGTCCAGGGGGATCCCATGTAACATCACAACATGCTGGACGAGAAGGTCCGCCGTCTCCCTCGCTGTGGGCAGCCCCTGCAGGGGCACAAAATGGGCAGCCTTGGAGAACCGTATGCTGAGAATTACCGTATGCTGATTGGACAGTGGGAGGCCAGTGATAAAACCCAATGCTACATGGATGGCGCCCCCTTCCCTGGTGGACCAGCCCAGCTGGCAGGGAAGAGGACGTCTTACCGGCGGCACACTGGGGACAGGCTCGTACGTACTCCCCGATGTCCTTCTAGAACGATGGCCACCAAAACGTCCTCTGGAGGAGGTCCTCTGTACGGGCCCTCCCAGGATGACAAGCGAACTTGGAAGAATAGCCCCAACGGATAACCTCCCCCCGAACGGCCGATGGAACAAATAGTTTACCTGCTGGCCCCCCGCCCAGGTCGGGCTTGTCTTCCTGTGCTTTCAAGACCTTTTCCTTTATACCCCAGGAGAGGGCACCCATGACACACGATGAGGGGAGAATAGAGTGCTCGGTCATCTCTGCCGCCTCCGGGGCAAACTGTCGGGACAGGGAGTCCAGCTTCGTATTCTTAGACCCGGGCCTGTAGGTAATGGTGAAATTGAACGGCCCAAAAAACAGAGACCAGCGGGCCTGGCGTGCGTTCAGACGCTTGGCCGTCCAGAGGTATTCCAGATTTTTATGGTCAGTCCAGACGATGAATGGCTGGGAGGCACCCTCCAGCCAGTGACGCCACTCCTCCAGTGTGAGCTTGACAGCCAACAGCTCTCTGTCACCGATGTCATAATTGCGCTCAGCTGGGGATAGGTGATGGGAGAAGAACGCACAGGGCCGTATCTTGCCTCCACCAGGGAGCGCTGGGATAAAATGGCTCCAACCCCCGAGTTTGATGCGTCCACCTCCACCAGGCATTGGACAGCAGGATCATCTGTGCCAATATAGGAGAGGATGAGAACCTGTCTTTCAGATGAGCAAAGGCCGCAGCCGCCTCCTCGGTCCAACAAAAAGGCACTTTGGAAGAGGTCAGATGGGTCAGGGGAAGAGCAATAGACAATAGTTTTGGATGAAGTGGCGGTAGAAATTAGCAAACCCCAGGAACTGCTGGAGCTGCTTTCTGGATGACTGAGTGGGCCGCTCTACCACTGCTCTTACCTTATCAGGGTCGGGGATGATCTCATTGTGGGAGATTATAAAACCGAGAAAGGAAGTTCTGGAGGTATGAAATTCACACTTCTCTGCCTTGACAAAAAGTTTATTCTCCAACAGTCGCTGCAGTACCTGCCTCACGTGCACTCGGTGCTCATCCAGGGACTGGGAAAAATAAGAATATCATCCAAGTAGACGAATACAAACGTTCCCAAAAAATCCCTCAGCACATCATTAATCAGCCTCTGGAAGACGGCGGGGGCATTGGTCAGTCCGAACAGCATGACCAGATACTCAAAATGTCCACTAGGGGTCCTGAAAGCCGTCTTCCATTCATCACCCTTCCGGATCCGCACCAGATGGTAGGCGTTGCTTAGATCCAACTTGGTAAACCAGGAGGCCCCCTGGAGGGAATCGAACGCTGAGTTAATGAGAGGGAGAGTGTATTTGTCCTTGATGGTTACGTTATTTAGGTCCCGAAAGTCAATACACGGCCTCAGCGAGCCATCCTTTTTGCCAACGAAAAAGAACCCCGCTCCCACCACCAAGGATGACGGCTGGATTATACCTGAGCTCAATGACTCCTTGATGTAAGTTTGCATGGCCTCCCGCTCCGGGGCACACAGGTTAAAAAGTCTACTAGACGGCAGCGGGGCTCCGGCACGGAGATTGATGGCACAGTCATACGGCCGGTGAGGGGGAAGTGAAAGGGCCTTGGTCTTACTAAAGGCAGCCCCTAAGTCGTGATATTCGGGTGGGACTCGAGACAAATTGGGAGGAGGAGTGACAGGGACACCCAGAGGCACGGATGGCGAGCATGCAGCAGACTGTAAACAGGCATCCATACAAAAAGAGCTCCATGCGACCACACTCCCGGAACACCAGTCAATAGATGGATTATGGAGGCGAAGCCAGGGATAGCCGAGGATAACAGGAGAGGAAGAAACCGGCAACCCATACAGTCTCAGCTCTTCCCAATGGTTGCCTGACACAATTACTGATACCAGGGCAGTCTGGTGGGAAACCGTGGCCAAGGGGGCATTAGACAGGGCAACAAGTCTTAAGGGGGTCTCCAATAACTGAACGGGAAGCCCTAACCGGGTTGCCAGTTCCCCTGAAATAAAGCTCTGCTCAGCCCCCGAATCAATGAGTGCATGTGTGGACATCTCCCTGTGATTGTAACTGAAGTGAATGAGAATGAGAAAATGAGAGAGAGGATTTAACTGAGGAGAGTCCATGAGTCCCCCTACTACGACGCACGGCCTCCCCTTTTGGCCGTATGGGACATGCCTCAATCTCATGCTCCTCACCCCCACAGTAAAGGCACAACCCCAACTCATAGCATCACTGTTTCTCCGCCAATGTTTCTCCGCCAATGACAACTTGGACCGGCCCATCACCATAGGTTCCAGATCATCCAGGGAGTCAGCAGAGGGAAAAGCCAACAGAGGGTGGCTGTAGGGAGTGGCAGGATTGGTTACCCGAGCGACCGGAAGTTTTACACTCGGCTGCCCACTCCCTCAGTCAATTATCAAGGCTAATAGCCAGCGAAATTAACTCAGTTAAGCTAGTGGGCTTGTCTAGGCAGGCAAACTCATCCCGTAGGCTAGGACTAAGGCTCCTGATGAAGATGCCACATAACGAGGCGTCTTCCCACCCCACCTGTGTAGCCACTACCCGGAAGTCAACAGCATAGTCGGCAAAGGATCTAGACCCTTGCTTCAGATTTAGACGCCAGGAGGTAAGCACACTATCCCGGTTGGAGTGGTCAAACACCTCATTAAATTCGCTAACAAACTATGTGTAGGTTAGAGAAGCGTAACTAGCCCTAGCCATAACGGCATATGCATATGCTAAAGCCCGTCCCTCCAATAGATTAACCACATAACCTATTCGGCTATGATCAGTGGGAAAATCCCCCAGCACCCATTGAAACCCGATGTCACACAGCATAATAAATCCCTTAGCTTCCACTAATCTACCACCAAAGCGGGTGGGAGTGGGAATGGGAGTAAGCCGTGATGGGAGGGCTAACTAGCTTGGCTAGTGGATGTACTAAAGGGAGCAGAGGAGCTACTGGGAGCCAAAGGGAAGACCTGTGGGCTAACTAAACGATCCAACCGGTCAGTAACACGAGCTAGCTGTGTGAGCATAGACTGCTGTTGGCTAACTGGTCAACTTGAGCCTCCAAATTGTTAAGCTTGCACGCTAGCGCACTGTCTGCTGGATCATTATGGCGGAGTCGTACTGACATGGTTTTCAGACCCAAAGAGCAGACGCGACTTGAGAATAACAGAATTAACATTTTATTGAATACCCAGTGAGTGTGTGAGTGCGTGTATGCATATCTGTATATGTGTTTAGTGCAATGATGTATCCGCTGGGGGAAGCAGAGCACCGTGCAACCTGGCAACCCTATGGACACACAACAGAGGGCAAGTTAGAGGTAAACCAGACAAGGGATGCACCCAGTAGTACTGCACTTACTGTTTGTGATGGAAAGGTGGAGCACAGGTCTAGCTCAGCAGCTACGGCCAGGAGGACAGTGCTAGCAGTCCCAGAGGCGATGATGTGGGCAGGTGAAGCAGAGCAGCTGAGTCCGCCGCCAGGAGGAGGGGAGTCCGCCGCCACGGATCTCCGCCTGTGCACAGGGGACCCAGAGAAGTGAGAGGAGAAGGTGATGGCTTACTTGAGTGGAGGAGCTGGTAGGCTCAGAAGATGATGAGTGGTACTGGAGAGTAGATGAGGCTTGGAAGCTCAGCGTAGAGATGGCGAGAGCAGGTTGCATGGAATGAAAGCAGACGACTCCGCGCTGATCTCAGGGCCTCACGGAATATATAGCCAGGCTGGGATGGAGAGCAGATGTGCGCGCAGTGAGATGATTGGCAGCCATGACAGCAGCACGGGGCTGTGAACACAACATGAGCCGTCTAGGCTATTAATACTCGCAAACTAACCAGAGAACAAGACGAGGAACCGGAGCAATATCCTAGTTCTATGTTGCCGCAAGGAGAAATGAAAAGCAGCAGGTATATACAGTATGTATACCTGCTGTATATAAGCTGCTGTATATATATATATATATATGGTATATAAGGACAAAGAAATACTAAACAAGGGACAGCTGGGACTAAACTTGACTACAGATGCAAATTAGCAGTATTGCTAAATCTGGCATACTTACATTTCTATTTTTTTTTTTATAATCCTTTATTAGTCCCACAATGGAGAAATTACAGGGCTTTCACCTGGATGGACGAGGCAGCCACAGTGTGGTGGCAATCCCATCGCTATTCACACACACATTCACACCTAGGGCCACTTTAGAGTCTCCAATTAACCTGCATGTTTTTGGCCTGTGGGAGGAAACCGGAGTACCAACAGTAAACCCGTGGAGACACGGAGGGAACATGCAGACTCCATGCAGAAGGGTCACTGTCAGGGGTGAAATCGATCCCGTGACCTTCTTACAGTGCTGCCACAGTGATAACCACTGCTCCACCGAACTGCTATTAATGTTCATTAGGATGTAATGTCCCTGTGGTGTAATCTAAGTATTACATATGTGGAGCCACTAGGGGGCGACACAGACCGGATGTTGTCAGGAGTACAGCATGATGGAGATTAATATGGCGGAGTTCGTGTGTTAATGTGTTCCAGCCAGTCAATAAAGGAGGCTCCGTGTTCACCCAAAGCAGCAGTCTTTATTTATAAAAGAACCCAACACAACATGGTGTCAGAAGTTGGTGCGCTTTGAGGTGAGAAAAGTCAGCTTTGCAACCGGCTAGCAGCTATGTCAGACGAAGTTCAAAGAGCTGCAGCTGCGCCAATTGATCCTGTAATGGCGGCGGCTACTCCAGCAGCAACCTTCACCATTAAACCACCGGAGCCCTTCGACTTTGCGAGACCCCAAGAGTGGGAAAGGTGGATAAGACATTTTGAGCGTTTAAGACTGGCAAGTAACCTGAATAACTCAGCAGAGGCGAACCAAGTAAATACGCTGGTTTATTGCATGGGAGATGAGGCTGACAACGTGCTAAGAGGGCTCGAGCTAACGAGTGTGCAGCGCCAGCAGTACGATGCCGTTAAAACAGCCTTTGATAGACATTTCGTTCCCAGAAAGAACGTGATTTATGAACGAGCAAAATTCAACAAGCGAGTGCAACAGCCGGCAGAACCAGTAGACTCGTTCATAACAGCACTCTACGCGCTGGCAGAAAACTGTGAGTACGGTGCACTTCATGATGACCTCTTGAGAGACAGGCTTGTAGTGGGTCTGAAAGATTCGTCGCTGTCAGAAAGAATGCAGCTTGACAAAGATCTTACCCTAGCTAAAGCTATAACAATGGCAAGACAATCTGAAGAAATAAAACGACAACAAACTGACCTAAGAGGTGAAACTAGCATTAACAGAACAACCGTGGATGCGGTACACATCAGAAAAGCCAAGCCAAACAAGTTCATAATCAAGGAACAAAAACAGATTAAGTCCTCAAGGCCTCAGCAGACAAAACAAGACAGTAAAGTTTGTTCCAAGTGTGGCAAAGCACCAGCACATGCAGCAGTACAGTGCCCAGCTAAAAACGCGGAATGCCATAACTGTAAAAAACGTGGACACTATATTAGAGTCTGTAGGTCCAACCCAACTGTGAATGAGGTCACTGACAATGCAGATGGACTTTTTCTGGGTGAAGTGGATCTAGGGGAGGATCCATGGCTGGCAAACATAAACGTGAGAGGAAATAAAGTGACTTTTAAGTTAGATTCCGGAGCGGACGTCACAGCGGTTTCTGACCAAACATTTGAAATCTTCAAGAAGAAAAATGAACAGTTGGAAAAGGCACAAAAACCTCTCTACGGACCGGGTGGAACTGCACTAACTGTGTTGGGGTCTATGACAGAGACTATTACATACGGTAACAAGAGCGCTACTGAGAAAATCTATATTGTCAAAAATCTGCGCATGGCACTACTGAGTAGAACAGCTTCCGTGAGACTGAAACTAATTGCCAGAGTTGACACTATAGACCAAGAGACAGTGAGAAAAGCGTACCCCAAGTTATGCGATGGACTTGGGCTTGTCCAAAAGCCATACACAATTAAACTGAAACCTGATGCTAAGCCCTTTTCACTCAAGGTGCCAAGGCGTGTGCCACTGCCGCTCATGGGTAAAGTGAAAGAAGAGCTCGAGAGGATGGAAAAGTTGGGAGTCATCAGTCGCGTGGAGCAGCCAACAGATTGGTGCTGTGGCATGGTTGTAGCTCCCAAAAAGGACAAAGAAAAGGTGCGTATCTGTGTGGACATGACACCTTTAAACGAGTCAGTGTGTCGCGAAAGATACATCCTCCCGTCTGTGGACCAAACGCTAGGCATGCTCACAGGTGCTCAGTATTTTTCAAAGCTTGATGCAAATATGGGATTTTGGCAAATACCACTGTCTAAAGAGTCGGCCTTTCTCACCACATTCATTACGCCATTTGGCAGATACCACTTCAACCGTTTGCCATTTGGTATTTCCAGTGCTCCTGAACATTTCCAAAACATGATGGTGACAGAGGTTACATCGGGTCTCGACGGAGTCGTCTGTCACGTGGACGATATCCTGGTCTGGGGATCCACCAAGGAGCAGCACGACGCAAGACTGCACGCTGTCTTGAAGCGCGCGGAGAAAGCCGGCGTTACGTTGAATATGTCAAAATGTGAGTTTGGCAAAAGAGAGGTCAAATTTCTTGGGTTTATTGTTTAGGCAGAAGGAATGAGGCCAGATCCAGACAAAACCCAAGCTGTTCAGGACATGAAAGAGCCAAGCAGCTTTCTCGGAATGGTGAACCAGCTGGGGAAGTTCATTCCGAACCTTTCTGAAAAGGACAAACCATTGAGAGACTTGCTTTCAACAAAAAACATGTGGTACTGGGGGCATGAACAACAAAATGCGTTTTGTAATCTCAAACAAGAACTGTCCTCTGCTCCTGTATTGCAGCTCTATGACCCAAACAAACCACAGAAAATATCTGCAGATGCCTCTTCATACGGATTGGGGGCAGTCATGCTACAGAAGGAGAGAGATGTGTGGTCACCAGTTGCTTATGCTTCTCGATCATTGACACCTACAGAGCAGCGCTACGCCCAGCTGGAAAAAGAAGCGCTGGCTCTCACGTGGGCCTGCGAAAGATTCAATGACTTTATCCTGGGTCTGCACTTTGAACTAGAAACTGATCATAAGCCACTAGTGAGCCTACTGGGAGGACAAGCTTTGGATGCGCTTCCACCGCGTATACAGAGATTTCGTATGCGCCTAATGAGGTACTCATACACTATAAAGCACATCCCTGGCAAAAGTCTCACCACTGCCGACACGCTCTCACGCTTACCGCTCACAAACAGTGTTACTCACACAGACACAGATCTTATGGAGGACACTAATATTTATGTTGACTCTGTGCTAGAGGGACTCCCTACAAGCAGCAAATATCTTGCAGATCTCCAAGAGCAACTGCAGTCCGACAGCGTCTGTTCACAAGTCATGAAATACTGCACAGAAGGCTGGCCGGATCGTAACCAGCTACAGGGAGCGGTGAAGCACTACTGGTCTGAGAGAGCCGTTTTGAGTGTGCATAACGGACTACTACTGAGAGGCACGAGGTTAGTTATTCCTGCTAACATGAGAAATGCAGTTTTGGATAAGATACATGAGGGCCACCAGGGGGTGGTTAAATGCAGAGAGCGCGCCCGTCAGGCTGTATGGTGGCCAGGTTTAAGCAACCAGATCAGTGAAGTTGTACTCAAATGTAGACAGTGCATACAGGAAAGAGTTAATGTGAGAGAGCCTTTAATGCCCACAGATTTACCAGAAAGGCCATGGCAGAAGTTGGGAGCTGATTTGTTCACGCTACAAGACAAAAACTACCTGTTATTAGTGGACTACTTCTCTAGATATATAGAGATTGCCCAGCTCAGCCCAACTCGCTCTGCCAATGTCATTGTGCATTTAAAATCAATGTTTGCACGTCACGGAATACCAGAGATACTGATCACGGATAACGGCCCGCAGTTCGCAAGTCAGGAAATGGAAGACTTTGCAAAGGAGTACTGTTTTGAGCACGTGACCAGTAGTCCCAGGTACCCCCAAAGTAACGGTGAAGCAGAAAGAGCTGTCCAAACAGTCAAAAACCTTATCAAGAAAGCCAGTGATCCATACCGAGCACTGTTAGCCTACAGAACCACAGCGTTGGCAAATGGCTACAGCCCAGCACAGCTTCTCATGGGGCGTAGACTTCGTACCACCCTGCCAATGCTTCCAGAGGCCTTGCAGCCATGCGTGCCGAATCTGCAACAAATTCGTCACGTGGAAAAGGAGAGACGGATGAGGCAAACAGAATGTTTCAACAAAAGGCACAGAACGAGAGATTTGGATAAACTGTTACCCGGAAACTCTGTTTGGATAACAGATGCAAAAGCACAGGGCACAGTGACATCTGTCCACAAAACTCCACGGTCCTATGTCATTAGTGGACCACAAGGGACAATCAGGAGGAATCGCACTCATCTTGTGCCTATGTCGATACCAGAGACTGAGATGGAACCACAACGGACCCAGTCAAATGGAAAAGACACTCCTACAGAAACTGCTTCTGAGCCCAATGCACAGGAAACACCAGGTGTTGTTAGAACCAGGTCTGGTAGAGAAGTGATTAAACCAAAGAGACTGGATCTGCAGAAGTTACATGTTAATATTTGTGAAAACAGAGTTGAGTTCTGAAAATGCCTTCTTTAAATAGAAAATAAGAGGCCTTTGCATAATATGTTCTTACATGGCAACAGTGTTGGAAAAAAAAAAAAACAGAAATGTTATAGATTTGTAAAAGGGGGTGATGTGTTAAATTTATGCTGTCATAGTTGACAAAAGGGAACGGAAATAAGAATGTATTTTGTGTTTTCAGCTAAAAGGGGTCAACTTGGTTTCAGTAAGGGGGATGTGGTGTAATCTAAGTATTACATATGTGGAGCCACTAGGGGGCGACACAGACCGGATGTTGTCAGGAGTACAGCATGATGGAGATTAATATGGCGGAGTTCGTGTGTTAATGTGTTCCAGCCAGTCAATAAAGGAGGCTCCGTGTTCACCCAAAGCAGCAGTCTTTATTTATAAAAGAACCCAACACAACAGTCCCTTTCAAATAATCATTAAACTAAACTTAAACTAACGATAACGTGCAGGAGACCAACAGAAACAGAACTACTGCTAGACAGGAAACAAAGGAACCTTTCACAATAAGAGATGGCCTAGGAATTAAGGATCAACAAGGAATACTTTCAAAATAAGAACAGACATTTGAACTAAGAACAAAGAAGGAGTGAAATCAGAACATTACAAAAGAACCAAGGACTGGGGAGAATCCCGATGGTAACAGAATAATAATGATTTGATGACAAATTCCTAGTTTGTGTACTACATGAACAATGGCAATAAACCTGATTCTGATTCTGATTCTGATGATACAGTCAGTCCAAAAACAACAGAAAGTGTTGACATGGTCACCAACCACCACCACACCAGAACAATCTGCAACTTTTCATGTACATTTGCAACCTTTTCTGCAAATTTGCATTTTTTTTCTCATAAATTTGTGACCTTTTTCTGTATGTTTTAAACTCTTTTTTTGTAAATATGTTACTTTTTCTCTTAAATTTGACTTTTTTGCAAAATTGCAACTTTTTTCTCAAATTTGCAACATTTGTCTCTTAAAATTTCAGCTTTTCCTGTAAATCTATGACACTTATCTGGATGCTGCTTTTATTTCTAGTCTATGTAATTAAATTGTACTTTGCCACTTTTTAAATGTTTAGCTTATCAGACTTTTGTTCTTGCAAATTTGTACCTAATTTACATTCATGCGTTTCAACCTCATACTTGGTGAGAACCCCCCACCCCCCTTGTTAAAAGAATAACTATTCACCTATTGATCATAATTACTTTTAGTAAAAAAAATTAAGTTAATGTAAAAAGACAGTGAATTGACTGTGATGAAAGCCAAATAAAACGCCGTGCTCCACAGTATTCCATATATTTGACATTTACCAATTCAAAGCTAAGTGGCTATTTTTACATTGTTGAAAGTCAAAGATCAAAGGATAAATGTGACGAATAAATAGCAGAGAAGAGCAGACAGGAGGAGACAACTGGGAACTGAGACGGACCATTTTAAAGTTCAGGTCAGGCGGTGACGTGTGTGGGGGTGTGTGGGTGTGGGTGTGTGTGTGTGTGTGTGTGTGTGTGTGTGTGTGTGTGTGTGTGTGTGTGTGTGTTGGGGGTTTGTAGACACACATCTCTGATTGTGTAACATGTAGTCAGAATCCTGTCAGAAGTCTGTAGGAGTTAAAAATAGGCTTAACACTGTGGGAACATTAATCAGCCAATCAGAAATTACAGAAGATGTCCTGGAAGATACTAGAGTGACCGTCACAGTCAGCTGACTTGAACACCACTGAAAATCTCTGGTGGGATTTGAAAGAGGTGATTGCAGCACACAAACCCAAGAATATTAGGGAAATGGGGGCTTTTGCCCACGAGGAATGGGCTGAGATTCCTCAGAATGCTGCCAGAAGCTGCTGTCTGGCTATGCATCCCGTTTGCAGCAGGTCATAACAGCAAAAGGGTGACCTGCTAAGTACTAAAGATGCTTGTCAGAACTCAGAACTCAGAACTCAGAAAAGGATTTATTGCCAAGTACATTAACAGTAAACAACTGATAACATACGAGGGATTTGACTTGACACAGAAAACGACCTGCATTTCCGGTGACACGGCAGCGTCGAAACGTGCCTGTCATCAGATGGGTACAGGATGCATAGGGAAGAAAAGGATAACACAATAGGAAAGAGCAAAAAAACATTGATTGTCAGAATACCAGTCATATATGATCAATATTATGATTACAAGAAAAAAAGCCCTCAATGCACAATTAGCAGACAAGAATGTACACAAAGACACAAAGGGAGCAGTGAGTGAATGATCTTCTCATCAGTTTATTGAGTCAGTGTGGGTGTAGTGTTGAGTGGAGGTGTTTGTATCAGTTAAGAACAACAAAGTCTCTTCTGCAGGAGATGTTTTGTCTAGCGGCTGGCATTTGTCCTTGAGCCAGGCAGCTGGCTGTCCATAGAGTCAATGCAGCTCAAATGTGTCATGAAGGGGTTGAATCATTCTGAGACTGCAGTAGTCATTAAAAGTGGTATTTTGTGTTGAATCTGGAGGAACCACTTGTACTATTGGTTGTGTTGAGCTACTTAAATTGTTCTTCGTTGGTTTGTTCATTGCACACAGCTGCTACTTTGTCCATTTTGCCAGTAAACCTAATTTGCAGTGGGGGGGGGGGGGTGAAGTGTGTAGATGTTGGTGTGCGTTTACTGACCGACCACAGTCAGCAGCATGTTGTCCAGCAGCAGAGCGACGCAGACCACCACCAGCACCAGCCTGGGAGACTCTCGGCTGTGGTGAAGCCACGGCATGTCTGCAGAGACACAAAGGCAGTCAGAAGACGGAACGCTCAGCAGCACCAGCCGAGCCAGCAGCTCCATCTGGGCCCCACCACGGGCTCAAAGGGGCCCATCCGTGTTTGCCCACATGGACTTTACCTGCCTACCCATTTTCAACTGATTTTCTCATGAAACTGGTGTTTTCTAGTCAGTTTTTTTACTTTGCTAAATTTTTCTTGTAAATTTGAAGCTCTCTCATAAATTTGTAACTTTTTTCCTTAGAAATTTTCACATTTTGTCTCAAATTTGTTACTTTTCCTCTTGTAAATTTGCTATTTTCGTGTAAATTTGTGACATTTTTCCTTGTAAATTTCAAACTTTCTCAAAAATTTTCACCGTTTTTTTACTGTAAACTTACAGCTTTTCCTCATAAATCTGTAACTTTTTCACGTGAATCTACAGTTTATTTGCTCATATTTGCTACTTTTTTTTTAGTTAATTTGCAAGTTTTTCCAAGTTTTTCCTCAGAAATTTGTGACTTTTTTTGTGGTAAATTTAAATTTTTCTTGTAAATTTTCATCTTTTTTTCTCATCAATTTGTTAGTTTATCTTGTAAAATTGTGATTTTTTTCTTGCAAATTTGCCAATTTCTTCATTTGTGAGTTTTTCCCAAAAATTTGTGACATTTTTCTTGTAAAATTGGGACCTTTTTCTTGCATATTTGCTAACTTTTTCTTGTAATTTTGGAACTTTCTCATCAATTTGTCCCTTGTATTTGTGTAACTTTGACCCTGTTTTTTTCTGTCAGCTGTGTCACTGCTGTGCTTGTCGATGTTCAGCTTGGTTTCTCCTGCGTGTGTCAGCGTTCTGCAGGGTTCTAGGTGCTCGACTCCTGCTCAGCACAGATGGGTTTAAAGTGGGTAAACAGATTAGCTGTAGCGCAGATCAAGTCCATGTGGGCAAACAGACGGGGCCAACATGGAAGCCACAAACAAGCCCACATAGACCCATAAGACAGCCCAGTTTAGCCTTTGGTGGGGCCCACATGGACATGCTGGCTGGGTGAAGATGAGGAAAAGGGGCGACGAGCAGCTGAAACACCAGAGTCAGGACTGGACCTGAAGTCTTCTGAGCCGCTCAAGCCACCATAAACATGATCATCCTAAATATGAACCAGTGTTGAAAAAAATAAACTTTTTTCCACCATTATTCCACCTCCCGCACCCAGTCAAACAGCAACTAACACGGCTGCTTCTGTAGCTCGTGTAGCATGGAGACAAACATCTGCTCGCTGCCTTTTGGCTTAATAACATTTTTCTCTTGCAATAAGAGACGGAGAGCTGCTTCATATCTGATCTGATCTTTAATAAAGCAGACCAGCCTGCTTTCATCAGAGACTCCACATCCAGGTCTGAGCCTCCAGAAGTGTCTCACCGCTCATCACTGTGGACATTTGTCTGAAGCTCATACACCGTGTGGCTTCAATGCGAACAAACTGATGATGCTCTACATTTACAGTCAATAAATGAAGGGACCGTTGTGATTTGGGGAACAAAGGTACCCCTAAAAAACAAGCCCAGAAATGTTCGGAGAGTCTTGGCATCTCCTAGGATTGTGACGTTAAAAACAAGCCTGAAGGACTCCTGGTGTTGGACTGTCGAGGTAAAAGAGAAACATCGTTACTTCAGATCAGAGTGGAGAAGCTTCATCTGTTCCCTGGATAACAGTCAGCATCATGGCGACAAGAAAAGAAAGCCCAAGTAGCCTAAAATTAAGACTGACTTCATTAAGACTGATCAATAAGCCGAAGGTAAGACCAAACTAAAGATCAACATATCCAGAGTCCAACATGTCCACCACGTCTACCGTTGAAGACCAACAAGTTATTCAAGTAAAGCCGAAAATCCCCACATCAAATTCCAAATACAGATCAGCTACTTCAAAGTCCCAAAATTAGTTCCCAAGTCAAGTCCCCAAATCAGCAAAGTTCAGCCCCACGCCTAAAAAGCCAAAATATAAACTCAGTGAAAAGCCATATTTTAGTGAGCAAAAGCCAAATTCCACGTTCACACCAGCAAGTTCTCAGAAACAAGCAACAAGTATGAAGGTGTAGGAAGTATGAAGTACACAGGATTGCTGTGTTTTATTCTATTTGCACTATGGGGAGAATTACTGTACATAGACTGCTGTTGCTGTTTTCATCCTTATTCCTTTTTTCCTCTATATTACGCACGCCATTAAGAGCGAGAGAAACGGCCTTTCAGCTCTCCTGAATGTCCTGTACATACTGAAGTATTGACAAATAAAGTCTTTGAATTGAATTTGAAGTTCAGCCAGTCTAAAGTCACGGTAAAGACCAGCAACTCCACATTCAACTTCAAACCTCCACCCCCAGCTTCTCCTCCACCTGCTCCCTCCTCTCACTACAGATCACAGCATCTCCGTCCACGGAGACTCCCACCTGACATCATCCTTCAGTCTGTCCATGTCCATCCATCTGTCAGTCCTCGCCACCGTCTCACAGTCCGCATTACAGGTGGGTTCAAAAGATTGATTCCCCGATTTGATCCACGTTTGACTGAGCTGATATTGATCTACAAAATCCACAGATTGATCTTTTAATATCATGTTTTTACGTCTGTGAAACACAAAACGTGAGCAGCTGGCTGAAATCTCGTGTGATTGAGCAGCCATGTGAGAGTTCCCTGCGCCGCACGCTCACATTACTTCCTTTTTTACATGAGCGGAGATGTGCGGGACGTGTCTTAATTTATCAACAAAAGTCACAGCTAAAGACTGCGCTCAACAGTTTCCGAATATTTTTCATAAAGCAGGGATAAACGGTTTTGTTCTACGTGCAGCGCTGTGTTGGAACATAAAAGTCGATGATTGATAATTCTGAAAAGGCAAACACACTGAACGACAGCAGAGCACAGAGGGAGACTTGCTGCTGCTGGGGTCAACAAAATATTGCAAATTAATAATTCATCCAGCATGATGGTGTTTTCTTTTACAAACTATGATACAGTCATTACCTGTTGGTTAAGAGCTGTGAATAAATGCAGAATAAAGGTACATTTTTAGTCAGGACTTCATGACGGAGGCAGCTGCCTTCATGTCACGTTTCTGCTGAATGACATTTAATTTTGGACATCTAACACTTAAGTGAGAGATGTGAAGATGATGATGATAATAATAATAATAATAAAATGAAAATGGCAGAATTAATAAAGGTGCAGTACCAGCAGCCATTTTTACTCAGTAGAACTAAACTGAAATGACCAAATCTTCCAGGAAATGAACTGAAACCCTTTTCAAAAATTAAAAATCAATTTGTAGTTAAAATATAAACAACAAAAAAAATAAAAGAAAGTAAATTATTAAACCCTACCACGACAACTACAGCAGCAGCTAAAGAAGCGAGTGAAAATCAGGGTCAGAAGCTGTTACATGGGTTCCATGACGGGGAAAGGAAGAGAGTTGGGGGAAACATGCAAGAGAAGAAATTAATATCCTCCATGTACAAGAGACAAAGTGGGGAGGCAAGAGAGTTAGGAGAGGGGTTTAAAATGTATCCCAGTGGGCAAGGAAACAAAAGGAATCGTTCAGAGTCCTAAGAGTGAGTCATTGAGGCGGCACGCCCATCTGACAGACTGATCAAGATGAGACTGGTAATATCAGGAGAAGTGTGTACCATCACTTCAGGATATGCTCCACAAACCGGAGAGAAAAGTTCATGGAAGAGTTTGACGACCTGATCCTCAGTGTTGGGCAGAAAGAGAACGTGATAGTGGGTGCAGATTTAAATGGACATGTTGGTAGAGAAGCATGTGGATTCCGCCAAGAGCATGGTGGTAAAGGATATGGTCAGAGAAACAGAGAAGGGGGAAGGATTCTGGAGCGCGCTGAGAGTGTAAACATGGCTATAGTAAACACTTTCTATGAACAACCACAGGAGCACCTTATCACATACAGAAGTGGAGGCCATGAAACACAAATTGATTATGTCATGATAAAAAGACCTGAAAAATGTGAAGAACTGTAAAGTGATTCCAGGAGAAGAAGTAGTGACAACACAGACTATTGTGTGCAGTGTTGAATATCAGAAAAGAGAAACAGTATAAGAAGGACCCAAAGAAGAAGATGAAGATCTGGAAGTTGGAAGGACAGAAGGTTGCAGAATATCAAGAGATGGTCAAAGAAAAATATGATACATATACATCTAGAGTAAAGGAGAACTGGAAGGCAATGAAGACAGCAGTGCAGCAACAGAGGTATGTGGTACTACCAAAGGAAGGAAGCATCAAGAGAGAGAAACTTGGTGGTGGAATGAAGATGTGCAGGATAAGATCAAGAAAAAAGGAAACATTCAAAGTTTGACAAAGAGGAGGGGAGAAGACCAGAGAAAGGTTTATAAAGAAGTGAAGAAGGAAACCAAGAAAGCAATGGCTAAAGCCAAAAAGGAAGCATGGACCGAATGGTATGACAATACTGTATGGAAGCAAAAGAAGGTGAGAGGATGATACTGTATGTAAGGTGGCAAAACAACGAGCACAGCTAAGACACAATGTCAGAGCAATAAATGTAATCAGAGACCAGAATGGAGTGCTGCTGACAGATAAACAGAAGATACAAGATAGATGGAGTGAATATTTCAGCCATCTTCTTAATGTAGAAAATGACAGAGAGCCGCTGAAAGAGTACCCACAAACAGAAAGTCCACTGCAAGATATGTCACTTGTAGAGGTCAGAGATGCTTTGAAGAACATGAAAAGTGGTAGAGCGGCTGGACGTTCAGGCCTACCTGTGGACCTATTGAAGCACCTTGGTACGAAGGTAGAAGAAATGATGCACACGCCTTTTTTTTTTTTTTTAGTAATCAAGGTTGAAGGCCTGGTGTTGCCATCTGAGAGATGAAAAATTGGCCATTAAGTACTAAACCACTGACCACATCACATCAAACAAATCAAAATCTTAAAAATGAACAGCTAACAAAAGTTTATAATTGATCAACCAAAAATGCATTTACAGATGACTTGAATGAGTCTATGTTTGGAGCAGCAGGAAAAACAGATGCTGGAAGAGAGTTCCATAGCCAGCTTGTCGTAGAGATGTAGGAAGATAGATGGAGATTGGTGTTGGGCTTTGGAACCGTTTCACAGAACATTTGGAGTACAGAAAAAATGCCAAAGGAGTGAGAGTTAAGTGAGATTGTGACCATTTACAAAGAGAAGGGTGTCCCCTGGAGTGTGGAAATTTCAGAGGTATCAAGCTGCTGGAACATGGAATGAAGATTTTGGAGAAGATCATAGAGAAGTGACTGCATACACTCACAGCTATCGACAATATGCAATTTGGCTTTAGCCCAGGAAGGGAAACAACAGATGCTGTGTTTATCATCAAACAAATGCAGGAGAAACATCTAGAGGTGAATAGAGGGGCTGCACGGTGGAGCAGTGGTTAGCACTGTGGCAGCACAGTTTACCCTTGGCCGGGGGATCGTGGGGATCATGGGATCGTGGGTTCGATCCCAGACCCCGACCAACAGTGATCTGTGTGGAGTTTGCATGTTCTCCCCGTGTTTGCGTGGGTTTACTCCAGGATTTCTCCGGTTTCCTCCAACATGCCAAAAAACATGCAGGTTAGGGAGTTAAGGGGCGCTTGCGCACGCAGCGACTGGCAGCTGGTGGCTTGTCACCAGACTGCAAAACAAATCTACCTACGGGTACAAATAAGTAACAAAAAAAAAAAAACAGACTGTGGCTTATATTGTTCATATATCCATACTTACATATGTATAGACACAAGAGGAATGTTTAGAGATTGCATATGTGGAATGACCTCACGTCTCAGAGCAGGACAATAGGTCTCGACCACCGGCAGAGATCAACGAGCGGATGGAGACGCAGCGGTGGAGACCTGAATGGACTTCCTGACCCCCCAGGGTCAGGTGGAGGAGAGAGAGGACAATGGAAGGAGATAACATGGATGTGTGATGTCGGCTTTTGTTATGTGATGTATAAGTATGAAGGTCTGACTGCGCTCAGTCTCTTTTCTGCTTCTGCACTGAGATGAGACATGTTAGGGACTGGAAGCCGACAATAAACCTGATTTATAAAATCACTTCGCTTCTTTATTTCAAGCTCCCTACATTGGTGACCAGACGTGAGAATGGACGAAAGACGTTCTCCCGCTACAGGCTCGTCAGGCGACCCAGACAAGCGCCATCCCCAACCCTATCCAGAGAACGGAGGAAAGACGTTCTCGCGCTGCAGAGTCGTCGGAGGCGGCCCAAGCAAGCGCCATCGCCGTCAAACTCCCAGAGTTCTGGCAGAATGACCCAAACTCGTGGTTCAAGCAGGCTGAGGCTCAGTTTGCACTCGCGGGGGTGACGGCTGATGAAACCAAATTCTACCACATCGTCACCAGACTCGATGCCGCCACAGCACGATGCGCGCGGAGCGTGACACAGCAGCCGCCCGCCAACGACAAGTATAAGGAACTGAAGGCGACCCTCATCGAGAGTTTCGTCCCCTCGGCCGAGGAAAGGGCCAGGAGGATACTGGCGATTTACGGCCACGGGGGGCGCAGACCGATGGCCCTCATGGAAGACATGCTGCAGCTGAGGGAGGCAGACAATGACAACTTCCTTTTCCAACACATCTTCCTCAGCACTCTGCCAACCCACATGAGAGGGATCCTGGCCAACATGCGATGTAAGACCCAGCAGGACTTCCGCGCGCTTGCCCGAGAAGCGCAGCGGCTCATCAACTCCTGCGGCGAGCAGATGGCCACAGCAGCATCGGCAGATCTCGGCGTGGAAGCCCAGAGCGTTGGGGAATCAGAGGCGATGGAGCAGAACCCGCCCACCACGGCAGCGACGCGACCAAGGCGCAACAAACGAGACGACCTCTGCTACTACCATTGACGTTTCACCGAGAGGGCATACAAATGTGTGCCCCCCTGCGGTTTCAAGAGCTCGGGAAACTTCAAAGCCAGGAACCGTTAGCAGCTACGGCTCTCGGCGAGACAAACAAGCTGCTCTACATGACTGACGGACACTCCGGGAGACAGTTCCTCATTGACACCGGAGCTCAGGTGAGCTTCATCACCCCGTCCTACGCAGACCGGGCAACAGGACCCCATGGAAACGGAGCGACGGCAGCCAACGGCTCCATCATCAACACTTTTGGTGAAAGAACCCTGCCTCTGTCCATACACAGCCGCAACTATAGGTGGACCTTTATTATAGCGGCGGTGAGTTTTAACTTGTTGGGCGCTGATTTCTTATGTGCACATGGGTTGTTAGTCGATCTTGCAAACAGACGCTTAATCAATGCACTGTCATTTGCTTCTATCCCCTGTTCAGCTCGAGTGTCCCCACCACCCGTGCAGGCCAGCATTGCCACAGCAGGAGGTAAGTTTGACCAACTCCTCACCCAATTTCCAGCACTCACAGTTGCCAAATTTTCGGCAACAGTAGCAAAACACGGAGTGGAACACTTCATTCCCACAACGGGCCCACCTGTGTTCGCTAAAGCTCGGCGCTTAGACACGACCAAGCTCGCCATAGCACGCGACGAGTTTGCCAGCCTGGAAAAACTGGGCATTATTCGGCGCTCGAAAAGCCCATGGGCCTCGCCACTGCATATGGTCCCGAAAACCGACGGTTCCTGGAGACCTTGCGGTGATTATCGCAGATTAAACAATGCTACAGCACATGACCGCTACCCAATCCCTCACATTCAGGATTTTTCACTACATCTGGCGGGTACGCGCATTTTTTCTAAAATAGACCTGGTCCGCGGCTACCACCAAGTTCCGGTCAGACCTGAAGACGTCCCTAAAACGGCCGTAATAACCCCTTTTGGTCTTTTTGAATTTTTGCGAATGCCTTTTGGCCTCAAAGGCGCTGCACAAACTTTTCAGCGTATGATGGACGCTGTGTTACGCGACCTCCCTTTTGTGTTCGTCTACCTCGACGATATTCTGGTAGCCAGCACGTCTGAGGAAGAACACGAACAACACCTCACTACAGTTTTTTCAGAGGCTGGAAGAGCACGGGTTAATAATTAACCCGGCCAAATGCCGATTCGGTGTGTCACAGATTGATTTTTTGGGACACAGAGTTTCACCAGAAGGGGCAGTTCCATTACCGGACAAAGTGCACGCAGTAGCAAATTTCCCCCGACCACAAACGGTCAGATCGCTGCAGGAATTTTTAGGAATGGTAAATTTTTACAACCGTTTCCTCCCCCGCGCAGCTCAACTCATGCAGCCCCTATATGCCGTGCTCAGAAAGCAAAAGCCCTCCAACGCAGTTGAATGGTCCCCGGAGCGGGAACGCGCGTTCGCAGAAGTAAAAAGAGCACTAGCGGATGCCGCATTGTTGGTCCACCCCGACCCCTTGACCCACATAGCGCTTACCACAGACGCTTCAAACCTGGCCATAGGGGCGGTCGTGGAACAACATGTTGACGGAACTTGGCAACCGCTGGCATTTTTTAGCAAATCTTTAAACGAAACCGAGCGCAAATACAGCACTTTTGACAGAGAGCTGCTAGTGCTTCATTTATCCATCCGCCATTTCCAGTTCTGGCTGGAAGGGCGGCGCTTCACGGCTTTTGTCGATCACAAACCACTCACTTTTGCGATGTCAAAAATTTCAGAACTGTGGTCGGGCCAGCAACAAAGGCAGCTGGCCGCAATTTCGGAGTTTACCACAGACATTCGACACGTAGCAGGCAAACTTAATTTGGTGGCAGATTGCCTCTCCCGCGCCGTGACATCGTCAGGGCACGCGGAAGCAGATTATACTACCGCAGCCGCAGAGCACATGACCAACGCGTACGCGTACGCAGCCCCAATTCACGTAGGGATAGATTACGTGGCCATGGCAGCGGAACAAAGCAGTGACGTGGACGTGCGCGCGCTCCAGTCTGGACCAACAGGGTTAAGGCTGGAGGAAAGGGGTTTGCGTGACGGTGTGCCCCCCCTAATCTGCGACGTGGCAACCGGTCGACCTCGCACGGTAGTCCCAGCCGCGTGGCGCCGCCGTGTTTTTGACTTGGTGCACTCCCTTGCGCACCCAGGGGTGCGCGCCTCGGTGAAAATGGTCGCGAAAGAAGTTTGTTTGGCCAGGCCTGCGTAAAAATGTAAAGGAGTGGGCGAGAACTTGCATGTCTTGCCAACCCGCCAAAATTCACAAGCACACAAAAGCCCCTCTGGAACCCTTCCGGATCCCGGCCAGGAGGTTTGACCACGTGCACGTCGACCTCGTGGGCCCTCTACTGTCGTCCCAGGGGTTCACACACCTTTTAACAATGGTTGACCGGACCACACGCTGGCCAGAAGCGGTCCCGCTGGCGTCAACCATGGCCGCGGAAGTCGCTCGCGTTTTTTTCTCGACCTGGGTGGCACGTTTCGGCGTTCCGTCAGACATCACGTCCGATAGGGGGCCTCAATTTGTCTCAGAACTCTGGTCAGCCATGGCCAGCAGCTTAGGAGCGACAATTCATCGCACCACCACGTATCACCCTCAGGCTAAAGGTTTATGCGAGCGTTTTCATAGGTCTTTAAAGGCCGCCCTCAGGGCCTCACTGACGGATGCAGATTGGGTAAACAAACTTCCCTGGGTTTTATTAGGGTTGCGTTCTGCGCCTAAGGAGGATCTAGACGCCTCCCCGGCAGAATTAGTTTTCGCACAACCTCTCAGGCTCCCGGGTGAGTTCTTACCAGAACATCCAGAGCTCGGGCGCCTCCCAGCCCTGAGGCCCCCAAGCAACACGGGACCGGACACGCTCCCCGGACCCATACATCACTCTTTACCGCGGGTTTTTGTTCCCCAAGCTTTGAAAAACGCAGAGTTCGTTTTTGTTAGGCACGAAGCTTTAAAACCAACCCTCCGCCCACCATATGATGGACCATATAGAGTGCTGGAACCTGGTGATAAGCATTTTGTGCTTGATTTAGGGGACAGAAAAGAAACAGTAAGCATTGACAGACTTAAACCTGCCTTCATGTTGAGCGACGAACCTGCACGGGTAGCGAGAGCGCCTTGACGGGGTAGACTCCCCAAGAGACACACCTCAACCCCCCCGCAGGGACCAAATAACCACTCTTCTCCCCAAGCTGCAGATTCCTTACAGGATGGCCCCGCCCGGACGCTGAAGCGGGCGTACAGCAGATTTGGGAGAAGATTGAAACCCAGACGACACATAGACTGATGTAAAATTGACAAGGGGTTGTAAGCTATGCTGTCGAATTTTGCCGTTGCAGTTTTAGGGCTGACATATGACATAGACTATACTGTTGTTGTTATCACTGAATTTTTAACATGATCATGCCGTATAGCTTGAAGGTTGGCATGGCTGCTGAGGATATTTTTCCTCTTTTCCTGTTGATGTGAATAACGGTATAATATGTCATGGATGTTACCTTAGGCTGTGAACTTAATTTTATTGTCCTTTTCTTAGACGTTTTGGGGGGGGGGCTGTGGCTTATATTGTTCATATATCCATACTTACATATGTATAGACACAAGAGGAATGTTTAGAGATTGCATATGTGGAATGACCTCACGTCTCAGAGCAGGACAATAGGTCTCGACCACCGGCAGAGATCAACGAGCAGACGGAGACGCAGCGGTGGAGACCTGAATGGACTTCCTGACCCCCCAGGGTCAGGTGGAGGAGAGAGAGGACAATGGAAGGAGATAACACGGATGTGTGATGTCGGCTTTTGTTATGTGATGTATAAGTATGAAGGTCTGACTGCGCTCAGTCTCTTTTCTGCTTCTGCATTGAGATGAGACATGTTAGGGACTGGAAACCGACAATAAACCTGATTTATAAAATCACTTCGCTTCCTTATTTCAAGCTCCCTACAGAGACCTGTATTTAACCTTGGTGGACCTGGAGAAAGCATATGATTTCATCCCAAGAGACCTGATATATTGGAGTCTCCTGAAACGGAACATTCCAGAGAGACTAGTGAGATTAGTAAGAGCTTCATATCATGAAGCACGAACAAGGAGAAGCCATCTCAGTTGTAATTCAGTCCATATAGCCAATCGTGTACACTAAAACAAAATTATGTTTCTCCTATCTACAATGTTAATCACATGTAGAATCAGAGGGGTCGCTGCCATGCAAGATTCCACCACAAACAACTTCTCCTTCCCGCACTCTGTTATGCTGAGCACCAAGCTAGAAGGCTGGAAGTACCATTTTTTTTTTTATATGGTCTTTGGTATGACTCCGCCAGGACTTGAACCACCAACCTCTTGGTTGTGGGGAGGATGCTCTATCAACTAGGCCACCACTCTGGTGGGCGGTGAGGACAGTGAGGACCAAGTATGGAAGCACAGACAAGTTTGCTATTAAAGTTGGTCTACATCAAGGCTCAGGCCTTACTCCATTCCTGTTCATTGTTGTACTGGATGTTATCACTGATGAGCTTAGAGGAGGGCTGCCGTGGGAATTGCTGTTCACAGACGACCTAGTCTTGATGGCAGAGAGCGAGGAAGAGAAGCAAAGAAAGTGGTTGAGCTAGCAAAATGGGATGGAATGCAAAGGCTTGAAGGTTAACACCGACAAAACAGAGGTAGTGGTCAGTAGAAGAAGAGAGGCAAGAGCAGACATCAAAGACAGGAATAATGTCAGTTTGAAACAGGTGGACAAGTTCAAGTATTTGGGAGTAATAACTGATGAGAAAGGTGGATCTGAAGCAGTTGTCAGGACAAGAGTGACTGCAGCATGGGTGAAATGGAGAGAACTGTCAGGGGTTATTACAGACAAGACAATGCTTAGGAAGTTGAAAATAAAACTGTATAAGACCATCATACGACCAACACTTCTGTATGTCGCAGAGTCATGGACAACCGGAAAGAAGGAAGAAAGGATATTGGAAGCAACAGGGATGATGACGTTAAGGAGAATTAAGGGAGTAACACTGAAGGATAAAGAAAGAAGTGAAAATATCAGGAAAGAGCCAGGTGTAAATGACATTAATGAGCGGGTGATGGAGATCAGGATAAGATGGTATGGCCATGTGATGAGAATGGATGATGGAAACCAAGTGAAGAGTGAGATCAACATCAAAATAGAAGGAAGACCAAAGAAGAGATGGATGGATAATGTTCAGAAAGACATGGACCACTTCTAAGTGACACCAGAGGAAGCCGTGAACGGACAGCTCTGGAAGACCAAAACAAGGTTAGCCAACCCTGCAGATGTGAGGGACTATGTGGCTTAGGAGAGAGAGAGAGAAATTATTAAACCCTACTGTGGTATGAGGATCTAAAATATGATTATTAATTTTACTGTGAAATCTCTTCTCCTTTTCATCTCCCTTCAGATCTGTGAAGACTGGACTTCCACTCCAAGGTCTATCCTGCACAGAGACCTTCTGAAGGGAAGAGGTCGTCAGTGGAGGACCATCCCTGCTTCATTGTGGATTTCAGCACAGAAGAAGATCAAGTTTTTCAGGGTCTTAGTTTTCAAATTCAAGATTCAAGAAGGTGTTGCCATAATTGTCTCCAGACTCTAACATGCATTCAATGCAACTTATAATGGCTGTAAAGACTAAGTCTTTTATTTATCTTTTTATTTAAGTTCTCCGCAAGCATACAATGTTGGTCCTTTTTTGACAATTTTCCTAAGCATTTAATTCTAAATAAATCACTGTTTAACAGGAAAGTGTTCTTGTGGTGTTACATAGAATAGCATCACTGTCAACTATGGAAAAAGCAGCTGCTTTAAAACCTGTACTTCCTTGCACAACTTTCAGTGCCAAAAACCTCTAAAAATGTCAACTTGTATCACAACTTTTTGGAAAAGCTCCACAAATTCAGACTTTTTGTTCCTCAACAATCTCAAAACCCTCTCCTGATTAAAGAAACGATTAATCAGTTCTAACTTTTCTGAGATTCTTTATTTAGATCTGACAACACCCTGTAATATGCTTTCAAGTAAAGATCAACAAGTCTGAATTCAAGTAAAAAATGCATGTGGATAAAGTCACAAGGACGACAGTCATTGAGTCCTGTTTAACCTCTTAAAACCCCAGTGTTCAGTCGGTGGGACGTTTCACATTTTCTACTGCCACTCAGTGAAGAAAGAATTTGATTTTCTTTGCATATTGTAAATTTAGGCCATTTTAGGAAAATTAGCAGGAATAATAAGGGGTTAAAGACTGGAACAAGTTATTCAAGTAAAGACAAGAAGTCCAACAAGATCAACTGAGTCCTGTTTAACCTCCTAAAATTCCAGTGTTCTGCTGGTGGGACATTTCAAATTTTCTACTGCCACTCAGTGAAGAAAGACTTTAGGTAATGCCACTAATTTGGACTTTTTCCTGTTATAATAATTAAATATTTTTGATAGTTATAGTCCATGTGTGCTACACCAGTTATGAGTATTGTTTGTCTTGTGACCAAACTCAAGAAAAAAATGAGGACTATCGGTTGCTTCAATTGTTTTTATTATTATTGTTGAAAATCACATGCCAGTTGATACGTGACAAAAGCAGTTAAACAATGATAAACCAAATTGCATTTTTTATGAGATAAATAATAGGGAATACATTATTTTTAAGGATATTGCCATCAGTAACAGAATAATTTTAATTTCTAAAGGGGTTTTACAGATAATTGAATTTTAAAATGATAAGTTATGGCCACAAGTATGCTCTAATTTAGTAAAAAAAATATATATATATTTATTTTCGCAAAATAAAAAAAAAAAAATTCTCTTGTTCAAATACCCAGGATTGATACAGGATTGCAGCAACGTCCCAATGATGACAACAGTTATGAGATTAAGTATCACACTATAAATATTTAGTAATTTTATTTTCTTGTAAAAATTGACAACAGTTGTGGTCAGATGTACCGACATGTACTGAATGAAAAACAATATCCTGAAAACATAAAGGTGGTTAGTCAGCATAACTAAAACCAACATATTGTCCGTCTTGTAGTGGAAAGGTCTGTCTGATCTTGTGAACGACACAGGCAGGTATCGGCACGCGGACTCTTCTCACCAAGGTAGTGGAAGCACCATCTGATGAACTGTAAGCTGGATATTGCTTCCAGTTGTTCCCATAATCCACATTCACATAATGTTTATAGGTGAAGTAGGCCACTTCCAACACGTCTTCGTTCAGACACACCGCGGGGAAGTTGTGATGACCAGTGATACACTTTATAGCACCGTCTGGAATTTTCTGCTTCACCTTGTCCTGCTCCTGACAGCAAATCCTCTCCTCCTCTGTTGTCATGATCACACACAGGCCACACTGGCATCTGCAAAGATAAAAAAAGAGGATCTTTTGATTTGTTTGTTTGGAGCGTTGAAAGTATCAGGTAGATGCTTCAATTTTATTATAAATACACTGCTATGATTTTATTGAAAAATCAGGTTTAAATAAATTATATTTCTCAACAAATAATTTGTTGCAATATCTGTAACAAAGGCATAACACTCACTGTTCCCCTGCTGTGTGTTTGTTGCTGCTGCTGCGCCGGCCACGTGTGCCTCACCACCGTCACTCTCTGAGTCTGACTCACTAGGCACGATGTCTGCTTGGCACGGCTCAAACCTATCTGGTCTGATGCCCCCAGATTCTTCATTGTCATCCCATTCTTCTGAACTATAATTGTCTGAAGGTTGGACAACACAAACCAATTCCAGACTACATGTGCTGGAACCATCATCGATGTTTTCTATTGCTTCCATCCTGTGTGTACAATGGGCAGCCAACCGCTGTGTTCTTCCACTGATGTCACAACATGGCCAGGGGGTTTTCCAGCCACTGACATAATTGGTGACGTCGCGCTCTTGGAAACGTCGGATATTCGTGTGAATACAAGCCTGTTTGACTTAGAACTGCACAGACCAACCTATTTCGTCATATTGAAATTATGTGTTGCAGTCAAAATTATGTCATCAGACCTTTTATATACAGTTTCTCACAAAAGTGAGTACACCCTTCACATTTTTGTAAATATTTTATTATATCTTTTCATGGGACAACACTGAAGATAGGACACTTTGATACAATGTAAAGTAGTCAGTGTACAGCTTGTATAACAGTGTAAATTTGCTGTCCCCACAAAATAACTCAACACACAGCCATTAATGTCTAAATCTCTGGCAACAAAAGTGAGTACACCCCTAAGTGAAAATGTCCAAATTGTGTGCAAAGTGTCAATATTTTGTGTGGCCACCATTATTTTCCAGCACTGCCTTAACTCTCTTGGGCGTGGAGTTCACTAGAGCTTCACAGGTTGCCACTGGAATCCTCTTCAAACCATAACAGCCCTACAACATCCAGGGCCTTGAGGTACTCAGGGCGAATCTTATCCACCCTCGGGGCCCGGCCACCAAAGAGTTTTTTAACCACCTTGGTGACCTCAGCCCCTGTGATAGGCGAGTCACCCCCATCGTCCACAAGCTTTGCTTCCTCTGTGGAAGGCGTGTCAGTGGGATTGAGGAGATCCTCAAAGTATTCCTTCCACCACCCGATGATATCCCCAGTCGAAGTCAGCGGTGTCCCATCCACACCATACACAGTGTGGACAGGGAGCTGCTTCCCCCTCCTGAGCCGCCGGACAGTTTGCCAGAATCTCTTTGATGCTGACCGAAAGTCTTGTTCCATGGCCTCACCGAACTCTTCCCATACCCGAGTTTTTGCTTCAGCAGCCACCCGAGCTGCACTCCGCTTGGCCTGCCGGTACACCTCAGCTGCTTCATGGGTCCAACAAACCAACCAAGCTTAATAGGACTCCTCCTTCAGTTTAATGGCCCCGCTCCACCACTGGTGTTCACCACTTGGTTCAGGGGTTGCCACCACGAGATGCCCCGATGACCTTGCGGCCGCAGCTCTTTGCCACTGCTTCAACAATAGAGGTGGAGAACATGGCCCATTCAGACTCCATGTCTCCAGACTCCCTCGGAATGTGGTTGAAGTTCTTCCCGAGGTGGGAGTTGAACACCTCCTGAACAGGGGCCTCAGCCAGACGTTCCCAGCACACCCTCACTATATGTTTGGGTCTACCAGGTCTGAATGGCTTCCTCCCCTGCCATCAGATCCAACTCACCACCAAGTGGTGATCAGTTGACAGCTCTGCACCTCTCTTTACCCGAGTGTCCAAGACATACGGTCGCAGGTCTGATGACACAATAACAAAATTGATCATCGATCTGCAACCTAGGGTGTCCTGGTGCCAGGTGCACATATGGACACCCTTATGCTTGAACATGGTGTTCATTATGGACAAACTGTGGTTAGCACAGAAGTCCAATAACTGAACACCACTCGGGTTCAGATCGGGCAGGCCGTTCCTCCCAATCACCCCCCTCCAGGTTTCACTGTTGTTGCCCACGTGTGCACTGAAGTCCCCCAGTAGGACAATGGAGTCTCCAAGAGGAGCATTCTCCAGCACCCCAGTCAGACTCCAAAAAGGGTGGGTACTCTGAACCATTATTTGGTGCATAGGCACAAATGATGGTCAGGACCCGTTTCCCAACCTGAAGGCGCAGGGAAGCAACCCTTTCATCCACCGAGGAAAACTCCAATATAGAGGCAGTAAGGTGGGAGGATGGAAGAATACCCACCCCTGCTTGTCGCCTCTCACCCAGGGCAACTCCAAAAAAGGCCAAGCTCCAGCCCCTCTCCAGGGGACTGGTTCCGGAACCGGGTCTGCGTGTTGAGGTGAGGCCAACTATACGTCAAATAGGTTCATTTTGTCTTCTTTTAATTATTTATCTTTTGTTCATATAAAAGACAAAAAATAAAATAGAAAGATGTCTTTACCTTCTTTACATGTTTCAACTGCACTGCAGCCTTCGTCAGAAGAATCAACTGATTGCTGCCAGGAGACATTTATCAGCTGATTTTCGTAGGCGGGGCCAGCTCAGCAGATCTGTCGGATCCACCAAGCTGGCCCCGCCTCCCGCCGTCAGATGGTCGGCTTATGCTTTCCCACACCTGGGACCACATTCTCCAGAGACCATCTGACGGCGGGAGGCGGGGCCGGCTTGGTGGATCCGACAGATCTGAGTTGGCCCCGCCTACGAAAATCAGCTGATAAATGTTACCTGGCAGCAATCAGCTGATTCTTCTGACGAAGGCTGCAGTGCAGTTGAAACATGTAAAGAAGGTAAAGACATCTTTCTATTTTATTTTTTGTCTTTTATATGAACAAAAGATAAATAAATGAGGCCGACTATATCTAGCTGGTATCTCTCAACCTCGTGCACAGCTCAGGCTCCTTCCCCACCAGAGAGGTGACATTCCACGTGCCAAAAGCCAGCTTAGGAAGCCTGGGATCAGACCGCCAAGGTCTCCACCTTTGACCGCCACCTGATCCAAGTTGTCACACAGTGGGAGGAAAAATCCCGAATGGAAAAAAATGTGTCAAGATGCATTGAGAATGGTTTTAGAATTACAGTGGGGCAAAAAAGTATTTAGTCAGTCACCAATTGTGCAAGTTCTTCCACTTAAAAGATGAGAGAGGTCTCCAATTTTCATCATAGGTATACCTCAACTATGAGAGACAAAAGGAGAAAAAAAAATCCAGAAAATCACATTGAAGGATTTTTAAAGAATTTATTTGCAAATTATGGTGGAAAATAAGTATTTGGTCAATAACAAAAGTTCATCTCAATACTTTGTTATATACCCTTTGTTGGCAATGACAGAGGTCAAACGTTTTCTGTAAGTCTTCACAAGGTTTTCACACACTGTTGCTGGTATTTTGGCCCATTCCTCCATGCAGATCTCCTCTAGAGCAGTGATGTTTTGGGGCTGTCGCTGGGCAACACAGTCTTTCAACTCCCTCCAAAGATTTTCTATGGGGTTGAGATCTGGAGACTGGCTAGGCCACTCCAGGACCTTGAAATGCTTCTTACGAAGCCACTCCTTTGATTCCCGGGCGGTGTGTTTGGGATCATTGTCATGCTGAAAGACCCAGCCACGTTTCATCTTCAATGCCCTTGCTGATGGAAAGAGGTTTTCACTCAAAATCTCACGATACATGGCCTCATTCATTCGTTCCTTTACACGAATCAGTCATCTTGGTCCCTTTGCAGAAAAACAGCTGCAAAGTATGATGCTTCCACCCCCATACTTCACAGTAGGTATGGTGTTCTTTCTCCTCCAAACACGACAAGTTGAATTTTTATCAAAAAGTTCTATTTTGGTTTCATCTGACCATATGACATTCTCCCAATCCTCTTCTGGATCATCCAAATGCTCTCTAGCAAACTTCAGACGGGCCTCGACATGTACTGGCTTAAGCAGGGGGACATGTCTGGCATTGGAGGATTTGAGTCCCTGGCGGCGTAGTGTGTTTCTGATGGTAGCCTTTGTTACTTTGGTCCCAGCTCTCTGCAGGTCATTCACTAGGTCCCCCCATGTGGTTCTGGGATTTTTGCTCACCGTTCTCGTGATCATTTTGACCCCACGGGGTGAGATCTTGCGTGGAGCCCCAGATCGAGGGAGATTATCAGTGGTCTTGTATGTCTTCCATTTTCTAATAATTGCTCCCACAGTTGATTTCTTCACACCAAGCTGCTTACCTATTGCAGATTCAGTCTTCCCAGCCTGGTGCAGGTCTACAGTTTTGTTTCTGGTGTGCTTTGACAGCTCTTTGGTCTTGGCCATAGTGGAGTTTGGAGTCTGACTGTTTGAGGTTGTGGGCAGGTGTCTTTTATACTGATAATGAGTTCAAACAGGTGCCATTAATATAGGTAACGAGTGGAGGACAGAGGAGCCTCTTAAAGAAGAAGTTACAGGTCTGTGAGAGCCAGAAATCTTGCTTGTTTGTAGGTGGCCAAATACAGTGATCCCTCGCTACTTTGCGCGTCACCTTTCGCACCCTCAGTGCATCGCGGATTTTTCAAAAATATTCATCAAAAATTCAAAATTGAGAAATAATGGGCGGGCGCTAGCAGAAGGCAGGGAGACTACATTAGACCATCAGGTATCAACACGGAGAGCCGCACAACTCAAAAAATCCACCTCTCTGTTCGCTGTTCTCGTGTTGGCTCGGCAATCTCGCAAGCTGATTGGCCGAGACGTTTCACCCTGCAAGCTGATTGGCTGAGACGTTTCACCCACCTCCTCTCCCTCCCGGGCGCCCATTAAGGCAAGGAAGACCGCATTCATTGCTCTTTATCGCTCGTGTTACGTAGTCTCGCAGCGTGGAACTTTTTGCTGTTCTCTTGTGCCATTTTGTGCGAAATAGTCTTCCCGTCGATCCACTACACTGCCTCCTGCAGCTTCTCCAGCTCTATTGGAAGCTGCCCTTGATGATCCTGCGCTTCTAGCACCTGACGATGAGGCGTCACCTGAGGAGCAGTAAAGCTCTCATTAACCTGTGAAGTAAATCATCTTCATCTTGAGTTACGCATCTTGTTATAAGAATAAAAGAGTTCTAAAAACATATTTATGTACACTTTATTTACATCTACGTATGTATGTACACGTACACACACACACACACACGTATCATATGAGAGAGAGAGAGTGGGAGAATGAACGTACGTATCATTTATGGATGACGTCATTAGGGGTGACGCTACTTCGCGGTTTTTCACTTTTCGCGGTCGGTTCTGGAACCCATTAACCGCGATAAGTGAGGGATCACTGTACTTATTTTACCGAGGAATTTACCAATTAATTCATTAAAAATCCTTCAATGTGATTTTCTGGATTTTTTTTTTTCTCATTTTGTCTCTCATAGTTGAGGTATACCTATGATGAAAATTGGAGACCTCTCTCATTTTTTAAGTGGGAGAACTTACACAATTGGTGGCTGACTAAATACTTTTTTGCCCCACTGTAAGTGGGAGTTCTGATCCAATCATGAGAAGCCTAAAGATTCCCACACCCGGTTCAGACCTCAGCTGGGGAGGAGGACCCACTTATCGGACCTCTTGCAGGTTTAGTTGATGACCCCTGTGTTAGAAGATTCACCTTACAAACCAGAAGATACTTTAGTATACTTTAAGATACTTGATTTTGAATTTCTCCTCGTCACGTCAGCCAAAATCAAACATCAGTATAAAACAGGAGGTATTTTTCCAAAATAAAGACCACATGCGGCAGCGTGTCTGTGCTGTATAAAAAAAAAACAAAAAAAAAAGCACCATTCATTAACAGAAGCCTTTCCTCCAGCAGGTGCTCAGTGTGTTTGTGGATTTTGGACCTGCTCCTGTTTGCTGCCTGCTGATTGGTTTAGAGGCTTTTTTTCCTGCCCAGCTAACACGGTTATCTGACCCGCACGTGCCTCGTCTCACTCTCTTATCTCCATCATCTCCTCTGGCTCTGTCTGATGTTTGATGGAAAAATGATGTGAAATGTGATTTGGCTTCTCAACGCTGAGTTTGACGCAGCAGAGATGAAAATGTGATGACGACAGAGATGATCCAAAACATCGCTGCCGCTACAATTAGCTTTATTATCATTGTTATTTTTAGCTTTGTGCGGCTATAACTGCAGAGATAATTCGGGCTGCATCAAGAGCAGAGTGGAGAAAGACCAAGACTGAGTGAAGACCAAGTCCACTAGGAGTGGAGGACTTGGTAAACTGCTGATTTAAGGACAGTGCAAGCTGATGAACACTGAGATCAGTCCATGTAAACCTGCCAGACTGCAGCCAGTGGCTCATTTCCATCTGTTGACCGCAGGTTACGACTGACCAGGACGCCGTCTGTTGTTTTTTAACAAGGGGGATGGGGGGGGGGGGGTCACCAATGTAGGATTAATTTATGAGAAAACAATCACAAATCTACAAAAAGCCTGCAAATTTGGGGGAAGGGGAGTTGAAAATTTACAGGGGAAAAAAGTTGCAAATTTATGAGAATAAAGTCAAAAATTTATGAGAGAATTTACACGAAAAAAATTGTGAATTTTTAAGGAAGAAATTCACAATAAAATAAATCAAATTTGTAACACAAAAGTTGGAAATTTAAGAGAAAAAATGCAAATCAATGACAGAAAAAGTTGACAATGAGAAAAATATCACCAATTTTTTTTTGAAAAAGATGCAAATCTGAATGAAAAAAATCATGAATTTGTGAGGGAAGACGTGTCAAACTTCCAAGAAAAAAGCTGCTAAGTTCCAAGGAAAACACTGATGAGAAAGGAGTTGCAAATTCACAAAAAAAAGTCTCAAAATTACAAGGAAAAACTTGCAAATTTAGAAATTAAAGAAAAAAAGAAATGTAATTTATAAGAAAACTTGAAATTTTGCAAGAAATAACAATTTTAAGAGAAAACGTAGATAAATTTATGACAAAAACTTGGTTTCTTGTAAACTTGTAACATTTTTCTCAGAAATTTATAACTTTTTCATCACAAATTTGCAAATTTTCTATTAAATTCAGTATTTTTTATTATAAATTTGCCACTTTGTGATAAATTTGTGACCCTTTATTTTCCACAAGAATTTACATGTTTGTGCTCATAACTTTTTTCTATGAAATTTGCCATTTTCTCCTCATTAACTGTTCTTGTCCATCTGCAGCTAGACGCTCACTGACGTGTTCTAGTGATCTGGCCCTGTAATCTCTATGGGGGGGGGCACACACACACACACACACACACACACACACTTCTATCCATTGCTGCTCTTCTATTTAGCCGTTTCCTGGCATTCTAGTCTGAAGCAGAAATTAAAAATGAGGAATAAAGTGGAACGTCTGCTGCCAGACGCTCAGAACACGAGAAGAGAAACAGGAGCAGAGAAGGAGAAGCTCTTCAGTTGGAGAAAACAAAGGAACGCGTGATCAAGGACCTCCCATTACATTTTCAAAGGAAAAACAGCTAATAACTATAATAGACTAATATAGTCCATTTTTGTATTTTAATTGAATGTTAAAGATAAACACATCAGCAGGGAGTGGCAATAAATCTATACAAATCTGAAAATTTAAAAAAAACAAACAAATTAACGCTTAAGTATATAGTGACAAAAAAAAAAAAATCAATATCTGACAAGTGACATTGAAAATGAAAAAAAAGGTAGAATGAAAATTTAAAGCCACAAGAAGAAAATCATCAAAATTAAAACAGAAACAATCAGAATATTTAAGTTTAGATTCACAAAATATCCTGTAAGAGACATTAACTATGTTAAATTATGATAGAAAAGAAGTTCCACCCACACAATGAAGAAAGAATAAATATCTGACAATCAATAAAACATAAAAAATTAAATCAGAATAAGGACAATCAAACATTTCTGTATCACTGGACTAAATACATAAAATCATGGAAAAATGTAACAGAATAGAGTCGACAGAAACATTTTAATTCTAATTTTACTGAGTTCAGACTTTTTATGGACATAAAACACAGATAAAACTAGAAAACTGATATGAAATATTAAATTCATTCTGATAAACTCACTTTAAATCACTGAGAACATTTAACAATGATGTTGCCGTATTTTAGATTAAAGGAAAATGACGTGTGGCTCCTACCTGAGATGAGGGATGAGGTTTCTTCGCTTTCTGACCAACAGCCCAGATATAAACCTGCAGAGGGGAGGGGGGAGGAGGAGGAGGTGTGGGGGGGCTGATGTTTGATAAGAACAGACACACACACGTCCACGCTGACCTGAGGGCTTCACTGGCTTTAATTGTGAACATCTGCTGAGGTTTTATTGGGACAACCTGCAGACCTGAACACACACACACACACACACACACGGCTCCGCTTACACGTTCCATGTGTGTTTATACGTGTTCCATGTGTGTCGAGCTGCCTTGCCGTAAAGATTCCACCCACCCGAGGTTTCTTATAGTCATAATGGAAAACCAGCCCCACCGTGTCCAGGCGAGTTGGGCTGAGTAGGGACTAGTGGACGAAGGCCTTTTGTAAGAATAGGCTGCACAACGGCGCGTTTTAAAGCTGCAGGTACACAGCCTGTAGACAGTCATGCATTTAACATGAGAATACAAGGCCCAATAACATGAAGTGTTTCTTTAACCGTCTTCTTCCAGCCCATTTCCCTTCCAAGTGCCTGAAAAACGAACCCAAACCAAACTGAAAGCTGCTCTTCAGCCCCTTCCACCAGCTTCATGGAGTTGGTCTCATTCAAAAGAAAACACTACATTTTTTTAGCAAAACAGTCAGAATCCCTCTAAGTGCTTCAACCACAGAGTAACAGTGATCTAAACATACTAAATTTGAAGAAAAGAAAGTTCGCCTGGGTGGGGGTTTTACATACAGTGTTGGAGTAACGTGTTACTGTAGCGCCACTACGTTCTTTTGCAGTAACCTGCTGTGTAACGAAATTACAGCTTAAAAATTCAGTAATGCGTTACAGTTACTGAAATTTAATCAGATGAGTTACTCGCATTACTCGTTTTATTAATACGGACAGATATTTTAGCGCTGTGGGGCACATATGTTGGTTTCATATTGTGATGTTTGTGGGATTCACACAAAGAAGAGGAGCAAGATGGTTGTGATGAACAGGCTTTATTTACACACCACCAACCCCAACTACTTCTGAGCACAGAGAGGAGGGGAGGTCATTCTCCCAGACCTCCGTTTCAATCATGGTTACACACACATGATACATCTTGCCCTAATCCTGCTAAACACTGCTGTGTCATTATAACGCAGTTATAATGACACAGCAGTACAATAACTCAGTAATAACACATTTAATACACACACACAGTAACGTTTCAACTGGCAAAGCATGCTGGGAAATCCCTGCCCCTCTTAACATGGCCCCTGTGGAGAGCGTGAAATGAAGAGGCTGAATTTATTTCTCAACTTATAAAGGCGATCCCTGCTTGGGCAACAGCAATTATAAAAACCCTGCTGACCAACCGAAGGTTCAGAGTCCACCTCAGTCAGAACACAAGTGCATGGAGAATGCAGAAAAACGGACTCCCACAAGGCTCAGTTCTAGCTCCAACTCTGTTCAACCTCTACATAAACGACCTGCCTACTACAAAATCCCGCAAATTCATCTATGCAGACGACATCTGTTTGGCATTCCAAGCACCAGACTTTGAACCACTGGAACGGGTGCTCACGGAAGATCTTGCCAAACTGGACCAGTTCTGCAAAACCTGGTGCCTAAAACCAAGCCCAGCAAAAACCGTCTCCAGTGTATTCCATCTCCACAGTGCAAAAGCTGCCAGAGAACTAAACATCCACCTGAGCGGACTCAAGCTTAAGCATGCCCCAAATCCAACTTATCTTGGAGTGACCCTTGATAGGACCTTATCCTTCAAGGAACATCTAAAGGGGACGGCTGCTAAGGTGAAGGTACGAAACAACCTGCTCTGCAAGCTCGCTGGTGCAAAATGGGGGGCGGCAGTCTCCACCCTGCGCACCTCAGCACTGGCCCTTTCATACTCTGTAGCAGAATATTGTGCCCCTGTCTGGTCCAGGTCATCTTACACACACCATGTAGACACCCAGCTCAACTCAACCATGAGAACTATAACTGGAACAATCCGCTCAACACCACTCCCCTGGCTCTCTGTACTGTCAAACATAGCCCCTCCACACATCCGGCGAGCAGCATTAACTCAAAGGATGCTCCAAAAAGTTAAAGATTCTCCTCACTTACCAATCCATGCAGATATCTACACCCCACCCACTGCCCGACTTTCATCCAGACAGCCGATTTGGAAAAACCCTCCCCCAGCTGACTTTACCATCCAGACAGCTTGGCAAGAGGAATGGGAGACCAAGGAGGTCCCAAACAAACAGCTGGTGATAAACCCCAACCAACAGGTCCCGGGCACCAACCTCCCAGGGAGACAGTGGTCTACACTCAATCGCTTCAGGACTGGACATGGCCCCTGCTTGGCCAGCCTTCACAGATGGGGCAGTAGCCCTAGCCCACTGTGCGCATGTGGAGAGGAGCAAACAATGGAACACATCATAGAGGTTTGCCCGCTCCAAAGACTGGAAGGAGGATTACACACCCTCCATACAGCAAACCAGGAGGCAACTGCTTGGCTTGAGGACTTTGCATTCGCTAAATAAATAAATTTCTCAATTCAGATTTATTAAACATCTAACTAACTAACTAACTAACTAACTAACCTGCACTTATATAGCGCTTTTCTAGTCACAAAGACCACTCAAAGCGCTTTCATTAATACTAACCCTCTATTCTAAGGGCCTATAGGAAACAGATATCTAGGGACAATTTAGAACAGCCAATTAACCTAACATGCATGTCTTTGGCATGTGGGAGGAAACCGGAGAAATCCCGGAGTAAACCCACGCAACACGGGGAGAACATGCAAACTCCACACAGATCACTGTTGGTCGGGGGCTGGGATCGAACCCACGATCCCACGATCCCCACAATCCTCCGGCCAAGGGTAAACTGTGCTGCCGCAGTGCTAACCACTGCGCCACCGTGCATCTCACATCTCCAACCATCTCCCAAACAGGAAAAGACAGCAAACTACTCCAATTCCCCACTTTTATACCTGGGACATCAAAGTACAGCATCACATTGTCATTCAACCCCCCCATCGACAACATTCAACCCCTGGCGCCTAGCGGCTGCCCCAGCCTTGGATGCGCTCTGCAGAGCGTGCCCAAATGCCAAGTCACGTTTCGTTACCTTGTATTCATACATGTGTAATGACAATAAAGTTGAATCTCCTCTCATCGACAATACCTCTCCCCCAGGCCTCTTCTTCCTCCACCTGACCCCAGGAGGTCAGGAAGTCCTTTCAGAGTCCTTGCTAAAGGTACCTCCACCTCCTACTGTTATCCCCAGGAGGTCCAGACTTATTGTTCCTTCTAAGACGTGAGGTTACAATACACATATGCAGTCTTAAACATCTCAGTCACTGTGCTATACATATGCAGTCAAAGCATCCCAAATATGTGTGCCACATAACCCCCCCCCCCACAAACGTCGAAGATGAAACAATACAACATAGTCCACACAACATGATAAAATCACGACATCAGTCCATATGGTGTCTGGGCTTCAACCGCCTTCCAGACTTGCTGTAGGCGGGCTTCGCAGCTCCTGCGACGCCATCCTGCAGTGAATCTGCTATCTGAGGACGAGAACTGTTAGTTGATCCCTGCGGGGGGTCTGGGGCATGCTCCCTGGGGGGCCTGCCGCGTCGAGGAGCCCTCGCCACTCGAACAGTCCCGTCGGCCATCACAAAAGCAGGCTTTAGTCTGTCTATACTAATTGTTTCCCTCCTGTCCCCCAAATCTAGCACAAAATGTTTATCACCTGTTTCCAGCACTCTATATGGGCCATCGTAAGGTGGACGCAGGGCTGGGCATTGAGCCTCGTGCCTGACAAAAACAAACTCGGCATTTTTTAAAGATTTGGGCACAAAAACGCGCAGGAAGGTGTGGTGAACGGGGCCCGGAAGCATGTCTGCTCCCGTGTCGATCAGTGGCCACTGAGCAGGGGAACACCCTGGCACCGGATTATCTGGCAGAAACTCTCCTGGCAGCCGGAGAGGTTGTGCAAATACCAACTCCGCTGGGGAGGCTTTTAAGTCCTCTTTAGGTGCAGAACGCAACCCTAATAAAACCCATGGTAGTCTGTTTACCCAATTTGCATCCGTAAGCGACGCTCTGAGGGCCGCCTTCAATGATCTGTGAAAACGCTTGCATAAACCATTAGCCTGGGGGTGGTAAGCGGTAGTGCGGTGAATTGTCACACCTAAGCTGTGGGCCATCGCTGACCAAAGCTCAGACACAAATTGAGGTCCCCTGTCGGACGTAATATCCGACAGAACCCCGAAACGCGCTATCCAAGCCGTTAAAAACGCGCGGGCCACCTCTGCAGCTGTGGTTGATGCTAGTGGGACCACTTCCGGCCAACGCGTGGTTCGATCCACCATTGTCAAAAGGTGTGTGTACCCCTGCGACGACGGTAGGGGGCCCACAAGGTCGACATGCACATGATCAAACCTCTTGGCCGGGATGTGAAACAGCTCTAAGGGGGCTTTTGTGTGCTTGTGTATTTTGGCCCGCTGGCAAGCCATACAGGCTCGTGCCCACTCTTTAACGTGCTTGCGCAGGCCCGGCCAAACAAACTTTTCTGCTACCATTTTTACCGACGCGCGCACCCCCGGGTGCGCCAGGGAGTGAATCGAGTCAAAAACGCGGCGGCGCCATGCGGCCGGCACTACTGGACGCGGTCGTCCAGTAGAGACATCGCAGATTAGGGGGGGCATATCATTTTGCAGCCTCCTGTTCTCCAGCCTTAACCCTGTTGGTCCAGACTGGAGCGCGCACACGTCCGCATCGCTACCCTGATCCGCTGCCATGGCTGCACAGTCTATTCCCACGTGAACCGGGGCCGCGTGCGCTTCCGCGCTGTTATTTTGCTCAGCGGCTGCGGTAGTATAACCTACCTCTGCGCGGACTGGTGCGGTTATCGCGCGAGAGAGGCAGTCTGCCACTACATTGAGTTTACCCGCTATGTGTTAAATATCAGTAGTAAACTCCGAAATTGCGGCCAGCTGCCTCTGCTGCCGGCCCGACCATGGTTCTGAAATTTTGGCCATCGCAAAAGTGAGCAGTTTGTGATTGACAAACGCGGTGAAACGCCGACCTTCCAGCCAGAATTGGAAGTGGCGAATGGCTAAGTGGAGCGCTAACAGCTCCCTATCAAACGCGCTGTATTTTCACTCGGCCTCGCGCAAGGATCTGCTGAAGAAGGCCAGCGGCTGCCAAACCCTGGCCACGTGCTGCTCCACTACTGCCCCTATGGCCACGTCTGACGCATCAGTGGTGAGCGCTATGCGGGCCATTGGGACTGGATGAGCCAACAACGCAGTGTCTGCAAGGGCTTTTTTTACCTCCGCGAATGCGCGCTCCCGCTCCGGGGACCATTCGATTGCATTGGAGGGTTTTTGCTTTTTAAGCGCGGCATATAATGGTTGAGCTGCGCTGCGCAGGGGAGGAAACGGTTATAAAAATTCACCATTCCCAAAAACTCCTGTAGTGCTTTGACCATTTGTGGCTGGGGAAAATCTGCCACTGCACGCACTTTGTCCGGTAGCGGAACTGCTCCCTCTGGGGAGAAGCAGTGCCCCAAAAAGTCAATCTGCACCACCCCGAACTGGCACTTAGCTGGGTTGATTATTAACTCGTGCTCTCCCAACCTCTGGAAAACTTCCGTGAGGTGTTTTTCGTGTTCTACCTCGGACGCGCTGGCTACCAAAATGTCGTCCAGGTAGACGAACACAAAAGGGAGATCGTGCAACACCGCATCCATCATGCGCTGGAAGGTTTGCGCAGCGCCTTTAAGCCCAAACGGCATGCGTAAAAACTCAAAAAGTCCAAACGGAGTTATCACCGCTGTTTTGGGGATGTCCTCAGCGCGCACTGGGACTTGATGATAACCGTGGACCAAGTCTATTTTAGAAAAAATGCGCGCCCGAAAAATCCTGAATATGCAGGATTGGGTAGCGGTCATGCGCTGTGGCGTTGTTTAACCTGCAGAAATCACCGCAAGGTCTCCACGAGCCGTCAGCTTTAGGGACTATATGCAGTGGGGAGGCCCATGGGCTCTTTGAACGCTAGATGATGCCCAACCTTTCCAGGTTGGCGAACTCCTCGCACGCTATGGACAGTTTAGCTGCATCCAAGCGCCGAGCTTTCGCAAAGACGGGGGGGCCAGTAGTAGTAATAAAGTGCTCCACCCCGTGTTTCGCAACTGTTGCCGAAAAAGTGGGAACTGTGAGTGCTGGAAACTGAGTGAGGAGTGTGTGAAACTTACCGCCTGCTGTGGCGACGTTGGTCTGTGCTGGTGGCAGGGACACTCGAGCTGCACAAGGAATGGAGTAAAAGGAGAGTGCATTAACTAGGCGCCTATTGGAAAGATCAACTAACAACCCATGTGAGCACAGAAAATCAGCACCTAACATGTTGAAACTCACCGCCGCTATAATAAAAGTCCATTCATATGTGCGGCCGTGCAAGGACAGAAGCAGAGTCCTTTCACCGAAGGTCTTAATGCTTGAGCCGTTCGCCACTGTTGCTCCGTCACCCCTGGGACCGGTCAGCGTAGGTTGGGGTGATGAAACTCACTTGGGCGCCCGTGTCCACGAGGAAGTGCCTCCCGGAGCGCGCGTCTGTCAGGTAGAGCAGCTTGTTCCGTTCACCGAGTGTCGCCGCTGCTAGCGACTCCCGGTCCTGGCGTTTCCCGAGCTCTTGAACTGGCACGGCGGTACACACTTGCGCGCCCTCTCTGCGAAACGACGATGGTAAAAGCAGAAGTCGTCTCCTCCGCTGTGTCTGGACTTCGCTACTGCCATTGTTGGTGGGATCGCCTTCGTCGCCTCTGGCCCCCCGCTGCTCCCGGTCGCCGCGCCGAGATCTGCCGCTGCTGCGGTGGCCGAGTGCTCCTCGCTGGAGTTGAGGATCCGCTGCGCCTCCTGGGCCAGCACGCGGAAGTCCCGCTGGGTCACAAAATGAGAGCCTGCCAGGGTCGCCCTCGTCTGCGGTGGTAGGGTACACAGGAAGATCTGTGTGAAGAGGAAATCGTCGTTGTCTGAGCCTCTCAGCTGCAGCATGTCTTCCATCAGGTCGACAGGCGTGCGTCCTCCCAAGTCATGCAGAGCTAGGAGCTTCCTAGCTCTCTCCTCGGCTGAGGGCGTGAAACGCTGGATGAGGGCAGCTTTCAACCCGCTGTATTTGTCGCGAGCGGGCGGGTGCTGCACCAGGCTCCGCACGTGTTGGGCTGTGCGGTTGTCGAGTTTGGCGATGACATGGTAGAATTTTGTGTCATCTGCTGTTATTCCCCCGAGTTCGAACTGGGCTTCGGCCAGGAGGAACCATGAGTCTGGGTTGTCCTGCCAGAACTCTGGAAGCTTGACTGAGACCGCGCTTGCTCCAGCGGTCCCTGACGAGTCTGGCTCGGGGGAACTGTCTCTAGTCATTATACGTCTTCAGGTCACCAATGTGGAGAGCGTGAAATGAAGAGGCTGAATTTATTTCTCAATTCAGATTTATTAAACATCTCACATCTCCAACCATCTCTCAAACAGGAAAAGAGGGCGAACTACTCCAATTCCCCACTTTTATACCTGGGACATCAAAGTACAGCATCACATTGTCAGTAAACCCCCCATTGACAATACCTCTCCCCCAGGCCTCTTCTTCCTCCACCTGACCCCAGGAGGTCAGGAAGTCCTTTCAGAGTCCTTGCTAAAGGTACCTCCACCTCCTACTGTTATCCCCAGGAGGTCCAGACTTATTGTTCCTTCTAAGACGTGAGGTTACAATATACATATGCAGTCAAAGCATCCCAAATATGTGTGCCACAGCCCCGACGTTACAATATGCTCCACAGATATATTACTGTATGTTTATTGTGTGCTTCACGTCTCAGGGGAACAAAGGGACTGAGCCTCCTAGAGGTAACAGGAGGGTGTGAGATTTGGCCTTTTGTTTCAAGGAGATGGCCTTGAGAGATTTCCTGACCACCGGAGACTAGGGGGTGGATGGTGTTAAGATCGGGGGAAGTTACATTGTAACTGGGATTAAGTACCGTGTGACTGTATGTTTGATTAAACACCATGTGACTGTAGGTTTGATGTCCTGGGTATAAAAGGACAGATGTGAGAAGATTCATCCTCTTTTTCTGCTTTGGAATGTTGGAGTATGTGATTGTGAATAAAGCTGAACCTGAGGAATAAACTCAGTCTCGTCCTTCAACACATCTCCACAGCACAAATAAATACAAACTGACCCTGCCTAGCTAATGAGCTGTCAGTCAAAGAGCCTCTTCACTGCTGCAGCCACAGATGGAGCTTTGCTCCTGCTGGGAAAACATGAAGCTACTTTGTTTTTGTGGAAATAAATTATTTTTTCTTTGCCATGGTTGAAGATACAGTAAGTGGGTTGCAAGCTAAATGTGCTTGAGACTGACTGCAATCTCCAGAAGCGCCTAAGAACAGCAACAAGGTCCTGCAAAGCTAGTGCTATGCTAACACGGCGTTAGTGGATTTATGCTATCTGAACAGCGGCTGGATTTCGAGCACAGGTATGGATCTGGATTGTTTGTGACCCAGCAAGAATTAAACCGACTGATTGCCAGATACATCGTTACAGAATGAAGATGTCATTTTCCATCAGACAGCTGAGACTGTGATCCACTTAAGTTAAAACACATTTACCTGCTACCTGGGTAAAGATTATTCAAAAATGGATTTGACCACCAAAAAGTCTGGATCATGTTTCTGTCACAGCAGACATTAGGACTGTGGATAATTGACATTTTCTTTGGATCACTGCACATCAGATTAAATCCATAATATTAAAGGAAAGAAACATTGACAGCTTTATGCAGTGTTGCCAACTCGCTCTTTTTCCCTCTCTCTCACTCCACAAACCCTGTTTCTCAGTCCAAAATGAAGAAATTACTGGCAATTTTGTGCTGATTTTCTTCAGATTTTTCCCACAGTCAGAGCTCTGAAGGCAGGATAAAGCAGACTGTTTCAGAGCTTTGAGAACATGTTCAGTCTGTTTTCAGCCTGACATTAATAAGCCCCTAATGTAATCTATTAATTACATTATCTTGCTGTGTGTGCAAGATGATTTAAGTGTGCATTTAAAAGTAACGTGAAAGTTACTTTTCCAAGTAAATAGTTACTTTAATCATGCAGTAACTCAAAAGTAACTCAGATACTTTTGAAAAGAAGTAAGTAGTAACTATAACTAGTTACTATTTTTTAGTAACTTGCCCAACACTGGATACAAATGCCTGAAAATAACATACAGCTGTTATATAGTGGCTTGAAAACACAATAGAAATGTAGAACCAAGTGTTATGAAGTTCAGGTAAAAATTTGGTAACAATAGGACAAGAAATGAATATATTACACACCTTTTTTTCAGGCGTCTTCAAACTGTGCCAAATGGAATCATGGTCACCTCCCCCACCCCTGTGATTCTTCAGCTAATGACTGGGCCAAGTAATCAATAACGTCTTCGATGTTCCATGTTAATTTTAACCATTTTTTCAAAAAGGTGAGTGATGCTACAACGTTTCTTTCTTGGATTCACGGACTGGCTCACACTAGCTTCATGCATCTGCGTTTATGTGCACGTTTTAGTGGGGACAACGGAGCTGAATGGCCCACTGTGAGGTATCCCTGAGTTCAGAAATTAGTTGGCTAAGCCACATGTCCATCATTTGCTTACTCTGATATAATTCACTCGTTGTATTCCTGTTGTGTTCCCGTTAGCTATGAGACTGGACTTTCATGGACCTTTATCACTCATTGGGTTTCCACAGCTGTCCGTCACAAAATGGAGGCTCTTTTGGGTCAAATGAGCTGATGGGGGGGGGGGGGGGGCACAGTATCAAACATTTTTGCAAGTCGGGCTTTAGTATACTGAGCTCGATGTAAGATCCAACATTGCATGAAACCACATCTAGCACAGATTGAAGATCTGTGTACCCTCCGAAGGACATCCACCCAAACATCACCTGGGATCAGCAGTCCCAAGTCCGTCTCCCACACCTTTTTAAGTGCAAAAGACGGGCCAGAGAGGTTAAAATATTTAGATATATATAGAGGAAAATGCACCTCGCACAGAAGGAAGAAGCTTCAGAAACACCTCAAAATCAGAAGGGTTGGGAAGAGCAGGGAATTCTGTAAATGAGCAACGAACATAATGCTGGGCTTGAAGATACACTGTTGAAAAGAAGCAAAGGTAGTCATCATACAAATCTCTTTATGATCTTATGCCTAGCTTGGCCCATATAGAAAAAGAATTATCCAACAGAGATGATGGAAAAATAGGATTTGCTGCAAGAGGAGATCTGACTGAATGTGCTTGAAGGCCAAAATGACGTCTGAATTGAACCCAGATTTTAAGACAGGAGGCTACTACCACAGTCTTAGTATAACTAGAGGTGGAAAAGTGAAGAGGTGAGTACAGTAAAGCTTTCAATGATACCGGATGAGCTGAATTTGCCTCAGTGACCAACCATGACGGAGGGAGTTCCACGTCCTCATATCAGACCCAGTAATTCAGATTCCTAATATTGGTTGCCCAGTAGTAATACAGGAGGTTAGGTAGTGCCACTCCACCTAAGGCCTTGGGTCTCTGCAACACTTGCCAACGCAGTCTGGGGGGCGTTTTGTTCCAGATAAAATCCAAAATAAGGCTGTCTACCCTGTTAAAAAAAAAAAGGCAAGGGGAAGAAAAATTGGAATGCACTGAAATAAATATAAGAAACTGGGGAAAAAATTTTCATTTTGATAGTATTGATCTTCGCAGCCACAGCTAGGTTAAGGAGAGACCATCGCTCAGTTACCCTTAATTTGTGTAGGCAAGGCCAGATAATTTTTCTTGTAAAGATCAACCATAGTGCCAGCTACATGCACTCCGAGAGAGCGAACGCCAGAGTTGGTGATCTAAAATGGTAAATTTTTAAGTGGATACTCTTTTACCGGAGTGGTGGCTCAGTTGGTAGAGCATCTGCCCCACACCCAGGAGGCAGGGGTTCAAATCCCGGCCGGGTCATGCCGAAGACCATATAAAAGTGGAACTTCCTGCCATCCAGCTTGGTGCTCAGCAATAAATGGAATGGAGGAGGGAGCTCTGTGGCGGCGCCTTGCATGGCAGCGGCCCTCTGATTCTGCACTTGGGGTGTGTGTGATTTACACTGTAGATAGGTAAAACACAATCTCGTTCTGCTGTACATGATTGGTTGTACGGTTGAATGACAATAAGGGTGATTTAATTTAATTTAATTTTGCTCCTTTATTGACAGGATACACCTCACTTTTACCAAGATTTAATTTATATCCAGAAATTTTACAAAATGCTTCCAGGACTGAGAGGGCTGCGAGAATAGAACGTGATAAATCAGACAAAAGTAACAAAAGGTCATTTGAGTATAAGGCCACCTTCAGTTCCACCCCGTTTCTGGTTATTCTGGATAGAGCAGGATGAGACTAAAGCAATGGACAAGAGTTCCATTACAATGGCGAATAAAAGAGGGCTAATGGACATCCTTGTCTTATAGAACAATATAAACTAAAATATTCAGAATTCATACCATTTGTTCTAACTGCTGCTTGAGGGAATACATATAGTAATTTCACCCAAGATACAAACTTTTTTCCAAATGCAAATTTACCCAAAATAAGAAACAAATAATCCCATTCTACTCTGTCAAACGCCTTCTTGGCGTCCAGAGCAATTAGGGCTTCTGGCAAAGGAGTTGGAGAGGAGTTTTGAATTACTATTACGAATAAACTGGTTGATCTTGGGATATAATTGTAGGTAAAACTACTTCTAAACGCCTTGCTAACAACTTTGATAGCACAGTCTACATTTTACGAGCTGATGGGACGATACAAACCACACAATAAAGGATCTTTACTCTTTTTTAAAGGCAGTGAGATACAGGCCTGATTCAAAGTTTGTGGGAGTATACAGTACCTGTATTAAAGGATTCTGTAAACGTCTCTAACAGGAATGGGGCCAGCTGTCTCCAGAATATTTTATAAAATTCAGCTGGAAAGCCATCTGGCCCTGCGCTGGGATAAGCTGGCTAAATTCTCTCTCCTAGACTTTCTCTGATAAGCCTTGTAAGAGATGATCTCTCCCCTAATGAAGGACGTCATTGCTTCCCAACACACAGAAGCTGTGGTCTCTGAAGGCTTATTTACCTGAAAGAAGAAATCAATTTGTTTCGAAACAAAGGTGACAAAGTCACTGTCTAGTAGGAAATGTGTAAATAGACACCATGGTGGTCTCGGATTAATGAATTTCTGGAAATAAACATTCATGGAAATGGAGGCATGATCAGGTACAACAATTGAGTCATACTTACAATCAGAAATAGATGAGAGAAGCTTGTTATCCACTAAGAAAAAGTCGATACGAGATGGGTACAATGGACGTGAAAAAAATGAATATTGTCTTTTGCCTGGATTGAGAAAATGCCACGGGTCCACAACACTAAACTCTTTCATAAAAGCTTCAATCACTTGGGCTGAATTTGACTGAGGTGCTAAGGTAGAGGAAGAAGGGTCTAAAGATGGGTCCATCCAACAACTGAAATCCCCTCCCATGATCAAATCATATCCAGACAGATCTGGCAGCATTGAAGAAAAACCTGCCTAAAAAACGATTCGTCATCCCAGTTGGGAGCATCCATATTCACAAGAGCCACCTTTACATCACAAATGTGCCCCAAGAGGATTATAAACCTGCCTGACAATCCAAAATTGTTTTAACATGAACAAAGGGAATATCCCTATGTATGAGGATTGCAACATCTCTTGATTTATGAGAAAAAGATGAAAGATATACTTTGCCAACCCAACTCTTTTTCAATCTAGTAATGTCTGTATCTCTCAAATGAGTTTCTTGCAAATAAATTATATAGGCATCAAGCTGGTGTAAGTAATGCAAAACTTTATTGTGCTTGATTGGATTGTTCAGGCCCTTACAATTCAGTCTGGTGAACCTAATAACCCCACCTATGTTAAATGATTTCCTACATTGAGTCATAAAACAACTATTTTAACAAATATAATAATAAAAATAATTTTTAAAAGAGGCCCAAAGTTCAAAATAAACAAGTCAGGGAGTAAGGGGTAGGTGCCAACCCGACCCTCTTTAGAACTAATGGAACAAGAAACCCCCCACCCCAGTTCAGAACAGAACATCCCCTTCCACCACTTCTAGCAGATGCATCCCTGTAGTGATGAATGCTACTTCTTCCCCACCAAGCCAAAACCTGTCGTTACGCATAGTTTCTCAGCCTGCTTCAAAATGAAACCCTGTGGGACTGAATAAACTACTGTCCAATATATACAAATAAAAGAAAATCTGTAAGAAAAATATTCCACAAGTAAGAAAGAGTTCAAAAGTATTGCGTTCTTCAGAGTCAGTAACATTCTCAATAAAATAAAAAATATTAAAATTTAAAAAGGAAAAGAGGAATATGTTATGATCAGGTGAGCACGCTCCCCCTCCCTTCCTGTGGGAGGTTCCTCAGAGTCCCCAGCTCCGCAGGTAATCAGTACACCTGCGTGAGTGCATGCACCTGCCGCCTCTTCCCTGCCAGTGCTTTGAAGGACCAGTGTGTGAACGCTCCAGCACTGGTTTGTTGGGTGTAGCTGCCATTTAAAAGAAGTAAGTGAAATTTAAGTTATTAAGGAACCCAGACAGTAAATTCTTTTTCTCTTCCTCCTTCTCAGGCTGCTGCCATCTCCGCGGTGCATCTTCGGGGGTCGTTGTGCACTCACCTGCTCCATCATTATCGTCATCGCGCCGAACTGCCTTCTCCACCCAGTCAGACACCTCTCCCAGCCCTACTCATCCGCAACTTCTGCGCTGGTTCATCTTTGTCCTGCTGGGTTCCTCTGTCGGGCTCTCAGAACTCAGAAAGGATTTATTGCCAAGTACATTAACAGATATGACAACTGATAACATACGAAGGATTTGACTTGACACAGAAAACGACCTGCATTTCCGGTGACACGGTGGCATCTGTGAACGCGCCTGTCATCAGATGGGTACAGGATGCGTAGGGAAGAAAGGATAATACAATAGGAAGGAGCAAAAAAACCATTGATTGTCAGAATACTGGTCATATATGATCAATATTATGATTACAAGAAAAAAAGCCCTCAATGCACAGTTAGCAGACAAAAAAGTTCACAAGGACACAGAGAGAGCAGTGAGTGAGTGATCTTTTTCATCAGTTTTTTGAATCAGTGTGGATGTAGTGTTGAGTGTAGGTGTTTGTATCAGTTAAGAACAACAAGGTCTCTTTGGCAGGAGATGTTTTGTCTAGCTGCTGGCATTGTCCTTGGGCCATGCAGCTGCTGTCCGTGAAGGCCGTGAAGCTCAATGTTTTGAAAACAAAAAAACTGCAGATAATCTGGAGGATTTGCTCCTATTCATAAGAATATTCCTGTAATTCATTATTCCTGGTCTCCCTCCTCATACTAACCTGCTCTCGTCTCCCTCCTTACAGGCTGGGTATTCCTCTGGCAAGTGGGGTGTTTTTCCTTCAATTCTGCCCTCGCTTGTTCAATAAAATTGCATTTAAACTTTGCTTCTCTGTGTTGTGTGCATTCTCTGGTGTAGCATCCTGCACGTGAGCTGATTATTCTCATAAACATGACAGAATAAGTTAAAAAAAATTAAATTAAAAATTTAAAAAATAAAACATGCAGTAACAGAAATTCAGAGCAAATATTTCTTGAGTAAAGCACCAATGTACCAACAACATAATGAAGTCAATGTTATATCAGGACTGTGAAGGAGATAGTATTAGTACAACACTCAGCTTCAATACTATACACCAGTAAAACGAGCACGAAGGTGTTCCAAACTCAAGCTCAATCCTCTTCTGGTGCAGACCTCTTCTTGATCCTTTTGTTGACGAGCTCCAAAGTCAGATCCGGGTCTTCAAATCTACGGTTCTGGCCACTCGTCATGGTGTTGTGCAGAGTAGCCGGGTAGCAGAGACCAAACTTAACACCAGCACAAGTATGGAGCATTTTTTTCACCTGGATGAAGGCCACCCTCCTTTTGGCAACAGTTGGAGTAAAGTCCAGAAAAATGTGCACCCTTTTCCCATTGTACAGCAGTGGAGAGGTCTCTCCGGCACGACATAGAATAATATTTCTGGTTTGAAACCGTGTCACCCTGATAACCATTGGTCACGGCGGCTCACCTTCCCTGGGTTTAGCACGTAAAGTGCGGTGGGCCCTGCTGAGCCCAGGCCTGTCCTTGAGTCCCAACAGGTTCTTTATGAGTTCAGCCATAAACTCTGAAGCCTCAGGAAGGCCCACAAGTTGAATGTTATTCCACCTGGAGCGCGCCTCCAAATCTTCGCATTTATTGCTCACAGTGTGTACCGCAGCAGAGAGCTTAGCTATGTTAGCCTGCATGCTAGTTAGCTGGTCGCTATACTCAATAGCCAAGCATTAGAGATCACGAATAGTCCCATTTTTCAGAGTAATTTTTTCTTCCAGTGGTTTCAGGACTGTCGCCACCTCCTTTTTAACAAGCTCCAATATTATCGGCTCAAATTTGGAGATTATTTCAGTCCATAGATCATCCATCATTACCTTTATACTGCACAGCATATCATCATTAGCATCCAGCTTCTCCAAGGACTCGGATTCTGAGGGCTGGTGGTGCAGCTTGCCTTGGCCAGATTTAACCGACTCATTCTTCGTCCGTAGACTCGCCATTTATCCAGATGTGGCTCTGAAGGTGTAAAGTGTCAGATAATTTTTCAAACACGTAGCCGTGGTAGGTGGTGGACAGAGTTACAGTATTAATAAAAGTATTTTATAGTCACATTCCCGCAGAACTACCGCGAGACACGTCCTACATCGTGCACGTCCCCGCCCTAGTTCTCCGTCAACCGCAACATTAAAGAGTTGTTGTAGCGTACATAGCAAAATGCATTGATGACATCACTCACCGCAAAACCATCACTGTTTGTGCTAACCAGAAGCCATGGATAACAGCAGAGGTCCACAAGCCCCTGAGGGCTTGGAATGCATTCTTCAGGGCCAGGGACACTGCAGGACTAACAACAGCTGGGGCCAACCTGTCCTGTGGCATCAAGATTAGATTAGATTCAACTTTATTGTCATTACACATGTATGAATACAAGGTAACGAAACACATCAAGGAGGCAAAACGACAGTACAGCAAGAAATGATGATGATGATGATGATGATGATGATGATGATGATGATGATGATGCATACTTTATTTCGAACAAATGTAAAAAAACAAAACAAATGACAAGTGCAATAAAGTGAGAGTATACAGTGCTTGAAAGGGAGAAGGAAGAAGTGAACACTTATTAACTCCAACCCCTCCTTTCCATAAATAAATACAACCCATGTGAAATATATACAAATTACCTCATTTAAGACCAAGTAAACAATTAACTATATTTTGTACACATCAACATTAACACCCATCCATCCCAACATACATACAGTCCATACATCAAAACCCAGCCCCAAACAACAAATATCCGGTCACTTCAGCAACACCAGAGATGCACGTTCCCTCTGGCGTGGCATACAGACCCTCACCAACTACAGACCTCCACCTCAGACCTGTGAGAGTGACATCACACTGCTTAACAACTGAAATGACTTCTTTGGCTACTTTGAAGCACAAAACAGCACATCAGCATATAAGACCACTCCTCCTCAAGACAAGCAGGCCAAAAGTCTGGATCCGGCTAGTGTGAAGAGGACCCTCTCCAGGATCAACCCACACAAGGCAGCTGGACCAGACAACATACCAGGTTGTGTTCTGAAGGACTGTGCTGAGGAGCTCAAGAATGTCCTGGCTGACATCTTCAACATCTCCCTGAGTCAAGCTGTTGTCCCCATGTGTTTCAAAACTGCCACCATAATACCAGTCCCAAAGAAGCCCATCCCAACCAGCTACAAAGATTACCGGCCCATAGCACTGACCCCCATCATAATGAAGTGCTTTGAGCAGCTGATCATGCAGAACATCAAGTCCACCCTCCCTCCCTCCCACAACCCAGCTCAGTTTGAATACAGGTCAAACAGATCCACAGAAGACACCATCGCTGCTGCTCTCCATCCAGCCCTCACCCATCTGGACTCAAAGAACTCCAGCGTGCAAATGCTGTTCTTGGACTTCAGTTCAACATTCAACACAATGATCCCCCAGCACCGAATACAAAAACTCAGACACTTGGGACTCAAAACCTCTCTCTGTAACTGGGTGCTGGACTTTCTCACAGGGAGGCCACAGAATGTGCAGGTTGGCAGCAACACCTCCAAGACCATCACACTAAGCACAGGGGCCCCACAAGGGTGCATGCTCAGCCTGCTGCTCTTCATCCTGCTGACCCATGATTGTGTACCACCCTACAGCACCAACTACATCATCAAGTCTGCAGATGACATGACGTGGTGGGCCTCATCACCAACAATGAAGAGGCCATCTACAGAAATGAGGTGAGCCAACTGGTCCAGTGGTGTAAAGATAATAATTTCTTCCTAAACGTGGGAAAAACCAAGGAGATTATGGTCGACTTCAGGAGAGGAACACACACAGCATCCTCCTCTGATCATCGATGGATCAGCTGTGGAGAGGGTGAGCAGCACCAAGTTCCTGGGGATGCACATCTCTGAGGACCTCTCCTGGTCCAACAACACCACATCATTGGCCAAAAAGGCTCAAACTTGCCTCTATTTCCTCCGGAAACTGAGGAGAGCACAAGTCCCACCCCCCCCATCATGTGCTCATTATGAGACCATCCTCACCAGCTGCATCATGGTGTGATACGGAAGCTGCACCGCCTCCTGCCAAAAGACACAACGTACAATGAAAGCTGCCAGCAAAATCATCGTGCCCCCCCCCCGCCCAGGACATCTACCTCGCCCGCTGAGCCATCAACATTGCAGGCGACACTTCCCACCCCTCACACTCCATCTTTAGCCCCCTGCCCTCAGAGAGAAAGTACCGGAGCTTCAGGGCCCGCTCCACAAGACTGTTAAACAGCTTTGTTCACCAGGCCACCGTCAGGACCCTGACCTCTGCCCACTTCCCCCGCCACCCCTGGACCATAACACACTCACCTCAGCTGTTGGCACAGCAAGACTGGCACACCAACAGTACCACATCTGCTGCTGTATGTCTCTGCACCTTACTGCAACCATTTGCACAAATGCCATATCTGCTGCTGTCTGTTATTGAAATATTGATCATGTGCAGTCCAATCTGTCACGGTCTGCACCTACACTACCGCAATGAACTTGCAACTATGAGTATTACTGCTCTACTTTTTGTGTAGATAGGATTACTGGGTTTTATCTTTTATCTTTATTTGCACTATGAGTAGCATTACTATACATAGACTGGTGTTGTTTTTCGTCCTTATTCCTTCTTTTCTTATATATTGTGCACACCACTAAGAGAGACAGAGAAATGGCATGTCAATTCTCCTGTATGTCCTGTGTATATAGAAGTTTTGACAATAAATATCTTTGAATCTTTGAAGTGGAACAGCTACGGTGTGTGGAGACCTTATCAACAAAGAACTTTAAAAAGCTTTCACACCGCACAGTACAGGTCTCATAGGAATGTCACTGGGGTTTACAAATAAAATTTTTGAGAGAACAGCTGAAAATTTACAGGGAAAAAGTTGCAAATGTTTGAGGGAAAAAAGTCACAAATTTTGAGGAAAAATGTGCAAATTTATGAGAAAAAAATCACAATTTGAGGAAAAAAAAGTTGCAAATCAACAAGTTTCAAATTTAAGAAAAAAGTTGCAAATCTACAAGAAAAAACTGCAAATGACTCATCTAGCCAGTGTGACCTCTATAAGATGTATTCCTGATGGAAACTTGATACATCAGGCTGATGTCCTGATGAGCGCCTCCATTACAACTGATAAAAACACGTCGACGTGTTCAACCCTTATTTCCCGCGCTGTGGTTCTGCTCAGAAACTGGACTCCCGCCCGTGACGGATTTCCGTGTTGGGAGTCGGGGGGTTAGGGGTTCAGAGCAGAGATTTAGCGTCGGACCGAAGCGCGTTTGAATCTCTAATCACATCCCCTCGCCTCTGTCTCCTCTAACCGGACGACCACATGAAGAGAAACCACACACCTGACTCCAGGTGTGCGTTTCATCCTCTGAGGTGTCGCATATCAAAGGTCAGAGGAAGGAAGTGGCTGATCCGCTTCAAACAGCCTTGAGACACTGGTGGTGGTGGTGGGGGGGGGCAGATCAGAGGGGGTGGGGGGTATAAAGACACCTGAGACGCGCCTGAGAGCAGACAGCACCCACCACCAGCCTCCAGGATAAACTCCCCTGACGTCTCACAGGACGGGAGAGAGTTTCGTTTCTTCTCTTGTGAGGAAACGTCTCATATCTCCTCTCACACATTTAATCTCCACTTTTTCAGGTCAATTTTTTTTTTTTTTTTGCCTATTTTCAGATAAATTTGCAGCTTTTCTCACATTTTTCTTTTTTCTTGTAAATTTGAGTTTTCTCATGAATTTTACTTTTTTGCAAATTTGAGAAGTTGACGTCTACATTTAATATTTTCATACATTTTTCTTGCAGAATTTTGCTGTTTTCGTCAGTTTTTTCTATAGAAAACAGGCGCGTCTGCTGGGGAGATGTGGATGTTGTCTGGCCTCCTGTGTGTGTCTGCAGTTTGTGTTTTGGCCCTGGACTCAAACACCATCAGATCATCCAAGGAGCTGCAGGTGAGATGGAAAAATTCAATTAAAATTTAAGATTTAAAGGATTCAAATATAAATTTAAATGTTAAAATCATATATAAATGATTAATATAAATGTAAAAAATATATGAATGTTAAATATAAGTGTAAATAATAAATATCAATGTTAAATATCAATGTAAATGTAAAAAGTAAATGTTAATAAATATAAATGTTAAATATAAATGTTAACGTTAAGAAATAATGTAAAAGTGAATGATAAATGTTAAATATAGATGTAAATGTTGAATGTACATGAATCTAAATCCATCCATCCATCCATCTTCTGCCGCTTAATCCTTTTCGGGTCGTGGGGGGCTGGAGCCTATCCCAGCAGTAAAATATAAACATTAATAAATATAAATGTTAAAAATAAATGTACATGTTCAATAAAAACGTTAATGTTAAAAAAATTATGTAAATGTTAAAATAATATAATGTTTAAAAATAAACAATCTAAATGTTAAATATAAATGTAAATATTCCTAAATATAAATGTTAATCTTAACTGCAAGATTATAGTAAATGATAAATATAAATAAATGTAAAGGTTAAAAAAATTAATATAAATGTTTAATATAAATGAAAAAAATACATTTAATTGCTAAATATATAGTAAATGGTAAATATAAATTAAAACATATGGAAATGATAAACTGGGGTTCAGACCGCTAAGGTCTCTGCCTTTGACTGCCACCTGATCCACATTGCACCGGACCCCCATGGTCCTTCCTGCGAGGGGTGAGCCCGCTGGAGGCCCTGGATGTTGTAGGACTGTCATGGTTGACACGCCTCTGCAACATTGCGTGGATGTCGGGGGCAGTGCCTTCGGCATGGCGAACTGGGGTGGTGGTTCCTCTCCAAGGAGGAGGACTGGAGGGTGTGCTCCAACTTTAGAGGGATCACACTCCTCAGCCTCCCTGGGAAGGTCTATGCCAAGGTACTGGAGAGGAGAGTCCAGCCATTGGTGGAACCTTGGATTCAAGAGGAACAATGTGGTTTTCGTCCTGGCCGTGGCACATCAGACCAGCTCTTTACCCTCTCGAGAATCCTCGAGGGTTCATGTGAGTTTGCCCAACCAGTTTACATGTGTTTTGTGGACTTGGACAAGGTATTTGACCGCGTCCCTCGTAGTTTTTGTGGTGTGTGCTTCGGGAGTATGGGGTATCGGGCTTGTTGTTACGAGCTATTCGGTCTCTGTACGACCGTTGTGAGAGTTTGGTTCGTATTGCCAACACTCGGTCGGAGTCATTCCCAGTGAGGGTTGGACTCCTCCAGGGCTGCCCTTTGTCACCGATCCTGTTCATAATTTTTATGGACAGGATTTCTAGGCGCAGCCAGGGAATGGAGGGTGTCATGCTTGGTGACCACAGGATCTCATCTCTGTTGTTTGCAGATGATGTTGTCCTGTTGGTTTCATCCAGCAATAACCTACAGCTCTTGCTGGGACGGTTTGCTGCTGAGTGTGAAGCGGCTGGGATGAGATTCTACACCTCCAAGTCTGAGTCCATGGTCCTCAGCCGTAAAAAGGTGGATTGTCCTCTCTGGGATGGGGACAGGCTCCTGCCCCAAGTGGAGGAGTTTAAGTATCTTGGGGTCTTGTTCACAAGTGAGGGGAAAATGGAGCGAGAGATCGACAGACGGATTGGAGCAGCATCTGCAGTGATGCAGACGTTGTACCGGTCTGTTGTGGTGAAGAGGGAGCTGAGTTCTAAGGCAAAGCTGTTGATTTTAAATTAATTAATTAAATTAAATCACCCTTTATTGTCAACCATACAACCAATCATGTACAGTAGAATGAAATTGTGTTTCTCCTATCTACAGTGTCAATCACACACACCCCATAGTAGAATCAGAGGGTCGCTGCCATGCAAGGCGCCGCCACAGATTTCCCTCCTCCATTCCATTATTGCTGAGCACCAAGCTGGATGACAGGAAGTTCCATTTTTTTATGGTCTTCGGCATGACCCGGCCGGGATTTGAACCCCTGCCTCCCGGGTGTGGGGCGGATGCTCTACCAACTGAGCCACCACTCTGGTACCATTTACCATCATTTACCAGTCAATCTACGTTCCTACTCTCACCTATGGTCACGAGCTTTGGGTAATGACCGAAAGAACAAGATCGCGGATACAAGCGGCTGAAATGAGCTTTCTCCGTAGGATTGCTGGACTCACCCTCAGAGATAGGGTGAGGAGCTCAGTCATCCGGGAGAGGCTCAGAGTAGAACCGCTGCTCCTCCACACTGAAAGGAGTCAGTTGAGGTGGTATGGGCATCTGATTAGGATGCCTCCTGGACGCCTCCCACTTGAGATGTTTCGGGCACGTCCCATTGGGAGGAGACCCCAGGGCAGACCCAGGACTCGGTGGAGAGACTATGTCGCTGGTCTGGGAACGCCTTGGTATCCTCTCTGAAGAGCTGGAGCAGGTGGCTGGGGAGAGGGAAGTCTGGGCTTCTCTGAACTGCCGAACCTCCGGAAAAGTGGTAGAAGATGGATGGAATGATGTAAATGATAAATATAACCCTAAATGGCAAATGTTAAATTCAAATGCTAAATGTAAATGTTGACAATAATATAAATGTTAAATATTAAATTTAAAGAAAAAATTTGCATCTTTTTCCTTGTAAAATGATTTTTTTCCTCATAAATTTGCAACTTTTTCATAAATTGAGTTTTTTCATGTAGATTTGCAACCTTTTCCTCAATTTTCAATTTTTTCATGTAAATTAGCAACTTATTTCTCATAAATGCCTATTTTTTTTTACTCAAAACTGAAATCTAAAATTTTGAGTTAATGAAAATATGGCTAAAAACCCATAAATTTGAATGTTTTTTGATAATTTCATTCAAAATTTGTGAGTTTTGGAGTTAGAACCTTTATTGAGAAACTGCTCCCAAACTTGAACTGGTGTAACATGTCATTTCTAGCAGCCGTAACAGCAGATCTTTCAATGCTGGCCTCCTCCGTCCAGACTCCGTTTTTCAGCAGCTCTAAAGAACCTTGACATTCAGGAAATGAAAAAGCAAAATGATGTAATTTCATCTTTAACTTGAGACAGTAATAATTAATCAGATTTAAAGTCGAGCTGCTGCCGAGTTTAACTGTGATGTCACTCTCGCCCATCCATCAGGATGGTTTCCATGGTGACCAGACAGAGACAAACGCCAACTCCCACCAACGACAGACGTGCTCAACACCCGACTGCAACGCTCCTCCGGTATGTTGAAAACCACAAACTCACTTTGGAACCGCTTTAGAAATGCAGCCAAATAAACTACAGCGCATGTTTTTTCCTCACGTTTCCCCACTGACTTGAAAATTATTTTTCCTCCATCTACCCTTAGTTTTATCTCTTTTTTCATGGTAATTTTGTCTTTTTCCCCGTTACCTCATGTTTCTCCTTTATTTTTCCCTGTTTTCCCCCCAGTACTTTCCTTTGCTTCTTAGTTTTTTCAGGTATTGACCTCCTTTCCTCTGGCATTTACTACATGCTTTTCTTGTTTTTACTGTGTTTTTCCAGGTTTTTGTCTTTTCTCCGTTTGTCCTCCCAGAACTTCCTCATCTTTGTCCCATTTTTACCGTTTGTCCCCCAACCTTTACTCTGTGCTTCTCTTATTGTTCCTGTTTTGGTTGAGGACTTCCCCATTTTTGTGTTTTCTCCTCATTTTTTTTCTCCAAGTATTTGCCCATTTCCTGCCCCCCCCCCCCCCGGTACTGACCCTGTGCTTTTCTTGTTTTTACCGTTGTTCCTTCCTGCTTTTGTCCCTTACTTGCCCCATTTTTGTCCCAGTTTCATTTGTTTTCACCCTGTTTTTCCCCAGTTCTTATCTTGTTTTGAGTTTTTCCCTGTTTTTGTTTGGCACTTCGATTTTTTTCCTGTTTTTATAGTTTTTCCTTGTTTTTTCCCCATGCACCCCCCTCCCTCACAATGTTTCACTCCTATTTTTTCCCAGGACTTACCTTGTTGTTTCCACTATTTTTATTGGTGTGTCCTTTATTTTTACATCCTCCCCACCCCCAGTACTTACCCAGCTTTTCTCTGTCAGGGTTGAGCCCCTCTGGGGTGGGATTCAGGACCCAAACACAGAACTTTAGTTTGCAGATTTTATTAACTGAAAATAACGCTCAGCTCCGGGACAGAAAACAAAAGGCTAAGGTAGGGCAGGCAAAAACGCATCGGCTTGACAAAGCAGGACAAAACTAGGTACAAAGCACGTGTGAGACGCCATACAATGACGCAACACCGGACACGGACATATATAACACAGCAGACAATCAACCAATACAGGACAGGTGGGAACAATCAAGGGCAATCACAGACAGCCGGAAATGGCTACAGGTGCAGGAGACACCGGGGACTGGGAACAAAAGGTAAAAAAGTTCAGAGGATAAGACATGAACACAGGACCAGGGGAGACATGACCAGGACTATGACAACACTACAATATAGACCATCCTAACTACAGTAATAATGATACCTAAACAAAGCAGGAATCACCACAACAGAAACCAAGACCATAATAATGGACATAATGGCCACACAAAACTAAAGCTGAGACAGGGATAAAACATGAATGAAAGAAAACAGAGAGACATAATAAACTTAAGGCAAGGACACAAAATAATAATCACAAAATACTCAAATATAAACAAGACAGGGACATGAGCACAGCCCATGTTCAAACCTTTACATTTTCCGTTTTTTCCTCTTGTATTTCTGTGTTTTCTTCCGCTACTCACCTTGTAATTAGTCCCCCCCGTATTTCTGCTTTCTTCCAGTACTTTCCCTGTGATTTCCCTGATTTTTCCCCTGTATTTGTTTTCTTCTAGTACTTACCCTGTAATTTGTGGGCTGCATGATAATGTTTTTTTCTCACATTTATTCCGTGTTCTTTTCCCTGCCAGAGGGGGCGCTGCAGTAACCGATCCCAGAGGAGACCGTCCTCTAACAGCAGACAGACAGACAGACGTCAGGACAGACAGAAGGACTCAGAAACCTTCAACAGGACCAAAGGTCAGTGACCCAGAACCAGAACCAACCACAGTTTCCATCTGAGTAACTGTCATTTTAGGGAGAATTAAGGCCTTAACTTTGGATAAACACCCCCGCCCCCCCCCCCAATACTCCCATGATGCTCTGCAGCAGGAAAATCATACATTTTCATTGTTATGCTGATGACACACAATTATACCTGTCAATGAAGCCAGATGATAGTAATCAATTAGCCAAGTTAGAAGCCTGTCTTAAGGAAATCAAAGCTTGGATGACTTGTAATTTCCTGCTATTAAATTCAGATAAGACTGAAGTCATTCTTGTTGGTCCAAAAAACCTTAGAAATTCCTTTCCAAATCAAACTTTCAGTTTGGATGCGGTTACTCTTTCTCTTAATAGCTCTGTGAGGAACCTTGGAGTTATTTTTGATCAGGATTTGTCCTTCAATTCAAATATTAAATTTGTTTCTAAGACTGCCTTCTATCATTTGCGTAATATTGCCAAGATTAGGAGCATCTTGTCTCAGAGTGATGCTGAGAAACTGATCCACGCTTTTGTTAGCTCGAGATTAGATTATTGTAATTCTTTATTATCAGGCTGTCCTAAAACATCTTTAAAAAGTCTTCAGCTGATCCAAAATGCTGCAGCAAGAGTTTTAACAGGTACTAGAAAGAGAGATCATATCTCTCCGGTTCTGGCCTCCCTTCATTGGCTTCCCATAGAGTTTAGAATTAAGTTTAAAATCCTTCTTCTTACTTACAAAGCTCTAAACAATCAGGCTCCTTTTTATTTAAAAGATCTGATACTACCGTATTATCCTAACAGAGCACTACGCTCCCAAAATGCAGGATTACTTGTAATACCTAGAATCTCCAAAAGTACAATGGGAGGCAGAGCCTTCAGTTATCAAGCTCCTCTCCTGTTGAATCAGCTGCCAATCTGGATTCGGGAGGCAGACTCAATCTCTGTTTTTAAGAATAGGGCTAAAACCTACGTTTTTGATATAGCCTACAATTAGGGAGGGATCATGTGTTTCTGAACCCTCCCTTAGTTATGCTGCTAATAGGTTTAGTCAGCCGGGGGACCTCCAGTAATGCACTGGGCCTCACTCCTTTCTTCACTCTCAATGAAATATTTTTTTTTTGCTGGTCATTAACATTTGTTTGTTCTCTCCCATAGATTGAGTCCCCATCGTGATGTTTGCTCTCTACATGTCTGTTCTTTTCTTCTTTTCTATCCCTTCACCCCCCAGCCAGTCGCAGCAGATGACTGCCCCTCCCTGAGCCTGGTTCTGCTGGAGGTTTCTTCCTGTTAAAAGGGAGTTTTTCTTCTCCACCGTTGCCAAGTGCTTGCTCACAGGGGATCGCCTGATTGCTGGGGTCTTTCTGCAACTGTGGGGGTTCCCCCCTACAGTTGATAGTGCTATGAGATGACTGTTGTTGTGAAATGGTGCTATATAAATAAAGTTGAATTGAATCTGACCCCTCCCTACCTTCCTCTCCCTCTTTCCGTGTTACAGCAACAGAAATGTCCAGCTGCGTCCGCTCCGGGGACTGCGCCGACGGCCTCTGCTGCGTCCGCTACCTGACCAGTAAACGATGCCAGAGGATCCCAGCAGAGGGCGACGCCTGTCTGCTGAGGGGTGGCGCCACCAAGAGGAGGAGGAACCTGGGCCGCTGCGACTGTGACGTTGGACTAATCTGCGCCGCCGCTGCCTCTACCTCCGCTGAAGGCGGGGGTAAAAATAAGGTCCAGGGAGTGTGTGTGGCCCGGCCCAGGCAGACTGAAGGGAAAACGAGGCATTCTGGGAAGAAGAGGAGAACGGCAGAAGACGAGGAGGAGGAGAAGGGGTGCTGATGGACTCAATGTGGACTCCTTATTTAAAATGTTTACAGGATCAGCTGACCCCATCAGACAGCCATTGGTGGGCGGGGTTTCGGGGGACAGAAATGCTTTAACTCGTCACTGTTACAGTATTCAATAAAAAGTAAGAAAACTAAAGAGGATCAGAGTTGTTTTAACAATCACATACCCTAACCTGAGACTTTTCCCCTCTGGTATTTACTGCACATTTTCTTGTTTTTACTGTAATTTTTCCTGTTTTTGTCCAGTATTTACTCTGTTTATATTTATTTTCTCCATTTTTTAATCCCAGTACCTACCCCATCTTTATCCCGCTTCTGCCATGTTTCTCCCCTGGTCCTGATGTGGTTCTCTTGTTTTTGCCGTTCTTCCCAGTTTTTGTGTTTTCTCCCAGATTTACTCCATCTTTGCCCCGTTTCTATTAGTGGTGTTGGAAAAAACTGATTCACATAAGAATCGAGATTCTCATTTTACACCATCCAGAACCGATTCACAAAAATAAAGAACTGATTTTTTTAAATTATTATTTGCAGTGGTGCCGGGTCCCGTCACATGACACGTATTGCCGCATTGGGATACGCAGTTACAGTGATGCTGCCGATGCAGAGCCACGCAGAGTAGCTTATAGCTAGCAGCCGGATGAAACAGTCGGAATAAAGAAAAAATGGAGCAGCAAGAAATTCAGCCAGTTCCATCTTCAGTGAAGGCAGGTGTGTGGACGCATTTTTGATTCTCCAACATTCCAGGAAAGAAAACGCCAGACACGACATGTAAAGTCTGTGAAACAAAAGTCAAGTACGTTGGTAACACCACAGACTCCGGGGCTCACATTAACCGCCATCAGCCAGAGTTAAAGAAGCAGAGAAAGTTCTTCGTCCTGCTGCTGAACCACTTTAACTCCAGAAAATTCTGAACCGGCAAAAAAAAAAAATCATGAAAACTTGTAGCAGCACTTTGTTTTATAGCTTTAATTTGTTTTTTAAGTCTCCAAAGAATTTAGATACTCAAGTTTATATCTGTGCAGGTTTAAAATTAATGCTACGTATGCATCAATTGATTCAGTTCTGAGTGAATGTGTTCATTGCATTAAGTTACTGTACAGGTAACTGTAGACTGACTGCATACAGTCAGGCAGCACTGCTCTTTAAATGGATGTTCAGTGTTTGTGACAGAATTTACTGTAGCTTTTTAATGAACAGCCTGTATTTCTGGAATGCTGGAGGGCGACCAAACCTCCACACCGTGGAAACGCTGGTAGCAGCGGTGATGCTGAAAAGGAACATTTCAACATTTATTTCACTGGTGAACAACTTTGGAAACTTAAGTTTTCAAGAAATAAAAAAGCAGTTACTAACCTCAGCCTACTGTTTCCATTTAACAGTATTTCACTGTAAATCGGTTGATGTCATTTTTTAACCTCAAAACATCGACACGCTGGACTCTGCGAGCCGACCTCAGCATTTTTTTTGCAGTGAATGAATGAATGAATGAATGAATGAATGAATGAATGCACTTTTGTTCTGAGATTAGTGGGTTTTTTGTGCTGAACTGAGAGCCAAACGCAAAGCAAAAAGCATTCTGAACTGAAAATTGATTCTGAATCGAATCGTGACCCCCCCCCCCATCCACCCCTCCCCCCCCAAAAAAAAAAAAAAAAAAATCAGAATCGAATTGAATCGTGTGACTTCTAAAGATTGGGGGTGCTAGTCTCTACCATGCCCCCCCCCAGGCACTTATGTTTTTTTATTCCTTTTACTGTTTTTTTTTTTTCATTTTGTGTTTCCTCCCAGTGCTCCCAGCACTCCCAGTGCTCCCCACCTTTGCCTTGCCTATATCCCGCTGCTTGCATGTTTTTCCTGTTTTTTTAAGACATTCCGATGGACCAGAGGCTGCGCTAGCCTTTTTTATGTATCATTTTGACAGACAGGGTTGTAAAAATTCTGTCATAATCTATTGTTTTCTGTCATTTTAAATGATTTTAATTAGACCACCCTCAGTGTAATCTGTCAAAATGACTGTTTAGATTTTTCTGTCATTGTTGAAAAAAATCTGTCAATGAAGGACAATTTTCAGTCAGTGGAACCTCTGTGGTGGATATAAATCCCAATAAAAACAAAACTACATTGTTTAAAATGGCATCTCATGCCATTTTTTCGACTAAAAAAAAAACCTTGCGTCTTACAGTTTTGTGTCAAAATTTTTTCACTTGTCCTCCTCCTTCAAACACCAGGTTCTGGGAATAATCCACCCACATCCCACGGGGCTAATGGTAGCTAGCACCACATCATCAGAATAAATCCTGTGATAAAGACTTGCTAGTTGAAGGACATGCACAGTTGTGTGCACGGTGGCCTAGGACAATGACTGAGACTGCATTGGTCCTTAAAAGCAGTTTAATGGTAAAACTGATCTTCATTGGGTCAAGTTTTCAATGCAGCTAGTCCAAAAACGCTAACTGGGCCTGGAGGCTAACTTCAGCTAGGCCAGAGTCCTGATTGGCTCACTACACACCTGTATAGTTACATCACCAAAAACGCCCCGTTTTTACACGTTTATGTTTCACATTTTTCCAAGGGGAGGAGCTTAACTGAAATTTCACAGCAAAAAAAAAAATAGACGAGTGATTTTGCTCTTGATGTGCTGTAGGTCATAAAACACGTTAGACATGTTAGCAAGAAAAAAAACTTGATTTTTGGCAGCATGTCACTTTAAAGCATTTTTGTCCAGTATTGACCCCATTTTTATTTGCCTCTTCTCCTTTTGTGCCAGTACTGACCCCGTCTTCACCCTGGTCCATGAATTATTTTGTCGTTTTGGCTGTTTTTGGCCAGTATTAACCCCACTTTTATTCACATTTCTTACCCCGTCTCTACCCTGTTATTGCCTGGAACTTACCCATGTTTTCTTGTTTTTCTTTCTCCTTTTTGTTTGTTACTTGTTTTTGTAGTTTTTCCCTGTATTCCTCCATATGTTTCGACCATAGACTGTGCAAAAAAGATAGCGCCTTTGTGACATCAGCCACTTGTTTTGTGGTGAGGGAGCAGGAACACAGACAGTTGGCCCTGCAATGGACTGGCCATCTGTCCAGGGTGGACCCTGCCTCTCACCCAGAGATGCTGGGTAGACTCCAGCCCCCCGTCACCCAAAAAGGATTAAGCAGAAGATGGATGGATGGAGTAGGAACACAGAGACAGAACAGACTGGAGTGCTCATCACTGGCCACCAGGCTAGTTTAGGTGGCCATGTGGGGACGCCATATTGGTGCTGAAAAACCACACAATAGTGATGTGCGGATCGATCCTGAAATATCGATACCTCCGATACCGGATCTTTATGCTCTAAAATCGATACTCAACTCAAAATATCGATACTTTTGATACTTAAGTCATTTGGGGTAAGGTGTATCCTTAACAGGAACACGGTGAAAAGTAACTAAACTATTGAGATGTTGTCTAAGTGACACGCGGTTGGTGGGACTACTTTTTCTTCCGCCTGGGTAAGTGCGTCATGCGTAAGCGCTGCGGCACGCTGCTCCGTGCTCTCAGTCACAGTCTGTGGACACAATGGTAGAACGTAAACGGAGTCAAACAGGCAAGACGTGGTCTGTGACGTTTGAAGGAAAACAATAAGAAGTTGTGGCAACACAACGAACCTTGTAAAACAGCTCAGGTTAAATCACCACAGTGAATATGAAGCATAGACAACGATGAGGCCGACAGAAGAGCAGAGCTCAGTGTCCGCCTCAGGTGCTGCTGCCAGGGCCAGACAGACGTCTCTGGTGGAATCCTTCCGTGCTACAGGCAGGCATGATCCAGGTTCAGAGAAGGAAAATGTGGAACTTTAAGTGACGCTAAGCACTGTTGCTGCTGGAGTTGTTCAGATGAATAAATATGGTTATGAAATAAGCAACGAAATAAATACATGCTTCAACAAATAACTGCATGATTTCATCTTGGAGTAATAGTATGTGTATCGCTGAAATAATCTCACCCAGCCTAGCCTTAGCCTAGCTTTATTCATGTAAGGAGTCCTAAATAATTCACCATTTAAAGTGGATCACATAGACTAGTTGTCATTAAATTAAACAGAGCAATGACAATAAAACAGCCATGGTGAACTTTGGAAAATATTCTAGAAAAGATGAATAAAAAATAACAGTGTATCAATAAAATATATCTATTATTACTTACAATCAGTCTAATTTGCTTTAACTGTTAAATGGATATTTTAAAATGTAGGTATTGACAAACGTGCAATTATTGTGGCATTTATTTATTTAATTAAATATTTTACTGGCAATTTCAGTTTGAGTTACCCAGTATTATAAGACAGTAAGTGTTTGTACCTCCTTTTTGCAGGCTATTTGGGGAGACTATATACATATCCATCCATCCATCCATCCATCTTCTACCGCTTTTCCGGAGGTCCGGGTCGCGGAGGCAGCAGTTCAAGCAGAGAAGCCCAGGCTTCCCTCTCCCCAGCCACCTGCTCCAGCTCTTCAGAGGGGATACCAAGGCGTTCCCAGACTAGCTGGGAGACATAGTCTCTCCACCGAGTCCTGGGTCTGCCCCGGGGTCTCCTCCCAGTGGGACGTGCCTGAAACACCTCAAGTGGGAGGCGTCCAGGAGGCATCCTAATCAGATGCCCATACCACCTCAACTGACTCCTTTCAATGTGGAGGAGCAGCGGTTCTACTCTGAGCCTCTCCCAGATGACTGAGCTCCTCACCCTATCTCTGAGGGTGAGTCCAGCAATCCTACGGAGAAAGCTCATTTCAGCCGCTTGTATCCGCGATCTCGTTCTTTCGGTCATTACCCAAAGCTCGTGACCATAGGTGAGAGTAGGAACGTAGATTGACTGGTAAATCGACAGCTTTGCCTTAGAACTAAGCTCCCTCTTCACCACAACAGACCGGTACAACGTCCGCATCACTGCAGATGCTGCTCCAATCCGTCTGTCGATCTCTCGCTCCATTTTCCCCTCACTCGTGAACAAGACCCCAAGATACTTAAACTCCTCCACTTGGGGCAGGAGCCTGTCCCCAACCCGGAGAGGACAATCCACCTTTTTCCGGCTGAGGACCATGGACTCGGACTTGGAGGTGCTGATTCTCATCCCAGCCGCTTCACACTCAGCGGCAAACCGTCCCAGCAAGAGCTGTAGGTCATTGCTGGATGAAGCCAACAGGACAACATCATCTGCAAACAACAGAGATGAGATCCTGTGGTCACCAAGCATGACACCCTCCATTCCCTGGCTGCGCCTAGAAATCCTGTCCATAAAAATTATGAACAGGACCGTTGACAAAGGGCAGCCCTGGCGGAGTCCAACTCTCACTGGGAATGACTCCGACCGAGTGTTGGCAATGCGAACTAAACTCTCACAACGGTCGTACAGAGACCGAATAGCTCGTAACAACAAGCCCGATACCCCATACTCCCGAAGCACCCCCCACAAAAATCCACGAGGGACGCGGTCAAATGCCTTCTCCAAGTCCACAAAACACATGTAAACTGGTTGGGCAAACTCCCACGAACCCTCAAGAATTCTCGAGAGGGTAAAGAGCTGGTCCGATGTGCCACGGCCAGGACGAAAACCACATTGCTCCTCCTGAATCCGAGGTTCGACCAACGGCCGGACTCTCCTCTCCAGTACCTTGGCATAGACCTTCCCAGGGAGGCTGAGGAGTGTGATCCCTCTAAAGTTGGAGCACACCCTCCGGTCCCCTTTTTTGAAGAGAGGAACCACCACCCCGGTTTGCCATGCCAAAGGCACTGCCCCCGACCTCCACGCAATGTTGCAGAGGCGTGTCAACCATGACAACCCAACAACATCCAGGGCCTTGAGGTACTCGGGGCGAATCTCGTCCACCCCCGGGGCCCGGCCACCAAGGAGATTTTTAACCACCTTGGCGACCTCAGCCCCTGTGATAGGCGAGTCATCCCCCTCGTCCCCAAACCCTGCTTCCTCTGTGGAAGGCGTATCAGTGGGATTGAGGAGATCCTCGAAGTATTCCTTCCACCGCCCGACGATATCCCCAGTTGAAGTCAACAGTGTCCCATCCGCACCATACACAGTGTGGACGGGGAGCTGCTTTCCCCTCCTGAGCCGCCGAACAGTTTGCCAGAATCTCTTTGAAGCCGACCGAAAGTCTTGTTCCATGGCCTCACCGAACTCCTCCCATACCCGGGTTTTTGCTTCAGCAACCACCCGAGCTGCACTCCGCTTGGCCTGCCGGTACACCTCAGCTGCTTCGGGAGTCCCACAAGCCAACCAAGCTTGATAGGACTCCTTCTTCAGCTTAATGGCCCCCCTCACCACTGGTGTCCACCACTTGGTTCGGGGGTTGCCACCACGAGATGCACCGACCACCTTGCGGCCGCAGCTCTGGGCTGCCGCTTCAACAACAGAGGTGGAGAACATGGCCCATTCAGACTCCATGTCTCCAGACTCCCTCGGAATGTGGTTGAAGTTCTTCCGGAGGTGGGAGTTGAAGACCTCCCGGACAGGGGCCTCAGCCAGACGCTCCCAGCACACCCTCACTATACGTTTGGGTCTACCAGGTCTGAATGGCTTCCTCCCCTGCCATCGGATCCAACTCACCACCAGGTGGTGATCAGTTGACAGCTCTGCACCTCTCTTTACTCGGGTGTCCAAGACATACGGTCGCAGGTCTGATGATACGATAACAAAATCGATCATCGACCTGCGGCCTAGGGTGTCCTGGTGCCAGGTGCACATATGGACACCCTTATGCTTGAACATGGTGTTCGTTATAGACAGACTGTGGTTAGCACAGAAGTCCAATAACTGAACACCACTCGGGTTCAGATCGGGCAGGCCGTTCCTCCCAATCACCCCCCTCCAGGTTTCACTGTCGTTGCCCACGTGCGCATTGAAGTCCCCCAGTAGGACAATGGAGTCTCCAGGAGGAGCACCCTCCAGCACCCCAGTCACAGACTCCAAAAAGGGTGGGTACTCTGAAACATCATTTGGTGCATAGGCACAAATGATGGTCAGGACCCGTTTCCCAACCCGAAGGCGCAGGGAAGCAACCCTTTCGTCCATCGGGGAAAACTCCAATATAGAGGCAGCAAGGTGGGGCGATACAAGAATACCTACCCCTGCTCGTCGCCTCTCGCCCGGGGCAACTCCAGAAAAGGCCAAGCTCCAGCCCCTCTCCAGGAGACTGGTTCCGGAACCGGAGCTGTGTGTTGAGGTGAGGCCGACTATATCTAGCCGGTATCGCTCAATCTCGTACACCAGCTCAGGCTCCTTCCCCACCAGAGAGGTGACATTCCACGTACCAAAAGCCAGTTTAGAAAGCTTGGGATCAGTCCGCCAAGGTCTCCGCCTTTGACTGCCACCTAATCCACATAGCACCGGACTTCCATGATCCCTCCTGCAGGTGGTGAACCTACTGGAGGGCGGACCCATGTAACTCCTTCGGGCTGAGCCCGGCCGGGTCCCATGGGTGGAAACCCGGCCACCAGACGCTAGCCTTCGAGCCCCTCCCCCAGGCCTGGCTCCAGGGTGGGGCCCCGGTAACCCCATACCGGGCGGGGTACACTGAATCCTTGATATACAATTTATCATGAGAGTCTGTTGGATCGTTCTTCGTCTGGCCCTTCACCCAGGACCAGTTTGTCTTGGGAGACCCTATCAGAGGCAAATTGCCCTGGACAACATAGCTCCTGGGATCACTGGGGCACGCAAACCCCCCCACCACGATAAGGTGACGATCCATGAGGGGGACTATATACATAGTTGAACCTAATAAGTTTAAGCATTCAGTGCAGAGTAGCCCCATCATTTGTTTTTCCCTGTGATTTTATATCGTTTGAAGATGATTCCCCAAGAGCTGCAACACTCACAAGATCCCTGGGAGAGATGATTGCAAAGGATCTCCAGCCTCTGTCCATAGTGGAAGACCAAGGTTTCCAAGGATTTGTGAGAGCTCTTGACCCAAAATATAAACTCCCAGGAAGAAAAAAACTGACAGAGACTGTTCTTGTAAAGATGTTGAATGAATGCAAAGGCAAAGTAAAGGCATCTTTGCAAAATGCTTCTAGTGTTGTACTTACCACTGATATGTGGACTTCTGTGTCCACAGAGGCATATTTAACTGTAACATGTCATCTCATTGAAAACTGGCAAATGAGGGAATTTGTTTTGGAAACCCACACTTTCCATGAGCAGCATACAGCAGATAATATCTGTTTAGCACTTAAACGCATCACAGAAGAATGGGGCGTAACTGACAAGGTTGTTGCCGTTGTGACAGACAATGGTGCAAATATGGCTGCTGCAGTGCACAAGGCTGGATGGAGGCATCATCCATGTTTTGCACATACACTTAATTTAATTGTAAAGGACAGTTTAAAAACTGTCCCAGAAGTGGTGAAAGTGCTGGAGAAATGCAGTGCAATTGTGTCCTTTTTTCACCACAGCACACAGGCCACGCAGAAGCTCAGGGGTATTCAACAACAGTTGAAAGTGGCAGAGCACAAGTTAATCCAGTCAGCAGATACTCGCTGGAATTCAGTTTTTTACATGCTGGAGAGGCTCTATGAGCAAAATGAAGCTGTGACCACAGCCCTCTGCCTTTTAGGGAGGAATGCAATGTGCCTAAATGAGGGAGAATTATCCCTCATCAAGCAAACAGTTGATGCACTACGACCATTTGAAGAAGTGACACGGGAAGTTTCAGCTGAAAAGTTTGTTTCAGTCTCTAAAGTGATTCCACTCGTGTCACTCATTCACAGGGCTGTAGCAGCCTGTGAACGTCAAGGCAGCCCCCTCGCCACACAACTGGCACAGCAATGTCAGCGCAGATTCAGGGGTATTGAGAGTATTCACTGTCTAGCTGCCAGTACATTTCTGGATGTTAGGTTTAAACATCTTGGTTTTCGAGACAAAGACAATGTAGAAGTAATGAAAAAACGTCTCCTCTCTGAAATGCAGGAAGTCTATCAGGCAGGACAGGCAGCTCCCTCTCTAGCCCCAAGCTCAACAGCTACTGTTAGCTCTACTTCAGAGCCTTCTACTTCAGAGCCTTCTACTTCAGGGTCTTCTACTTCAGGGCCTTCTACTTCAGGGCCTTCTACTTCAGGGCCACACCAGAATCCTGCCCTCCCAGGTTCAGCAATATCAAAAGCAGGGATATGGGCTCATTTTGACATGCAGGTTTTGTCAGGACAACATCACCGGTCAGCTGCCAGTGAAGGGCTCATTGAAGTACGTCGGTACTCAGAAGAAAAAGTGATTCCCCAAGATAGGGATGCACTGGTTTGGTGGCAAGAACACGAACCAAGCTACCCAGCCCTGAGCAAACTGGCAGTGAGATACCTGGGAATTACTGCCACTTCTGTACCGGCAGAGAGAGTCTTTTCAAAGGCAGGAGAGGTTCTGAGCAAAAAACCAAACAGACTAAAGGGGAAGACAGTAAATATGCTATTGTTCCTAAACAAAAACCTGTGAATGAGGGAACAACAGTGTCAATGTTGGATGCTGTGTTATTTACATGTTCAGTATTTTCATGTTAACATGTTCATGTAACATGAATGCAAGTTTTGCAAGTTGCAAATGCAAGTTTTCATCTTTATAGTAGTTCTTAATTAAGCAAGAATTTATTTTAATGTTTTTATAACTGTACTCATTTTCTTTTTTTTCAGAGTTCGAAATACCATTTTCACATATTTTGTATGATTGTGTCCTCTGGTTTTTCTATTGTTGTATTAGCTCGACTATATTGTAAATGAGGCCGCTACCTCAATATACTTCAGAGTTTAAAATGAATAAATAAATAAATAAATTACTCTGCCTTGTATTCTTAAGGAAGCTATGATTTGAAATACACTACTTTTTTTTAGATTTAAAAGACATATTAGGTGTAGTCGGCGTAAAATATCGGTATCGGTATCGCCGATACCAGCCTGAATTTTACTCAGTATCGGATCGGAAAGGAAATCAGTGGTATCGAACATCACTAGCGCGCACTCCCCTTGCTGGAGATTCCGAACACAGATAGACTTCCGGAAGATGGCGATCCGGACCAGTTCGCTCTTCTAAACCCGCATTCTCCAGCCCCGAAACTTGGACAATAACTCATATTCAGACTGAAAACATTTTCAGAGCTGACAGCTTCAAAGCAAGTAAGTTCAATTGGTGATTTTGAACGCAAGTTTCTGTCACAGGAAACTAATCAAATCCGACTAATATGTCTGGCGGGAAAACGAACGCTAAGCTAACAACAGCTACTACTGACCATGACTACACCCCGATGGAAACCTCTGTTAGTAGCGGTCCTGGTAAGAGAACAAGTTCTCCCGTCACTCCAACTAAGTCCTCTGCTCCGCCACTTTCCAAGATGAAAACCGCCCAAGAGCAATCTTACGACAACTTGGTAGATGCTATCACAAAGCTAACCACCAAAGTTGATGATTTTGGAGCGCAGTTAAGGGAGACCGCCACAATGGTAGCCAGCATCACCCGTCTTGTTGAAATCAATACTGCTGACATCAAAAATTGCCAGACCAAACTACAGAGCTTTGAGAGAGACATCGCCAAGCTTATACAAGAAAACGAAGAGCTAAAGGAAAGGATTACTGAGCTGGAGAGGTACAAGAGGCGCTGGAACCTTAAAATACACGGGATCAAAGAAAAAGATAACGAAATGATCCGTGAGGAGGTAATCCACATTCTGTCAGAAATTGCACCGCAGTGGGCAACGACCATGGGCACTATTGTTGATAATGTCCACCGCCTGGGAAAACGTGAAAATGGGAGAAACCGCCAGGTTATTCTTCAGTTTGTCATGAGATACCACTGTGAAGAAATTTGGAGGCTGACCAAAAACTCCAAATTCTGCAGAATAGCCGGGATCCGATTCAAGCAAGATTTCTGTAAAGCCGACAGGGATGCCCGCGCAGCAGCATGGCCACAGATGGAGCAAGCCCGTGCAGCTGGGAAAAACGTCTGGTATAAAGGCCATGTGGGATACATCGACGGTAGAAGAGTCAGCGTCTAAGGGTCTGGTTCACAACTATGGCTGAACAAGCACTTTGACTCTTTTATGTTCTGTACATGTTGCTAAGCTACTTCAATGTTTACTTTATAGGGAGTCATTTCATAGTCCCCTTTTGAAGTACGCTGTGTTCCTGGCAGCTGTCATTTGGATATGTTTACATGCCACTTTTACTCAGGTTCCTGAATCTTTTTTTTTGAAGGGTAGATTTATAAGGCAGCTCCTTTTCAATGCCATTTTGATAATTTGCATTACATATTTTCGATAATTTTATAGATTAGGTTTTTGGATTCTGTCATAAGCATGCAGCTTGGGGGAAAAGGAGGAAGGGAAAGGGGAAAGAAAATGGAAAAAAGGAAAAGAAGGAGAAGGAAAAAAGAGGAAGAAAAAGGAAAAAAGGGAAGGAAAAAAAAGGGGGAAAAAAGTTATGAGTTAAAACATATATTTAGCAATTTAATCAGGGGCTTTCTTCAAGTGGACTTGGTCCAAAGTAACAACCTAAACCGTTTATCTACTTGTTATTTTTATTTTATTATTATTTTTTTTTCCACAATATCTTTATTGAACCTTTTTTTTTTTTAAACAAACATGATACAAACAATCAAACGCTAACACTAAAGTACTACAAAAAAAAAAAAAAATGCACTAAAAACACCAACAACCACCAACAAAATCAAATCTTCAACAATGCTCCTCTGTTTAGTCTAGACAATCCAATACATAAGTATACATATTATGTTCACCAGTTTGGAATTTACAAGGTCCACACACATCATTCACCTTCTTCTTCAAGAGTTATGTTTAAATTTTTTACATAATCAATAAAAGGTCTCCATATATTCTCAAACACAATTTCCTTTGATTTCAGTATATATGTTATTCTTTCTAATGGAAGGTTTGTTAACATCTGTCTTAACCACTGAGTCACATCTGGTCTATGAGTCTTTTTCCATAATAGTGCAATACATTTTTTGGCATTAAGCAAACTGAGGTCTATGAATGTTCTTTCACTTATTAAAATTATGCTTTTCTGGGTACAGACCCAACAAAAACAGTTTAGGATTCAATATGATTTGTTTTGAGATTATTTTTTCAATTGTTACCCTCACCTCTTCCCAAAACATTCTTATAAATCTACATTCCCATAAACAATGAAATAGGGTTCCTTTACTTTCCATGCATTTTGTGCATGTATCTGGTATATTCTTGTTATATCTATTTAACTCCTCCGGTGTAACATACATCCGCATTAACCATTTGAAATGTATCAATTTAAGGCGTACATTTATTGATTTGGTTTGAGCTTCTGTACAAGCCAATTCCCATTGTTCCTCTGAAATTTCAATTTGCAGATCTTCTTTCCAGTAGTTTAATCTTTTCAGTGAATTTTCACTTGAAGATAGTGTCAATGAGTTATAAAACTCTGAAATAATACCCTTTCCTTTACTATCTTTCATCATCATTTTTTCCAAGGATGAATAAATAGGTCGAGTGAGAGCTTTATTTTGATTTGATCGAATAAAGTTTCTAAGTTGAAGATATTTAAAAAAATGTGTTCTATTGAGATTAAATTTGATCCTCAGCTCTTCAAAAGACATTATGTTATCTGCACATGGCAAATATAAATCCTGAATCTTTTGTATCCCTTTTAAATTCCATACTTTAAATACAGCGTCCGCTCTCCCTGGTTTAAAATATTGATTACCCCATATTGGACTAAATTGTGACAATAACTGTGGTTCTTTTAAATAGTTTTTAGCTTCACACCATATTTTGATCATATGCTTTACAAATGGATTTTTAACTTGTTTTTGTAATTTTTTTGCCGAATCTGAGTATATGAATATGGGAAGAGGTAAAGGTAAATTGTATGATTCCATTTCAGTCCAGTGAGGGAGATCATCTGATGAAAAATAATATGTCATAGACCTCAGTTGTGCCGACCAATAATACAACATAAAATTTGGACATTTCAGACCTCCACGATCAAATGGTAAATATAATAAAGACAGACGTAATCTAGCCCTCCTGTTGTTCCATATAAATTCCACTAACTTTTTTTTTTATTCTTGAGAATAGATCTAAAGGTGGTGGTAAGGGAATGTATTGAAATAAATAAAGTATTTTAGGTAAAATATTACTTTTAAGTATATTGATTCTCCCGATCATCGACATTGGTAGTGACATCCATCTCTGAAGTAACTCATTAATATCTGACATTAAGGCTTCATAGTTGACACTGGCGACTGATTCTAGCTTAGGCACAATTTGGATTCCTAAATATTTAAACTGATTTACAACATTGAATTGATTTACCTCAGGGGCTGGATAATTTCTCTGGGTCTCATTTAGCATTAATATTGAAGATTTAGTTTTATTTATTTTATATCCTGATATTTCCCCAAAATTCTTTATTAAATTCAACAAGGTTGGAATTGATTTTTTTAGATTCGACATAAACAAAATTATGTCATCGGCGTACAGGGAGATTTTATGTTCTGTTGGTCCAACTTTAATTCCATATATTTGTGAATGTAAACGTATCGCTATCGCTAAAGGTTCAATTGCCATAGTAAACAGTAAAGGTGAAAGTGGACAGCCTTGTCGACATCCTCTATTGATTTTTATTGGTTTTGAAATATTGTTATTTGTTAGGATTTCTGCTGTAGCATTATTGTATATTATTTGAACCCATTTTATGAAATTATTTCCAAGTCCAAACCTTTGTAGGACTTCAAAAAGAAAGGGCCATTCAACTCTATCAAAGGCCTTTTCGGCGTCCAGTGATAGGAGAGCTGTATCCGGTGCTTCTTTATTAAAATAAATAATATTAAATAGTCTTCTTACATTATGGAAGCCTTGTCTACCCTTTATAAAGCCATTCTGATCTCGATTAATAATATTTGGTAAAATTTCTTGTATTCGTCATGCTAAAATTTTACAGATTATCTTAAGGTCGGCGTTTAATAGGCTTATTGGTCTCATATTTTCACATTTATTAGAGGGCTTACCTGGTTTTGGCAGCAGTATAATTAAGGCATTATTTATGTATGATGGTAAATTATTATTTTGAAATGCTTCTAAAACCATTTCCAAAAAAGGTTTTATTAATTTATTCTTAAATTTTTTATAAAGGTCAACTGGAAGACCATCTGGTCCTGCACTTTTTCCTGATTTCATATTATCAATGGCTAGCCCAACTTCTTCTTGACTAATTTTAGACTCCAATATCTCCCTGTTTTCATTTGGAATACACGGTATAGATAGTTCGTTCAAAAACCCATTTAGTTTTGTTAAATCAGATTCATTTTTAGTATCATATAATTTTTCATAGTAATCTCTAAAGGCTCTGTTAATTTCTAAAGGATCTATAACTACCTGTCCATTACTTATAATACTGGTAATTGGTGTTTTAATTTCTAATTGTTTAATCTGCCATGCTAATAATTTTCCTGATTTTTCACCTTGTTCATAAAAAGATTGTTTCAATCTTAGAAGACTCGAGGCAGCTCTATTCGCTGATTTTTTGTCGTATTCAGCTCTCAAAATCAGTAATTCATTCTCCAACCTTGGGTCACTTCCTGCATACACTTTTTCCTGAAGACTTTTTATTTTATGTTCCAATTTAGCTCTCTCCTCTCGAGTCTTCTTAGATTTTGATCCTGTATAACTAATAATATGTCCCCTAATAAAAGCTTTGAAAGCCTCCCACTTTACACATGCTGATGTTTGTGTAGTATTGATGTCAAAGAACTCGTCTATCTGTTTATCTATATACTTGACAAATTCCTCATCCTGAAGCCATTTATGCTGAAATTGCCATCTACCTGATTCCTTTGTCAATTTTTTATCTACATATATTAGACAACAGGGTGCATGATCAGAGATCACGATGTTATCATAAAAGCAGTTTTGAATCTTGGACCTTAATTCTGTGGAAATCAAAAAATAATCAATACGTGAGAATGTCTTGTAGGTACTGGAATAACAAGAATAGGCTTTAACTTGTGGTTTCATTTCTCTCCATATATCTAACAATCTCAATTCTTTCATAAAATGATTAATAGTCATCCTACATCCATTGTGCGTACAATCCAGTCCTGTTGATCTATCTATACCTGGATTCAATGTACAATTAAAATCCCCTGCTATTATATGTTGCCCTGTAAGTGATGATAAGATAAGAAATAAATTAGCAAAGAACTTTTGATCATCTATATTGGGACCATATAAGTTCACAAGATTTATATTTTCTAATAGCAAAGAACCTTGAATGATTACATATCTTCCAAATTTGTCTCCAATTACATTTTTCACTTGAAAAGGAACTGATTTATGTATGAGAGTCATAACTCCCCTGGCCCGGGATGAAAATGATGAGGTGAAGACACTTCCTTGCCATCTACTCCTAATTCTTTTTATATCCTCCTCTATTAAATGAGTTTCTTGTAAAAACACAATTTTTGAACCCATGTCTTTTATTTTATTCATAACTTGTTTAAGTTTTTTTAAATTTTGTAGACCTCTGCAATTCCATGAAGTTAAATTAAGATTAACACTTTGGTTTATGATCAATAGAGAGTTTGGGATTACCTTGCAATGTAAACATGCTCATACAGAGAAGCAAAAACATGAGTGGTTGAACATTCATCCTACAAACTACACACAAACAAATTTCCCCTTCCCACACTTGTGGCAAACCCCCCAAAATCAAAAGAAAAATTCCGTCTCCCGATATAGCCATCGACCGCTCCACACCCACGGGGAGCAGCCTAAGCCACTCCTTCTTCATCCTCCCAATCACCCTAACTCTACTGCTTTTAATGACGTAACATTAACTCTCCTCTGTAGTTTTCCAACTTAACTCCAAAATTTTTAACAACTTTGTACATCATAGTTTTTTTTTGTTTGTTTTGTTTTTGTTGTTTTTTTTAAAATATATAATACAATCTATATTTTGTAAACTTACTATTTACTTCAAGTCAGTCAGATGCCTGTGCAAATGCTTAATTATTCTACCTTATATTTTGTTCATGCTTAGCTCCCACCAGTCTCTTCTTCTTCTTTGATCTTCTTGATGAACTCCTGCGCCTCCTCTGGGGTCTTGAAGATGTGGGTTCTGCCCTCATACGTGGTCAGCAGTCTCGCAGGATAGATTACACCATGACGAATCCCAAGGTTGCGCAGCTCCTTACGTATGGGATCAAACTGCTTCCTCAATTGTTGGATTCCTGTGGCCAAATCTGGGTAGAACCGCACCTGCTGGTCCTGGTGTTTAATCTCTCCTTTAGCTCGTGCAGCGTTGAAGATCTTCATCCTGTCTCTGTTGCTAAGAAACTTCATAATTAAGGTCCTCGGCGGTCCCTTATCTCTCCGTGGGCCAATACGATGTGCATTTTCCAGAACCACTGCTGATTGCAACTCCTCGCTGCCCAGCACCTCCGGGATCCACTTTTCCAGAAAGGAACATACGTCCCGACCTTCTGATTCCTCTGGAAGACCCACCAGCCTCAAGTTATTCTGTCTCGACCGAGATTCCAAATCCAAAATATTATTTTCCAGACATTTATTTTTTTTTTCCAAAGTGCGCACCTTTAATTGAAGACGGGTGACGTCATCTTCAGCACTAGCGAGACGGAGCTCCATCTGCGCCGTTCGTTCTACACAGTCACCCTATTCCTTTCTTATTCCTTCCAACGCTGTCATAATCCCATCAAATCTGGAGGAAAAGTCCGCTCTCATTGAACTCATGGCAGCCATCAGCGCATCTGCGCTGCTCCCCGCAGACATCGCACCGTTGCCAGCCTCCTCCGCCATATATGGAGTTTTATTTGCTGCGTCACAGACCTGAAAGTCCGTTAATTTGGACTGTTTCGGCGGCTCGCTTTTTCCTTTACCTGGTTTTCCAGCCTTAGGCTTCGCCGACATATCCTCACCCAGACGCTGGGATACGTTCTGTCCCAAATGAGAGAGTTATTTGCCGATTTTTTTCTCCAGGAGCAGAGCAGAGTGAGACACGTCCGTCTTACGTGGCAGCCATAACCGGAAGTGATTTTATTATTATTTTAATTTTTTCCTTATTCTTTTTCATCCTTTATGTCTTATTACAACTTTTTCTTTTGCATCACTTAATGCTAGGGGTTTACGAGACTCTATAAAAAGAAAGGCTACATTTCTATTCCTTAAAAATGAAAAAGCACATTGTTATCTTATTCAGGAGACTCACAGCAACAATACAGATGAAAAAATGTGGACAAATCAATGGGGAGAAAAAATATACTATAGTCATGGCACAAATAGGTCAGCAGGGGTCGCCGTACTCCTAAATAACTTTCCTGGGAAAGTAGTTGCAACCAAAAGAGATGACACAGGACACTGGATTATTTGCGTTTTTGAAATACACAAACAATTCTTGATTCTTGTTAACATTTATGGATTTATTAACCGCAGTCAGAACAAACAATTAATTACAGACGTGACTAACATATTGAAGGAATTATCCCAAATATATATCAATCCTGTTTTTGTGTTGGGTGGCGACTACAATATGGTTATGGATGAATGGCTTGATAGGCAACCTTCAAGATTTCCTAATCATCAGTATAATACCACTTTACTAGACTTCTGTAACACATTTCAGCTTAGTGACATGGCGTGCGCTAAATCCAGATACTCAAACCTTTACTTGGTTTAAACCTGATGGCACCATTAAATCGCGATTAGACTACTGGCTTATTTCTGAATTCCAACCTAATATAGACAAATACCTCAATTTCTGCAGCTCCGCTTACAGATCATTGTATGATCAAGTTAACCATAACTCCCACTAGTGCAGTCAGAAGAAATAAAGGCTACTGGAAATTTAATTCAAATCTTCTAAAACATGACCCTTTCTGTCAGGATGTTAAAAGGACAATCGACAGTATAACTAAAGATACATTATTGTCAACTTACAGGGAGAAATGGGAATTTCTTAAATTTAAAATCCGTCAGATTTCCATTTCATACAGCAAAGTCATAAGCCGAGCCAATAAACAAAAAGAAATGGATATTGTAAAAGAGATCCATTTAATATGCAACAAACACTCCTTATGTGAAGAGGACAAACAAAAACTGATTTTATTGCACTCTTCCCTAGATAACATCTATATTAATAAAGCCAAAGGAGCATATATTAGGTCAAGAGCGAAATGGATAGAGGAGGGAGAGAGAAGCTCAGCATACTTCTGTAGGCTTGAGAAAAGAAGACAAGAACGAAATGCCATTAAGTCTCTTATAATTGATGGTAAGGAATGGACTGATTCTGTGAGGATCTCTAAAGAAATATTTAAATTTTACAGTGAATTATACTCCTCCTCTTACTCGCATACTAATGCAGAGGGTTTCTTTGAATCCATTTCAGGACGGATACCGAAAATTGATGAATATTTTAGAAAATCATGTGACGCAGAGATCCAAATGGAGGAAGTTGAGAAAGCTTTAAAATCCTTAGCTTTAGACAAATCACCTGGCTCAGACGGCTTGACAGCCAATTTTTACAGGCACTTCTGGATTAACCTAAAAGACTTATTTTTTAATATGTTAAAGGAAATCCGTGCTACATCAGTTTTACCAAATACTATGAAACAAGGAGTCATCACATTAATTCCCAAACCTGGCAAGGACCCAAAATTGATTGATAATCTCAGACCAATTACTTTACTTAATAACGATTACAAAATTTTAACACATATTTATGCCAACAGACTCAAAACTGGCATCACTGATCTTATCTCAGAGACACAATCAGGTTTTATTAAAGGGCGCTCAATACACAACAATATACGCCTGGTATTGGACTTACTTGACTATAGGGACCTAATTGACGAGGGGTTTATTTTATTTTTGGATTTTTTTAAAGCTTTTGATATGATTGAACACAAATTTATGTTTAGGACCTTAGAGCTTTTTGGTTTTGGGGAGCACTTTTTAGACTTTATAAAACTAATTTACACGGATACCAACAGCTCAGTTCTATGACCACATGGTACCTCCCCTAGATTTTCAATAGGCAAAAGAATAAAACAAGGCTGCCCGGTTTCGCCTCTGTTGTTCATTGCAGCAGCTGAAATGCTCTCAATTTTTATAAAAAACTCTGACTTTGATAAATTAACAGTATTTGGAAAACAACTAACAATCAGCCAACTGGCTGACGACACAGCCATATTCATGCACAACTCTGATCAAGTCCCTAAAATTCTTAATTATATAGATGTTTTCTCTAAAGCCTCTGGGCTTAAACTGAATCTAGGTAAATGTGAATTATTACCTATTCATGATTGCAGTCTATCAGCCATTCATACCATTCCCGTCAAACAAACAGTGAAATATTTGGGCATGCATATCACTAAAGATGTTGATCAATTAGTCAAGTTCAATATATGGAATTGCTTGGAGAAATCAAAAACTTATCTCAACTCCTGGTCTCAAAGAGATATTTCCATCATAGGAAGAACATTTCTGACAAAAATGGAATGCATCTCCCGATTTATTTATCCAGCTCATTCATTACCAACGCCCAAAGATGCCGTTAAAGCCATCAATCAAACCATTTTCAATTATATCTGGAAAGGGAAAACACATTATATTAAAAAAGGTACCATGATTCAAGAATATGAGGAAGGTGGTGTTAAAGCTATAGACTTTGAATGCATTAAAGGCACCATCAAAATTAACTGGCTGAGACAATTTATTAAACAACCCAAACATTTCTGGTTTCATATTCCCAGTGAAATTTTTGCTAAATTTGGGGGCATTGAATTCCTGCTCAGATGTGACTGACCTAAAAAAGCTCCCCTATAAACTCTCCTCATTTCATCAACAGGTCTTACTATATTGGAGATTGATTTATAAACATAATTTTAGCCCTCATATGACCCCTTTGTGGAATTGTAGATATGTACTATATAAACACAAATCAATATTCCTACAAAACTGGCAAAATAAGGGCATTTGGTCTGTACTACACTTATTAGACGGCACAGGGAATATTTTAACTTTTGAGAATTTCTGTGCTAAATAACATAAATGATAAACGAGAATATAACCAAGTAATGGAGGCAATACCTCAGACAGTTATACTAATGGCCTCAACTTTAAATAGATTTGGCTCTTGCCCAAATCTCCCTTTGCTTTTGGTGAATGGTTTCTGCCTAGATGACTCAAAATTAAACAATTTAACGATTAGGAAAATATTTAATAAAGAAATCTTCCCAGCAACAGTTTCTAGAGCTGCTATTCTTCATTTTTTCTCCAAAAAAGAAGCTCAGATTCTAAGATCTAAATTCTTTAAATTTCCTATTTCACCAAAAGCAAAAGAGATCCACTATAAAGTTTTAAATGGAATTTATCCTTCTGCTGAGTTTCTAAGTAAACGCTTTGGCTTTGAGAACAATAACTGTTCCTTTTGTAATGAACATATAGAAAGTACAGATCACATTTTCTTTTACTGTATGTACACCATTGCGTTTTGGGATGATTTTCATCACTGGTTATCTAAACATGTACCAACCCCTGTTTTTAACTGTCAGAATATTTTGTATGGCTTTATTATTAAGAACTCATTGCATGATATGTCTATTAACACCCTCGTAATCTTGGGGGAAAATTTTATGTACACAAAAATAGATTTTTAAAATGCAAGCCAAATTTTAATGTATTTCATAAAGAACTCTGCCTTTTTTTCTCATCACTGAAACACATGAAGAAGCGGAATGCTGGGAAACTCCACTGTTTGGTTGATGATGGGAAACTCATGGAAAACCCCTAGAACTCTGGACACTCTGGACTGAAAAGAACCCCCCGTTTCTCTTTTTGTCTACTTTTATTATGCTTTTAGTTACTTTATCTTATTATTATTTACTATTCTTACTACTTTATCTTATCCTTCTTACCTCTTGTAAGACTGTTGACTGAACTACACAATTTAGATTAAAAAAAATTGTTAATTGCCATGTTTATCACATCTACGTCAAAACTTTGTACTTTCACCTTGTTCTTAATAAAGTTTTGGAAAAAAAAAAAACTTATTCCGAAAAAAAAAAAACTCCCCTTGCTGGAGCTCTAAGGCGTAACTAATAGAGTGATGGTTTCATGATCGCAGTCTCTAAATTGAACACCGATAGCATTGCTGAATAATCAATAATAACTCACTCAATCAGATACAAGAATGACCAAATAAACAGCTAAATCCATTGCAAATAACAGTATCCTAAGTAACAAATATTTATATCTATTATTATTACTATTATTACTATTTTATCTAGTCAAATACCTAGGTGTGTGGATTGAATCTGATAAGACCAATGTTGATTGTAACAGGCAACTCAGGAAACTGTACGCTCAAACAAATTTACTGTTGCGAAATTTCCATAGATGTTCTCCTGATGTCAAATGTATGTTGTTCAAGACCTTCTGTGCCTCAATGTACTGCTCGCCTTTATGGTTTAATAGCAATGTTGCTGTTAGGAACAAAATCCGCATTGCATATAATAACTCCCTAAGAAGGTTGTTAGATGTACCACGAAGGTCGAGTGCAAGCAAGATGTTTGTGTCTGTGAACATTCCGTCTTTTGGAGAATTGATACGTAAGAATGTTTACAGTTTTTTGAGAAGGTTGCTGGCATGTAACAATCATCTTATATCAGCAATTGTCAACTCGTCACTCACACTTCATTCCAGCATTTGGAAGTGGTGGCGTTCCATTTTATACTGAGCCCATTATTGTATGTTATTGTTGTTACAAGAGCGCCGAGTGTCTGCTGATCTGTATATACTTTTATTTATTTATTTATCTATTTTCTACTCGTTTTAGTTTTGCTCTTAATATGAACCCTGAGTTTGAAATAAACATTTGAATTTGAATTTATCTTGAATGCTTGAGTAACAAATACAAATATAGTAACAGTATCTTATATGGCAAATGTCTTTCCATCTATCACATTAACGCCCGGGTAGACCTAATTGCCCATCAACAGACAGTTATTTTAAATCAGTGAACCCTAATTAACAACCGGCTGGACCGCCTGGAAGGACACCAGGCGTTCCCCCCCGGTCGCCGGGGCATCACCAGCCCCTGCTAATTTACCGGCTAGTCAGGCCCCCCAACCTCCCTTACCCCGCCTCACTCCCGTACCTACCCCCGCACGCTTTGACTGAAACTGAAATCTGGCCTCGCCTCGCTGTTATTGTGACAAGGTGGTCTAAAGTGCTTTTACCACGTCTGAAGCCACACTGGTAATCAGTTAAAAGGCCTTCAGACTCAAGCACCCACACAAGGTGATTGTTTACCATTCTTTCCATGGATTTACAGAGGCAACTTGTCAGAGCTCTTGGATGGTAGTTGTTGGTATCAGTATGAGCTTTCCCAGGTTTTGGAACAGGTATAACTACTGCTTCTTCACAGCAAGATCAAGGGCCCCTTGCTCTCATCAGAAAAAAGAAGAAAAAGAAACTGATGAGAAAAAAAGTCTCACAGAGAAACAATGTCTCAGATTTACTTATATTAATGTAATCAGCAGAAAGTGAGAAATATACTAGTGTGGTGACCCACCACAATCTCATTCAGCCTTCACACTCAGCTAGGCGGCAGGAAGCAGAGCAATTTGCATACGGACAGAGAGCCCCTAGGAGACAATCAGAACAATGATCTATTGTTATACATCCTCGAATTAAGGAGAGGAAGTCCAGACGCCAGTTAATCACGCGATTGATATGTATATCAATATGCAAATGTGCCATGCATTCTCTTGTCTGTATAAAACAGTTTACTAGACATGCCTCACGCCACACACACAGCACAGCGCTACAGTGCGTCTCATTATGCTGGAGGAAATAAAACTCTGAAACCTTCCAGCTCGTCGTACCTTGCCTGAACTTATTTGTTCCTCCACACTGGTGACCCTTGACGAAGAATGGAACACGAGGCGAACACCTCGGAGATGACCCCGACCAGGAAAGCCTCAGCACGCATCATGGTGCACTACTCGCCTGATCTTTTACCTCCACACTGGTGACCTGACGAGGGAGAATGACCGTCTGCTCCCTCTCACCGTGCAGTGGACACAGAGGACCAGAGAACGCCTGCAACCTCTTCATCCTCACCGGAGCGCAGCGCTGGGACCAAAACGCACCATGAACGACACGAGCGAACGAAGGAAGCAGCCTGAACGGGGACAATCATTGACGCCGACTGCGCTGATTTCGACCGAGCTTCCCGACTCTGACTAAACTCCGGACAGCAGACCTCCCTTGCACAGAAGCCCTGCACGCACACCGCAGGATTACAAGGACAGTGCAACTGCCAGTTATGTGGTCACTGCGCCAAGCGCGCACCACGCACGGGACAAAACCGGCTCCACAGACTGATACATCGTCCTCCACTGCTGCACATGCCCGAGAAAAACGGCCGATCGCCACCCTCGGAACCTTTAGGGCTGCTTGCGCACCTGAAGCATACGTGCAGCCCGCACACAGGACTTTGTATGGGTTTCTCAGCCACGGCGCACAAGGGGAATTTAGCCAATTCTTTCCCCGATGACTTTAGGGCTGCTTCCCACACCTAAAGCCAAACCGCCTCACACCCTCACACAGCTGCAGTTGTTTCACAGCCGCTACGCGTCCTCGGGGAATTTGGCCGCTCACCTTCCCCACATCCTCGCTGGATCGAGCCATGGGAGGTGTCAGATAAAAAAAAATTTTCACAGCCGCTGTGGATCTCCGCCACGTTTAACGGGAAAGTCCCTCACTATCACAGATCCACAAGCAATTTTTGTGCGGCCCAGACACCTTTCACGTCCCGGGCCGGCACTCGCTTACTCCCACCCCCCTCCCCTCCTCCTGCACAGCGCTTTTCCCGCACCTTGCTCCCTAAAGCCGGCTGATCGCCGTCTTGTTCCATTACGCACGAAACACACCGGCCTGTGCGCCCACAATCCACGGCCGTTCAACGTGCTGGAACTCAGAGCGGAGCACATTTTTTTCCACCCCTCCCCCACCCACTCCCCACCCCACGGACTGACATGCCCCTCCGACAGTTCTACCAGAGCTGGAGCCAAACGACAGGGAGATGGGGGGTCACAACCCCTGCTGAGTGTTCTGGGGGGAGCCCTGTGGTGACCCACCACAATCCACATGGACATTCAACCTTCACACTCAGCTAGGCAGCAGGAAGCAGAACAATTTACATATGGACAGAGAGCCCCTAGGAGACAATCAGAACAATGGACTATTGTTATACATCCCCGGATTAAGGAGAGGAAGTCCGGGCGCCAGTTGGTCATGCGATTGATATGTATTGACTGATATGTATATCAATATGCAAATGTGCCATGCATTCTTTCTTGTCGGTATAAAACAGCTTACTATACATGCCTCACGACACACACACAGCACAACACAGTGCAGCGCTATAGTGTGTCTCATTATGATGGAGGAAATAAAACTGAAACCTTCCAGCTTGTCGTACCTCGCCTGAACTTATTTGTTCCTCCACACTAGAAATAAAGCTGTGAATTCACAGAGAAAATTTAGGACCCCTTGGTGGACTGTTTTTGGCCCATGAGCCATATGTTTGACACCCCTGGACCAGCCCATTAAAAACACATATTTAGGGGACTTACTTCCATGTAATAGTTGCAGATCACAAAAGCATATAAATGAATGAGATAAAATAAAACAGAAAGCACAGATAAATGAAAGTTCACCACTTAGAAGAAGCTGTTCTTTACTGCAACCAATCACAGTCACTTTTTCTCTGTGTGTAAGAAGACATTAAATGCGAGCTTCTTGCTCAAAAACTACTCATGTTTAATCACAGAGGTAGGAGCCATTAGGGGCTACTTACTGCTCAGACCACAGGTGATCAGGGCTCGATATGAGAAGTCACCATCGCCACAGCATTTCTTCACCGGGTTGTGATGTGAACTGGAGCAGGACAGGAAATGGACCCACAGAGGAGAATGACGGTTGTGTCAGTTACGGTAAGGTCAGTTTATATTTTTTCGTTTGCCTTTGCCTTGACAACCTCCAGTGACTTGAGGCCGGTGGTGGTGCCGGGGATGGCAGTGCCACCAATAGCCACAGAAACTGTGTATTCATCCCCAGTTGGCAGCTGACGAGGAGGGCGTCTAGCAACCGCAAGTTGTATGATCATCTGTTTGCGCTAAAATATCTATGTTAATAAAACGAGTAACGCATCTGATCAAATTTCAGTAACTGTAATGCATTACTGAATTTTTAAACAGTTATTTCGTTACACAGCATGTTACTGCAAAAGTAGTGGCGTTACAGTAACACGTTACTGTGACAGGTTAAAAATGGGGATTAATGGGTTAATTAAGAGCGCATCATACACGGGTTAAGAAGCAGATTACAGGTTAAAAAGTCAGTTAAAAAGCTGATTGTAGACAATATATACAGTTAGGGATGAGAGTTAAAAAGATTAATGTTTCATTATTGTTTTTGCACATGATTGTTACATTTAAAAACGTCAGTGCAGTATTAGGGGGTTTGGATGCTGTGTGCACTGTTTACGGTTTGTTGAGAGTTCGATGATTCACAAATTGATTGCTTTTGCCCGGAGAGGGAACGGTGTTGTGCGCTTGCACAGAAGTGGCCAGTTCTCTTTTTGAATGAAGTAAAATGGAGTGAAGACATAGACCGCGACTCTCTTCATTATTTCTTGCTCAAAAGCACCATGTACCTCTCCCGAACTGTGGAGCAGAGGGCGCAACACTACTCCCAACACTGGTGCTCAGCAAAATGGAACAGAGGCAGGAACTGTTGGGTAACCCAGCCACAGGGTGTGCACAAACCACTGTACTCCCTGTGCCGGTCCCAAGCCCGGATAAAAATGGGGCAGAGTCGTGTCAGGAAGGGCATCCTGCATGAAACTCCCACGGTCATCAGCATGCGATATGACGATATATATCGGATGACGATATAAAAACATCTATCGTTTATATTGTATTTAAAATGCACATACCCCCATTTATTCAGTAGAGCTCCTACCTCACGACTACTTGTCAGAGCCCTGTCTCTTCCCCGCAGTGCGCGACTGTGCGCAGCAGAACAGGTGTGGTGGGTGGCTAGGCTTCAGTCCGGTGCATGCTAATGCTAACTCCAAACTATCAGTTCAGACAGCTGCTGCTCCTGTTTGCCAGGGATGTGGGACTGTTTTCCATTGTACTGCATCAGAGAGGATAGTTCGCTAACCTCGTTTTAATAGGAGTTAAGTAACGTTAATATCATGTCTAATTATAAAATGCTAAATGATGATGCTAAGTTGTGCTTGCTGCAAACCATAGCAGACCATCGTTTTGTTTTTCTTTAAAAGGAACCCCGATTATATTGGCATGTTAGCTCTATATGCTTTATTTTTATGTTAGTAACATAACTATAATTTTTTTGAAAATAATTCCCAGTTTTATATATTTTTAAAAAACTTTATTACGATGTAAATCGCCATTTTTGTTTACATCGCAATGCATTCTGGGTAGTGACGTAGAATGGTTGCAGCCGTTTTTTCTGTCTTATACAAGCCAAGAAGCGAAGCTCCTAACTACTGCCATTTGTCAGTGAAAATGCCACATTGCGCGGCTTTTTTTTTTTTTTTTTTTTTTTTTTTTTTTTTTTTTTGTTACTTATTTGTACCCGTAGGTAGACTTGGTTTGCAGTCTGGTGACAAGCCACCGGCTGCTGGTCGCTGCGTGCGCGAGCGCCCTAAACCTACATGTTTTTGGTGTGCAGGAGGAAACCGGAGAAATCCCGGAGTAAACCCGTGCAACACGGGGAGAACATGCAAACTCCACACAGCTCACTGTTGGTCGGGGGCTGGGATCGAACCCACGATCTCATGATCCCCGCAATCCCCCGGCCGAGGGTAAAACTGTGCTGCCACAGTGCTAAACCACTGCGCCACCGTGCAGCCATTTTGGATGTAATTTCCAATCAAAGGGAAATGAAGAGAGCGGGGTGAGCCTCCATAGCTTTCCTAAAGAGGGAAAGTGGAGGAAAAAGTGGGGCGGCAGCGGCTCAGCAGGTAGAGCAGGTCGTCTAATAACCCCATGGTTGGCGGTTCGCATCACGCTCTCCCCAGATATCCTGCCGTTGTGTCCCTGGGCAAGACACTTCACCCGCATTACCTCCAGTGCCCATAACACTGGGTATAAGATAAGATAAGATAAGCCTTTATTAGTCCCACAACGGGGAAATTCCAGGATTGCAACAGCACAGGGATAGCAACACTCAGAGCAACAATCAGAAGGCAAGAAAAAAAAAACAAGCAAGAGCAGCTAATATACATATGTACATATTACTATAAAATATATATATACACACACACAGACACACAGTGCAGAGCATTGTAGCTGGATGGAATAAATATATGAATACGTAAACACACAGTACGGAGCAATGTAGCTAGATGGAATAAAATGTGTATGAATGTGTAAAAATGTTTAAATGCTCGGTGGTGGCCGGAGAGGCCGTTGGCGCCGATTGGCAGCTGCATTTCCGTCACTCTGAGTGTCTGTGATCACGCGCTACAGCACACGCTTGATAAAGCTGACATTGTGGGACACACATGTGGGTTTCATATGTACAAATGTATATCACCTTATGCTTCATATGTATATCACTGTATGCTTACTGTATGCTTCACGTCTCAGATGAACAAAGGACTGAGCCTCCTCGGAGATAACAGGAGGATGTGAAATGTGGTCTTTGATATGCAAAGAGATGGCCGTGGGGGATTTCCTGACTGCCAGTGACTTTGGGTGGGGGTGATGAGATCTGAAAGGGATGCATTGTTACTGAGGATTAAATGCATTGTGACTGGAGCTTTGAAGCTCCTGGGGTATAAAAAAGGGATGAAGGTCTGGGTTTCTTCCTCTTTCTGTATTGTTGATGTTGGAGAATGTGAATAAACCTGACTCGTCAGATAAACTCTGCCTCGTCCCTTCACATTTCCACAACATATATACAGTGGGGAAAAAAAGTATTTAGTCAGCCACCTATTGTGCAAGTTCTCCCGCTTAAAAGATGAGAGAGGTCTCCAATTTTCATCATAGGTATACCTCAACTATGAGAGACAAAATGAGAAAAAAAAAAAAATCCAGAAAGTCACATTGAAGGATTTTTAATGAATTAATTGGTAAATTCCTCAGTAAAATAAGTATTTGGTCAATAACAAAAGTTCATCTCAAAATTTTGTTATATACCCTTTGTTGGCAATGACAGAGGTCAAACGTTTTCTGTAAGTTTTCACAAGGTTTTCACACACTGTTGCTGGTATTTTGGCCCATTCCTCCATGCAGATCTCCTCTAGAGCAGTGATGTTTTGGGGCTGTTGCTGGGCAACACAGACTTTCAACTCCAAAGATTTTCAATGGGGTTGAGATCTGGAGACTGGCTAGGCCACTCCAGGACCTTGAAATGCTTCTTATGAAGCCACTCCTTCGTTGCCCGGGCAGTATGTTTGGGATCATTGTCATGCTGAAAGACCCAGCCACGTTTCATCTTCAATGCCCTTGCTGATGGAAGGAGGTTTTCACTCAAAATCGCACAATTCATGGCCCCATTCATTCTTTCCTTTTCACGGATCAGTCGTCCTGGTCCCTTTGCAGAAAAACAGCCCCAAAGTATAATGTTTCCACCCCCATGCTTCATAGTAGGTATGGTGTTCTTTCTCCTCCAAACATGACAAGTTGAGTTTTTACCAAAAAGTTCTATTTTAAGATAAGATAAGCCTTTATTAGTCCCACAACGGGGAAATTCCAGGATTGCAACAGCACAGGGATAGCAACATTCAGAGCAACAATCAGAAGGCAAGAAAAAAAAAAAAAAGCAAGCAAGAGCAGCTAATATACATATGTACATATTACTATAAAATATATATATATATACACACACACACACACACACACACACAGACACAGTGCAGAGCATTGTAGCTGGATGGAATAAATACATGAATATATGAACACACAGTGCAGAGCATTGTAGCTAGATGGAATAAATATGTAAATATATAAACACCCACAGTACAGAGCATTGCAGCTAGGTGGAATAAATATGCAAGTATATAAACACACACAGTGCGGAGCAATGTAGCTAGATGGAATAATATGTAGATATATAAAAACACAGTGCGGAGCATTGTTGCTAGGTGGGATGAAACAGCATAACCGTCTACTTAGTTATCCTACATGGTATGATTATGTGCCCATACATATTCTCACCCTCCATAGCGACCGGTATGTTCCTAGTTGTATGCCGGAGGGGACCATTGTGTAAGTCTATTGCATCTTTTGCATTCAAAAAAAACTATTAGTTTGTTACGTCTTTTTGCCATCTCTGCGAGCAGCCCTGCTTAGGTTGTACAGTCTGACAGCCGTTGGTAGGAAGGACCTACGAAACCTCTCGGTTGTGCACCTGGGATGATGTAGTCTGCTGCTAAATGAGCTCCTCAGTGCATCCAGTATGTCCTGCATAGGGTGGAACTCGGACTCCAGCAGAGATGACAGTTTAGCCACCGTCCTTCTCTCTCCTATCTCCTCCATCGGATCAAGGCGCTGCCCCAGGACAGAGCTAGCTTTCTTAATCAGTTTGTTCAGTCTCTTCCTATCGGCTGCAGTAATGCCACTGCCCCAGCAGACCACTCCAAAAGTGATGGCTGATGCCACCACCGTGTCATAGAATGACTTCAGCAGCGCCCCTTGTACACCAAAAGACCTGAGTCTCCTCAGCAGGAACAGCCTGCGCTGTCCCTTCTTGTAGAGTGCGTCAGTATTGTGTGACCAGTCTAGTTTATTGTTCAGATGAATACCCAGGTACTTGTAGGATGTCACCATCTCGATGTCTGTTCCCTGTATATTTACTGGTGCTGTGAGGGGCTGCCCATGCCTGCGGCAGTCCACCACCAGCTCCTTAGTTTTCCTCGCGTTGATCTGGAGGCAGTTCCGATGGCACCAGTCCACGAAGTCCTGGATAAGCCCTCTGTACTCAGCTTCATCTCCGCTGGAGATGAGACCAACGATCGCAGAGTCATCAGAGAACTTCTGTAGATGGCAATGTGTTGTGTTGTGTGAGAAGTCCGCAGTATAAAGAGTGAACAGGAAGGTTTCATCTGACCATATGACATTCTCCCAGTCCTCTTCTGGATCATCCAAATGCTCTCTAGCAAACTTCAGACGGGCCTGGACATGTACTGGCTTAAGCAGGGGGACACGTCTGGCACTGCAGGATTTGAGTCCCTGGCGGCATAGTGTGTTACTGATGTAGCCTTTGTTACTTTGGTCCCAGCTCTTTGCAGGTCATTCACTAGGTTCCCCAATGTGGTTCTGGGATTTTTGCTCACCGTTCTCGTGATCATTTTGACCTCACGGGGTGAGATCTTGCGTGGAGCCCCAGATCGAGGGAGATTATCAGTGGTCTTGTATGTCTTCCATTTTCTAATAATTGCTCCCACAGTTGATTTCTTCACACCAAGCTGCTTACCTATTGCAGATTCAGTCTTCCCAGCCTGGTGCAGGTCCACAATTTTGTTTCTGGTGTCTTTTGACAGCTCTTTGGTCTTGGCCATAGTGGAGTTTGGAGTCTGACTGTTTGAGGTTGTGGACAGGTGTCTTTTCTACTGATAACGAGTTCAAACAGGTGCCATTAATACAGGTAACGAGTGGAGGACAGAGGAGCTTCTTAAAGAAGAAGTTACAGGTCTGTGAGAGCCAGAAATCTTGCTTGTTTTTAAGTGACCAAATACTTATTTTACTAAGGAATTTACCAATTAATTCATTAAAAATCCTTCAATGTGATTTTCTGGATTTTTTTTTTTCCTCATTTTGTCTCTCATAGTTGAGGTATACCTATGACGAAAATTGGAGACCTCTCTCATCTTTTAAGTGGGAGAACTTGCACAATTGGTGGCTGACTAAATACTTTTTTGCCCCACTGTATTAATCACGCTATGATAAAGCACGATATCGCTCAAAGCGCGCGCATGAGACATGTCTGTGATCACGCGCTATAGCGCATGCCTGATAAAGCTGACATATGTATAAAGCACGATATCGTTCAGAGGCTCAAGCGAATCATGGTTCGAATTTTGTCACGCATACCTGTCAAGTGATACGGTTTTGCCGTATTTTAATACGGGGAAAATGCAATTTTAGCAAATACGGGCGTACTGCCATTTCTGTACGCCAAAAAGAAAAATATACGGGAAAAAAAATTATTGAGAGTGTGGAGGAACACCTCGTGTGTGACCCCCACAGCGTACTGGGCTGGCAGAGCGCTCAGCGTGAGCAATTATCAGAACAGTGAGAGGTGTGGACTGATCATTATGCAGATGCGCCTCACACCCTCTTCTGTCCTGCAGCTCTGGAACAGAAAGGAATCCTGGTGCCACACGCTGGAGCGATATCGTGCTTTATCATAGCGTGATTAATACATATGTTGTGGAGGATCAAATAAGGGTCACCAGTGTGGAGGCACGGACTAAGTGCAGGCAGACACGGCGAACTGAAGTTTAAAAGGGTGTTTTATTCATCCTCCATCACGAGAGTTCACCCCAGCGCTGTGGGAGCGAGCTGGAGCGAGCCCTCTGTCTCTAGTCAGCAAACAGGCAATGCGTGTGATCAAAAAGCGAGTAAGAGCGAGAGCAAGCGATATGCAGTTGACTTATATACCCAGCTACAGACAATACATGCACAGCAGTAAAGCATGGACATTTGCATTAGAGTCACACATATCAATAGCAGGATTACTGGCGCCGGGATTAGACAAAGAGAGGCTGCCTATTGGTATCAGTCCATACATCTCACTGTTCTGCTAATTGCTCCAGCTGAGCGTTCTGCTTGACCCGTAGGCTGTGGGGGTCGCCCACAATGTCAGCTTTATCAGGCGTGCGCTATAGCGCGTGATCATAGACATGTCTCATGCGCGCGCTTTGAGCAATATCGTGCTAAATAAAAAAAATATATTTTTCAAATCTACATTAGCACAAGGTAGATTGCTTAATTTGAAAGTACACAATAAGAATAATTCTGAATATAGTTCTTAATTGTCAGCTAGATATATAGACTTGGAATTAAAGAGTTTTTAATTGTCAGCTTTGTTACACTAATGCACTTGGATGAACTTGGTTAGGTGCGCTCAATTTCGCCAGGCATCGAATTACTCTTCAGTTGATTTTAGGTTCTCTTGTGGAGGAACAAAATAAGTGCAGGCGGACACGGCAAACTGAAGTTTAAAAGGGTGCTTTATTCATCCTCGAGGCTCGCTCAGCGCTGTGTGCTGGAGCAAGCCCTGCGTCTCTAAGTCAGCAACAAACAATGCGAGTGATCAAAAAGAGAGAGAGCAAGAGATATGCAGTCAACTTATATACCCAGCTCAGACAATGCATGCATGGCACATTAGCATCACAGTATACAGCAGGAAAGCATGGACATTTGCATTAGAGTCACACATATCAGCCGCAGGATTACTGGCACCGGGAGAAAAAAACAAAAAAAACAAAAAACATTCCTCTCTGTTCCGGAGGTGCAGGACAGAAGAGGGTGCGAGGCGCATCAGCATAATGATCAGTCCACACCTCTCACTGTTCTGATAATTGCTCACGCTGAGCGCTCTGCCAGCCCCGTACGCTGTGGGGGTCACACACGAGGTGTTCCTCCACACTCTCAATTTTTTTTACCGTATATTTTTCTTTTTGGCGTACAGAAATGGCAATACGCCTGTATTTGCTAAAATTGCATTTTCCCCGTATTAAAATATGGCGAAACCGTATCACTTGACAGGTATGCGTGACAAAATTCGAACCGTGATTCGCTTGAAAGCGCACGCTCTGAGCGATATCGTGCTTTATCACAGCGTGATTGATACATATGTCAGCTTTATCAGGCATGCGCTACAGCGCGTGATCACAGACTCTCAGAGTGAGGGAAATGTGGCTGCCAATCCGTGTCAACGGCCTCTCCGGCCACCACCGAGCATTTAAACATTTTTACACATTCATACCCAGTGTTATGGGCACTGGAGGCAATGTGGGTGAAGTGTCTTGCCCAGGGACACAACGGCAGGATATCTGGGGAAAGCGTGGTGCGAACCGCCAACCATGGGGTTATTAGACGACCTGCTCTACCTGCTGAGCCGCTGCCGCCCCACTTTTTCCTCCACTTTCCCTCTTTAGGATTGGAAATTACATCCAAAAGCCGTGCAATGTGGCATTTTCACTGACAAATGGCAGTAGTTCGTAGCTTCGCTTCTTGGCTTGTATAAGACAGAAAAAACGGCTGCAACCATTCTACGTCACTACCCAGAATGCATTGCAACGTAAACAAAAATGGCAATTTACATCGTAATAAAGTTTTTTAAAAATATATAAAACTGGGAATTATTTTCAAAAAAATTATATTATAGTTATGTTACTAACATAAAAATAAAGCATATAGAGCTAACATGCCAATATAATCGGAGTTCCTTTTAAATTACTACGGAGTTTCTTAGTTTTGTCTGAAAAAATCTTATTAAAGCTGCAAAAATGTATGAAGGTGGCGTATACACACAAAATAAATACATTAAAAGAGGTCGGAGGAGCAAGCTTGCTGTGAATGCAATTTATTTGATTTCTAATTATTTTAAATGGAGTTCACTTATATAGCGCTTTTTCTCATCTCTACATGGCCAAAGCGCCTCACAGATCCTGCTGTCCACCCAGTCACGCTCCGATGGTGGCGGAGCCGCCATACACCGGCACTGGCCTGACCCACCAGGAGCAACTCGGGGTTCAGTGTCTTGCTCAAGGACACTTCCACATGCAGACTGCAGTGGGAATCGAACCCCTGACCCTCCAATCAGTAGTCGGCCACACTACACCTGTGCTGCTTGACTTAGTCAAGTAGTAGTAATGAAAAACGTGAAGAGTCATCACATGTTTTATCACATTACCTTTTGTGTCTTTGATCTTCAGATCATGACCAAACTGAAATATTTTTACACAGAAGCAAACAGGTGAAATCAGGCCACAGCGGCTGCAGGTCTACACTGAAATTTTCACCCATTTAAACTAACAGCTAATTTATATCAGTCGGTGACAACCATGGGTAATTTTCTCATTTACAGACATTTGGGGTTTTGTTTTGTTCTTTTTTGCTATTCTCTTCTGGCTCAGGAAATATTTAACTCATTGATGTTTACTTATTCATATATGATTGAGAAGAAAAACTGAAATTGAGGAGAATCAAGTCTCAAATGTACATTAAAAACTATTTTTATAACAAAATATTGAGGGAAAATGGTACGTATAAAAAAAGACATGGTTCTCTTATATGATTATCTAAACTGTAGAATTTACAAAAAATGTATATTGTGATATATGACTTACACAGCGCTTCACTTTTTCCACATTTTGTTATGTTACAGCCTTATTCCAAAAGGGATTAAATTCATTTTTCCCCTCAAAATTTTACACACAATACGCCATAATGACAAGGTGAAAATTTCTGAGATTTTTGCAAATTTATTTAAAATAAAAAACTAAGAAATCACATGTACATAATTATTCACAACCTTTGCCATGAAGCTCAAAATTGAGCTCAGGTTCATCCTGTTTCCACTGATCATCCTTGAGATGTTTCTGCAGCTTAACTGAGTCCACCTGTGGTAAATTCAGCTGATTGGGCATGATTTGGAAAGTCACACACCTGTCTATAGAAGGTCCCACAGTGACAGTGCATGTCAGAGCACAAACCAAGCATGAAGTCAAAGGAACTGTCTGTAGACCTCTGTGACAGGATTGTCTTGAGGCACAAATCTGGGGAAGGGTACAGAAAAATTTCTGCTGCTTTGAAAGTCCCAATGAGCACAGTGGCCTCCATCATCTGTAAATACAAGAGGTTCAGAACTACCAGGACTCTTCCTAGAGCTGGCCGGCCGTCTGAACTGAGTGATCGAGGGAGAAGGGCCTTAGTCAGGGAGGTGACCGAGAACAAAATGGTCACTATCAGAGCTCCAGTGTTCCTCTGTTTAGAGAGAAGAACCTTCCAGAAGGACAACCATCTCTGCAGCAATCCACCAATCAGGCCTGTATGGTAGAGTGGCCAGACGGAAGCCACTCCTTAGTAAAAGGCACATGGCAGCTCACCTGGAGTTTGCCAAAAGGCACCTGAAGGACTCTCAGACCATGAGAAACAAAATTCTCTGGTCTGATGAGACAAAGATTGAACTTGTTGGAGTGAATGCCAAGCATCATGTTTGGAAGAAACCAGGCACTGCTCATAACCACGTTAATGGTGGTGGCAGCATCATGCTGTGGGGATGTTTTTCAGCGGCAGGAACTGGGAGACTAGTCAGGAATGGCGGAAAAGATGAATGCAGCAATGTACAGAGAGATCCTGGATGAAAACCTGCTCCAGAGCGCTCTTGACCTCTGGCTGAGGCGACTGTTCATCTTTCAGCAGGACAACGACCCTAAGCACACAGCCAAGATATCAAAGGAGTGGCTTCAGGACAACTCTGAATGTCCTTGAGTGGCCCAGCCAGAGCCCAGACTTGAATCCAATTGAACATCTCTGGAGAGATCTGAAAATGGCCATGCACCGACGCTTCCCATCCAGCCTGATGGAGCTTGAGAGGTGCTGCAATGAGGAATGGGCCAAACTGCCCAAAGATAGGTGTGCCAAGCTTGTGGCATCATATTCAGAAAGACTTGAGGCTGTAATTGCTGCCAAAGGTGCATCAACAAAGTATTGAGCAGAGGCTGTGAATACTGATGTACAAGTGATTTCTTAGTTTTTTATTTTTAATAAATTTGCAAAAATTTCTAAAAAACTTTTTTCGACATTGTCATTATGGGGTATTGTATTTAGAATTTTGAGGAAAAAATGAATTTAATCCTTTTTGGAATAAGGCTGGGACAATTTGCCACTGAGTGTGAAGCGGCTGGATGAGAATCAGCACCTCCAAGTCCGAGTCCATGGTCCTCAGCCGGAAAAAGGTGGATTGTCCTCTCTGGGTTGGGGACAGGCTCCTGCCCCAAGTGGAGGAGTTTAAGTATCTTGGGGTCTTACTCACGAGTGAGGGGAAAATGGAGCGAGAGATCGACAGACGGTTCGGACCAGCATCTGCAGTGATGTGGACGTTGTGCTGGTCTGTTGTGGTGAAGATGGAGCTGAGTTCTAAGGCAAAGCTGTCAATTTACCAGTCAATCTACGTTCCTACTCTCACCTATGGTCACGAATTTTGGGTAATGACCGAAAGAACAAGATCGCGGATACAATCGGCTGAAATGAACTTTCTCCGTAGGATTGCTGAACTCATCCTCAGAGATAGGGTGAGGAGCTCAGTCATCTGGGAGAGGCTCAGAGTAGAACCGCTGCATCTCCACATTGAAAGGAGTCAGTTGAGGTGGTATGGGCATCTGATTAGGATGCCTCCTGGACGCCTCCCTCTTAAGGTGTTTCAGGCACGTCCCACTGGGAAGAGACCCCGGGGCAGACCCAGGACTTGGTGGACAGACTATGTCTCCCAGCTGGTCTGGGAACGCCTTGGTATCCTCTCTGAAATGCTGGAGCAGGTGGCTGGGGAGAGGGAAGTCTGGGCTTCTCTGCTTGAACTGCTGCCTCTGCGACCCGGACCTCCGGAAAAGCGGTAGAAGATGGATGGATGGATGGATGGATGGAATAAGGCTGTAACATAACAAAATGTGGAAAAAAATGAAGTGCTGTGAAGACTTTCTGGATGAACTGTATACTATGTTATGGATTCTTTTTTGCCACATCACACAGCCCTAGATGTGGCCAAAGGACGTCCACTTCTAGGGCTTTCTGGGACTCTTCCAGTCTTTGTTGCAACCTGATGATGACACTCTGACACTAAGCTCAGTGGCCACTTCCCTCTGAGAACATCCTGTTTGAGGCCTCACAATGGCAAGGTACTGTTGATCAATTGTGAGGTGTTGTCTTGGTCTCCTGATGTCAAAATGTGACCAGCATGATGAGGACTGTTTAAATACCAATTCTGATTGAACCAGCAAATTTATTGGTCGATTCATGTGTTGTGATGGCACTTTATTGTGAAGTGCAGTGTGGTAACGTCGACTTCCTGTCACATCACCGCACTGCCCAATATACTGGGGCGAGCCACCATAGCATATTCTCTTGTGCCAGATGTCCACGCCAGGTGCTTGCTGTGTACCATGTTCATTACCATAAATAAAGCTGTGTTTGACGCTACCGTCGTCTTGCTTCATTCACCACCAGGTTTGTGGACATAACATTTGGCAACTGAGGATTAACGTATGAAGGCGTGCATTACACCACTCTGTCCCTTCCTGGAGCTCCCGGGCGAGCCACCGGTGCCATGACTGCATTGGTTGGAGGCCTATCAAAAGTACATTATGGCGCTGGACCTCAGAAATCTCGATAAGATGAGGGCGTGTGCTCTTCTCTTCCACAACCTGGGTATTGAAGGCCGGAGGGTCCTACGGATGCTCAGTGTGTCAGACTCGTATGAGGACATTGTGGAGCTGCTAGCTAATCATTTCTCCACCCCAAACATTGTGACTGTTTGGAGAATTCACTTTCGCCAGAGACGCCAGCGTATTGGTGTGCCTATCCGCCAATGTCATTGATTTGAGACAGCAAGCTACCAAGTGTCGTTTTGGGCCGCTTTAAGACGAGATGGTACGCGACCAACTAGCAGAGCACACGTACAATGCTGAGCTGGTTGCTCAGCTATTAATGGCACCTAATGACTTGACATTAGCTGGATGAACTACAACTTTCTGTTGCTGAATACAGATAAAATTGAAGTCATTGTTCTTGGCCCCAAACATGATAGAAGTACTCTTTTGAGCAAGATAACAACACTAGATGGCATTGCACTGGCTTCTACGTCTTGTTAGTCGTCTTTCACCAAGATGTGTCTTTCAACTCTCGTATACAGCAAACCATTAAGACCACCTTCTTCCAGCTGCATAATATTTCTCAAATTAGGTCCATCCTGTCTCATAAAGATGCACAGAAACTTGTCCACGCCTTTATCACCTCTAGACTTGACTACTGTAATTCACTTTTATCAGGTTGCCCAAATTAGTCCATAAAGTTTCTAGTTTCTCCAGCTCATTCAGAATGCAGCTGCACGTATCCTTATGAGAACAGGGAGAAGAGATCACATTACCCCAGTTTTAGCTTCTTTACATTGGCTCCCAATAAAATATAGAAGTGAATTCAAGATATTGCTCTTTATGGGACCTTGGGGGAGTCGGATTATTTAGCATCTCAGACAGAGACAGTGAATAAGCATAGGAGAACAATGCCCAGGGAGTTCCTGGCGAGATGGCAGGAAGGAGTCAAGGACATAGGGGGTTGAATGCAGTGTAATGTAAATGTAATGCTGTGTGTTCAGAAGTGCCATGAAACTTGTGAAGAGTGATTGGGGTAAAAGCAGACAGCTTGTGGAAATGATTCATTCTGTTCTGTGCTTGTGAGATGTGAAGTGTGTAATAAACAGTCTGTCCATGGATCTGCCTCTTATTTGACACACTCCATCCACACTGGTGACCCAAGACGTATTATGGAACACGAGGCAAGAACCCCGCAGCTGGCCCGCTCGGGAAGCCCCAGTGACACAGCAGCCATCCCACAGACAGCCCGGACTGGAGCCCCCAGCCACGCGTGTGCGGTTTCAGTCAAGCTACCGGATTTCTGGCAGCACAACCCGCGCTCTTGGTTCACCACACCGAGGCCCAGTTCGCCCTCCGGGGAGTAACGGCAGACGACACCAGATTCTACCATGTGGTCGCAGCGCTGGACACCCGCACAGCTCAGCGGGTAGCGAGCCTGCTCGATCAGCCGCCAGCCCGCAACAAATATGAGGAGCTCACCTGGCGCTACATGCTCTCAGAATGTGACAGAGCGGAGAGGCTCCTGAGACGGACCGAGTTAGGAGATGGTTCGGCCGTCAACCTGATGGAGAAGATGCTGGCGTTAATGGGCACGGACGGCGAGCATTTTCTGTTTGCCCACCTTTTCCTCCGGAACCTTCCAACAGTGGCCAGAGCGGTTCTGGCCAATTCGCCGTTGCTGGCCACGCGTGACTACTGTGCGCTAGCCCAGGAGACAGACTGGATCATCCTCACCACCAGGGCGATCACAGTCAACGTGGCAGCGGCGGAGCCCAGCGAGACGACCAGAGGAGGCGAGGTGCCACCGACGGTAGCAGCAGCGGGGGCCAAGGAGCGCCAGAGGGACACGCTCTGTTTCTACCACCACCGCTTCGGAGAGAACGCACGTAGATGTGCGCCACCGTGCCAATTCAAGCACTCGGGAAAACGCAGAAGCCGGCGGTCGGTAGCAGCTGCGACCCTCGGTGAAGAGAACAAGCTACTCTACATGACAGACGCGTGCTCGGGGAGGCGTTTCCTCGTGGACACCGGAGCCCAGAAGAGCTTCATCCTGCCGACCTACGCTGACCGGCTGGCAGGACCTAGTGGCCCCGAGATGTTGGCAGCAAACGGCTCGGAAATTAAGACCTTTGGTGAGAGGACACTGATCTTATCTCTACACAGCCGTACATACGAGTGGACTTTTGTCGTAGCAGCACTGAATTACCATATCCTGGGGGCTGATTTTCTGTGTGCACATGGTTTACTGGTTGATGTTGCTAACAGCCGCCTGGTTAATGCACTGTCCTTTGACTCTCTCCCCTGTATAGCTCGAGCGACCCAGCCAACAGCACAAACCAACGTCACAGCTCCAGGCGGTAAGTTCCACGCACTGCTCACTCAGTTCCCAGCACTCACGGTCCCGACGTTTTCGGCGGCCATCGCTAAACATGGGGTGGAGCACTTTATCACCACCACTGAGCCACCCGTTTTCGCAAGACCTCGGCGCTTGGACGCAGCTAAACTGGCCATAGCGCGCGAGGAGTTCGCCAACCTGGAAAGGTTGGGCATCATCAGGCGTTCGAACAGCCCATGGGCATCTCCGCTACACATGGTCCCTAAGGCTGAGGGATTGTGGCGACCGTGCAGTGATTTCCGCAGGTTGAACAACGCCACAGCACACGACCGCTACCCGATTCCCCACATACAGGATTTTTCCGTTCACCTCGCCAGAGCACGCATTTTTTCCAAAATAGACCTGGTCCGCAGTTCCCACCAAGTCTCAGTGCGCGCAGAGGACGTACCCAAAACAGCAGTAATAACTCCGTTCGGTTTATTTGAGTTCCTGCGCGTGCCATTCGGGTTAAAAGGCGCGGCACAGACATTCCAGCACATGATGGATGCAGTGCTGTGCGATCTCCCGTTCGTGTTCATCTACCTGGACGATATCTTGGTAGCCAGTGCGTCCGAAGATGAACATGAAACCCACCTCAGGACGGTTTTCCAGAGGTTGGAGGAGCACGGGTTAATAATCAACCCGGCGAAATGCCAGTTCGGCATGACGGAGATTGATTTTTTCGGGGCACCGCGTCTCTCCAGAAGGAGCGATCCCGTTGTCCGACAAAGTGCGCACCGTGGCGGATTTTCCCCGGCCTCAGACAGTCAGGGCGCTGCAGGAATTTTTGGGGATGGTGAACTTTTATAACAGTTTCCTTCCCCGCGCGGCGCAGCTCATGCAACCATTGTACGCCGCGCTCAAGAAACAGAAACCCGCGAATAGGGTCGAATGGACCCCGGAGCGGGAGTTCTCGGAGGTTAAAGCAGCCCTGGCAAACGCCGCACTGCTGGCGCATCCGGACCCAGCGGCCCGGATAGCGCTCACCACCGACGCTTCAGACGTGGCCATAGGGGCTGTCGTAGAGCAGCATGTCACCGGTTCTTGGCAGCTGCTCGCATTTTTCAGCAGAACTTTGCGTGACAGCGAACATAAATACAGCGCATTCGACAGAGTTGCTGGCTCTCCACCTGGCCGTACGCCACTTCCAGTTCTGGCTGGAAGGACGCAGCTTCACCGCGTTCGTGGACCACAAGCCACTAACGTTTGCGATGGCCAAGGTTTCAGAACCGTGGTTGGGCCGGCAGCAGAGACAGCTGGCCGCGATCTCAGAGTTTACTACCGATATTCAGCATGTGTCGGGTAAACTGAATGTGGTGGCGGACTGCCTCTCGCGTGCCGTGGTGGCCCCAGTCTACGTGGGGGATAGATTATGCAGCCATGGCCGCGGAGCAGATTAGCGATGCAGACGTGCGTGCACTCCAGTCTGGACCAACAGGGTTAAGGCTGGAGAGCAGGGTGTTGCAAGATGGCGCCCCCCCCCCCCAATCTACGATGTCTCCACGGGACGCCCGCATCCGGTGGTCCCGGTTGCGTGGCGCCGCCACGTGTTTGAGTCGGTTCACACTCTGGCGCACCCAGGAGTGCGCGAGTCAGTCAAAATGGTGGGAGAGAAGTTTGTGTGGCCGAGCCTACACAAACAAGTAAAAGAGTGGGCTGCAGCCTGCGTGGCGTGCCAAGGTACACAGACACATGAAGGCTCCCTTGGAGCCGTTTCGGGTACCGGCTAAGAGGTTCGACCACGTTCACGTGGACCTCGTGGGCCCCCTCCCGCCATCACAGGGGTGCACGCACCTCCTGACAGTGGTGGACCGCACCACGCGCTGGCCAGAAGCAGACCCGCTGAGGGCAACCACGTCCGCGGACGTAGCACGCGCTTTTTTAACAGCATGGGTGGCGCGTTTTGGAGTCCCGTCGGACATTACGTCTGACAGGGGCCCTCAATTTGTTTCCGAACTCTGGTCTGCGATGGTCCGCGGCCTGGGTGTTGCCATTCATCACACAACCGCGTACAACCCACAGGCCAATGGGTTATGCGAGCGTTTTCATAGATCACTGAAAGCAGCACTCAGGGCTTCACTGACGGATGCAAATTGGGTGGACAGGTTGCCGTGGGTTTTATTGGGGTTGCGCTCCGCGCCAAAAGAGAATCTGGAAGCTTCCTCGGCAGAGCTGGTTTTTGTGCAGCCTCTATGGCTGCCCGGGGAATTTCTGCCAGATAATCCCGCGCCAGACAGCTGCCCGTCTCAGCTTTTGCAGCGTAGCGCAAACACAGGCACACTGCCGGGCCCTGCCCACCACCGTTTTCCGCATGTTTTCGTGCCTAAGACTTTGAAGAACCCGGAGTTCGTGTTTGTCAGACACGATGCCCACCGTCCTCCACTGCGTCCACCCTATGATGGACCGTTCAGAGTGTTGGAAACAGAGGATAAGCATTTTTTGCTAGACTTGGGGGGTAGGTGGGAGAAAATTGGCATAGACAGACTCAAACCCGCTTTTGTAGTGGCGGACGAGCAAGTGCTGTTGGCTAGGGCCCCTCAGCGTGGAAGACCCCCACGGAGAGCTCCCCAGGGAAACGATTCACCAGGACTGCCTCACGGACAGAGCGAGGTTCCCCCCCCGCCCCCTCGCCACGGCCCACCCGCAGTCAGACACACTCCCAACAGCCCCCCACCGGCACAGCAGCGCCATGGAGGCGGTAAACCCCAGTTGCAGCAGATATGGGAGGAGACTGAAACCAAAACGGCATGTGGACTGATGTTCTATTGTTCTAAGATGCTGGGGGGGGGGGGCAGTATGGGACCTTGGGGGAGTCAGATTATTTAGCATCTCAGACAGAGACAGTGAATAAGCATAGGAGAACAATGCCCAGGGAGTTCCTGGCGAGATGGCAGGAAGGAGTCAAGGACATAGGGGGTTGAATGCAGTGTAATGTAAATGTCATGCTGTGTGTTCAGAAGTGCCATGAAACTTATGCAGAGTGATTGGGGTAAAAGCAGAGAGCTTGTGGAAATGATTCATCCTGTTCTGTGCTTGTGAGATGTGAAGTGTGTAATAAACCGTCTGTCCATGGATCTGCCGCTTATTTGACACACTCCACATCTTAACCTATAAAGCCCTTAATGGTATGGCTCCTTCTTACCTGCAAGAAGGCTTAGTTCCCTATCATCCAACCAGAGATCTGCGCTCCCAAAAATCCAAAGTACTAGTGGTCCCCAAGGTACTGTATCTAGAAGTAGATTGGGAGGTAGAGCTTTCAGTTATTAAGCTCCCTTCCTGTGGAACCGTCTTCCCAGTTCAGTTTGGGAGGCAGACTCTCTCTCTCTTTATTCAAGAGCAAGTTGAAATCTTCTTTGATAAGGCCTTTAGTTAAAAATGTTGCCACTTCCAGGCCTTCGCTTGTATGTGCAGCCTGGCCAGGCTTGAGACTGGACTGTTTGGCTTTGAATGTTGTATTTGTAGGTTCGTTTTGAATCTAGCTACTCAACCCAGCCAGCCGAGGCAGATGGCCGTCCTCTATGAGCTATGGTTCCGCCCGAGGTTTCTGCCCATTAAAGGGAAGCTTTTCCCTCGCCTGTGTCGGCGCAGTGCTTGCTCTTAGGGGTCTCTGCTGGGTTCTATAAACTGAGTGTGGCCTAAACCCACTCTCTTCTGTAAAGTGCCTTGAGACAACATGTGTTGTGATTTGGCACTATATAAATATAATTGAATTGAATAGCTAGAGCCGTCGAGCTAGCTCTCCGGTTGGAGGCCTTTGATGAGCTAGCTCTGAAGCTAAACTGGCACAAGTTACAGAAGCCGCCGGAGCCGCCTGCCTCAGCTAATGTTATGGTCCCTGAGAGCGAGGATAGATTGGACGAAGATTATTTGGAAACCAATACCGCCAACCAAAGGTCTGCCCTGGGAAACCCCAGTTGCAGGGGTTGTGGGTCCGCAATGGACCGCCATAAAGCGAAAGAGTGCCCGGCAAGAGGAAAATGTTGTAGATGTGGATGCTTGAATCACTACGCCAGGGTGTGCAGTTTGTCTGACCCGAGGAACCCACGGACGAAATCACCCCGCCCACCCCCAACGGATACCCTTGCTTTCAAGTAGGCCAGCTCTCACCCAGTGTCGGTACCCATGCCGATGAGCGACACCATGCTAGCCCCAGATGCCTCTGGTACTTGGCCACAGTTTGGTGGGGGGGGGGGGATGTCTGCAGCCATGACTGTGAACACTACATCGTTTATAGAAGAGGACGGGGCTGGACAGATGAGCATGGAGTTACCGCGTGCTCAACAACAGCTCATGGGGCTGAGTAAGATTCCACTTTGGGTTATGAACGACCACAGCAAAGGTGGGCCAGACGACAACCAGTGAAACATCAAGCACGTCTGCGGATAGTGGTGAAGTTGGGAGCAGCGTGCTTCCGGTCGTCCAACAGCTCAATGAGACATGCCAACCAGCTGCGATGAGTCCAGGATGCTCCATGTGGCGAGGCTGAACGGGAGTCTGGGATGGCGGTGTGGGATCCGGGCTCTGTTGTCCAGAAGATCAGCCATCGCTCCGGGGGCCTGCTGCCTCCAGGTGTGTGCCTGCTGAGGGGCTGCCCTGGGCACCCCCATACTGGTTCCACCTTTCCCACCCAAGTGACTGTGCTGTAGCTTCTTGTTTATAGTTATTGTAACGTCGGGGCCATTTTAAGGGAGCCAGGGATTTCCCAGCATGCTTTGCCAGTTTGAAACGTTACTGTGTGTGTTAAATGTGTTACTTCTGGGTTATACTGCTGTGTCATTATAACTGCATTATAATGACCCAGCAGTGTTTAGCAGGATTAGGGCAAGATGTATCATGTGTGTGTAACCATGATTCAAACAGGGGTCTGGGGGAATGACCCCCGCTTCCGTCTGTGCTGAGAAGCAAGTTGGGGTCGGGGGTGTGTAAATAAAGCCTATTCATCACAACCATCTTGCTCCATTGTCTTTGTGTGAACCCTTGCAAACGTCACACTGGTGTCAGGAGTGGGTATGGAGCGAGATGCGAATCCAGGCGGACGTCATGCGGCCGGAGCGGTTCATCGCTCGGCTGGGGACGGAGCGTAGAGCTGAAGCGCCGGCCCCCGGAGAGATTCGCCGCGATGGACGGAGCAGCGGACCCCACGGGCCGAGGAGAGCAAACCAGCCCCGTTTCCCGCCCTTTTCAGGGCAGGAGGGGCTGGCGATTCCAGGGCGATCAGGAGCGGTGATCGACCGGCACGTGACCGTCCCATTCATCCGGCAGCGGGCCAAGATTCCCCGCTACAACGGCGAGAACCTGTTTGATGACCACCTGTCCCAGGTCGAGCTGGCCGCCGCGCTGAAAGCGAGTGGGAGGAGGAGCCACGGCAGCGCGTGCACGAGGGAGACTACAGGGGCAGAAGCAGAGCGGGTGGAGCCGCTGATGAATCACAGCATTGAAGCGTCAACGCCGAGACCAAGAACCTTCCAGGCCACGGCTGACAGCAAGGGGGAGGAGGAGGAGTTACCGCAGACCACGGCGGCGCGTCCACGGAGGAGACGGCCGCGGCGCGAGGAAGGGTACATGGCATGGTACCGCCCCGCACACAGCGCACGACAAACTGGCCCCTCGCCGACGCTAAATTAGAGCGAGGTGGCGTGGACGGGGAAAAAGCCGCCTCCTGCAGATGCTTCCCCCGGCAGATGAGGTCAGAGTCGCAGGAGCGACGCAGCGGAGCGAACAGGACGAAGATGCGGCCACTTTCCAGGCGCGGCAAAGGCTGGACGCATGGATGCGGGCCAGCGGCCGCCTGGAAGAGCTGGCAGCGGTGGGAGTCGGCCGGAGCGGGCCTGGGACTCCCGCTGCCAGGGAAGGGACTGTGCGTGGTCCTACAGAGGCTGTCAGATGTGTCCATCCGCCCGCTGATGGCCAAACCAGAACCCTACCCCAACCAGATGCTCTGACCGAGACTCAGATGGCCCGTGCATGCCGCCCTGGCACCAGGCTGACTCGCGTTGGATTTCTGAAAGTGGACTTTGAATTTTCTGGGGACAGAAACCAGTCCAGGGGGGGGCAGTGTAACGTCGGGGCCATTTTAAGGGAGCCAGGGATTTCCCAGCATGCTTTGCCAGTTTGAAACGTTACTGTGTGTGTTAAATGTGTTACTTCTGGGTTATACTGCTGTGTCATTATAACTGCATTATAATGACCCAGCAGTGTTTAGCAGGATTAGGGCAAGATGTATCATGTGTGTGTAACCATGATTCAAACAGGGGTCTGGGGGAATGACCCCCGCTTCCGTCTGTGCTGAGAAGCAAGTTGGGGTCGGGGGGGTGTAAATAAAGCCTATTCATCACAACCATCTTGCTCCATTGTCTTTGTGTGAACCCTTGCAAACGTCACATTATGTTGTTATTGTGTGTTCATTATGTTAGTTTAGGAGCACGGCAGATCATTTTAACTCTATTTTAGGTTGTTTTGTGAGAGTGTTAGGCCATTTAAGTATATTACAGTGGGGCAAAAAAAGTATTTAGTCAGCCACCAATTGTGCAAGTTCTCCCACTTAAAAGATGAGGGAGGTCTCCAATTATCATCATAGGTATACCTCAACTATGAGAGACAAAATAAGAAAAAAAAAATCCAGAAAATCACATTGAAGGATTTTTTTTTTTTTTTTTTTGTAACTTAGATTTTTATTCATTTTTCATCATATATAATGCATTCAGATCACATTCTACATTTAAAAAACAAAGGGGTTAGGGTAGGGAAAAATAAAAAAAAAATAAAAATAAAAAAATAAAAAAAATAAAAAAAAAAAAAAAAAATAAAAGGGGGGGGGGCAAATGTTGGAGCATCAAGTTTTTAGTTTCCATCTCTTAATTCTTCTGGTTTTTTCAGTGTCTTTGGTTATTCTTTCAATTTCTGCCTCGTTGTTGCACTTTGTAGTGTGTCCATTTCCGCCATTTTTTCTCCCATATTCCTTCTTGCATTCTTCGTCGATATGTTAGTTTTTCCATCATACGTATGTCCTCAACAATGTCAGTCCATTGTTCTTGGTCAGGAAGAACTTCTGATCGCCATTTTTTTGTGATAGTTTTTTTTACATGCAATCAACAAGATTTTAACTAGATATCTGTCCTCAGCCTGTATAACATTGTCTCTTTTAAGATCACATAAGTACATCAGGTTACAGTTCATTGGTATATTATATCCTAATATCCTCTGTATTGTCACATGCATAGATTTCCAAAATGATGATATTTTGTAGCATTTCCAAAACATATGTGAGTGGTCTGCATTTTGAACCCCACATCCCCTCCAGCATAAAGATTGGGTATTTGTATATTTTCCTTGAATCTGTGGTGTAATGAAAAAGCAAATCAGGTTTTTCCATCCAAATTCCCTCCATGTCCTTGAATTTGTTGATGTGTGTTGTGTTTTCCATATTTCCTGCCAGCTTTCTTCTGTTATGTTTAAATTGAGCTCTTTCTCCCATTTCTCCTTTATATAGTTACTTGTATGATTGTTTGTCATAAGTTTCTGATATAGTTTTGAAATAATTCTTATTTTATTTCCTGCATATGAGCTTAAAATAAGTTGTATAATCTCGTTCACATCTGTTTGGAGGTTATGCCTAATCTTCTTCATATAGTAATCTCTCATCTGCAGATATCTGAAAAATTCCGATCTTTCTAATTTAAATTTTCTCCTGATATTTACAAAGCTCCCGAGATCTTTTTTTCCGATATTGCCCCATGCTGTGATTCCCTTGTTCACCAGATTTTTGTATCCCCTATCTTGTTTTGCCGGTTCAAACTGACTGTCAAATGCTACCCATTTCAATAGTTTTATGTCTTCCCTTATATTATATTTTTGTACTATTTTATACCACAGTTCTAAAGTAAATTTAGTGATTGGGTCTATTTGTTTGATTTGCTTATATGCATCTTTATCCCCTATTATGCTTTGTACTGGGAGTCCCTCAATTTCCTTTTCCATTTCTTTCCATTTTGCCTCATATCCCTCGTCGCACCAACATATGATATATCTTATTTGTGCTGAGTAGTAATATTCCTTTAGACTCGGTAGGCCCATGCCTCCTTTCTCTTTTGGTAATTGGAGGGTTTTAGATTTCACTCTTGGTTTTTTACCTCCCCAAACAAATCTCGATATCATCCTGTCCCACTTTGAGAATTGGGCATCTGGAATCTCTGTTGGTATAGCCTGGAAGAGATAAAGTAATCTAGGTTGTATGCTGATTTTGACTGTCTCAATTTTTGAATTCAGATCCATATTTAAGATTGACCATCTATCAATATCTTTTTTTATTTCTTGTTCCAACCTATCATAGTTTGCTTTATATATTTTGCTTAGGTCTTTAGGTATGTTCACTCCAAGGTATTTTATTTCTTTTTGGTTCCAGTTTAGTTTGATCTTATCAGTTATCTGGTTTAGAGGGTTATAGTGGAATGTCAGTATTTGTGTTTTTGTTATGTTTATCTTGTATCCTGATAATTTTCCAAAATTTTCTATCAAGTTCATCATTTCCATTATTGATTTATCTGGTTGTTCCAGGTAAACTATAATATCGTCTGCAAATAGCCCAATCTTGTGTTCCGCCCCCTTTATTGTTACACCTTTTAATTTCTTATTTTGTCGTATCGCTTGAGCCAATGGTTCTATGAACAGAGCAAACAAGGTGGGCGATAAGCAGCATCCCTGCCTAGTTGATCTTTGTATATTTACTTTGTTAAGCTACCGTTTATCTTGATTCTTGCCACAGGTTCTTGATATAGCGTCCTTATGCATTGTACTGATTTTTCGTTAAATCCAAAGCGCTCCAGTACACTATATAGGAATTTCCAGTTAACCCTGTCAAATGCTTTTTCTGCGTCTAAACTCATTATTACTGCGCTTTTCTTTTCTTTATGTATTTGGTTAATTATATGTATTGTTCTCCTGATATTGTCATGTGTTTGGCGTCCCTCTATGAATCCAGTTTGATCATCTTCTATCAATTCCGTCAAGAATGTCTTTATTCGTTTACATATAATTGTTGTGTATATTTTATAATCTACATTTAATAAAGAGATTGGTCTATAGTTTCCGCATTGTTCTTTATCTTTCCCTGGTTTTAAAATAACTGAAATGATTGCTTCGTTCCATGATGGAGGTATTTTGTTGTTGTTCAGCGTCCAATTAAATGACTTTAGGAGCTGTGGCATGAGTTCTTCTATAAACAGTTTATAAAACTCAGAGGGGTATCCATCACTACCTGGTGATTTACCGTTTTTAAGTGACTTAATCACATCTCTGATCTCTTGTGTTGTTATTTCTGCTGTTTGCCAGCAGTTTTGTGGCTTTTGGCCCCGTTTCATAATATTTTTGCTTTAGATATCTATTTTTCCTTTCAATTTCATCCATTTGTGTTTCTTTTATCTTTGTTTTTTCTTCTTTAATTTCTTGATATATTTTTGGGTCATTTGTGCTTTGATGTTTACGTTCTAGTTCCCTCAGTCTCTCACATCTTTGTTCATACGCTTCCAGTTTAGTCTTATTTGCTTTTCCTGTTTCAACAATTAATTTACCCCTTAACACGGCTTTTAGTGCGTCCCATAGTATTGTTGGGTCCACTTCTTCATTGTCATTCTCTTGGATATATTCGTTTATGTTTATTTTTATTCTTTCTTTCATTTCCTCATCATTTAACAGTCCTACGTTAAGTTTCCATGTTGTTTGTCGTTTTCTATTGTTCAAATACAGTATATTTCCATGTATATAGGATTATGATCTGATATTTCTGCCCCTCCAATCCAACAATTTCTCACCCTGTGTCTACTTCCTTATGAATGAAGGTGACAATCTATTCTAGAGTGTACTTTATGGACTGCTGAGTAATGTGTATAGTCTTTTTCGAGTGGGTGTAGGTCCCTCCATATGTCTACCATACCCATTTCTGCCAGTGAGGTTCTTATGAACTTTTGTTACATGTTTTTTTGTCTTCTTATCACTTGTTGTGTCAACTTCATGATCCATGACAGCATTTAAGTCTCCTCCACAAATTAGGACTCCTTCACTGTGTGTTGCTATGAGATCAAACAGATGTTGAAAAAAACCCTTGTCACTTTCTGGTGGGGCATAGATGTTCACTAATGTAATCTGCATACCATCTATTCTTCCCTTTATTATTACATACCTGCCTTCTTTATCCTGGATTTCCTGTTCACTTTCAAATTGTATTTTGTTTGAGATTAGTATCATAACCCCCCTTTTAGCTCCTCCCTTAAATGAACTGTAGTAGGAGTTCTTATAGCCAAATCTCTTTAGTTTCACATGTTCTGTCTTGCTCAAATGTGTCTCTTGCATAAATATAATTTCAGCTTTTTCCTTCTTGAATTTTCTTATTATTCTTTCCCTTTTAACAGGTGAGTTCAGACCATTCACGTTTAGTGTCATTATCTTAAGATTTTTACCCATATTCATGTTTTTCCATTTTTTTTAACTTGTGCTCCTAGCCCCTTTAACAACAAAAATAACACATATTTATATAAAAACACATTAAAAAATCTCGACCTCCGTACTTTGGGCCTTTCTTCTGCCCACTGGTCCCTGTTGGTGGGTGGGGGGTTTGTCTTCACAGAGTGAAGGGCCCTCCCTAGACTTCTAATTACTATCAAAGTAATAGTCATAAGTCTAGAAATGTCCAACAAATATCACTTAAACCTCTCCTAGCCGTCTGTTTCTCTTTTACCTTGTCTTCTTGGCCTTCATTTCTTCTGTGCCTTTCTTAATCTTTGTTATGATCTAGGCTTTCAGTTGAAAGCCTTGTAGTTTGTCCTGGGCCCGCTGCTCTACGTCTCTCCCCCTTCTTCCGCCGTTCACTCGCCTCCACTCCGTCTGTCGTGGTGCGTTCAGGGCCGCCGCTGCTCCAGCCGTCTCCTTCGGCACGCTCACCTCAAGGCCCCGCTCCATCATATCCCGCGCTGCCTCTTCGGCCGTGTTGTAGGTTCTTGTGCCTTCCTCCCAATGAATCCTCATTTTCGTTAGCGGCGTTTGGAATCTAATTTTTTTCTCTTTCAGCGTTTTTTTAATATTGGCATATTTCTTCCGCTGCTGCACGATTTCTGTCGGGTAGTCATGGTCAAAAAATACCTGTTTGTCGCCGATTCGTATCTTTTTTTTCCATGCTTGCGTCAGGATTCTTTCCTTTATGTCATATTTCACAAAGTTTACCACAACTGACCTGGGTGGAGAGTTTGTTTTCGGGTTCTGTGCCGGTGTTCTGTGCGCCCGTTGAATCTGCAGATCCGTTTCTCCGGGTATTTCCAGTTCTTTTTTTAAGAACTGATCCATGAATTTTGTCATCGAGTTGCCTTCAATGCCCTCCGGAATTCCAAAGATGCGCATATTGCTTCGTCGGGATCTGCTCTCCAAGTCGTTTATTTTCTCCTGCATCCTCTGCGTTTGCGTCGTCAGGGTCTGTAGTTGTTCGTTTGCCTCGCTTTTCCAATCTTCTAGTTCCGAAATTCGGGTCTGCGCTTCTGTCATACACGCCCGCTGGGAGCGCAGCTCCTCCATGTTTTCCGTTAATTTACGCTCCATTTCTCTTCGGAGGTCCATGATTTCCTCCTTAATTTCTTTTTTCAGTTCCTCCTTAAGAGCCGCTAAATCCTGTTGTAGCTGTCGCTTGAATTCTCTTAACTCTTCACCCAAACTGGCGATGCCAGCGTTCATGTTGTCGAGTCTGGTGTCTTCCATTTTCTCTGCTGTAGACACCTCGTTTTTTTGGGCTTTGCGTACAGCGGTTTTTCCTGCGTTGTTGGAGAGGAATTCTTCAATTTTACCCTGTTTTTGTCCTTGTGCCCGGTTCCTTCGTGTTTTCATCCCTTAGTTTATTGATTCGTTTATGTCGAGTTGGCCATTTACCGATGATTTTTAATCCGGCTAGGGAGAGCTCTTTGTTTAAGTGTTATGTCTCTCCGCCATCTTCCCGGAAGTCCACATTGAAGGATTTTTAATGAATTAATTGGTAAATTCCTCGGTAAAATAAGTATTTGGTCAATAACAAAAGTTCATCTCAATACTTTGTTATATACCCTTTGTTGGCAATGACAGAGGTCAAACATTTTCTCTAAGTCTTCACAAGGTTTTCACACACTGTTGCTGGTATTTTGGCCCATTCCTCCATGCAGATCTGCTCTAGAGCAGTGATGTTTTGGGGCTGTCGCTGGGCAACACGGACTTTCAACTCCCTCCAAAGATTTTCTATGGGGTTGAGATGCTGGAGACTGGCTAGGCCACTCCAGGACCTTGAAATGCTTCTTACGAAGCCACTCCATTGCCCGGGCGGTGTGTTTTTTTTTGTTTTTGGTTTTTTTTGTTACTTATTTGTACCCGTAGGTAGACTTGGTTTACAGTCTGGTGACAAGCCACCGGCTGCTGGTCGCTGCGTGCGCGAGCGCCCTAAACCTACATGTTTTTTTGGTGTGCGGGAGGAAACCGGAGAAATCCCGGAGTAAACCCGCGCAACACGGGGAGAACATGCAAACTCCACACAGCTCACTGTTGGTCGGGGGCTGGGATCGAACCCACGATCTCATGATCCCCGCGGTCCCCCGGCCGAGGGTAAAACTGTGCTGCCACAGTGCTAAACCACTGCGCCACCGTGCAGCCATGTTTGATCCGTGATCCCAATGTTTGGGATCATTGTCATGCTGAAAGACCCAGCCACGTTTCATCTTCAATGCCCTTGCTAGTGAAAGGAGGTTTTCACTCAAAATCTCATGATACATGGCCTCATTCATTCTTTCCTTTACACGGATCAGTCGTCCTGGTCCCTTTGCAGAAAAACAGCCCCAAAGTATGAGGTTTCCACCCCCATGCTTCACAGTAGGTATGGTGTTCTTTCTCCTCCAAACACGACAAGTTGAGTTTTTACCAAAAAGTTCTATTTTGGTTTCATCTGACCATATGACATTCTCCCAATCCTCTTCTGGATCATCCAAATGCTCTCTAGCAACCTTCACACGGGCCTGGACATGTACTGGCTTAAGCAGGGGGACACGTCTGGCACTGCAGGATTTGAGTCCCTGGCAGCGTAGTGTGTTACTGATGTAGCCTTTGTTACTTTGGTCCCAGCTCTCTGCAGGTCATTCACTAGGTCCCCCCATGTGGTTCTGGGATTTTTGCTCACCGTTCGTGATAATTTTGACCCCACAGGGTGACATCTTGCGTGGAGCCCCAGGTCAAGGGAGATTATCAGTGGTCTTGTATGTCTTCCATTTTCTAATAATTGCTCCAACAGTTGATTTCTTCACACCAAGCTGCTTACATACCTGCCAACTTTTCAAACCTGAAAAGCCTAGTAGCTAGCCGGGGTCCAGGGGCCGATGCTAATGCTAATGCTAATAATGCTAATGCTAATAATAATAATGCTAATATTTGCCAAACAAATATTAGCATTAAATCTAGTTAAATGTTCGGTTCCAAGGTTGTCATAGCCAGCTTATCCAAGATGGCGCCCACAGCGGTCGACATGGTGCTTCGCTGCGCTCTTTGTTTGTTTTTGTTTGTCAATTGTGTGTCTGCTTGCACTTATACCCGTGAAGAACTTTTAAATATCAGGACTTTGACCCCCACGGACCTCCTCCCAGTTTTTCTAGCCCCTGCCGCCGATCTGGTTTATTGTTTGGCTCGGAAAGTGAGACGGCGGAAGAGAGGAAGACGAGCGGGCGCTCTCGTACGACTTCGCAGGAGAGGCTCGCGAACGGCGCTGCCTGGCATATTTCTGTCCAATACCAACTCTCTCTCTAACAAGGTGGATGAACTGAGACTGCTGATGCGTTTTAAGGACCTCGCCTCCTCAGCTGTCCTCTGCTTTACTGAGACCTGGCTCCGGGAAAATATACCGGACAGCGCGCTGCGCCTCGACGGCTTCCAGCTCTTCCGTGCTGATCGTGACACAGAGCTTTCCGGCAAGACCACAGGAGGCGGAGTCTGCTTCTACATCAACTGTAGCTGGTGCTCTGATGTAACGGAAATTTCCAAACACTGTTCTCCTGCCTTGGAATTTCTTGTTATCAACTGCAAGCCTTTTTATTCCCCACGGGAGTTTGCTTCTTTTATACTGATCGCTGTGTACGCCCCTCCCGACGCGGACACGCGCGAAGCTCAGCGCGTGCTCGCGGATCACATTCAACACACAGAGCGGAGTTTTCCAGACTCGCTGATTATTGTGGCTGGCGACTTTAATCAGTGCAATCTGAGCCACGATCTCCCCCGCTACAAACAGTTTATTAAATGCCCCACCAGAGGATTAAACACACTGGATCACTGTTACACCACAGTGAAAGACGCATATCGCGCTGTCCCTCGAGCTGCGCTGGGATTATCTGATCACGTGATGGTTCACCTCATTCCCACATACAGACAGAGATTGAAGCTCACTAAACCTGTTGTGAGCACTACGAAGATACGGACCAGTGATGCTGAGGAGAAGCTGGAAACGTGCATGGAAATATCTGACTGGGGCATGCTTAAAGGAGCCACGCATGATCTGGATGAGTACACGGACACTGTGAACTCATATATCCACTTTTGTGAAGAGAACATTCTTCCATCACGCACCAGGGTGAGTTACTCTAATGACAAACCCTGGTTCACAGCTAAGCTCAGACAGATCAGGAAGGAGAAGGAAGCAGCGCTGAAAAGTGGAGACAGGGACTGCTACAGGGAGGTTAAATACCGGTTTAACAGAGAGCTGAAGAGGGCTAAATCTGTGTACTCAGAGAGACTCCAGCAGCAGTTCACTGCTAATGATTCGGCTTCCGTGTGGAGAGGACTGAGGCAGATCACCAACTATCGGCCTCAGGCTCCTAAAGGTCAGGATGACAAAGCCCTTTGTCAGAGACTGTCCCAACACTATGCCCGTTTTGACACCTCGTCATCTGTGTCCAACTCCCCCCCTCCCTCCAGCTCCACAGCCTCCACATTCCCTACTTCATTTAAGGCACCCCCCCCCCCACCTCCCCCCCCTCCCCTTATCATCAGTGAGCAGGATGTGCTCAAACAGTTCTCCAGACTGAACCCGCGCAAGGCCCCCGGCCCAGACGGCGTGTCTCCCTCCACCCTGAGACTCTGTGCGAAACAGCTGGCTCCTGTATTCACAGACATTTTTAACACCTCCCTTAAGTTATGCCACGTGCCGTCCTGCCTCAAATCCTCCACCATCATCCCTGTCCCCAAGAAGCCACGGATCACTGGACTTAATGACTACAGACCTGTAGCGCTCACCTCTGTAGTCATGAAGTCCTTTGAGCGCCTGGTCCTGTCCCACCTCAAGTCCATCACCACCCCTCTCCTGGACCCGCTGCAGTTTGCCTACCGAGCCAACAGGTCTGTAGACGATGCAGTCAACCTGGCCCTCCACTCCATCCTGCAGCACCTGGACTCCCCGGGAACCTACGCCAGGATCCTGTTTGTGGACTTCAGCTCCGCATTCAACACCATCCGCCCCGCTCTGCTCCGGGACAAGCTGTCCCTGCTCAACGTGCCTGACTCCCTCTGCAGGTGGATCATCAACTTCCTGACGGACCGGAGGCAGCATGTGCGGCTGGGAAAGACTGTCTCAGACTATACTAGCATCAGCACCGGATCACCCCAGGGCTGTGTACTTTCCCCCCTACTCTTCTCCCTTTACACCAACTCCTGCACCTCCAGCCACCAGTCTGTCAAGTTGATCAAGTTTGCGGACGACACCACCCTCATCGGGCTCATCTCCAACGGCGACGAGTCCGCCTACAGGAGAGAGGTGGCCCAGCTGGCGTCCTGGTGCAGCAATAACAACCTGCAGCTGAACGCTCTGAAGACAGTGGAGATGATTGTAGACTTCAGGAAAGTCACTACTCCTCTGCCCCCCCTCACCCTCTCAGGCTCTCCCATCACCACTGCTGATTCCTTCCGCTTCCTAGGCACTACCATCACCAGGGACCTCAAATGGGAGCTGACCATCAGCTCACTCATCAAAAAAGCCCAGCAGAGGATGTTCTTCCTGCGGCAGCTGAGGAAGCTCAAGCTACCCACCAAGATGTTAGTGCAGTTCTACACAGCCATCATCGAGTCCATCCTCACCACCTCCATAACCGTGTGGTACGCAGGAGCCACTGCCAGGGACAGACTAAGGCTGCAGCGCGTCGTGCGCACTGCTGAGAAGGTGATCGGCTGCAAGCTCCCATCTCTCCAGGATCTGTACATCTCCAGGACCCGGAGGCGTGCTGGCCGGATCATAGCCGATCCCCCACACCCTGGTCATGTACTGTTTGCCCCCCTCCCCTCTGGTAGAAGACTTCGGTCCATCCAGACTAAAACCTCCCGTCACATGAACAGCTTCTTCCCCTCTGCCATTAGACTGCTGAACACTAAGTGACTCTCGCGCACCATGTACAGCAGCTCAACCAGACTCATGTCAATCATCACTGTTTTTCTTCCTGCATTACCGACTGCACTATATAGTTCTCCACAGTATCTGCTGCTGGCTAATATATATTTTAACTGTTGACCAGTATCACTTAATCTTATCCTACACTTTATTACATGTATAGTTTATTTCTCTTATCTTATCATGTTTAATGTTGCAGCATTGTACCGAGACAAATTCCTAGTTTGTGTACTACATGAGCAATGGCAATAAACCTGATTCTGATTCTGATTCTGATTCTGAGCGGTACTGGGGTTAAGCTCCCAGTGCTCATAAAATGCTCCTTACGGCGTGCGTCTCGAAAAGCCTCTGACAACTAAGTCCAACTCCTAGCCTGCCCGTGTGGTTTAGTCTCTAAGCCCGGCGGAACTGCTTTTACTAATAGGAGAAGGGGCGAGGGCGGATCTCTGGCGCCTTTAAACCAGATGCTTCGGGTAGATGGTGGCTCGTCAACCTGGGAAGGTAGCCCATCTAGGGGAAGGTAAACCCTGATTTCAAACCTCCGCTGCCTTGCGGCACACCCGGTCACAGGAAAGGCTTCGGGAGTCAACCCTGAGGAAAAATCCGGAGTCGGAGCCCCTAAGGCAGTTCTCTGTTGTGCTCAACATCGTTCTGGCAGCTCCTGCGACGGCGCTGGTGCCAAACTATAGCAGCCCTGCTGTTCCTTTGGATTCATCAGTGACGTGAAGAGGGGGGACATGCTGCATGGGCAACATCTTGTCCTCCATATCTTCCTGCCCAGGCTTGAATCCTACCAACGCCCAACACTGGAAGGTAGAACACCGGTGCGCATCGGCCTGTTCAGCCACAGGCGGTGCTGTTCCAGCAGAGTAGACATTTAGGATTCTCTTCCATGGTCATCATAGACCGACGGAGGCCGACGAACTAGTTAAATGTAGCTAACAACCTCATATTTCTTCAACTTTCAAACCTGAAAAGCCTAGTAGCTAGCCGGGGTCCAGGGGCCACAGTGTCAAACAAATATTAGCATTTGGCATAGAAGTCACATATTAATTATATTAAAGGTAAAATATCCAAATCAATTGCAATACTACACAGAGCAAAATATTTGCTGAATCAACAACCCACATTATATACTTTGTATCATTCATTAATACTCCCATACATGACATATTGTACTGAAGTATGGGGAAATACATATAAAACAAACATATATCCAGTCTTTATGCTTCAGAAGAGAGCTATTAGAATAATAAACAAAGCTGCTTACAGGGAACCAACAAACCCACTTTTTCTTAAATTAAAAGCTCTCAAGTTGAAAGATCTAGTTGACTTTAAAACTGCAGTAATAATGTTTAAAGCTAAGAATCTATCACTGCCCGCAAATATCCAAAAGCTGTTCCAAATAAGGGAGAAACTATCATTTCAGAGGAACATTTCAATTCAACTTTATTTACATAGCAACATTTCACAACAACAGTCATCTCATGTATATTTCAAAAACCTTCAGTGAGAACTACCACCAAGCAACACTGTGTTTCAGTGCAAGGAGTCAGATTATGGAACGATTTTGGACCTGAATTAAAATCATGTACAACGCTTGGACAATTTAAACAAAAACTAAAGGAAGAAATACTCCAACCATATATACAAGATGACATGTAAAATCACATAAGGATTGTCATATCCAGTCTGTGTTGTGTTGTTACTTAAGTTTTTTTTGTCACGTTTTGTCTTAGCTTTGTTCTGAATTGTAATCGCTCTTGTTTTGTTTTTCTTTTGAATTCTTGGATGGAATATGGGTGGGCAATATAAGCTGCGGCTTCAGCCATCACCCATTTCAGATAACTTATGTTGAACTGTATAATCAGAGGAGTTATTGTTTAATTTGACCTTGTTGGATTTTTTTGCCTTTGTTATATTATTCTGTTTCTTTTTAATCTTTCTGAAAAAGATTCATTCATTCATTAAATTTGCATTCAAAAGACCATCTTAACACTGCATAGAACTTTGAATAGGCCAGATGTGATGTATTATGAATACTAGAAAAGCACTCGGACAGCGCAGACCTCCGCCAAGCGCCACAGTTCCCCTCATACAGTGTTTAACATCATAAATAAAATATTGAAAATGGCCCCATCTCGCAATGTTAAATTAAAAAAAAAAAAAAAAAAAAAAAAATAATCCTTTAAAAAATTCCTGGATCCAGATGGTGATCCGGATCACCACCAAAATCTAATCATCTGTAGGATACCCCATTTCTGACAATCTGTGAAAATTTCATGAAAATCCGTCCACAACTTTTTGAGTTATCTTGCTAACAAACAAACAGACAAACCAACGCTGATGATCACATAACCTCCTTGGCGGAGGTAACTAGAAGACTAGAGATATCAGTAGGCACAGGCACGTGCATAAAAGACGGCAAAATCGCTGATATTTTATGTGTTTACATGATACACCAAGCATGACAAGGCTTGCAATTACACGGCATATGTTCTTCAGAATCTTAGGCATTATATAAAATGTATTCTCCCTTTAGATGTCGAATCCATGGTCCAAGCCCATTTGCCAGGGCTGAAGTGCAGTCGTGCAAATGTCTGCAGCAGTTTACATCGTGTTTACATCTTGCCATGTATGCACGCCTCTCCGGGATTTCGCGCGAGAATAGAAACCTCAATACCCTCAATAGCGATAGCGTTAGCTTAGCAAACGCTTCAGGCAAAGCGTAGCAAGGAACCACGAAACGAAACGCTACTGACGCTACTATGTTCTAAATTTAGATACGATTCCTAGCGATCTCGTGTTTGGAATTGCTTTCGTGTTTTTTTTACGATTTAAAATTTTTGACTGAATTTTTAGTGAAAAACCGTAATTTTGATTAATAAAGCCGTAACCCGGAATGGGGTCTTGAAAACCGGAACCATTACGGCAAAACCAGAGTAGTTGGCAGGTGTGTGCTTACCTATTGCAGATTCAGTCTTCCCAGCCTGGTGCAGGTCTACAGTTTTGTTTCTGGTGTCCTTTGACAGCTCTTTGGTCTTGGCCATAGTGGAGTTTGGAGTCTGACTGTTTGAGGTTGTGGACAGGTGTCTTTTATACTGATAAGTTCAAACAGGTGCCATTAATACAGGTAACGAGTGGAGGACAGAGGAGCCTCTTAAAGAAGAAGTTACGGGTCTGTGAGAGCCAGAAATCTTGCTTGTTTGTAGGTGACCAAATACTTATTTTACCAAGGAATTTACCAATTAATTCATTAAAAATCCTTCAATGTGATTTTCTGGATTTTTTTTTTCCTCATTTTGTCTCTCATAGTTGAGGTATACCTATGATGAAAATTGGAGACCTCTCTCATCTTTTAAGTGGGAGAACTTGGAACAATTGGTGGCTGACTAAATACTTTTTTGCCCCACTGTAGTTCTTGTTATTTTAGAGTGCGATTCAGGTTCCAGATTGGGGTGGGTTTGAATTGTGTGAGTGGTTTTGGACTTTCTAAAGCAATAAAGCTTGTGGTCGACACTACCTTCATCTTGCCTCATTCATCACCAGGTTTGCATCCCTAACATCAGGGATCAAGCACCTGTTGTGAACTTTGCCGTTAAGCACCTTGTTAGAGAACAGCAAGTTACGCAGAAAGTACTGAAACACTGGACAGTTGGACATGTGAATTCAAAAGGTTAGAGAAGGTCAGATTAAGTTCCTCTGTAAAGGTTATGGTGCATCCTGAAATTTCACTCGAAATAATATCCCTCATAACTTTTTGTGAGTAGTGCCATCTTTTCCTCATCTTCAGAGGATGAATGACTGCAGCGATCAGGTGGTCTGTAGATCCCTGTGGTGACATCACAGCCAGGCTGACTACAAGTTGTTCTGTTCGACTCACTTCACCATTAAATGGCCTGGTGAATCTGGGAATCGCTCCAAACTTCAAACTCCTAAGAATTTTACTTCTCTTAGCTTTCCAGATCCAGTCACATCACTTTCATTAACTTCAGGAGCGTTTCAGTGGCAATGTTTCAGCCTACACCATTTTCTTCAGGACTTTCCTGGTTTCATTTTGAGTAAATGAAGTATTAACTTCAAACTTCCTCGACTTTCCACCCTGCACTTTTATTTTAGTCCCACCCCCACTGAAACAAAACCAGAACACGAGGTTCATTTTTGAAGGCATCTTGTTTATTTTCTCATTTCATTTACCGATTTAACAAAAACCGTTGGGACTTTGTGGAAACAAACGTTAATGCAAAAGAAACTTTCAAAAGGCAAAGTCACAAATGCAGCAACACGGTTTCAACAGAATAAAAAAAAAAATGGGTGGGGCCATGAGGCCAAATCTCCATCAGGAATGTTGAATGGTGGAGAGGGGCGGGGCCTATGGGGGTGTGGCTAAAGGACAGGAAGTACTAGGTGTTCTGTGTCGGAGCTCAAAGCTGACCACAGTTGGCGATGATCACCTTGGCTTTGGGCTGTCCTGATTGGCTGCCGACAGACTCCATCTTTTTCACCACATCCATGCCCTCCACCACCTTCCCGAAAACCACGTGTTTGCCGTCCAGCCTGAAAAACAGCACAACATGTTAAAAACCACGGTCCAATCAGAAAACACTACCAACACCACCATCCACTCAGGGACAAGCAAGCTGATCTAGTTAAACAGGGTTTCTGCAGGTGAAAGGAAACTTAAGACTTAACAGCTAATTAGTGACCACATTATAATCAGCCTTCTCCAACCATTAAGTGAAATTTTCCAGAATCAATATGGCTCAGGATTACCAAGTTCAACTACAGTTAAAGGTTACCAAAGGTAGCAACACAAGGAGAAAAACTGAAATGAGGAAAACAAAAAAAAAAAAAGCTCATTTAGGGCACAAAAGAAGACAAATTTAGTCAGAGATACAAAATCTAAAAACCTGAAAAGGTCAGACAAATAAGAGAAATTTTCATGAAAAATCAAATCTCAGGAACAACAAAAAAAATTACAGGAGAAAAACATTTGATCTCAGAGGAATAAAATGTTTTTTGGGAAAAAAGGGCGACTTCAGCAGGAAAACTTTGCAGTTGGGGAAGATTTCATTTTTTTGAGGGGATTTGCAGGTAAATTTGTAAAATCCTGACATGAAGCTATGAAGCCTTTTTACTCACATGTATAAATCAGTGTCATGTCATAATTTTATCCAGTTTCTACATTAATACAAGTTATTTCTATTTAAGCCGTTCTATTTTTAAGCCGACTGCTCTACTTTGTTTCCAGTCAATTCCGAACACCACCACTGGGTGGTAGCACTGAGCCACACTGATACGACACCGGTTCCCTCTGCTGGACAAACGGTGGTACTATGGACGCCTCTGAATTCAGTCCTGATGACACACTTAAGCAGGGATGCTAAACTCAGTCCATTCCAGCCAAAAAGCCTGCACATTCTGCTTCCACCCAGTCTCTTCAGCAGGCCAGAGCTGAAAAACGACAATCATCTCCTGTAAGGGAACCCAGAAGGATCATTTAGAGCAGTGAACATCAAATGGCAGCCTGCACGCCACATCCGGCCCCTGGGACATTACTAATATTCAGGAAGAGTTTAGTTCAAACCGTTTCATTAATTTATTTATATTTAATTAGAGTTCTGAGTGTAAGTGAATGCAGCATCAGATTTACACCCCTTGCCTTCAGACTAAACATGAACGCGTAAATTTATCAGGCGGCACAATTACATGCTAGCTCAAGGTAAACCGATGTCACTTTGTCTCCAAGCGAGTCGTCTTCATAACTTCTGCAGCTGCCTTCTACCTGCTGTGGAAATCCTCAAAATGCTGTCATGTTTAAGTTGACAACGTTATCTGGCCGGACTCTTGCCTGGATAACCGTTCTTACACTGCTAGCCCTCATTAGCACATCCGTAGCAGGAGTCTGTGGGGTCCATCCGTCTGCAGGTGAGTGTCAGGCTCATTTCCAAACTAGTTTACTCTCCAGTTTTGATATTTTAACTCCAGTGACGGCAGACTCTCAAGGCTGATTACTAGCTAGCGCTACCAAATCCCTCACACTAGAATTCACGTTTTCCACACATTTACGTTAAATTTACATATATGTGTGCCATGTGAAAAATTTGCTTCATGTTTGCTGTAAAAGCAGATGGCTGTAGTTTTATCATTACAAAAGTCATGAGACGGAGCAACTGACCAAGCATGATGACACTGGATGGCCAACAACTGGACGAGGCATCGAGTTTCAAATACTTCAGAGTGTGACTCAAAAACAACGGGGACAATTTAAGAAATCAGAAAAAGAACTGCACTCAGCTTGAAAACTGCATCAACTCCAGAGCTTATGGAAGGACACTGATGTGACAACCAGAATCAAAACTCTGAAAACATCGTTTTTCCAGTCACAACGTATGGCTGTGAAGGTGCAGAAGACAAAATCTCCACATCTGGAAACAAGTGCCTAAGAAAAAATTTTAACAATAGCGTACACGAAACATGTGACCAACCAGGAAATCAGGAAAGTGTGCAACGTGAATGACAAGGAATTAGTGGGAACAACGAACCAAAGGAAACTGATTCGTTGGTCACACGGCACGACAGTCAGCACTGAATGATTCTGCAAGGAGGAACGGCAGGACGCAGAGGACGAGGAAGACCAAGGTAAACGGTGGGAGGATGACATTCGCCAAACCATGGAAATGCCCCTCCATCTCCATCGCCCAGCCATCATGGCTGCTACATCCAAGTCTGGATGAGCACACACACGAGAGAATGCCTGCCTGCCAGGATTTAGCTTTTTAAACTGGTTTTCACGGGGTTGGTGGGGAGTTCAGGGATAAAAACTTATAACTTACAATTAATTTTATGAATAGAGGTTTTTGAGAATTCTGTTCTATTCTTACTGCAAATCAACTTTTAAGATATAGGTGAAAAAGTCAGTTTTACCTCAAGCTTGTCAAATTACGTAGTTAGGAAAAACTGTTAAATTCATTTTAAAATAGACTGATGTGGGAAAAACTAATAAATTTACAAGAAAATTGTCAAATTTATGAGAAAACTCCTTCCAAATTTGACAACAAATCTCATGCATAATAGTCCTAAACTTACAGCAGCAAAAACAAAAGGAAGACAGTTCACAATTTAAGTGACAAAAATCTTTAAAATTTACAACAGAAAAGTCGTTAACTTACAAGAAAACTGTCAAATTTATGAGAAAAACCCTCCAACTGTCAAAATCACACCTCACACATCAAAAATGAGGTAAATTTGGAAGGAGAATCAATGAAAACGTGTCCATCAGAGCTGAACTCAGAACGGAGGTGGTACCATGTGGTCTTGACTGTGCAGATGAAGAACTGGGACCCGTTGGTGTTGGGCCCGGCGTTGGCCATGGACAGGATTCCCGGGCCAGTGTGCGTCAGGCTGAAGTTCTCATCGGCAAACTTGTTCCCGTAGATGGACTTCCCTCCGGTTCCGTTGTGGTTGGTGAAGTCGCCGCCCTGAAGGTTAAACACAGGTGGATGTGAACACGTTTAACGTCTCGTTTGCGGGTCACCCACTCCTCCTGCATACGTGACGTAAGAAACAAACGTCCGGAACACAGTTTCCATTTTTCTGCTTCATCTTTTAATGTTTAGTCTCTTCCAGGGTTCTGAACTATTTTAGCTTTTGAGCTAGCACTGTGCAACTTTGGCCCATTTTAGCTTTCACAATAAACATTCTTTTTTGCCAACATTAATAGCTGGCCATTTTTGCTTGAAAACTAACATTTTTAAATCCTTTTCAATTTTATTCTAGCATGCAAATTTGGCGCCATTTTAGCCTTTAAGTAAAATATTATAGTTCCAAGTAAGCCAGGATTTACACAGACTGTGGATGCAGTCTGTTCCAGCTGCAATCCAGACTCGGCAGCAAATAGTCCTTATTCTAATTAACGTTTTGATCCCCACCTGGTCTGGACCACTGCGGAACAAACCATCAGATTGGGTTCACTAATGAAATACGAGTCTATTTTTGACAGATACTGGATCCATCCACAAGGAAATACCACAGTACCTTGCAGTATTTAAGAGCCATTTGTTCATTAAAATCGATTTAAGGATCATTCGTTCTTTTCTGAACTCTCCTCCTCCACCACTGTGTCAGAGAAGTTAAAAACTTTTGACATACACCACTCCCAAAAAGTTAGGGATATTTGATTTTCAGGTGAAATTTCAGGATGAACCTAAAGTGCACTATAGCGTTTACAGGTGAACTTACTTTGACCTTCTCTAACCTTTTGAATGCACATATCCAGCTGTTCAGTGTTTCAGTACTTTTTGCATAACTTGCTGTTCTCCAACAAGGTGCTTAACAGCAAAATTCACAGGTGTTTGATCCATGAATCGACCAATAAATGTTCTGGTTCAATTAGAATTGGTACTTAAACAGTCCTCTTCATCATGCTGTTCACATTTAGACATCATGAGACCAAGACAACACCTCACAATTGATCAACAGTACCTCGCCATTGCGAGGCTTCAAACAGGATGTTCTCAGAGGGAAGTCGCCACTGAGCTTGGAGTGTCACAGGTTGCAACAGAGATACAGAGAGACTGGAAGAGTCACAGAAAGGCATAGAAGTGGACATCCTTTGGCCCCATCCCACGCTGATGACTGCTTCATTGTGAACAGTGCCCTGTGGAACTGGATGATGAATGCCACTCAACTCCAGGCACATTTAAGGGAAGTGAGAGGCACCCAAGTGTCACGTCAGACCATTAGAAACTGTTTATATCAGTGTGGACTGCATGCTAGACAACCTGCAAGGGTACCTGACCACACCACCAGGCACAGGTGTTATTGTCTTGCTCAGGCCAGAGAGCATTTAGAGAGCTTTTTCCTAGAGCAGCAGACAGACCGTTGTACTCCTAATCCTTTTAGCAGGTATGCACAGAGTCATATATATGCAGAGTGCATTAGTATTTTATCTATTCAATTCAACTTTATTTATATAGCGCCATTTCACAACAACAGTCATCTCATAACACTATCAACTGTAGGGGGAACCCCCACAGTTGCAGAAAGACCCCAGCAATCAGGCGATCCCCTGTGAGCAGCACTTGGCGACGGTGGAGAGGAAAAACTCCCTTTTAACAGGAAGAAACCTCCAGCAGAACCAGGCTCAGGGAGGGGCAGTCATCTGCTGCGACTGGCTGGGGGGTGGAGGGATAGAAAAGAAGAAAAGAACAGATATGTAGAGAGCAAACAGCACGATGGGGACTCAATCTATGGGAGAGAACAAACAAATGTTAATGACCAGCAAAAAAAAAAAAATATTTCAGAGTGAGGAAAGGAGTGAGGCCCAGTGCATTACTGGAGGTCCCCCGGCTGACTAAACCTATTAGCAGTATAACTAAGGGAGGGTTCAGAAACACATGATCCCTCCCTAATTGTAGGCTATATCAAAAAGGTAGGTTTTAGCCCTATTCTTAAAAACAGAGATCAAGTCTGACTCCCGAATCCAGATTGGCAGCTGGTTCCTCAGGAGAGGAGTTTGATAACTGAAGGTTCTGCCTCCCATTGTACTTTTGGAGATTCTAGGTATTACAAGTAATCCTGCATTTTGGGAGCGTAGTGCTCTGTTAAGATAATACGGTAGTATCAGATCTTTTAAATAAAAAGGAGCCTGATTGTTTAGAGCTTTGTAAGTAAGAAGAAGGATTTTAAACTTAATTCTAAACTCTATGGGAAGCCAATGAAGGGAGGCCAGAACCGGAGAGATATGATCTCTCTTTCTAGTACCTGTTAAAACTCTTGCTGCAGCATTTTGGATCAGCTGAAGACTTTTTAAAGATGTTTTAGGACAGCCTGATAATAAAGAATTACAATAATCTAATCTCGAGCTAACAAAAGCGTGGATCAGTTTCTCAGCATCACTCTGAGACAAGATGCTCCTAATCTTGGCAATATTATGCAAATGATAGAAGGCAGTCTTAGAAACAAATTTAATATGTGAATTGAAGGACAAATCCTGATCAAAAATAACTCCAAGGTTCCTCACAGAGCTATTAAGAGAAAGAGTAACTGCATCCAAACTGAAAGTTTGATTTGGAAAGGAATTTCTAAGGTTTTTTGGACCAACAAGAATGACTTCAGTCTTATCTGAATTTAATAGCAGGAAATTACAAGTCATCCAAGCTTTGATTTCCTTAAGACAGGCTTCTAACTTGGCTAATTGATTATTATCATCTGGCTTCATTGACAGGTATAATTGTGTGTCATCTGCATAACAATGAAAATGTATACAGTGCTTTCGAATAATGTTGCCTAACAGAAGCATATATAAGCTAAAAAGAGTAGGGCCTAGCACAGATCCCTGTGGAACTCCATGACTAAGCTTTGAGTTGAAAGAAAACTCATTATTTACATGAACAAACTGGAACCTATCAGATAAATAAGATCTAAACCACTGCAACGAAGTTCCATTAAGTCCAACATAGTGTTCTAATCTATCAAGTAGAATATTATGATCGATAGTATCAAAAGCTGCACTAAGGTCTAAAAGGACAAGTACAGAAACCAGTCCATTATCAGATGCGATGAAGAGGTTGTTAGTGACCTTCGCTAAGGCTGTTTCAGTACTATGATGGATTCTAAACCCAGATTGAAACTCTTCAAGTAAACCATTTCCCTGCAGGTGGTCAAATAATTGCGTAGCAACAACTCTTTCTAAGATTTTTGAAATGAAAGGGAGATTAGAGATTGGTCTATAGTTAGCTAAAGCTCCTGGATCTAGCGTTGGCTTTTTGAGTAAGGGTTTAATTACAGCCGTTTTAAAAGCCTGCGGTACATGGCCTAAAGTTAATGAAGAATTGGTTATATGAAGAATAAAGCTACCAATAAGTGGGAAGACTTTTAATTACCTGGTAGGAATAGGGTCTAAAAGACAAATTGAAGGTTTGGATGAGGAAACTATTTTGTCTAACTCACAAAGGTCGACTGGAGTAAACTCATCAAGACAGACATCAATAGAAGGAGTTGTAGTAGTTACAGTATTTAAGTTAACTGTGGAAAGAATCTGATTGATTTTATCTATTATTGAAAAAGTTCATGAAGTCCTGACTAGTAAGCTCTAAGAGAATGCTAGGATTGACAGAGTCCTGACTCTTTGTCAACCTGGCTACAGTTGACAAAGAGTCAGGACTGGCTACAGTACTGTAGTACTGTAGTACTGGCTACAGTACTGAAAAGAAACCTGGGATTATTCTTGTTCTCTTCTATTAATGCAGAGTAATAACTCGTTCTAGCTTTTCTAAGAGATTTATTAGAAAAGAGATCTATTTATTATGATGATGATTGTATTTTAAGCTGCTGACAAGAGACTGCTCAAAAGAGTTTTGTTGCATCTTGTGAACAATAACAGTAAAGATTCTAATTCTATTTATGCTGGACAAGGGACCAGTGGGCCTCAGCGCTGTTCTCTGATGAAAGTTGATTCACACTAAGCAGAAATGATGGCCGCCAACGATGTTGAAGATGTCAACGAGAGCACTATGCATCTGCCACTGTTGTCACCAGACGAGCCTTTGGTGGCGTTACAGTCTGGGCAGGTGTGTCTAGTCAATACAGAACTGCCCTACACTTTGTGAATGGTACAGTGACAAGCTGATACTATCAGATTAACATCATTAATCCAGTCATTGTGCCCCTGCATGAACAACACAGGCCTTATTTCATCTTCATGGACAACAATGCTCCAGCTCATTGAGGTCACATCATTAGGGAACGGCTGCTGGAGGCTGGGGTACCTCAAATGGAGTGGCCTGCACCCTCTCCAGACCTGCATCCCATAGAAAATCTATGGGATCAGCAGTCTCCATGTAGAGGCTCTAACTCTGCACCTCACAACCTCAATGACCTGAGGGCCACCCTTCAAGAAGAGGGGAATGCTATGCCTCAGCAGACAATAAGTCAACTTGTGAACAGCAGGAGATGTTGTCAAGCTGTAATTGATGCTCAAGGGCACATGACAAGTTATTGAGACATTGACATTTTTTGTTGTGGTATATCCACCATTGTTGTTGGCTTTTGTTTCAATAAATTGTTTGAATTGAGGAAATCACCATTGCATGCTTCTACTGAAATACCCTACTTTCATGATATTATATCTCTGTAGCATGAACTTTACATTTTCTATAAATTTCACCCAAAACCCAAATATCCCTAACTTTGTGAGTAGTGTAACATACAAACACTTCATAGAATTAAAATTAACAAGCTACTTCTGTTTTATTTAGAGCCCAAAAGAGCCACTACAGCACACTTCCATGTAATCACGTGATCGGTTCATCTCAGTCACTCTCGGTTCTTTCTCGAGATCTCACGTTATTTTGTATAACTCTCACATGATCTTGTATTTCGAACTCTGTTCTTATCCATGCCGCTGCAAAGCACAAACAAAGCTGGTAGGGATGGACGCAAGGGTCCGTTCACACTGCATTCAGAGTCAGTGTAAATCCTGGGTTAAAGGGTAATACAGAGTAATTAAAAGAAAAAATAAACAGAAAAACAAGGGGGGGGGCAGTAAAAAAAAACAAAAAACAAAAAACAAGATAAGTTCTGGGAAAAAACTGGTTAAAAAGTAAGCACCGGGGGAAAGCAAGAATGGGGGGGAGGAGACAGCAGAAAAACGTTAAGTACATGGGGGGAAGAAAAAAAAAACTGTTGAAAACAAGAGGAAAAACAGCAAATACTGGGGAGAGTAACAAAAATCAGGGAAAGACAAGAAAAAAAAGCGGAAAAAGTAAACATGGGGGGGAATAAAAGAACTTGAGTATTGGGAAAAACTGGTTAGACCAGGAAAAACTGGGGAAAAAAGTGTAAAAATGGGGCAAAAAAATATCCTGAAAAACACAGCATATACTGGAAAAAAATACCTAGGAAATACTGGGACAACCTAGTGGAAAAGTTCCATTTTAGGTCTTATTTAGTGTCCATGCTTTTGCTTGGCTGCATTTTATTAGACTTGTATCCAACTGCCTTTTATTTATTACTATATTATAAATCTACACATGCTGCCAACCAACCCAGAGTACTGCATTCATTTTCAGCACGTTACACGTGGAAACAACCACCCATCTGGATCTTTTAAGCTAGCATTTTTAAAAGGCAACTCTGGTCGACTTTATGCCTTGCTAGCTTTTATTCCAACATTTTTCTACCTTAACAGTTTTAGGTCATTTTCACACCAGAATGTCCTCACCAAGGTTCACGTTTTCGTTCCGTTTCACACTGCTGATTTAAACAACTTTACTGCCATCTTGTCACAGAGCTGTAGTGAGCAAACATGCTACTCACCCTCAGGTGTTTTCTGCAGCTCAGGTTCAGACTTCATGTTAGTGAGTGAACTAGTTTAGTGAAGCAAGAACATTATCCAGGTCTTCATTAAAAACCACATTTGTCCTCATCAGTCATCTTCATTTTTACTCCTTTTTAAATAAACATCTTACTCTCTCTGAAAATCTACATTTCTGCATATTTATGAATTTTTTTAAAATGACCATTTATGCTGCCAACGGTCATATTTCCTCTCTGAGTGCTACCAGGGATCATTTTCCTTCTTATTGGGCGACTCAACTTCCTGTTTGGTCTGAAAGTCAGACCCTTTCTGAAAAGGTCTTTCACACTCAACATTTTTGTTCAATTCATGACAAAGTAACTATGCATAACATTTGCTGGTAGTGCTGTAATCTGTCTACATCGATTCCTTAACTCTGGTCACGCTTGACCCCTCGCCCCAAGATGTTTAGACCCATTTCCAGCCTCATGGTGGCCGTCTCACCTGGCACATGAACTGGGGGATGATGCGATGGAAGGAGGAGCCTTTGTAGCCGAAACCCTTCTCCCCAGTGCAGAGGGCGCGGAAGTTCTCAGCAGTCTTTGGAACCACATCGGCGTAGAGCTGCACACACACACACACACACACACACACACACCATTTAGAAGAAGCCAACTTTATTGTCAATCCATACAGGCAATCATGTACAGTATAATGAAACTATGTTTCTCCTCTCTACAATGTTAATCACATCCAGAATCAGAGGGGTCGCTGCCATGCAAGGCACCACCACAAACAACTTCTCCTTCCCCCATTCTATTACGCTGAGCACCGAGCTATAAGGCGGTATGTATCATTTTTATATGGACTTTGGTATGACCCGGCCAGGGCTTGAACCCATGACCTACCGGCTGTAGGGCGGATGCTCTACCACTAGGCCACCACTCCGGTGGGTAGAGAGTTTCTGTTGGAAATAAAACCTAAAAACGCAAAACTATGTTGCTGAATTTGGCGCGATGCTGTTCACACGGTTTCTCCAGCTGTGAGGTCAATGTAAAGCTGGATTCATGGTTGTGTAGATGCTTCACTTTTTTTGTTTACCAGGCCAAGCAGTTGAGGCATGTGCACAACTGTTATTTGTAGTTTCGCCCCGGCCCTATGGGTAGTGCAAACACACCAGTTTGCTCACCACCTAAAAACGTGAGACCGATGCACATTTTTTGTTGCAACAATGGCATCGTTTCAAGGAAAAGGAGGAATTACCGTTTTACTGTGCTCTTCTCCTCTCAAGCTGTTGTGAAACATCTCATGTAAGTTTATTCTCGTCTTCCTCTTTGTCTTCATCTACTTTGAGTTTGTATGCTGTGTTGGTAGCGCCACCTCATGGATGAGAGGTTCAATCTTGCGCATGCAGTCAACGTGGTCTGAAAAATTTTGGCTGTACGCAGATGTCCACGGGGGGGGGGGGGGCTCTGCAGACATCCATGGACTGGAGATGACAATTTTTGTCACACAAGTCTCACAGTCGAGCAGACGCGGACAGCACAGGTGCAGCATGAATCCAGCTTTTGACTATTTAATGCCAAGTGATTACATTTAAGATGTGACCATTAGTTTGAGCCCGCTATAATCAGTCTTGGTGTCCAGATATTCAGACGAAGTGAAATGACGGAAAACTGAGTCTCCAGTCAACATTAGATGTAGACTTCATCAGGACTGATGCTGGCTCAAGACAGTCCAGTTATTTAAGTCAAATGTCAAAATGTAGAACCCACCACAATACAAGGAGAGAAAGCTGCAAAATTCACAAGTTTGAAGGCAGAAAAAGTTGCAAATTTAAGACAAATCAGTTTGTTCCACTAATTTTACTTGGTTAAAATGCAAAAATAACTACAAATTCATCAAATTTATGAGGGTTTCACCTCAAACACCAGACAACAGCTGTGGGATTCAAGACCTTTGAAATGCAGATTCAATGACTCATTTTTCAGGATAATTAAGACCTTAATTTTAGACATATTGAGACTTCACAGATCTGTGGACACTATTCAGGCCGTGGGCCAGACTCTGGTTTATGAAACGCTGTTGTAAACCTGTAAATCCATCTGTCCACAGATCAAAGTGCAGCAGAGACCAGAGTCCAACATGAGGACACCAACGGCAGTCACGTTTGAAGATTATCAGGTCAACAGGAAAACTTGGTGCCAAGAAACAAGCAGAAAACGCCTACAATCTTGGTTTCACTGAAATCTGTTACTGTTCACAACCTTTAATAGGTCCCATTTACTCCATCATAGTGTGTTTTAGCCTCAAATTCTCTCTCGGGTCGTGCGACTACAGTAAAAATGTTAAGACAGTTATTTTTAAGTGAAGAGATTTTAACATTTCGACAGAATGGTCAGAAGCTGGTTTCCCTGTTCCCCTCATCACTGACTCTGATCTGGTCTAGTTACAACCATCACCTTAGCTGTGATGATTTCAGTCGCCTTAACAAACATCCCATTTGCACCTGGTTCACAGCTGATAATCATCTTGTGTCATTCTAGTTTATTTTATCTTAATCATGATGCTACATCAAACCGTTAGCATTAGCTTGACCTGGTGGTTGGCGTCAGAGCTCATCTCAGCAGGGAGAGGCCAACAGACAGGCCGTCTGGCGTTAGCCAAACTGTTGATTAGGGATGGGAATTGATAAGTATCAATATCAATGGCACTGTCAATTTTGTTTATCCATCCAATTCTTTATCAATTCTTGATCAGGTTTCCAAGTGGGAAAAAAAAGCAGGCCTTCACAGGATTTCAGCATCAATGCAGGAGTTGTCATTTTTCTGACTTCAACAATGCTTCTCCTCTAAAAAAAGATTTTAAAAGAATAAGAAAAAAGAAAGAAAGAATAAAATCAATATAAAAGACTGTAAACATGTAAAAATTGGCATTTATGCCTTGTAACATCAGGGATGAGAATGGGGTTTGGGAAAAAAAGAGGAAACTAAGCCGGGGGTGTTGCCAGACGCAGGCCCCCCAAGCCGGATCCAAGGCGGAGCCTTGGTGGGTGGTCTGGGGTGCAACGCCCCCCCAGAATCTAACGAAATCTGGTGTTTTAGAATGCTCAAATGTGGTCTTATATTTAAAGTTAGAAGTAAGTACAAATGCATTTATAGTTTACCTTTTTAATCTGCTGCTGCATCACGTGTAAATTTATGATATCTGAAAGGTATGTTGATGTAATACTAAATTATATTTTACTACTATTTAATATGTTTAGAACTGACATAGAATTACATTTACATAGTTCTAGAACAGACAAAATAATTTAACCAAGTAAAATAAATTATAAATATTAACAAAATTCCATCACCAAGTCCATCACACATTTATTAAAATATACTGACACTCTACAAACATTTTTTTGCAAACAAATGCACACATTTATTAATGTGTGCATTTGTTAGTGTTACTAGGAATATAAAAAAAGTTGCATATTAGTATATTTTAATATTTGAAAGATAATCTAAGAAAGTAAGTACATTACTTATAACGAGAAAAAAATCTTACCTCGGAATGTGTCTTCCAATCATTAATTGCTGTAATCGGGGCCGATTGTGATGAACTTTGATTGACTGACATCTGAATTTGACCGTGTCCATCAATCGTTTTGAACGCAGCACGAGCGAGTAGTTCATTCTCTTGTAGCCACAATTTTGAGATGTTTCTGTTTTGAACAGTCTTCAACTAAGGCAACACAACCACGAGATCCACAACTCAAGAAATCGTTGCAATAGACACACTGGGCTTTCCCTGGTACTTCGCATTTCACTATGAAGTCGGCCATTTTTTCAACCACAACTTCGGTATTTTTACCGATCTTTACAGTCATTGACAGTTTTTTCGAGCCATTCCCAACAAAACTTGTTCCTTATCCCTTTGTCGATTTCTAAAATTCTTGCTTTGTTGTCTTTCGTGAGTTTTAGGTTCACCATTTTCACGAAATCAGGAAAACTCAGTTGATTGAACTGTCCGCCATTTGCATTTCGCTCCGCCTGTTGGATATGACAAAGGAATAACAAAATCGCCAATTGGTTGCTTCAGTAAGTATCAGCCAATCAGTGGGCTTGTTACATTACATTACTGATCTCGCTGGGTAGCGCGTTCTGCGCTGTGGATTTTAGCAGCCGATCGAAAATACAACTCGCCACTCATAACATACCACCCCCCCCTAAAATTTTCTCCTCGAGTTTAGACGATTCAAGAGAATGACCCTAGACATGATCAAATCCGAGGAATTCCGTGGAGGATTCTCATCCCTGTAACATTTCTCATGTTTAAATGCTGAAAAGCAATACAAATAAAAGCAGTAAATGGAATACTGAAGTGATGAGAAAACTTATTTTAGCTGTCAAAAATATACATGCTGTACTTGGGTGTCCTTTTTGCATGTTTTTTTTTTTTTTAAATCGTGTACATATGCAGTGTATATACACCCACACATGCATAAATATTCAATTGTATATGAACATACTGGTAAAACCTCAAGACATTGCTCAGACTTATCTGGAGCCTACATCACACGTGCCACCTACCCCAGGGGTCGGCAACCCACAGCCCTTCAGCCCCCATGCTGCGGCTCCCTGCAGTTACATCTCAAAGCACATGGAAATTAGTGAAGCTCATTTAATTTTTATTTTTTTTAATTATTGTTTATTGCAATTGGATAAATCTCTCAATGGAAATGCATACTTTTATGAATGTAAATTATGTTTTTATAATGACGTCAACCATGCATGACTGTCACATCTGACGGCGGCTGCTCAGAGAGCCGTTCAGCCTCTCCATCCTCAGTGCATGTGGAGAAGCACAGACAGCAGCTCCTTCCTGCCACTCTCGGTAAAACATGAACAGATCCAGAGAAAGTAAAATCACAGCAAAACAGTCTAATTCTGTCTGAACAGATTAATTTGCGTTGATGTATGGCTGTTGTGGAGAGAATTTCTCCATGAGAACACAAAGAGAAAAACAGCCACCTCACTGTCTACAGGTCCATATAAAGTCTTAAACGTGATTTTCTAAACACTTTAATTATCCTTAAAAATGAGAAACAATCCTTGAATTCCAGCTCAATAACCTTATTGTCGCCTGCGCTATAAATACTGGATTCACCAGACATGACCGAAGTCTGAATTAGTGTAAATTTATTTTCCAGTCACAGTTCAATACTTCCAGAGTGATGTAAAAATAAAAGCCCTCTGCAGCGGTTCAGTCTTCAGAATGGTTGTTTCTGTTGGATGACATCATACACCACCTAAAATCCACAACCTGCTGCCTTGATCCCCTCCCAACAGGGTTTTTAAAAAAAAAAAACGTTTCCCATTGTATGGCCTCAGATCTACTACAGATCATAAACATGTCTCTGCATTCAGGTGTTTTCCCTCAGTGCTTTAAAACAGCTGTTATCAAGCCACTTCTAAAAAAGAGCAACCTAGACACCTCACTCAAACAGCTATCAAACCTCCCCTTTCTTAGTAAAATAATAGAAAAAGCTGTTTCTCAGCAATTGTACAACTTCCTGACATTAAATAACTGTCTTGATGTCTTCCAGTCAGATTTTCAGCCACACCACAGCTCTGAGACAGCGCAAGGTCCTTAATGGCATCCACTCCAATACAGATAATGGCAACATTTCAGTGTTGGTTCTACTGGACTTCAGTGCTGCATTCAACACAGTCGACCATAACATCTTACTAGACCGGCTGAAAAACTGGGGGGACTTTCTGGTACAGCACTTAGCTGGTCTGAGTCCCATTTAAAAAACAGGGACTATTTTGTGTCTATAGGTAACTACAAATCTGAGTGAACAAAAATAACCTGTGGAGTTCCCCAAGGTTCCATTTTGGAACCTCTGCTTTTCAACATCTATATGCTCCCACTAGCTCAAACCACACAAAAAAACAAAAACAAAATATATTACCATAATTATGCAGATGATACACAAATCTACATAACCATCTCACCAGGAGGCTATGGTCCAATTAAAACCCTGATCAAATGCACTGGTCAAATTTAAGAGTGGATGTGCCAGAATTTTCTTTAGTTAAACGAAGACAAAACCGAAATAATAGTTTTTGGAGCCAAAGAAGAAAGACTCAAAGTTAGTACTCTGCTTCAATCAATGGTGCTAAAAACCAACAGCCAAGCCAGAAATCTGGATGTGGTTCTGGACACCGACCTGAATTTAACAGCCACATTAAGGCAGTAGTGAAATCAGCCTATTATAACTTAAAGAACATAGCAAGGATTAAAGGTCTGATGTCTCAGCAGGATTTAGAAAAACTTGTCCATGCATATTTTTCTTCAGTAAACTGAACTACTGTAATGCTGTCCTCACAGGTCTCCCTAAAAAGTCCATCAGACACCTGCAGTTGGTTCAGAATGCTGCAGCTCAAGTCCTCACTGAGACCAAGAAAGTAGATCATATAATTCCAGTTCTCAGATCTTTACACTGGCTTCCTGTCTGTCAAAGAACAGATTTCAAAATACTACTGTTGGTTTATAAAGCTCTGAATGGTTCAGGGCCAAAATATATTTCAGATCTTCTACTCCATTATGAACCACCCAGAGCCCTCAAGTCATCAGGGTCAGGCCTACTATCTGTGCACAGAGTTAGAACCAAACATGCTGAGGCAGCGTTTCGTTTTTATGCGCTTCACATATGGAACAAACTCCCAGAAAGCAACAGGGCTGCTGAAACACTCGGCTGCTTTAAATCCAAGTTAAAAACTATTTGCCGCTGTCTTTCAGTAGAACAATTGTTAATCTCCTACAGTGTACTGTAACTTTTATTTCTGTCTCATTCTATTTTAGTTTGTTTTTGTTTCCCTTTAATTTACTTTTTAGTTTGCTTTTAAATTCTCATGTATTCCATTTGCAACTTCCTGTAATGCTTTAATGTTTTTATGTAAAGCACTTTGAATTGTCTTGTACATGAAATGTGCTATATAAATAAACTTGCCTTATGTGCTTTTATTAAAAAACGCTGTCAACCAGATGTACTTGTCTGAAATCCGCAACATACAGCCACCAGTTTTTCCTCACAATCTGTAAAAAAAATTAATAAATAAAAGATTCTGTGACAGTGATGTAAAGGTGAGCCTTTCATTTTAAGGATGTTTTCAGCTTTTTGTCTGTAGGATAACTGCTAGTTTGTTATATGTGCAGACCGTCTATTAGTGCCACACTTTTTAAATTATAACCAATATTTATCTCAGCAAGATATTTTTTAAATGTTTGTCCACTCTGTTGTAATTATTTCTAATTGGCTTAATTTGCACCAGATCAATTTTTAAAGTTATATTATTTAGAAAGTTGTTTAGAATTCTTTGTTTTATTCCAAAATAAAGAAGAATATCAGACAACCAATCCACTAGCTGTTAAATTGAGAGTCTGGTAAACAGGTGAAGGATACAGATTCATATTATATCATACCTGCCAACTTTTAAAACCTGAAAAGCCTAGTAGCTAGCTGGGGTCCAGGGGCCGCAGGCCCCGGTAGGTCCAGGACAAAGTCCTGGTGGGGGGTTCAGGGGGGCAAAGCCCCCCCAAAGCCAAACAAATATTAGCATTAAATCAAGTTAAAATGTGGCTAACAACCTCATATTTCTTAAACAATCATGTTTCGATTTTCCTTAAATTGTCAATGCAGATATGCTGATGGAAAAGATCAAGGACAAACTCTGGTAATATTCTCTTAGTACATAATCATGCATTTAACAAATGTTGATAAATGACATTTCTCTTGACCTTTTCTCTCAGCAAATGTGAAATTTTCACCCTTTCTTGCGCGAATAATAGTTCCTGGAAATGCTTTGGAGTATTCCTCACGAAAAGACTAATTTTCGTTTGGGTTTCACGCTCATTTGTGATTTTTCTCCGGCAGATTCCATGATGAAAGCGTAAACAATGCTGACCTAATTCCTTCGCGATTCCAAATGGAAACAATGGCTCAGACCTCTCGCACATGCGAAATACATCTACAGGAAGCAGTGCCGATTGCCTTTGTTCTAAATTTAGATACGATTCCTAGCGATCTCGTGTTTGGAATTGCTTTCGTGTTTTTTTACGATTTAAAATTTTTGACTGAATTTTTAGTGAAAAACCATAATTTTGATTAATAAAGCCGTAACCCGGAATGGGGTCTTGAAAACCGTAACCATTACGGCAAAACCGGAGTAGCTATGAAGGATGAAAAGTAGCTTCTTCTAAATAAAACTTTGGTCTCTAATTTATTAAAATATCAGGAACTAAGTGTGATCACTGTTGAAAGATGCATATTTTTCACATTTAAACAATTTATGAATGTGCTGATAATTAAAAATAACTACAAACCATTACAGCAAGATATTCAAAAATTTATTTTTCAGCACAAAACAATTTGCAATACATTTCTAATACTTTTATTTCACAAATGAAGCTATGTATAAAACTTGACAGTTTTTCCCCCACTGTTGTAGTATGAATTAATTAACGGCACATAATACTCAGAGCCATGCACACACACATATACATATACAGTGGGGCAATAAAGTATTTAGTCAGCCACCAATTGTGCAAGTTCGCTCACTTAAAAGATGAGAGAGGTCTCCAATTTTCATCATAGGTATACCTCAACTATGACAGACAAAATGTGGAAAAAAAAATCCAGAAAATCACATTGTCTGATTTTTTAAAGAATTTATTTGCAAATTATGGTGGAAAATAAGTATTTGGTCACCTACAAACAAGCAAGATTTCTGGCTCTCACAGACCTGTAACTTCTTCTTTAAGAGGCTTCTCTGTCCTCCACTCATTACAGAATCAGTATCAGATTTATTGCCAAGCACATTTACAAGTAAACAAGTAAACAGACGAGGAATTTGACTTGACATTGGGCGCGCACGAAAGGCGCATCCCAATGACGCGGCAGCCATGACGAGGCGCCTGTCGAATAGGGGGGGGTGAAGAGGGGGGAGGGGGGGAGGATAGGGAAAAACACAATAGGAGAGCGAAAAAAGCATTGTTGATCAAAATAGAGCTCATTTTATGACCAAAATTTTGATTACAAGAAAAAAACTCAAAATGCACAATTAGCAGACAATAGATCACACAATGACAAAGCAGTAGTTGAGAGAGTCAGTGTATTGTGAATATATATCAGTAATTGTATCAGTAGTCCAGCAATCCTACGGAGAAAGCTCATTTCAGCCGCTTGTATCCGCGATCTCGTTCTTTCGGTCATTACCCAAAGCTCGTGACCATAGGTGAGAGTAGGAACGTAGATTGACTGGTAAATCGACAGCTTTGCCTTAGAACTAAGCTCCCTCTTCACCACAACAGACCGGTACAACGTCCGCATCACTGCAGATGCTGCTCCAATCCGTCTGTCGATCTCTCGCTCCATTTTCCCCTCACTCGTGAACAAGACCCCAAGATACTTAAACTCCTCCACTTGGGGCAGGAGCCTGTCCCCAACCCAGAGAGGACAATCCACCTTTTTCCGGCTGAGGACCATGGACTCGGACTTGGAGGTGCTGATTCTCATCCCAGCCGCTTCACACTCAGCGGCAAACCGTCCCAGCAAGAGCTGTAGGTCATTGCTGGATGAAGCCAACAGGACAACATCATCTGCAAACAACAGAGATGAGATCATGTGGTCACCAAGCATGACACCCTCCATTCCCTGGCTGCGCCTAGAAATCCTGTCCATAAAAATTATGAACAGGACCGGTGACAAAGGTCCCTCAGAGATAGGGTGAGGAGCTCAGTCATCCGGGAGAGGCTCAGAGTAGAACCGCTGCTCCTCCACATTGAAAGGAGTCAGTTGAGGTGGTATGGGCATCTGATTAGGATGCCTCCTGGACGCCTCCCACTTGAGGTGTTTCAGGCACGTCCCACTGGGAGGAGACCCCGGGGCAGACCCAGGACTCGGTGGAGAGACTATGTCTCCCAGCTAGTCTGGGAACGCCTTGGTATCCCCTCTGAAGAGCTGGAGCAGGTGGCTGGGGAGAGGGAAGTCTGGGCTTCTCTGCTTGAACTGCTGCCTCCACGACCCGGACCTCCGGAAAAGCGGTAGAAGATGGATGGATGGATGGATGTATCAGTAGTGTAATGTTGAATGCAATAGTGTAGGTGTGTCAATTGCTAGTGAACAGCAGAGGGCGCCTCCTGGCAGTGGATAGATGTTAAAGTCATGTGATCTAAGCAGTCTAGAGTCTCTCGCTCTTGCTTTCAGATGGTAAATTGTCACATGGTGCACTGTCCTTGAGCGTTTATCTGCTGAAACAACAACAACTGTGTCGATTGTTTGGGTTAGCAGGCAGAGCCGCGCCTTCCGCTTATCTTCATCAGGAGGAATGTAAATCCAGGGCACCAAAGACAAGGTCAAATCAAATCTGCACAGTGCACTCAGAGAATAGATTTTTCCTCACCCGTGCAATTCTGTGCTTTCATAATTTCCATGTGCAGACTTAAACTTTATTCCATGGAGAGCACAGGGCTCCAGATGTATTCCTCCGCTGAATCACTGTCATTCAGTTCACCGTTTGCCGCTACTCGTGCCCTCCCCAACTGGTCGAATTTGATGAAGGAGCTTGCCGGGTCCGCTTTGATCAGCTCTCTCACCTTCCTTCAATTTCTGATACATCAGGGAACTTCACAGCCAAAAATAGAAGTCCTGAGATCATAACCAATAATGTTTCCACAGACGCATGAATTCCAATGTCCATGAGTCTCCTCGCAGGTTCCAATTCTTGGGCTCCCTCTTGGCACGATTCTTGTTGAAAAATAGTGACAATAGCACATTTAAGCCGCTTCCAAATCCATAATTTCCGTTTAGATTAAGATTCAGCAGAAGAAGAGCGACTAAACACAGACAAAAACGCAACATTGCAAAGCTGGGAATAGGTCAGAAAGGCAGACAGGAGGAGGGAAGAAAAATGTGACTGCTCTCTCTCAGAGCAAGAAGAAGAGTCTCAGAGCAAGAAGAATTACCTGTATTAATGGCACCTGTTTGAACTCGTTATCAGTATAAGACACCTGTCCACAACCTCAAACAGTCAGACTCCAAACTCCACTATGGCCAAGACCAAAGAGCTGTTAAAGGACACCAGAAACTAGTGATGGCAGAAATGGAACGATCGAGAGATCGAATCATTTGGAACAATTGATTCAAAAAAAGAATCGATCTTTTGGAACGTTCGAAATATCTCCCCACAGCGACATCTGGTGGCCAAATGTTATAATACTACACTGAACCATAAGATAAGATAAGATACGCCTTTATTAGTCCCACAATGGGGAAATTCCAGGATTGCAACAGCATAGGGACAGCAACACTCAGAGCAACAATCAGAAGGCAAGAAAAAAAAAAAAAAAAAAAAAAAAAACAACATCTAGTAAACATATGTCCATATTACTATAAATGCATATATATAGACACACAGTGCAAAGCATTATGGTTGGTTGGTGAATGTGCAGCAGAAAGTCTAAGCTCTCTCTCCGCGGATGCAGCGGGCCAGCTGGAAGTGTCCAGCTCAACCAGTCGAGTGTTTTCGGGTCTTTATCTCAACGTTTCGTATTTTGTTTGGGTTTCTAGTATTATTTGTCTGAAAATATACAGTATATATTTTTTCAGTTAGTATTTGTAGGGGGTGCTTGTTTACAAAACAGACATCAGTCACTGTTTTTAGGGGGTGCTGGTGTACATTCAGTTCTTTTTGCCTTCCTGTCAAGGAACAACAAAAAGACTGAGTTAGGAGGAATGCTGCCATGCAACTTCATATGTTGTAAATATATGTAACTATATGTAAAATATATAACTGTATGTAAATGTACAACAATATGGCTTCTTTTAGTGATCAAATGCATAATTATATTTATTGCAAATAATAATAAAGGTGTATAAATAATAAATGTATACTCGTATGTGTATTAAAAGAACATGAATACATGCCATAAACATTACGCTGGCCGTGGCTTGATTCAGCACTCGGTTGTGTTGTGCTAGGAATGCAGGCGTCAGCATGTTTTGTCCGTAGGTGTCTCCACCTACTTGTTGTATTGTTACAAAATGCAAGATGCTGAATACAGTGCATACAACTGAGGGCACAAACTAACTGGCGACGTCCCACCGGGAGGTTCGAACTCACGACCTCCCGCTTCAGAGTCCCGCACTCTACCTGTGTCGCCAATAGGGTCAACCCATTTAACTTTTTTCCCCTCAAGAAGGTCATAGTGATCCAAAACAGCTGACCTGGGACGCTTTCTACCCCCATCCATCTCCAAATAATGTAAACCCAAAAGCAGCTCAGTCCAAGACACTCAGAGAGGCAAGACTTCACAACCAAACTGCACTTCAGAGGAGCTTTGAAATGTTTCAGGCATGTGGGCTGATGAATCAGCAGCCAGTCAGGCAAGGACACAAGAAATTAGTATTTTACATAGAAAGAATTTATGTAATACATAAATTGTGCATAGAATAGGCAATTTAATATTGTGTAATGGCAGCATTTTATTCATTTGAGAAACGGGATAACACAATCACTGCATAAAACAACGGTGACGTTTGAAAACAGTTGGTGACGTAATGGAACGCGAAATGGAACAGTCACGTGACATCCTCTTTCTGATACAGACCTCGGAACAATGATTTTTATTTATTTATTTCAGATAGATTAAAAGTAAAGATTAAAAAGAAACAGAATAATATAATAAAAGGGAAAAAAATCCAACAAGGTCAAACAAAACAATAACTCCTCTGATTATACAGTTCAACATAAGTTATCTGAAATGGGTGATGGCTGAAGCCGCAGCTTATATTGCGATTCAATTGCTTATATTGATTCAATTCAGAAGTTCCACCTCGGTTTCGGTATGCATCACTAGTTTTCATATAATAGGCATTTTAATTTTGTGTAATGGAGGTCAGACATCATAGATAAAACTAGAAACACTTTAAATGACTGATTAAACTCATCACCTACACTAACACTAACACTTCCGGTGTCGCAAAATAATAAACCAAAATAATAACTAAATATTTTTGTTTTGACTATAAAACAATAAGAGCAAAATTAAACACAGGTATGTCCCAAAATTTGATATATTTTTTTCTACCCAAGTTTAGAAAAAGACAAAACAAAAATGAGACCAAAAATTTGTTTTTTTCTGATTTTATTTTGAAGTGGAATTACAAATGAAGGAACCATACACGGATTTGTATTCACTTGCTGAAACAAAAACGACTTGACGTTTCAAAACAACTGGGGGCGGAATGGAACGCGGATACGGAACAGTCACGTGACACCGTCCTTCTGATACAGACCTCGGAACAGCGTTTCGAATCACAAGTTCCGCCTAGATTCCGGAACGTTCCAAAACACTGTTTCGATTTTGCCATCACTACCAGAAACAAAATTGTAGACCTGCACCAGGCTGGGAAGACTGAATCTGCAATAGGTAAGCAGCTTGGTGTTAAGAAATCAACTGTGGGAGCAATTATTAGAAAATGGAAGGCATACAAGACCACTGATAATCTCCCTCGATCTGGGGGCTCCACGCAAGATCTCACCCCGTGGGGTCAAAATGATCACGAGAACAGTGAGCAAAAATCCCAGAACCACACGGGGGGACCTAGTGAATGACCTGCAGAGAGCTGGGACCAAAGTAACAAAGGCTACCATCAGTAACACACTGCGCCGCCAGGGACTCAAATCCTACAGTGCCAGATGTGTCCCCCTGCTTAAGCCAGTACATGTCCAGGCCCGTCTGAAGTTTGCTAGAGAGCATTTGGATGATCCAGAAGAGGATTGGGAGAATGTCATATGGTCAGATGAAACCAAAATAGAACTTTTGGGTAAAAACTCAACTTGTCATGTTTGGAGGAGAAAGAATGCTGAGTTGCATCCAAAGAACACCATACCAACTGTGAAGCATGGGGGTGGAAACATGATGCTTTGGTCCCGTTTTTCTGCAAAGGGACCAGGATGACTGATCCGTGTAAAGGAAAGAATGAATGGGGCCATGTATCGTGAGATTTTGAGTGAAAACCTCCTTCCATCAGCAAGGGCATTGAAGATGAAACGTGGCTGGGTCTTTCAGCATGACAATGATCCCAAGCACACCGCCCAGGCAACGAAGGAGTGGCTTCGTAAGAAGCATTTCAAGGTCCTGGAGTGGCCTAGCCAGTCTCCAGATCTCAAACCCCATAGAAAATCTTGGAGGGAGTTGAAAGTCCATGTTGCCCAGCGACAGCCCCAAAACATCACTACTCTAGAGGAGATCTGCATGGAGGAATGGGCCAAAATACCAGCAACAGTGAGTGAAAACCTTGAAGACTTACAGAAAACGTTTGACCTCTGTCATTGCCAACAAAGGGTATATAACAAAGTATTGAGATAAACTTTTGTTATTGACTAAATACTTATTTTCCACCATAATTTGCAAATAAATTCTTTAAAAATCAGACAATGTGATTCTCTGGATTTTTTTTTCTCATTTCGTCTCTCATAGTTAAGGTATACCTATGATGAAAATTGGAGACCTCTCATCTTTTAAAGCGTACCTGTGGTGGTCGTGAAAAAAAAGATTATATTGAGCCCCTGTCTCACGTTCTAGTTCAAGTTTAAGTTGAAATTCATGTTCAAAGCAATTTGATATAAATCCATTGCTGATGTGCTGGTTCAGCTATGTCAGCAAAACATGAGTGCAGCCATACTAGCGGCTACATGGCCTTCCAGGACGCTTCCTGTGACGCAATTTCGTTGACACCGCGATCTGGATCAGTATTGGCTGAGCCTGCAGTGCCCGGATGTGCAGTGGCTTTCGGGATATTCAAATTCAAACGTTTATTTCAAACTCAGGGTTCATATTAAATGCAGAACTAAAACGATTAGAAAATAAATAAATAAATGCTTAAATTCAGCGGCTTGTCTCGTCTGATCTGAGCTCGTAACAGCTGCGAGACGGGCTGGGCTCCTCCCTCACCGCGGGAGCAGCAGAGCAGAGCAGCAGACACTCGGCGCTCTTGTAAAAACAAAAACATACAATGCGATATGGATATCGCAACATGGCGGAATGTAAAGCCTTTGGATGTCTGAATAATAAGCGAAAAAACAAAGATAAACACTTCTTTTGTGTACCCAAACCCAGCTCACCTTGTCAGAAGATCGGAGCGGAAACGGGGCACAGACGAATAATTTCAGACGAAATTGCGTTGTGTGTGAGGACCACTTCGTCACTTTAACCCTCAGAAGACCTTTCTGGCTCAAACCTGTAGCCATGTTGGACGAATTCTTCCTCAGAGTCCGACAATTCAGCCATAATAGAATAAGAACACTCACATAAGCACCCTAGACACTCATACCGATGGGAGTATTGACTTTTTAGTTGCAACGGGTATGTCGTCACATCCGCATGTGTCATGGCTGCGCGCAGAGTTTTCATTGGCTGGCCATGCCTGCGGTCGTATTTGCATATTTCTCTGGTGGTATATGGCTGGCAATAATTATTTAACCAAATAACGAATACTCACTTCCGGTTATGGCTGCCACGTAGGACGGACGTGTCTCGCTCTGCTCTGCTCCTGGAGAAAAAAATCGGCAAATAACTCTCTCATTTGGGACAGAACGTATCCCAGCATTTGGGCGAGGATATGTCGGCGAAGCCTAAGGCTGGAAAACCAGGAAAAGGAAAAAGCGAGCCGCCGAAACAGTCCAAATTAACGGACTTTCAGGTCTGTGACGCAGCAAACAAGGCTCCATATATGGCGGAGGAGGCTGGCGGCGGTGCGATTTCTGCGGCGAATGGCGCAGATGCGCTGATGGCTGCCATGAGTTCAATGAGAGCGGACTTTTCCTCTAGATTTGATGGGATTATGACAGCGCTGGAAGGAATAAGAAAGGAATTGGGTGACTGTGTAGAACGAACGGCGCAGATGGAGCTCCGTCTCGCTAGTGCTGAAGATGACGTCACCCGTCTTCAATTAAAGGTGCGCACTTTGGAAAAAAAAAATAAATCTCTGGAAGATAATATTTTGGATTTGGAATCTCGGTCGAGACAGAATAATTTGAGGCTGGTGGGTCTTCCAGAGGAATCAGAAGGTCGGGACGTATGTTCCTTTCTGGAAAAGTGGATTCCGGAGGTGCTGGGCAGCGAGGAGTTGCAAACAGCAGTGGTTCTGGAAAAAGCGCATCGTATTGGCCCACGGAGAGATAAGGGACCGCCGAGGACCTTAATTATGAAGTTTCTTAGCAACAGAGACAGGATGAAGATCTTCAACGCTGCACGTGCTAAAGGAGAGATTAAACACCAGGACCAGCAGGTACGGTTCTACCCAGATTTGGCCACAGGAATCCAGCAATTGAGGAAGCAGTTTGATCCCATACGTAAGGAGCTGCGCAACCTTGGGATTCGTCATGGTGTAATCTATCCTGCGAGACTGCTGACCACGTATGAAGGCAGAACCCACATCTTCAAGACCCCAGAGGAGGCGCAGGAGTTCATCAAGAAGATCAAAGAAGAAGAAGAGACTGGTGGGAGCTAAGCATGAACAAAATATAAGGTAGAATAATTAAGCATTTGCACAGGCATCTGACTGACTTGAAGTAAATAGTAAGTTTACAAAATATAGATTGTATTATATATTAAAAAACAAAACAAAAACAAAACAAAAAAAAAAAAAAACTATGATGTACAAAGTTGTTAAAAATTTTGGAGTTAAGTTGGAAAACTACAGAGGAGAGTTAATGTTACGTCATTAAAAGCAGTAGAGTTAGGGTGATTGGGAGGATGAAGAAGGAGTGGCTTAGGCTGTTCCCCGTGGGTGTGGAACGGTCGATGGCTATATCGGGAGACAGAATTTTTCTTTTGATTTTGGGGGGTTTGCCACAAGTGTGGGAAGGGGAAATTTGTTTGTGTGTAGTTTGTAGGATGAATGTTCAACCACTCATGTTTTTGCTTCTCTGTATGAGCATGTTTACACTGCAAGGTAATCCTAAACTCTCTATTGATCATGGACCAAAGTGTTAACCTTAATTTAACTTCATGGAATTGCAGAGGTCTACAAAATTTAAAAAAACTTAAACAAGTTATGAATAAAATAAAGGACATGGGTTCAAGAATTGTGTTTTTACAAGAAACTCATCTGATAGAGGAGGATGTTAAAAGAATTAGGAGTAGATGGCAGGGAAGTGTATTCACCTCTTCATTTTCATCCCGAGCCAGGGGAGTTATGACTCTCATACATAAATCAGTTCCTTTTCAAGTGAAAAATGTAATTGGAGACAAATTTGGAAGATATGTAATCATTCAAGGTTCTTTGCTATTAGAAAATATAAATCTTGTGAACTTATATGGTCCCAATATAGATGATCAGAAGTTCTTTGCTAATTTATTTCTTATCTTATCATCACTTACAGGGCAACATATAATAGCAGGGGATTTTAATTGTACATTGAATCCAGGTATAGATAGATCAACAGGACTGGATTGTACGCACATTGGATGTAGGATGACTATTAATCATTTTATGAAAGAATTGAGATTGTTAGATATATGGAGAGAAATGAAACCACAAGTTAAAGCCTATTCTTGTTATTCCAGTACCTACAAGACATTCTCACGTATTGATTATTTTTTGATTTCCACAGAATTAAGGTCCAAGATTCAAAACTGCTTTTATGATAACATCGTGATCTCTGATCATGCACCCTGTTGTCTAATATATGTAGATAAAAAATTGACAAAGGAATCAGGTAGATGGCAATTTCAGCATAAATGGCTTCAGGATGAGGAATTTGTCAAGTATATAGAAAAACAGATAGACGAGTTCTTTGACATCAATACTACACAAACATCAGCATGTGTAAAGTGGGAGGCTTTCAAAGCTTTTATTAGGGGACATATTATTAGTTATACAGGATCAAAATCTAAGAAGACTCGAGAGGAGAGAGCTAAATTGGAACATAAAATAAAAAATCTTCAGGAAAAAGTGTATGCAGGAAGTGACCCAAGGTTGGAGAATGAATTACTGATTTTGAGAGCTGAATACGACAAAAAATCAGCGAATAGAGCTGCCTCGAGTCTTCTAAGATTGAAACAATCTTTTTATGAACAAGGTGAAAAATCAGGAAAATTATTGGCATGGCAGGTTAAACAATTAGAAATTAAAACACCAATTACTAGTATTATAAGTAACGGACAGGTAGTTATAGATCCTTTAGAAATTAATAGAGCCTTTAGAGATTACTATGAAAAATTATATGATACCAAAAATGAACCTGATTTAACAAAACTAAATGGGTTTTTGAACGAACTATCTATACCGTGTATTCCAAATGAAAACAGGGAGATATTGGAGTCTAAAATTAGTCAAGAAGAAGTTGGGCTAGCCATTGATAATATGAAATCAGGAAAAAGTGCAGGACCAGATGGTCTTCCAGTTGACCTTTATAAAAAATTTAAGAATAAATTAATAAAACCTTTTTTGGAAATGGTTTTAGAAGCATTTCAAAATAATAATTTACCATCATACATAAATAATGCCTTAATTATACTGCTGCCAAAACCAGGTAAGCCCTCTAATAAATGTGAAAATATGAGACCAATAAGCCTATTAAACGCCGACCTTAAGATAATCTGTAAAATTTTAGCAAGACGAATACAAGAAATTTTACCAAATATTATTAATCGAGATCAGAATGGCTTTATAAAGGGTAGACAAGGCTTCCATAATGTAAGAAGACTATTTAATATTATTTATTTTAATAAAGAAGCACCGGATACAGCTCTCCTATCATTGGACGCCGAAAAGGCCTTTGATAGAGTTGAATGGCCCTTTCTTTTTGAAGTCCTACAAAGGTTTGGACTTGGAAATAATTTCATAAAATGGGTTCAAATAATATACAATAATGCTACAGCAGAAATCCTAACAAATAACAATATTTCAAAACCAATAAAAATCAATAGAGGATGTCGACAAGGCTGTCCACTTTCACCTTTACTGTTTACTATGGCAATTGAACCTTTAGCGATAGCGATACGTTTACATTCACAAATATATGGAATTAAAGTTGGACCAACAGAACATAAAATCTCCCTGTACGCCGATGACATAATTTTGTTTATGTCGAATCTAAAAAAATCAATTCCAACCTTGTTGAATTTAATAAAGAATTTTGGGGAAATATCAGGATATAAAATAAATAAAACTAAATCTTCAATATTAATGCTAAATGAGACCCAGAGAAATTACCCAGCCCCTGAGGTAAATCAATTCAATGTTGTAAATCAGTTTAAATATTTAGGAATCCAAATTATGCCTAAGCTAGAATCAGTCGCCAGTGTCAACTATGAAGCCTTAATGTCAGATATCAGTGAGTTAACTCAGAGATGGATGTCACTACCAATGTCGATGATCGGGAGAATCAATATACTTAAAAGTAATATTTTACCTAAAATACTTTATTTATTTCAATACATTCCCTTATCACCACCTTTAGATCTATTCTCAAGAATAAAAAAAAAGTTAGTGGAATTTATATGGAACAACAGGAGGGCTAGATTACGTTTGTCTTTATTATATTTACCATTTGATCGTGGAGGTCTGAAATGTCCAAATTTTATGTTGTATTATTGGTCGGCACAACTGAGGTCTATGACATATTATTTTTCATCAAATGATCTCCCTCACTGGACTGAAATGGAATCATACAATTTACCTTTACCTCTTCCCATATTCATATACTCAGATTCGGCAAAAAAATTACAAAAACAAGTTAAAAATCCATTTGTAAAGCATATGATCAAAATATGGTGTGAAGCTAAAAACTATTTAAAAGAACCACAGTTATTGTCACAATTTAGTCCAATATGGGGTAATCAATATTTTAAACCAGGGAGAGCGGACGCTGTATTTAAAGTATGGAATTTAAAAGGGATACAAAAGATTCAGGATTTATATTTGCCATGTGCAGACAACATAATGTCTTTTGAAGAGCTGAGGATCAAATTTAATCTCAATAGAACACATTTTTTTAAATATCTTCAACTTAGAAACTTTATTCGATCAAATCAAAATAAAGCTCTCACTCGACCTATTTATTCATCCTTGGAAAAAATGATGATGAAAGATAGTAAAAGAAAGGGTATTATTTCAGAGTTTTATAACTCACTGACACTATCTTCAAGTGAAAATTCACTGAAAAGATTAAACTACTGGAAAGAAGATCTGCAAATTGAAATTTCAGAGGAACAATGGGAATTGGCTTGTACAGAAGCTCAAACCAAATCAATAAATGCACGCCTTAAATTGATGCATTTCAAATGGTTAATGCGGATGTATGTTACACCGGAGGAGTTAAATAGATATAACAAAAATATACCAGATACATGCACAAAATGCATGGAAAGTAAAGGAACCCTATTTCATTGTTTATGGGAATGTAGATTAATAAGAATGTTTTGGGAAGAGGTGAGGGTAACAATTGAAAAAATAATCTCAAAACAAATCATATTGAATCCTAAACTGTTTTTGTTGGGTCTGTACCCAGAAAAGCATAATTTTAATAAAAGTGAAAGAACATTCATAGACCTCAGTTTGCTTAATGCCAAAAAATGTATTGCACTATTATGGAAAAAGACTCATAGACCAGATGTGACTCAGTGGTTAAGACAGATGTTAACAAACCTTCCATTAGAAAGAATAACATATATACTGAAATCAAAGGAAATTGTGTTTGAGAATATATGGAGACCTTTTATTGATTATGTAAAAAATTTAAACATAACTCTTGAAGAAGAAGGTGAATGATGTGTGTGGACCTTGTAAATTCCAAACTGGTGAACATAATATGTATACTAATGTATTGGATTGTCTAGACTAAACAGAGGAGCATTGTTGAAGACTTGATTTTGTTGGTGGTTGTTGGTGTTTTTAGTGCATTTTTTTTTTTTTTGTAGTACTTTAGTGTTAGTGTTTGATTGTTTGTATCATGTTTGTTAAAAAAAAAAAAAAAAAAAAAGGTTCAATAAAGATATTGTGGAAAAAAAAAAAATAACGAATACTTTGCCTAATGTTTTCAAGTTGAATGCATTTAGACGACCACCACAGGTACCCTTTAAGTGGGAGAACTTGCACAATTGGTGGCTGACTAAATACTTTTTTACCCCACTGTATATACACACACACACACACACACACACACACACACACAAAAAGACTTCATAAGCAGCGAGGGCTGTCACAACAACCGCAATTATGTAGTACCGTGCTATGGACAAGCCTACCGCGGAGGATAACGAGCAACCACGGTGTTCAAATTTGTGTGTGTGTGGCTATATCTCATTCACTTATTCGCCCCTATTGATTATTAAATAAATTGTTAAATGTTAAGTCTATTTTTATTGCCAATACCATGTTTGCACCCAGTACTGTGGAAGCTTCCACAATACCAGGTGCTGCCACTGCCAGCACCATGTGGGGCACTCTCTCCAGACGAACTCCAGCAGGCAGATAGCAGCAAAAGCATTTGGACGAATTGCTAAATACAGCCGTGACAGTGAGCACTGAAAGGGCACAAAGCCGGTCATTTCCTTCTGAGCGAAGTGTTTACGATCCTGAAAATTGAGTTCAGAGAGCAAAACAACTACTGCATAGTGCATTGCTTGTTTGAACATGATTTTTTAGACAGTGGGAAAAATCATGAAGAGCCACCCAAGGTCCTGTACGGAGGCTGTCCTGTTTAAATAAGCTGAATGTTGAGAGTGGAGCTGCAGCGAGTTTCTCACAGCTTCCATCGTTTGCCACATAAGTCATGAACCCCGTTTAAATTACGAGACCACAGGGTCCTAAAAACATTTACAGTAACACCACATATTGCAGTGTTGACCTATCCACTGTCACCACAGGGGAAATTCCTCCACCGTGACAGCAATACTTCCCGCCATTATCCTGCGGTAGCAACAGCATCATGCCGTTGCTTGGTAACCACAGGGTGTGACATAACACGTGCAGTTTTTAGAAAAAAATAAAAAAGACAGGACGTGTTTAAACCTGCAGCATCGATAAGAACAGAACCTCAGCAACGTACAATTCCAGGGACTCAAAAAATTCCCATCCCTATTGTTGATCACTATTTTCTATAAATTCTGTTCACCTCCACTGGAATCCTCATTTATCTACAAACACTTGACTATGTAGGTCATTCTTGTATCATTTTTACTTAATTTACTGTAGTTTATGACACCAGCAGTGTAAGTTCTTTAAAATTAACTATGTCACAAATTTGTGACTTTTTCCTCAAATTTATGGTTTTCTTACAAGTTAGCTTCTTGCCATTTAAAGAGGAACAGCAGCAAATTTAAGAAAAAAGTCAAAGTTTCTCATAATGCTGCCAAGAGATTTACATGGAAAAAGTTTGAAGTTTGAGAGCAGATCAGCATGTCCGACCCTTTTCAGCAACACTTTTCCATTCTCAAGTCAAAGTCAACTTTATTGTCTGGTCTGCCATACGTACAGTACAGACAGAGAATTGAAATTGCGTTACTCCGAGACCCACGGTGCAGCAAGGTGAACACCAAGTAGGAAACACGAATAAAAAGTACAACATCTAACAGCAAATACTCAACATCAAACATCAGTGCAAAGAAATGAGTCTAAAGTTCGTGTTAACCCTCTGAGTGTGCATGTTGCCACACTGCGACATACCCCCTAGTGGTAAATATTTTGTGTCAATAAAATAGTTCAGATTTCCAAGGCTATAACTTGAAAATGGTAAGGGATAATGGCTTACTGTCGATTAGAAAGATGTAGAATATGATCCAAAGTTTCCGATAGAAACAAATTTATGCATCTAATTTGCATAATGTCACAGCATCTCTTTAAATTCCATAACTCAGTCAAAACTGGACTTTGGACGTACAGTGGGGCAAAAAAGTATTTAGTCAGCCACCAATTGTGCAAGTTCTCCCACTTAAAAGATTTTTTTTTTTTTTTTTGTTACTTATTTGTACCCGTAGGTAGATTTGTTTTGCAGTCTGGTGACAAGCCACCAGCTGCCGGTCACTGCGTGCGCAAGCGCCCCGTATCCCTAACCTGCATGTTTTTGGCGTGTGGGAGGAAACCGGAGAAATCCCGGAGTAAACCCACGCAACACGGGGAGAACATGCAAACTCCACACAGATCACTGTTGGTCGGGGGCAGGGATCGAACCCACGATCCCCGCGCACCCCCGGCCGAGGGTAAAACTGTGCTGCCACAGTGCTAACCACTGAGCCACCATGTAGCCCACTTAAAAGATGAGAGGTCTTCAATTTTCATCATAGGTATACCCCAACTATGAGACAAAATGAGGGGAAAAAAATCCAGAAAAATCCCATTGAAGGATTTTTAATGAATTAATTGGTAAATTCCTCGGTAAAATAAGTATTTGGTCAATAACAAAAGTTCATCTCAATACTTTGTTATATACCCTTTGTTGACAATGACAGAGGTCAAACGTTTTCTCTAAGTCTTCACAAGGTTTTCACACACTGTTGCTGTTGTTGTTGCTGTTGTTGTTGTTGCTGTTGTTGTTCTTTTTTCTAAAGCCCATCCAGGGACAAGAGTTGCAAATTAGCTAATAGCTATACACTCTACGTGCAACACATCAGATTGATTGTCTTTGATTAATTGTCTATGTTTATTGCACTGTCCCTGTCAAATAAACTAATCTACTACTAATGTTTTGGGGCTGTCGCTGGGCAACACGGACTTTCAACTCCCTCCAAAGATTTTCTATGGGGTTGAGATCTGGAGACTGGCTAGGCCACTCCAGGACCTTGAAATGCTTCTTACGAAGCCACTCCTTCATTGCCCGGGTGGTGTGTTTGGGATCATTGTCATGCTGAAAGACCCAGCCACGTTTCATCTTCAATGCCCTTGCTGGTGGAAGGAGGTTTTCACTCAAAATTTCACAATACATGGCCCCATTCATTCTTTCCTTTACACGGATCAGTTGTCCTGGTCCCTTTGCAGAAAAACAGCACCAAAGCATGATGTTTCCACCCCCATGCTTCACAGTAGGTATGGTGTTCTTTCTCCTCCAAACACGACAAGTTGAGTTTTTACCAAAAAGTTCTATTTTGGTTTCATCTGACCATATGACATTCTCCCAATCCTCTTCTGGATCATCCAAATGCTCTCTAGCAAACTTCAGACGGGCCTGGACATGTACTGGCTTAAGCAGGGGGACACGTCTGGCACTGCAGGATTTGAGTCCCTGGCGGCGTAGTGTGTTTCTGATGTAGCCTTTGTTACTTTGGTCCCAGCTCTCTGCAGGTCATTCACTAGGTCCCCCCGTGTGGTTCTGGGATTTTTGCTCACTGTTCTCATGATCATTTTGACCCCACAGGGTAAGCTCTTGCGTGGAGCCCCAGATCGTGGGAGATTATCAGTGGTCTTGTACGTCTTCCATTTTCTAATAATCCCGCTCCCACAGTTGATTTCTTCACACCAAGCTGCTTACCTATTACAGATTCAGTCTTCCCAGCCTGGTGCAGGTCTACAAGTTTGTTTCTGGTGTCCTTTGACAGCTCTTTGGTCTTGGCCATAGTGGAGTTTGGAGTCTGACTGAGGTTGTGGACAGGTGTCTTTTATACTGATGAGTTCAAACAGGTGCCATTAATACAGGTAACGAGTGGAGGACAGAGGAGCCTCTTAAAGAAGAAGTTACAGGTCTGTGAGAGCCAGAAATCTTGCTTGTTTGTAGGTGACCAAATACTTATTTTATTTTTTTTTCTCATTTTGTCTCTCATAGTTGAGGTATACCTATGATGAAAATTGGAGACCTCTCTCATCTTTTAAGTGGGAGAACTTGCACAATTGGTGGCTGACTAAATACCTTTTTGCCCCACTGTATTTACACAAAAAATGGTTCAGTCTTTTGAGTTTTTTGTACAGAGGTACCTCATCATCTTATCTTCCAAGTATATGAATAAGAAATCAGTACATAAAAAAAAGAAGAAATTTCTCACTTTTGACAAAGTCAGAGTGAGAAGGCAGATGCAGTGCCACGCTCTGCCACTAGGGGCACACAAATTCTCACACTCCATCCATCTTCTTCTGCTTAATCCTTTTCGGGTCGTGGGGGGCTGGAGCCTATCCCAGCATCTTTGGGCGAGAGGCAGGGTGCACCCTGGACAGATCGCCAGTCCATCGTAGGGCAACACAGAGAGAGACAACCATTCACTCTCACAGTCACACCTAAGGACAATTTAGGATCCCCAGTCTGATGCCAATTAACCTAACTTGCATGTTTTTGGCATGTGGGAGGAAATCGGAGAAATCCTGGAGTAAACCCATGCAGACACGGGGAGAACATGCAAACTCCACACAGATCACTGTTGGTCGGTGTCTGGGATCGAACCCAGGATCCCCCGGCCAAGGGTGAGTTGCTGTGCTGCTGCAGTGCTAACCACTCCACCACCACGCCGCCCCCATTCTCACACTCAAAGGGTTTTAATCAACTCAAATTTGCAACTTCTCCCATGCAAACTAACTGTACGTACTTAAATGTATTCAGACACATTTTCTCACAATTTAAGATTTTCTTGCAACTTTAATTTCTTGTCATAAACTTAGTTTTTCTTTGCCCGTCATCTGGGCCTCATGAGCCACATGTGGCCCCAGTGCAGCAGGTTGCACCTCCCTGCAGTAACTACACAAACGGAATGCAGCACTGCAGCATGCAGCCACACATCATGGCTGCTGCATGGGGGGTGGGGGGCATTAGCAGGTATGGGGGGGGGCTCCGCAGTCCCATAAACCGGGCTCCACCGCACTTGTCTTAGATTTGTTTTTGAATAGTAACCGCTTAACTTAGCCTAGCTTAGTTTTCTTTTTTCTCTCAGTCACATTTTGTCTCAGCTTTGTTTTGAATTGTAATCGCTCTTGACTGTTTTCTCTTTTGAATTCCTGGATGGAACATGGGGGGGCAACATAAGCTGCGGCTTCAGCCATCACCCATTTCGGATAACTTACGTGGAATTGTATAATCAGAGGAGTCTGTGTCTAATTTGACCTTGTTGTTATATTATTCAATTTCTTTTAACCTGTACTGTACTATCCGAAAAATAAATTCATTCATTCATTCATTCACACCGATCAGTTAGCGGGTGATGCTGCGGCTCTCTAAATCCGCGCTACATCCCAGCGGGATCATCGGCGGCACTACGGGGCGGGGAACGCCCAGAACGGCGCTGCGCTCCCACCGGCGCTCACAAAATGGCTGCAGCAGCAGCGGGCCCGTTCACCGCCGCGCCACCGGCTCACTGAGACCGACCTGACCGGCAACGGCCCGCGGTAATCCTGCCGGCTATGTAACCGTCCTCCCGCCGCTGCCTCACCGGGGAACAAAGGACTGAAGGAACAGCCGCGTGTTTAACATCACCGGACACCCCCTCCCCCCTCAGCGCGCGCCATCACGGTGGAACTTTCCAGAACTCTGGCCGAACCGGCCGCTAGCATGCTAACACCAGCCAGCGCAGCCACAGTCTTTAACCAGTTTTAAGACTAGTATGGAAACCATACATGAGTTATCTGGACGGGCTTTTGAAGCGGCGGTAAAATGAACGGGTCAGCCGGGAACCGAGCCCTTTTCCGGGTCTGGAGGAGAAAACAAAGACCGTTAGCACCAGCCGCTCCGGTCTCGTCCGACGGAGGAAAAAAGCCGACAGACACGGCTGATCCCCCACCGGAGAGCAGCGGATGTAACCTTAAAGCCACCCAGACTCAACGATACCTTTATTGCCACCATGATGACCACAATGATCCCCGTTAACGGAGCCGCGGTACACCGGCCCCGCAGCGGCGCGATCGCCAAGAGCACGCGAACGTGGGGACTCCTGCACGCTCGTGACAGCTTAAAGCCGTTAGCTGTCACGTGCTCCGATTTAAACCGGGCCGGGTCTGACGAACTGCGGAGAACCGGTGAGGAGCAGCTGCTGGCGGATAACGGTTTAACGTGCAGGGAGCATCCTCCCACCGACTTACCTCCATGATGATGCGGCCCAGGGGGGCGCCGTCGGAGGTGATGTCGAAGAAAACTCGGGGCTTGGCCATGGTTCGGGCGGAGCTGGAGGCCGCGGGGCTGAACAGTTCTCCGGACACAGGGAACAACGACAGACCGCAAGGACCCGAAAAACATGGACGAGGTTGAAATCATTTTATATACGACACCGAGGGGGCGGGGTCATAATGCAGCGAGCCAATGGGGCGGCGCAGGCGTGTTTAACTGATACCCGTCTCAACGAATCAAAAGCTGTGAAGATGTAACGGGCCCGAAATGAATGGAGGCATCTTGTGCCGTTTGATTTGAGGTTTCGAGTGAGCCGCATAGGCGGGGTTAGCTGTTTAACCTGAATTCATGTAACGCCGCCCCCGTTCCGGTGACTCGGTGTCACAACCATGAACTCTCGCGCTGTCTGCAGCGTCCGCCACAGAATCGGACAGCGCGAGCGTCGAATCAGCGGCGCGCGTTCCCGAGGCCAGCGCGAAAAATGAGTGCATGGTCACGTTAGGGTGCGGCCTGGCCGAATTGACACATTTTTAAAAAATTAACACAAAAAAAAAATCTACTGAAAATCAAAATAAGACTCCAGTTTAAACTGGCCTATTTAGGCGGTGGGCCAAGTGCGTTTTTCGTGTCATTGATCGCGCCGCATCGGCAGAGTACACCATTTTTTAAATATAGTCTTCTCTGTTTTTGGTAAATCAGAGAAAATTTGTTGGCAGCTTCAGCTTGCCCGCATTTTTTTAATAAACTTACATTTTTATCATCATTCCTCTCTGGCATCTCTCAGAACAGCTTTAGCTGACGAACCAATCAGGTTGCAGTAGGTGACCGCATACACCAATCACGGTGGACTTAATCACACACACACACACACACACCCCGCCTCCAGGTTAAAAAGTTAGTTAGTTAGTTAATCCCTTCACACCATGAAGGTGTATATGGGCGGCGCCTATCTCCGTTTCTCTGACCCTAGGCCACACAGCCACTGTAAGTAGTGAAAGCTACAGCGGGGGGTCAGTCCTCTGGTAGCTCTGTGTGTAACTTTACTTTCCCCATTCCATTATGCGGAGCACCACGCTAGAAGGCAGAAAGCACCATTTTTATATGGTCTTTGGTATGACCCGGCCGGGATTTGAACCCCTGCCTCCCGGGTGTGGGGCGGATGCTCTACCAACTGAGCCACCACTCCAGGTTAAAAAAATAAATAAAAATGCAGTGGGTCTGACGTCAATATTCATTTTCAAGAATTTAACTGGCTTACAAAAAAATCATGTATTGATTGTTGAAAAACAAGCAGACTAGTGCAAAATTATCGAGCATAATACATTTATAAGCCTTGATTCATTACTTCACAGATTATCACATTTTCAGGTTTACTGTGTGAACAAAATATACTGCTCAAAAAAATTAAAGGAACACTTTGAAAACACATCAGATTTTAATGGGAAAAATAAGCTGGATATCTACACTGATATGGACTGGATAATGCGTTAAGAATGAAAAGATGCCACGTCTTTTGATGGAAATGAAAACACTCCAAAACTTAAAGTGAAGAAATTGTGGCAGACTAGTCCAGCTGACTCAGATTAAAAAGTGTTCCTTTAATTTTGTTTGAGCAGTATATATAATACCGTTAAGAACAATGTCTCAACATCCTTAGGAAATGTGATATTTATTCATAATATACTGTTACAGCAGCATCACTTCTGGTATTTGGTTCCAAGGTTGTCATAGCCAGGAGTGGCACTGGGGTTAAGCTCCCAGTGCTCATAAAATGCTCCTTATGGCGTGCGTCTCGAAAAGCCTCTGACAACTAAGTCCAACTCCTAGCCTGCCCGTGTGGTTTAGTCTCTAAGCCCGGCGGAACTGCTTTTACTAATAGGAGAAGGGGCGAGGGCGGATCTCTGGCGCCTTAAAACCAGATGCTTCGGGTAGATGGTGGCTCGTCAACCTGGGAAGGTAGCCCATCTAGGGGAAGGTAAACCCTGATTTCAAACCTCCGCTGCCTTGCGGCACACCCGGTCACGGGAAAGGCTTCGGGAGTCAACCCTGAGGAAAAATCCGGAGTCAGAGCCCCTAAGGGAGTTCTCTGTTGTGCTCAACATCGTTCTGGCAGCTCCTGCAACGGCGCTGGTGCCACACTATAGCAGCCCTGCTGTTCCTTTGGATTCATCAGTGACGTGGAGAGGGGGGACATGCTGCGTGGGTAACATCTTGTCCTCCATATCTTCCTGCCCAGGCTTGAATCCTACCAACGCCCAACGCTGGAAGGTAGAACACCGGTGCGCATTGGCCTGTTCAGCCACAGGTGGTGCTGTTCCAGCAGAGTAGACGTTTAGGATTCTCTTCCATGGTCATCATAGACCAACAGAGGCCACCGCCGACAACTTCTTATATTTAGATCTGATCAGAATGTTGAAATAAACCAGTTTGTCCCACCCTCATGTCTGCTGCTCAGTTCCTTGCTTGGGTATGGGCCTACGTATCTTTATAACATGTCAGTTATGTCACGTCAGACACGTGCATTCATCAGCTAGCATGAATATCAGGGACAGCTATGGAGTACCGTGTGCACGTTACAAGCTCTTTAGAAAATATAATTCAATTTTCAGACAGGAGTTGGAAAAAAATTGTGCAGTGCTCAATGGAGTGGGTAAATCTTGATACAAAGGAAGGCAAAATAGCTGAAAAAGCAATGGAATATAATTTGCATGATAGCCACCCTTCAGATGTGCCGGTTAACACAGGCTATCATAGACGATGCTACATGCAGTCTGCTAATACAAGAAATACTGAAAGAGCCCAAGAAAGGACACAGAAATCAGTCCACACAAGTGATGGTGAGGATTCACTTTAATCTGAAGAACTCCAGCTGAACTGATCACGTACATTAATGAGTGTAAACATTAATAGTCAATTTCAGACAAGACAAAGATCCAGACAGGTCCAGGAGTGTGTCAGGAATGTCTGAGCAGCTGGAGTTACCTGGAGACCAGAACAGACAATGTTAACACAGTGTAGTTATCTTTAGAATCAACACTTATGCAGTAAATATAGAGTTGTCCCAAATTAAGCATCGCATACTTCCACCACAAACTCCCAACCAAACCGGGTTCTCCAGTCAACAAAAACAGAGGTTCCAGTCCACCTAAGAAGAGCACCACATCTGCTCCCAAGCCAAGGCATTATACGCAGAAGGGAAAAATATACAAGTCAGAAATATAATGGAAAGAGACTAAGAGAGAAACTTAAGCAATGAAAATACTACTGTCTGTGGGGCACCCCCACAACAGACTGGGACAAGCAGAGCGCTCAACTAGAGCAATTAACATAATAGGAAATGTGTGTATTAGTGTCAACAGGCAGCCTCGCTTCGTCTGGCTCTTTCCTGCTCAGTACTGTGATGTTAATGTGCCATTCATGCATTGTGTTCAAGCTTCCTGCTCTTACTGTGATGCAAATGTCCCATGCCTTTCATGTATTGTCTGTAACTGGGTATATAAGCTGACTGAAATTCATGTTCACCATCTCTCTGACTACTGCTGCTGACACACGCATTCTGTGTCTCTTCACGAGAGCCTGAGGACCCGCTCCAGCCCGCCTGCACAGGGCTGGGGTGAGTCTTATGATGGCGGGATGAATGATAATAAACTTCCTTTTAAACTCTCAGTTCGCCGCATATTATTCTTCCGCTGCACTGTCCAACAAAGAACATTGCATGTCATTAAAGACACTGGGAAAAGCTTTTCAGCTACTCCCAGAACAGTATGAGGCCACTGAAAAATTAACTCGTGTTCTATATGACCTCAAAGGCTCCAAGGATGTGAGTTACACAAGAAGCCAACTGTTTAAGAGTGGCACGTGCACAGACAGAAGTCTTCCACCAAACAGAGACTCACGATAGAAACACATTCAATGAACAAACTAGCAGGCAGCCATGGAGAGAAGATGCCTGCAGGGTCAGCCAGACATCCCTCCACCAACAGCCCATGGTTGGAAGACTGAGGGAGACTCCTTGGAGATCGACTGGACGACTCTTCCCCTGCACCTCTCAGCATTCTGGAGCTTGTATACTGCTCCTGTAAAAAAAAAAAAAAAAAAAGCTCAACACTGTGACAGGGAAATGCATGTGCAGACAGAACGAGCTTCCATGCACAGACACGTGCTCTTGCTTGGACTGTGAGAACATTTCTGACTAGGCCACATAGACACACGCTGTGTTCTGTATGTACTTTTGGGTGTGGCCTGTAGCAGTGAGTTTTCTTGTTGTGCTTCACTTGTTCTTTGTTTGTTGGTGATTTCGTGGTGATTATAACACCAATAAAAATGTTAAAGCTAATTTAGAAAAATGAGCTACTTGTTATCTCCATAACCCATACTTCAATAACGAGTCTGGAGGTGTAGTAGAACGTAGGTTTATTGAAGAACTCACAGTATAACACAGGCACTCTCGTATAGGCAGAGGTCTGGTCGTAAAGAGATCGTTCCTCTTTCGCATCCACCTTTTATACTCAGGGTGGCAGTGGAACCGGAAAGGTGGAGCCACCACCCATAGTACACGCAATATGAAATGTATCATATTTGATACATCACATCCCTCCCCTGTAGAAAAGTCCAAAACACACCAATTAGGCCGTCCCAAATTTGTAACCCAAATCACACACTAACAATGAACAGAAAATATGTATATATAGGCCCATCCATGCACACAAAACAACTAAAACTAGAGGGGGACAGGTGGACTACTGCCCCACCGCCACACGGCTAGACAGATCATTCTGCCATCTTTATCAACATAAATATAGTCCATAAAAATAAAAGCTGCCATGTTCCTAATATATAAAAAATAAAAAAATAATCCCATTGTAGAGGATGCCTTTCACAGATGAGACTGAGTTTATTTCTCAGGGTTGGTTTATTGAGAGGTCACATCCTCTAACAAGCACAGAATCTCAGAAAAGAGGCAGAACAATCGTCCTTCACAGTTCTTATACTCTCCAAAGTCACAAACCCCCAACATCAAATAACACACCCCCAACCCACAGTCCTTTCGTAAACATACAGCCCCCGAGGCTCCTTGGCGTCTCCATTGTCTCTCATCCTTCTAGCCTCCGGGGCTCCTGCTGGGACATTCTCTCCAACTTCCCGTCTCCTGCAAGAGCAACTTCACACCTCCCGTAGGTCTCTGCAGGGTCAGGTCCTCTTTGGCCATTAAGACGTGAAGCTTCCAGCATATGCACCGTCATGCCTACTAGGTATATGCGGGGAATATGAATACCATATATGCGCCCTAAATATGCGCCATATAACCCCCCCAAACATCTAAATAAAGACAAAGTACACCCCAATATGCATAGAATCATGTCATATCACACAGAACAGCAAAATGGCACAACATATCACACTCCCAACTGCTTGGGCTTCAACCTCCTGCCATATCTGCTGTAAGCAGGTTTCGATCTGCCTGTAGCTGTTTCTTGCATCTGTGGATTAGAGTCGTTAGCACATCCTTGTGAAAGCTTAGAACAGTGTCTCCCCGGTGGCCTGCCGCAACGGGGGGCCCTGGCTAACTGCACTTGTTCATCAGCCAACACAAAAGCGGGTTTGAGTCTGTTAATGCAGACTAATTCCCTCCTGTCACCCAAATCGAGCAAAAAATGTTTTTCCCCAGTTTCCAACACTCTGAACGGTCCATCATAAGGCGGTCTTAAACCTGGCCTCTGAGCGTCGTGTCTGACAAAGACAAATTCTGCGTTCTTTAAGGTCTTAGGCACAAAAACGGGTAGGAAACTGTGATGAACTGGGCCGGGGAGGGTGTTTGATCCCGTGTCGCTCTGCAGCAGCTGAGCGGGTGGGCGGTTTGGTGCGGGGTTCTCTGGAAGGAATTCGCCCAGTAACCGGAGGGGTTGGGCAAAAACTAGCTCAGCCGGAGAGGCTTGGAAATCTTCCTTAGGTGCTGAACGCAACCCTAATAAAACCCATGGAAGTTTATCAACCCAATTTGTGTCCGTGAGAGCCGCTCTGAGGGCTGCTTTCAATGACCGGTGAAAGTGTTCACACAAACCGTTGGCTTGGGGATTATAAGCGGTAGTGCGGTGAATTTTCACCCCAAGACTGAGTGCCATGGATGACCAGAGCTCGGAAACGAATTGGGGACCCCTGTCAGACGTTATGTCTGACGGGACTCCAAAACGCGCGACCCAAACCGTTAAAAACGCGTCGCAACGTCTGCTGCTGTGGTTGACGCCAGGGGGACCGCTTCTGGCCAGCGCGTGGTGCGGTCCACCATGGTTAGAAGGTGTGTGAACCCTTGCAACAGCGGGAGGGGTCCCACCAAGTCGATATGCACGTGGTCGAAGCGTTTGGCCGGGATGTGAAAAGGTTCTAAGGGGGCCCGCGTGTGCTTGTGTATCTTTGCTCTTTGACACGCTGCGCAGGCTGCGGCCCACTCTTTGACCTGTTTACGCAGCCCCGGCCAAACGAATTTTTCTCCCACCATTTTGATCGATGCGCGAACCCCCGGATGTGCCAGCGAATGGATTAAATCAAAAACGCGGCGGCGCCACACAGCTGGGACCACGGGGCGGGGGCGCCCCGTGGAGACATCGCAGATTAGAGGAGGCACACCTATCTGTTGCACCCTGTGCTCCAGCTTTAGCCCTGTTGGCCCAGACTGGAGCGCGCGCACATCCGCATCGCTAACCTGCTCGGCGGCCATGGCTGCATAATCTAAGCCCACGCAGACCGGGGCTGCGAGCGCTTCCGCGCCACAAGCCTGGCCCGCGTCCACGGCCACCGTGTCCGCCCCCTGGGGGCCTGGCGTTGCAACTGCGCACGAGAGACAATCTGCCACTACATTGTGTTTGCCTGCCACATGTTGAATGTCGGTGGTAAACTCCAAAATCGCGGCCAGCTGTCTCTGCTGTCGGCCCGACCAAGGCTCTGAAATCTTGGCCATTGCAAATGTTAATGGTTTGTGGTCTACAAACGCGGTGAAACGGCACCCTTCCAGCCAGAACTGGAAGTGGCGGATGGCCAAATGCAGGGCTAAAAGTTCCCTATCGAACGTGCTGTATTTCCGCTCGTTATCGCGCAATGTTTTGCTGAAAAACGCAAGCGGTTGCCAGCTCCCTGCTACCAGTTGCTCGACAACCGCCCCAACTGCTACGTCGGAAGCGTCCGTGGTTAGTGCCATGCGAGCTGCTGGCACCGGGTGTGCCAATAACGCAGCGTTCGCCAGGGCCGACTTGACCTGGGAGAAAGCGCGCTCCCGTTCCGGGGACCACTCGACCTTATTTGCAGGTTTTTGTTTCTTTAGTGCCGCGTACAGTGGGTGCATGAGCTGTGCCGCGCTGGGGAGGAAGCGGTTATAAAAACTGACCATCCCCCAAAATTCTTGCAATGCTTTAACTGTCTGCGGTTGGGGAAACTCTGTTATCGCGCGTACTTTATCGGGCAGCGGGACCGCTCCTTCTGGAGAAACGCGGTGCCCCAAAAAATCGATTTGCGCTACCCCAAACTGGCATTTCGCTGGGTTAATTATTAACCCATGCTCTGTCAGCCTCTGAAAAACTGCTGTGAGGTGGCGTTCGTGTTCGTCCTCGGATGTACTGGCTACTAAAATATCATCCAAGTAGACGAAGACGAAAGGGAGGCCGCGCAACACCGCATCCATCATGCGTTGGAACATCTGTGCGGCGCCCTTGAGGCCAAAAGGCATGCGCAAAAACTCGAAAAACCCAAAGGGGGTTATTACTGCCGTTTTGGGTATGTCTTGAGTGCGGACTGGGACTTGGTGATAACCGCGCACCAAATCTATTTTGGAAAAGATGCGCGCCCCCGCTAAATGTGCCGAAAAATCCTGGATGTGCGGAATCGGGTAGCGGTCGTGTGCTGAAGCATTATTTAACCTGCGGAAATCACCGCAAGGCCGCCACGAGCCGTCAGCCTTGGGAACCATATGCAGGGGTGAAGACCAAGGGCTGTTAGAGCGTCTAACAATGCCCAGTTTTTCCAAGTTGGCGAATTCCTCGCGCGCGATGGCCAGTTTAGCTGGGTCCAAGCGCCAAGCTTTTGCAAAAACAGGGGGGCCAGAGGTAGTTATGAAGTGCTCGACCCTGTGTTTGGCTACTGACGCTGAAAATGTTGGGACCGTGAGTGCTGGGAACTGATCAAGTAGTGCATGAAACTTACCACCCGCAGCTGTGACATTGGGATGTGCAGAAGGCAGGGCCACCCGAGCTGTACAGGAGACAGAGTGGAAAGACAGTGCATTTACCATACGTCTATTAGTAAGATCAACTAATAAACTGTTTGAGCATGAAAAATCAGCACCTAGCATGTTGTTGCTAACTGCAGCTACGACGAAAGTCCACTCGAAGGTGCGACCGTGGAAGGATAGGAGGAGCGTCTTCTCCCCATAGGTTTTGATCGTCGAGCCATTTGCTGCTAGCACCAGGGGTCCGCTGGAAGGCACCAGCAGGTCCGCGTAGGAAGGCTTGACAAAACTCAGCTGGGAGCCTGTGTCCACCAGGAAATCCTTCCCTGAATTCGCTTCCGTCACGAAAAGCAGCTTGTTCTTCGCGCCGAGAGCAGCAGCTGCTACCGACTCTCGGTCTTGGCGTTTCCCTGGCGCTTGTATCGGCACGGTGAGATGCATCTGCGCGCCCTCTCCGCGAAACGTCGATGGTAAAAGCAGAGGGTGCTATCCGCTCCGCTTCTCCTGGTCTCTGCCGCTGCTGATGTCAGTGGGTCCGGTGCTGCGGCCTCTGGTCTCCCCTCGTCTCGCGGGGGTGCGTTCAGCTCCGTTGCCGCCGTCGTGGCTGCGTGTCGTCTATGGGCGTCGACGAGCCGCTGCGCCTCCTGGCCCAGCCCGTGGTAGTCACGGTCATTGAGCAGCTGTGAGCTGGCCAGGGTGACTCTCACTGCTGGCGGTAGTGTTCTGAGAAAGAGGTGGGCGAAGATAAAACTGTCGTCATCTTCGCCTCTCAGGTTCACCATCCTCGCCATCAGATCTGCCGGCCTGTCTGCTTCCCCTTCTGTTAGCGCCAGAAGTCTCTCTGCTCGCTCTCCCTGCGAGGGAGTGAAAGCTCGAATGAGGGCGGCTTTCAGTGCGCCATACTTGTCATCCTGGGGCGGGTGGTTGGTCAGGCTCTCCACCCGCTGCACTGTGAGGCTGTCCAGCTTCGCGACGACATGGTAGAACCTCGTTGCGTCTGCTGAGATTCCCCGAAGGTGGAACTGCACCTCCACAGTGGTAAACCAGGAACGCGGGTTATGTTGCCAGAAATCGGGCAGCTGTAGTGTGGTAGCTGCGTTAACCCGGTTGGCTCCTGAAGAATCCGGTGCGGGAAGATCGTCGCCACCGGCCATAGTTTGTCGTAGGTCACCAGTGTAGAGGATGCCTTTCACAGACGAGACTGAGTTTATTTCTCAGGGTTGGTTTATTGAGAGGTCACATCCTCTAACAAGCACAGAATCTCAGAAAAGAGGCAGAACAATCGTCCTTCACAGTTCTTATACTCTCCAAAGTCACAAACCCCCAACATCAAATAACACACCCCAAACCCACAGTCCTTTAGTAAACATACAGCCCCCGAGGCTCCTTGGCGTCTCCATTGTCTCTCATCCTTCTAGCCTCCGGGGCTCCTGCTGGGACATTCTCTCCAACTTCCCGTCTCCTGCAAGAGCAACTTCACACCTCCCGTAGGTCTCTGCAGGGTCAGGTCCTCTTTGGCCATTAAGACGTGAAGCTTCCAGAATATGCACCATCATGCCTACTAGTTATATGCGGGGAATATGAATACCATATATGCGCCCTAAATATGCGCCATACCATGAACTTTTATACAGATAAATTCCCATTCATCAAACAAACAGTCAATATTTACGTCCGCACAGTGCTATTTACACACCCAACAAAACCACCCCATAACCCGGGCAAACCACACAGTAATACATACATCTTAAACATCATTTGTTTTTTTTTTGTTTGTTTCATACATGGACAACTTATATAGAGTTCAGTATAATGGACATATTGATTACGTAGTTCAGGCAATACACAACACGATATACAGTTTGACTCATCACCCCCTTTGCTACCATACAGTCCCAATGGAGAAGCACCCCCCAAAGACCCGTCTGGTGGGTCCCGCCCAGAAGGTCTTAGTCTTTTCACCTCTGGAGGGGAACCTCGTCGGAGTCTTGACACTTCCTTCCCGTCGCTGATGCACCGCAGCTCTTTGGGATGTCTCCATGAGCCATCAAACAGCTGAAGGAAACCGTCCTCCCGAACAGCCACCACCCACAGCTGCCCCTGTTCATCACGTTGTTTCCTTTTTTCATGGGCCCCCCTTAGCCGAGCCTCCCCCCTGGGCCGAACCACGTCAGCGACCCGTAGATGAGCTTGACTCGGCTTCAAATGTCCATGACGCTTAGACCGGGCTTCCTCTCTGGGTCAAACCGCTCCACCAACCCCATACGATGCCCGACTCGGTCTCCAGTGTTGCTGTGTGGCACATCCGTCCACCGTGACAGCCAGTCCTGCCCCACTCTCTTTCAATTTGAACGGTGGTGAAGCCATTGTAGCCCCTTGCTTCTCAGTATTTCCAGGCCGAACCCCGGTAGCAGCGGGAGCTATCCTTTCGGCTCCATCCGCCATCACGGGCATTCCACTGTGCCGCCCAGTTCCCACATCCAGGACAACTGGGACTCTGGCACCGGACCCCTCCCGCAATGGCTCTGGATGGTATTGGTCCTGGTCATCTCCCAGAATACTAGGCCAGTCATCGTTCTCCACGCTTGGAACCAGTCGGTCCCACAAACCACAGCCTCACCACACCTCTCCAACGCTGCTGGTGATCATGAAGCCCAAGCTGTAGAACACGTCACAGCCCATCACGTTCGACCCACTGACAGTCACCACAAATTGGACGTTGGAAATCACCACCGACTTGTATCTCACTGTCAATTCCAGCAAACCCACGATGGCCAATTTATTACCTCCATAGCCCGAATATGATGTCGACAGTCCTCTCACTCGGAAATATGGGAACAAACTCCTCACAGTAGGCCAGTTCAACACAGAAGCTACTGCTCCCGTGTCCATCACAATGGCACTTCCACACCGACCAGTATCATGTTGCAATAAATCCGCCCATCTGTGCTCGGGGAGGTGGTGTGAACAACCGTAGCAGTTGTGGCAGGAAAACCCACTTCATGTCATCATTCTCCTCGCTCAAAGTTTTTACAGGCCCTGGCAAAATGGTGTACGAGTCAACACCTGCCACAGTGTTTGCCCCTCGCCAGACACTCTCTTGCCATATATCGGTGCTTGGTGGACCACTCCCAGTTACATGGGGTGAGACTGGACATCCTGGCAGATAAGCACATCTGTTGCAAGGTCTGTGGTGGACTTTTGCCAGTTGGTGCATCGTGACATGCACTACACGAAGAGCAGAGATAAACAAACCCATCATCTGGTCAGTCACTGCAACAGATACTGGAGTCAGTTTGTCTTGGCCTTTCCTTGCCACTGATAATACCTCTATTTATTTTTTATTTTATTTGTTTATTTGTCAGGGACAGTGCAATAAACAGACAAAAAAGAAAATCTGATGTGTTGCACAGAGAGTGTATAGCATTAAGCTAGTTTGCAACTCTTGTCCCTGGATGGGCTTTAGAGAAAAGAAACAGATAAAAAGAGAAAAAGATGAAGAAAAAACAAAATGAAAACAGTATAAACATTATCCACATACATCAATGCAAACAAAATTATAAATACACAATATAAAAACCTGATTCACATTAGCCTGTTACAGTAAAATGCCTGTTAAACATTTGCCTTCCCTTCTTCACTCACACCCTACAGACAATCATTTCATACATGGGGACATTCTTGTTTACTTTTCAGCCAGTTTTTAACCTTTGTAATAAATGTTTTAAAATCCGTTATTATTTTGATTTCATTTGGCATTGTGTTCCAGATATGACTGCCCTTTATAGAGAAAGCTGTTTGTCCAAATGTGGTTCTGCGGTGGAATATTTTACAGCTATTGTTAACAGAACTCCTGGTGGTTCTGCTGCTGTCCTGTCTTTGGATGAATCCAACAAGTGGCTCTGGCGCTGATTTATGGAAACATTTAAAAATTAATTTCAGAAAACAAAGGTCAATGAAACTCTCAAAACTCAGTAGATTATATTTTTTTTTAGAATATTACAATGATGCCACCTAATGGGCTTTTTATCCAGAATTTTTAGAGTTTGATTATATAATGAACCTATATGTCTTATTGTAGAAGGAGCTGCTTGAGCCCAAACTGTCAGACAGTATGATATATGCGAAAAAAAACATAGAATGCATATACAATACGGCTGCTTGGTGTGGTATGTAATGTCTAATTAATTTAAACCAATTCAATTTTTTTTTTACTGTTTTAGAAATCTTCTTTATGTGAAGATTAAATTTGACTTGAGGATCTAGTACAATGCCGAGGTATTTGAATTCTGTAACTGAACTGATATCTTGATCATGTATATTAACTTTAAAATGTTGCAAGTTACATTTTTTGATTGAAAAGCACATTGAAACTGTTTTCTGAAGGTTCAGCAGTAGATGGTTCTGAATGAGCCACTCTTGGACATCAACCATGCTTGAAGACAGGACGTCTGCAGCCTGAGCTGGAGTCTTAGCAGCTGTGTAAATAACTACATCATCTGCATAAAGTTGACATGTTGCAGCTGAGCAGTGTAATGGCAGGTCATTAATAAAAATGCTGAAAAGTAAAGGACCAAGAATGGACCCTTGTGGGATACCCATACAATTATTTAAAAGGAAGGATTTATCCTGGTGAACTTTTACACACTGTTCTCTGTTCTGAAGATAAGATGCAAACCATTTTATTGTATTGGGAGAAAAGTTAAAAGATACCATTTTGGATAAACGCAAGCTGTGGTTTACAGTGTCAAAAGCCTTTTTGAGATCCAGAAAAACAGCTCCCACCACATTACCCCTGTCCAAGGACTGTTTGACATTTTCAATAAGGCAGCAGTTTGCTGTTTCTGTTGAGTATCCTGGTCTAAAACTAAATTGGTATGGATGAAGAAGTTGACTGTCTTGTAGATAGTCTATCAGCTGTGTAGCTACAACTTTTTCAAGAACCTTAGACAGGACTGGTAAAATAGAGATTGGGTGGTAATTACATATATCATCTTTACTACCCGATTTAAAAACTGGTATGACGACAGCTTTTTTCCAGCCAGATGGAAATGTACTAGACCTAATGGAGAGATTAATGAGATGAGTCAGTGGTTTGATTAATATTTTGCTGTGCGTTTTGAGAAAGGAAGTGCTCATATTGTAGATATCATTAGTTTTTGAGTTTGACAGTGTTTTAACTAACTAACTAACTAACCTGCACTTATATAGCGCTTTTCTAGTCACAAAGACCATTCAAAGCGCTTTCATTAATACTAACCCTCTATTCTAAGGGCCTATAGGAAACAAATATCTAGGGACAATTTAGAACAGCCAATTAACCTAACATGCATGTTTTTGGCATGTGGGAGGAAACCGGAGAAAATCCCGGAGTAAACCCACGCAACACGGGGAGAACATGCAAACTCCACACAGATCACTGTTGGTCGGGGGCTGGGATCGAACCCACGATCCCCACAATCCCCCGGCCAAGGGTAAACTGTGCTGCCGCAGTGCTAACCACTGCGCCACCGTGCAGCCCAACAATGCCAGCAATTAAATCTTCATTTACCTCATTAATGTGAAAAGAAACTGTTGAGAGTAATGGTTTAGTATTGTTGAGCACATTTGGCAGCACAAAGTTTTTTGTTAATTCTTCCACTGACTCCACAAAATATGAATTAAATTTATTTGCTAATGTAGCCTTGTCACTGATGGTTTTGCCATTAATTCTAAGTTCCTTTACCCCCTTCTGATCATTTTTTTTTGTTGGTTAAGTTATTTAAATGCCTGCATAGGGAACTGTTGTTACCCTTTGCATGTTCTATAAATTTATTGTAATAAGATGCTTTTGATTTACGCAGCTCTTGTACCACTTTATTTCTTAAACTTTTGTAAACGAGGTGATCATTTTGTAGTTTAGAGGTTAATGATGTTTTCAATGCAGAGTCTCGCCTCTTCATAAGTTTTCTTATTTCATTATTTAACCATCCATCCATCCATCCATCTTCTACCGCTTTTCCGGAGGTCCGGGTCGCGGAGGCAGCAGTTCAAGCAGAGAAGCCCAGACTTTCCTCTCCCCAGCCACCTGCTCCAGCTCTTCAGAGGGGATACCAAGGCGTTCCCAGACCAGCTGGGAGACATAGTCTCTCCACTGAGTCCTGGGTCTGCCCCGGGGTCTCCTCCCAGTGGGACGTGCCTGAAACACCTCAAGTGGGAGGCGTCCAGGAGGCATCCTAATCAGATGCCCATACCACCTCAACTGACTCCTTTCAATGTGGAGGAGCAGCGGTTCTACTCTGAGCCTCTCCCGGATGACTGAGCTCCTCACCCTATCTCTGAGGGTGAGTCCAGCAATCCTACGGAGAAAGCTCATTTCAGCCGCTTGTATCCGTGATCTCGTTCTTTCGGTCATTACCCAAAGCTCGTGACCATAGGTGAGAGTAGGAACGTAGATTGACTGGTAAATTGACAGCTTTGCCTTAGAACTAAGCTCCCTCTTCACCACAACAGACCGGTACAACGTCCGCATCACTGCAGATGCTGCTCCAATCCGTCTGTCGATCTCCCGCTCCATTTTCCCCTCACTCATGAACAAGACCCCAAGATACTTAAACTCCTCCACTTGGGGCAGGAGCCTGTCCCCAACCCAGAGAGGACAATCCACCTTTTTCCGGCTGAGGACCATGGACTCGGACTTGGAGGTGTTGATTCTCATCCCAGCCGCTTCACACTCAGCGGCAAACCGTCCCAGCAAGAGCTGTAGGTCATTGCTGGATGAAGCCAACAGGACAACATCATCTGCAAACAACAGAGATGAGATCCTGTGGTCACCAAGCATGACACCCTCCATTCCCTGGCTGCCCCTTTGTCACCGATCCTGTTCATTATTTAACCATGGTAGGTTAATCTTCTGTTGTCTACTTTTAATTTGCTTTGTAAATTTATCTATAGACTTTGTGATTGTTGCAGTTATAAAATTACAACAATCATCTACTGCATATATTGACATGAGCTGCTCCCAATTTTGATTCTCTAAGTGATGTTCAAACTCCGCAGTTTTTGATTTGGGAATAATATAATTTACTTTGTCAATATCAACTCCCGCAAAATACTGTAGTGGCTTTTTAATAAGTTTTCTGACAGCAAGAACCATGTTATGATCTGAGAGACCAGTTACAAGATTATAGGTTCTGGTTATTCGTTCTGGTTTATTAGCAAATACCATGTCAATGAGTGTTCTAGATTGTTTGGTTAGTCTGGTGGGTCCTTTGATCATTTGTTGGTAATTAAATTTAGTCATGAGACTTTTCAGTTTCTGTTTGTCCTTTTTATCAGACCAGTTAATATTAAAGTCACCATAAAATATTGTTTCTCTGCACCTCTCAAGTTGTTTAACCAGATCACTTAATTCATTATAGAAAGAAGAATTGTGTGAGGGTGGGTTGTACAATACTGCAATGTTTAAATTCATTACCGGTGAGAGACATACATTAACAGCTAAACATTCAAGTGAAGTATTCAAATCAACCAGTTGACATTTAAATTTCTCCTTGATGTAAATTAAAACACCTCCTCCCCTCCCTACCTGCCTGTCTTTTCTAAAACACTGATAGCCCACAATATCGATCATATTAGTGTCTATGTTCCTGTGTAGCCAGCTTTCTGAAAGACAAAGATAGTCCAGATTTGAGTACAACAACAACGCCGAAATTTCATCTCTTTTGGGGATTATGCTCCGTATGTTTAAATGTCCGCCGAGGATCCCCTTTGGTTTAGCCTTTGTGTCCCAAAGAACTCGTGCATGATTAACAGTTTGGAAGAATAGATGTTGTTTTTGCTTTTGTACAGCTCGGTTTTCGGGTCTCACCTCATTTGCATTTTGTTTGACTGCTCCTGCTTTCAAAAGTTTGGACGTAGCACAGCTGTTTACAGCAGGATCAGATATGTGAGTCTGTCCAGTGCAATTCGACTCACCCGATTCGCTATGTCCAGCTGTACTGAGGTGAAGACCAGCATTATGCTGCTCCACCAGTTCAGGTGTTAGCAGGGCCGTTGACAGCAGCGGGCAATCAGCTGGTTCAGGTGGTTCAGATGTTAGCGGGGCCGCTGACAGCAGCAACCGATCAGCTGGTTCAGGCGTTAGCCAGGCCGTTGATAGCAGCAACCAATTCGCCGGCTCAGATGTTTGTGCTAACCCAGTGGCCTGCTGTTTGATAGTGGCAGGTCCAGGGTTAAGGTGAATATCCCCTGCCAGAAGTAGCAGTGCTAACAGTACTTTAACTGTATAGCCTCTGCCATATTGTGTTATTTGCTTAGCAGCCATGTTTGCCTTATTTTTGATGCTTTTTCTCAGGCCTTTTGAGGACCAGATCGAGTACAGGGTGAAATAACCATGTCCATATCCATATAAATAAAGCTTTGTAGATTCACCTTTAGTTGAATTGACCAGAAAACCCTTCTTGTTGCAAGTCCAGACACACGATAACAGCAAGAAGTAGATAAGCAAGAAAATATAGAGGCTAAAAGTGGAGCCCATCCAACCACTCCTCATTCCAGTGTCAGCCCAAGAATGTGCCGCTAGTCCAGCAAAAGTTAGCGTACGCAAATACTTTGCAAGCAGTTTCATGAAATGGTCAGTCAGAAAGCAACTCACACCAGCTCAAACGTCACCTGGGTTAACAAGGTCAGGAGTTTCTGGCAGCTGAAGGCAAAGGACAGAGCTGCGTGGAGGAATCTGATCAGACCTAAATGAAACAGTCATTGTCACCCCCGACAGACTGCTATGATGATGAGATGATGATGGTGGACCCGCAGCCAAAACACTTTGGCAATCCTGGGGCAGACCTAATTTTTATAGCTGTAGCGTATTCTTCTTCGCCATTCACGCTGTCGTCGCTATCCAGGTCCACAGCCTGTGCCGCTGATTGTGGTTCCATATGCCTCAATGTGGTTCTTTCACTGACGTCCTTGGACAGTTTTTCCACTGCTTCGAACTGCTGAGCTATCTCGACTGCCGTGGCTAACGTCAGTTCACTGGAGTGTGTGAGGAGCCTTGACTGTGCTGCAGAACATAGTGTGTGCTCCGCCAGCTGATTGCAGACCATTTCTTCTTCCAAAGCCATTCCCCAGCCAGCTGACGCAGGTCTGCAACGTATCGCTGTACTGACTCTCCAGTCCGCTGGTGGCGCTGCCGAAACGGAATCCTCCAGACTATGATGTTTTCTGGAGCGTGAAAGTAGCATGCCATTAGCCCAACCACATCGTCAAAACTATCACTCTCACCCTATGTACTGAGAATGTGTTGTCCCTCCATGCTGAGATTATGGACCAAAATCGCTCATGCATGCAGTTTCTCCAATTTGCCAAGGTTCAAGGCCACCAAATAATTCTGGAATACTGCATATCGCCTCACCCAGGGAACCGGCAGTTCGCCCGGGAGCTCCAAAAATGGCCGAATACTAGAAACTCCCTTATCCATACCTTTATCCTCATCGCCAAGTGTTATGTCCATAACCCATACTTCAATAACGAGGCCAGAGGTGCAGCAGAACGTAGGTTTATTGAAGAACTCTCAGTACTATACAGGCGCTCTCGTATAGACAGAGGTCTGGTCGTAAAGAGACCCTGCCTCTTTTGCACCCGCCTTTTATACCCAGGGTGGCAGCGGAACCGGAAAGGTGGAGCCGCCACCCGTAGTACACACAATATCAAATGTATCATATTTGATACATCACACTGCTCCTGTTTGAAATGTTGACCATTTAATCTTTAACCTCTAAAAATTCTGGTGTTCCACTTGTGAAACATTTCACATTGGCTGGAAACTGGCTGGAATGCTTTAAAGCGTTTTAGTGCTATAATAGCTCACCTGGTGCTTTTTATCTTCTTTTTTTTTAAATATGTCATAAAATGTCCTTTGTGTAAAATATTTTGCCCTGTTTTTCAGAAGTGTACATTTCAAAATCTAGCAAGTATGTGTCAATATTATATGTTTTAAATGCTTAAAACAGTGTGTAATAACAGAAAAAAAAAAGCAGATTTGAATTTTCACCGGTTTTCTCTTCCTCTTCCACGGAGCTTTCTTCTTTCTAGCTGATCTCCTCAACATTTTTTGCTAAGCTATTTACAAATTATTACTTAAAAAAAATCTATAAAACCAAGAACTAAAGTGAAAAAAGACGAAAAATATGGAAAAAAAAGACACTGTTCCGAAAACACGACAAAACACATAATAAAAACCATAAACACTCAAAAACTCTCACAATACTAAAACTACTATCTACAATACTAAACTATTATTTATTGGTGCTGGTTTGATGCTGGTGGATGCTGTTTTTTTCAGCAGGGCTTCTTTAACATCAGCAGGACAAAGCAAAGGACGTGTAATTACTTTATTTAGCAATATGCTACACAAGACAATGGGGAGCAGCACTTGGCTGTAATATTAACTATGGAGATCTGTAATGCGAAAAGAAAACACAGGGACTGTGGAGCGTGTAAAATAAGAGACATATTCACGACAGACGGTTTATTACACACTTCACATCTTTCAAGCACAGAACAGAATGGCACATTTCAGCAGGCACTCTTCTTTTACCCAAATCTCTCCTCACAAGTTTCATGGCATTCCTCCACACACAACATGACATTTGCATCACACTGCATTCAACCCCCTACGTCCTTGACTCCTTCCTGCTATCTCGCCAGGAACCTCCAGGGCATTGTTCTCCCATGCTTATCCACTGTCTCTTGTCTGAGATGCTAAATAATCTGACTCCCCCAAGGTGCTACACCACCCCGCCCAGCATCTTAGATAGAACAATAGAACATCAGTCCACACGCCGTTTGGGCTTCCGTCTCCTCCCATATCTGCTGTAACTGGGGTTTACTGCCTCCGTGGCACTGCTGTGCCGGTGGGGGGCTGCTGGAAGTGTGTCTGACTGCGGGTGGGCCGTGGCGAGGGGGCGGGGCACTTCGGTCTGTCCGTGTGGCTGCTCTGGTGAATCGTCTCCCTGGGGAGCTCTCCGTGGGGGTCTTCCACACCGAGGGGCCCTAGCCAACAGCACTTGCTCGTCCGCCACAATGAAAGCGGGTTTGAGTCTGTCTATGCCAATTTTCTCCCGCCTACCCCCCAAGTCTAGCAAAAAATGCTTATCCCCTGTTTCCAGCACTCTGAACGGTCCATCATAGGGTGGGCGCAATGGAGGACGGTGGGCGTCGTGTCTGACAAACACGAACTCCGCGCTCTTCAAAGTTTTAGGCACGAAAACACGCAGAAAACAGTGGTGGGCCGGTCCCGGCAGCGTGCCTGTGTTTGCGCTACTCTGCAAAAGCTGAGACGGGCAGCTGTCCGGCGCAGGATTATCTTTTTTTTTTTTTTTTTTTTTTTTTTTTTTTTTTTGTTACTTATTTGTACCCGTAGGTAGATTTGGTTTGCAGTCTGGTGACAAGCCACCGGCTGCTGGTCGCTGCGTGCGCGAGCGCCCTAAACCTACATGTTTTTGGTATGCGGGAGGAAACCGGAGAAATCCCGGAGTAAACCCGCGCAACACGGGGAGAACATGCAAACTCCACACAGCTCACTGTTGGTTGGGGGCTGGGATCGAACCCACGATCCCCGTGGTCCCCCGGCCGAGGGTAAAACTGTGCTGCCACAGTGCTAAACCACTGCACCACCGTGTATCTGGCAGAAATTCCCCGGGCAGCCGTAGGGGCTGCGCAAAAACCAGCTCTGCAGGGGAAGCTTCCAAATCCTCTTTTGGCGCGGAGCGTAACCCCAATAAAACCCACGGCAACCTGTCTACCCAATTTGCATCCGTCAGTGAAGCCCTGAGTGCTGCTTTCAGTGATCTATGAAAACGCTCGCATAACCCATTGGCCTGTGGGTTGTACGCGGTTGTGCGGTGAATTGAAACACCCAGGGTGCGGGCCATCGCGGACCAGAGTTCGGAAACAAACTGAGGGCCCCTGTCAGACGTAATGTCCGACGGGACTCCAAAACGCGCCACCCATGCTGTTAAAAAAGCACGTGCTACGTCCGCAGACTTGGTTGCCGCCTGCGGGACTGCTTCTGGCCAGCGTGTGGTGCGGTCCACCACTGTCAGGAGGTGCGTGCACCCTTGTGATGGCGGGAGGGGGCCCACGAGGTCCATGTGAACATGGTCGAACCTCTTAGCCGGTACCCGAAACGGCTCCAAGGGAGCCTTCGTGTGTCTGTGTACCTTGGCTCGTTGGCACGCCACGCAGGCTGCAGCCCACTCTTTTACTTGTTTGCATAGGCTCGGCCACACAAACTTCTCTCCCACCATTTTGACTGACGCGCGCACTCCTGGGTGTGCCAGAGTGTGAACCGACTCAAACACGCGGCAGCGCCACGCGACCGGGACAACCGGACGCGGGCGTCCCGTGGAGACATCGCAGATTAGGGGGGGGCCGCCATCTTGCAGCACCCTGCTCTCCAGCCTCAACCCTGTTGGTCCAGACTGGAGCGTGCGCACGTCTGCATCGCTAATCTGCTCCGCGGCCATGGCTGCGTAATCTATGCACACGCAGACCGGGGCCACCACGGCGCGCGAGAGGCAGTCCGCCACCACATTCAGTTTACCCGACATATGCTGAATATCGGTAGTGAACTCTGAGATCGCGGCCAGCTGTCTCTGCTGCCGGCCCGACCACGGTTCTGAAACCTTGGCCATCGCGAATGTTAGCGGCTTGTGATCCACGAACGCGGCGAAGCTGCGCCCTTCCAGCCAGAACTGGAAGTGGCATATGGCCAGGTGGAGAGCCAGCAACTCTGTCAAACGCGCTGTATTTACGTTCGCTGTCGCGCAAAGTTCTGCTGAAAAAAGCGAGCGGCTGCCAAGCCCTGGCGATGCGCTGCTCCACGACAGCCCCTATGGCCACGTCTGAAGCGTCGGTGGTGAGCGCCAGCTGGGCCGCCGGGTCCGGGTGCGCCAGCAGTGCGGCGTTTGCCAGGGCTGCTTTAACCTCCGAGAATGCCCGCTCTCACTCCGGGGTCCATTCGACCCTATCCACGGGTTTCTGTCTCTTGAGTGCAACGTACAATGGTTGCATGAGCTGCGCCGCGTGGGGAAGGAAACGGTTATAAAAATTCACCATCCCCAAAAATTCCTGCAGCGCCCTGACCGTCTGAGGCCGGGGAAAATCCGCCACGGCACGCACTTTGTCGGGCAGTGGGATCGCTCCTTCCGGAGAGACGCGGTGACCCAAAAAATCAATCTCCGTCACGCCGAACTGGCATTTCGCCAGGTTGATTATTAACCCGTGCTCCTCCAACCTCCGGAAAACCGTCGTGAGGTGGGTTTCGTGTTCGTCTTCGGACGCACTGGCTACCAGGATATCGTCCAGGTAGACGAACACGAACGGGAGATCGCGCAGCACCGCATCCATCATGCGCTGGAATGTCTGTGCCGCTCCTTTTAACCCGAATGGCATGCGCAGGAACTCGAATAGACCGAACGGAGTTATTACCGCTGTTTTGGGTACGTCCTCCGCGTGCACTGGGACTTGGTGGTAACCACGGACCAGGTCTATTTTGGAAAAAATGCGCGCTCCGGCGAGGTGAACGGAAAAATCCTGAATGTGGGGAATTGGGTAGCGGTCGTGCGCTGTGGCGTTGTTCAACCTGCGGAAATCACCGCACGGTAGCCACAATCCCTCAGCCTTAGGGACCATGTGTAGCGGGGATGCCCATGGGCTGTTCGAACGCCTGATGATGCCCAACCTTTCCAGGTTGGCGAACTCCTCGTGCGCTATGGCCAGTTTAGCTGCGTCCAAGCGCCAAGGCCTTGCAAAAACGGGCGGCCCGGTGGTGGTGATAAAATGCTCCACCCCGTGTTTAGCGATGGCCGCCGAAAACGTCGGGACCGTGAGTGCTGGGAACTGAGTGAGCAGTGTGTGGAACTTACCGCCTGGAGCTGTGACGTTGGCTTGTGCTGTTGGCCGGGTCACTCGAGCTATACAGGGGAGAGAGTCAAAGGACAGTGCATTAACCGGGTGCCTGTTAGCAGCTTCAACCAGTAAACCATGTGCACACAGAAAATCAGCCCCCAGTATATGGTAATTCAGTGCTGCTACGACAAAAGTCCACTCATATGTACGGCCGTGTAGAGATAAGATCAGTGTCCTCTCACCAAAGGTCTTAATTTCCGAGCCATTTGCTGCCAACATCACGGGGCCGCTAGGTCCTGCCAGCCGGTCGGCGTAGGTCGGCAGGATGAAGCTCATCTGGGCTCCGGTGTCCACGAGGAAACGCCTCCCCGAGCGCGCAGCCATCATGTAGAGCAGCTTGTTCTCTTCACCGAGGGTCGCAGCTGCTACCGACTGTCGACCTTGGCGTTTTCCCGAGCGCTTGAATTGGCACGGTGGCGCACATCTGTGTGCGATCTCTCCGAAGCGGCAGTGGTAGAAACAGAGCGTGTCTCTCTGGCGCTCCTTGGCCCCCGCTGCTGCTACTGTCAGTGGCTCCTCGCCTCCTCTGGTCGTCTCGCTGGGCTCCGCCGCTGCCGCATTGACTGTGATCGCCCTGGTGGTGAGGATGATTCTGTCTGCCTCCTGGGCTAGCGCACGGTAGTCACGTGCGGCCAACAACGGCAAATTGGCCAGAACCGGTCTCGCCACCGTTGGAAGGTTCCTGAGGAAAAGTTGGGCAAACAGAAAGTGCCTGTCGTCCGTGCCCATTAACGCCAGCATCTTCTCCATCAGGTCGACGGCCGAACCATCTCCTAACTCGGTCCGTCTCAGGAGCCTCTCTGCTCTCTCACATTCCAAGAGCATGTAGCGCTGGATGAGCGCAGCCTTGAGCGCCTCATATTTGTTGCGGGCTGGTGGTTGATCGAGCAGGCTCGCTACCTGCTGAGCTGTGCGGGCGTCCAGCGCTGCGACCGCATGGTAGAATCTGGTGTCGTCTGCCGTTACTCCCCGGAGGGCGAACTGGGCCTCACTGTGGTGGAACCAAGAGCGCGGGTTGTGCTGCCAGAAGTCCAGTAGCTTGACTGAAACTGCACACGCGTGGCTGGGGGTTCCAGTCCGGGCTGTCTCCGGGGTTCTTGCCTCGTGTTCCATAATACGTCTTGGGTCACCAGTGTGGAGTGTGTAAAATAAGAGACATATTCATGACAGACAGTTTATTACACACTTCACATCTTTCAAGCACAGAACAGAATGGCACATTTCAGCAGGCACTCTTCTTTTACCCAAATTTCTCCTCACAAGTTTCATGGCATTTCTCCACACACAACATGACATTTGCATTACACTGCATTCAACCCCCTACGTCCTTGACTCCTTCCTGCTATCTCACCAGGAACCTCCTGAGCATTGTTCTCCGATGCTTATCCACTGTCTCTTGTTTGAGATGCTAAATAATCTGACTCCCCCAAGGTGCTACAGGACATAAATATACAGTTATTGTGCTTACCTGGCTGATGAAATTGCAGCCTCGTCAGCCCATCTTTCCTTTACAGTTACTTCCGACAATGACGCAGCTCATTGGTCGAACTCAAGTCAAGTGATCATGGAGCGCTGTTGTAATTGGTTAAGCATATAGAGGTCCTTAGTGATTGCCTCAGAGCCGCCTTATCAGGTTTTGTAACTAAAGTTTAATTTTCATAAAAATATGCACATACTTAACCTGCCAACAAAAAGATTCATGTTTTGAAAAATATGAGTTAGCCTATCTGTGAAACTAAGCTACTCTCTAGATAGGGATCGATCATCTCAACAACTAAAGCAGATAGAGCCACTCCGCTCACCACCTAAATTATCAGGAACAGAATTTTTCAGTCTCAAATCTGAAACATTTTCTCTTATATGTTTGTAACTTTTCATGTTAATTTTCACACTTAAAGCATGTACAACAATGGAGCCATGACACATCCTTGTGGCGTGCCACTGGTGATAGAAGAAGCCATCTCTATCATCATTCAGTCCATACAGCCAATCATGTACAGTAGAATGAAATTACGTTTCTCCTATCGACTGTCATGGCGGCCGCTGGGCCGTCATCCAGCTCATCAGCTCCAGCCGCGCACAGACTAACAGGTGTTAATCAGCGGCTCTTAAAAGCCAGCATCATGGACAGCCCGGCACGGAGTCGTCTGTCTACCTCGACTGAGTATGAGCCAGAGCTTCGTTTCACAGCCAAGTCAAGAACGCCACGACAAGACCTACCACGTAAGAAGACTATTTGCTTTTCTACGCCTAATCTTTACCCCTGTGCACAGGTGGACCTCCCTGGCGGCGGACCAGTATCTCCAACGGACGGAGAATTACCCTCTCCCTTCTGGAGCTCCTCCTGGCCTTCACTGATTCAGGAATTCTCTCCACTGCAGCTGCAGGTACTGTCACTCCCTCAGTCACAGGAGTCATTGTCACCACGGTTACGGACATTATCACTGTCACGGCTACGGGAACAGTCAACGTCACAGCTGTCAGTACAGTCATTGCTCTCGCCACGAACTCCACCACGGTTACTGGAGTTATCACTGTCACAGCTTCATGCACCAGAACCACCACAGCTTACAGACATTGGGGAACAGCCAGATACAGTCAGAGACAACCTCAAGTAAGCTGCACACCTGCACTTGTCCCTTTGTGCTGAACAGCCTTAACGGTTTCTGCTTGTGTGTTCTAGGGTTGCCAGGTCGTCTTCTGTATCGCTCAGCTCCGGTGACCAGGCTGCTATATCTGCACTCACACTTGCACTACACTCACTCACACTTGACAATAAAGAATAACTATTTTGTATCTGCCCGTGTCTGTGTCTGTCTCTTGGGTCCTGAAACATGTCATTGACAATATTAATCACATGTAGAATCAGAGGGGTCGCTGTCATGCAAGGTGCCTCCACAAACAACTTCTCCTTCCCCCATCCGATTATGCTGAGCACCAAGCTAGAAGGCAGAAAGTACCATTTTTATATGGTCTTTGGTATGACCCGGCTGGGACTTGAACCTCCAACCTTCCAGTTGTGGGGCGGATGCTCTATCAACTAGATCACCACTTCGGTTAGGAGTGGTCGTGGTTAGGAAAGGCATCCAAGATGGAGTCCTGGTTAATGACACGACCGACCACACCGCCACCGTGGAATGATCTTTGAGGCCTAGCCAGACCATAGTGTTAGACCACCCGTGAGTATAAAGGCCTGCATGCAGGAGGGGTGGTCTCTTGGCCGGTGGTGTGACCGAAAGGCAGAGCCACCACCCTGTGCCACACAAACAGAACACAGAACATAGAAATAACTATATAACATTTTACCCCCCTGTAGAAAAGTCCAAAAACACACATACAAACAAACCCTCCCCAATTTGGAACCTGAATCATGCACTAAGAAAACTAAACTTAAGCCACTAAAAGGGGCCTATCACAGTCACACAAAACAACTAAAACTAGGGGAGGACAGGCAGACTGCCGTCCTACCCCACACACAGCCAGGCAGCTTATTCTGCCGCCAATACTAAAGAAAAAAGTCCATCAAAAAAAAAATAACCGCAGTGTTCCTAACTAAAACAAAATGCACAAAATAATCCCAAACTATATACAGAATAAACAACAAAACAAACTACTGTATATACACACGGCTCGGGGAAGATGACCCCGTGGGCCCCCTGGACTGTCTTTTATTCAATCCACCCCTGGAGGTGGCTCGCCTCCCGGGCTGCAGCTGGTCATCTCGGCCCCAGTGTGTCTCCTCAGCCTCACAGCTGGATGTCCCACTCATCCAGGCCCATGCCTCTTGGTCTTCCCCGGGGCACACCGTAGCTCATTTGGGTGCTGCCATGAGCCATCCGACAGCTGGCGGTAAGCATTGCTCCATCCAGCCATAACCCGCAGCCAGCCCTGGTGCTCCTCCACCCACCATTTGACTCGTACTCACTGTGGCCTCGCCTCCATTTGAGCCCGAACCCAGTCTGCAACTCCAAACGGGGCTCTGCTCGACTTGCAGGGTCTCTGCCTGGCACTTGTCCTCCCAGTGCCAAACAGTCTTGCCCCAACCTCTTCTAGATCCGCTGCGAGTCCCGCTGATGTGGCTCCGTGTCCACCGGCCCACTTCAGCTGAGCTCCAGAAACACCTGGGATCATCCCTTCGGCATCACTCGTCAGTGCAGGCACCCCCTGTGCCACCCAGTACCCTTGTCCAGGTCAACTCGGGCTCTGGCACTGGGGCCTTCCTGCGGTGACCCTGAGCATGACAAGGCCTATCCACTCTCTGGAGTGCCGATCGACCTTTCATCCCACACAGCGTCATCTTGTACTCTCGGAACCGATCGGTCCCACAATCCACAGCCCTGTGGGAATGTGCAATAGATGAGGCAGGTTTGTCTCAAAGCAGCTTTATTACACATTCACCAACATCTCGAAGTAGAAAGAGAACATCACAGGAAACTCTCGTCCCTTAAATAACCGGGACTCTCACAGCTCACAAGTACTTTGCATCACAAGTCACATTGCATTATAATCACCAGTAACAATGCATCTCCTCTATAATCCCCTAATATCACCCCCACAGTCTCAGGCCCTGCATACCAAAGCTAACACCTTCACAGCTTCCTGTTATCTCCAAGGAAACTCTGTCTTTGTTCTTATCTAAAATGTGAGGCCTTAAATAAGTCACAAAGTAGGTCACATGTGTGGCCACACTACCCCCCCAAACATTTAGATCGAACAACAGAATAACAGTTTGCATGCTGTGATAACATCATTGCACATCAATCCACATGCTGCTTGGGCCTCAGTCTTCTCTCATATCTGGTGAAATATTACTCTGGGAAACACCCCGTGGTGGTCTGCTGCGTCGAGGGGCCCTTGCCAACAGCACTTGCTCGTCCGCCACCACAAAAGCGGGTTTGAGTCTGTTTATGCCAACCTTTTCCCTCCTACCCCCCAAATCTAGCAAAAAATGCTTGTCCCCTGTTTCCAACACTCTGAACGGCCCATCATAAGGTGGTCGCAGTGGTGTGCGATGCGCGTCATGTCTGATAAAAACAAACTCCGCGTTTTTCAAGGCTTTAGGCTCAAAAACGCGCGGAAAACTGTGATGGACGGGGCCTGGCAGCGTGCCTGCATCAACGCTACGCTGCAACAGCTGAGACGGGGAGCTGCTTGGCGCAGGATTATCCGGGAGAAACTTCCCGGGTAGCCGAAGTGGCTGCGCGAAAACGAGTTCCGCTGGGAAAGTCTCTAAGTCTTCTTTAGGCGCAGAATGCAATCCTAATAAAACCCACGGAAGCTTGTCCACCCAATTTGCATCCGTCAGTGACGCTCTAAGCGCTGCTTTCAATGACCTGTGAAAACGTTCGCACAAACCATTAGCCTGCGGATTGTACGCGGTTGTACGGTGAATTGTGACACCTAGGCTGTGGGCCATTGTTGACCAAAGTTCAGAAACAAATTGCGGGCCTCTGTCGGATGTAATGTCCGATGGGACTCCAAAACGTGCCACCCATGCCGTTACAAACGTGCGTGCCACCTCCTCGGCTGTGGTTGACGCCAAAGGGACCGCCTCCGGCCAGCGCGTGATGCGGTCCACCATGGTCAGAAGGTGCGTGTACCCCTGTGATGGCGAGAAGGGGCCCACGAGGTCCACATGAACGTGGTCGAACCTCTTGGAGGGAATGAGAAATGGCTCCAATGGAGCCTTCGTGTGCCTGTGTATCTTGGCCCGTTGGCACGCCATGCAGGCTGCCGCCCACTCCTTAACTTGTTTGCGAAGGCCGGGCCATACGAATTTTTCCGCTACCATTTTGACCAACACACGAACCCCCGGGTGCACCAAAGAATGAATCGAGTCGAAAACGCGGCAGCGCCATGCTGCCTGCACCACGGGATGCAGTCGTCCCGTGGAGACATCGCAGATTAAGGGGGGCCTGCCGTCTTGCAGCACCTTGCTCTCCAGCCTTAACCCTGTTGGTCCAGACTGGAGCGCGCGCACATCCGCGTCACTACCTTGCTCCGCAGCCATGGCTGTGTAGTCTATCCCCACGCAGACGGGGGCAGCCACGGCACGCGAGAGGCAGTCTGCCACTACGTTCAGTTTACCCGACACGTGCTGAATATCGGTAGTAAACTCTGAAATCGCGGCTAACTGCCTCTGTTGCCTGCCCGACCATGGTTCTGAAACCTTGGCCATTGCAAATGTTAGCGGCTTGTGGTCCACAAACGCGGTGAAGCTGCGCCCTTCCAGCCAGAACTGGAAGTGGCGAATGGCCAAATGGAGAGCCAGCAACTCCCTGTCGAACGCGTTGTATATACGCTCACTATTGCATAAGGTCCTGCTGAAAAAGGCGAGCAGTTGCCAGGCTCCGGCTACATGCTGCTCCACGACCGCCCCTATGGCCACATCTGACGCATCAGTAGTGAGCGCTATGCGGGCTGTTGGGTCTGGGTGTGCCAACAACGCAGCATTTGCCAAGGCTGCTTTTACCTCTGAGAACGCTCGCTCCCACTCCGGGGACCACTCGACCTTACTCGCGGGTTTCTGTTTTTTGAGCGCAGCGTAAAGCGGTTGCATGAGTTGCGCTGCGCGGGGGAGGAAACGGTTATAAAAATTCACCATTCCCAAAAACTCCTGTAACGCCTTGACCGTCTGCGGCGGGGGGAAATTTGCTACCGCGCGCACTTTGTCAGGAAGCGGAACCGCTCCTTCGGGGGAGACGCGGTGTCCTAAAAAATCAATCTGCGCCACCCCGAACTGACACTTCGCTGGGTTGATTATTAACCCGTGATCTCCCAACCTCCGGAAAACTGTCACTAAGTGGTTTTCGTGTTCGTCTTCGGACGACGTTTTGGCATGCGCAAAAACTCGAATAGGCCAAATGGAGTTATTACCGCTGTTTTGGGTATGTCCTCAGCGCGCACTGGGACTTGGTGGTAACCGCGGACCAAATCTATCTTAGAAAAAACGCGCGCCCCTGCCAAATGAACGGAAAAATCTTGGATATGCGGGATTGGGTAGCAGTCATGCGCTGTAGCGTTGATTAACCTGCGGAAATCCCCGCAAGGTCGCCACGAGCCGTCAGCCTTCGGAACCATGTGTAGCGGGGAAGCCCATGGGCTGTTCGAACGCCTGATTATGCCCAACCTCTCCAGGTTGGCAAACTCCTCGCGCGCTATGGCCAGTTTAGCTGCGTCCAAGCATCGAGCTTTTGCAAAAACGGACGGTCCGGTAGTGGTAATAAAATGTTCCACCCCGTGTTTAGCGACGGTTGCCGAAAATGTGGGGACCGTGAGTGCTGGGAACTGAGTGAGCAGTGTGTGGAACTTACCGCTTGCAGCTGTGACGTTGGCTTGTGCTGTTGGTGGGGCCACTCGCGCTGTACAGGGAATAGAATCAAAAGAAAGTGCATTAACCAGGCGCCTGTTAGCGAGATCAACCAACAAACCATGTGAGCACAAAAAATCAGCCCCCAACATATTGAAATTCACTGCTGCTATAACAAAAGTCCACTCAAATGTACGGCCGTGTAGAGACAGAAGCAGAGTCCTCTCACCAAAGGTCTTAATCTCCGAGCCGTTCGCTGCTGCCACCCCGGGACCTCTGGAACCTGCCAGCCGGTCAGCAGAGGAAGGTGTGATGAAACTCAACTGGGAGCCTGTGTCCACGAGGAAATGCCTCCCCGAGCGTGCGTCCAAGAAGTAGAGCAGCTTGTTCTCCTCCCCGAGGGTCGCAGCTGCTACCGACCCCCGGTCTTGGCGTTTCCCGAACGCTTGAACTGGCACGGTGGTACACATTTGCGTGCCCTCTCTGCGAAGCGGCGGTGGTAGTAACAAAGGGTGTCTCCTCCGCGTTCCCTGGCCCCCGCCGCCGCCGTCGTTGGTGGTTCTGCTACCGCTGCCCCTGGCCCCCTGCCATCTCCGGTCGTCGCGCCGAGTTCCGCTGCTGCAGCCGTGGCCGCGCGCTGTCTGCTGGTGTTGACAATTTGCTGCGCCTCCTGGGCCAGCGCGCGGTAGTCCCGCTGGGCCAACAACGGCAAACTGGCCAGGGTCGCTCTCGTCGCTGACGGTAGGGTCCTGAGGAAGAGGTGGGTAAAGATGAAGTGGTCGTCGTCCGAGCCTTTCAACCTCAACATCTTCTCCATATGGTCAACGGGCGTGTCATCTCCCAACTCAGTCAGCGCCAGGAGTCTCTCTGCTCTCTCCTCAACCGAGAGAGTGAAATGCTGGATGAGTGCAGCCTTCAACACGCCGTATTTGTTGCTGGCTGGAGGCTGCTCCAGAAGGCTCTCCACATGCTGGGACGTGTGGTTATCAAGTTTTGCGACCACGTGGTAGAATTTTGTGTCATCTACCGATATCCCCCGGAGGTTGAACTGTGCCTCAACCGAGTGGAACCAGGAGCGCGGATTGTTCTGCCAAAAGTCCGGGAGCTGGACCGTAGCGCTTGGCCGGGGGCTCCGGATGAGACTGGCCCCGGGGAATTCTCCTCTTGCTGCATGCTACGTCTTGGGTCACCAGTGTGGGAATGTGCAATAGATGAGGCAGGTTTGTTCTCAAAGCAGCTTTATTACACATTCACCAACATCTCGAAGTAGAAAGAGAACATCACAGGAAACTCTCGTCCCTTAAATAACCGGGACTCTCACAGCTCACAAGTACTTTGCATCACAGGTCACATTGCATTATAATCACCAGTAACAATGCATCTCCTCTATAATCCCCTAATATCACCCCCACAGTCTCAGGCCCTGCATACCAAAGCTAACACCTTCACAGCTTCCTGTTATCTCCAAGGAAACTCTGTCTTTGTTCTTATCTAAAATGTGAGGCCTTAAATAAGTCACAAAGTAGGTCACATGTGTGGCCACAGCCCGACCATTCTTCCCCAGCACCATTCTTCTTCTTTTTTTTTCTCTCTTTGCCTTTTTTTTGTAACTTTGATTTTTATTCATTTTTCATCATACATGTTACATTCAGATCACAGTCTATATTTAAAAAAAGGAGCTAGAGGAAGAAGGAGAAAAAAAAGAAAAGAAAAGCGGGGGGGGCAAATGTTGGAGCATCAAGTTTTAAGTTTCCATCTGTGGTCTATATTAATCATATATTCCATAACCTACATATGTTGAAGCTTGTGAGAATGTTTGGTGATTACATATGTAAGGCAACTTCACACCTCAGAACAGGGCAAAGACTCTCAACCGCCAGTGAAGAACAAAGACCTTCCCAGACACTGCGGTGGAGACCGGAGGAGCTGCCCTCACCCCCCACGGCCATGAGGAGGGGTACAAAGACAATGGGGGGATTAAGATAAGGAGGGATATCAGCTTTGGATTTGCATGTCTTTTGTTATGTGCAAGTATAAGTTCTGAGAGCCGGAGGTGTTCGGCCTCTTTTTCCTTCTTCTGCTGCTGCACTAGGATGAGACTTGTTAGAGGAGCTGATAATAAACTTTGGTTTATATATCGCATCACCTCGTTCTTCCAAACTCTTCTACACTGGTGACCCTGACGCGAGGATGGACCAGAGGCGTTCCCCCGCGATCGACTCATCCGTGGCGACCCAGGCAGACGCTGGCACCCATGCAGACAGGGGAACAGATGGACGACGTTCCCCCACGGCAGAAGTGATAGAGAGGGCTCAACCGAGCACCAGCGCCGCGGAGAGAGCCAAAGCAACGCACTCTCACCCTGCGGACACAGCAGTGACGGTCTACACAAACGCCGTCACCGTCAACCTGCCGGACTTCTGGCAGGAAGACCCCGCCTCGTGGTTTCAGCAAGCTGAAGCCCAGTTTGCACTTGCGGGCATCACGGCTGACGATACAAAGTTCTATCACATCATCGCCAAACTCAACACCGCCACTTCGAGATGTGCGCGGAGTATAATCCGGCGGCCACCGGCCCAGGACAAATATGAAGAACTGAAAGTGACCATCGTGGCAAATTATATGAATTTAAAGCCAGTGGATGTTAATTTGAATTGTAAGCTCAGAATATGACAATAGGGAAATCCTATACTCCTATACTCTGTCTGAGCAGATTTGGCCTTGATCGGCGCCCCTGGATAACTCACTCCTCCAGAGTTGAGATAAGCGGATGTGTCAGCTGGCTCGCTAACCCAAACACCGCTGCTGTGCAATAAACAGAACTCTTCAGGGACAGCGTTCATGAACTATAACATCTATCGTTGCCTAGGAGACTATTTGTTGTGCTCCAGTAACTGATACACTCAACACTGCACACACACTGATATCATCATACTGATATACATACACTGCTCTCTCCCTGCTGTGTGATTTGTCTACTAAATGTCTGCTAAATAAGCATTGAGGGTTTTTTTGCCTGCAATCAAAATTTCGCTTACTTACTTAAGCGTCAATTTGATAAAACATGTTTTTTTCTCTCGCCTACTGTGTGATATCCACTCTTTTTCTTTTTTTTCCCCTTTCTTCTTTATGACTGGCGCCTAGCGGCTGCCCCGGCCTTGGATGCGCTCTGCAGAGCGTGCCCAAATGCCAAGTCACGTTTCGTTACCTTGTATTCATACATGTGTAATGACAATAAAGTTGAATCTCATCTCATCTCTCATCTCAAATTACGTCCCCTCAGCCGAGAGGATCCTGGCGGTTTACGGCCACAGAGGATGCAGACCCAAGGCCCTCATGGAGGACTTGCTGCAACTTAAAGAAGAGGACAATGACAACTTCCTCTTCCATTTCATATTCCTCAGTACGCTGCCGCCACACATGAGAGGGACGCTGGCCAACATGCAATGCAGCACCCAGCAAGACTTCCGCACGCTAGCTCACGAAGCTCAACGGCTCGTCAACGCCTGCAAGGAGCAGACACCCACAGCAGCATCCGCAGATGTCCGGAGCCACGAGGAGCCACAAATCACTGAGCAGAGCCAGCCCGCGGTGACAGCGACATGGCCAGGACGCAACAGACGGAGCGACGTTTGTTATTACCATCACCGCTTCGCCGAGAAGGCTTACAAATGCGTCCCCCCCTGCAAATTCACAATTTCCGGAAAACGCCGAAGCCGAGAGCCGTTAACAGCGGCGATTCTCGGTGAAAAAAGCAAGCTTTTATATGTGACGGATGGACACACCGGCAAGCGGTTCCATATCGACACGGGAGCTCAACTAAGTTTTGTCATGCCCTCCCAAGCAGACCGGGCCATGGGCCCCCGGGGCAATGGAGCGGTGGCAGCCAACGACTCCACCATCGACACTTTTGGCGAAAAGAGCCTGCACCTCTGCATCCACAGCCGCAACTACAGATGGACATTTGTTGTAGCGGCGGTGAGTTTTAACTTGTTGGGCGCAGATTTTTTGTGTGCACATGGGTTATTAGTTGATCTAGCGAACAGACGCTTGGTTAATGCACTGTCCTTTGCTTCTATTCCCTGCTCAGCCCGACTTTCTCCACCACCCATGCAGGCTAGCATCACCATAGCAGGAGGTAAGTTTGATCAACTCCTCACCCAATTTCCAGCACTCACAATTCCCAAATTCTCAGCCACAGTGGCTAAACACGGGGTTGAACATTTTATTCCCACAACGGGCTCACCCGTATTTGCCAAAGCTTGGCGCTTAGACGCGGCCAAGCTCGCCATAGCTCGGGACGAGTTTACCACCCTTGAAAAATTAGGCATTATTAGACGCTCGAAAAGCCCCTGGGCCTCACCACTTCACATGGTTCTGAAATCCGACGGTTCTTGGAGACCGTGCGGCGATTACCGCAGATTAAACAATGCGACAGCGCATGACGGCTACCCAATTCCTCACATTCAGGATTTTTTACTGCATCTGGCGGGTGCGCGCATTTTTTCAAAAATAGACCTGGTCCGCGGTTATCATCAAGTCCCAGTTCGAGCAGAGGACATTCCTAAAACAGCTGTAATAACCCCTTTCGGCCTTTTTGAATTTTTGCGAATGCCTTTCGGCCTCAAAGGCGCGGCTCAAACCTTTCAGCGGATGATGGACGCAGTATTACGCGACCTCCCTTTTGTTTTCGTCTACCTCGACGATATGCTGGTAGCCAGCCCGTCTGAGGAAGAACATGAGCGGCATCTCACTATGGTTTTTCAGAGGCTAGAAGAGCACGGGTTAATAATCAATCCAGCCAAATGCAAATTCGGCGTGTCACAAATTGATTTTTTAGGACACAGAGTTTCTCCGAAGGGGGCAGTCCCACTTCCAGACAAAGTTCACGCAATAAAAAGTTTCCCACGGCCACAAACAGTCAAATCGCTGCAAGAATTTTTAGGAATGGTTAATTTTTACAACCGTTTCCTCCCCCAGGCAGCTCAGCTCATGCAGCCCCTATATGACGCGCTCAGAAAACAAAAACCTTCCAACGCGGTCGAATGGACCCCGGAGCGTGAACGCACCTTCGCGGAAGTTAAAAGCGCCCTAGCTAATGCCACATTGTTGGTTCACCCCGATCCCTCGGCCCGCATTGCGCTAACCACAGACGCTTCGGACCTAGCTATAGGGGCAGTTGTAGAACAACATGTCAGCGGAATCTGGCAACCTTTGGCATTCTTCAGCAAATCGCTAAACCAAACCGAGCGTAAATACAGCACTTTTGACAGGGAGCTGCTTGTGCTTCATTTATCCATCCGCCACTTCCAGTTCTGGTTAGAAGGGCAGAGTTTCACGGCTTTTGTAGACCACAAACCGCTCACCTTAGCTATGGCTAAAATTTCCGAACCGTGGTCAGGCAGGCAACAAAGACAGTTGGCTGCGATTTCAGAGTTCACCACAGACATTCGACATGTGGCAGGCAAACTTAACGTGGTAGCAGACTGCCTCTCTCGCGCTGTGACATCGTCAGAGCGCGAGGAGACAGATTATACTACCTCAGCCGCGGAACTCTTCACCAACGCGGACACATACGCGGCCCCAATCCATGCAGGGATAGATTATGCAGCCATGGCACAGTGCGCGCACTCTTGTCTGGACCAACAGGGTTAAGGCTGGAGGAAAGGGGTTTACGTGACGGCGTGCCCCCTCTAATATGCGATATCTCAACCGGCCGACCGTGCCCGTTAGTCCCAGCTGCATGGCGCCGCCGTATTTTCGACTCAATTCACTCCCTCGCGCACCCAGGTGTGCGCGCCTCGGTTAAAATGGTCGCCGAAAAGTTTGTGTGGCCTGGCCTGCGCAAAAACGTAAAAGAATGGGCAAAAACTTGCATTTCCTGTCAGCGCGCCAAAATACACAAACACACAAAAGCCCCTCTGGAGCCTTTTCCAATCCCTGTTAGAAGGTTCGACCACGTTCATGTCGACCTCATGGACCACTACCTTCCTCCCAAGGTTTCACACATCTGTTAACAATGATAGACCGCACCACACGCTGGCCAGAGGCAGTCCCTCTGGCGTCAACCACAGCGGAGGAAGTTGCTCGTGTTTTTTTGACAAACTGGGTGGCACGTTTCGGCGTCCCATCGGACATCACGTCCGATAGGGGGCCTCAATTTGTCTCGGAGCTTTGGTCAGCCATGGCCAGCAGCTTAGGGGCGACAATTCACTGCACCACCGCTTATCACCCTCAGGCTAATGGGTTATGCGAGCGTTTTCACAGATCTTTAAAGGCCGCCCTCAGAGCCTCACTAACGGATACAAATTGGGTAAATAAACTTCCCTGAGTTTTATTGGGGTTGCGTGCTGCGCCCAAAGAGGATCTAGACGCCTCCCCAGCAGAATTAGTTTTTGCACAACCTCTCAGGCTCCCAGGTGAATTTTTACCAGAGAACCCAGAGCCAGGGCATCTTCCAGCCCCGAGGTTTTTAGGCAGCAACGGACCGGACTCTCTCCCCGGGCCGGCACATCACTCTTTTCCACGGGTTTTTGTCCCCCAATCTTTAAAAAACGCTGAATTCGTTTTTGTTAGGCATGAAGCTTTAAAACCAACTTTCCGCCCACCATACGATGGACCATTCAGAGTGCTGGAACCTGGTGATAAGCATTTTGTGCTTGATTTTGGGGATAGAAAAGAAACAGTCAGCATTGACAGACTTAAACCTGCCTTCTTGTTGAGAGACGAGCCTGCACGGTTGGCGAGAGCACCTCGGCGGGGTAGACCCCCCAAGAGAAAAGACTCAGCCCCCCTGCAGGGAACAATTAATCACTCTCCTCCCCAAGCTGCAGATTCCTTACAGGAAGGTCCCAGCAGGACGCCCAAGCGGACCCACAGCAGATTCAGGAGAAGATTAAAACCCAGACAGCACAGGGACTGATGCAAACTACTCAACAGTTGTTCACTAATTGTGCTGTAACAGTTTAGGACTGACTTATGATTTTACTGTGCTGTTATGATTACCACTGAACTCTCTTAGGAGCATGGCTGCTGGAAAGTTTCTTCTGTGGCAAGAGGTACAGCAGTTAGTATGTCATAATAATTATCTTAAACTGTGAATTTTTCTATTGTCCTTTTCTTAGTCGTTTGGGGGGTTGGGGGCTGTGGTCTATATTAATCATATATTCCATAACCTACATATGTTGAAGCATGTGAGAATGTTTGGTGATTACATATGTAAGGCAACTTCACACCTCAGAACAGGACAAAGACTCTCAACCACCAGTGAAGAACAAAGACCTTCCCAGACACTGCGGTGGAGACCGGAGGAGCTGCCCTCACCCCCCACGGCCATGAGGAGGGGTACAAAGACAATGGGGGAATTAAGATAAGGAGGGATGTCAGCTTTGGATTTGCATGTCTTTTGTTATGTGCAAGTATAAGTTCTGAGAGCCGGAGGTGTTCGGCCTCTTTTTCTTTCTTCTGCTGCTGCACTAGGATGAGACTTGTTAGAGGAGCTGATAATAAACTTTGGTTTATATATCGCATCGCCTCGTTCTTCCAAGCTCTTCTACACCATCTCTTAATTCTTCTGGTTTTTCCAGTGTCTTTGGTTATTCTTTCAATTTCTGTCTCGTTGTTGCACTTTGTAGTGTGTCCATTTCCACCATTTTTTTTCATATAGTCCTTCTTGCATTCTTTGTCGATATGTTAGTTTTTCCATCAAACGTATATCCTCAACAATGTCAGTCCATTGCTCTTGGTCAGGAAGAACTTCTGATCGCCATTTTCTTGTGATTGTTTTTTTTTACATGCAATCAGCAAGATTTTGACTAGATATCTGTCCTCAGCCTGTATTACATTGTCTCTTTTAAGATCACATAAATACATCAAGTTACAGTTCATTGGTATATTATATCCTAATATCCTCTGTATTGTCACATGTATAGATTTCCAGAATGTTGAGATTTTGCAGCATTTCCAAAACATATGTGAGTGGTCTGCATTTTGAGCCCCACAGCTCCTCCAGCATATAGATTGGGTATTTGTATATTTTCTTTGAATCTGTGGTGTAATGAAATAGCAAATCAGGTTTTTCCATCCAAATTCCCTCCATGTCCTTGAACTTGTTGATGTGTGTTGTTTTCCATATTTCTTGCCATTTTTCTTCTGTTATGTTTAAATTTAGTTGTTTCTCCCATTTCTCCTTTATATAGTTACTTGAATGTTTGTTTGCCGTAAGTTTCTGATATAGCTTTGAAATAATTCTTATTTTATTTCCTGCATATGAGCTTAAAATGAATTGTATAATCTCGCTCACATCTGTGTGGAGGTTATGTCTAATCTTCCTCATATAATAATCTCTCATCTGCAGATATCTGAAGAATTCCGATTTTTCTAGTTTAATTTTTTTTCTCATGTTTACAAAACTCCCGAAATCTTTTTTTCCGATATTGCCCCATGCTGTGATTCCCTTGTTCACCAGATTTTTGTATCCCCTATCTTGCTTTGCCGGTTCAAACTGACTGTCAAATGCTACCCATTTCAATAGATTTATGTCCTCCTTTATATTATACTTTTGTACTATTTTATACCACAGTTCCAAAGTAAATTTAGTGATTGGTGTAGAAGAGCTTGGAATAACGAGGCGATGTGACTTATAAACCAAAGTTTTATTATCAGCTCCTCTAACAAGTCTCATCTAGGTGCAGCAGCAGAAGAAGTAAGAGAGCGAACACATTCGGCTCTACGTACTTATACTCACACATAACAAAAGACATGCATATCAAAGCTGACATCCCTCATTATCTTAATCCCCCTCTTTTGTCTTCGTACCCCTCCACCTGGCCCTGGGAGGTCAGGGTGACCTATCTGGTCTCCACCGCAGCGCCTCGGATGCTCTTTGATCTTCACTGGCGGTTGAGACCTTTTGTCCTGTTGTGAGGTGTGAAGTCGCTTTACATATGTAATCACCTAACATTCTCACGTGCTTATACATATGAAGGTTATGGGATATATGATTAATATAGACCACAGCCCCCCCCCCAAACGACTAAGAAAAGGACAATAGAAAAATTCACAGTTTAAGATAATTATTATGACATACTAACTGCTACACCTCTTGACAAGTAAGAAACTTTCCAGCAGCTATGCTCCTGTAGAGAATTCAGTGGTAATCATAACAGCATAGTAATATCACAAGTCGGTCCTAAACTGTTACAGCACAATTAGTGAACAACTTTTGAGTAGTTTTCATTAGTCCTTGTGCCGTCTGGGTTTTAATCTTCTCCCGAATCTGCTGTGGGTCCGCTTGGGCGTCCTGGTGGGACCTTCCTGTAAGGAATCTGCAGCTTGGGGAGGAGAGTGATTATTCGTTCCCTGCAGGGGGGTTGAGTCTTTTCTCTTGGGGGGTCTACCCCGCCGAGGTGCTCTCGCCAACCGTGCAGGCTCGTCTCTCAACAAGAAGGCAGGTTTAAGTCTGTCAATGCTGACTGTTTCTTTTCTGTTCCCTAAATCAAGCACAAAATGCTTATCACCAGGTTCCAGCACTCTGAATGGCCCATCGTATGGTGGACGGAAGGTTGGTTTTAAAGCTTCATGCCTAACAAAAACGAATTCAGCGTTTTTTAAAGCTTGGGGAACAAAAACCCGCGGAAAGGAATGATGTGCCGGTCCGGGGAGAGTGTCAGGGCCGTTGCTGCCTAAAAGCCTCGGGGCTGGAAGATACCCTGGCTCTGGGTTCTCTGGTAAAAATTCACCTGGGAGCCTGAGAGGTTGTGCAAAAACTAATTCTGCTGGGGAGGCGTCTAGATCCTCTTTGGGCGCAGCACGCAACCCCAATAAAACCCAGGGCAGTTTATTTATCCAATTTGTATCCATTAGTGAGGCTCTGAGGGCGGCCTTTAAAGATCTGTGAAAACGCTTGCATAACCCATTAGCCTGAGGGTGATAAGCGGTGGTGCGGTGAATTGTCACTCCTAAGCTGCTGGCCATGGCTGACCAAAGCTCCGAGACAAATTGAGGCCCCCTATCAGACATGATGTCCGATGGGACGCCGAAACGTGCCACCCAGTTTGTCAAAAAAACACGAGCGACTTCCTCCGCTGTGGTTGATGCCAGAGGGAACGCCTCAGGCCAGCGCGTAGTACGGTCTATCATTGTTTACAGATGTGTGAAACCTTGGGAGGAAGGTAGTGGTCCCACGAGGTCGACATGAACGTGGTCGAACCTTCTAGCTGGGATTCGAAAAGGCTCTAGAGGGGCTTTTGTGTGTTTGTGTATTTTGGCGCGCTGACAAGAAATGCAAGTCTTTGCCCATTCCTTTACGTTTTTGCGCAGGCCGGGCCACACAAACTTTTCGGCGACCATTTTAACCGAAGCGTGCACACCCGGGTGCGCGAGGGAGTGAATTGAGTCGAAAATACGGCGGCGCCATGCAGCTGGGACTACCGGGCGCGGTCGGCCGGTTGAGATGTCGCATATTAGGGGGGGCACACCGTCGCGTAAACCCCATTCCTCCAGCCTTAACCCTGTTGGTCCAGACAGGAGTGCGCGCACGTCTGCGTCACTACTTTGCTCCTCCGCCATGGCTGCGTAATCTATCCCTACGTGGATTGGGGCTGCATATGTGTCCGCGTTGGCGAAGAGTTCTGCGGCTGAGGTAGTGTGATCTGTCTCCTCGCGCTCTGGCGATGTCACAGCGCGAGAGAGGCAGTCTGCTACCACGTTAAGTTTGCCTGCCACATGTCGAATGTCTGTGGTGAACTCTGAAATTGCAGCTAGTTGTCTTTGTTGCCTGCCTGACCACGTTTCGGAAATTTTAGCCATCGCAAAGGTGAGCGGTTTGTGGTCTACAAAAGCCATGAAACGCCGCCCCTCCAACCAGAACTGGAAGTGGTGGATGGATAAATGAAGCGCTAGCAGCTCCCTGTCAAAAGTGCTGTATTTACGCTCCGTTTGGTTTAGCGATTTGCTGAAGAATGCCAAAGGTTGCCAGATTCCGCCGACGTGTTGTTCTACAACCGCCCCTATGGCTAGGTCTGAAGCGTCTGTGGTTAGCGCAATGCGGGCCGAGGGATCAGGGTGAACCAACAATGTGGCGTTAGCTAGGGCACTTTTTACTTCTGCAAAGGTGCGTTCGCGCTCCGGGGTCCATTCGACCGCGTTGGAAGGTTTTTGTTTTCTGAGCGCGTCATAGAGGGGCTGCATGAGCTGAGCTGCGCGGGGAAGGAAACGATTGTAAAAATTAACCATTCCCAATAATTCCTGCAGCGATTTGACCGTTTGTGGCCGTGGGAAACTTTTTACTGCGCGAACTTTGTCTGGCAGTGGGACTGCCCCCTTCGGTGAAACTCTGTGTCCCAAAAAATCAATTTGTGACACGCCGAATTTGCATTTGGCTGGATTGATTATTAACCCGTGCTCTTCTAGTCTCCGAAAAACCATAGTGAGATGCTGTTTGTGTTCTTCCTCAGACGAGCTGGCTACCAGCATATCGTCGAGGTAGACGAACACGAAGGGGAGGTCGCGTAATACCGCGTCCATCATCAGCTGAAAGGTTTGAGCAGCGCCTTTGAGGCCAAAAGGCATCCGCAAAAATTCAAAAAGACCGAAGGGGGTTATTACAACTGTTTTAGGAATGTCTTCTGCTCGAACGGGGACTTGGTGATAGCCGCGGACCAGGTCTATTTTTGAAAAAATGCACGCACCCGCCAGATGTAGTGAAAAATCTTGGATGTGAGGAATTGGGTAGTGGTCATGCGCTGTCACATTGTTTAATCTGCGGTAATCGCCGCACGGTCTCCAAGAACCGTCGGATTTCGGGACAATGTGAAGCGGTGACGCCCAGGGGCTTTTTGAGCGCCTGATAATGCCTAGTTTTTCAAGGGTGGTAAACTCATCCTGAGCTATGGCGAGCTTGGTCGCGTCTAAGCGCCGAGCTTTGGCGAATACGGGTGGGCCCGTTGTGGGAATAAAGTGTTTGACCCCGTGCTTAGCCACTGTAGCTGAGAATTTGGGAATTGTGAGTGCTGGAAATTGGGTGAGGAGTTGATCAAACTTACCTCCTGCTGTAGTGACGCTGGCCTGCACGGGTGGTGGAGAAACTCGAGCTGAGTAGGGAATAGAAGCAAAGGACAATGTATTAACCAAGCGTCTGTTCGCTAGATCGACCAATAACCCATGTGCACACAAAAAGTCTGCGCCCAACAAGTTAAAACTCACCGCCGCTACAACAAATGTCCATCTGTAGTTGCGGCCACGGATGCGGAGGGGCAGGTTCCTTTCGCCATAAGTGTCGATGATGGGGCCGTTGGCTGCCATCGCTCCATTGCCCCGGCGGCCCATGGCCCGGTCTGCTTGGGAGGGCATGATAAAACTCAGTTGAGCTCCCGTGTCAATGAGGAACTGCTTGCCGGTGTGTCCGTCCGTCACATATAGAAGCTTGCTTTTTTTGCCGAGAACTGCCGCTGTTAACGGTTCTCGGCTTTGGCGTTTTCCCGAAATCGTGAATTTGCAGGGGGGAACGCATTTGTAAGCCTTCTCGGCGAAGCGGTGGTGATAATAACAGACGTCGCTCCGTCTGTTACGTCTTGGCCGTGTCGCTGCCATGGTGGGCGGATTCTGCTCAGTGGTTTGTGGCTCCCCGTGGCTCCGGACATCGGCGTTGAGGTCTGCGGATGCTGCTGTGGGTGTCTGTTCCCTGCAGGCGTTGACGAGTCGCTGCGCTTCGCGAGCCAGCGTGCGGAAGTCTTGCTGGGTGCTGCATCGCATGTTGGCAAGCGTCCCTCTCATGTGTGGCGGCAGCGTACTGAGGAATATAAATTGGAAGAGGAAGTTGTCATTGTCCTCTTCTTTGAGCTGCAGCAAGTCCTCCATGAGGGCCTTGGGTCTGCATCCTCTGTGGCCATAGACCGCCAGGATCCTCTCGGCTCTCTCCTTGGCAGAGGGGACGAAATTCGCCACGATGGTCGCTTTCAGTTCTCTATATTTGTCCTGGGCCGGCGGCCGCTGGATTATGCTCCACGCACATCTCGAAGTGGCGGCGTCGAGTTTGGCGACGATGTGATAAAACTTTGTATCGTCAGCCGTTATGCCCGCAAGTGCAAACTGGGCTTCAGCTTGCTGAAACCACGAGGTCGGGTCTTCCTGCCAGAAGTCCGGCAGCTTGACGGTGACGGCGTTTGTGTGGGCCATCCCTGATGTGTCCGCAGGGTGAGAGTGCCTTCCTTCGGCTCTCGCAGCGGCGCTGGTGCTCGGTTGAGCCCTCTCTGTCACTTCTGCCTTGGGGGAACGTCGTCCATCTGTTCCCCTGTCTGCATGGGCGCCGGCGTCTGCCTGGGTCGCCACAGATGAGTCGATCGCGGGGGAACGCCTCTGGTCCATCCTGGCGTCAGGGTCACCAGTGTAGAAGAGCTTGGAATAACGAGGCGATGTGACTTATAAACCAAAGTTTATTATCAGCTTCGCTCCTCTAACAAGTCTCATCTAGTGCAGCAGCAGAAGAAGTAACAGTGCGAACACATTCGGCTCTGTGTACTTATACTCACACATAACAAAAGACATGCATATCAAAGCTGACATCCCTCATTATCTTAATCCCCCTCTTTTGTCTTCGTACCCCTCCACCTGGCCCTGGGAGGTCAGGGCGACCTATCTGGTCTCCACCGCAGCGCCTCGGATGCTCTTTGATCTTCACTGGCGGTTGAGACCTTTTGTCCTGTTCTGAGGTGTGAAGTCGCTTTACATATGTAATCACCAAACATTCTCACATGCTTATACATATGTAGGTTATGGGATATATGATTAATATAGACCACAATTGGGTCTATTTGTTTGATTTGCTTATATGCATCCTTATCTCCTATTATGCTTTGTACTGGGAGTTCCTCAATTTCCTTTTCCATTTCTTTCCATTTTGCCTCATATCCTCCGTCGCACCAACATATATCTTATTTGTGCTGAGTAGTAATATTCCTTTAGACTCGGTAGACCCATGCCTCCTTTCTCTTTTGGTAATTGGAGAGTTTTATATTTCACTCTTGGCTTTTTACCTCCCCAAACAAATCTCGATATCATCCTGCCCCACTTTGAGAACTGGGCACCAGGAATCTCTGTTGGTAGAGCCTGGGAGAGGTAAAGCAGTCTAGGTTGTATGCTGATTTTGACTGTCTTAATTTTTGAATACAGATCCATATTTAAGATTGACCATCTATCAATATCCGTTTTTATTTCTTGATCCAACCTATCATAGTTTGCTTTATAGATTTTGCTTAAATCTTTAGGTATGCTCACTCCAAGGTATTTTATTTCTTTTTGTTTCCAGTTTAGTTTGATCTTCTCAGTTATCTGGTTTAAAGGGTTATAGTGGAATGTCAGTATTTGTGTTTTTGTTATGTTTATCTTGTATCCTGATAATTTTCCAAAATTTTCTATCAAGTCCATCATTTCCATTATTGATTCATCTGGTTGTTCAAGGTAAACTATAATATCGTCTGCAAATAGCCCAATCTTGTGTTCCGCTCCCTTTATTGCTACACCTTTTAATTTCTTATTTTGTCGCATCGCTTGAGCCAGTGGTTCTATGAACAGAGCAAACAAGGTGGGCGATAGGCAGCATCCCTGCCTGGTTGATCTTTGTATATTTACTTTGTCTGTTAAGCTACCGTTTATCTTGATTCTTGCCACAGGTTTTTGATACAGTGTCTTTATGCATTGTACTGATTTTTCGTTAAATCCAAAGCGTTCCAGCACATTATATAGGAACTTCCAATTAACCCTATCAAATGCTTTTTCTGCGTCTAAACTCATTATTACTGCGCTTTTCTTTTCTTTATGTATTTGATTAATTATGTGTAATGTTCTCCTGATATTGTCATGTGTTTGGCGTCCCTCTATGAAACCAGTTTGATCATCCTCTATCAATTCCGAAAAGAATGTCTTTATTCGTTTACAGATAATTGTTGTATATATTTTATAATCCACATTTAATAAAGAGATTGGCCTATAGTTTCCGCATTGTCCCCTATCTTTCCCTGGCTTTAAAATAACTGAAATAATGGCTTTGTTCCATGATGGAGGTATTTTGTTGTTGTTTAATGTCCAATTAAATGACTTTAGGAGCTGTGGCGTGAGTTCTTCTATAAACAGTTTATAAAACTCAGATGGGTATCCATCACTACCTGGTGATTTACCGTTTTTAAGTGATTTAATCACATCTTTAATCTCGTGTTGTTATTTCTGCTGTTAGCTTTTCATTTTGTTGGTTTCCTATTGATGGCAAGTCCAATGTGCATAGAAATTTTTTAATGTCCTTAACATTTGTCTCTTCAGGTTGCGAGTGTAGTTCTTGATAGAATTTATGGAATATTTCTTCGATGTTTTCTGGGGCATCTGTGGTTTTATTTGTGATGGGGTCCTTAATCTTATATACTTTATTCACTGTTTGTTGTTTTCTTAACCGTTTTGCCAGCAGTTTTGTGGCTTTTGGCCCCGTTTCATAATATTTTTGTTTTAAATATCTATTTTTCCTTTCAATTTCATCTATTTGTATTTCTTTTATCTTTATTTTTTCTTCCTTAATTTCTTGATATATTTTTGGGTCATTTGTGCTTTGATGTTTACGTTCTAATTCCCTCAGTCTCTCACATCTTTGTTAATATGATTCTAGTTTAGACTTTTTTGCTTTTCCTGATTCAACAATTAATTTACCTCTTAACACGGCTTTTAGTGCATCCCATAGTATTGTTGGGTCCACTTCTCCATTATCATTCTCCTCGATATACTAATTTATGTTTACCTTTATTCTTTCTTTCATTTTCTCATCATTTAATAGTCCTACATTAAGTTTCCATGTTGTTTGTCGTTTTCTATTGTTTAAATATATTTCCATGTATATAGGATTATGATCTGATATTTCTGCCCCTCCAATCCGACAGTTTCTCACCCTGTGTCTGTCACCTTCATTCATAAGGAAGTAATCTAATCTATTCTAGAGTGTACTTTATGGACTGCTGAATAATGTGTATAGTCTTTTTCGAGTGGGTGCAGGTCCCTCCATATGTCTACCATACCCATTTCTGCCAGTGAGGTTCTTATGAACTTTGTTACATGTTTTTTTGTCTTCTTAACACTTGTATCAACTTCATGATCCATGACAGCATTTAAGTCTCCTCCACAAATTAGGACTCTTTCACTGTGTGTTGCTATGAGATCAACCAGATGTTGAAAAAAACCCTTGTCACTTTCTGGTGGGGCATAGATGTTCACTGATGTGATCTGCATACCATCTATTCTTCCCTTTATTATTACATATCTGCCTTCTTTATCCTGGATTTCTTGTTCACATTCAAATTGTATTTTGTTTGAAATTAGTATCATAACCCCCTTTTAGTTCCTCCCTTAAATGAACTGTAGTAGGAGTTCTTATCGCCAAATCTCTTTAGTTTCTCATGTTCTGTCTTGCTCAAATGTGTCTCTTGCATAAATATAATTTCGGCTTTTTCCTTCTTGAATTTTCTTATTATTCTTTCCCTTTTAACAGGTGAGTTCAGACCATTCACGTTTAATGTCATTATCTTAAGATTTTTACCCATATTCATGTTTTCCATTTTTTTAACTTGTGCTCCTAGCCCCTTTAACAACAAAACTTTAATGAATGAATGAATTTTTAATGAATGAATGAATTTTTATTTCGGATAGTACAGTACAGGTTAAAAGAAACTGTATAATATAACAACAAGGTCAAATTAGACAAAGACTCTTTCTTCTATTTAATTCCACGTGAGTTATCCGAAATGGGTGATGACTGAAGCCGCAGCTTATATTGCCCACCCATATTCCATCCAAGAATTCAAAAGAGAAAAAAGAGAAAACAAGACAACAAAACTAACACATATTTGTACAAAAACACATTAACAAATCTCGACCTCCGTACTTTGGGCCTTTCTTCTGCCCACTGGTCCCTGTTGGTGGGTGGAGGGAATGGCCTCACAGAGTGAGGGGCCCTCCCTAGACCTGTAGTTACTATCCAAGTAATAGTCATTAGTCTAGAAATGTCCAACATACAGTGGGGTAAAAAAGTATTTAGTCAGCCACCAATTGTGCAAGTTCTCCCACTTAAAAGACGAGAGAGGTCTCCAATTTTCATCATAGGTATACCTCAACTATGAGAGACAAAATGAGGGGGGGAAAAAATCCAGAAAATCACATTGAAGGATTTTTAATGAATTAATTGGTAAATTTCTTGGTAAAATAAGTATTCGGTCAATAACAAAAGTTCATCTCAATACTTTGTTATATACTCTTTGTTGGCAATGACAGAGGTCAAACGTTTTCTGTAAGTTTTCACAAGGTTTTCACACACTGTTGCTGGTATTTTGGCCCATTCCTCCATGCAGATCTCCTCTAGAGCAGTGATGTTTTGGGGCTGTTGCAGGGCAACACAGACTTTCAACTCCCTCCAAAGATTTTCTATGGGGTTGAGATCTGGAGACTGGCTGGGCCACTCCAGGACCTTGAAATGCTTCTTACGAAGCCACTCCTTCGTTGCCCGGACGGTGTGTTTGGGATCATTGTCATGCTGAAAGACCCAGCCACGTTTCATCTTCAGTGCCCTTGCTGGTGGAAGGAGGTTTTCACTCAACATCTCACGATACATGGCCCCATTCATTCTTTCCTTTACACGGATCAGTCATCCTGGTCCCTTTGCAGAAAAACAGCCCCAAAGTATGATGTTTCCACTCCCATGCTTCACAGTAGGTATGGTGTTCTTTCTCCTACAAACACAACAAGTTCAGTTTTTACCAAAAAGTTCTATTTTGGTTTCATCTGACCATATGACATTCTCCCAATCCTCTTCTGGATCATCCAAATGCTCTCTAGCAAACTTCAGACAGGCCTGGACATGTACTGGTTTAAGCAGGGGGACACGTCTGGCACTGCAGGATTTGAGTCCCTGGCGGCGTAGTGTGTTTCTGATGTAGCCTTTGTTACTTTGGTCCCAGCTCTCTGTAGGTCATTCACTAGGTCCCCCCGTGTGGTTCTGGGATTTTTGCTCACCGTTCTCGTGATAATTTTGACCCCACGGGGTGAGAGCTTGCATGGAGCCCCAGATCGAGGGAGATTATCAGTGGTCTTGTATGTCTTCCATTTTCTAATAATTGCTCCCACAGTTGATTTCTTCACACCAAGCTGCTTACCTATTGCAGATTTAGTCTTCCCAGCCTGGTGCAGGTCTACAATTTTGTTTCTGGTGTCCTTTGACAGCTCTTTGGTCTTGGCCATAGTGGAGTTTGGAGTCTGATTGTTTGAGGTTGTGGACAGGTGTCTTTTACACTGATAACGAGTTCAAACAGGTGCCATTAATACAGGTAACGAGTGGAGGACAGAGGACCCTCTTAAAGATGAAGTTACAGGTCTGTGAGAGCCAGAAATCTTGTTTGTACGTGACCAAATACTTATTTTACCAAGGAATTTACCAATTAATTCATTAAAAATCCTTCAATGTGATTTTCTGGATTTTTTTTTTCCCTCATTTTGTCTCTCATAGTTGAGGTATACCTATGATGAAAATTGGAGACCTCTCTCATCTTTTAAGTGGGAGAACTTGCACAATTGGTGGCTGACTAAATACTTTTTTGCCCCACTGTAAATCACTTAAACCTCTCCTAGCCGTTTGGTTCTCTTTTACCTTGTCTTCTTGGCCTTCATTTCTTCTGTGTCCTTCTTAATCTTTGTTATAATCTAGGCTTTCCGTTGAAAGCCTTGCAGTTTTTCCTGGGCCCGGTGCGCCACGTCCGTCTCCCGTCTTCTGCCGCTCACTCGCCTCCACTCCGGCTGTCGTGATGCGTTCAGTGCCACCGCTGCTCCAGCCGCTTCCTCTGGTACGCTCACCACAAAGCCTCGCTCCGTCATGTCCCGCGCTGCCTCTCTGGCCGTGTTGTAGGTTTTCACGCCGTCTTCCCAATGAATTCTCATCTTCGTTAGCGGCGTTTGGAATCTAATTTTTTTCTCTTTCAACATTTTTTTAATGTTGGCGTATTTCTTTCGCTGCTGCACAATTTCTGTCGGGTAGTCATGGTCAAAGAATATCTGTTTGTCGCAGACTCGTATCTTTTTTTTCCACGCTTGTGTTAGGATTCTTTCCTTTATGTCGTATTTCAGAAAGTTTACCACAACTGACCTGGGTGTAGAGTTTGGATTTGGGTTCTGTGCCAAGGCTCTGTGCGCTCGTTGGATCTGCAGGTCTGCTTCATTGGGCAGCTCAAGCTCTTTTTTTAAGAAATGATCCATGAATTTTGTCATCGAGTTGCCTTCAATGCCCTCCGGAATCCCGAAGATGCGTATATTGCTCCGTCTGGACCTGCTCTCCAGGTCGGTTATTTTTTCCTGCATCGTCTGTGTTTGTGCCGTCAGGGTCTGCAGCCGCTCGCTTGCCTCGGTCCTCCAGTCTTCCAACTCCGATATTCGAGCCTGTGCTTCTGTCATACACGCCCGTTGAGTGTGCAGCTCTTCCATGTTTTCAGCTAGCTTGCGCTCCATTTCTCTTCGGAGACCCATAATTTCCTCCTTCATCTCTTTTTTCAGCTCTTCCTTAAGAGCCGTTAAATCCTGTTGGAGTTGTCGCTTGAATTCTTTTAAGTCTTTACCTATATTGGCGATGGCAGTGTTCATAGTATCGAGTTTGGTGTCCTCCATTTTCTCTGCTGTAGTCACCTCGTTTTTTTGGGCCTCGTGTTAAGCGATTTCTCCTGCGTTGTTGAAGAGGGATTCTTTAGTTTTACCCTGCTTTTGTCCGTGTGCCCGGCTTCTTTGTGTTTTCATCCCTTGGTTTATTGTTCCATTTATGTCAAGTTGGCCATTTACCAATGATTTTTAATCCGACTAGGGAGAGCTCTCTGTTTAAACGTTATGTCTCTCCGCCATCTTCCCGGAAGTCCCCCCAGCGCCATTCTTAACGGTGAAGTCGAGGCCATAGAAGAGGTTACAGCCCATGATATTCACACCACGGGCTGTCATAACAAACTCCACATCGGCCATCTCTGCCGACTTGTACCGAGACATCAGTCTGATAGTCCCCACCATGGCTAACCGTCCTCCTCCATAGCCGCAAAGCGGTGCTGGGTCACCTCCAATTCTGTAGTGTGGAAAAAAATTGCCTCACCGTAGCCCAGTTCAGCAGGGAACTCTCTGCCCCTGTGTTGATCAGCATCCACACCTTCATTCCATCTAACTCCACTGTACAATATGTCCGCCCACTGGTATTCGGGAACACATTATGGATCACTGTCAGGGTGGGAGGAGTTGAGCCTCTCTGCGGGCTTCCTTGCTCAGCCAACTGGCACACCCTTGCGTAATGATGTAAACAGCCACACCTGCCACAGCGCTTCCCTCTTGCCGGACAATCTCTGGCTTTGTAGCGGTGCTTCGTGGACCCACAGCCCATACATTTGGGCTTCCCTGGGGCAGACCTCATCCTCACAACCATGGCACCTTCCACGTTGTTCTCAACTCTTCCATCGCTGTCCAAGTCCACTACTTGTGTAGCCATGGGGGATACTAACTCTCACAGTGACAGACATTCACTCAGCTCCTAAGTTAGCTTATCTGCTGCCTCTAGCTGGAGAGCCAACTCGGCCCTAGACAGTGTCAGTTCACCCAGAAGTATGAGCAGCTTCAACCGGACTGCAGCACAGTTGGTATGTTCTGCCAATTGGTCGCAAACCATTTTTTCCTCCAACAGTCCGAACCCACACTTGGCGGCCAGCTGCCTCAAGTCTGACACCAACCTTTGGATGGACTCACCTACCTGTTGGTGGCACTGTTGAAATTTAATTCTCCGGACGATGACGTTGTCTGGTGCTCTGAAATGGCGCACCATTAGCTCAACAACATCTTCATAATCGTCCGCATCACCAAGTGTGCCCAAGATCCGTTGTCCCTCCATTCCCAGTTTATACACAAGTAAAGCACGTGCCCTTAACTTCTCCATCCTTTCCAGGTCTAGTGCCACCATATACAGCCGTGGACAAAATTGTTGGTACCCCTCTGTTAATGAAAGAAAAACCCACAATGGTCACAGAAATAACTTGAATCCGACAAAAGTGGTAATAAATAAAAATTCTATGAAAATTAACCAATGAAAATCAAACAATGCTTTTGAATTGTGGTTCAACAGAATTATTTTAAAAAACAAACTCATGAAACGGGCCTGGACAAAAATGATGGTACCCTTAACTTAATATTTTGTTGCACAACCTTTTGAGGCAATCACTGCAATCAAACCATTTCTGTAACTGTCAATGAGACTTCTGCACCTCTCAGCAGGTATTTTGGCCCACTCCTCATGAGCAAACTGCTCCAGTTGTCTCAGGTTTGAAGGGTGCCTTCTCTAGACGGCATGTTTCAGCTCCTTCCACAGATGTTCAATAGGATTTAGATCAGGGCTCATAGAAGGCCACTTTAGAATAGTCCAATGTTTGGCTCTTAGCCATTCTTGGGTGTTTTTAGCTGTGTGTTTTGAGTCATTATCCTGTTGCAAGACCCATGACCTGTGACTGAGACCAAGCTGACACTGGGCAGCACATTTCTCTCTAGAATACCTTGATAGTCTTGAGATTTCATTGTACCCTGCACAGATTCAAGACACCCTGTGCCAGATGCAGCAAAGCAGCCCCAGAACTTAACAGAACCTCCTCCTTGTTTCATAGTAGGGACAGTGTTCTTTTCTTGCTATGCTTCATTTTTGCGTCTGTGAACATAGAGCTGATGTGCCTTGCCAAAAAGTTCCAGTTTTGTCTCGTCTGTCCATACAACATTCTCCCAGAAGCTTTGTGGCTTGTCAACATGCAGTTTGGTAAATTCCAGTCTGGCTTTTTTATGATTTGTTTTCAACAGTGGTGTCCTCCTTGGTCGTCTCCCATGAAGTCCACTTTGGCTCAAACGACGACGGATGGTGCGATCTGACACTGATGTTCCTTGACCTTGGAGTTCACCATGAATGTGTTTAGAGGTTCTTCTGGGCTCTTTTGTTACCATTTGTATTATCTGTCTCCTCCTGCGGCCACGTCCAGGGAGGTTGGCTACAGTCCCGTGGATCTTAAATTTCTGAAAAATATGTGCAACTGTAGTCACAGGAACATCAAGCTGCTTGGAGATGGTCTTATAGCCTTTACCTTTAACATTCTTGTCTAGAATTTTCTTTCTAATCTCCTGAGACAACTCTCTCTCCTTTGCTTCCTCTGATCCATGTTTAGTTTGGTACACACCATGTCACCAAACAGCACAGTGACTACTTGTCACCCTTTAAATAGGTCGACTGACTGATTACAAGTTTGTAGACACCTGTGATGTTAATTAGAGGACACATCTTGGTTGAACATGTCCCTAAGGTCACATTATTTTCTATCTTTTCTAGGGGTACCATCATTTTTGTCCAGGCCTGTTTCATGAGTTTTTTTAAAATAATTCTGTTGAACCACAATTCAAAAGCATTGTCTGATTTTCATTGGTTAATTTTCATAGAATTTTTATTTATTACCACTTTTGTCAGATTCAAGTTATTTCTGAGACCATTGTGGGTTTTTCTTTCATTAACCCCTTGCACTCTGGTCAATTTCCCTAAAAACGCCAAAAAATAGTGTACCCAAAGTAAATCAAAAGCTGTTCTTCAACCCTTTGCAGCATCTTCATGGGGTTGGTCTCATTTAAAAGAAAACACTTTGAATTTTTGGCAAAACAGTCATAATCTCTCTAAGTGCTCCTGCCACTGAGTAACAGTCATCTAAACATACTGAACTTGAAGAAAATAAATTTCGCCTGGGTGTTTTTTTGAATACAAATGCTTGCAAATAACACACAGCTTCAGATCCGGGCTGGAAAATGCAACAGAAATGTAGAACCAAGTGTTATCCAGCTGAGGTCAAAATTTTGTAACAATACCACAAAAAATGAATATATTACACAGCTTTTTTCTTAGGTTGTTCCCAGGCGTTTTTGAACTGTGCCAAATTGTGCCAAATGGCACAGTTTGGAAAAACGTCTGTAACTTTTGAATGATTCAATATAGAAGCTTCATCTTGGGCTCTAATGAAAGGTGAAGGGCTGTGTGTGTGTGGGGGGGGGGGGTTGTTAATTCATTCATGAATGAATGAATGAACAAACAAGCCCCCACACACAAAGAAGCATGCCACGTAAAAAATGTGTGTTTTTTTTTTTACAAGAAAAAATAACCTACAGTGCACTAAAAATTATACTACAATATCTGTAATGTAGAAGGTAACAACTCCCCCCCCCCACTACAGAGGACGGACATTGCCCATCGCTACATGACGGAAAGCGGTGACAGTGCGCCGCGGTCTACTACGCACAGTTGGACTAAAATATCTGCAATATATCTGCAATCCACTACAGAAGAGTAGCGGGGGGGGGGGGGGGCGTTTGCAACATGACGGACCCGGACCGGAGCGGTCCGGGTCCATCATGTTGCGATAACGCACAGTTGTAATTTACCGATCAGTCAAAAGTCATTTGGATTACAATTTTCAGGGATAAAGAATAATTTAGCTTATAACACTTACCTGTCCTCAACAGCAGTGTCGCTGGCGAACTTCTCTTCCTCATTGTCAGACGAACATGAAGCTGGTCCGCTTGTTACGGACTCGTGGTTCTGGTCACGCAACCCGGTCAAACCATAATTCCATTATTGCGGTTTTGCGCTTCCATGATTGCGGTTTTGGCGAACGATTTTTCAAAACAAATAAGAACAGTAGTAATAAAAAAAGCCTGGCGAACGCCTGTGTGTCACCCAGCCTTACACAAAACAGCTTTCGAACTTCTGTGCTTCAATTGGCTGGCTGTATTCGCAGCCATTGGTAGGCGGGTCCTTCTTGCTAGGTTTTCAGTCATTGGTTCTTCAAGGTTTCAGAAAGCCAATTCAAGACTCTTATTAGTCGAATGAGAGGTCAGTCACATCTAAACCAATCAAAGCACTCCTTTGGCTTTCTGTTCGCTGCTGTGTCTGTAGTGGAAGAACGGAAATGCAGCTTTTTTTTCAGTGCGCTCTAGGACGCAGCACCCTCGTGTGCCCTCATGCACCCTCGTGCGCTCTAGGACGCAGAGACGTGTCTGCCCGCGGTACACCGGACTGCAAGAGGTTAACAGAGGGGTACCAACAATTTTGTCCACGGCTGTGCGTAAAGCAGCGTACCATCTAGGCCAGGGAACAGGTGGTTTGCCTGGGAGCTCCAAAAACGGCCAAATAGGGGGGCCACACGCTTCCATATCTTCAAATTTATCCACTTTCGTCCTCTTTGCCAAATGTTATGTCGGTGGTTTGAGCCAAAGGATGAGACCAGGTGTTGAGCTGAACACAGGTTTAGTAACAGGGCACTTTGACCTAGACACACCTGTTGGATATTATATTATATATATATTAGGATGGCGGTGCCCTAGGGTAGAGAGGTGGTGACATCCCGCCTCCAGGGGGCGGTGTCACCTGGGGTATATAAGACAGCTGCGGGAGACATCTTGTCTCTTCGCTGTGGACTCTTGAGCTAGCGTAGTGACTCCTGTGTTCCTGTTATTGTGTTATATTAAAACTATAAAATGTCACTTCGACTTCTCATTTCCGGACATAACATTTGGCGACGAGGATATACAGCATTGAGAAGGACGCTACCGAGTTTTGACCATTCCTGGAGTCTCCGGGTGAGCCGCTGGTCCCATGGGCCAAGTGTTATGCGACCTTTGAAAATTACCTCACAGCACTGGACCTCAGCGACCTGGACAAATTGCGTGGCTATTGGACTATTTTGGTCCCCAACTTGGGTATGGAAGGCCAGAGGATCCTGAGCACAACTGGAGGAGGTGAGACATTTGGCGATGTCATGAGGCTCATGGAGGACTACTTCCGCACCCCTGAAAACACCATAATGAGGCGCATTCAGTTCAGACAGCGACACCAGCGACCGGGGGAATCAGTTCAGCAGTTTGTGGCGGACCTTCGGCAGCTGGCGGGTGAGTGCAGGTTCGGGGACTTGGAGGAGAAGATGATCCGCAACCAGCTAGCGGAGCATGTGGCATATTCCTCTGTGATGGTCCGTCTGCTGACTCTTGTTGGTGAGCTAATGCTGCTAGCCACCATGGAGCTAGCGCAACAACACGAGGCAGCGGAAAGAATTACAAGAAATCTTGGAGACATGGAGGCCCTGCCCAGGAACGAGAGACAGTGGAAGGCACTGGCCTTGAATCCGGACGATGGCAGCGATGATGAACAAGCAGCTGTCATGAAGATTAGGTCCGCCCCGGGGATGCAGAGATGCTACAGCTGTGGATCCAGCAGGCACCGTTATAAGGCGAGGGAGTGCGCAGCTAAGGGGAAGCGTTGTGGACGGTGCGGTTTGTTCTACCACTTCGCCAGAGTCTGCCAGAACTTTGAAAAGGAAGACGAGGGACCACAGAAGGGGGCTTCGGCTAAGAAGATGCCCATGGTGGTCCACACGGTTTTGCCCAACACAGACGGACATATCCTTTGTAACACTGTGTTGGACGGAGTGCCAGTCCCACTGATGGTAGACACGGGGTCGGCAACTTCCATTTTGAATTTGGTGATGGTGAAGACGTTTTTCCCCACACTACACAGTGAGTAGAACAGACGTTGCCTGTTACGGTTACGGTAACAACCCCCTGGGCATTGTGGGCTCAGTATGGCTATCAGCGACGTACAAGTCGGCCTCAATGTGTGTGACTGAGTTCATGGTGGCTCGTGAAGGAAACAACCTGATGGACTGTGATTTGTTCTACGGGCTCGGTTTTTCCATCGCCAGCGGCGTCGGAGAGGAGTGGTCAGGCGGTGGACTATGGGACCAGCCCTTCTACATGGGAAGCGGTGAAGAAGTGTGGGACTCGGGCTTGCCCGGACCAAGTGAAGGAGGGCACCACCAGCACTGGACAATGTCACCACAGTGAGTGTCCCGTGCCAATGTTTGTGGTACCCTGGACGAGGGACCTGAACGGCATGGTTTGATGCCCGTGGGGGTGAATGAATCCAGAGAGCAGGCACAGTGAGACTCTGGTGGCCGACCAAATACCACTGTTGAGCCTGGCGCTATCACAGTTGCTCCAATGCAAGAAATGAAAACGATTGGGGCGAGACCGGATGGCACGAGCCCTAGACAATCCCTTTCTCCAGGGTGGCACAGGTGTAGTGTGACTGACTACTGATCGGAGGGTCATGGGTTCGATTCCCGCTCTGTCTGCTGTCCGCTTGTCGAAGTGTCCATGAGCAAGACATTGAACCCCCAGTTGCTCCTGGTAGCCTGGTTAGCGCCTGTGTGTATGGCAGCTCTGCCGCCATCAGTGTGTGAATGTGTGTGTGAATGGGTGGATAGCAGGATCTGTAAAGCGCTTTGGTCATCCTCGATGAGGAGAAAAGCGCTATATAAGTGAACGGCATTTACCATTTTACCATTTAGATGTGCCCAGAATGAAAACCAGGGACAGAGCTCAGGCCGGATCGGTGGGATGCTATGAGACCACGTGGACGGAAGAAGCCAGTGAGTGCTCCCCTGGGCGTGTGCCCTAGGGTTGAGTCTCGGCTTGGACAGATCCGCAAGTCAAGGGAGCAGCGAGGTGACCAGGGTGATCTGCGGGTGGTACGGACTGGTGATGACGGTTACCTTGAGCTGACAGATGGGTCCAGATGGCACCCAAATTTGCTGTGGCGTTTGGAGGGAGAGAGATGTCAGTGCAGCCCGTCTCCGGTAAAGAAGAGGCGGAGACACTCTGGCAGCGGGCCGGGCGCTCCAGAGGGGAGCCAACGTGAGACCTATAACAGGACTTTTCTTTGGGGCTAACGGTGTGTCTAGTTACAGTGTGTTTTGAAAATTTTATTGCTAAGGTTATTAGTTTAAAAAAACAAAAGAGAGATGACCACCGCTGTGTGCATTGAGTGCCGTGTGTGTGTGTGTGTGTGTTGAGTGAAGTAGCGCTGAGGTGTGAAATTCGATAGTGACAAAAGTGTGAAATGTAAATGTGCCCCATGTTGTTAAGATGTTGTGTCCATGTTACGGGGTGGGAGTGCTAGTGTCAAGAGTCCGGGACCGCCTTTGTGTTAGTTCACAGTGTTCATGATTGTATATAGTTTCAAATGTTTATGATGTGTGTATTTATTTCAGGATTAATTGTTTTGGTGTGTGGCCCTTTTATGTTCACTGACTGGTTATTTAAGTAGCGGAGTGGGTCGCTGGGCCGGTGTGGTGTGAATGAATAGGCCTGTACGTTCCGGTGTTTAGTGTATCGGGTACAAATTTTAAAGGGGGGGGGGCAACTGATGTGCTTGTGATTTTTTTCAAGGGGGGGATGTTGGATATTATATTATATACAGTATATATTAGAATGGTGGTGCCCTAGGGTAGAGAGGTGGTGATGCCCCGCCTCCGGGGGGTGGTGTCATTGGGGTATAGAAGACAACTGCGGGAGACGTCTTGACGTCTCTTGGCTGTGGACTCTTGGGCAGCGTAGTGACTCCCGTGTTCCTGTTATTGTGTTATAATAAAACTATAAAACGTCACCTCAACTTCTCCTCATAACACCAAACCGCTGTGCAGAGAGACGGCCAAGAGCCCGCCCCTCCTGATGCAGCCCTTTTATACTCACAGGTGGTGGCGTGACCAAAAGGCGGAGCCACCACCCTGTGCCACACAAATAGAACACAGAACATATAAATAACTATTTAACACAGAGACCTCTTCTCCCACCTGGATCAAATGCATTACATAGAATAAACAAGAGCACTCTGAGGTGAGTGCAATACCCCCCACCTCTGTTTTCTTTGACTATTCCAAAGGACTCTTTGACCCCTTTGGGCTTCAACCGGCGGGGGATAAAAACTTAACCAGCATTTATATGAATGTTGCACATTTAAAAGGGAAAAAAAAAATCACAAATTTACAATAAAAAGGTTGCAAATTTATGAAGAAAAAAGTAACGAAGTTATGAGGAAAGCAAGTTGCATATTTACAAAAAAAAATTAAAATTTGAGAAAAAAGTTCCAAATTTAAAAGAAAAAAGTTGCAAATTTATGTAAAAAGTTGCAAATTTACAATTAAAAAAGTTGCGAATTAAGTTGCAAATTTATGAGAAAAAGATGCAACTTTGAGAAAAAAGTTGCAAATTTACAAGAAAAGTCACAATTTGATTTAAAAAGTGTCATGAACCCTCGCCATGTGCTTTTCCCCAGCACACGGCGAGGGGTGAAAATGATGAGGATTTACGCACAGGGATCCACAAACAGACATTTATTAGCACAGAGACTCATGACGAACAGTTTCAAAAGGAGAAGACTTACAAAATGGTACGAGAAAACACAGTGGGCGTTCGGGGGCCGGCATGACCCCACAAATGCATGAGGAGAGACGTGTATCCACGCTGGTGTCCCACAGCTGGAGTCGCTATGGGAGTGCAAGAGAACCACGGACTGCGCGGAGTGGATACACGTCGTAGTGGAGCTGACAGTTCACTGATTCACACACGATCCCTCAGTCAATCAGTTAGTCAAAGACCCAGCAGTGCGTGACTGGCAAAAGGAGCTTAAGTACACGCACTGCTGGTGATGATGTCATTAGGAACACCTGGGCAAGGAGCGAGAAGATGGCACACGGGAATGGGAACAGCTGCAGATAATGAGAGAGGGGGCGTGGCCGGACCCGCCAGCTGCCAGCAGCCCTCACAGAATGTAGGTCACCACGGCTGTTTAACAGCTGCGGGTCAGACAGTGGCTATAGGTAAGGAAGCACACAGAACTACATACAGTACTATACATACAGTGGGGCAAAAAAGTATTTAGTCAGCCACCAATTGTGCAAGTTCTCCCACTTAAAAGAAGACAGAGGTCTCCAATTTTCATCATAGGTATACCTCAACTATGAGAGACAAAATGAGAAAAAAAAATCCAGAAAATCACATTGAAGGATTTTTAATGAATTAATTGGTAAATTCCTCGGTAAAATAAGTGTTTGGTCAATAACAAAAGTTCATCTCAATACTTTGTTATATACCCTTTGTTGGCAATGACAGAGGTCAAACGTTTTCTGTAAGTCTTCACAAGGTTTTCACACACTGTTGTTGGTATTTTGGCCCATTCCTCCATGCAGATCTCCTCTAGAGCAGTGATGTTTTGGGGCTGTCGCTGGGCAACACGGACTTTCAACTCCCTCCAAAGATTTTCTATGGGGTTGAGATCTGGAGACTGGATAGGCCACTCCAAGACCTTGAAATGCTTCTTACGAAGCCACTCCTTCGTTGCCCGGACGGTGTGTTTGGGATCATTGTCATGCTGAAAGACCCAGCCACGTTTCATCTTCAATGCCCTTGCTGGTGGAAGGAGGTTTTCAATCAAAATCTCACGATAAATGGCCCCATTCATTCTTTCCTTTACACGGATCAGTCGTCTTGGTCCCTTTGCAGAAAAACAGCCCCAAAGTATGATGTTTCCACCCCCATGCTTCACAGTAGGTATGGTGTTCTTTCTCCTACAAACACGACAAGTTGAGTTTTCATCAAAAAGTTCTATTTTGGTTTCATCTGACCATATGACATTCTCCCAGTCCTCTTCTGGATCATCCAAATGCTCTCTAGCAACCTTCACACGGGCCTGGACATGTACTGGCTTAAGCAGGGGGACACGTCTGGCACTGCAGGATTTGAGTCCCTGGCGGCGTAGTGTGTTTCTGATGTAGCCTTTGTTACTTTGGTCCAGCTCTCTGCAGGTCATTCACTAGGTCCCCCCCGTGTGGTTCTGGGATTTTTGCTCACCGTTCTCGTGATCATTTTGACCCCACGGTGTGAGATCATGCGTGGAGCCCCAGATCGAGGGAGATTATCAGTGGCCTTGTATGTCTTCCATTTTCTAATAATTGCTCCCACAGTTGATTTCTTCACACCAAGCTGCTTACCTATTGCAGATTTAGTCTTCCCAGCCTGGTGCAGGTCTACAATTTTGTTTCTGGTGTCCTTTGACAGCTCTTTGGTCTTGGCCATAGTGGAGTTTGGAGTCTGACTGTTTGAGGTTGTGGACAGGTGTCTTTTACACTGATAACGAGTTCAAACAGGTGCCATTAATACAGGTAACGAGTGGAGGACAGAGGAGCCTCTTAAAGATGAAGTTACAGGTCTGTGAGGGCCAGAAATCTTGCTTGTTTGTAGGTGACCAAATACTTATTTTACTGAGGAATTTACCAATTAATTCATTAAAAATCCTTCAATGTGATTTTCTGGATTTTTTTTTTCCTCATTTTGTCTCTCATAGTTGAGGTATACCTATTGTGGAAGATGTGTTCAATGACGAGACTTGAGTGTATTCCTCAGGTTCGGCTTTATTGCAGAACACATTCATCCAACATTCTCAAAAAGCAAGAAGAGGCAGAATAATGTTACAGCACACTCTTATACCTCTGGGGGATTAAGAACTCAAGTCACATGGTGCTTCTGCAAACATTCTGTAGCGAACTCAATATGAGCACCCTACTTGGCTTGCCAAGTGGGTTGACCCTATTGGCGACACAGGTAGAGTGCGGGACTCCGGAGCAGGAGGCGTGAGTTCGAACCTCCCGGTCGGACGTCGTCAGTTGGGCGCGCACGTTACATTGGTGTCAGAAGTGGGATTTACTGGTTCCCAAGCTGTGGTGCGGCGCTGACATCGGGACGATGTCGAGAACCAGAGGGGAGTAGTGTAGCGAACTCAATATGAGCACCCTACTTGGCTTGCCAAGTGGGTTGACCCTATTGGCGACACAGGTAGAGTGCGGGACTCCGGAGCAGGAGGCGTGAGTTCGAACCTCCCAGTCGGACGTCGTCAGTTGGGCGCGCACGTTACAATTCAATCACAATGCAAGTCTCTGAAGATTCACCATTGTCTCTTATTCTCTGGTGTTCCGGGAAACCCCACAGGGCCTCCTCTCTGAGACAAGGGCTCGACTTCACACCTCCTCGCCATCTCCTGTCGGCCCCCGTCGATCCAGACTCTTGTTCCTCCAGACGTGAAGCCCCAATCCACATAAGCCATACATTTGTGGGAGATATGAACCAGACATATGTGCCACACTCTTGTGGGAAATATGAACCAAACATATGTGCCACATGCCCCCCCCCCAAACGTCTGCATGGGACAAACATACTCATAAATGCATGACATAAAAGACATTACCACATAACCAACAATCAATCCCCCAATCTCTTAGGTCTGAGCTTCCTGCCGAATCTGCTGTAGGCCGGCTTCGCTGCGTCTGCAGCGTCTCCTCGCACCTGGGGATTAGATTTGTTAGCACATCTCTGTGGGAGCTCTGGAGCATGCCTTCTCGGTGGCCTGCCCCGGCGGGGGGCTTTCACCAACTGCACTCGTTCATCAGCCAGGACAAAAGCGGGCTTGAGTCTGTTTATGCAAATTAGCTCCCTTCTGCCCCCCAAATCTAGCAAAAAATGCTTCTCATTTTTTTCCAGTACCCTGAACGGTCCATCGTATGGCGGTCTCAGCCCTGGGCATTGTGCATCATGTCTAACAAAAACAAACTCTGCGTTTTTCAAGGCCTCTGGCACAAAAACGCGTGGAAAACTGGGATGCACTGGGCCAGGCAGCGTGTTTGATCCTGTGCCGCTCTGCAACAGCTGAGCGGGGGGGCAATTGGGCGCAGGATTTTCCGGGAGAAATTCCCCCGGCAAACGGAGAGGTTGTGCGAACACTAACTCCGCTGGGGAGGCTTGCAAATCCTCCTTAGGTGTAGAACACAACCCCAATAAAACCCATGGCAGTTTGTCCACCCAATTTGTATCTGTGAGCGATGCTCTGAGGGCTGCTTTCAATGACCTATGAAAGCGTTCACATAAACCGTTGGCCTGCGGGTTATACGCGGTAGTGCGGTGTACCTTCACCCCTAAGCTGCGGGCCATAGACGACCAGAGTTCGGAAACAAATTGAGGGCCTCTGTCTGACGTTATATCCGACGGAACTCCAAAACGCGCGACCCAAGCTGTTAAAAACGCGCGTGCAACCTCTTCCGCTGTTGTTGACGCCAGAGGTACCGCTTCTGGCCAACGTGTGGTGCGGTCCACCATCGTCAAAAGGTGTGTGTGCCCTTGAGACGAGGGAAGCGGGCCCACCAGATCAACATGCACATGATCGAACCGCTTAGCCGGGATGTGAAAAGGCTCCAAAGGGGCCCTCGTGTGCTTGTGTATCTTAGCCCTCTGGCACGCTACACAAGCTGTTGCCCATTCCTTGACCTGTTTGCGCAACCCCGGCCAGACAAATTTCTCCCCCACCATCTTGACCGATGCGCGTACCCCCGGGTGCGCCAGCGAATGGACCGAGTCAAAAACGCGGCGGCACCACGCGGCTGGAACCACGCGGCTGGAACCACGGGACGAGGCCGACCCGTGGAGACATCGCATATTAAGGGGGACATACCTATTTGCTGCACCCTGTGCTCCAGCCTTAACCCTGTTGGTCCAGACTGGAGCGCGCGCACATCCGCGTCACCAACCTGCTCCGCAGCCATGTCTGCATAATCCAAACCTACGTGGACCGGGGCTGTGCGCGCTCCCGCGTCACTGCCCTGGCCCACAGCCACCGAGTCTGCCCCCACGTGGCCTGGCGTTGCCACAGCACGTGAGAGACAGTCCGCCACTACATTGTGTTTGCCTGCAACATGCTGGATATCGGTGGTGAACTCCGATATTGCGGCTAGCTGTCTTTGTTGTCGGCCTGACCAAGGTTCTGAGATCTTGGCCATCGCAAAAGTTAAAGGTTTGTGGTCCACGAAAGCGGTGAAACGACGCCCTTCCAGCCAGAACTGGAAATGGCGGATGGCCAAGTGTAGGGCTAAAAGTTCCCTGTCAAACGCGTTGTATTTACGCTCGTTATCGCGCAAGGATTTGCTAAAGAACGCGAGAGGCTGCCAGGTCCCTGCCACACACTGTTCAATGACTGCCCCCACCGCTAGGTCCGAAGCATTGGTGGTGAGCACCAAACGGGCTGTTGGAACCGGGTGCGCTAACAAAACGGCGCTTGCAAGGGCTGATTTGACCTGGGAGAAAGTGCGCTCCCGCTCCGGAGACCATTCGACCTTATTAGTGGGTTTTTGTTTTTTTAGTGCCGCGTACAGTGGCTGCATAAGCCGCGCTGCGCTCGGAAGAAACCGGTTGTAAAAATTAACCATCCCTAGAAACTCCTGCAGCGCTTTTATCATTTGAGGTCGGGGGAAATCTGTTATTGCGCGCACTTTCTCAGGCAGGGGAACCGCTCCTTCAGGCGAAACGGGATGCCCCAAAAAATCGATTTGCGCCACCCCGAACTGACACTTCGCTGGATTAATTATCAACCCATGCTCTGTCAGTCTCCGAAAAACCGCTGTGAGGTGGGTTTCGTGTTCGTCCTCGGACGTGCTGGCTACCAATATGTCGTCTAAATAGACAAACACGAAAGGCAGGTCGCGTAAAACAGCATCCATCATGCGTTGGAAAGTTTGCGCGGCGCCCTTTAACCCAAACGGCATGCGCAAAAACTCAAAAAGCCCAAACGGAGTTATTACTGTGGTTTTGGGAATATCCTGCGCGCGCACGGGGACTTGATGGTAGCCGCGCACCAAGTTTATTTTAGAAAAAATGCGCGCCCCCGCCAAATGAACTGAGAAATCCTGGATGTGCGGAATCGGGTAGCGGTCGTGTGCTGAGACGTTGTTCAACCTGCGGAAATCGCCACAAGGTCGCCACGAGCCATCAGCCTTTGGGACCATGTGTAACGGGGAAGCTCAGGGGCTGTTTGAGCGCCTAATTATGCCCAGTTTTTCCAGGTTGGCAAATTCCTCGCGCGCTATTGCCAGTTTAGCTGAGTCCAAGCGCCGGGCTTTTGCAAAAACGGGCGGCCCAGTGGTGGTGATAAAATGCTCCACCCCGTGTTTGGCCACTGTCGCCGAAAACTTTGGAACTGTGAGTGCTGGAAAGTGAGTGAGCAGAGCATGAAACTTACCACCCGCAGCTGTGACGTTGGCGTGTGCAGTCGGCGGAGCCACCCGAGCTGTGCAGGGGATAGAATGAAAAGAAAGTGCATTAACCAGACGTCTATTAGCAAGATCAACCAATAAACCATGTGAGCACAAAAAATCAGCCCCTAACATGTTAAAACTGACTGCCGCTACAATAAAGGTCCACTCAAATGAACGGCCCTGTAAGGACAGAAGCATGGTCCTCTCACGGAAGGTCTTAATCGCTGAACCATTCGCTGCTGATACTGACACCCAGGGAGCTTTGGACGGCATCAGCCGTTCCGCGTAGGTAGGCGTGACGAAACTCAGCTGGGAGCCCGTGTCCACGAGGAATTGTTTCCCCGAGTGTGCATCTGTCAAGTAAAGAAGCTTATTTTCTTCTCCGAGGGACGCAGCTGCTACCGGCCCCCGGTCTTGGCGTTTCCCTGACGCTTGAAGCGGCACGGTGGGAGACATCTGTGTGCCCTCTCCGCAAAACGGCGGTGGTAGAAACACAGGCCGTCTTCAGCTCCGCGTCGCCTGACGCCTGTCACCGCCGCTGTCGGTTCGTCTGGCGTCGCTACCACTGGCTCCAAACCATCTCCGGGCGCCGTCCTCTGCTCAGCTGCCGCGGCCGAAACCGCGCTCTGCTTGTGGGCGTCGACTAGTCGCTGTGCCTCCTTGCCGAGCCCATGGTAGTCCTGCTTGGCCAATCGGGGTGAGTCTGCCAGGGTCACTCTCACTGCTGGCGGCAGAGTCCGGAGGAAAAGGTGGGCGAAGATAAATTCGCCATCCTCGGAGTCTTTCAGTCTCAGCATCTTCACCATCAGGTCTGCCGGTCTGTCGTTCTCCGACTCCGTCAACTCTAGGAGCCCCTCTGCTCGCTGTTGCACCAAGGGGGTGAAATGGCTGATCAGCGCCTCCTTCAATGCGTCGTACTTGTCGGTGTCCGGTGGGTGGTTAACCAGGTCTTCCACCCTCTGGACCGTGTGACTGTCCAGCTTTGCCACCACATGGTAGAACCTCGTTTCATCCTTTGAGATTCTCCGGAGGTTGAACTGCGCCTCGACCGTGCTAAACCAGGAGCGCGGGCTGTGCTGCCAGAAATCGGGCAGCCGGAGCGTGGAGGCAGCCATCAGGCCGGCCTCTGATGAGCTCCGCTCGGGAGAATTCTCCCTGCTCATTCTTTGTCGTGGGTCACCAGTGTGGAAGATGTGTTCAATGACGAGACATGAGTGTATTTCTCAGGTTCGGCTTTATTGCGGAACACAATCATCCAACATTCTCAAAAAGCAAGAAGAGGCAGAATCATGTTACATCACACTCTTTTACCTCCGGGGGATTAAGAACTCAAGTCACATGGTGCTTCTGCAAACATTCAATCACAATGCAAGTCTCTGAAGATTCACCATTGTCTCTTAATCTCTGGTGTTCCGGGAAACCCCACAGGGCCTCCTCTCTGAGACAAGGGCTCGACTTCACACCTCCTCGCCATCTCCTGTCGGCCCCCGTCGATCCAGACTCTTGTTCCTCCAGACGTGAAGCCCCAATCCACATAAGCCATACATTTGTGGGAAATATGAACCAAACATATGTGCCACACTATGATGAAAATTGGAGACCTCTCTCATCTTTTAAGTGGGAGAACTTGCACAATTGGTAGCTGACTAAATACTTTTTTTGCCCCACTGTACATACACAGCGGCACCTAAACCCACAGAGAGGTCAGGACCGACCCAGGGGAAACCAAGCCGGCTCGGGTCCTGACAAAAAGTTGCAACTTCATAACAAAAAAGTAGCAAATTTATGAGAAAAATGTTCCAAATTTGAGAAAAAAGTTGCAGATTTAAAAGAAACTTTTACATTTATGAAAAATGTCCCAAATTCTGATAAAAAGTTGCAAATTTACAAGAAAAAGTTTCAAATTTCAGCAAAAACATTGCAAATCTAATTAAAAAAAAGTTACAAATCTACATAAAAAGTTGCAAATTTGAAAGAATAAAGCTGCAAACATATGAGATAAAAGATGCAAATTTATGAGAACAAGTTGCAGATTTAAAAGAAAGAAGGTGCAAATCTATCACATGTTCCAAATTTGCAATCTTTATTTTGTGTTTTTGCATTTAGCGCTGGTGCTTCAAAGTCTCATGTAACATGATATTAGGGGTCTATGATGATATTGTCCCCCCCACCCCCGATTTACGCCTGTGTGGACGTTGTTAAGTATTTGTTCTATGTTCACATGTTGTCATTACGGGAGCTTTGTTTGTGTGGTATGGGATGGCGGCCCCAGTTTCCAGTTCCACCATCTCCGGTGGTATAAGAGGGGCTGTTGGTAGAGGGGCGCTCTCTTCTGCCTTTCCTCTGCCAAGCGGCTGCATGTACGGTCAGGTGTACAGAGTCCAGTTTGTTTAATAAAGCAGTGTTCAGCTCCACTCCTGGCCTATTCCTTGTCTATGAGTTACAACATAACATTTGGTGATGAGAGGTAAACTCATGGAGGCATGGATCACACCAATTCGTCTATTCCTGGAGCTCCCAAGAAGAGCCGCCTGTGCCGTGGCCTCGTTGGTATGAGGCTTTCCAGATGTACATGGTAGCGCTGGACCTGGGAAGACTGGAGAAACTGCGAGCTCGTGCATTATTGGTACACAACCTGGGAATGGAGGGACAAAGAATTTTGAACACGCTTGGAGATGCAGACACATATGAAGAAGTGGTTGAGTTAATGGCCCGCCATTTCAGAGCACCACACAACGTCATCGTTCAGCCAATTAAGTTCAGACAGCGCGCCAATGGGTAGGTGAACTGATTCAGCAGTTTGTGTCAGACTTAAGACAGTTGGCCGTTGAGTGCCAATTCGGGCCACTGGAAGAAGAAATGGTGCGCGACCAGTTGGCGGAACACACCAACGGTGCTGCAGTCCGCTCCAAGCTGCTCCCCTTCCAGGGGGAGATGATGGTCACGAGGGCTGTCGAGTTAACGCTACAGCTAGAAGCGGCAGATAAGCTAACCCGGGAGCTAAACAAGCACCTTTCGCCGGGAGGTTTAAGATCTCCCCCATGGCCGCACAGGTAGTGGACCCGGACAGTGATTGGAGTATCAAAGATGACGCCAAGAGCGCCAACGCTGTACGGATGAGGTCTGCCCCGGAGAAGCCCAGGTGTACGGGCTGTGGGTCCACAAAACACTGCCACAAGGCCAGAGAGTGTGCAGCAAGAGGGAAGTGCTGTGGAAATTGTGGCCGTCTCCACCATTTTGTAGGGATATGCCAGTCGGCTGGACAAGAAAGCCCCCGCAGGACTTCAACTTCTCCCATTCCAAAGGTGGTACACACGGTGTCCCAGAGTACCGATGGGCACACGCGCTGCACAGTGATTCTGGATGGAGTTCCGGTACCGATGTTGGTCAACACAGGAGCGGAGAGCTCTGTGCTGAATTGGGCTACAGTCAGACAGTGTTTTCCCCACTATATGATTGGAAGTTTCTCAGCGCTGCTTTGCGGCTATGGAGGAGGACGATTGAGCACGGTGGGTACCATCACGTTGACGGCTTGGTCCAAATCGGTGATGATGGCCGCTGTGGAGTTCTTCATGATGGCCTACGGCTCTAACATCAGGGGCTGCAACTTATTTTATGGCCTGGGATTCTCCATCAGGAGCGGTCTGTGAGTGGTCAGGTGGCGGACTGTGGGAGTGACCGGTTCCAAGGGTCCAGGACAATGAGGTGTGGGATGAACCATTGCTGGGCACTCCGGAGAGTGGACAGGCTGCATCATGCTCAGGGTCGCCACAAGAGGACCCCGGTGCCAGTGTCCGAGCTGCCCTGGATGTGGGCACCGGGAGGCATGGGGGAGGACCGACGGTGATGAGCGGGGCCCAAATGATGGCCTCATTTGTTCCAGGAGCACGGCTGTGGAGGACTGGTGAACACAGGACCACAGGGGTGGGGTCAGCAGCGGATCAACAAGCTATTGGGGCAGGACCGGGTGGCACTGGAAGAGTGAGTGCCAGGCAGAGACAGCACAGGCCATGCAAGGCCCCACTTGGGAGTCGCAGACTGGGTGCAGGCTCAGGTGGAGGTGAGGTCCAAGTGGGTGAGACAGAAGTGGGACATGGAGCGGTACCCGAGTCTCCTGCAGGTGATGGGTGAGCGGCACAATCAATACCCGCTGCTGTCGGATGGCTTGTGGCGCCATCCCAATGAGTTAAGGCGTGCTCCAAAGGAGAGAGGGGTGGGCACAACTCAAGACGGAGTGCTCTGAGGTGCGGAGCGAAGACACTCCGAAGAAGAGGCGACCAGCTGTGGTCCGAGAAGCGGACCGCAGCCAGGGGTGGACTCATGGTTAAAGTCTGGGGGGCGGGGGCACGGTTTATCCTCACTGAGTCATGGGCGTGTTGTTAAGACTGTTCAATAATTGAACAGTCTTAACAACACAGAACAATTATTGTTCTGTATTGACGGTTTTGGGGATTCTTTTGTTATTGTATTTTAATTAGGACACACGGCAGCATTTTTTTTCTGTTATGGACTTTAATATCATAGGAGGCAGAATAACCCGCCTCGCTGTGTGGGGGGTAGGATGGCAGTCTACCCGTCCCCTCTAATTTTAATTCTTTTGGTGTGAATGTCATAGGCCCCTTCTTGGTGATTTTAGTTTGTTTATGCTTTGTGTTCCAAATTGGGGTGGGTGATTGTGTGTGTGTTTTGATCTTTCTACGGGGGGGGGGGGATGTAAGTATTTGTTCTCTGTTCACATATTGTTATTATGGGAGCTTTATTTGTGTGGTACGGGATGGCGGCCCTGGTTTCCGGTTCCGCCATCTCCGGTGGTCTAAGAGGGGCTGCTGGTGGAGGGGCGGTCTCTGCCACGGCCAAGATGTGAGGAGCGATGATGTGGAGTGAAGTACGAGGAGACGAAGAAGAGTGATGTCTGAAGGTAGAGTTTAGGTTCGATTGGACACAGCAATGATGACAGGACTACGGCTCCTGACCAGATGGAGTGAAGATACAGAGTGAAGTACGTTGCAGTAATGCACCTAAATGAAATGAAGATTTAATTGCTGGCATTGTTAAAACACTGTCAAACTCAAAAACTAATGATATCTACAATATGAGCACTTCCTTTCTCAAAACGCACAGCAAAATATTAATCAAACCACTGACTCATCTCATTAATCTCTCCATTAGGTCTAGTACATTTCCATCTGGCTGGAAAAAAGCTGTCGTCATACCAGTTTTTAAATCGGGTAGTAAAGATGATATATGTAATTACCGCCCAATCTCTATTTTACCAGTCCTGTCTAAGGTTCTTGAAAAAGTCGTAGCTACACAGCTGATAGACTATCTACAAGACAGTCAACTTCTTCATCCATACCAATTTGGTTTTAGACCAGGATACTCAACAGAAACAGCAAACTGTTGCCTTATTGAAAATGTCAAACAGTCCTTGGACAGGGGTAATGTGGTGGGAGCTGTTTTTCTGGATCTCAAAAAGGCTTTTGACACTGTAAACCACAGCTTGCTTTTATCCAAAATGGTATCTTTTAACTTTTCTCCCAATACAATAAAATGGTTTGCATCTTATCTTCAGAACAGAGAAGAGTGTAAAAGTTCACCAGGATAAATCCTTCTTTTTAAATAATTGTATGGGTATCCCACAAGGGTCCATTCTTGGTCCTTTACTTTTCAGCATTTTTATTAATGACCTGCCATTACACTGCTCAGCTGCAACATGTCAACTTTATGCAGATGATGTAGTTATTTACACAGCTGCTAAGACTCCAGCACAGGCTGCAGACGTCCTGTCTTCAAGCATGGTTGATGTCCAAGAGTGGCTCATTCAGAACCATCTACTGCTGAACCTTCAGAAAACAGTTTCAATGTGCTTTTCAATCAAAAAATGTAACCTGCAACGTTTTAAAGTTAATATACATGATCAAGATATCAGTTGTTACAGAATTCAAATACCTTGGCATTGTACTAGATCCTCAACTCAAATTTAATCTTCACATAAAGAAGATTTCTAAAACAGTAAAAAAAAAATTGAATTGCTTTAAATTAATTAGACATTACATACCACACCAAGCAGCCGTACTGTATATGCATTCTATGTTTTTTTTCCGCATATATCAAACTGTCTGACAGTTTGGGCTCAAGCAGCTCCTTCTACAATAAAACATATAGGTTCATTATATAATCAAACTCTAAAAATTCTGGATAAAAAGCCCATTAGGTGGCATCATTGTAATATTCTAAAAAAAAAATATAATCTACTGAGTTTTGAGAGTTTCATTGACCTTTGTTTTCTGAAATTAATTTTTAAATGTTTCCATAAATCAGCGCCAGAGCCACTTGTTGGTTTCATCCAAAGACAGGACAGCAGCAGAACCACCAGGAGTTCTGTTAACAATAGCTGTAAAATATTCCACCGCAGAACCACATTTGGACAAACAGCTTTCTCTATAAAGGGCAGTCATATCTGGAACACAATGCCAAATGAAACCAAAATAATAACGGATTTTAAAACATTTATTACAAAGGTTAAAAACTGGCTGAAAAATAAACAAGAATGTCCCCATGTATGAAATGATTGTCTGTAGGGTGTGAGTGAAGAAGGGAAGGCAAATGTTTAACAGGCATTTTACTGTAACAGGCTAATGTGAATCAGGTTTTTATATTGTGTATTTATAATTTTGTTTGCATTGATGTATGTGGATAATGTTTATACTGTTTTCATTTTGTTTTTCATCTTTTTCTCTTTTTATCTGTTTCTTTTCTCTAAAGCCCATCCAGGGACAAGAGTTGCAAACCAGCTTAATGCTATACACTCTCTGTGCAACACATCAGATTTTCTTTTTTGTCTGTTTATTGCACTGTCCCTGACAAATAAACAAATAAAATAAAATAAATAAAAAAAATGCTGGTTGCCAACCGCCAATCAATTCTAAAAGAGGAAGGGGCGGTCTCTTCTGCCTTTCCTCTGCCTAGTGGCTGCATGTAGTGGGGTGTACAGAGTCCAGTCGATGTAATAAAGCTGTGTTCAGCTCCACTCCTGGCCTCGTCCTTGTGTACAAGTCAGGACATAACAGACGCGTCCTCCATGATGTGACAGAAAACATCACAGCAGTTGTGCTGCGTGGGGTCCTGGACCCACACCGACTCTCGGCAGTAATACTGCCCGTCATGTTGACCGCGTGGACCCACTCATGCTCCAGCTGGTGGCCAGCGCGACGCCGGTCCCACCATATTGGTGTTTCAGCTGCTAATGCCATGTGCACCTGCTGCTTTTCCACCTGACATCTGCTCGATTGCTCTCGTGAGCTCAGCGGCAGCTGGTGGCCGTTAGCTCCTCCGTGACTGGGAGTTGTGGGAGTTGGAATATGGCATGCATATTAAAAAACAGTTGGAAATCATGGGGAAAATGTCACAAATGTCCATCATTTAAACATCATCTTTATATTTTTGCAAGGTTTTTTTTTTTGTGGAAATTTACAAATTTATTTCATGAAAGTACAGCTTTTATTCATGTAAATTTGCCACCTTTATTTTCCACATTAGTTGTTTTTTCTGTTCAATCTGCAGATTCTCTCATAAAATTGTCTTTTTTCTTTGTTGTAAAGTTGCAGCTTTAAAAGTAGCAAATTTATGAGAAAAAAGTTCCAAATCTAAAAGAAAAGTTGAAAATTAATGTAAAAAGTTGCAGATTTGAGAAAAAAGTGGCAGTGTGGCGACACAAAGGAGGTGACGCTCCACCCAGTACTTCGGGGTGGTGGGGGTGCCAGCCGGGGGGGGGTATGTTGACGTGTGTTCACGCTTGGTAACTGGTGTGTAAATGTGTTCACCCTGACTGCCAGAGGTGGGGGGAAAATGTATAAAGCAGGTCGCCTTGGCACCCAGATCCAGTTCTGTGTTGGGGGTGAAACAAAGTTCTGCGTCGTCAGCCCGTGTCTCGTCTGCTTTCTTCCTCCACATTGGTGACCTAGAGACGTGAAGTGGAAGACGGACCGAGCGCCACCACGGAGACACTCCCGCTGGAGTCTCGCACCGCTGCGTGCGCTGTTGCAGTCAGACTCCCGGACTTTTGGCTTCACGACCCGGCCGCGTGGTTTGTTCATGTGGAAGCCCAGTTTGCCCTCCGCAGAGTCGTGGCAGACGACACAAAGTACCACCATGTGGTGGCATCGCTGGACGCGCGCGCCACACAGCACACCATGAGTCTGCTCCGAGCCCCGCCAGCCTGAGGAAAATACGACGCTGTCAAGCGGCTGCTGCTGCGCCGTTAGACCCTTTCAGACGCAGAGAGGGCAGAAAAGCTCCTCCCCCGCTCGGAGCTAGGGGACAGATCGGCTGTGGACCTGATGGAGAGCGTGCTTGCGTTGATGGGCACGGACGACAGGTCTTCCCTTTTCGCCCACCTCTTCCTCAGAAACCTGCTGGCTTCTGCGAGGGCGATTCTCGCTAACTCACCGCTGCTGGCGGCCAGGGACCACCGCACGCTAGCAGAGGAGGCAGACCACATCATCCTGGCAGACAAGGCTTTCAGCGTTCAGGCGGTGAGACCGGGACCTCCGGCGGAGCCCAGCGAGGTTGAGGAGCTGATGGTGGTGGCCAGGATGGCCGCCCGGAGAAACAGGACCAGGACGCTGTGTTTTTATCACCGCCATTTTGGCAAGGAAGCACAACGTTGTCTGCCGCCGTGCCACTTCAAGAAGCCAGGAAACGGGACAGCCAGTGGTCAGTAGCAGCTGCGACCGCTGGCGACAGAGAGAAGCTGCTTTTCATCACGGACACACGTTCGGGGAGACGTTTTCTGCTAGACTCTGGCTCCCAGGAGAGCCTCGTTTTGTCAGTCAGCGCAGACAGGCTGGCAGAAGGCTGTGGGCCGTCTTCAACGGCCACAAATGGATCCTGCACCAGGACGTTTGGAGAAAGGACGGTCACTCTATGTTTACATGGCTGCAGTTAGCAGTGGGACTTTGTGGCAGCTGCATGTTTGGTCCCCATCTTAGGTGCTGATTTTCTGTGTGCTCATGGACTACTCCATGATGTTGCCAACAGGCGTTTAGTGGACGCTGTATCTTTCTCCTCCTTGCCCCGCACAGCTCAGGGAGTTGGGCCACCAACACACGCAAATATTCCAGCTCCAGGGGAGTAAGTACCAGCATTTGCTTTCCAAGTTCCCAGCACTCACGGTGCCCACTTCTCTGCTGCGGTAACCAAGTACAGGGTCGAGCATTTTATCACCACGAAAGGTCTGCCTGTGTTTGCGCAGCCTCGCCACCTGGATGCGGCTAAACTAGCCATCACACGTGAGGAGCTTTCTAACTTAGAACGCTCAGGCATCATTAGGCGCTCCAACAGCCCTTGGGCACCCCCTGCTGCACAAGGTGCCCAAGTCTGATAAGTCATGGCGGCCATGCGGCGATTTTCGACGCTTAAACAACGCCACGGAACACAAGTGTTTCCCCATCCTGCACATCCAGGATTTTTCCGGGCACCTGGTCGGGATGTATATTTTTTCAGAAGTGAATCTGGTCCGTGGTTATCACCCGGTCCCGGTGCGTGCAGAGGATGTCCCCAAAATGGCAGTAAGAACCCCCTTCGGCTTTCTGAGTTTTTGCGCATGCCGTTCGGGTCAAAGGGCCCAGCACGAACTTCCCAAAGGATGATGGACGTGGTGCTCTGTACTTGCCGTTTGTTTTTTTGTTTTCATCTACTTGGACGACATTTTGGTGGCTAGCGCATCAGAGGAGGAGCACCTCACCCATCTGAAACAAGTTGTCCAACGTTTGGAAGCGCATGGGCTGATTGTTAACCCAGCAAAGTGTCAGCTCGAGCTGCCGGTAATCGCCTTTTTGTGGCCACCGCATCTCGCCAGATGGCGCGATCCTGCTGCCGGATAAAGTGTGCGCAGTGTTGGATTTTCCACACCCACAGACCATCAGGGCGCTGCAGGAATTTTTGGGGATGGTCAGTTTTTACAGCGGCTTCCTCCCCCGCACAGCCCAGCTGCTGCAGCCGCTCTACAGCAGGCTCAAAATAAAACAAGCCCGCGGAGAGCACTGACTGGAGCCCCGGGAGGATCCAGGCGTTCACAAATGCCAAAATGACGCTCGCTAAAGCAGCTTTGCTGGCCCACCCAGCCCCGTCAGTGCGGCCAGCGCTCATGACAGACGCGTCTGACGTCACAGTAGGAGCTGTAGTGGAGCAGTACGTCTCCGATTCGTGGCAGCCCCTCGCCTTTTTCAGACGTACTTTGCATGACGAGTGTAAGTGCAGCGCTTTCAACAGAGTTGTTGGCTCTCCACTTCACTACACGTCATTTTCAGTTCTGGCTCAAGGGTCACGAATTTACCACGTTTGTCGATCATAAACCACTGACCTACACGATGTCCAAAGTCTCTGAACAGTGGTCAGCTCGGCAACAATGGCACTTCGCCACAATTTCGGAGTTCACGACCGACGTCCAACATGTAGCCAGTATATTGAACGTTGTGGCAGACTGCCTGTCACGCTGGTCTCTCCGGTATAGATGGGCATCGATTTTTCCACAGTGGCTGGTGACCAAACCGGGGATGCAGACATTTGTGTGCTCCAGTCCACAGCTGCCAGATTAAAACTTGAGAGCAGGTTGGTACTAGAAGGGTGCCCCCCCCCCTTTGCTCTGCGACATCTCCATTGGCCGCACCCGCCCCGTGGTTCCGAGTTACTGGCGCTGCCGCGTTTTCGAGTCTGTCCACTCCCTTTCACATCCCGGCGTGCGAGCCCCAGTTAAACTAGTGGGGTCCAAATTCATTTGGCCTCACTTAGACAGGGATGTGAGAGAATGGGCTGCGGCGTGCGCTGCGTGCCAACGGGCTAAGGTGCACAAGCACACCAAAGCCCCCCTCAAGCCTTTTCAAATTCCAGCCAGGAGGTCCAACCACGCACACGTGGACTTAGTGGGTCCCCTTCCGCCATCGCAGGGATTCACACACTTTTTAACAATCGTGGACCGCACTACGCGTTGGCCAGAGGTGCTTCCGCTGAGTTCCACCACCTCGGCAGAGGTAGCCCGCGCGTCATTGTCATCTTGGGTCACACGGTTCAGATCACTGTCGGACGTCACTTCTGACAGGGGTCCGCAATTTGTTTCAGAACTTTGGTCCGCGATGGCTGACAGCCTGGGAGTGAAAATCCACCGCACCACCACGTAAAACCCACAGTCTGTGCGAGCGTTTTCACAGGTCACTTAAAGCAGCGCTCAGAGCCTCGCTAACGGGTGCAGACTGGGTCGACCGCCTGCCTTGGGTCTTATTGGGGTTGCGCTCCACACCTAAGGAAGATTTGGCAGCTTCCCCGGCAGAACTTGTTTTTTCAGCCGTTGCGGATCCCGGGGAAATTTTTGCCAGAGAGCCCCTCACCCGGTACTTATCCACCCGCGCACTTTTTTTCCCAGTACAGGGGCTGCCAGTGTTCTGGACCCGGTGCACCACTGTTTTCCCCACACTTTTGTTCCAAAGCGCTTAGAGAATGTCAAATTCATTCTTGTCAGGCACGACGCCCACAGAAGCCCGCTGCGTCCGCCGTACGACGGCCTGTTCGGTGTGTTTGAAAATGGGGAGAAACATTTTGTGTTAGACTTGGGGGGGGGGGGGGGCGTAAGGAAACCGTCTGCATAGACAGGCTGAAGCCCGCTTATGTGTTGGCAGACGAGCAGGTGGTGTTGGCTTAAGCTCCCTCCTACAGTGGGTCCACAGGTTAGTGTTCCCCGACAGAGGACTGTTTTCAGGAAACCAGCTTTTTCCCCTCCCCACCCTTCCCCCCTCCAGAGGCCAAGCCTCTCTCCTACCCGCCTCGACAGGAAGGCCCTTCGACCAGCCCATGTTACAGCCGCTTGCTCAAGCCCAAAGGTCTAGAGGGTTAGGACCACTTCTGGGTGTTCGGGGGTGGGGGCGCTGTGCGGTGACACAAAGGAGACAATACTCCACCCAGTACTCTGGGGTGTTGGGGGTGCTAGCCTGGGGCGCCAGAGCACCGGGGGGTATGTAGTAAATACTCTGGCACTCAGAGTTCTTCTGTGTTGGAGGAGAAATACACCTCTGTGTCGTCAGCTCGTGTCTCGTCTGCTTTCATCCTCCACAGCAGATTTAAATGAAAAAATGTGCAAATTTATGAGAACAAAGTTGCACATTTAAAAGAAAAAAGTAAATTTGTGGTTAACTGGTTTCAGTTTGTGGTAAATATTTATAGCAGGGCTGGGATAATTAATGCGTTAACTTTTTTGATTCGCAATTAAGGCATTTTTGAAAATATTCACTGCATCTGGTGGTGTCTGCAGTGGAGAGTGGTTCTCTCAGCAGCTGGCTCAGCTTAGAAGAAAAGCAGATCTTGTTTTTCAGGTTTAGATTTGCAAAGTTTACTCCACACAAACTGATCCCCCAGCACTACTCAGGAAGTCCGCTACATCATCCTACGCACACACCCCACTGATGTAGTGTTCATTGATAGGTGCTGCTCACTCTTCTAGCCCTGTTTCCACTACAGGAACCAGGAACCAGTTTAACAGGAACTGTAAAAGAGCTGCTGATAAAAAACATCTAACCCACCATTATGCACATTTTCAATGAAAATCAGTGAACATTTACTTGCTTGTTTGTACTTTTACGTGCTGAGATAATTAGCAAAATTACATTAAGTTGAAGCACTGACTTCCTCTCTGACTGTTTCAAAATAAAAGGGGACATGTGACAAACTTAAAGATGGTAGTTTGTAAACAGGGACTCTTGCTCTGCTGAATGTGAGGGTCACCAGTTCAGTGAATAAAATGTCATTAATAGTTGCTGAAGTTTCTTCCTTTTCATCGATTCTTTCAAGTTCAGCAATTAATCACAATTAATTATAGAAAAATGTGCAGCTAAATTTTTTTTTTATAATTTATAGAAATGATCCACCAACACAAATAAAAAATCCCCAAAGTCAAATTTTTATCTTCATTTATGACAGAAAAACATTTTAAAAAACATTTGATGACGACATTAGTGTTTGACAGCAGAGGAAAGACGTTCAGAACGTCACCATTAAGCTTTTTCTTTCACCAACCGCTGCTAGGGACACGAACATTTCAGGGAATTACAGTTTTAAAAGACTCTGAACGGAGCCGCAGGACGCATTCAAGTCTTAAAATGAAGGCGAAAAAACAGCCGAGATGGAAGAATTAGAACAGACAGAAATATTAACGGCTTCTATCAGAAATCTGTCACTTTCCCCCTCATATTTAATTTTCCCCAATAAATGCACTATTTTTTCCTTGTAAGTTTCAGTTTTTTCCTTAGCTTTGTTAATTTGTGTCTCAAATTTGAGGAAAAAAGTAAAAAATAACATGACAATAACTGCAAATTTATAAGAAAAAGGATGCATACAGTGGGGCAAAAAAGTATTTAGTCAGCCACCAATTGTGCAAGTTCTCCCACTTAAAAGATGAGAGAGGTCTCCAATTTTCATCATAGGTATACCTCAACTATGAGAGACAAAATGAGAAAAAAAAATCCAGAAAATCACACTGAAGGATTTTTAATGAATTAATTGGTAAATTCCTCAGTAAAATAAGTATTTGGTCACCTACAAACAAGCAAGATTTCTGGCTCTCACAGACCTGTAACAACTTCTTTAAGAGGCTCCTCTGTCCTTCACTCGTTACCTGTATTAATGGCACCTGTTTGAACTCGTTATCAGTATAAAAGACACCTGTCCACAACCTCAAACAGTCAGACTCCAAACTCCACTATGGCCAAGACCAAAAAGCTGTCAAAGGACACCAGAAACAAAATTGTAGACCTGCACCAGGCTGGGAAAACTGAATCTGCAATAGATAAGCAGCTTGGTGTGAAGAAAATTATTTGAAAATGGAAGACATACAAGACCACTGATAATCTCCCTCGATCTGGGGCTCCACGCAAGATCTCACCCCGTGGGGTCAAAATGATCACGAGAACGGTGAGCAAAAATCCCAGAACCACATGGGGGGACCTAGTGAATGATCTGCAGAGAGCTGGGACCAAAGTAACAAAAGCTACATCAGTAACACACTACGCCACCAGGTTCTCAAATCCTGCAGTGCCAGACGTGTCCCCCTGCTTAAGCCAGTACATGTCCAGGCCCGTGTGAAGTTTGCTAGAGAGCATTTGGATGATCCAGAAGAGGATTGGGAGAATGTCATATGGTCAGATGAAACCAAAATAGAACTTTTTGGTAAAAACTCAACTTGTCGTGTTTGGAGGAGAAAAAACACCATACCTATACCTAGCAATACCATACCTAGCAATTTTAGGTTAAACCCAATTTTATTTGCCATAGTTTATCGTCCCCCATCAACCTACTCAGAATTTTTATCCGAATTTGCTGATTTCTTAGCTGATTTAGTGCTGAAATCTGATAGAATAATTATAGTAGGGGACTTTAATATTCATGTGGATGTAGATAGTGACTGCCTTAATGTGGCATTTAATTCAATATTAGACTCGATTGGGTTTTCTCAGAAAGTAGGAAATTCTACTCATTACCTCCACCATACATTGGACCTTGTTCTGACATATGGCATAGAAATAGAAAATCTTGTAGTGTCTCCTCATAACCCTGTATTGTCAGACCATTGTCTGTTAACCTTTGATTTTACTATTTCTGACTATTTGGCTCCTAAAGAAAAATATTACAGTAGATGCCTCTCAGATGATGCTGTTACCAAATTTATGCAGATTGTTTCCTCTATGCCATGTGTCAACACAACGGAAATAAGCTATAGACAGCTTGCTCCTTCTGTAATTGATAACATGGTGGATAGTGTTTCAGCTTCTCTGCATCAGACTCTAGACTTGGTGGCCCCCTTAAAAAAGAAAAAGTCTAATCAGAGATTTCTAACTCCTTGGTTCAACACAGAAACTCGTAGCTTAAAACAGAAGACTCGTCAATTAGAAAGAAAATGGCGCTCCACTAATTTAGATGAAATCTATTTAGCTTGGAGAAATCATCTTTTAATTTATAAAAAATCTCTTAGAAAAGCTAGAACGAGTTATTACTCTGCATTAATAGAAGAGAACAAGAATAATCCCAGGTTTCTTTTCAGCACTGTAGCCAGGTTGACAAAGAGTCAGGACTCTGTCAATCCTAGCATTCCTTTAGAGCTTACTAGTCAGGACTTTATGAACTTTTTCAATAATAAAATTTCATCCATCAGAGATAAAATCAATCAGATTCTTCCCACAGTTAACTTAAATACTGTAACTACTACAACTCCTTCGATTGATGTGTTTACTCCAATCGACCTTTGTGAGTTAGACAAAATAGTTTCCTCATCCAAACCTTCAACTTGTCTTTTAGACCCTATTCCTACCAGGTTATTTAAAGAAGTCTTTCCACTTATTGGTAGCCTTATTCTTCATATAATCAATTCTTCATTAACTTTAGGCCATGTACCGCAGGCTTTTAAAACAGCTGTAATTAAACCCTTACTCAAAAAAGCCAACGCTAATCTCCCTTTCATTTCAAAAATCTTAGAAAGAGTTGTTGCTACGCAATTATTTGACCACCTACAGGGAAATGGTTTACTTGAAGAGTTTCATTCTGGGTTTAGAATCCATCATAGTACTGAAACAGCCTTAGCGAAGGTCACTAACGACCTCCTCATTGCATCCGATAATGGACTAGTTTCTGTACTTGTCCTTTTAGACCTTAGTGCAGCTTTTGATACTATCGATCATAATATTCTACTTGATAGATTAGAACACTATGTTGGACTTAATGGAACTTCGTTGCAGTGGTTTAGATCTTATTTATCTGATAGGTTCCAGTTTGTTCATGTAAATAATGAGTTTTCTTTCAACTCAAAGCTCAGTCATGGAGTTCCACAGGGATCTGTGCTAGGCCCTACTCTTTTTAGTTTATATATGCTTCCGTTAGGCAACATTATTAGAAAGCACTGTATACATTTTCATTGTTATGCTGATGACACACAATTATACCTGTCAATGAAGCCAGATGATAGTAATCAATTAGCCAAGTTAGAAGCCTGTCTTAAGGAAATCAAAGCTTGGATGACTTGTAATTTCCTGCTATTAAATTCAGATAAGACTGAAGTCATTCTTGTTGGTCCAAAAAACCTTAGAAATTTCCTTTCCAAATCAAACTTTCAGTTTGGATGCGGTTACTCTTTCTCTTAATAGCTCTGTGAGGGAACCTTGGGAGTTATTTTTGATCAGGATTTGTCCTTCAATTCACAATATAAAATTTGTTTCTAAGACTGCTTCTGTCATTTGTGTAATATTGCCAAGATTAGGAGCATCTTGTCTCAGAGTGATGCTGAGAAGCTGATCCACGCTTTTGTTAGCTCGAGATTAGATTATTGTAATTCTTTATTATCAGGCTGTCCTAAACATCTTTAAAAAGAGTCTTCAGCTGATCCAAAAACGCTGCAGCAAAGAGTTTAACAGGTACTAGAAAGAGAGATCATATCTCTCCGGTTCTGGCCTCCCTTCATTGGCTTCCCAAAGAGTTTAGAATTAAGTTTAAAATCCTTCTTCTTACTTACAAAGCTCTAAACAATCAGGCTCCTTTTATTAAAAGATCTGATACTACCGTAATAGTCCTAACAGAGCACTACGCTCCCAAAATGCAGGATTACTTGTAATACCTAGAATCTCCAAAAGTACAATGGGAGGGCAGAGCCTTCAGTTATCAAGCTCCTCTCCTGTGGTATCCAGCTGCCAATCTGGATTGCGGGAGTCAGACTCGATCTCTGTTTTTAAGAATAGGGCTAAAACCTACTTTTGAATATAGCCTACAATTAGGTAGGGATCATATGTTTCTGACCCTTCCCTTAGTTATGCTGCTATAGGTTTAGTCAGCCCAGGGGGACCTCCAGTAATGCACTGGGCCTCACTCCTTTCCTCACTCTCAAGAAATATTTTTTTTGCTGGTCATTAACATTTGTTTTGTTCTCTCCCATAGATTGAGTCTCCCATTGTGCTGTTTGCTCTCTACATGTCTGTTCTTTTCTTCTTCTCTATCCCCTCACCCCCCAGCCAGTCACAGCAGATGACTGCCCTCCCAGAGCCTGGTTCTGCTGGAGGTTTCTTCCTGTTAAAAGGGAGTTTTTCCTCTCACACCGTCGTCAAGTGCTTGCTCACAGGGGGATCGCCTGATTGCTGGGGTCCTTTCTGCAACTGTAGGGGTTCCCCCCCTACAGTTGATAGTGCTATGAGATGACTGTTGTTGTGAAATGGCGCTATATAAATAAAGTTGAATTGAATTGAATTGAACCTACTGTGAAGCATGGGGGTGGAAACATCATGCTTTGGGGCTGTTTTTCTGCAAAGGGACCAGGACGACTGATCCGCGTAAAGGAAAGAATGAATGGGGCCATGTATCGTGAGATTTTGAGTGAAAACCTCCTTCCATCATCAAGGGCATTGAAGATGAAACGTGGCTGGGTCTTTCAGCATGACAATGATCCCAAACACACCGCCCGGGCATGAAGGAGTGGCTTCGTAAGAAGCATTTCAAGGTCCTGGAGTGGCCTATCCAGTCTCCAGATCTCAACCCCATAGAAAATCTTTGGAGGGAGTTTGAAAGTCCGTGTTGCCCAGCGACAGCCCCAAAACATCACTGCTCTAGAGGAGATCTGCATGGAGGAAATGGGCCCAAAATACCCAGCAACAGTGTGTGAAAACCTTGTGAAGACTTACAGAAAAACGTCTGACCTCTGCCATTGCCAACAAAGGGTATATAACAAAGTATTGAGATGACTTTTGTTATTGACCAAATATTTATTTTACTGAGGAATTTACCAATTAATTCATTAAAATCCTTCATTGTGATTTCTGGATTTTTTTTTTCTCATTTTGTCTCTCATAGTTGAGGTATACCTATGATGAAAATTGGAGACCTCTCTCATCTTTTAAGTGGGAGAACTTGCACAATTGGTGTGGCTGACTAAATACTTTTTTACCCCATTGTATATACAGGAAAAAAGCTGCAAATTAAGGTGAAAAATGTTTCACTTGATGATAAAAAAATATTTAAATTCATGAAGAAAAAAAGTTACTATTGAGTAAGAAAAACCACAAAATCAATGGCAAAAAAAAGAAGGAAAAAATGTCCAAATTACAAAGTGAAAGTTCGTAATTAATGCGAAAAAAGTTACAAATTAATGAGGAAAAACAGCCACAAATCATAAATTTGAGAAAGACGGTAAATTTACAAGAAGGTTTTAAATTAAGGTGAAAAGTCAATGAGAAAATGTTAATTTATGAGGGGGAAAAGTCAAATTTATGAAAAAACTAATGCAAATTTATGAGGAAAAAAGTTGCAGATTAAAAAAAAAAAAAGTTGCAGATTTGAGAAAAAATTGTCAATTTACAAGAAATTCAATTTGCAGTTTTAGAACAAAAAAAGTAGCAAATTTATGAGGAAAAAGTTCCAAATTTAAAAGAAAAAAGTTGTAAATTTATATAAAAAAGTTGCAAATTGATGAGAAACAAGTTGCAGATTTAAAAGAAAAAAGCTGAAAATGTACGAGGAATAAAGTTGTAAATTTATTTAAAAAAAAATTAGAAATCATTAGGAACAGGTTGCCAATTTACAAGAAAAAAACTGCAATTGTATGAGAAAAATACGGCATAATTACAAGGAAAAAAGTGCTAAATAAGATGAAAAGGCTGCAAATTAATGACTAATTTAGCTAACTTATAAGATGAAAACATTTAAGGCTTTATAAAAAGGTATTTTCTTCTTTATAAAATTGATTTTTTTCTCGCAAATGTTCATTTAAAAAAAAGACTTTTTTTCTTCTGTCTTCATTTTAGGACTCAAACCGTTTCCACATCAAAAATGGCTCCGTCTACATCCAGCAGCAGAAGCCGCCATCCCCGTCGTCGACGGGCGCCGTGCCGTTCCTGTCATTGGGCCGTCAGCTGCGACAGGGAATGAAGAGGAGACATTTGCTCTAAAACCCAAAACGACAGAATAAAGTCACCATCCACGTCTTTGTCACACACTAAAAGTTTGTTATTTTTTTGTTTCCTTCTTAAGTCTGTTCCACGGTGCCGCAGCAGTGGCCATGTTGGCGAGGCCGCGGCAGCGTTAGCGTCTCTGTGGAGCCGCGCGGCGCATTGGTGCGTCGGTCAGTTGTTCTCGAACAGCGACAGCAGGTCGTCGTTGTTGTTGTTGTTGGGAAGGTCTGGGGGCCCAAGGTAGGAGAGCAACTCATCGGGGTTGGTCAACTCCGGCAACAGCTGTGGGACAGACGGACAGAGGACGTTCAACAAACAGCTTTAGCTCTCAATCGCCATGAAAGGCAAAGTTACAACCACGCCAGAAAAAGTTGCTCATTCATGAGAAAAACGTGCCGACAGGAAAAATATCAGCAATTTGTCACAAAATCACAAATTTTTGTGAAGAAAGTTACTAATTATGAGTCAATTATGAGAAAATAACCAATGAGAAAGTCGCTAATTATGGGAAAGTTGCAATTATGAAAGTCGCAATTATGAGAAAGTTGTTGCCAATTATGAGAAAATAACTAATGAGAAAGTCACTAATTATTTAAAGTTGCTAATTACTGAAAGTTGACAATTATAATAAAAGTCACCAATTTTGAGAAAGTGGGCAATTATGACAAAGTTGCGAGTGAGAAAGTTGCCAATTTTGAGAAAGTTACTAATCATCAGAAAGTCATTTATGAGAGGAACAAATCTACCTACGGGTACAAATAAAGTAACCTGAACCTGAGGTCACTAATCATGAGAAAGTTGCTAATTATCAGAAAGTCACTAATTAAGAGAAAGTTGCTAATTATAGGAAAGTCACTAATTCTGAAAAAAGTTGGCAATTATGAGAAAGCTGCTAATTATTATGAACGTGAGAAGGTCCACTCACATCCAGAGCGTTTTCTGGAACATCTGCAGAGCCCCCGAGCCCAAAGGAGCCGTCACCGTGGAGACGGGAGTTGTGGCTGCTACGCTGCATCATCTGGTTGCCGCTGCTGCCCAGTTGAGGGTTGCCATGGAGACCGTGTGGCGGCTGCTGCTGTGGGGGGAGAGGAGCGCCATGGGGGGAGGAGGAGGAGGAGGAGGAGGAGAAGGCGGAGTCCAGACGGGCCGACGTAGACATCTGACAGGAAATGATGTCATTTCGTTAAAAGAGACCAACTTCTATAGCATCATTGTTGTGATTTAATGTGGATGATCATGGCTGATGGATCGAGAAATAATACGACAAATTTACAGGAAATAGTGACACTTTTTTTAAATTTTAAAGTGAAAGGAGCAAATTTAAGAGAAAAAGTCTCAAGTCTATGAGAAGAAAAAGGGCTAATTTATGAGGACCTAAAAAGGCCGAGGATGGAGGCGGCTCCACAAAGGGAAGGAGTTTCAGCGAAAAGCAACAACTGCTGCCAGAGCGTGGCGGCGTACCTGTGGAGCCAGCGGGTGAGGAGCAGGAGCAGGAGGCTTCTCGGGGGTGAGGAGGACACTGGAGAGCTCAGACTGGTAGGAGAGAGGCGGAGGAGCCGAGGGGGAGGAGAGGTCACCTCCGACCGCTCCTCCCGTGATGGGCCCAGGAGTGGACGGAGCGCTGAAGTCCGAGAAGGAGGAGGTCTGAGCGGGGAAGGACGGAGCTGTGGGAGGAGGAGACGCGGTCAGATCGCCGAGCAGACAATTAGCTTCATGAACAGTAAACGCCAAGTACCTGCGGTCTGGTAGTCCGGCGTACTGCCGGCGCCTCCCGCGGGCAGCGAGGAGAACGGCATCGGGGAGGAGGAGGCGGGCGGAGCCGCCGCCGAAGACGAGGCGGCGGAGGAGGAGGAGCGGAAAGTTATTGTTGTTGGGGGCGGGGCCGAGGGAGGCGATCATGTCCATGACCGCTGGGGCAGGATCATGTGACTGGGGCTGAGGGTGCGGCAGCGCTTCAGGGACCGGGACCGTCGCACTCCTCCTTGACCTGGAGGTCCGGCTTCACCGGCACGGGCTTCCAGCAGCACACCGGGTCGATGGTGATCTCCTCGTACTCGGAGCTGAGGGGCAGGGGCGGAGTGTTTAACCAGCACTTTCACAATAAAACTCTGCTCTACATACACTCAACTGTGGTAGGAAAGACAGGCTTTTATTTTGACACCGAGGGGTATAAAGACAAAATAGGCTTTTATTTTGACAGTGAGTATAAAACAATGGGGGCTTTTATTTTGACAGTGAGGAGTATAAAGACAACGGCTTTTATTTTGACAGTGAGGGGGTAGAAAATTAAAGGCTTTTATTTTGACAGGAGTATAAAGACAAAATAAGCTTTTATTTTGACAGCGAGGAGTATAAAACAACTGAGGCTTTTATTTTGACAGTGCGGAGTATAAAACAACTGAGGCTTTTATTTTGACAGTGGAGTATAAAGAAAATTGGCTTTATTTTGACAGTGAGCGGGTCAAAAATTGAAGAGGCTTTTATTCTGACAGGAGTAGAAGACAAAATAGGCTTTTATTTTGACAGTAAGGGGGAAAAATTAAAGGCTTTTATTTTGACAGTGAGGGGGGTCAAAAATTAAGGAGGCTTTTATTTTGACAGTGAGTATAAGACAAAATAGGCTTTTATTTTGACAGTGAGGAGTATAAAGGTAAAATAGGCTTTTATTTTGACAGTGAGGGGGTAGAACATTAAGGTTTTTATTTTGACTGAGTATATAGACAAAACAAGCTTTTATTTTGACAATGAGGAGTATAAAACAATGGAGGCTTTTATTTTGACTGAGGAGTATAAAGACAAAATAGGCTTTTATTTTGATAATGTTGTATAAAACACGGAGGCTTTTAATCTGAACCGTAGCGAGTATAAAACAACAGAGGATTTGAGTCTGACACTGAGGAGGTATAAAAATAAAGGCGGCTTATTTTGACAGTGAGGGGGTATAAAGACAAGAGGCTTTTATTTTGACAGCAAGAACAAATATAAAGGCAGCTTTTTATATTGACAGTGAGAGGTTTTTAACAATTCTGTCAAAGAAATGGTAAAAAAAAATGTGGCTTTTATTCTGAAAAGAATGGGTGCAAAATACATAAGGCTTTTATTTTGACAGACAGGAAGTGAGGCTACCAGAGGCTTTTATTTTGACAGAGAGTATAAATTGAGTGTCTTACTTCTGTACGTAGATGAGAATTCCCAGCATGTACTGATCCACCTCCAAACCCTCCAACAGAGCCGTTTTACTGAGGAGAAAATTCACTTATTATTATTATTATTATGTTTATCATTTTATAATTATTAGGATGTCATTAGTAAATCTACTTTTATGGTTTACAAAAAGGTCAGAAATATGGATTTGTAAATTTATGAGAAAAAAGTTTAAACTTCAAAAATGTATGAGAAAAAAAATTTAATTTGGCAAAAAAAAAAATGCAAAAGTTCTGAAACTGAAATTAGATCAAAGAAAAGTAGAAAACTGAGGAAGAAATGAGGTTCTGCAAGGAGAACTATCAGAAAAAATAAATGTGCAATAAATAACTAATAGGTTTATAAAAGACACCACGTGTGTGTGTGTGTGTGTGTAGTGGGGGGGTCGTACTTGCAGACGGGACACCTCCATGTTCCCCTCTCACAGTTCAGCTGCAGGTACGACTCCAGGTCAAAACACTGATGAGGAAAATCAACAGAATATCAGACAGTCATGTATGACAGACACCAGATTTACAAGTAGACCTTCCGGGGGGGGGGGGGGGGTTATTTCCTGCAAAGTTAAAAGTTTCACAATTAAAAGTGAAAATGCAAATGAAAAAAAAACTCTACTCAGTGTTTTATCATATCAGAATTAAAATTACTGATAAAATTATATCGGCCCTACAATGGACTGGTGATCTGTGCAGCGTGTTTCCTGAGGTTCCTACTCACACATGTGGTGATTTAAAACAAAACAAACCACAAAAGTGGATGTGCAATGTTTGTTAACGTTACCAATCTTTTCTTGGGGGGTTTGTGCACTGAAGTGTTTCACAGTTCATTTTTTATTCAGCTTATTATTTATTCTGGTTTATTATTTAATACAGTTTATTATTTATTCTGGCTGTTACGTTCAAAGTGAGCAAAGAAGTTATTAAGGTCATTGGCCATAGTGACCTCACTGTGGGGGGGGGGGTGGCAGAGCACCCTTGATCAGTAATAGCTTTAATGCTTTTCCACATACCCCTGGTATCCTTGGTATTCAATTGGTCCCCCACCCTCTGCCTGTAAATGTCCTTGGCCTTTTTTATACCCTTCCTGAGCTCACAGCCAGCAACACTGTTGGCCGCTGCATCACCACACCTGAATGCCTGATTCCGGACTTTTAGTAGGATCTTCCCCTCTTTATTCATCCAATGCTTCTGGTTAGGAAACATTCTTATTTCCTTCTGCACAGTCACAACACCCACACAGCTGTTGATGTAGAAGAGGACAGATGAAATGTATTCCTCCAGGTCTATCTCAGAACCCTGCACAGCCTGCTGACCAACAGTTCCCACTGTGGACACTCAAAACAGTTCTGGAGTTGAGCTGTACAGAACTGTACAATTTATTCTTACTTAAAATAGCCTACTTTGTACATTTAGTGCTGTTTACAGCCTATTAATGCGGTCTTAGCATGCAAAACATACCTGACGACACTCTTGTGAACACTGTTGACTGCTCCCGCTAGTGGTGCCCTCACTCTTGCTCTATGCTCCATCACTTACAGAGAGCAGCACGAGGTTTTGATTAGAGCTCCTTCTGCTGGCAGACTCTATAACTACATTAAAGAATGTGGTTCCAAGTGTGATATAAATAAATAATTAATTTTTGGAAATGGACTGACGGGCTGTAGTGCATGAGGGGGGCGGGTTGCATGTGGCCAACGGGCCGCCAATTGCCCATCCCTGATCTTGAACATCAGACACAGTCATGTGTGATGGAACCAACACAGGTGTGGCGGTTTGGGAAAACCCCCACAAACAGACTAAGGACAGACAGCTCACTACTCCTGGTTTTTTCCGCTACACTACTGTGATAATGTTACCTTTCATGCATTGTGTTCATGCGTCCTGTCCTTACTGTGACCTAGAGACTCAGATCAATATGTAGATGTGCCTGTTAACCTCTTTGTTCTGCAGCTGGAGCAGAGTCTAGCAAATCTGCCTATTGTGATGTATGTCTCACAAATGCAAATATCTCATGCCTGTTCTGCAGTCCCTTTGATCAGACCAACTGCTGTGAATCTGCTTTGATGTATTGTTTCAGTTGGGTATAAATACTGCACAGGTTCTGTAACACATCCTCTCCTCACACTTCAACCTCTGCTGCAGGACACAGACATTGTGTCCCCTCTCCAAGAGCCAGAGGATCCCGCTCCAGCCTGCACACACTTGGGCTGGAGAGGGGATCCCGTGACGGCGGTATGATTAATAAACTCTACTTAAAACCTCCAACAACGCCGCTTTATTTCATGCCGCCGCACTGGTGACCCGACGCTGAAACGAACACGCTGCCAGCGAACGCAACACCCGGCGGTGATTCTCCGACGACAAGCGAACGCGCAGCCTAACTGATCTGCCCTCCCTTCTGCTTCAGGGAGACCTCAACGCGGAGTTTTCCAGGCGAAACTCCCCAGAGAACACCCACGACCAGGAAAGCTGAGCAACGTTTCATGGTGAGATCTGCACGCCTAGATCGGCACATCCACGCTGGACCGGCCGCGCTCACAGCTCCTCCACACGTGAGCGCATGCACCTCGTCCCCTCTCCACGACGACGATCCCCATGGCTGACGGAGAGCGCAGCGCGTGGACCTGAACGCACCATGGCCGCACGAGCGACAACGATCATCTCCTCCCTCTCACCGCTCCAACGCAGCTGCACGAGCCCGAGGCACAAAGATCGTCTATTGCCTCGCACTGCTCCAACGCATCTCCACGAGCCCGAGGGACAGAGATCGTCTACTTCCTCGCACCGCTCCAACGCACCACGACCGAACGACACAACAGACAACAGGGACAGACAACAGGGATGATCTCCAGCAAGCTCCCTGACCCTGGTTCTCCCTCTCCAGCGGCCTACCCACGCATGGGACCCCGGCACACGCACCGGGGAGTCACGGGCACGGCGCACCACGCACGGGACACATACGGCTCCACAGACTGCCTTCCTCCTTCGCCACTGCCCTTCAGGGCTGCTCGCTCACCTGAGGCACGCATGCAGCATGCTCCAAGGATTTGTTAATGGTCTCAGCCACGGCACACATAGGGAATTCAGCTGTTTTGCGATTCCCGAGGACTTTAGGGCTGCGCCCGCACCTAAAGAGACACGCCACGTCCCTCTGCTTTTGTTTTTCCCCCACAGCCGCCCCTGCTTTTCTTCATGGCCACGAGAGGAGCCAGAGACTAATTTTTCTTCTTGTTATCTCCGCACGCGCAACGGGACAGCCCCTCAACATCGCGGATCAACAAGCAATTTTTGCGCGGCCTGGACGTTTTCATCGTCTCCGGCCGGCTTTTACTACCCCCACCCCCTCCACCCCCTCCTGCACAGAGCTTTTCCCTGCTCACTGCCCAAGCTGCACTATCGAGGTCTCGACCACCTGCCGAGCCCTCTGGGGGGGAGCTGTGGCGGTTTGGGAAAACCCCCACAAACAGACTAAGGACAGACAGCTCGCTACTCCTGGTTTTTTCCGCTACACTACTGTGATAATGTTACCTTTCATGCATTGTGTTCATGCGTCCTGTCCTTACTGTGACCTAGAGACTCAGATCAATATGTAGATGTGCCTGTTAACCTCTTTGTTCTGCAGCTGGAGCAGAGTCTAGCAAATCTGCCTATTGTGATGTATGTCTCACAAATGCAAATATCTCATGCCTGTTCTGCAGTCCCTTTGATCAGACCAACTGCTGTGAATCTGCTTTGATGTATTGTTTGAGTTGGGTATAAAAACTGCACAGGTTCTGTAACACATCCTCTCACTCACACTTCAACCTCTGCTGCAGACACGCACTCTGTGTCTTCTTCTCTGAGAGCCAGAGGATCCCCATCCAGCCTGCACACACTTGGGCTGGAGAGGGGATCCCGTGACGGCGGTATGATATAATAAACTTCCTTAAAACCACAGCATCGCTGCCTTATTTTATCATCCGCCGCAACAGGACTGATCATCTAGAACATCAGATACAGTCATGTGTGATGGAACCAACACAGGACTGTTTATCTAGAACATCAGACACAGTCATGTGTGATGGAACCTGTGTTCACCCCACGGGAACCGTAGTAGTACTGGTGTATACCTGCACGTGTCTGCAGTCGTGTCCCCTGGCGGGCAGCTGGATGCGACGGAATGTGATTGGACACTTCAGAGAGACTCTGATGGCGGTCTGCTCCACACCGTCCTCTCCGTTTAACCCGGGGGTCCCAGACACCGAACCACTGCTGAAGTTCCTCTTTACTGAGGGGAGGGAAGTGAGAGACATTCACAGTGATTATGACAGAGAAAGAGAGAGACATTAATGAATGCTTCCGTTTCCATGACGACTGGAATAATCAGATTTTCCACATTTAGGCGTAAAAACTGATTAGTTGGTGAAGATGGCAGCATCATACTCTTGGTCAGACAGTGGTCGGCGGGCAGCAGCCTCTTCTTCATCAAACCCTGGAGGACTGAGCGGACCGTGGGACGGTGGACCAGCTGGAGGACGAACAGGTGGGACTGTGGGGGACAGAGAGTTAGAGCGTCCACTCGGACCACCTGATTGGCCAACATGTGAACGTAAGTATGAGTCTTACACAGCAGCAGGCGGTGACGGTGATCTGGATGGTGTTCCTGCCGGGCTGACACACCTGTTTCAGGTACAGTGGTTTGTGGGACGTCTTGTTGTCCCCCCTCTCTATGGTCAGAGGAGTGGCGTTGACGCTCACCTGAGGACGGAAGACGCACACTGTGAAACACACTGAATACTCATTAAAATACTCGTTAAGGCTCCATCAATGAGACATAGGAGTAACATACTAACGTTACTCTATTTATTTACTAGGAAAAAAGTAGTAAATCTACATGAAAAAAAAGTTGCTGATTTACAAGAAATTGTTGCCATTTTACACAAAAAAATGAGAAAAAGTAACTAATTTCCATATGAAACCTTCAAATATTTGTGAAAACATCCAGAATTTAAATAAAAAAGTCCTAAATTTATGTTTTAGAAGAGTCCCAAATTTACAGAGAAGTCAAAAAAAATTGCAGAAAAAAGTCCCAAACTTATGTTAAAAGTCAAACAAACGAGACAAGCGCACTGAGGCAAGTGCAGTATCCCCCACCTGTTTTCTTAGAAGATCCCAGTACTTACAGACAGAGCAGTTTTACACTTTTCAATATAATTACTGTGACAGAACCAAATTATGATAAACCATCATCGATGATATACAACAAACTGTACAACCACAGTTGTAGGCCAGGCTCCCGAGGTGAAACTGTGTACCAGGTTTGGCAACTCGAACTTTACTCATTTTATAGTAATAATAAATGGAGCATTTACCATAGTGCAACTGCAATGTTCTCTTCCAACGTTCACCCCTTGACCTCAAACCCATCGTTAGGTGAGGGTTTAAAGGCCAAATTACGCTTCCGCATTGACATTACGCAGCTCTGACATCATCAACGCAGCAACAACGTGCACTCCTATTGCGTAGTCCGACGTGCACCTCTCCAGAGAAGCAGAGATGCACGTCAGCAACGCAGGCCGCAAGAGCTGTGATTGGTCCACTTTGTGTCCTCCTTCACATTTCTTGGTTCTCGCCGTTGCTTCACTCTGCCTGTTCACCGCGGCACAACTTCCAAGGCGAGTCGGTTAACAGCGGTCCAAATTGAAAACAATATTGACGAAGTAAGAACAAACGGAGCATTTTAAGGCTCGTCGTAACCCCAGTAATTACACAGATTGTCTGCTGTGTCGCCTTCACATATCCTGGTTCTCGCCACTGCTTCGCTCTGCCTGTTCACGGCAGCACAACTGCTGAGGCGAGTCAGTTAAACAGCGGTCCAAATTCCAAAAGAATATGGAGCTAGTAAGCACATACAGAACATTTTGTAGCTCATCATAACCCCAGTAATTACACAGATTGTCAAAATAGCAGCGGCGGTGGTCACATGCACCGTTTTCTCCCAACTTCTCTTTTTCTTTGTGCAACAATCGTATTAAAAGTTGCTTTTCTTAACATGTTTTAGCTCCAACTTCATGACAATCTGCTCTTGACCGTCGCTATTTCATAAACAAAAACACACAACTTAAGTTGTGTGTTCTTGCAAGGAAACATTTTCTCAAAATGCGGTGAATTGCAGACTGACACTGACAAACCGGCACGTAAGTAAATTGTGCTGAAAAATGTGTAGGCAACGGCCACCGGCAATGGCGTCAATGTGATGCGGTTACATAAACCAGGCTTTAGTCATTGAAGATGTGTACTAGATACAGCTACTGTATCAATTTGAAAAGCCTACATCATTTCTTTCAGTAGTTATTGTGTTTAGAAGATTTAGGGAAAAATCTGACCTCAAGGTCATGTGATGAGAGTGAAATTGCAATACGTGCGGGACTCCTTCCGGGGCACGGAGCAAGACGGCTGCATAGAATAGAGCACCTGAGATGACTAGATAATTATTCCCCCAAAACTATGAAAGGAGCAAGAATATGACTTCTAAATTAACACAAAATGAGCGGAAGACGAAAGCAGAAAAGTTTACGGAAAAAAATTATGTCTAAAGACCAAGAAGAACACGAATCTGAAGATGAGCTAGCAAGCGAAGAAAATGGCAAACTTGGTCAACTTTGCTCATTTTCAGAAGGGCTAACTGTTATCAAGTCAGGTCAGAGTTGATGACTCTGCTACTGGTAAGATGGTAACCCAGTACAACCTGCCGCATGGACGGGTGGTCGGCGTCTAAACCGGCTCCCCCACCAGTGCCTACTGGTGTGGAGGATGGCATGTCACCCTGCAGGACTAAAAACGAGACCTGTCAAAGGGTGGATGAACTCCTAGTGAGCCAACGGCCAGCATGTACCCTGGGTAGGTGGCGCCCAATATCCCCAGATGGCAAGCCCTCTAGGAGAAGGTACACTCTGAATGGAAAACCTGAATGCAGACGTTACAAACCGCATTCCGATCTAGCAAGCGAAAGGATATATGACAACAACTAAAACCCACACCAGGGTCCCAGTCCCTTCTACTCAAAATTCATGTCCTATCCTTGTACCCTCAGGTATCAATGGCCGAAATACCCTAAATCCGTCTGGACGGGTATCTCGTGATGCAGGTGGGAATGGATCAGCATACTTACTGAATTGTAAGAAACAAACACTCTTTAGTATTTTCAATACCCGTACTTTGTCAAAGGACAGTAGACTTCTAGAACTTGTTGACTGTGCAAAACAACATAGGATTGACATCCTGAGCATTCAAGAGCACAGATTACACCACCCAGATACCGCAATTGAGTAGGGATGTAACGATATCAAAATCTCACGGTACGATACGATTTCGATATTTATCTCACGGTACAATATTTGTTGCGATATTGTGGAGAGGCTCACGGTATTGTAAAATAGCTCATAATATTGTGTTTGTGATGATAATAACCAAAAACTGCCATTAAATCTGTTTTTGCCAGTCACCAGCCCATTTATTTTCATATTTATGGATCATGACAACATAAAATGCTGATCACTTAGTGCTTTTAAAGTGCAAGTTCAAGTCAGGAACATCAATATACCATTTGGTAATATTTGGTCACATAACTGATTCTTCTTACAGGGATGGCAACAGGAAATTCTGATTTCAGCTGAAATCTAACTTGGTCGATTGACTTATGGGGGGGGGGGGGGCGGGGGGGCGCAGCCCCCCTGAAGCTGGGAGGTTTTCAGTAAAACAGAAGTAATTTAGACTGAAAAAAATGATTAAAAAAAAATGAAATACTAGACTTAGATAAATCATTAAATTTAATGAAAAGTTAACTTACTTTTTCTTCAATGTTGTCTCACTGTCTTTAGTCCAACATATTTAACAGTTCTATAAGAGTTTATTACACTATTTACACTGGTCACCAAGTCACTTCTAATGTGAAACTTTCTTCCTTTTGGCAGCAAGCTGTGTCAGTCTCTGAACTTTGAACTTCATCTCCTTTTCTGGTTTCTTCAGAAACTGTCCGAGTGTTTCTGTTACCTCGTCGAACTTTGAGCCAATTTTCACCTTTACCGTCACTTTTCTCTCAAGCCAATTCCATCGGAACTTATTTTTGACACTTTTGTCTATTTCTAGCACTGATGACTCCTGATCCTTCGATAAAAATCTCATAATTCCGCTGAAAACAATACCGAAAGCTCAGAATTCCAACACAAACCAGGGATGTGATTTGGGGTTGGGGAAAATTATCTGAAAATTCAGCAGGGGGTCTGGGGGAAGCAGTCCCCCAGCGGGGCCCAGCGGGGTCTGGGGCAGAGCCCTGGTGGAGGGGGGGGGGGGGCAAGGGGGGCGAAGACCCCCGAAGCTCCTGGGTTTTTATGATTTTTAAGTACCAGAACTGTGCTTAAATGACATAAAACAAACAGCTGAATGCCACTTATTACTGTATAATATTGACTTATGTTCCAAGAAGAAAGCATTCCTAAAATATTCCAACAAGCATTATCCATCACATGCTTTAACATTTGATCAAATCAAAATCAGTTAATTTTATCTATTCCATAATAGAAATAAAATTCCAACATACCATTACTTTTTATAATTTCAGCATTCATTTCAGATCACCAGTTTCAATCTCCATTGAGTCTTGAGCAGTTCATTTTGCACAATCACTGATGTAGCCAAGTCTTAGAAATATTCAAAAGTTATGAGTCAATGTCCACTGTGCACTGTCAATTTCAAACTGTTTGGAATCATAAAGGGGATGGTTAACTTTTATTACCGTTTCCTCCCCCGCGCAGCCCAGCTCATACAGCTGTTGTACGCCGCCAGTAACAGAGAGTTAATGGCTCTCCACCTGGCCATACACCACTTCCAGTCCTGCCTGAAAGGGCGCACCTTCACTGCGTTCGTGGACCACAAGCCGCTAACGTACTTAACGTACTTTATCTTCCTGGAAGATAAAATAAAGCGGAATTTGGCGAATTAGCAGAAAATCACATCCCTGAGAACACGCCGCCATGAATCTTTGAAAAAGCATACAACGAGCCATTTGATTGGTCCAATCGTTTGCAACTATCCAATCGCAGGGCTGTCAAGCTACTGCAATACAGCAGTAGCTTGAACACAACACATCCGGGTTATCGCGGGAGACGACTTCCGGGGAAGCGCCGAGCGCTTATGTAATCGTGTTGATTTTCACTAAAATCGGTAACAGTAAGGTACCTTAACCCCCTAAAATTTTCTCAACGGATTTAGACGATTCACAGAAATGATCAATTTGAAAATAAATCGGCGGAAATCCGCGGATCGGCGGAAAATTGCCATCCCTGTTCTTATGTGCAAGGATCATACTAAGCAGCAACTAGAACAACTGTAAACAACAATAGGGAATTCCCTTTAAGAGCAAACGAAGATCAAGTCCTCCGGTATACAACTAGGAAAATACCGGTCGCTATGGAGGGTGAGAATATGTATGGGTATATAATCATACCATGTAGGTAACTAAGTAGACGGTTGTGCTGTTTCATTCCATCTAGCTATAATGCTCCGCACTGTGTGGGTTTATATATTTACATATTTATTCCATCTAGCAACAATGCTTCACACTGTGTGTGTTTATATATCTACATATTTATTCCATCTAGCTACAATGCTCCGCACTGTGTGTTTATATATTCATATATTTATTCCATCTAGCTACAATGCTCCGCACTGTGTGTGTTTATATATCTACATATTTATTCCATCTAGCTACAATGCTCCGCACTGTGTGTGTTTATATATTTACATATTTATTCCATCTAGCTACAATGCTCCGCACTGTGTGTTTATATATTCATATATTTATTCCATCTAGCTACAATGCTCCGCACTGTGTGTTTATATATTTACATATTTATTCCATCTAGCTACAATGCTCCACACTGTGTGTGTTTATATATTTACATATTTATTCCATCTAGCTACAATGCTCCGCACTGTGTGTTTATATATTCATATATTTATTCCATCTAGCTACAATGCTCCGCACTGTGTGTGTTTATATATCTACATATTTATTCCATCTAGCTACAATGCTCCGCACTGTGTGTGTTTATATATTTACATATTTATTCCATCTAGCTACAATGCTCCGCACTGTGTGTTTATATATTCATATATTTATTCCATCTAGCTACAATGCTCCGCACTGTGTGTGTTTATATATTTACATATTTATTCCATCTAGCTACAATGCTCCACACTGTGTGTGTTTATATATTTACATATTTATTCCATCTAGCTACAATGCTCCGCACTGTGTGTTTATATATTCATATATTTATTCCATCTAGCTACAATGCTCCGCACTGTGTGTGTTTATATATCTACATATTTATTCCATCTAGCTACAATGCTCTGCACTGTGTGTGTTTATATATCTACATATTTATTCCATCTAGCTACAATGCTCCACACTGTGTGTTTATATATTCACATATTCATTCCATCTAGCTACAATACTCCGCACTGTGTGTTTATATACTCATATATTTATTCAATCCAGCTACAATGCTCCGCACTGTGTTTATATATTTATATATCTACCCCGTCTAGCTACAATGCTCCGCACTGTGTGTCTATATATACACTACCGTTCAAAAGTTTGGGGTCACCCAGACAATTATTTTGTGTTTTCCACGAAAAGTCACACTTATGTACCACCATGAGTTGTAAAATGAATAGAAAATATAGTCAAGACATTGACAAGGTTAGAAATAATGATTTGTATTTGAAATAATATTTTTTTCCTTCAAACTCTGCTTTCAAAGAATCCTCCATTTGCAGCAATTACAGCATTGCAGACCTAACATGATTGCACAAGGGTTTTCTAATCATCCATTAGCCTTCTGACGCAATGAGCAAACACATTGTACCATTAGAACACTGGAGTGATAGTTGCTGGAAATGGGCCTCTATACACCTATGTAGATATTGCACCAAAAACCAGACATTTGCAGCTAGAATAGTGATTACCACATTAGCAATGTATAGAGTGTATTTCTGATTAGTTTAAAGTTATCTTCATTGAAAAAAAGTGCTTTTCTTTCAAAAATAAGGAAATTTCTAAGTGATCCCCAACTTTTGAACGGTAGTGTATACAGTGATCCCTCACTTATCGCGGTTAATGGGTTCCAGAACCGACCGCGAAAAGTGAAAAACCGCGAAGTAGCGTCACCCCTAATGATGTCATCCATAAATAATACGTACGTTCATTCTCTCACTCTCTCTCTCTCATACACGTACACACACACGTGTGTGTGTGTGTGTGTACGTGTACATACATATGTAGATGTAAACAAAGTGTACATAAATATGTTTTTAGAACTCTTTTATTCTTATAACAAGATACGTAACTCAAGATGAAAATGATTTACTGCACAGGTTAATGAGAGCTTTACTGCTCCTCAGGTGACGCCTCATCGTGAGGTGCTAGAGGCGCAGGATCATCGAGAGCAGCTTCCGGTAGAGCTGGAGGAGGCGGCGTAGTGGCTCGACGGGAAGACTATTTCACACAAAATGGCACAAGAGAACAGCAAAAAGTTCCACGCGGCGAGACTAAGTAACACGAGCGATAAAAAGCAATGAATGCGGTCTTCCTTCCCTTCATGAGTGCTCGGCAGGGAGAGGAGGTGGGTGAAACGTCTCGGCCAATCAGCTTGCGGGGTGAAACGTCTCGGCCAATCAGCTTGCGAGATTTCCGAGCCGAGCCAACACTAGAACAGCGAACAGAGAGTTGTGCGGCTCCCCGTGTTGACACCTGATGGTCTAATGTAGTCTCCCTGCCTTCTGCTAGCGCCCGCCCATTATTTCTCAATTTTGAATTTTTGATGAATATTTTTGAAAAATCCGCGATGCACTGAGGGCGTGAAAGGTGAAGCGCGAAGTAGTGAGGGATCACTGTATATATATATATATATATACGTATATATACTATATATATATATATACAGTATATATATACACTCGCTGCTCTTGTTTTTTCTCTTGCCTTCTGATTGTTGCTCTGAGTGTTGCTATCCCTGTGCTGTTGCAATCCTGGAATTTCCCCATTGTGGGACTAATAAAGGCTTATCTTATCTTAAGTTAAGCCAAGTTCAATGTGTAAAGTAAAATTAATCATAAATGTGCTAGGCAAATAAAAACAGCCTGTTGAAACAATTAAGTCAGGCAAAAAGCCTACTGGAAAACACTGACCTATCCTTCAGCTTATGTTCAAGTTTTTCTTCAGAAAGATCAAAAGATCTACATTGCAAGGGAGAAGAAGGAACCTCTGGGCATTTACAACATCCCCTGCTGTAGAAAATACTCTCTCACTGGGCACTGAGGTAGCGGGTAAACATAGGTAGGTCTTTGCTAATGAGGACATTATCTTTGCTAATGAGGCCATTGTCTGTCCGCCACCCTCTCTCCTTTAGTGTTTTTAGACACAGAAAAACCAAAATGCCTCCACACATCTTGATTTAAAAGTTGCTGGGGCTTGCACAATCTCAACTTCGGGGGTGTTTTCTTCAGTATTTACGTGAGCCGAACTTTGACCGCCGCCATGTTTGTTGTGTGGACAGCGTGCAGCATGCACTCCTATTGGCTCAACAACAGTTCTTGTGACGACGCAGCGCAAAGGATCATGGTCTGTGTAGTTTACAATGCTTTGTTGCGTGGGAGCCTGCTTATTTCTTGTTTTTTGACAGATACCCGGCCTCTTAATATCGTAACACGACCACGACGGTATCGAGACACTTTTACTACCGCGATATCGCGATAACGTCAATATCGTTACATCCCTACAATTGAGCGCAAGACAAGTGATGGCTATCATCTGATTACATCATCGGCATGGCGAGGTTCCCAAGGCTCTACTATTGGTGGAGTAGGCTTTTTGTTGTCCCCTCGTGCCGCTCAACAGCTGACATCCGTTGAGAAGATATCTCCATGCATATTAGTGGCACAATTCTACGGCAACCCCAAAACCACCGCTATAACATGTTATAGTCCAACTAATGTCAGCGATGAACTGGCTGTAGATCAATTTCATGAAGATTTAAAAAGTGTCACCAAAAATGTTCCAACTCACAACCTTTGGGTTGTGGGTTCCAACTCACAACCTTTGGGTTGTGGCGGGAGACTTTAACGACACATTGGCCCAGAGGACGTACCATTCACATTCAACCAAGAAACAAACCGCAATGGAGAGAAACTGCTTTACTATGCTGAAGAGTTCCAGCTTTTGGTAGCCAATACCAAATTCATGAAACCCAAACACAAATTATGGACATTTCAACTGCCTGCGGGAAAGCGATCCCAGATTGATTATATCCTTGTCCGCAACAAGTGGAGGAACAGTACTACGAACTGTCAGGCCTATTCTTCATTTTCAAGTGTTGGGTCAGACCACCGAGTTGTCTCGTGCACCATACGGCTGAGCCTCAGGCAGTCCAAGAAGCCCACTCTAAATCCAATGAAGGAAGTTGGACTGGAAGCTTGTGTGCGCAACCCCAGAGGTTTCCTCAGTGTTCACCCTGGAAGTTTGAAATTGCTATGACGTACTCTCACAACCTGATGACGATATTGAAATGTCCTATAACAACCTCATTGCTGTCACTGAGGAAGTTGCTTTGGAAATGCTTCCTAAAAAGAAGAAGGAGAAAGACAAGTCACTCAGCGCTCATGCCCTAGTTAACGATGCTCGCAAGGCTGTTCGCGAAGCCACACAACGTCAAGAAAACAAGCCAACAAGAACCACTCTCAGAAACATGACCAAAGCACAGAAACAACTTGATGAAGCCTATGCACAAGCTGAAGCAGATTGTACAGGAAAAAAAAAATCGACCAAATCAATTACCTCAATTCCTCAAACCAACATGCAGCTGCGTGGCCTATTACACATCAACTGATTTAAGACAATTTTGCACCGCTGAATCCGAAAATGACATCCGTTTCTCTCAATCAGGTGCGAAGTAAAACCCTGTACTTACTTAGTACTTAGTACTGTGCATGTACTTACTTTTATATAAAGGCAAGTACATGTAAATTGAATGTTATGTCATCATTGTTCAAAATTCAGAGAATTTCAAGACATAAAAAAGAATTTTGCATCATATAAAGCAAAAATATCCACACATGTAAACAAAAATGTATAAAATGTGTGACCATAATTCAAAAAGTTGACCTGATTGAGCAAAACCACTGTGATTTTTGGATTCAGCACATCAAAATTGTCCTAAATCAGCTAAAAAAAACTTAACACAATAAATTTGGTGTTGACCAGTGTTATCAACAATCTTGCTGGACGGAAAGGCAGACCATTGGTCCACACTAAAGGAGGATCAGCTGAAAAGTGGAAAGAGAATTGGTTATCTCACTTTCAGAGCCTGTTAGCGGGTCAGCCAGTTACTCAGGGAAGCATAGATCTACCCCTTATCCAGATTACAGAAACTCTACACATAAGTTCATCTCGGTTCACTATACAAGAGCTGCGTGATGCGGTTAGTTTTTTGAGGGCCAGTAAATCAACCGGCCTTGAAATTATCCCAAGTCTTATCTGGAAAGATCCTCTGTTCCATGACCTCCTGCTAAAGACTGGTAATCACACCTTTTCCGACTTGCTGCCACCATCTGCTTGGAAGACATCTGGGATTGTACCTATCCCAAAAAAGGGCGACTTGACAATGACTTCAAATTATAGAGGCATCTCCCTAATGCCTATTGCCGCCAAAATCTACAATAAGCTTCTTCTAAATCATCTAGTACCCACTGTGGACCCCCTGCTGCGCAATAACCAAAATGGTTTCAGGAGAGAGCAGTCAAACTCTCAAATACTGTCCCTGTGTCGCATAATAGAAGAAATGAAGAGACTTAACAAGGTTTTCACTATCTGTTTTGTCGACTTTCAGAAGGCATTTGATTCCATCAATCGGGACGTGATGTTTAATATCTTACCTCTCTATGGTATCCCACAACCTGTCATCGCAGCCATTCAAGCACTCTATACCAACATCACGGCTACAGTCATAACAGCTGATGGTGAAACAGCATTCTTTGACATTAAAGCAGAGGTTCTTCAAGGTGACACTCTAGCACCATTCTTATTTATTATTGTGCTACATTATGTTCTACGCCTTTCCCTAGACACCATAAATGACAAGGGTCTACAACTCCAACCAAGACGTAGCCAGAGGTATCCTGCTAAGTATGTTACGGATCTTGATTTTGCTGATGATATTGCCTTAGTATCAGACCTTGTCGTGAATGCAGAATCACTTCTTCAGTTGCTAGAAAAAGCAGCAAACCTGGTAGGGCTTTACTGCAATGAAAGCAAAACGGAGTTCATTTCTACAACACCGAACTGTAGCCTGCTTTTGCTGGCTGGCGCAAACGTCACCCAAGTCGAAGACTTCAAATACCTTGGCTCGTATATAATGGACTCTCAAAAGGATATGAAGTCTCGTAAAGCTCTAGCATGGGCAGCATGTAATAAGCTTAATAAGATATGGCATTCGACTCTCAACAACCAAAAGAAAATTCACGTATTCAGGACGCTGACAGAGCCAATTTTGCTCTATGGCTCGGAGACATGGACTCTTAACTGCACGTCAAGAAAAACGTCTGGACGGGACATATACGAACTTACTAAGGTGTATACAAAACATCCATTGGTCCGAGCATGCCACTCTCGAGCATATACATGGTGACATCCCACCCCTCTCTCAGAGGCTCATCAAATGGAGACTCAGATTTGCTGGCCATTGCCATTGGGCCACCGGGGAGATTATTATACACTCCTTGCTCCTTTGGAAGCCTACTGGCTAGTGCAGTCCCAGAAACTTACATTCCCAGAGGTACTGTCGAGGGGCTCGGGGATAGTGAGAGAGGACTTGGCGACAGCCATGGAAAATCACACGGTGTGGCAGCAAGTTGTTCAGTGTGCCCTGACCCTTCGGGCTGCTACATGATGATGATGAACTGTTATCATGAACAAAATACAGAACATCAAGGAGGAGATGAAAGAGAGCCTACTGGAATTCAAAGATGAGTTTAAAGAGGAGGTCAGCATGAATTTACCGGCTTTAAAGAGGAATTTAACAGAAAATTGGAAAAAACCATTGTGGAAATACAACAGCAGTGGCAAGACATTACAGAGGCACAGGAACAGATAGGGGAGTTAGAAGAGTGGAACATGGAAGCTAAAAAGGCCATCATCACTTTATTAAAACAGCAAACGAAACTGCAAGATAAGCTGACAGAAGTAGAAGGCCACGGAATATGCTGCAACCTGAGAATTTATAACCTGGCTGAACAGGACAACAAATCCGTGCCAGAGTTGGTGGACAGGCTCCTACGCCAGGTGCTTGCATTACCGGAGGGAACCAAACTACACATACAATGAGCACACAGAAGCCTTGGAAAGAAACCACCTCCCAGAGCAACTCCAAGGTCCATAGTGGTCAATTTTCTGAAATACGAGACCAAAGAAGGCATCTTGGCCAAAGCCTGGAAAAAGAACGTGAAAGTCAATGGGAGACAGATATTTTTTGAACATGACTATCCCACCGAGGTGATGAAGAAACGCAAATCCTACACAGAGATTAAAAAGACTTTGACAGACAAAAAGATTCGCTTCCGGCAGAGTAAGAATTCACTGGTCAGATGGAGCCAAGATCTACAACAGTGCCAAAGATGCTGCACAGGACATGAGGAACAGAGGGCTGAAGATACAGATGGGGTGCAGCAGCGGACCCTCATTGGAGGAGAGGATCCTGAGAGCATCACCATGGCAATGCGTCGGAGAGAAGCCGGGGCACTGCCGCACCGGAGAATCACAATCAAGATGCAGGGAGCCGAGCAAAAGAAAGACTACAAGAGTTCAAAAGATGATCAAACCAAGATGAGGTCTGGGGAGAGGGGGTGTAAGAGGGGAAGAACCTCCATGGAACCAAAGAGGAACTAAATATCTCCTGCTTTTAAGTTCAATTCAATACAGAGCTTGGGTGAGTAAGCAGAGCCACCAAGACTTAACAGACAGAATATCCAATTTTAATTTTTTAATATAGAAGGAAGTAATTTACAGGGAGATGATTTGATTTAGAATTTATCCTTTGTTTACACGTTGATTTAAGTTTTGAATCTGAGACACCAGTTGCCAATCTGGAGCTTTTTTTTTTTTAATTGGACAGGCTCCAGCCCCCCCGTGACCCAAAAAGGATTAAGTGGAAGAAGATGGATGGATGGATAATTTATTACAATAGAAGGATTCCACTGAGACTTTTGACACTGACAGGAGAATCTTAACCCCCCTCCCCCACAAACAGGAGACTTCTCTAGCTGAGGTTTACATACGAATCAATAGCGACAGCTAGGAAACCAGGGATTGTTGGACTGATCTGGTAACATGGGGAGGCCTCTTCCAGGTTTTCCCCTAACCACTAGGGGGGGCCTTTGAGCTCAAAAGGTCATCCCTCATTCTCACCAACACAGAGACGGGGCCTAGGGGGATCAAGGCCCTTTTTTGCTGGGGAGTTCAGTTATTGTTTTTGTTCATATTTTGTTCATGGGAAAAGGTTGGTTGAAAATGTTACAGTGGTGGTGGTAGAAACTATTCTAAGGACACTAATCATGCAACATGCATGATATTAGGGTGGTGTCACTGAATATCAACGGCTTAAACAATGTCAAAAAAGAGACAAAGCTTTAGCTAAGTTCAGAAAAGAAAAGATAAAAGTTATTTTTTACAGGAGACACACCTGACACGGGAGGAGCACATGAAGTTTAAAGAGTTAGGCTACAGGAATTCATTTTTCAGCTCCTTTGGACAAAATCATAAGAGGAGTGTAATGGTACCGATTTCTAACACAACAAAGTTTGAATTGACTAAGGAAATTGGGGATAAGAAGGGAAGGTTTGTCATGATAAAAGGTAATTAGAAACCATCCTTGACACTGTTCAATGTGTATGCCCCTCCAGAAAGTGGAAAGCCCTTCTTTGAGAAAATATTTGATCTTATAAAATTCAGAAACAGAAGGAACATTGATATGCGGCAGGGACTTTAATGTGGCACTGAATTATAGATTAGACACAATAAGTACGAAGGGAAGCAAACTTAATAGGTACATTAATACCATGATATCAGAGATGGCTATATTAGATGTATGAGAGAACTTCATCCACTTGATCGGGACTAGACCCACTACTCAGTCCCACATGCAGTGTACTCCAGAACTGATTACTTTCTAATGAATAAGGGTCATATGTACAGAGTGAAGGAGTGCAGGATAGAGGTAACTGATGTGTCAGAACATAGCGCAGTTTACCTAAAAATCCATCTCAACAGTACGAGGAAAAAAACAGTATGGAGACCTCATTGAATAATAAGGGCCTAGTAAATGCATTAAAAAGGGAAATAAAAAAGATATAGGGAGGAAAATGATAATGGGGAGTAGATCCAATAGTTCTATGGGATGCTTTCAAAGCTGTAATAAGAGGGAGGCTGATTTCTTACACAGCATTAGCAAAAAAAAGCCAGATTAGAAACATACCAGAAACACATAGAAAAAGTGAAAGAACTAGAACAACAACATAAACAAACTAAAGACTCAGGAACACTTAACCAGGTTAAAGAAATTAGGAAAAAAAACCACTCCTCCTGGAGACTCCATTGTCCTACTGGGGGACTTCAATGCGCACGTGGGCAACGACAATGAAACCTGGAGGGGGGTGATTGGGAGGAACGGCCTGCCCAATCTGAACCCGAGTGGTGTTCAGTTAGTGGACTTCTGTGCTACCACAGTCTGTCCATAACGAACACCTGTTCAAGCATAAGGGTGTCCATATGTGCACCTGGCACCAGGACACCCTAGGTCGCAGGTCGATGATCGATTTTGTTATCGTATCATCAGACCTGCGACCGTATGTCTTGGGACACCCGAGTAAAGAGAGGTGCAGAGCTGTCAGACTGATCACCACCTGGTGGTGACGTTGGATCCGATGGCAGGGGAGGAAGCCATTCAGACCTGTAGACCCAAACGTATAGTGAGGTGTGCTGGGAGTGTCTGGCTGAGGCCCCTGTCTGGAGTCTTCAACTCCCACCTCCGCAAGAACTTCAACCACATTCCGAGGGAGTCTGGAGACATGGAGTCTGAATGGGCCATGTTCTCCACCTCTGTTGTTGAAGCGGCGGCCCAGAGCTAGCGGCCGCAAGGTGGTCGGTGCATCTCGTGGTGGCAACCCCCGAACCAAGTGGTGGACACCAGTGGTGAGGGGGGCCATTAAGCTGAAGAAGGAGTCCTATCAAGCTTGGCTGGCTTGTGGGACTCCCGAAGCAGCTGAGGTGTACCGGCAGGCCAAGCGAAGTGCAGCTCGGGTGGTTGCTGAAGCAAAAACCCGGGTATGGGAGGAAGTTCGGTGAGGCCATGGAACAAGACTTTCGGTCGCTTCAAAGAGATTCTGGCAAACTGTTCGGCGGCTCAGGAGGGGAAAGCAGCTCCCCGTCCACACTGTGTATGGTGCGGATGGGACACTGTTGACTTCAACTGGGGATATCGTCGGGCGGGTGGAAGGAATACTTCGAGGATCTCCTCAATCCCACTGATACGCCTTCCACAGAGGAAGCAGGGTTTGGGGACGAGGGGGATGACTCGCCTATCACAGGGGCTGAGGTCGCCAAGGTGGTTAAAAATCTCCTTGGTGGCCGGGCCCCGGGGATGGACGAGATTCGCCCTGAGTACCTCAAGGCCCTGGATGTTGTTGGGTTGTCATGGTTGACACGCCTCTGCAACATTGCGTGGAGGTCGGGGGCAGTGCCTTTGGCATGGCAAACCGGGGTGGTGGTTCCTCTCTTCAAAAAAGGGGACCGGAGGGTGTGCTCCAACTTTAGAGGGATCACACTCCTCAGCCTCCCTGGGAAGGTCTATGCCAAGGTGCTGGAGAGGAGAGTCCGGCCGTTGGTCGAACCTCGGATTCAGGAGGAGCAATGTGGTTTTCGTCCTGGCCGTGGCACATCGGACCAGCTCTTTACCCTCTCGAGAATTCTTGAGGGTTCGTGGGAGTTTGCCCAACCAGTTTACATGTGTTTTGTGGACTTGGAGAAGGCATTTGACCGCGTCCCTCGTGGATTTTTGTGGGGGGTGCTTCGGGAGTATGGGGTATCGGGCTTGTTGTTACGAGTTATTCGGTCTCTGTACGACCGTTGTGAGAGTTTGGTTCGTATTGCCAACACTCGGTCGGAGTCATTCCCAGTGAGAGTTGGACTCTGCCAGGGCTGCCCTTTGTCACCGATCCTGTTCATAATTTTTATGGACAGGATTTCTAGGCGCAGCCAGGGAATGGAGGGTGTCATGCTTGGTGACCACAAGATCTCATCTCTGTTGTTTGCAGATGATGTTGTCCTGTTGGCTTCATCCAGCAATGACCTACAGCTCTTGCTGGGACGGTTTGCTGCTGAGTGTGAAGCGGCTGGGATGAGAATCAGCACCTCCAAGTCCGAGTCCATGGTCCTCAGCCGGAAAAAGGTGGATTGTCCTCTCCGGGTTGGGGACAGGCTCCTGCCCCAAGTGGAGGAGTTTAAGTATCTTGGGGTCTTGTTCACGAGTGAGGGGAAAATGGAGCGAGAGATCGACAGACGGATTGGAGCAGCATCTGCAGTGATGCGGACGTTGTACCGGTCTGTTGTGGTGAAGAGGGAGCTTAGTTCTAAGGCAAAGCTGTCGATTTACCAGTCAATCTACATTCCTACTCTCACCTATGGTCACGAGCTTTGGGTAATGACTGAAAGAACAAGATTGCGGATACAAGCGGCTGAAATGAGCTTTCTCCGTAGGATTGCTGGACTCACCCTCAGAGATAGGGTGAGGAGCTCAGTCATCCGGGAGAGGCTCAGAGTAGAACCGCTGCTCCTCCACATTGAAAGGAGTCAGTTGAGGTGGTATGGGCATCTGATTAGGATGCCTCCTGGACGCCTCCCACTTGAGGTGTTTCAGGCACGTCCCACTGGGAGGAGACCTCGGGGCAGACCCAGGACTCGGTGGAGAGACTATGTCTCCCAGCTGGTCTGGGAACGCCTTGGTATCCCCTCTGAAGAGCTGGAGCAGGTGGCTGGGGAGAGGGAAGTCTGGGCTTCTCTGCTTGAACTGCTGCCTCCGCGACCCGGACCTCCGGAAAAGCGGTAGAAGATGGATGGATGGATGGGGAAAAAAAACAGACGATATCCTGTTGGAAGAGGTTGAAAGGAAAGCAAGGTTTCTAAAACAGACTTAGTTTGAGAGAGGATCTAAAGCGACTAAACTACTGGCTAGATGAATAAAGAAACAACAAGCATTAAGCAATATACATAAAATAAGGGAGCCAGTAACCAATAAAATTCTATATGAACCAGAAGAAATAGAAAGGTATTTGAGGAGTATTATAGAAAATTGTACACACAGCCTTTTTTGGCAGGAGAAGAGGACTTGAGGGAGTTTTTAGACAAATTAGATTTACCAGCTATAGGTTCAAAACAGAATGCAATGCTGACTTCAGAAATAACAGTCGAGGAGATAGAAAAGGCAGTTAGTCGGGCTAAATCTGGGAAATCACCAGGAGCTGGTGGACTGGGAGCTACCTTCTATAAAACTTTTAGGGAGGAATTAATTCCATTATTACATGAGTCATTTAACTAGACTCATAGAACAGGCAAGATTCCCCCTCCATGGAAAGAGGCCATCATTTCAGTAATTCCAAAGCAAGGTAAGAATAAAGAATATTGCTCTAATTACAGGCCAACATTGATCTTGAATGTGGACTATAAGAGTTACACTTCCATCATAACTAAGAGACTGGAAAATTTATGCAGGATCTGGCTGATGAAGATCGGACAGGTTTTATTAAAGAAAGGCAAACGCAAGATAATATAAGGAGTCTACATGTTATAGAAATACAAAAGAAAGGAGAAAGTGCAATTTTGGTAAGCATTGATGCAGAAAAGGTGTTCGACAGCATGAACTGGTCATTTCTGTACAAGGAACTGGAAAAATTTGGATTTAATAAGGAATCTGTGAATTGTATTAAATCAATATACCAGGACCCCGTAGCAAGGATCAAAATAAATGGTAATTTAACAAAAAAGATTCATCCTCCAAAGGGGAACAAGACAGGGCTGTTGCCTCTCTCCAAGCCGCTTCGCACTGTTGAGTGAAGCACTAGCTCAGATGATTAGACAGGAAGGAGAAATAAAAGAGGTGAAGATAGGAGATGAGGAGCATAAGGTAGGGCTTGTTGTGGATGATATATTAATCTTTTTAACACAACCTAGCAAAAGCTTTCTAAAAAACACTGAAATTGTTAGAGAATTATGGAAAATACTCTGGATACAAAATCAATGTCACAAAAACACAGATTCTGTCAGTAAATTATTCTCCATCACAAGAGATGAGAGAAACGTCTAAGCTCAAGTGGAACAACAAATCTATAAAATATTTAGGAGTTGATGTTACAAAAGGGGTAGATGAACTATATAATGCAAATTACACACAATAAATCAGGACATTAGGAAAGATATGGAGAGATGGTCAGTTATGTCTTTGGATTTCAGCTCAAGGATAGAAAGAATTAAGATCAATATTTTACCAAGACTCTGACATCCATTCCAGTTTTTCCCAGTGATGATCCCACAAAAACAATTTATAGAATGGGATAAGTGGGATATCAAGATTTATACGGGGAGGAAAGAATCCCAGATACAAAACTCTGCAGCTCCCCAGGGACAAAGGAGGGTTGACTTTACCCAGCCTCAAGGAATATTTCTGTGCAGCACAAATCAGACCTTTGACATACTGGTGCAGGGACGAGCACATGACAAGATGGAAAAGCTTAAAATAGGGACGAAAAATATGGAAATACGAAATTTAACAGCACACAAAGGACTACTGGGCAAACCAGACTACCAACTGGATCTGATAACCAAAACCACAATGGAAATATGGAACATGGTGGTGGGAAAATATAAATTAGAGAAAGACACAGATTTTGAGCTGTTTGGCATGGGACTCCAGGTTCTTACCCGGTATCAGTGATAAAGGGTTTAAGCAAAGGGCGAATAAAGGCATCACAGCAATCTGCACAATGGCTGAACGGGGCAAACTGCAGGGTTTTGAAAAACTGAAGGAAAAATTTAAATTAGATGACCACGATCGCTATTGGTACCGACAAATTAGGAATTACTATGACAAGGAGATAAAAACAGATGTAACGGCAAACGAACAACTACAGACCCTGACGACGCAAACGCAGAGGATGCAGGAGAAAATAAACCACTTGGAGAGCAGATCCAGACGAAGCAATATGCGCATCTTTGGAATTCCGGAGGGCATTGAAGGCAACTCGATGACAAAATTCATGGATCAGTTCTTAAAAAAAGAACTGGAAATACCCGCAGAAACGGATCTGCAGATTCAACGGGCGCACAGAACACCGGCACAGAACCTGAAAACAAACGCTACACCCAGGTCAGTTGTGGTAAACTTTGTGAAATATGACATAAAGGAAAGAATCCTGACGCAAGCATGGAAAAAAAAGATACGAATCGGCGACAAACAGGTATTTTTTGACCATGACTACCCGACAGAAATCGTGCAGCAGCGGAAGAAATATGCCAACATTAAAAAAAACGCTGAAAGAGAAAAAAATTAGATTCCAAACGCCGCTAACGAAAATGAGGATTCATTGGGAGGAAGGCACAAGAACCTACAACACGGCCGAAGAGGCAGCGCGGGATATGATGGAGCGGGGCCTTGAGGTGAGCGTGCCGAAGGAGACGGCTGGAGCAGCGGCGGCCCCTGAACGCACCACGACAGACGGAGTGGAGACGAGTGAACGGCGGAAGAAGGGGGAGAGACGTAGAGCAGCGGGGCCCAGGACAAGCTACAAGGCTTTCAACTGAAAGCCTAGATCATAACAAAGATTAAGAAAGGCACAGAAGAAATGAAGGCCAAGAAGACAAGGTAAAGAGAAACAGACGGCTAGGAGAGGTTTAAGTGATATTTGTTGGACATTTCTAGACTTATGACTATTACTTTGATAGTAATTAGAAGTCTAGGGAGGGCCCTTCACTCTGTGAAGACAAACCCCCCACCCACCAACAGGGACCAGTGGGCAGAAGAAAGGCCCAAAGTACGGAGGTCGAGATTTTTTAATGTGTTTTTATATAAATATGTGTTATTTTTGTTGTTAAAGGGGCTAGGAGCACAAGTTAAAAAAATGGAAAAACATGAATATGGGTAAAAATCTTAAGATAATGACACTAAACGTGAATGGTCTGAACTCACCTGTTAAAAGGGAAAGAATAATAAGAAAATTCAAGAAGGAAAAAGCTGAAATTATATTTATGCAAGAGACACATTTGAGCAAGACAGAACATGTGAAACTAAAGAGATTTGGCTATAAGAACTCCTACTACAGTTCATTTAAGGGAGGAGCAAAAAGGGGGGTTATGATACTAATCTCAAACAAAATACAATTTGAAAGTGAACAGGAAATCCAGGATAAAGAAGGCAGGTATGTAATAATAAAGGGAAGAATAGATGGTATGCAGATCACATTAGTGAACATCTATGCCCCACCAGAAAGTGACAAGGGTTTTTTTCAACATCTGTTTGATCTCATAGCAACACACACTGAAGGAGTCCTAATTTGTGGAGGAGACTTAAATGCTGTCATGGATCATGAAGTTGACACAACAAGTGTTAAGAAGACAAAAAAACATGTAACAAAGTTCATAAGAACCTCACTGGCAGAAATGGGTATGGTAGACATATGGAGGGACCTACACCCACTCGAAAAAGACTATACACATTATTCAGCAGCCCATAAAGTACACTCTAGAATAGATTACTTCCTTATGAATGAAGGTGACAGACACAGGGTGAGAAATTGTTGGATTGGAGGGGCAGAAATATCAGATCATAATCCTATATACATGGAAATATATTTAAACAATAGAAAACGACAAACAACATGGAAACTTAACGTAGGACTGTTAAATGATGAGAAAATGAAAGAAAGAATAAAAATAAACATAAACGAATATATCCAAGAGAATGACAATGAAGAAGTGGACCCAACAATACTATGGGACGCACTAAAAGCCGTGTTAAGGGGTAAATTAATTGTTGAAACAGGAAAAGCAAATAAGACTAAACTGGAAGCGTATGAACAAAGATGTGAGAGACTGAGGGAATTAGAACGTAAACATCAAAGCACAAATGATCCAAAAATATATCAAGAAATTAAAGAAGAAAAAACAAAGATAAAAAAAACACAAATGGATGAAATTGAAAGGAAAAATAGATATCTAAAGCAAAAATATTATGAAATGGGGCCAAAAGCCACAAAACTGCTGGCAAAACGGTTAAGAAAACAACAAACAATGAATAATGTATACAAGATTAAAGACCCCACCACAAATAAAACCACAGTTAACCCAGAAAACATCGAAGAAATTTTCCATAATTTCTACCAAGAACTATACTCGCAATCTGAAGAAACAAATACTAAAGATATCAAAAAATTTCTAGACACATTGGACTTGCCATCAATAGGAAATCAACAAAATGAAAAACTAACAGCAGAAATAACAACACAAGAGATCAGAGATGTGATTAAGTCACTTAAAAACGGTAAATCACCAGGTAGTGATGGATACCCATCTGAGTTTTATAAACTGTTTATAGAAGAACTCACGCCACAACTCCTAAAGTCATTTAATTGGACGCTGAACAACAACAAAATACCTCCATCATGGAACGAAGCAATCATTTCAGTTATTTTAAAACCAGGGAAAGATAAAGAACAATGCGGAAACTATAGACCAATCTCTTTATTAAATGTAGATTATAAAATATACACAACAATTATATGTAAACGAATAAAGACATTCTTGACGGAATTGATAGAAGATGATCAAACTGGATTCATAGAGGGACGCCAAACACATGACAATATCAGGAGAACAATACATATAATTAACCAAATACATAAAGAAAAGAAAAGCGCAGTAATAATGAGTTTAGACGCAGAAAAAGCATTTGACAGGGTTAACTGGAAATTCCTATATAGTGTACTGGAGCGCTTTGGATTTAACGAAAAATCAGTACAATGCATAAGGACGCTATATCAAGAACCTGTGGCAAGAATCAAGATAAACGGTAGCTTAACAGACAAAGTAAATATACAAAGATCAACTAGGCAGGGATGCTGCTTATCGCCCACCTTGTTTGCTCTGTTCATAGAACCATTGGCTCAAGCGATACGACAAAATAAGAAATTAAAAGGTGTAACAATAAAGGGGGCGGAACACAAGATTGGGCTGTTTGCAGACGATATTATAGTTTACCTTGAACAACCAGATAAATCAATAATGGAAATGATGAACTTGATAGAAAATTTTGCAAAATTATCAGGATACAAGATAAACATAACAAAAACACAAATACTGACATTCCACTATAACCCTCTAAACCAGATAACTGATAAGATCAAACTAAACTGGAACCAAAAAGAAATAAAATACCTTGGAGTGAACATACCTAAAGACCTAAGCAAAATATATAAAGCAAACTATGATAGGTTGGAACAAGAAATAAAAAAAGATATTGATAGATGGTCAATCTTAAATATGGATCTGAATTCAAAAATTGAGACAGTCAAAATCAGCATACAACCTAGATTACTTTACCTCTTCCAGGCTCTACCAACAGAGATTCCAGATGCCCAATTCTCAAAGTGGGACAGGATGATATCGAGATTTGTTTGGGGAGGTAAAAAACCAAGAGTGAAATCTAAAACCCTCCAATTACCAAAAGAGAAAGGAGGCATGGCCATGCCTACCGAGTCTAAAGGAATATTACTACTCAGCACAAATAAGATATACTGTATGTTGGTGCGACGAGGGATATGAGGCAAAATGGAAAGAAATGGAAAAGGAAATTGAGGGACTCCCAGTACAAAGCATAATAGGGGATAAAGATGCATATAAGCAAATCAAACAAATAGACCCAATCACTAAATTTACTTTAGAACTGTGGTATAAAATAGTACAAAAATATAATATAAGGGAAGACATAAAACTATTGAAATGGGTAGCATTTGACAGTCAGTTTGAACCGGCAAAACAAGATAGGGGATACAAAAATCTGGTGAACAAGGGAATCACAGCATGGGGCAATATCGGAAAAAAAGATCTCGGGAGCTTTGTAAATATCAGGAGAAAATTTAAACTAGAAAGATCGGAATTTTTCAGATATCTGCAGATGAGAGATTACTATATGAAGAAGATTAGGCATAACCTCCAAACAGATGTGAACGAGATTATACAACTTATTTTAAGCTCATATGCAGGAAATAAAATAAGAATTATTTCAAAACTATATCAGAAACTTATGACAAACAATCATACAAGTAACTATATAAAGGAGAAATGGGAGAAAGAGCTCAATTTAAACATAACAGAAGAAAGCTGGCAGGAAATATGGAAAACACAACACACATCAACAAATTCAAGGTCATGGAGGGAATTTGGATGGAAAAACCTGATTTGCTTTTTCATTACACCACAGATTCAAGGAAAATATACAAATACCCAATCTTTATGCTGGAGGGGATGTGGGGCTCAAAATGCAGACCACTCACATATGTTTTGGAAATGCTACAAAATATCATCATTTTGGAAATCTATGCATGTGACAATACAGAGGATATTAGGATATAATATACCAATGAACTGTAACCTGATGTACTTATGTGATCTTAAAAAAGACAATGTTATACAGGCTGAGGACAGATATCTAGTTAAAATCTTGTTGATTGCATGTAAAAAAACTATCACAAAAAAATGGCGATCAGAAGTTCTTCCTGACCAAGAACAATGGACTGACATTGTTGAGGACATACGTATGATGGAAAAACTAACATATCGACGAAGAATGCAAGAAGGAATATGGGAGAAAAAATGGCGGAAATGGACACACTACAAAGTGCAACAACGAGGCAGAAATTGAAAGAATAACCAAAGACACTGAAAAAACCAGAAGAATTAAGAGATGGAAACTAAAAACTTGATGCTCCAACATTTGTCCCCCCCCCCCTTTTATTTTTTTTTTTTTTTTATTTTTATTTTTTTATTTTTTTTATTTTTCCCTACCCTAACCCCTTTGTTTTTTAAATGTAGAATGTGATCTGAATGCATTATATATGATGAAAAATGAATAAAAATCTAAGTTACAAAAAAACAGATGTAACATGAGGTTACTGAGGTGTTTCAGAGAGCCTATGGGGGAAGGAAACGCAGAGTAATCTCAGCTTTATACAGAGGTTTGATGTCATGTAAAAAGACTTCCTCTCTGTATATTAAAGAAAAATGGGGAAAAGAGTTGAAGGAACAAATAACTGAGGAAAAGTGGTTTCATAACTTTAATAAATGCAGTGCACATCCACAAGCTCCAGGACTTGGAGAGAATTCAACTGGAAAAATATGACTGGATATTTTATAACTCCAAAGATTAGTAAGGAAGTATCATCAAATCAGCAACCATGCTGGAGGTCATGTGGACACGTGAATGGAGACCGTGCACATATACAGTGGGGCAAAAAAGTATTTAGTCAGCCACCAATTGTGCAAGTTCTCCCACTTAAAAGATGAGAGAGGTCTCCAATTTTCATCATAGGTATACCTCAACTATGAGAGACAAAATGAGAAAAAAAATCCAGAAAATCACATTGAAGGATTTTTAATGAATTAATTGGTAAATTCCTCAGTAAAATAAGTATTTGGTCACCTACAAACAAGCAAGATTTCTGGCTCTCACAGACCTGTAACTTCTTCTTTAAGAGGCTCCTCTGTCCTCCACTCGTTACCTGTATTAATGGCACTTGTTTGAACTCGTTATCAGTATAAAAGACACCTGTCCACAACCTCAAACAGTCAGACTCCAAACTCCACTATGGCCAAGACCAAAGAGCTGTCAAAGGACACCAGAAACAAAATTGTAGACCTGCACCAGGCTGGGAAGACTGAATCTGCAATAGGTAAGCAGCTTGGTGTGAAGAAATCAACTGTGGGAGCAATTATTAGAAAATGGAAGACATACAAGACCACTGATAATTTCCCTCAATCTGGGGCTCCATGCAAGATCTCACCCCGTGAGGTCAAAATGATCACGAGAACGGTGAGCAAAAATCCCAGAACCACACGGGGGGACCTAGTGAATGACCTGCAGAGAGCTGGGACCAAAGTAACAAAGGCTACCATCAGTAACACACTACGCTGCCAGGGACTCAAATCCTGCAGTGCCAGACGTGTCCCCCTGCTTAAGCCAGTACATGTCCAGGCCCGTGTGAAGTTTGCTAGAGAGCATTTGGATGATCCAGAAGAGGATTGGGAGAATGTCATATGGTCAGATGAAACCAAAATAGAACTTTTTGGTAAAAACTCAACTTGTCGTGTTTGGAGGAGAAAGAACACCATACCTACTGTGAAGCATGGTGGTGGAAACATCATACTTTGGGGCTGTTTTTCTGCAAAGGGACCAGGACGACTGATCCGTGTAAAGCAAAGAATGAATGGGGCCATGTATCGTGAGATTTTGAGTGAAAACCTCCTTCCATCAGCAAGGGCATTGAAGATGAAACGTGGCTGGGTCTTTCAGCATGACAATGATTCCAAACACACTGCCCGGGCAACGAAGGAGTGGCTTCGTAAGAAGCATTTCAAGGTCCTGGAGTGGCCTAGCCAGTCTCCAGATCTCAACCCCATAGAAAATCTTTGGAGGGAGTTGAAAGTCCGTGTTGCCCAGTGACAGCCCCAAAACATCACTGCTCTAGAGGAGATCTGCATGGAGGAATGGGCCAAAATACCAACAACAGTGTGTGAAAACCTTGTGAGGACTTATAGAAAACGTTTGACCTCTGTCATTGCCAACAAAGGGTATATAACAAAGTATTGAGATGAACTTTTGTTATTGACCAAATACTTATTTTACAGAGGAATTTACCAATTAATTCATTAAAAATCCTTCAATGTGATTTTCTGGATTTTTTTTTCTCATTTTGTCTCTCATAGTTGAGGTATACCTATGATGAAAATGGGAGACCTCTCTCATCTTTTAAGTGGGAGAACTTGCACAATTGGTGGCTGACTAAATACTTTTTTTCCCCACTGTATTTTGGTCTTGCCAAAAGATAAAAGGATATTGGGATAAAATATGGCAGTGTTTAAGAAAAATAAGATATGAGATACCTAAATCATGTAAAACACTTTACTTAGGAAAGTTGACACAAGACATAATACAGAAAGAGGATGAATATCTTATTAAAATATTGTTGTCAACAAGTAAAAAAGCAATAAGACTTTGGTACAAAGTGGAATCTCCAACTTGGGAGCAGTGGATGTGCATTGCAGACGAGATTTATGTAATGGACAAAATGACAAAAACTGACACTGAAGGAGACAGAATTTGATGAGAAATGGAAAAATGGATAGATTTCAGAAGCCAAGAAGAGGACGCCACCACGAGCACCACAGCTGGACATTAAGGACCTATTCTAATTACTGCTGGATAATGACGATCGAATGCTGCACCTTTCCACTATTCATGTGTTCTTTGCTTTTGTTCTCTCAAAAGAAAACAATAAAAGTTTTAAAAAAAAACTGCAATATGTGCATCATCAGAGTATATCACACCATGGTACCAAGTTTCACAACAGTTGGACCAAACTGTAGCAGTTGATTTCACAAAAGTGGGACAGATGGACGGACGCACAGACCCATAACATAATCCAACTTCGGTCTTCACCTAAAGTGCTCTTTGACCCCTTTGGACTTCATCTGGCGAGGGATAAAAAAGTCCCCAAATCAAAAGTCACCGATGTATTAAGAAAAAAGTCAGAATTATGAACCTGGAGGAAAAGCCTCAGACATGTTGGTGTGTTTGTTCTCATTCATTTCCTGCTGCTGTACATGGGAAAACAATGAAGATGAAGAATCAGAGTGAGACCTGGACAGAGGCGGGCCAGTTGGAGTTCATCTGCCTGTCCTCGTGGTGGTAACACTTAAACTGGAGCTCCAGGTCAGGCCTGGGGGGGACACAGAGGTCACAGAACAGGATCAGTCAGAACCAGAACCAATGTGAATCCGTGTCTCATCCCACCTCATGACCAGGGTCTTGTAGACGGACTCCTTCAGCTGGAAGACATGGTTGCTGACAGCGAGGTTGTGCTCCAGCCGGAAGGGCTCCAGGACCACGCCGTCTCTGACCGGGAAGGTCAGCCGCAGCTCGTCGCTAGGATTACCTACAGACAGGATGGAGAACAACCGTTTCTTCTCCACAGAGAAATCAGATTTCACTGAAGAAAACTGGAAAAAAAAAAAAAAAGAACTGCTGTTGTGAGTGTACCTGTGGGTGGGGCCATGGCGGCCATGTTGGGTTTGATGTCAGACAGGAAGTTGGTGGGTTTGACGTCACCATTGCCAGGCGACATGTAGGACGGGGCCATGGAGCTCCCGGGGGTGACAGGAGGTGTGGGGTTACCGGGGACAGGGGAGGAGGGGTAACCGGGTAACCCCCGACCGGGCTGACAGGAAGAGACATTCACACCACCATCATTGACCTCTGTCTGTTGTTACGGTAATTATTCATTATCCATTTTATTATTTTTATCAGTAACAAGCTTAAATGTTCCCTCCACTGCAGCCCGAACTATGTTCAGCTACAGGAGAGAACCCAGACCCCCCGCTACTGAAGGTAATTCATGACTACTGAGAACCATCACTTTGAGGGTGTGTCCCAATTCACTCCCTACACATTCGCTCAAAAGGGAAGGGTAGCGTGAAGGGGCTGAGGGGTTAAGGGGTGAATTGGGACGCACCCCAATTCTGGATAAACTAATGTAAAACATCACAAGGATCCACTCCTCCAACCGCGGAACTAAAAAAAGGATTTTAATTCTTCAATAAATGTTCTTACTTCCTACATGAGAATAAATCAGAGTGCGCTGCCGTCTTACCCCGGTTGGCTGGTTGAAGGAGTTGTAAACGTTGGTCAGAGAGTTCATACCTCCACCCTGACCATTAAACTGGTCCTGAAAACAGAAACAACGCGTTTCATAACAACTTGTCCATCACATTATCCCATAAAATCCCAAACAAACTGATGTCATCATCACCTTGTAGTACTGAGCGTTTGGGGGTCCAGTGGGGGGGTACTGTGGGAGGGGCATCTTATGACTCTGATAGGAGGGGGAGGAGCCAGAGCGCTGGAGGGCAGGGCCTGGACCACCTGGACCTGCAGGTTAATGGGTAGAAAAGAAACAAAAGAGGAAGATTTAGGGGAAACTAAACAGCTGCAGCAGTGACGGGAACACTGCCGTCTCTTCTTCTGGATTTAGATGTTAACCATGAATTTTGTAGATTTACAATTTGTTTTTTAATTGTTCCTTTTGTCCGAGAGTAAATCAGCCTCTGGGTCTGCATGTGGCTCTGAAGCCACAGGCTGAAGACCTGCGATTAATAAAACAAACTCTGGGTGGGGTTGTTAACTGAAAATTATCTTCCACAACTTAATTTACAAGGAAAAAAAATACAGAAATGAATGATAAAAAGGAACAAATTTACAAGGAAAAAAGTCTGCAATTTATGAGAAAAAAAACAGCAAATTTAACAAAAAAAAAGCTGCAAATTTTAAAGAAAAAAACTGCAAAAAATGAACGCACCATAGGTGCTGATGCCTCGGTGCAGACAGACAGATACAGAGTGAGTCACCACCATGTGCCTCTTGCACACTAAGGTGTAATAAACTAAGAAAAGAACATGTTAAACGTAAACTTGAAAGTAGACCAGAAAAACAATCACAATAACATGAAGTCCAAAATAATAAAGCAGCTGAAAAGGTGGGGCATGAGCACTCACTTCAATTTTATCAGTATAGCACCTAATCACCACAAAAGTCATGTCAAGGTGCTGGACACAGACGGCATGGATCATAAGTAATGCAGACAGAAGGCCAACCAGCCCCTGTGAGCAGCAGCAGGCAGCAGTGGGAAGGAAAAACTCCCTGATAGGAAGAAACCGGCAGAACCAGGGTCAGGGAGGGGCGGTCTTCTACCATGACTGGTTGGGGGGGGGGGTATACCATTCACAGAGATAACCACAACATCCAGGTAGAACCACATGTGTACAGATGCAGTCTGTGCAATGATGCATCACAGCTGGATGATGCTGCGAGCATCTGACAGAAGCTGGAACTTGAGCAAAACTTTAGCCGTTTCAGGTGAAGTTGAGTCTTCACTGATGTGTTATTGAAGAATCAGACTAATTACCATTATGACACACACAGCCTAGAACAGTGCACTGGCTTTAGTGTTAACACACAGTACAACAGCACCTCTGTAGTCCAGTTCTACAGGAAAAATACAGTTGGGGTATCAGTTTGTGACACAGTGTTTCCTCGGGCTTAAACACCTTGGTGCAGTGGCAACATATTTTGCCACCCCCCCCCCCCAACATATTTTACACTATTAAACAAATTTTATACTATTTATTTCTTTTTAAAATTTTACACAGTAACGTTGCATATGGAACTTACCATTCAAAGTATTGTACAACCGAGGCTTGAATATTGGGCCAGTTGGGGTCCCACCCAGACATCCTGTGTTTAGACTTTTTAGTGGTGTCATCCTTCTCTCCTTCCTCTGTCTGAACACTTTCCTCTCCTTGGCTCCTCTCTTCTGTCTCATCTTTCCCTCTCTGAGCTCTGTCTAATTCAGCTTCTCTCGCTGTCTATGGTGGGATACAAACAGGTTAGAAAATATCAAGTATCATGTTTTGTCCTGCAGGATTGTTTTGTCATGGTTTACAATAAATGATAAAAATATGTGTATTTTTTGTATTTTTATTAGTGTTTCTTTTTCTTCATTGAGAGAGTAGGGAAGGGAAAGAAACATTCATAATAGTAATGTACTCAAGCATACTTAAATTATATGATCAGGTGGGTATAGTAACCAGAAATTCTACTCATGTAAAAGCAGTGCTTTGAAATTAATAATTAAAAGTAGACAACCAAAAATTTCTAGTTAAGGGTACAAAGAGTAGCCACTGTAAAAACTTGAGTAATGACTTCAGTCTTGAAGGTTTGAGGTTTTTCCTCAAAAATTTATAACAATTTTCTTATAGTTTTCTACTTTTCTCTGTAAATCAAAAGTTGAAACCATGTTCCTCAAATTTGTCATTTCCTCTTGTAAAATTGACTTTTCTTGTACATTTGAAACTTTATTATAAATTTGTGGATTAATTTATGACTAATTTTCGTCTGTTTTTTAAAATAAAATTACTGTTTTTTAGATAAATTTGAAACAGACTGTTGTATTTTTTTTTAACTTTTTCCTTATAACAATTTACATTTTTGACCATAATTTTGCAGTCAGAACAGAACAATAATTTAACTCTGATTACAAAGAAAAATATTAATAAATTTGTATTTAATGAAATAAATTAACAAGTGACCAAGGATGCCGTTATTTCTGTTATAATATTTCTTTATAGTTTTTTTAGAAATCTCCTCACCACCCAGACAGCAGGAAAATCCTCCCTTATTTTGAAAACCAATGTTGGCACGTTTAGTTTGTCTGAAGGCTACTGACGGATTAAAGTCACTGACTTGGTGAATTTCGGTCATCTTAACCTGCCAGGTACATAACAGGGAACTGTAGCCACTCTAAAGACATAATTCACCACAATATGTGTTCATGTACAGAATGATCTGTTTAGGCAGTTATAGCTGTGCTCTCAGGCTTTCTCATCAGGCACCTCTCTAGGCAGCTGCTGAAGGACCGCAGTTTAGAGCTAGCATTTTTAGCTGTTGCCTTTTGTCACTGCTGCTGGAGGGCATGCCTGCTCGTGCGAGAAAAGAGAGAAATTGCCAGTCTCTTCATTCCTGTAATTCCTACAGAACATAACTTAATATTGTAGTGGCTGGTGAAATATATCCTCAGCAGTTCATCAGTCCCCCGCCTTTCCCTTCATATGAAGCGGCTGCATATGAATTCTGACCACATCTCTTAGCTAAGTGACTCTTCCATTATTGCTCCCGTTAACAGCGGGTTAAAACCATGATAAACGCCTCTAGTGCTTACATACCTCTAATGATTTTTTTCCACGTTTAAAGTACTTTAATAAACTCAAGTCTCTGTTGGACAGTCACGCTTAGCGAGACACTGCTGACTGACTGGAAAACTCGCGTGAGCGGGGCGCTTCTAAACTCCGCGCGGATGGCGGCCATGTGCGTTATTCATGTGCGTGCTTGTAGAAAGTCATTGCTTCATATGTTTTTCTTAATAAATTCATATCTACTTGGCGAGGCGGTAAAATTTCTGGCGAGGCGGCCCGCCACCAAGAAATGTTACCAGAGGAAACCTGTGACATCACAAAGGGGAAGATGTTGTCTTTTATTGCATTTTCTTTTTCTTTAGCGAGAAACTGAATAGTTCAGGGCAGGAAACCACAAGGGAAAAGTGTTTTTTCTCTTCTTCTGTTTCCTCATGGTTTGAGCCTCTCATTTACAGGCAGCCTGAGGAGGAGTGTTGTGCTACAAATAACTCAGAAAACCTGACACCAAGTCCTTTTCCCCAAATCTGTTGAGGTCTATTTTCTTTGAATTGATAACAGAAGCTAAACAAACTGTGGTCATTCAAGTAGTAATGGACATATTTTTTCTCCTGGAAGATAAATATAACGGGTTTTAATCATCTCCTCTCACCCTCTTCTTCAGTTTTTTTAAATTTCTTGTATATTTTCCACAGATTTTCACCTTGAAATATTTTAACTTCCCATTATCATCTTCAGTCCTGTAATTTTTATCTGCTCGTCTTTGAATTGTAGACATCAGTAAAATAACTGATTTGTGTTCTTGGTAAACTGGATTTAGTAGAAGTATTTTTAATTCATTCATTCATCTGGATGGAAGTAAAATCCAAGCTCCTGTTAAAATGATCAGTTTTACCAAAGGGAGAAAAAGCTTTTTTAAATCCTAACGACTGCAGTGACATCAGGGGTCCTCATCAAAGGTCAGAAAGCTGGTTATTAACTGATGAGCTGCTGCACATACATGAGCTATTATATTTAAAAATAACACAAAACAGTGGGGATCTATTGTGCATAAATCACCACTGAGGAGGAACTTACTCCTCAGCTGAAAGAGTTTAGCTGAAGAGACGTTAGCACTCGTTACCTCTATGCTAACAGTCTGTGCAGTGATCTGCGGACACGAGACTTTATCAGAGAAAAAAATCAGTCAGAACAGCAGCTTCAGACTGGAGACCTTTTTACCTGATAAGCCATCAGTCTCCGACTCAAAAAACCTCTCAATGTTTTTTGTCCACAATATCTTTATTGAACCTTTTTTTTTTAACAAACATGACACAAACAATCAAACCCTAACATTAAAGTACTACAAAAAAAAAAAAAATACACTAAAAACACCAACAACCACCAACAAAATGAAGTCTTCAACAATGCTCCTCTGTTTAGTCGAGGCAATCCATTACATAAGTATACATATTATGTTCACCAGTTTGGAATTTACAAGGTCCACACACATCATTCACCTTCTTCTTCAGAAGTTATGTTTAAATTCTTTACATAATCAATAAAAGGTCTCCATATATTCTCAAACACAATTTCCTTTGATTTCAGTATGTATGTTATTCTTTCTAGTGGAAGGTTTGTTAACATCTGTCTTAACCACTGAGTCACATCTGGTCTATGAGTCTTTTTCCACAGTAGTGCAATACATTTTTTGGTGTTAAGCAAACTGAGGTCTATGAATGCTCTTTCACTTTTATTAAAGTTATGCTTTTCTGGGTACAGACCCAACAAAAACAATTTAGGGTTCAATATGATTTGTTTTGAAATTATTTTTTCAATTGTTACCCTCACCTCTTCCCAAAACATTCTAATTATTCTACATTCCCATAAACAATGAAATAGGGTTCCTTTACTTTCCATGCATTTTGTGCACGTATCTGGTATGTTTTTGTTATATCTATTTAACTCCTCCGGTGTAACATACATCCGCATTAACCATTTAAAATGTATCAATTTAAGGCGTACATTTATTGATTTGGTTTGAGCTTCTGTACAAGCCAATTCCCATTGTTCCTCTGAAATTTCAGTTTGCAGGTCTTCTTTCCAGTAGTTTAATCTTTTCAGTGAGTTTTCACTTGAGGATAGTGTCAATGAGTTATAAAACTCTGAAATAATACCCTTTCTTTTACTATCTTTCATCATCATTTTTTCCAAGGATGAATAAATAGGTCGAGTGAGAGCTTTATTTTGATTTGATCAAATAAAGTTTCTAAGTTGAAGATATTTAAAAAAATGTGTTCTATTGAGATTAAATTTGATCCTCAGCTCTTCAAAAGACATTATGTTATCTGCACATGGCAAATATAAATCCTGAATCTTTTGTATCCCTTTTAAATTCCATACTTTAAATACAGCGTCCGCTCTCCCTGGTTTAAAATATTGATTACCCCATATTGGGCTAGATTGTGACAATAACTGTGGTTCTTTTAAATAGTTTTTAGTTTCACACCATATTTTGATCATATGCTTTACAAATGGATTTTTAACTTGTTTTTGTAATTTTTTTGCTGAATCTGAGTATATGAATATGGGAAGAGGTAAAGGTAAATTAAATTGTGTGATTCCATTTCAGTCCAGTGAGGGAGATCATTTGATGAAAAATAATATGTCATAGACCTCAGTTGTGCCGACCAATAATACAACATAAAGTTTGGACATTTCAGACCTCCATGATCAAATGGTAAATATAGTAAGGACAGACGTAATCTAGCCCTCCTACTGTTCCATATAAATTCCACTAACTTTTTTTTAATTCTTGAGACTAGATCTGAAGGTGGTGGTAAAGGAATGTTTTGAAATAAAGTATTTTAGGTAAGATATTACTTTTAAGTATATTGATTCTCCCTATCATCGACATTGGTAGTGACATCCATCTCTGAAGTAACTCATTAATGTCTGTCATTAAGGCTTCATAGTTAAAAACCTCTCACTGTTAATATAAAAGATCGCTGCACACCTTAGCATCGCAGCTAACGGCAGCTCCGTCATTTCAATGCAGACATCAGTCAGCTGTTGAAGATGTCATAAATTAAAGGAGGCGATGTCTCCTCGTTTTGACCAGGTAAAACTACACGTCACACACTACAGTCAGGGTAATATGATAATGACCGCCCTTACATCGGTTTTTAATTTTGGTCTAATAATCATTAATTAACCTGGTGTTGTAAAAACTCCACAGTAGCTAATGCAGACCTCTGAGCATGGGCTGTTAAAAAAAAAAAGTTAAAAAAAAGTCACACTGCCGCCTAAGCTGGCTGTACCGATGATCATCACCGGGAACGTGCGATCGCTGGGAAATAACACAGACGAGCTTACAGCGCTGGTCAGGATGCAAAAGGAGTATCGTGAGTGTAGTTTCATGTGTTTTACGGAGACATGGTTACACGCACAGATCCCGGATGTTAACGTAGCGATACCTGGCTTCAAGACTATACAGGGGGACAGAGACGTGATAAGCAGCAGGAAAAAGAGAGGAGGAGGAGTGGCTCTTCTTGTTAATGAGCGGTGGTGTCATCCCAGGCACATTTATGTGAAGGAAAAGTGCTGCAGCCCGGACACTGAACTGCTGGCTGTGAGTATGAGACCCAATTATATGCCGTGAGAAATGAAGTGTGCCTTAGTAATTATCATCTACGTCCCTCCGTCAGCTGACGCAGCGGTGGCCTGTGACGTCAACAGCTCCACTGCGGCCACATTACTGGAGAAGCACCCGGACGCAATCATGGCCATCACAGGTGATTTTAACCATGTCTCAGTGGGAAAAACATTATCAAACTTTCACCAGTTTGTTGACTGTCCCACCAGAGAGAACAAAACACTGGATCTACTGTATGCCAATGTCAGTGATGCATATAGCGCCACAGCTCTACCCCCCCAATGGTAAATCAGATCACTGCATGGTCATGTCAACACCCAAGTATGTCCCCCTTGTGCAAAGGCAGCCTGCTTATACACGGACTGTGAGGAGGTGGACACAGGAGGCTGCTGATGCACTGCAGGACTGCTTTGAGACGACGGACTGGAGCGCACTCTGTGAACCACATGGAGTGGATATAGACTATATGACTGACTGCATCACAGAATACATCAGATTCTGTGAAGACAGGACCATGCCAGCTCAGACTGTACACTGCTTCTCCAACAACAGACCATGGGTCACCAGTGACCTGAAAGCACTTCTGAACAAAAAGAAGAGAGCTTTTAGGGCTGGAGACAAGGAGAAGCTGAGGGGAGTGCAGCATGAGCTGAGAGAGATGCTGAGGAGGTGCAAGGACAATTATAGGAGGAAGTTGGAAGAGAAACTCAGACAAAACAACACTAAAGATGTGTGGGAGGGAATGAAACAAATAACTGGGTACAAGGGGAGAGTCAGGCAGCCATCTGGGAGCCAGGAGAGAGCTGAGGAACTGAATCTGTTTTTTAATAGGTTCAGCTCACAGTCTGTCAGCCGAGCAACACAACCAGACCCCCACGCACCCCTCTCCACCCATGCTCCTGTGCAGAACCTCTCTCCATCTCCCCCCTCCCCCCCCCCCCTTGGGGACACCAGGACCCTCCCTCACTTCACGGTGACTACAGATCAGGTGGAGAAACAGCTGGAGAGACTCCGTCAGCGGAAGGCTTCGGGCCCTGATGGCATCTCCGCAAGGACCCTGAGGACCTGTGCCAACCAGCTAGCTCCGGTACTGAAACACCTGTACAACCTGAGCCTGAGTCTGGAGAGAGTACCGGTGCTGTGGAAGACATCCTGCCTGGTTCCTGTCCCCAAGAAGTCGTTGCCATCTGACCTGAATGACTATCGACCAGTTGCCCTCACATCTCATGTGATGAAGGTCCTGGAGAGACTGGTCTTAGCCCACCTGAGGCCGCAGGTGAAGACGTGGCTGGACCCTCTGCAGTTTGCATATCAGCCCCATTTAGGAGTTGAAGATGCTGTCATCTACCTGCTGCAATGAGCCCATTTGCACCTGGATGGTGGAGGAGAAACTGTGAGAATCACTTTTTTTGATTTCTCCAGTGCCTTTAACACCATCCAGCCACTGCTGCTGGGGGAGAAGCTGCGGGTGATGGGGGTTGACAGCTCTGTGATCTCCTGGATTACTGACTACCTGACAGGCAGGCCACAGTTTGTCCGGCTGGGCAGTGTCTTGTCTGGAGTGGTGGCTAGTGATACGGGAGCGCCACAGGGGACTGTGCTCTCTCCTTTTCTTTTTACCTTATACACCACTGACTTTCAGTACAACACTAAGTCATGCCACCCGCAGAAATTCTCCGACAACTCAGCTGTTGTGGGGTGTATTAGAGGAGGAGAGGAGGGGGAGTACAGGGCACTGGTAGACAGATTTGTGGAGTGGACGGAGCAGAATCACCTGAGGTTGAATGTCAGCAAGACCAGAGAGATGGTGATTGACTTCAGGAGGAGGAAGACACCTTCTCAGCCACTGCAGATTAGGGGGGAGGATGTGGGAGTGGTTGAGGACTACAAATATCTGGGCATCAGGATCAACAGCGGGTTGGACTGGAGATCCAACACCGATGCTGCGCACAAGAAGGGGATGAGCAGACTCTACTTCCTGAGGAATATGAGATCCTTCAACGTGTGCAGCAGGATGCTGGAGCTTTTCTACCAGACCGTTGTCGCCAGCGCCATCTTCTTTGCTGCTGTCTGTTGGGGTAGCAGTATCAGGGCCAGAGACACCAACAGACTTTTTTTTTTGTTACTTATTTGTACCCGTAGGTAGATTTGGTTTGCAGTCTGGTGACAAGCCACCGGCTGCTGGTCGCTGCGTGCGCGAGCGCCCTAAACCTACATGTTTTTGGTGTGCGGGAGGAAACCGGAGAAATCCCAGAGTAAACCCGCGCAACACGGGGAGAACATGCAAACTCCACACAGCTCACTGTTGGTCAGGGGCTGGGATCGAACCCACAATCTCATGATCCCCGCGGTCCCCCGGCCGAGGGTAAAACTGTGCTGCCACAGTGCTAAACCACTGCGCCACCGTGCAGCCCAAGACTTGACAAGATTATCAAGAGGGCTGGCTCTGTAATTGGTCTCAGACCGGAGACCTTTGAGACGGCGGTGGAGAGGAGGACACTAAATAAACTGCGACCCATCATGGACAATCCTGATCACCCCCTCCACCACACACTGGACAGACAGCAAAGCACTTTCTCCAGTAGACTACTACAGCTTCGTTGTCAAACGGCCAGGTACAGGAAATCTTTCCTGCCACATGTAGTTTCACTGTACAATAACTCACTATGATGTTGTATTCTGGTCATACTTATGCTGCCACACTGCACCTTACAGACTAACTGGTACCTCACATTTTCACTCTGCTCCTGACAGTCCCTTCTTTGTGCAATGGGATGATTCATGTGTTTTTACGGGTCATCATATATTAAGCTATGATGTATATAGGTTTTATAGTCGTGTTAGTTTTACTTTCCACGGGAAACCCCTTTGTCATGTGTGTTTTTCTGTCGTTTGGTTGTCTACTGTCATGCTACTGTTACACTGTAATTTCCCAGTTTGGGATCAATAAAGTACATTTATCTATTTTTTTGCGCGGCTCCATTACACGGCAATGGTGAGTTACATTTTTGTTTATTTTGAAAACAAAGCCTTATATCAAAATTCTGGCAAACTAAAAGTTGAGAAAATATGGTGATACAATGATACAAGCCTTTAGTTCCACTTAATTTTGACTGGGTGAGCTGAAACAGAGAGGTGGACAGATACAACCACACACTGAGTGATTACCGTATGCCTCTCTGTTTCACCGAGGCATAATTAACATGAAAAAAAAAGCTTCCAATTAATAAGAAAAACTTCAAATTCATGACCAGATTGCTGTTCATTCCACTCATTTTTCCTGATATAAACATACAACGAGAACACTCTGAGGTGAGTGCAATATCCCCCACCTCTGTTTTCTTTGAAGATCCCAAGAACCCAATACTAGACAGAGCAGTTTTCAACTTTTTAATCTAACTACTGTGGCAGAACCACATTATGATCAGCCTGTCATCCATGAATACACAACAAAGTATACAACCCATAGTTGTAGGTCAGGATCCCAAGGTGAGCCTGTGTAGCAGGTTTGGTGACCCAAGCTTTCTTTGTTGTTGAGATATAGTTTATAAGCCATTTTGATGTTGACCTTTGACCTTGTGATTCCAAAACCACAGTCACACTTCAGGGTCACAGGGTGAACCTGTGTACCAGGTTTGGTGATTCTTGTTTTACTCATTGTACAGTAATAAGGCACAGGAGATGTTAACCTTGACCTTTGACTTCAAACCCATAGTCAGAGGTCAGGATCCCAAGGTGAACCTGCGGACCACGTTTGGTGACCCTAACTTTACTTGCTTTACAGCAATAGTAAATGTAGTATTTACTATAGTGCAACTGGAATGCTAACTTTGACCTTTGACCCCAAACCCATATTTAGGTCAGGGTGTAAGTCGTCCAAGATGTGTATTAGATACAATTACTTAAGATTTAGAGAAATCTGACCTCAGTGTGTATCAAACCATGGTACCAAGCTTCAAAACAACTGGAACAAAACTGGAGGAGCTGATTTCACAAAAGTGGGACAGACGTACGGACTGACCCATAACATAATCTCGACATAAAACCTCCAAAGCCCCGCCCCACCAGACTCCTACCTGGGTGGAACTGCACGTTGGGACCCGGGTAGGCACCCGGGCCAGAGTGACCAGGACCAGCAGGACCGCCGGGACCACCAGGGCCAGACATGACATTAACGGACGAACCGACAGGAACGCCGTACTGCTGAGCCATTCCTGGGAAGGACTGAAAGAAGAGAAGACATCAGTCAGATTGTGGAGGAGACGTCTGGATGAGATTCATGTTCAGGCATCAATAGGTTTTATTACTCCATGATGATTTGGGGGGGAATTCTTTAAAAATGGCTCTGTGTCTGCCGAGTCCTGACTTAAGGGAAGTCCACACAGACAACAATGACGATAAATATATTGTTTTACAAATTGGTCTAACTCGGTGTGATAGTCCTGTGCTGTAGGACATGAATGGTTCCGACTGGTTGTCCAGGTTCTCACCTCAGAGCTGTAGGGCCGTTTCAGGCCCTGCTGGGGCCTCAGGGGGACCTGCTGTGGCCCCGGGACGTAGTTTGGGTGCTGAGGGACCCTTTGAGGGCCCCCTCCAGTTCCTGGTCCATACACGGGGCCCATGGAAGGGGGTCCCCGTGCAGCGGGGGCAGGGCCAGAGCCCATAACACCCAGAGTCATACCGGGGGGGCCCCGGGGGCCCGAGTGAGCCATGAACTGGCTGTTGTAAGCTGGGGCCCCCATCTGACAGACACACATGTAAACAAATTGATGTCATAAAAATTAACCAGATTATGAGTTTATGGATGTATGCACTTCTGCACTTAAGCTCCGCCTACCTGTCCATAGTTCATTTCCTGGTTCTGCTTCTCCTGGATGGCTGCAACAGTTGCTGTGGCGGTGGCTGTCGCCGTGGCGGCAGCAGCGGCAACGGCAGCGGCGGCGGCCTGAGTAAAGTCTGCGGAACCTCTGGATCCTCCGGGGTTGGATGGGTAGCTGCAGACAGAAGGGCTTCAGGTTACACCGGGAGCTCTGCAACATGTGGCTCTGGAGCCTTAAAAAGTCTCAAACTTTTACATTTATGAGAAAAAATACAAAAATGTACAAGAAATAAAGTGAAACAATTTTGGAGCAAAAATTCTCAAGTACGAGAGAACTACTTCTTTCTTCTGCTCCCTTCAGGGTCTCCACAGTGGATCATCTGCCTCCATCTCTCCCTCTCCCTTCATCTGGAACACCAACCCTCTCCATGTCCTCCTTCACTACATCCATCAATCTTCTCTTGCTCTTCCTCTTCTCCTCCTGCCTGGCAGCTCCATCTTCAACATCCTTTCTCCAATATCTCCACTGTCCCTCCTCTGCACATGTCCAAACCATCTCAGCCTTGCTTCTCTTACTTTGTCTCCAAACCACTCAACCTGAGCTGTCCCTCTGATCTACTCATTTCTAATCTTGTCCCTCCTAGTCACTCCCAATGAAAAGCTTGCCATCTTCAACTCTGCCACCTCCAGCTCCATCTCCTGTCTTTTTGTCAGCGTCACCATCTCCAAACTAAACATCATAGCAGGTCTCACTACAGTCTTGTAAATCTTCCCTTTCACTCTTGCTGCTACCTTTCTGTCACAAATCCCCCGACACCCATCTCCACCCACTCCACCCTGTCTGCACGCTCTTCTTCACTGTTCTTGTGCATTTTCCATTGTAGATGATGGTTGACCCCATCATCTACGTTCACTACCTCTACTCCTTCCATTTTCACTGTTACACCTGCCTTCCTCTCATTCACACTCATGTATTCTGTCTTGCTTCTACAGAGCTTCATTCCTCTTCTCTCCAGAGCATACCTCCACCTCTCCAGGTTATCTTCCACCTGCTCTCTACTCTCACTACAGATCACAATGCTGTCTGCAAACATCATGGTCCATGGAGACTCCCGCCTGACTTCATCTGTCAGCCTGTCCATCACCATGGAAACAAAAATGCACTCAGAGCCGATCCCTGATGTAATCCCACCCCCACCTTGAATCCATCCATCACTCCTACAGTGCACTTCACCATTGTCTCGCTGTCCTCATACATGTCCTGCACCACCCTCACATTCTTCTCTGCCACTCCTGACTTCCTCATACAGTACCACACTTCCTCTCTTGGCACCCTATAATCTGCTTTCTCTAGATCCACACACAGTGCAACTCCTTCTGACCTTCTCTACTTCTCCATCAACACTAAGAGCAATCATTGCATCTGTAGTACTCTTTCTTGGCATGAAACCATACTGCTGCTCACTGATTGTCACCTCTCCTCTACAAAATTGGTACCAAAACACTTCTTCTCCACTCCTCAGACATCCTCTTACTCTCCAAGATTGTGTTAAACAATCTGGTTAAAAAGTCCACTGCCATCTCTCCTAAACATCTCCACACCTCCACAGGTATGTCATCTGGACCAACCGCCTTTCCATTCTTCATCCTCTTCAAAGCTGCCCTCACTTCTGCCTTGATAATCCTTGGGACTTGTTCACCATCTTTCCTTCATCCATCCTCCTCTCTCTCATTTTCTTTATCCATCAGCTCTTCAAAGTTCTCCTTCCACCTTCTCAACACACTCTTGCAATTTGTTAGTACATAGCACAGTGGCAGCACAGTTTTACCCTCGGCCGGGGGATCGCGGGGACCGTGAGATCATGGGTTCGATCCCTGCCCCCAGCCAACAGTGATCTGTGTGGAGTTTGCATGTTCTCCCCGTGTTTGCGTGGGTTTACTCCGGGATTTCTCCGGTTTCCTCCCACATGCCAAAAACATGCAGGTTAGGGAGTTAAGGGGCGCTTGCGCACGCAGCGACCGGCAGCTGGTGGTTTGTCACCAGACTGCAAAACAAATCTACCTACGGGTACAAAATAAGTAAAAAAAAAAAAAAAAAAAAAAATTCTGTCCTGAATCAACCTAACCTGCTGTATTATCCTTTTCCAGCTCCATCTCTCTGTCTAACCAATCGAAACAAGTCCTTTTCTCCTTCTTTAGTGTCCAGCCTCTCATATAACTCACTATATGCCTTTGCCACCTCTCTCTTTGCTATGCGCCTAGATTCCAAATACTCCTGTCTACTTTCTTCATCTCCCTGACTATCCCACTTTTTCTTCGCTAACCTCTTCCTTTGAATACTTTCCTGTACCTCCTCATTTCACCACCAAGTCTCCTTGTCTTCCTTCCTCTGTTCACTGGATACACCACATACCTTTCTACCCATTTCCCTCAATACTTTTGCTGTACTTTCCCAATCATCTGGTAATTCTTCCCTACCACCCAGAGCCTGTATCAACTCCTTCCTGAACTCCGTGCAACCTTCTTCCTTCTGCTACTTCCCCCACTTAATCTTTGGCTCTGCCTTCACTCTCTTCCTCTTCTTGCTTTCCAAAGTCAGCCTACAGACTACCATCCGATGCTGTCTAGCTACATTCTCCCCTGCCACCACCTTGCAGTCTCCTAGCTCTTTCAGATTTCTCCTTCTGCATAAGATGTAGTCCACCTGTGTACATCTTCCTCCACTCTTATAAGTCACCCCATGTTCTTCTCTCTTCTTGAAGTATGTGTTCACCACAGTCATTTCCATCCTTTCAACAAAATCCACAACCATCTGTCCTTCCACATGTCTCTCCTTAAGACCATACCTACCCAGAACCTCCTCATCACCTCTGTTCCCTTCACCTACATGTCCATTAAAGTCTGCTCCAATCGCCACTCTCTCCCCCCTGGGAACACTCTCTACCACTTCATCCAACTTACTCCACAATTCCTCTTTCTCTTCTACCTGACATCCAACTTGTGGGCCATACGCACTGACAACATTCAACATCACACCTTTGACTTCTAGCTTCAAGCTCATGATTCTGTCTGACTCCCTCTTTACCTCCTGAACACTCTTCGCATACTCTTCCTTCAAGATTACTCCTACTCCATTTCTCTTCCTATCTACACCATGGTAGAACAGTTTAAATCCACCTCCAGTGTTCCTAGCCTTGCTTCCATCTGGTTTCTTGAACACAGTACAGTGATCCCTCACTTATCGCAGTTAATGGGTTCCAGAACCGACCGCGAAAAGTGAAAAACCGCGAAGTAGTGTCACCCCTAATGACGTCATCCATAAATAATACGTACGTTCATTCTCTCACTCTCTCTCTCTCATATGATACGTGTGTGTGTGTGTGTGTGTGTGTACGTGTACATACATACGTAGATGTAAATAAAGTGTACATAAATATGTTTTAAGAGCTCTTTTATTCTTATAACAAGATACGTAACTCAAGATGAAGATGATCTCATTTACTTCACAGGTTAATGAGAGCTTTACTGCTCCTCAGGTGACGCCTCATCGTCAGGTGCTAGAAGCGCAGGATCATCGAGGGCAGCTTCCGATAGAGCTGGAGAAGCTGCAGGAGGCGGCGTAGTGGCTCGACGGGAAGACTATTTCGCACAAAATGGCACAAGAGAACAGCAAAAAGTTCCACGCTGCGAGACTACGTAACACGAGCGATAAAGAGCAATGAATGTGGTCTTCCTTCCCTTCATGGGCGCTCGGCAGGGAGAGGAGGTGGGTGAAACGTCTCGGCCAATCAGCTTGCGGGGTGAAACGTCTCGGCCAATCAGCTTGCGAGATTTCCGAGCCGAGCCAACACGAGAACAGCGAACAGAGAGGTGGATTTTTTGAGTTGTGCGGGCTCTCCGTGTTGATACCTGATGGTCTAATGTAGTCTCCCTGCCTTCTGCTAGCGTCCGCCCATTATTTCTCAATTTTGAATTTTTGATGAATATTTTTGAAAAATCCACGATGCACTGAGGGCGCGAAAGGTGAAGCGCGAAGTAGCGAGGGATCACTGTATATCTACCTTTCTCTGTCCATCATATCAGCCAGCTCTCTACCTTTACCAGTCATAGTCCCTACATTTAATGTCCCTACTCTCACCTCCACACTTCTATCTTTCCTTTTCTCTCCCTCCTAACATGCCTTCCCTCACTCCTCCTCGATCTTCAACCAACAGTCGCCCAATTTCCATCGGCACCCTGTCAATTAACAGCACCAATGGTGGTGTTAACCTGGGCCTCAACCGATCCAGTATGTAAGTCTAGTTCATCATGATCCTCATGTTTGATTTGGCAAAGGTTTTACATCAGATGCCCTTCCTGACACAACCCTCCCCATTTACCCGGGCTTGGGACCAGCACTAGGAGTACACTGGCTTGTGCACCCCCTGTGGCTGGGTTCATGAGAGAACAGTTTCATGAACAGAAACTGTTCCTAATGTCAATATAAATAAAGTTTCTGTTTTTTTTCTTATGTTTACCCACCTGCCCGAGTAGCCCCCACCTCCACCGGCATAGCCCCCGCCACGTCCGTACATTCCCTGGTTCAGGTAGCCTTTAGCCGGTTCTCCATAGCCCTGTTGACCCATGTATCCTCCAGGTCCCCCGGGGCCCTGCATCAGGGGCCCCCCACCAGGGTTGGCCCCAGGTCCCATCACACCTCCACCCAGGCCCTTGGAGGGGGGAAATAGCAGCTTGTTAATGGGCAGACAACAAACCAACGTTTAAAAGGTTAATGGTGAACGTCTGTGACTGGTGATGTCATACCTGGCTGGCCGACGGACTGGTCACCCCCCACACAGTGGTTACCACGGAGACGGATCCCGACGGCTGATTGGCGGGCTGCTGCCAGCCGGAGGGATCATAGGAGTATGACCCATCACTGCACACGGTAGAAGATTCAGTTTAGGTTAAATTTACACAAAAAAATCACTAATTTATGAGAGAAAAGAAGCCAATTTTATGAAAAAGATTAACAATTAGGGTACGCCCAATTCCCCCCATCTCCCTAGGACGGACGGGGTGAACTGAGATGCACTGTTAGTGTAAAGGAAAAATAACTGATGCGAACTCATGCTGTTACTGACAATATAAACATCAATTAAAGATCTCGCCTGTGCAGCCCTGGTCTGTACCTGTGTGGATTGTTGGCCAGTCCCGCCTTCATCTGGTTCAGAGGATTCATCGTTGGTCCAATCAGAGACCAGCACACGGACTCCTGAGACACACACACACACACACAAACGTTAACATAACCAACTACATCTCTCTCCCCACCCCACCCCCCCAAACATCCCAAGTCAACCCCACATTCCCCTCCTCCAACACCCCTACAGATGTGGTCGACAGAAACATCAGACCTGTAAGAGAATGGTACAAAGAATTACATTATCCAGAATGCCCTGCAGACACCGCTGACTCAGGAAACTATAGGTATGTCTCAGCAGAGCCATTTCTGGTTAGAAATCAATGCAAATGCTATGGGTCCCCTCAGCCACTAGGGGGACACCCAAGACAGAAGTTCATGATCGGGGGGGGGGGGGGGGGGGGTTAAAATTACCTCATCTATGACCAGAGGTTTTTTTTAAGCTACTGATTCCATTCTAAAGTAGTTGAGCTCATCCCCGACACAAAATAACTCACCCCCCCCCAAAAAAAAACAATCTTACATAGGATCCCCAACAATCTAGAAACAGCCCTGCTGAATGGTGACATAACGTCTCCGTTTAAAACATGACGACAGCAGTTATGAACATAACCCTAACTCGGAGCGAGTGGAGAATGTGGTCAGACTGGTTCAGACCAGTTCATCAGAAACTGGGTTTATTAGTCACAACGACACATGGCTTAAGCTTGAGGTCATAAATTGATGGCCGGACATTCAGCATTTTCTGGTCGAGAGCAGAATTCATGGTTCCATCAGTTATGGCAAGTCATCCAGGTCCTGAAGGAGCAAAGCAGCTTCAGACCATCACAGTACCACCACCATGTTTGACTGCTGGTGTGATGTTCTTTAAATGAAATGCCAATTTAGTTTTACAGCAGATGTAAAAGGACGCACAACTTCCAGAAAGTGAAACTTTTGTCTCGTCAGTCCACAGAATATTTTCCCAAAAGTCTTGGGGATCATCAAGATGTTTTTTGGCAAATGTGAGATTAGGAACATTTATTTTTAATTTACTTTAGTGTTAGGGTTTGATTGTTGGTGTCATGTTTGTTAAAAAAAGGTTCAATAAAAAATATTGTGGAAAAAAAAATGTGAGATTAGCCTTTGTGTTCTTTTTGGTCACTTGTGGTTTTGGCCTTGGAACTCTCCCATGTCATTTTTGCACCCCTCTTCCAGTCTCTTTCTTATTGCTGAATCATGGACCAGTGTCCAAACTGAGGCAAGGGAGACCTGCAGCTCTTCAAATGTTCTTCTGGGTTTTTGGTTCTCATCTGTTGTTGAATTTCTTCAGATCGCAGCATGGTGTGTTGCTTTTTGAGATCTTTTAGCCTACTTCACTTTTCAGGTTCAGGTTCAGGTTACTTTATTTGTACCCGTAGGTAGATTTGTTTTGCAGTCTGGTGACATCCATATTTACAAGCCACTAATTACATTCAACATAGACACAAACACAGGCACACATCTTACAAAATAGGTAAATATAAAATACGTACAATATAATTTTTATAGCTTGTTCAACTCTTTGACAGCAGCAGGGACAAAGCTGTTTTTGTAGCGCTGGGTTTTGCTTTTTGGGACAGCAAACCTCCGTCTGGAGGGAAGAAGCTGAAAGTTGCAGTGCAAAGGGTGGGAGTCATCATTTAAAATCGAGTCGGCCATCCTCTGTACCTGTCTGGTGTACAGGGATGTCAGGCTCAGCTGTGACTCACCAAGCAAACGACTGGACCATCTGACTACCTGATCCAAGGATTTCCTCTGTTTCAGTTTTATCTGACCAAACCATGACATTAAAGAAAAGGATAAAACAGATTCAATAAAAGCCCGATAAAACATTGTCATTATGGTTCGGTCAATTTGGAAGCATGCAAGTTTCCTCAAACAATGCAAATGTTGCTGACCCTTTTTGCACACCCTTTCACAGTTCTCTTCAAAGTTTAATTTACTATCAATAATCGTCCCAAGATATTTGTACGATTGTACACATTCGGTGGTCTGGCCTTTTAAGTATGGTGACTTTGTGCCTGGGAGTTTTCCTCCTAAAGTCAATAATCATATCTTTCGTTTTTGTTGTATTCAGCTGCAGGTAGGAATCCTCACAGCAGTGAACAAAGTCATCAACTACTGGGCCGTGGCCACTCTCACCATCCTGGAGGAGACTGACAATGACTGAGCCATCAGCATACTTTATAATGTGTCTGTTGTCATGTCTGCTCCGACACATGTTTGTGTACAGGATGAAGAGTAGTGGAGACAACACACACCCCTGAGGAGAGCCAGTAGAAGAGCACTTTAGGTCAGACAATGTGCCATTGACCCTTACTCTCTGCGTCCTGTTGGTTAAGAAATCCAGAATCCAACCCACCAGATTACTGCTCAAATCAAACTGTTGCAGGAGCCTTTCAACTAAAATATGAGGTTGGATTGTATTAAAGGCGGAAGAAAAGTCCACAAATAAAAGCCTGGCGTGTGTCCCATTAAAATCCAGATGTTTTAAAAGCATGTTAAACAGAGTGACAGTGGCATCCTCCACTCCTCTGTGAGGCCTACAGGCAAACTGCAGAGGATCCAATGCATGTTCAGTCTCCCTTAGGACCTCACATCTGACCAGTTTTTCAAAAATTTTCATTAAAATTGAAGTCAAAGCAACTGGTCTGAAGTCATTTACCATTTTAGGACAGCTGGATTTTGGAACGGGAACAACCATGGCATCTTTCCAGATCTTAGGCACATGTGTCTGTAAGGACTTATTGAAAATGTAATGAAATATAGGACTCAGTTCATGTGCACAGGACTTTACCAAGCACCCACATATATTATCAGGGCCCTGACTTTTGTTCACTTTTACAGCGCAGAACTCCCTTTTAACATCCTGCATCTCAATATTAAAGTGCTGATTGTCTTTGAGTTTCTGTTTCAAATCTTGGATTTCTGTGCTAAAATCAAAGGAGTCAAAACGACCATAAAAACAATTAAGAGCATTAGCCAGCTCTGTGTCTGAACTAAAACCATCTAAAAACACACGATTACTGCGCTCTGTGCTCTGAAGGCCTGCAATAGTTTTCATACTGGCCCAGGCTGAACCAAGTTTATTTGCTGCCATCTTGCTTTCCAACTCTGATTTATAATTCTGTTTTGCTCTTAAAATTTCGGCCTTCAGCTCCTTGGTGGCAACCTGTAGCGCAGAAACAGACCCCTGTTTAAAGGCAAGAGCTTTCCTCTGTAAGCAGGATTTAACTGATTTAGTAACCCATGGTTTGTTGTTGGGATATATTTTGACACGTTTACGTGGAGCAATCTTATTTTGACAGTAAGCCATGTATGAGCATGTGAGCTCAGCCAGAGAGTCCAAGTCATCCCCGCAGGCCATTATGAACATCTTCCAGTCTGTACAGTCAAAGCATTCCTGGAGGCTGTGCTCTGAATCTTCTGTCCACACATCAATGTCTCTCATCTCCACCTTGCCTCTTCTGAGAGCAGTTTTATATGTGGGCAGCAAATGAACACAGTTGTGATCTGAGGATCCTAAAGGAGGAAGGGGGAGTGATTTATAGGCCCTCTCTATGGATCCATAGCACAGGTCCAATGTCTTTTTTCGCCTGGTTGGGCAGGAGACATACTGATGAAAGTTTTTAAGTGTCTTCTTTAAAGAAACATGGTTAAAATCCCCAAGAATGAAGTTTGGCGCCTCTGGAGAAATTGACTGCAGCCGCTGCACCACATCAGAGATGGTGCTGGAGGCGGAGTCAGCGTCTGCCCTCGGATGAATGTACACAGTTGTGATGAAAAGTTGGGGAAACTCACGAGGCAAATAAAAGGGGTGTAGTGACACAGACAGCAGCTCTACATCGGGTGTACAGATGCGCTCTCTGACCGTGACAGATGTACAGTACTGCTTATTAATGTATAAACATACGCCGCCCCCCTGACGCTTCCCCGTTACCTCTTCCTGCCGATCCGAGCGCAGCGGGGCTCCAAAGCCGTCAATCCACAGGTCTGCATCTCGATCATGCGCAGTAAGCCAAGATTCAGTGAAAGCCATGACGCAGCAGTTCTTAAAATCCTTCTGGTAACGTACGTTGCCTTGAATTTCATCCACCTTGTTTCTCACAGACTGTGCATTCCCAAAAATGATCGAAGGAAGAGGAATGTTACCAAACTGACGTCTCCTAAGGCGCAATTTCACACCTCCACGTCTTCCACGCTTCCTTCTGCCGCCTCTCTTTTCACCGCTGTGTCCGTCTCTCAAAATAAAGTCCGGCAGTTGCAGCTTAGGCTCAATCACAGCCGTTGAATCAGCTGTGTTTAAGCGTAGCAACACGTCCCTGGAATATTGTATTCTGCCCGCTATTCTGCTCGCCATGGGGCCGAACGCGTTTACCTCAGAGACAAAGAGCCACAGCACAGATAGCAGCAGTGCGAGAGAGGAGAGGAAATCCATGTTGTAGATACCAGGGAGCTCTTCGCCATATATTCCACAAACGCTCCAGGGCAGAAACGACACAGAGGATTTTCTAAAAACGTAAAAAAGTACAAAAAACACACACACGCACACACGCACTATATCACCAGCTGCCGGTCGCTGCGTGCGCAGTGATTTCTTGATTCAGCAGGTCTGGCAGTAATCAGGCCTGAGTGTGGCTAGTGAAACAACTCAGCTTTCCAAAAATGTGGTTAATCACAGTTAATTCATGATCTAACAAGGGGAGCAATTACTTTTTCACATAGGGCCAGGGAGGTTTGGATAGCTTTTCCCCCCTAAATAAATGAAACCATCATGTAAAACTAAATGTTGTCTTTACTCTGGTTATCATTGTCTACTATTAAAATCACTCTATAAAACCAAAAAATGTCTCTGTGTGTGTGTCACACTTCACAGGACATCATAGGACGGCCTATGATCTCAGGCATCATAGGATGACAAATTTGCCTTTATGACGTCACATAGACCACAGAGATCATAGGACGATTTGTCTTTATGACATCACACACAGATTTGGAAACACCTGAGGTTCCAGCAGTACATCGCACCCGTCTGAGACAGGAGGACACCCTTTACCAGCATAGGGTACGAAAGACTTTCAAGCACGTTTCTAGGACATCACAGGATGGCCTATGATCTCTGCCTCATCATCATAGCGCGTCCTATGAACTCAGGCATCATAGGACGACTCGCCATGCCTACACAACAGCAAATGTGTAACCTTGACAAATGCCAGTCAAGTGCTGATTTTCTCCAGGTGCTCCGGTTTCTTGGTTTCTACAGGCATGCACGGGCCTTCCTGAACAGGGTCGAAAGCCACTTTTTCAGGGTTGTGCCCATGAACTGGAATAACGACGCACCTATTCCTCAACCAGTGGTCTGAACGAAGAAGAAGACCCACCAGATGGAGAGCAATAGAATAAGGAGAACTGCTGCACGTCAGAAAGGATGCTGTGAACATGAAACACCTCAGGTTCCAGCAGTACGCCGCAGGCATGACTGTGAACAACACAGCCATCTGAGACAGGAGGAGACCCTTCAGTGGTCTGAGCGAAGAAGAAGAACACCCACCAGATGATGTCTATATGACGGCACATAGACAGAGCACATGACTCCCTACAAGACATGTATAGACACAAGTAAGCAACATAACACAGAACAGTGACAGGCAGGAGAAGAAGTAACAAGCAGGGGCAAACAGCCCCAGATGGCAGGGCATATTTTGTGTGATTTTTATGTTTTGCTGCATACAAAAGCTGTCACATGTGATTGCCACTTAGTACTGTGTTGCTATACCAACTGTCCTGTAACTGGCAAGAATTCTGTTCCAATGCATCCCCTCTACGGGCATGCATGGGTTTCTACGGGCATGCACAAGTTAGTTTAAAGGGCTGATGACACGTTTTTGACATTTTTTAGCATGTTGTGTAAACCCAACAGTCATTGTCTATGATCAATATAATATTTACAACAGCGCCTGCATAAACTAGTTATCAAAAAACAGCAGCCGCTGACTGGACTGTGGTGCCGCTCACCAAATGAAGAGCGGCACCCCAATGACGTAAGCGAAAGAACGGACTCCAGTGTTGTTGACTGGAATGACAGCAGCTTTGTAGCTCAGTTTCTCTGGTTTCTTGTTTTAATTTTACGGCTATGCCTTTGCGTTGTGTCGCAGGCTTAGATAAACAGCAGGCCATGAAAGACCACATCACACGCTTCAGCTCCAACTGTCATAAGCCTCCTCGTGCGCTTTTAGGCAGGAGGAGCACATGAGGAGGGGAAGGATTTATGGATTTACGCACAGCTTTGACCTGCTTTCTGTCATCGCATGCTGACATCTCACTGGTCCAGCCACGTCCCCTCTATCATTATCACCAGCTGATTCAAACTCCCGCTGATCATGTTTCCCGGTCCTCGCCCAGGTGCTTCTCATCACACCATAACCAGCAGTGTGTGTACATATTAGCGGCCGTTTGCCAGTAACGCACTGCTTGTCCATAGTATTGTCATCTGTGCTGTTAGTCTGCCAGTAGTTTCAGCATTCTCACGACGTGTTAGTCACTCCATGTTCACCGTGGCTCTCGTGTCCTTAAAGCGTGGTTCTGTTGCACCCCTTGAAGCGATGTTGGCTCTGGGGTGCACCTGTGGCTAACACGTCTCCTCTCATTCGTTCTCTGGGCAATGCCCACCCCTGAATGCCATCAGTAAGTGTGTTTGTGTTTTTTGTACGCATTTACCTTGTTGGGAATTGTATGTCTTTCTATATTAAATGTGCTGTGGTGAACCCTGCACATAAATCCTCGTTATTTCATCCTCCCTCTCCATACCCTGAGTAAGAGCGCACGGAGAGGGAGGATTTACACACAAATAAGGAGGATTTACACAAGGATTTATGCGCAAAATTCACCACAGCACATGTATTGAACATAAAGACTGATCCCAAAAGGTGAAGACTTACAAAAATACACAAACACAAACAGTAGGCGTTTGGGGCAGACATCACCAAGCGAACATGGAGAGGAGACATGTTAACCACAGTTGCACCTCAGAGTCGACATCGCTACAAGGGGCGCACAGTGGCGCAGTGGTTTAGCACTGTGGCAGCACAGTTTTACCCTCGGCCGGGGGACCGCGGGGATCATGAGATCGTGGGTTCGATCCCAGCCCCCGACCAACAGTGAGCTGTGTGGAGTTTGCATGTTCTCCCCGTGTTGCGCGGGTTTACTCCGGGATTTCTCCGGTTTCCTCCCGCATACCAAAAACATGTAGGTTTAGGGCGCTCGCGCACGCAGCAACCAGCAGCCAGTGGCTTGTCACCAGACTGCAAACCAAGTCTACCTACGGGTACAAATAAGTAACAAAAAAAAACAAAAAAAAAAAAAAACAGAACCACGGCTGTGTGGAGTGGCTAACACGTCGTGATAGTGTTGGCAATATTGGCTGGCTGACGACACGGCAGATGATGCACACAAAACATGAACAGCTGACTGTCACTAAGTCTGACTCGCTAGGCACAATGCCCGCTTGGCACGGCTCAAACCTATACGGTCTGATGCCCCCAGATACTTCATTATCATCCCATTCTTCGGAACTATAATTATCTGAAGATTGGACAACACAAACCAATTCCAGACTAGATGTGCTGGAACCATCGTCGATGTTTTCTACCGCTTCCATCCTGTGTGTACAATGGGCAACCAAGCGCTGTGTTCCGTCGATGATGTTACAACATGGCCGGGGGGTTTTCCAGCCACTGACACAATGGGTGACGTGGCGCTCATGAAAACATTGGATATTCATGTGAAAAAAAGCCTGTTTGACTTAGAACTGCACAGACCAACTTATTTCATTATATTGTATTACGTGTGGGCAGCACGGTGGCACAGTGGTTAGCACAGAGGCAGCACAGCAAGAAGGTCATGGGATTAATTCCACCCTTGACCATTGTGGGTTCGATCCCACCCCCAGGCCATCGGTGACCCTTCTGTGTGGAGTTTGCATGTTCTCCCTGTGTCTGCGTGGGTTTACTCCGGGTACTCCGGTTTCCTCCCACATGCCAAAGACATGCAGGTTAGGTTAATTGGCATCAACTGGGGATTCTAAATTGTCCTTAGGTGTGACTGTGAGAGTGAATGGTTGTCTGTCTCTCTGTGTTGGCCCTGCGATGGACTGGTGATCTGTCCAGGGTGGACCCTGCCTCTCGCCCAAAGATGCTGGGATAGGCTCCAGCCCCCCCACGACCCGAAAGGATTAAGCGGTAGAAGATGGATGGATGGATGCATTATGCATTGAAAAATTACATGAAGTCAAAAACATGTTGTCAGCACTTTAATGATCTGAAGCATCTCTCTAAAAATGCAACAAACCTCTGTCTGTGTGTGTTCCTCAGATATCTCCCAAACTGTTAAAAAAAAACAAAAAACTGTTAAACTCAGACTGACCTCAGGTTTTATAAGTGCTTTCCTGAGGTTACGGGGGTGTGCATCCCCGGGTATGGAGTTGCTCAGTCAAAATATGTATTTTTTAATCAATAAAAGTTTAGCCACCACTCCATTTCCTCATGCTCTGGCTTCTAGAAATGTGGGCGGGGTTTCAGATTGACTCCGTACTGATTGGGTAATACGCAGCATCATGACCAGTCACCAGAGTGCTCCATAAACAAAACAAGGCAAATGAAAAGCGACAAATTTGACCAGAAAAAGAGAATACTGCTGATATAATGCTTAAAAAATTATACTATAATGTTGCCATGATTGCGTAGCTCTAAAGGATAATTTGGCATATTTGGAGAACATGAGATGCGTGGAACAGCCGGACTGCATTACTGCAGTCCTTCACAGGGAGCCAAGCCCAGTCTGCCCAGTTAACGGGAGTTTCGGCTGCTGCTTCACCCACATGCCACCGCTGTCCTTTGGGGCACCGCAGGTTCAACATGGCGCTCCTTCTGGTGCTGGCTGCTCGCACGGCTATCTTAAAATTAAAAGTTAATAATACCACCATGATTGTGGAGCAGATTGGCCAGATCAATTTCATATTATATGTAGACACATATGCACACTTTGACTAAACGACAACCATGACCAAACCCACAAAAGTGGCCAAATAACAAAATAAATCATTTTTTTATTTACTGATGCACTGATATAACAGTTGCAGCCAAACAGGTCATTCTGTTGTGTATAATAATGTTGGGTGTTTTGTACTTATAATATTGCTAAAATAAACTGGACTGGTGACAACACCAACACACTCTACAAGGGGTAACACAGGCTGTTCCTCCAGAGGAGACTCAGGTCTTCTGGAGTGCAAGGGGCACTCCTGAAGACCTTCTACGATTCAGTGGTGACATCAGCCATCACATTTGGAGTGGTCTGCTGGGGCGGTGGCATCACGGCAGCTGACAGCAAGAGACTGAATAGGCTGATCAAAAAGGCTAGCTCTGTTCTGGGGCGACACCTCAACCCAGTGAAGGAGATAGGAGAGGGGAGGATGGTGGCTAAACTGTCATCTCTGCTGGAGTCCAATTCTCACCCCATGCAGGACACACTGAACGCACTGAGGGGCTCATTTAGCGGTAGGCTGTGTCATCCTAGGTGCACGATAGAGAGGTTCTGCAGGTCCTTCCTACATACCACTGTCAGGCTTTATAACCTAGCCCGGGCTGCTCGTAGGTCGTATTAAATGTACGAAACGTAACAACTTTGAATAATAAAGATCGTCCCCTCCAATACACAACGAGGACAATAACAATCACTACTGAGCATGGCAACAACACTATGATTCAAATGCTAAATATACTGTCTGGGTACATCATTATATTCTGCAGGGAGACAGGATTGTCTCAAGGCACAAATCTGGGGAGGGATACAGAAACATTTCTGCTGATTTGAAGGTCCCAATGAGCACATGGCCTCCATCGTCCATAAATGGAAGACATTTAGAACCACCAGGACTCTTCCTAGAGCTGGCCAGCCATCTAAACTGAGTGATCGAGGGAGAAGGGCCTTAGCCAGGGAGGTGACCAAGAAACCGATGGTCACTCTGTCAGAGCTCCAGCATTCCTCTGTGGAGAGAGAAGAAAGAACCTTCCAGAAGGACAACCATCTCTCAGCAATCCACCAATCACGCCTGTATGGTAGAGTGGCCAGATGGAAGCCACTCTTTATTAAAAGGCACATGGCAGCCTGCCTGGAGTTTGCCAAAAGGCACCTGAAGGACTGTCAGACCATGGGAAACAAAATTCTCTGGTCTGATGAGAAAAATTGAACTCTATGGCGTGAATGCCAGGTGTCATGTTTGGAGGAAACCAGGCACTGCTCATCACCAGGACAAATACCATCCCTACAGTGAAGCATGGTGGTGGCAGCATCATGCTGTGGGGATGTTTTTTAGCAGCAGAAACTGGGACACTAGTCAGGATAGAGGGAAAGATGACTGCAGCAACGTACAGAGACATCCTGGATGAAAACCTACTCCAGAGCGCTCTTGACCTCAGACTGGGGTGACGGCTCATCTTTCGGCAGGACGACGACCCTAAGCACACAGCCAAGATATCAAAGGAGTGGCTTCAGGACAACTCTGTGAATGTCCTTGAGTGGCCCAGCCAGAGCCCAGACTTGAATCCGATTGAACATCTCTGGAGAGATGTGAAAATGTCGGTGCACCGACGTTTCCCATCCAACCTGATGGAGCTTGAGAGGGCCTGCAAAGAGGAATGGGCCAAACTGCCCAAAGACAGGTGTGCCAAGCTTGTGGCATCATATTCAAAAAGACTTGAGGCTGTAATTGCTGCCAAAGGTGCATCAACAAAGTATTGAGCAAAGGATGTGAATACTGATGTACATGTGATTTCTTAGTTTTTTATTTTTAATAAATTTGCAAAAATCTCAAAAAAACTTTTTTCACATTGTCATTATGGGGTATTGTGTGAAGAATTTTGAGGAAAAAAATGAAATTATTCCATTTTGGAATAAGGCTGTAACATAAATTGTGGAAAAAGTGAAGCGCTGTGAAGACTTTTTGGATGCTCTGTACAGAGATAGGACAGATATATAACTGGAGATGGGATTAAAATATCATTAGATATGAAAGAGGTAATTGGATTTAATAGAGATATAACTAGATATGATAACAATATAATTAGAGATATGACAGATATAATTAGACATGATCAAGACATAATCAGATATATTTTGAGAAATCAGGAAGGGGGCAAATACTTTTTCACAGCACTGTATACAGGGGGGCGGCTGTGGCACAGGTGCAGTGTGGCTGACTATTGATCAGAGGGTCAGGGGTTCAATTCCCGCTCTGTCTGCAGTCTGCATGTTGAAGTGTCCTTGAGCCAGACACTGAAGCTCCAGTTGCTCCTGGTGGCCAGACTAGCGCCTGCGTGCGCATGGCAGCTCTGCCGCCACCAGTGTGTAAATGAGTGAATCGCAGGATCTGTAAAGCGTTTTGGTCATACAGAGATGAGAAAAAGCGCTATATAAGTGAACGCCATTTACCATTTTAGAGATGAGAGCGATATAACTAGATAGGATAAAAAGTCATTAGAGATTTGATAGAAATATAATTGGACAGTAGCACTGTGAATCTTTAGAAGTCACATGATTCAATTTGATTCCAATTTTTTAGGTCCCGATTCGATTCAGAATCAATTTTTGATTCAAAGCAATTTTCTATTCTTGTTTGGCTCTCAGTTCAACACAAAAACCCACGAACCTCAGAAACAAGCGCACTGCAACAAAACGCTGAGGTCAGCTCAAACGCAGAGTCCAGTCTTGATGTTTTGGGGTTATAGCTTTAAAAAATTACATCAACTGATTTACAATCAATACTGTTAAATGGAAAAAGTAGGCTGCATCAATGTGTAATTGCGTATCCCAAAGCGCCAATACGTGTCACGTGACGGAACCCTGGCACCACTGCAAAAAATATAATAATTTTTAAAAAAAATTAAAAAAAATTCTTAATTTTTGTAAATCAGTTCTGGATCGTGTAAAATGAGAATCTGGATTCTTATGTGAATCAGTTTTTTCCAACACATCTAACTGGCTATGACAGATATAATCAGATATGATCGATATAATTATGTTTATTAGGGATATAATTGGAGATTAATCGATGTTTTGAATGTGCAGAGAAGGAAAAATAATATTCAGCTTCAGTTTTTATTCTGAAACAAGATTTTAGAGCCATCAACAGGAAATTTATTAAAGCTTTTCTGTTTTTGCTCCAAATCTGAGTCCAAATTCTTTTTATTGATCTGAACCACATGTAAAACTCATTAAAAAGTGACTAATTATTATGATTAACTTTTACTCATATATTCACTTCAGATTTTTTTCCAAGTTTACTGATTTATTCTGAATTTATCAGGCAGTTTTTCATAAAAATTTGGAGGGAAATGTTTTAAACTCATCTCACCTTCATCGTCATGGAGACTGAAACCAACCTGCTGACTCACCGTTGGCGTTTTCAAACCAGCATGACTCAGCAGGTTTCCTCCATCAATGAATCAGACCAAAACCAGCTGTGAAAGGTCATGTGACCACGAGACAACCAGTGATGCGACCACATTATGGATTTATGACTTGATCTGAAAACCTCAGCATTTAAATTCATGTGTTTTTAAAAACGTTTTTATGCATCTGCAAGTTTATGAAACTATGAAGACTTTTTGGTCAGTGTCTGCAGGTTTTCTGGATCAACATAAAAGTAAAAAAAAAAACAACTGAAGAGAATTTAATAAAAATTATAAAATAATAAAAAAAATAAAATGTTCCAATAAAAAAAAGGAAAAAACTGCAGATAGAAATGCTCAAAAACATTTTTTAAAGCAAATTTAAATAAATATCCAAAAACCCCTGCAAGAAATTTAGAAAAAAAGACAAATTTAAAAAATACTTTTATATATAAATATTTACAAAAAGTTATTAAAAGGAAATAATGCAGACTTATGCTCAGAAAATTTTACGCTCCAAATTTAAAAGAAAAAAAAAAACATTTCAACTTCATCCTCTTTCTTCAAGAAATTTTGTTTTAATTTTTAAAATTAATTTATTAATTAAATTTTACTCCATTGTTAATTTAAAAAAAGAATCATTACAGTCTTAAAATATCCACCAATTAAAAGTACAGAGTGTTAAACTTTTGGTACTCAGGAATCTTCAGTGTTATGCAGCATAAAGTCTTTATTTCCACTGCAATATAATCACTTCTTTTTATCTTCATAAGTGAAATTCCAGCCGTCAGAAAGTCAAATTTGATTTTAAATGACAAATGGCAACTTTGAAAACAAAAAAAATTCTAATTTTTTTTCTCCACAATATCTTTATTGAACCTTTTTTTTTTTAACAAACATGATACAAACAATCAAACACTAACACTAAAGTACTACAAAAAAAAAAAAAAAAAAAAGGATGCACTAAAAACACCAACAACCACCAGCAAAATCAAATCTTCAACAATGCTCCTCTGTTTAGTCTAGACAATCCAATACATTAGTATACATATTATGTTCACCAGTTTGGAATTTACAAGGTCCACACACATCATTCACCTTCTTCTTCAAGAGTTATGTTTAAATTTTTTACATAATCAATAAAAGGTCTCCATATATTCTCAAACACAATTTCCTTTGATTTCAGTATATATGTTATTCTTTCTAATGGAAGGTTTGTTAACATCTGTCTTAACCACTGAGTCACATCTGGTCTATGAGTCTTTTTCCATAATAGTGCAATACATTTTTTGGCATTAAGCAAACTGAGGTCTATGAATGTTCTTTCACTTTTATTAAAATTATGCTTTTCTGGGTACAGACCCAACAAAAACAATTTAGGATTCAATATGATTTGTTTTGAGATTATTTTTTCAATTGTTAACCTCACCTCTTCCCAAAACATTCTTATTAATCTACATTCCCATACACAATGAAATAGAGTTCCTTTACTTTCCATGCATTTTGTGCATATATCTGGTATATTTTTGTTATATTTATTTAACTCCTCCGGTGTAACATACATCCGCATTAACCATTTGAAATGTATCAATTTAAGACGTACATTTATTGATTTGGTTTGAGCTTCTGTACAAGCCAATTCCCATTGTTTCTCTGAAATTTCAGTTTGCAGATCTTCTTTCCAGTACTTTAATCTTTTCAGTAAAAAAAAAAAATAAATAAAAAATAAAAAATTCTAATTTAATAAAAAGTTTAAATTAAAATCTTACAAATGAAACTCAGCTTCATTTAAATTTTTTCTTCCAATTTCACAATTACAAACTTTATGGAATAAATATTTTAACTCAAACATTTATTTTTCATTGAAAACATTTAAACTTCAATCATTTTCAAACTTTCTTCATGATCAACTTTTCAATTTTATTTAATTTAAAAATAGTTTTAAAAAAATAAACAATTTTCATTATCTCAAAACTTGTAAACAATTTATGTAAAAAGTTTGACTTTATTCACAAAATTAAAATTATTCTCAGAGCAAAAAAAAAACAAAAACCTCATGAATTTATTGGAAATTAAATTTTTAAAAATCAAACTTAACTAGCTGATTTTAGCACGATCTTCATTTATATTTTAAAAAATTATTAAATCTGATTTTATGTTGGATGAAATATAAAATTGTTACATCATTTTTTCTAGCTGGATTTCCATTGGTTTTAGCTGATCTAGTTTCATATTCTTATTTTACTATAACATGCAACTCATTTAGAAAAAAAATTATTAAACTTTTATTCATTCATTCATTCATTCACCTTCTTCCGCTTAATCCTTTTCTGGTCGCGGGGGGCTGGAGCCTATCCCAGCATCTTTGGGTGAGAGGGAGGGTCCACCCTGGACAGATCTCCAGTCCATCACAGAGAGACAGACAATCATTCACTCTCACAGTCAGACCTAAGAACAAGTTAGAATCCCCAGTCTGATGCCAGTTAACCTAACCTGCATGTTTTTGGCATGTGGGAGGAAACCGGAGAAATCGGGGAGTAAACCCAAGCAGACACGGGGAGAACATGCAAACCACACAGATCACTGTTGGTCGGGGGCTGGGATCGAACCCAGGATCCCCCGGCCAAGGGTGAGCTGCTGTGCTGCTGCAGTGCTAACCACTCTGCCACTGCGTCGCCTATTAAAATTCATTTTGAAAAATTAAAGCTATACTTTTTTTTTTTTCCACAATATCTTTATTGAACCTTTTTTTTTTTTTTAACAAACATGATACAAACAATCAAACACTAACACTAAAGTACTACAAAAAAAAAAAAAAATGCACTAAAAACACCAACAACCACCAACAAAATCAAGTCTTCAACAATGCTCCTCTGTTTAGTCTAGACAATCCAATACATAAGTATACATATTATGTTCACCAGTTTGGAATTTACTAGGTCCACACACATCATTCACCTTCTTCTTCAAGAGTTATGTTTAAATTTTTTACATAATCAATAAAAGGTCTCCATATATTCTCAAACACAATTTCCTTTGATTTCAGTATATATGTTATTCTTTCTAATGGAAGGTTTGTTAACATCTGTCTTAACCACTGAGTCACATCTGGTCTATGAGTCTTTTTCCATAATAGTGCAATACATTTTTTGGCATTAAGCAAACTGAGGTCTATGAATGTTCTTTCACTTTTATTAAAATTATGCTTTTCTGGGTACAGACCCAACAAAAACAATTTAGGATTCAATATGATTTGTTTTGAGATTATTTTTTCAATTGTTAACCTCACCTCTTCCCAAAACATTCTTATTAATCTACATTCCCACACACAATGAAATAGAGTTCCTTTACTTTCCATGCATTTTGTGCATATATCTGGTATATTTTTGTTATATTTATTTAACTCCTCTGGTGTAACATACATCCGCATTAACCATTTGAAATGTATCAATTTAAGACGTACATTTATTGATTTGGTTTGAGCTTCTGTACAAGCCAATTCCCATTGTTTCTCTGAAATTTCAGTTTGCAGATCTTCTTTCCAGTACTTTAATCTTTTCAGTAAAAAAAAAAAATAAATAAAAAATAAAAAATTCTAATTTAATAAAAAGTTTAAATTAAAATCTTACAAATGAAACTCAGCTTCATTTAAATTTTTTCTTCCAATTTCACAATTACAAACTTTATGGAATAAATATTTTAACTCAAACATTTATTTTTCATTGAAAACATTTAAACTTCAATCATTTTCAAACTTTCTTCATGATCAACTTTTCAATTTTATTTAATTTAAAAATAGTTTTAAAAAAATAAACAATTTTCATTATCTCAAAACTTGTAAACAATTTATGTAAAAAGTTTGACTTTATTCACAAAATTAAAATTATTCTCAGAGCAAAAAAAAAACAAAAACCTCATGAATTTATTGGAAATTAAATTTTTAAAAATCAAACTTAACTAGCTGATTTTAGCACGATCTTCATTTATATTTTAAAAAATTATTAAATCTGATTTTATGTTGGATGAAATATAAAATTGTTACATCATTTTTTCTAGCTGGATTTCCATTGGTTTTAGCTGATCTAGTTTCATATTCTTATTTTACTATAACATGCAACTCATTTAGAAAAAAAATTATTAAACTTTTATTCATTCATTCATTCACCTTCTTCCGCTTAATCCTTTTCTGGTCGCGGGGGGCTGGAGCCTATCCCAGCATCTTTGGGTGAGAGGGAGGGTCCACCCTGGACAGATCTCCAGTCCATCACAGAGAGACAGACAATCATTCACTCTCACAGTCAGACCTAAGAACAAGTTAGAATCCCCAGTCTGATGCCAGTTAACCTAACCTGCATGTTTTTGGCATGTGGGAGGAAACCGGAGAAATCGGGGAGTAAACCCAAGCAGACACGGGGAGAACATGCAAACCACACAGATCACTGTTGGTCGGGGGCTGGGATCGAACCCAGGATCCCCCGGCCAAGGGTGAGCTGCTGTGCTGCTGCAGTGCTAACCACTCTGCCACTGCGTCGCCTATTAAAATTCATTTTGAAAAATTAAAGCTATACTTTTTTTTTTTTTCCACAATATCTTTATTGAACCTTTTTTTTTTTTTTTAACAAACATGATACAAACAATCAAACACTAACACTAAAGTACTACAAAAAAAAAAAAAAATGCACTAAAAACACCAACAACCACCAACAAAATCAAGTCTTCAACAATGCTCCTCTGTTTAGTCTAGACAATCCAATACATAAGTATACATATTATGTTCACCAGTTTGGAATTTACAAGGTCCACACACATCATTCACCTTCTTCTTCAAGAGTTATGTTTAAATTTTTTACATAATCAATAAAAGGTCTCCATATATTCTCAAACACAATTTCCTTTGATTTCAGTATATATGTTATTCTTTCTAATGGAAGGTTTGTTAACATCTGTCTTAACCACTGAGTCACATCTGGTCTATGAGTCTTTTTCCATAATAGTGCAATACATTTTTTGGCATTAAGCAAACTGAGGTCTATGAATGTTCTTTCACTTTTATTAAAATTATGCTTTTCTGGGTACAGACCCAACAAAAACAATTTAGGATTCAATATGATTTGTTTTGAGATTATTTTTTCAATTGTTAACCTCACCTCTTCCCAAAACATTCTTATTAATCTACATTCCCATACACAATGAAATAGAGTTCCTTTACTTTCCATGCATTTTGTGCATATATCTGGTATATTTTTGTTATATTTATTTAACTCCTCCGGTGTAACATACATCCGCATTAACCATTTGAAATGTATCAATTTAAGACGTACATTTATTGATTTGGTTTGAGCTTCTGTACAAGCCAATTCCCATTGTTTCTCTGAAATTTCAGTTTGCAGATCTTCTTTCCAGTACTTTAATCTTTTCAGTAAAAAAAAAAAATAAATAAAAAATAAAAAATTCTAATTTAATAAAAAGTTTAAATTAAAATCTTACAAATGAAACTCAGCTTCATTTAAATTTTTTCTTCCAATTTCACAATTACAAACTTTATGGAATAAATATTTTAACTCAAACATTTATTTTTCATTGAAAACATTTAAACTTCAATCATTTTCAAACTTTCTTCATGATCAACTTTTCAATTTTATTTAATTTAAAAATAGTTTTAAAAAAATAAACAATTTTCATTATCTCAAAACTTGTAAACAATTTATGTAAAAAGTTTGACTTTATTCACAAAATTAAAATTATTCTCAGAGCAAAAAAAAAACAAAAACCTCATGAATTTATTGGAAATTAAATTTTTAAAAATCAAACTTAACTAGCTGATTTTAGCACGATCTTCATTTATATTTTAAAAAATTATTAAATCTGATTTTATGTTGGATGAAATATAAAATTGTTACATCATTTTTTCTAGCTGGATTTCCATTGGTTTTAGCTGATCTAGTTTCATATTCTTATTTTACTATAACATGCAACTCATTTAGAAAAAAAATTATTAAACTTTTATTCATTCATTCATTCATTCACCTTCTTCCGCTTAATCCTTTTCTGGTCGCGGGGGGCTGGAGCCTATCCCAGCATCTTTGGGTGAGAGGGAGGGTCCACCCTGGACAGATCTCCAGTCCATCACAGAGAGACAGACAATCATTCACTCTCACAGTCAGACCTAAGAACAAGTTAGAATCCCCAGTCTGATGCCAGTTAACCTAACCTGCATGTTTTTGGCATGTGGGAGGAAACCGGAGAAATCGGGGAGTAAACCCAAGCAGACACGGGGAGAACATGCAAACCACACAGATCACTGTTGGTCGGGGGCTGGGATCGAACCCAGGATCCCCCGGCCAAGGGTGAGCTGCTGTGCTGCTGCAGTGCTAACCACTCTGCCACTGCGTCGCCTATTAAAATTCATTTTGAAAAATTAAAGCTATACTTTTTTTTTTTTCCACAATATCTTTATTGAACCTTTTTTTTTTTTTTAACAAACATGATACAAACAATCAAACACTAACACTAAAGTACTACAAAAAAAAAAAAAAAATGCACTAAAAACACCAACAACCACCAACAAAATCAAGTCTTCAACAATGCTCCTCTGTTTAGTCTAGACAATCCAATACATAAGTATACATATTATGTTCACCAGTTTGGAATTTACTAGGTCCACACACATCATTCACCTTCTTCTTCAAGAGTTATGTTTAAATTTTTTACATAATCAATAAAAGGTCTCCATATATTCTCAAACACAATTTCCTTTGATTTCAGTATATATGTTATTCTTTCTAATGGAAGGTTTGTTAACATCTGTCTTAACCACTGAGTCACATCTGGTCTATGAGTCTTTTTCCATAATAGTGCAATACATTTTTTGGCATTAAGCAAACTGAGGTCTATGAATGTTCTTTCACTTTTATTAAAATTATGCTTTTCTGGGTACAGACCCAACAAAAACAATTTAGGATTCAATATGATTTGTTTTGAGATTATTTTTTCAATTGTTAACCTCACCTCTTCCCAAAACATTCTTATTAATCTACATTCCCACACACAATGAAATAGAGTTCCTTTACTTTCCATGCATTTTGTGCATATATCTGGTATATTTTTGTTATATTTATTTAACTCCTCTGGTGTAACATACATCCGCATTAACCATTTGAAATGTATCAATTTAAGACGTACATTTATTGATTTGGTTTGAGCTTCTGTACAAGCCAATTCCCATTGTTTCTCTGAAATTTCAGTTTGCAGATCTTCTTTCCAGTACTTTAATCTTTTCAGTAAAAAAAAAAAATAAATAAAAAATAAAAAATTCTAATTTAATAAAAAGTTTAAATTAAAATCTTACAAATGAAACTCAGCTTCATTTAAATTTTTTCTTCCAATTTCACAATTACAAACTTTATGGAATAAATATTTTAACTCAAACATTTATTTTTCATTGAAAACATTTAAACTTCAATCATTTTCAAACTTTCTTCATGATCAACTTTTCAATTTTATTTAATTTAAAAATAGTTTTAAAAAAATAAACAATTTTCATTATCTCAAAACTTGTAAACAATTTATGTAAAAAGTTTGACTTTATTCACAAAATTAAAATTATTCTCAGAGCAAAAAAAAAACAAAAACCTCATGAATTTATTGGAAATTAAATTTTTAAAAATCAAACTTAACTAGCTGATTTTAGCACGATCTTCATTTATATTTTAAAAAATTATTAAATCTGATTTTATGTTGGATGAAATATAAAATTGTTACATCATTTTTTCTAGCTGGATTTCCATTGGTTTTAGCTGATCTAGTTTCATATTCTTATTTTACTATAACATGCAACTCATTTAGAAAAAAAATTATTAAACTTTTATTCATTCATTCATTCACCTTCTTCCGCTTAATCCTTTTCTGGTCGCGGGGGGCTGGAGCCTATCCCAGCATCTTTGGGTGAGAGGGAGGGTCCACCCTGGACAGATCTCCAGTCCATCACAGAGAGACAGACAATCATTCACTCTCACAGTCAGACCTAAGAACAAGTTAGAATCCCCAGTCTGATGCCAGTTAACCTAACCTGCATGTTTTTGGCATGTGGGAGGAAACCGGAGAAATCGGGGAGTAAACCCAAGCAGACACGGGGAGAACATGCAAACCACACAGATCACTGTTGGTCGGGGGCTGGGATCGAACCCAGGATCCCCCGGCCAAGGGTGAGCTGCTGTGCTGCTGCAGTGCTAACCACTCTGCCACTGCGTCGCCTATTAAAATTCATTTTGAAAAATTAAAGCTATACTTTTTTTTTTTTTCCACAATATCTTTATTGAACCTTTTTTTTTTTTTTTAACAAACATGATACAAACAATCAAACACTAACACTAAAGTACTACAAAAAAAAAAAAAAATGCACTAAAAACACCAACAACCACCAACAAAATCAAGTCTTCAACAATGCTCCTCTGTTTAGTCTAGACAATCCAATACATAAGTATACATATTATGTTCACCAGTTTGGAATTTACTAGGTCCACACACATCATTCACCTTCTTCTTCAAGAGTTATGTTTAAATTTTTTACATAATCAATAAAAGGTCTCCATATATTCTCAAACACAATTTCCTTTGATTTTAGTATATATGTAAAGCTATACTTTTAATCCTCAGAAATTATTGGTATTTTTCCCATCAAATTAACGATGCCAACAAACTTTTTATTTGGAGTTTTACAGCTTTTTTTTTTTTTTTTCGAGATAAACGAGTTAAAATTGATTTTTATTTAATTGTAAATAACACAATATGTATAGAAATATACAAAATAACAACTGGAATTGTGCATCAATTCATTTTTAAAAACTAATAATGCACCTCGACCAAGTTTACATCAGGAAAACATCTTACAGAGGTTGCTTGCACATTGGCAAGACGTAGGCTAGACGTCAGCATCATGCATCCTGTATGACCGTGTCATGACCTGCGCCGCTTCCAAACACAACCACAGCTGCTGGGGAGCCCAAGGAGTCCGGAGAAGGCCCAGCAGCCGCAGTCAGCGGACACGAGGCACTACTGTGCTGGCCTCGCATTCTTCACAACAAAAAATCTTCTAAAGCTGAAACTTTTTTCCTCTAACTTTTCATCTTTTCCTCATAAATTTTTTCCTGTAAAATTGTAAATTTTTCTCATAAATTTTCTATTTTTTTCTTGTAACTTTGCAACTTTTGTTGTAGATTTGTGAGTTTTTCCTCAAAAACTTGCAATATTTTTTCCTAATAAAGTTGCAGTTTTTTCTCATAAATTTGCAACCTTTTCTCAAACTTTCAAAAGGATTTTTTTAATTAAAAACACTGGACTAAAAACTAATTAAAATACAAGACGTTTCAGAGTTCATCTGAACACCATCATCAGTTCAATTCAATTCAACTTTATTTATATAGCACCATTTCACAACAACAATCATCTTATAGCACTTTCAACTGTAGGGAAAACCCCCACAATTGCAGAAAGACCCTTCTCCACACGGCATGTTTCAGCTCCTTCCACAGATGTTCAATAGGATTTAGATCAGGGCTCATACAAGGCCACGTTTTCAGTTTGGATGCGGTTACTCTTTCTCTTAATAGCTCTGTGAGGAACCTTGGAATTATTTTTGATCAAGATCTGTCCTTCAATTCACATATTAAATTTGTTTCTAAGACTGCCTTCTATCATTTGCGTAATATTGCCAAGATTAGGAGCATCTTGTCTCAGAGTGATGCTGAGAAACTGATCCACGCTTTTGTTAGCTCGAGATTAGATTATTGTAATTCTTTATTATCAGGCTGTCCTAAAACATCTTTAAAAAGTCTTCAGCTGATCCAAAATGCTGCAGCAAGAGTTTTAACAGGTACTAGAAAGAGAGATCATATCTCTCCAGTTCTGGCCTCCCTTCACTGGCTTCCCATAGAGTTTAGAATTAAGTTTAAAATCCTTCTTCTTACTTACAAAGCTCTAAACAATCAGGCTCCTTTTTATTTAAAAGATCTGATACTACCGTATTATCCTAACAGAGCACTACACTCCCAAAATGCAGGATTACTTGTAATACCTAGAACAGGGGTGTCCAACCATGTGCCATGGAGAGCCAAGACCCTGCAGGTTTTACCTCCAACCAGTTTCTTCAACAGCAGATTTCTGTGAACTTCTTCCCACTGATTGCTGATAAGTGAAAACACCTGCTGAAGAGACTGGATAGAAGAGAAAACCTGCAGGGTCTTGGCTCTCCATGGCACATGGTTGGACACCCCTGACCTAGAATCTCCAAAAGTACAATGGGAGGCAGAGCCTTCAGTTATCAAGCTCCTCTCCTGTGGAACCAGCTGCCAATCTGGATTCGGGAGTCAGACTCGATCTCTGTTTTTAAGAATAGGGCTAAAACCTTCCTTTTTGATATAGCCTACAATTAGGGAGGGATCATGTGTTTCTGAACCCTCCCTTAGTTATGCTGCTAATAGGTTTAGTCAGCCGGGGGACCTCCAGTAATGCACTGGGCCTCACTCCTTTCCTCACTCTCAATGAAATATTTTTTTTGCTGGTCATTAACATTTGTTTGTTCTCTCCCATAGATTGAGTCCCCATCGTGCTGTTTGCTCTCTACATGTCTGTTCTTCTCATCTTCTCTATCCCCTCACCCCCCAGCCAGTCGCAGCAGATGACTGCCCCTCCCTGAGCCTGGTTCTGCTGGAGGTTTCTTCCTGTTAAAAGGGAGTTTTTCCTCTCCACCGTCGCCAAGTGCTTGCTCACAGGGGATCGCCTGATTGCTGGGGTCTTTCTGCAACTGTGGGGGTTCCCCCCTACAGTTGATCCCCACAACATAACAGAACCTCCTCCATGTTTCACAGTAGGGACAGTGTTCTTTTATTGCTATGCTTCATTTTTGTGTCTGTGAACATAGAGCTGATGTGCCTTGCCAAAAAGTTTCAGTTTTGTCTCGTCTGTCCATAGGACATTCTCCCAGAAGCTTTGTGGCTTGTCAACATGCAGTTTGGCAAATTCCATTCTGCCTTTTTTATGATTTGTTTTCAACAGTGGTGTCCTCCTTGGTCGTCTCCCATGAAGTCCACTTTGGCTCAAACAACGATGGATGGTGCGATCTGACAATGATGTACTTTGACCTTGGAGTTCACCATGAATGTGTTTAGAGGTTGTTCTGGGCTCTTTGGTTACCATTCGTATTATTCGTCTCTTCCATTTTTCATCAAGTTTCCTCCTGCGGCCACGTCCAGGGAGGTTGGCTACAGTCCCATGGATCTTAAATTTCTGAATAATATGTGCAACTGTAGTCACAGGAACATCAAGCTGCTTGGAGGTGGTCTTATAGCCTTTACCTTTAACATGCTTGTCTATAATTTTCTTTCTAATCTCCTGAGACAACTCTCTCCTTTGCTTCCTCTGGTCCATGTTTAGTGTGGTACACACCATGTCACCAAACAGCACAGTGACTACTTGTCACCCTTTAAATAGGCCAACTGACTGATTACAAGTTTGTAGACACCTGTGACCTTAATTAGAGGACACATCTTGGTTGAACATGTCCATATGGTCACATTATTTTCAATCTTTTCTCGGGGTACCATCATTTTTCTCCAGGCCTGTTTCATGAGTTTGTTTTTTAAATTAATTCTGTTGAACCACAATTCAAAAGGATTGTCTGATTTTCATTGGTTAGTTTTCATAGAATTTTTATTTATTACCACTTTTGTCAAATTCAAGTTATTTCTGGGACCATTGTGGGTTTTTCTTTCATTAACAGAGGGGTACCAACAATTTTGTCCACGTGTGTAACTCCAAGGTTCCTCACAGATCTATTAAGAGAAAGAGTAACCGCATCCAAACTAAGAGTTTGATTTGGAAAGGTATTTCTAAGGTTTTTTTGGACCAACAAGAATGACTTCAGTCTTATCTGAATTTAACAGCAGAAAATTACAAGTCATCCAAGCATTGATTTCACAAAGACAAGCTTTTAACTTGGCTAATTGATTACCATCATCTGGCTTCATTGACAGGTATAATTGTGTGTCTAACGGAAGCCTAACGGAAACATATATAAACTAAAAAGAGTACAGTAGGGCCTTGCACAAATCCCTGTGGAACTCCATGACTGAGCTTTGAGTTGGAAGAAAACTCATTGTTGACATGAACAAACTGGAGCCTATCAGACAAATAAGACCTAAACCACTGCAGCGAAGTTCCATTAAGTCCAACATAGTGTTCTAATCTACCGAGTAGAATATTATGGTCGATAGTATCAAAGGCTTGCACTAAGGTCTAAAAGGACAAGTACAGAAACAAGTCCATTATCAGATGCGATAAGGAGGTCATTAGTGACCTTCACTAAGGCTGTTTCAGTACTATGATGGATTCTAAACTCAGACTGAAACTCTTCAAATAAACAATTTCCCTGCAAGTGATCAAATAATTGCCAAGCAACAACTCTAAGATTTTTGAAATCAAAGGCAGATTTAGAGATTGGTCGATAGTTAGCTAAAAGTCCTGGATCTAGCGTTGGTTTTTTGAGAAAGGGTTTAATTACAGCAGTTTTAAAAGCCTGCGGTACATTGCCTAATGTTAAAGAAGAATTGATTATTTGAAGAATATGGCTGCCAATAATGGGAAGACTTTTTAAATAACCTGGTAGGAATAGGGTCTAAAAGACAAGTTGAAGGCTTAGATGAGGAGATTATTTTATCTAACTCTAAAAGGTCAATTGGATTAAACTGATCCAAACAGATATCAATTAAAGGAGTTGTAGTAGTTACTGTATTTAAGTTCACGGTGGGAAGAATCTGACTGATTTTATCTCTAATAGATGAAATTTTAGGATTGAAAAAGTTATAAAGTCCTGACTAGTAAGCTCTAAGGGAATGCGAAGATTGACAGAGTCGTGACTCTTGGTCAGCCTGGCTACGGTGCTGAAAAGAAACCTGGGATTATTCTTGTTATCTTCTATTAATGCAGAGTAATAACTTGTTCTAGCTTTTCTAAGAGATTTTTTATGAATTAAAAGATGATTTGTCCAAGCTGAATAGTTTTCATCTAAATTAGTGGAACGCCATTTTCTTTGTAAGTGATGAGTCTTCTGTTTTAAGCTACGAATTTCTGTGTTTAACCAAAGAGTTAGAAATCTCTGATTAGACTTTCTTTTTTAAAGGGGCCACCAAGTCTCCAGTCTGATGCAGAGAAGCTGTAACACCATCTACCATGCTATCAATTACAGAAGGAGCATGCTCTCCATAGCTTATTTCCGTTGTGTTGACACATGGCATAGAGGAAACAATCTGCATAAATTTGGTAACAACATCATCTGAGAGGCATCTACTGCAGTAACATTTTTCTTTAGGAATCAAATAGTCAGAAATAGTAAAATCAAAGGTTAATAGACAATGGTCTGACAGTACAGGGTTATGAGGAGACACTACCAGCTTTTCTATTTCTATGCCATACAGTGGGGTAAAAAAGTATTTAGTCAGCCACCAATTGTGCAAGTTCTCCCATTTAAAAGATGAGAGAGGTCTCCAATTTTCATCACAGGTATACCTCAACTATGAGAGACAAAATAAGAAAACAAAAATCCAGAAAATCACATTGAAGGATTTTTAATGAATTAATTGGTAAATTCCTCGGTAAAATAAGTATTTGGTCAATAACAAAAGTTCATCTCAATACTTTGTTATATACCCTTTGTTGGCAATGACAGAGGTCCAACATTTTCTGTAAGTCTTCACAAGGTTTTCACACACTGTTGCTGGTATTTTGGCCCATTCCTCCATGCAGATCTCTTCTAGAGCAGTGATGTTTTGGGACTGTCGCTGGGCAACACGGACTTTCAACTCCCTCCAAAGATTTTCTATGGGGTTGAGATCTGGAGACTGGCTAGGCCACTCCAAGACCTTGAAATGCTTCTTACGAAACCACTCCTTCGTTGCCCGGGCGGTGTGTTTGGGATCATTGTCATGCTGAAAGACCCAGCCACGTTTCATCTTCAATGCCCTTGCTGGTGGAAGGAGGTTTTCACTCAAAATCTCACGATACATTGCCCCATTCATTCTTTCCTTTACACGGATCAGTCGTCCTGGTCCCTTTGCAGAAAAACAGCCCCAAAGTATGATGTTTCCACTCCCATGCTTCACAGTAGGTATGGTGTTCTTTCTCCTCCAAACACGACAAGTTGAGTTTTTACCAAAAAGTTCTATTTTGGTTTTATCTGACCATATGACATTCTCCCAATCCTCTTCTGGATCATCCAAATGCTCTCTAGCAAACTTCAGACGGGCCTGGACATGTACTGGCTTAAGCAGGGGGACACGTCTGGCACTGCAGGATTTGAGTCCCTGGCGGCATAGTGTGTTTCTGATGTAGCCTTTGTTACTTTGGTCCCAGCTCTCTGCAGGTCATTCACTAGGTCCCCCCGTGTGGTTCTGGGATTTTTGCTCACCGTTCTCGTGATCATTTTGACCTCACGGGGTGAGATCTTGCGTGGAGCCCCAGATCGAGGGAGATTATCAGTGGTCTTGTATGTCTTCCATTTTCTAATAATTGCTCCCACAGTTGATTTCTTCACACCAAGCTGCTTACCTATTGCAGATTCAGTCTTCCCAGCCTGGTGCAGGTCTACAATTTTGTTTCTGGTGTCCTTTGACAACTCTTTGGTCTTGGCCATAGTGGAGTTTGGAGTCTGACTGAGGTTGTGGACAGGTGTCTTTTATACTGATAACGAGTTCAAACAGGTGCCATTAATACAGGTAACGAGTGGAGGACAGAGGAGCCTCTTAAAGAAGAAGTTACAGGTCTGAGAGCCAGAAATCTTGCTTGTTTGTAGGTGACCAAATACTTATTTTACTGAGGAATTTACCAATTAATTCATTAAAAATCCTTCAATGTGATTTTCTGGATTTTTTTTTTCTCATTTTGTCTCTCATAGTTGAGGTATACCTATGATGAAAATTGGAGACCTCTCTCATCTTTTAAGTGGAAGAACTTGCACAATTGGTGGCTGACTAAATACTTTTTTGCCCCACTGTATGTCAGAACAAGGTCCAACGTATGGTGGAGATAATGGGTAGAATTTACTACCTTCTGAGAAAACCCCATCGAGTCTAATATTGAATTAAATGCCATATTAAGGCAATCACGATCTACATCTACATGTATATTAAAGTAGAACTGAACTCACCTTTTTGCCAAAAAAGTAGAATAGCAGATTAATTCCTTATTACCTATTGTATTTTTCAACACATAAAAAATTTTTAGGCAGTGTGATGGCCAAGCTATAAGCCAATAAACTTTTGCCTCTGGCTGGCAGTGCCAAACAAACTGGAAGTAGTGCAGACGACGCTGCGTGACGTCACGAGTGTGACCCTTATCAAAACAACAATGGCAGATGATAGCAGTTCCAGCAGTCAAGAACACCAGAGTTTTCAGAGTGAAGAGGCATTCAGGATCGGTGACGAGACAGAGGATGATGCAGGAGTGTCAAGTGAACAGGAAGAGAGCGAGGGAGGCATCGAACCGTACAGATTAGAGCCAGAATTTTCGGGGGATTCCAGCACCGACTCAGACCGCAGCAGTGATGGGGAGGAGAGTCGCTTATTGAATACAGAATGGTGAGTCTTTACTTTGGCATGTTTGGGGTGTCAGGATAAGGAAAATTAACAATAAAAAAGAAAGGGGGGAAAAAAAACATCAGCATTTTTCCAACTTATTACAGTTATCCCTCACTTATCGCGTTTAATGCGGTCTTCCTTCGCTGGGTATAGGCGCTCGGCAGGGAGCGAAGCTGGGTAAAATGTCTCCGCCAATCAGCTTGCGAGATAAAACGTCTCGGCCAATCAGCTTGCGAGGTAAAACATCTCGGCCAATCAGCTTGCGAGATTCCCGAGCGGGCTGGGGAGCCGGGGAGAGCGGGCTCTCCGTGTTGATACCTGATGTTCTAATGTAGTCTCCCTGCCTTCTCATTAGAACATCAGGTATCAACACGGAGAGCCCGCACAGCTTAAAATCTACCTCTCTGACCACCGCTCCACTCCTCTCCGCCCACCTCTTCACCGCTCGGGAATCTCGCAAGCTGATTGGCCGAGACGTTTCACCTCGCAAGCTGATTGGCCGAGACGTTTCACCTCGCAAGCTGATTGGCCGAGACGTTTTACCCAGCTTCTCTCCCTGCAGAGCGCCTTCTTTATCGCTCGTGTTGCTTAGTGGCACTTTTCGCTGTTCTCTTGTGCCTTTTTGTGCAAAATAGTGCTTGTGACGCCCTTGGGGGGGGGGGGGTGACGCTACTTGGCGGTTTTTCACTTTTCGCAGTCGGTTCTGGTCCCCATTAAACGCGATAAGTGATGAATCACTGTATATCTAGAAACGCATCGCTTCCCGGTCGCTTTTCCTCCCCCTTTCTTTTCTTTCGTCGCCATGACAGCTTTCCTTGGCCACTGAACAGATCTTCCCAGGTGTTGGAAGTGTTTTGTAGTCGACTATCACGACAAAATGCACCAAAAACAACCAGTGTCGATGTGCTCGCAATGGTAAACATGAGGACTGGGTCACACTCGTGACGTCACGCGGAACTCCGGCTGCGCTTCGGCGGATTTGTCTGATTTTTCAGGGCGGGAAATTCTAAATCGCGATTTTCTCCAAGATTCCGGGATTTGTGGAGGGGGTGCCAATGATAAATTATCTTTATAATTGTATGTACTATCACCCAGTGCCGTTCAATGCCGTTCAGTTCAGTTCTACTTTAAAGTCCCCTACTATAATTATTCTATCTGATTTCAACACTAAATCAGCTAAGAATTTGGCAAATTTGATAAAAACTCTGAGTAGGCTGAGAGAGGATGACAAACTATGGCAAAGAAAATTGGGTTTAACCTAAGATTGCTAACATGCCCAATACTGAGGACCAGGCCCTCAAAGGAATTAAAACATGCTTTTTGCTTTACATTAACTAGTAATTTGGAATGGTAAATTGTTGCTACTCCTCCTCCATAACCAGAACTTCTGGGATTTTGACAGTTTAAATAACCAGAGGGAGTTGATTCATTTATACCAACATAAACCTCTTGTCCTAACCAAGTCTCTGTAAGGGAAATTAAATCAATCTGATGATCAATTAACAGATCACGGACTAACAGAGACTTGGGAGTTAGAGACATAATATTTAACAAACCACATTTATTTTTTAAATTATGAGGAGGAACAGAGGCCAAATCATTCAATTTAGAGACTTGATGTTTAGTTTGAGTTTTACCAACTTTTTGTTTAATCATTTTGGGATGCTTATACATTATATTTTCATTTACTTTGGAGGGAGCAGACAATGATTCTCACATGGGGAAGACAGGGGCTAAGTTGAGGGGTGGCGGATGAAGAGGAGCTGCAGAGAGGCGTGTATTTATCAAGTTATGTTGTATTTCTCTTGGGTTATAATGTTTTGGGTAACGGGCAACAGACACAAGCTCTATGAGGTTATGAATTGAAGACTGATCTAAACAGTGAGAATTAGCTGGATGTTGTCAGACAGTTGTCAGGCTGCAGCAACAAGTGTCTCTGGCCAATAAATAACCTGCAAGGAGGTCACATGACTTGTGAGAAACAGTAAAAAAAAAATCTTTTCTCATAAATTTGCAACTTTTATTCTTGTACATTTGCAACTTTTGTTGTACATTTGACTTTTTCCCCTCACAGGTTTCCAACTTTTTCCCATAAATTTAAGCTTTTATTGGAGATTTGCAACTTTTTCCCCAAAATCCTGACTTTAGTAAATGTTCATCTTTTTTTCTCATAAATGTGCCATTTTTCCTCCAGACTTTGCAACTTTTATTTTAGATTGGCAAGTTTTTTTTTCTCATAAATTTGCAACTTTTTCTTTAAAAATTTGACTTTTTTCTCATAAATTTGTAACTTTTTTTCTGTAAATTTTAATTTTTTTCTCATAAATGTGCACATTTTCTTGTAACTTTTGTTGTAGATTTATGACTTTTTCCTCAAATTTCCTAATTTTCTGTGGATTTGTGGCTTTTTCTCGTAGTAAATTTACCCTAAATTGGTGATCCCCCATGTGCTAAAAGTGGGAATATAAGATGTTAAATAAATACTGTCTGGACTCATAAACTGGTGACTTATTGGTCATTAACATCACAATTTCTAATCATTAATATTTTTTAATCCAAGCGTTTCTTCCCCTCGTAATTCTGTGGCAAATGTTTAAAACACTTCCAAGTCCAGTTTTTATAACTTCAGCTCTGATTTTATTTTAATAATTCATGGCTCCTGTAAAGTGTCCGCGTGCTCGCCGACCACGCACGCGGCTCACAATCAAATAATAATTACTGAATTAAATCTCATTTTACAATTAAAACCCAATATGATGACGAAGCGGGCGGTTCTCCGTCCCGTCCTGTCCCGCACACGAAAACAAAATGAGCGACAGAGGACATTTTGAGTCTTAACGCTAACGAGCTAACAGGCTAACAGCGGGGCTGCTCTCTGCGCTCAGCCGACCGGAAGTGAGGCTTCTCCGTTTGTGGGTGGTTAGCTCCTCCGGTTAGCCTTAGCATACCAGCAAAATGATAACACTAAAATAATCAGCAGAATAAATGTTCCACACAAGGACTGATAACCAAACAACTGAAGAATAAGCCCCGAAATTGTTGACAACGTGTTAATTTTGTGAAGTTAATCATGCTTCTAAATGGTTAACGGGCTAGTATGTTAGCCTAGCATGTTAGCTTAGCCAGCTGTGACAATGGAGGCTAACAGTTAACCGCATGCTAACCCTCCTGCCAACAAAAACCTGCCGTCAAAACGTTCAGCCGGACCGTTTTAATCATCGGCCATCAACACGTCCCGGTTTATAAAGTCGTTCACACGTTACACTCAGATCCTCACAAATACAGCGTGAGGATCGGTGGTCCTCCCACAGCCCACCTACCTCCTCACCGCGTCGGGGTCAGAGCCCCTGATGCCGGGTCTGCGCAGGCTCAGCTCCGCGGGGCCTCTGGAGCATCCAGAACCGGACCGAACCGCCTCAAAAATCCACCACGAACCGAAAAATAATCTGATAAAATCCTGCTGCGGAGGCCCGGATTCAAGCCGCGGTCCTGCCTTCAGCGTCCTCCGGACTGCTGGTGCTCCACGCCGCCGGATGCTGACCGTGATGCCCCGGCTTCAGGCGGCACCATCCCCTGCTGCTGCTCACACCCACACCGGGGAGTCTGGACGTCCAGGGCCGGGAGAACCGGGCGGAAGGCAGCACCGATTCGGGTGATTCATCTGACAGATAGCGGGACTGAGTGAGGAGAGGCAGGTTGGAGCGGAGGAGGAGGACGGCGGTCCACAACCTGCGGCTCCGGGCCAAACACGGGTCGTTGACGCCTAACTCAGGGTCACCAACGCTGGATGATCCTTGGGGGCCAAAACAAAAATCAGCAAGAGGACCGGAGGTAAAACAGCAGGGTTACAGCTACAGAACAGACCCTTATTAGTGAGCTTTTTCACAAAATTACAAATTTTCCAGTAAGTTTTGATTTTGCGCCATTCCTGGTCAAATGGAGAGGCATACGTCATCACTCCAGCTGTGTTCACACCAAACGCGAACAGGCGGCACGAATCCATACACGGTGAATGGGAAGGTGCGCATGTTATGTATGTAAAATGAGGGACAGGAGTCTCATCTGTCATGCAGCAAGTTCACACTTTATTATGACAAACTATTTATACACAAGGGCCGTGGCCACCTGACGTCACAGCGGGGGCAGCTACGGCAGCACACACACGCCACACTCACTACGCCACAAATACCCTCCCCCTTACAAAAATGCAAACTGTGGTGTTGTGGGGAGCAAGGTGCTAGACTTCTCCACCCAGAGATCAATGGACCAAGACGGGAGAGGTCGCCGGGGGGTCTGGACGGAACAGCAAAGGCTCGGCACCCCCTGGGGAGAGGAGCAGATGCTGGGCCGCCAGGAGGGGAGTGAAGTGCGGCACCAGTGTAATATCATGTTAATGCGCCGCTCAGGCTTTGTTATGAAATGAACATGAGGTTGGAGCCCCGGGCCACTATGCATGTAATTAAGGGTATAAAAAAGAGATGCACAGTGGCCTGGGACATCTTTTTGGTGATCCTGATCTGTTCGAGGGAGAATAAAGTCTGTGTTGATCCAGCTCGCTGCCTCACCTGATCATTCCCTCTACACTGGTGACCCTGACGTGCCATGGAAGGTGAGACGAGCACCCCGGAGACATCCTGGAGGGAACGCACCAGCACTGCATGCGCTGTTTCAATCAAGCTCCCGGATTTCTGGCTGCACAACCCGACAGCGTGGTTTCTACACATTGAGGCCCAGTTCGCTCTTTGCGGGGTAACAGTAGACGACACGAAATACTACTATGTGGTTGCTGCGCCGGACGAGCACGCCACACAACAGGTGACAAGCCTGCTCCATGAGCCGCCGGTCCAGGGAAAATACGAGGCACTCAAAAGGATGCTTATCCAGCGCTACACCCTTTCGGACAGTGAAAGAGCAGAGATGCTCCTAACACATTCAGAGTTAGGGGACAGATCAGCCGTGGAGTTGATGGAGAGCATGTTGGCATTGATGGGCAGAGATGACGAGTCCTTCCTGTTCGCCCACCTGTTTCTCAGGAACCTCCCAGCTGCAGTGAGGGCAATCCTGGCAAATTTGCCACTGCTGGTGAGGAGGAACTACTGCGCGCTAGCGTAGGAAGCAGATCGTATCATCTTTGCGACCAGAACCTTCGCCGTGAACGCAGCGGCACCGGAGTCAAGGAGGGTTGCCAGCGAGATCGAGGAGCCGTTGCTGGTGGCCGGAGCAGACGCCAGGAGACAAGAAGGAAGTGATCTGCCACTATCATTGCTGTTTCGGCTCGGACGCACAGCAATGCTTGCTGCCATGCCAATTCAAGCGGTCAGGAAACACCTAAGCCAGCAGTCAGTAGCAGCTGCGACCGCTGGCGACAGAGACAAGCTGCTATATATCACAGACACACGTTCGGGGAGACGGTTTCTGGTGGACTCCGGCTCCCAGAAGAGCTTCATCCTGCCGTTCAACACATACAGGGTGGCAGGGCCACCAATGGATCAGACATCAGGACATTTGGTGAGCGGACACTGACAATATGTTTGCATGGGCGCAACTTTCAGTGGAATTTCGTTATAGCCGCATGTGCCTCGTTGTCTCGCCTGATCATTCCCTCTACAGTGCACCAAGATGGCGCCGAGTACACCCTGGGTGTAGTGGGGGTGACGGCCCGCCTTTCCGGTTCCGCCGTCACCCGGGGTATAAAGGGTATGGCCAGAAGGGAAACGGTCTTTTTTGCCATCGACCCCTTGGCCTGTACAGAGCACCTGTGAGTTTGTTGTTATTTATAATAAAGTTGCATTCACTGCATCTCCAGCCTGGCTATTTGTCAATACGAGTTATGGACATAACATTTGGCGACAAGGAGAAAGAAGGTATGGAATGAGCTGTTTCTACTTTTCGGCTGTTTTTGGAGGCCCCGGGTGAGCCGTCTGTACCCTGGGCTAGGTGGTACGTGGCTTTCCAGAATTATCTGGTGGCCCTTAACCTCGGTGAGCTTGAGAAACTGCATGCGAGGGCTATACTAGTCTATAATCTTGGCATGTAAGGTCAAAGAATCCTTGGTACATTAGGAGGCGCCGATAGTTTTGAAGATGTGGTGAAGCTAATGGCGTGCTACTTTTGCGCCCCAGAAAATATCATAGTCCGGAGAATTCAGTTTTGGCAGCGCCACCAGTGGACAGGAGAGTCAGTGCAACATTACATTGCAGACCTACGTCAGTTTGTGGGGGAGTGCCAGTTTGGAGCCCTAGAGGAAAAGATGGTCCGTGATCAACTGGCAGAGCACACTGTTTGTTCTGCGGCACATTCGAGGCTCCTGACCTACCCAGGTGAACCGACGTTAGCCACGGCTATTGAGATAGTGCAGCAGTTTGAAGCAGCAGAGAAGATAGCGAAGGATCTCGGTGAGAGAACCACGCTGATGAATACTGGACCACGTTTCAGGGCGCTGCTGTGGACCCCGATAGCGAAGACTGCGTGAATGAAGAAGAATATGCTGCCACTGTGAAAATTAGGTCCGCCCTGGGAACACCAAGATGTTATGGCTGCAGGTCCACCAGGCACCGGTACAAAGCAACAGAGTGTCCGGCGAAGGGCCAAAGCTGTGGCAACTGTGGTCTACTGCACCATTTTGCCAGGACCTGCAAGAATTTTGAGCAAGGGGACCAAAGACAGAAGATGGAATCCTCCGTAGTGACACCTACGGTTATTCATACCATCTCCCCGAGCATAGATGGACGAATTTATTGCAACATATTGCAAGATGGCATGAAGTGCCGTTGATGGTGGACACCGGAGCGGTGGCTTTGGTGTTGAACTGGTCCACTGTGAGGAGTCTGTTCCTACATCACCACATGAGCGACCTGTCGACAGCCTACTTTGGCTACAGAGGAATCAAGTTGGCCATCGTGGGTTCACTGGAGTTGACGGTGAGGTATAAGTCAGTGATGATGGCGAGCGTCAATTTTGTGGTGACTGCCACTGGGTCAAACATCATGGGGTGTGATATGTTCAATGGCCTGGGGTTCACGATCACCAGTGGCATCGGAGAGGAGTGGTCGGGCTCCGGATTACGGGACCGACCTGCTCCGCATGTGGAGGATGACACGGTTTGGGACAGTGACTGGCCTGGTATTCTGGGAGGTGTGCAAGACCGACATCATGGAGCGCCATCTCGGGAGGGTCCCAATGCCAGTGTCCAAGTTACCCTGGATGTGGGAACTGGACGGCATAGCGGAACACCCGGGACGGTGGATGAAGCCAAGATGCTAGCTCTCTCGACTTCCGGAGTTTGTCCCAGTGATACCAGGGAGCGAGGAGCTGCAGGGGCTGTGCTGGTGTTTAGGGAGAAGGAGAGTGGGGCAGGACCGGCTGGAATGATTTTACAGCGTTCCAAATAACAACATTCGAGGAGGGCTTCGGACTGGGTTGGTGGAACGGTTTGACCCAGGAAGGAGGCCCGGTCATGACATAGTGGACTGCTGAAGCTAAATTGAGCTCCCCTGCGCATTGGTGATGAGGTCTGGCCTAGGGTAGAAGCTCGGCTGAGGGGCGTTCACAAGAAAAGAGAACGACGAGATGACCAGGGCAGCTGCAAGTGATGGCAGGCAGGGAGGATGGCTACTTGGGGCTGTCTGATGAATCGTGGAGACACCCTAATGAGCTGCAATGAATGGACAAGAGGAGACACCGACGTGGCTCGTCCCCAGAGAAGAAGAGGCAAAGGCACTCTGGGAGGGATCCGCCAGATGGAAATCCCAGGGGTAGGTCTCCCAGGGGAACTGTAAGGTGATGGGGGATGAATGGGGGACTGCTGGTATGATGTTATGGTGTTGCTAGTATGCCGTATTACCCTGAAGTCATAAACAACATACTTTAAACACAATACAAACAGTGTTGTGGATTTTTTTAATTTTTTTTTTTTTTACAGGGCAAAATGCAACTAGCACATATCAACTGCCCTTTTCCACTAGCATGCTTTAGCGCGACACGGGACGGCTCAGCACGCTTTGTACGCTTTTCCACAAGCCCCAACACGGTTTAACAGCCGCGATTCTCAGCCCCGCTCAAGGGCAGGGTACAGCAGTGCTGAGCTGGGCCGTGTTGTGACGTTAACAGACTGGTCGCCGCTGATTGGTCAGGTCGTAACCGGCGCTGATTGGTCAGGTTGTAACCGCCCCTCTCCTCCTCCTCTTCTGCCGAATCTTCACGACCTTCTCAATAAAGTTTTTGAAAAAAAAAAAAAAGAATCTTCATGACCGCCATTACTCAGCACGCAACCACTGTTGGCGGTTTATTTTCAGTGTATTGCTGTGCTATTTTCATTTATTCTCTATCAAAAATGGCTTCGCGTAATAAGGGTGTTCCATGGACCAATAAGGAGGTGCAGTGTCTGCTCACTGCATTGTCAGACGAACGTATCCAGCGCGAGTTAGACGGAGCCACCCGGAATGAAAAAATATACTGGGAGGTCTCGACATCGGAGTCCTTTAATGGTGAGTTTTAATTTGTTTTTATTGTGCGTTTTTTCGCAAATATATTCGGTAAAACGCTCAGTTTATTTATGCAATAAAAAAGCTGTTCGACTTCCGGTTATGGCTGCCACGTAAGAAGGACACGTCTCACTCTGCTCTGCTTCTGGAGAAAAAAAATCGGCAAATAACTCTCTCATTTGGGACAGAACGTACCCCAGCGTTTGAGCGAGGATATGTCGGTGAAGCCTAAGGCTGGAAAACCAAGTAGAGGAAAAAGCGAGCCGCAGAAACAGTCCAAATTAACGGACTTTCAGGTCTGTGACGCAGCAGAGAAAGCACCAAATATGGCGAAGGAAGCTAACAGCGGCGCGGGAGCTGCAGGAAGCGACACAGGTGCGTTGCTGGCGGCTATAAGTTCAATGAGAGTGGAATTTTCCTCTAGATTTGATGGGATTATGGCAGCGTTGGAAGGAATGAGAAAGGAATTGGGTGACTGTGTAGAACGAATGGCGCAGATGGAGCTTCGTATCTCCAGTGCTGAAGATGACGTCAATTGTCTCCAATTAAAGGTGCGCACTTTGGAAAAAAAAAAATAAATGTCTGGAAGAAAATATTCTGGATTTGGAATCCCGGTCGAGACAGAACAACTTGAGGCTGGTGGGTCTACCGGAAGAATCCGAAGGTCGGGACCCGTGTTCCTTTCTGGAAAAGTGGATTCCGGAGGCGCTGGGCAGTGCGGAGCTGCGGCCGGCGGTGGTTTTGGAGGGCGCGCATCGTATTGGCCCACGGAGAGATAAGGGACCACCGAGGACCTTAATTATGAAGTTTGTCAGCAACAGAGACAGGATGAAGATCTTCAACGCAGCACGAGCTAAAGGAGAGATTAAACACCAGGATCAGCAGGTGCGGTTTTACCCAGATTTGGCCACAGGAATCCAACAATTGAGGAAGCAGTATGATCCCGTACGTAAGGAGCTGCGCGACCTTGGGATTCGTCATGGTGTAATCTATCCTGCGAGACTGCTGACCACGTATGGGGGCAGAACCCACATCTTCAAGACCCCAGAGGAGGCGCAGGAGTTCATCAAGAAGATCCAAGAAGAGGAGACTGGTGGGAGCTAAGCATGAACAAAATATAAGGTAGAATAATTAAGCATTTGCACAGGCATCTGACTGACTTGAAGCAAATAGCAAGTTTACAAAATATACATTGTTTTGTTTTTTTTAAATATATAATGCAAACAAAAAAAAAAAACTATGATGTACAAAGTTGCTAAAAATTTTGGAGTTAAGTTGGAAAACTACAGAGGAGAGTTAATGTTACGTCATTAAAAGCAGTAGAGTTAGGGTGATTGGGAGGATGAAGAAGGAGTGGCTTTGGCTGTTCCCCGTGGGTGTGGAGCGGTCGATGGCTATATCGGGAGACGGAATTTTTCTTTTGATTTTGGGGGGTTCGCCACAAGTGTGGGAAGGGGGAATTTGTTTGTGTGTAGTTTGTAGGATGAATGTTCAACCACTCATTTTTTTGCTTCTCTGTATGAGCATGTTTACACTGCAAGGTAATCCCAAACTCCCTATTGATCATAAACCAAAGCGTTAATCTTAATTTAACTTCATGGAATTGCAGAGGTCTACAAAATTTAAAAAAACTTAAACAAGTTATGAATAAAATAAAAGACATGGGTTCAAAAATTGTGTTTTTACAAGAAACTCATCTAATAGAGGAGGATGTAAAAAGAATTAGGAGTAGATGGCAAGGAAGTGTTTTCACCTCATCATTTTCATCCCGAGCCAGGGGAGTTATGACTCTCATACATAAATCAGTCCCTTTTCAAGTGAAAAATGTAATTGGAGACAAATTTGGAAGATATGTAATCATTCAAGGATCTTTGCTATTAGAAAATATAAATCTTGTGAACTTATATGGTCCCAATATAGATGACCAAAAGTTCTTTGCTAATTTATTTCTTATCTTATCATCACTTACAGGGCAACATATAATAGCAGGGGATTTTAACTGTACATTGAATCCCGGTATAGATAGATCAACAGGACTGGACTGTAGGCACAATGGATGTAGGATGACCATTAATCATTTTATGAAAGAATTGAGATTGCTAGATATATGGAGAGAAATGAAACCACAAGTTAAAGCCTACTCTTGTTATTCCAGTACCTACAAGACATTCTCATGTATTGATTATTTTTTGATTTCCACAGAATTAAGGTCCAAGATTCAAAACTGCTTTTATGATAACATCGTGATCTCTGATCATGCACCCTGCTGTATAATATATGTAGATAAGAAATTGACAAAGGAATCAGGTAGATGGCAATTTCAGCATAAATGGCTTCAGGATGAGGAATTTGTCAAGTACATAGAAAAACAGATAGATGAGTTCTTTGACATCAATACTACACAAACATCAGCATGAGTAAAGTGGGAGGCTTTCAAAGCTTTTATTAGGGGACATATTAGTTATACAGGTTCAAAATCTAAGAAGACTCGAGAGGAGAGAGCCCAATTGGAACATAAAATAAAAAGTCTTCAGGAAAAAGTGTATGCAGGAAGTGATCCAAGGTTGGAGAATGAATTACTGATTTTGAGAGCTGAATACGACAAAAAATCAGCGAATAGAGCTGCCTCGAGTCTTCTAAGATTGAAACAATCTTTTTATGAACAAGGTGAAAAATCAGGAAAATTATTGGCATGGCAGATTAAACAATTAGAAATTAAAACACCAATTACCAGTATTATATGTAATGGACAGGTAGTTATAGATCCTTTAGAAATTAACAGAGCCTTTAGAGATTACTATGAAAAATTATATGATACCAAAAATGAATCTGATTTAACAAAACTAAATGGGTTTTTGAACGAACTATCTATACCGTGTATTCCAAATGAAAACAGGGAGATATTGGAGTCTAAAATTAGTCAAGAAGAAGTTGGGCTAGCCATTGATAATATGAAATCAGGAAAAAGTGCAGGACCAGATGGTCTTCCAGTTGACCTTTATAAAAAATTTAAGAATAAATTAATAAAACCGTTTTTGGAAATGGTTTTAGAAGCATTTCAAAATAATAATTTACCATCATACATGAATAATGCCTTAATTATACTATTGCCAAAACCAGGTAAGCCCTCTAATAAATGTGAAAATATGAGACCAATAAGCCTATTAAATGCCGACCTTAAGATAATCTGTAAAATTTTAGCAAGACGAACACAAGAAATTTTACCAAATATTATTAATTGAGATCAAAATGGCTTTATAAAGGGAAGACAAGGCTTCCATAATGTAAGAAGACTATTTAATATTATTTATTTTAATAAAGAAGCACCGGATACAGCTCTCCTATCACTGGACGCCGAAAAGGCCTTTGATAGAGTCGAATGGCCCTTTCTTTTTGAAGTCTTACAAAGGTTTGGACTTGGAAATAATTTCATAAAATGGGTTCAGATAATATACAATAATGCTACAGCAGAAATCCTAACAAATAACAATATTTCAAAATCAATAAAAATCAATAGAGGATGTCGACAAGGCTGTCCACTTTCACCTTTACTGTTTACTATGGCAATTGAACCTTTAGCGATGGCGATACGTTTACATTCACAAATATATGGAATTAAAGTTGGACCAACAGAACATAAAATCTCCCTGTACGCCGATGACATAATTTTGTTTATGTCGAATCTAAAAAAATCAATTCCAACCTTGTTGAATTTAATAAAGAATTTTGGGGAAATATCAGGATATAAAATAAATAAAACTAAATCTTCAATATTAATGCTAAATGAGACCCAGAGAAATTACCCAGACCCTGAGGTAAATCAATTCAACGTTGTAAATCAGTTTAAATATTTAGGAATCCAAATTGTGCCTAAGCTAGAATCAGTCGCCAGTGTCAATTATGAAGCCTTAATGACAGATATTGATGAGTCAATTCAGAGATGGATGTCACTACCAATGTCGATGATCGGGAGAATCAATATACTTAAAAGTAATATTTTACCTAAAATACTTTATTTATTTCAATACATTCCCTTACCACCACCTTTAGATTTATTCTCAAGAATTAAAAAAAAGTTAGTGGAATTTATATGGAACAACAGGAGGGCTAGATTACGTCTGTCTTTATTATATTTACCATTTGATCGTGGAGGTCTGAAATGTCCAAATTTTATGTTGTATTATTGGTCGGCACAACTGAGGTCTATGACATATTATTTTTCATCAAATGATCTCCCTCACTGGACTGAAATGGAATCATACAATTTACCTTTACCTCTTCCCATATTCATATACTCAGATTCGGCAAAAAAATTGCAAAAACAAGTTAAAAATCCATTTGTAAAGCATATGATCAAAATATGGTGTGAAGCTAAAAATTATTTCAAAGAACCACAGTTGTTGTCACCATTTAGCCCAATATGGGGTAATCAATATTTTAAACCAGGAAGAGCGGACGCTGTATTTAAAGTATGGAATTTAAAAGGGATTCAAAAGATTCAAGATTTATATTTGCCATGTGCAGATAACAATGTCTTTTGAAGAGCTGAGGATCAAATTTAATCTTAATAGAACACATTTTTTTAAATATCTTCAGCTTAAAAACTTTATTCGATCAAATCAAAATAAAGCTCTCACTCGACCTATTTATTCATCCTTGGAAAAAATGTTGATGAAAGATAGTAAAAGAAAGGGTATTATTTCAGAGTTTTATAACTCATTGACACTATCCTCAAGTGAAAATTCACAGAAAAGATTGAACTACTGGAAAGAAGATCTGCAAATTGAAATTTCAGAGGAACAATGGGAATTGGCTTGTACAGAAGCTCAAACCAAATCAATAAATGTACGTCTTAAATTGAGACATTTCAAATGGTTAATGCGGATGTATGTTACACCGGAGGAGTTAAATAGATATAACAAAAATATACCAGATACATGCACAAAATGCATGGAAAGTAAAGGAACCCTATTTCATTGTTTATGGGAATGTAGAAAAATCAGAATGTTTTGGGAAGAGGTGAGGGTAACAATTGAAAAAATAATCTCAAAACAAATCATATTGAATCCTAAACTGTTTTTGTTGGGTCTGTACCCAGAAAAGCATAACTTTAATAAAAGTGAAAGAACATTCATAGACCTCAGTTTGCTTAATGCCAAAAAATGTATTGCACTACTGTGGAAAAAGACTCATAGACCAGATGTGACTCAGTGGTTAAGACAGATGTTAACAAACCTTCCATTAGAAAGAATAACATATATACTGAAATCAAAGGAAATTGTGTTTGAGAATATATGGAGACCTTTTATTGATTATGTAAAAAATTTAAACATAACTCTTGAAGAAGAAGGTGAATGATGTGTGTGGACCTTGTAAATTCCAAACTGGTGAATGTATAATATGTATACTTATGTAATGGATTGTCTAGACTAAACAGAGGAGCATTGTTGAAGACTTGATTTTGTTGGTGGTTGTTGGTGTTTTTAGTGCATTTTTTTTTTTGTAGTACTTCAGTGTTAGTGTTTGATTGTTTGTGTCATGTTTGTTTAAAAAAAAAAAAGGTTCAATAAAGATATTGTGAAAAAAAAAAAAAGCTGTTCATTTGTGGACGATGATCGCTGCTTTATCGCAGCACACTGCGGACTCGCTTTTCTTTTAATTATTCATGTGAACAATACGCTGAAATAAGCTTATGTAATCTTGTTAAAAACTATTGTCTTTTCTGTATATCTTGTACTTTCGTGCTGTATTTTATTGTGTGCATTTTCCTTGTAGAATCATCCCACGTGTCCGCCGCGCCAGCACGCCTGGATTCTCCAATGTGAATCTGTCCCACCACCAGGCGCAAAATGTATTCAATGATAAATATTTGCAACATTTAAATGAGGTTGCAGAAAACGCGAGGGTATCCCTGGAGCTGGCAGAGACGGCTTCATTCAACCGAGCCTTCCTGACCCAGTTTGGGAAGCTGGTGAAGAGGCACTCAGTGGTTGGCGTGTATAAAATGTCGATTAACCTTCATGTTGTGTTGCAAAGTTTTTTTTTTTATTTTAATATTTTGTATATAATAAAATGGAATTGTTTTGGAAAGTGTGGTTTGTCTGTTATAACACTGAATTATAAAACAGTATAATTACATAGAAATTCTATTGCCTAGTCTGATGAAAATGATGCTGATCATCCTGTCAGGGGTCAACCATTGTAAAGGTAATGTAATTTTTAACTAGACCAAAAAACAAATGTTTTAGTAAGCTTTCTGTTCTTTTTATTGAAATATCATAAAAAATTAGCACCAAATGATACAGTTCTAAACTTTGGGTAAATTTTTTATGTTAACTTATAAGAAGTTGCACAGTTGGACTTTAAAATGCAGCAGGAGAGACTGATCAAGCTTACAAGTCAAAGTAGGTAAAAAAAAAAGTAAGTATATGTAAATTGAATGTTGTATCGGCATTCCAAATTCAGAGAATTACAATACTTTAGAAGGAGTGTAGCATCATCTAAACGGAAAATAATAATACTGTTGTTCCAAACGTTGACCTGAAGGTGAAAAACATGAATTTTTTTTATTCAGTACATCCAAAATGCCCTAGTGTAGCGGGTTGAATTCAACCCCCACAACACAGAGACAGAACACAGAGACAGTCAGCTCGCACTCCTTGGTTTTTTCCGCTGCACTACTGAGATGTAATGTGCCATTCATGTATTGTGATGCAATGTGCCACCCATGTATTGTGATGCAATGTGCCACGCATGTATTGTGATGCAATGTGCCACCCATGTATTGTGATGCAATGTGCCACGCATGTATTGTGATGCAATGTGCCATGCATGTATTGTGATGCAATGTGCCATTCATGTATAGTGTTCATGCGTCCTGTCCTTACTGTGACCTAGAGACAGTTCAATATGTAGATGTGCCTTGTAACCTCTTTGTCCTGCAAGCCGGAGCAGAGGCTGCATCTGCCTATTGTTATGTAGGTCTTACAAATGCAAATGTCTCATGCCTGTTCTGCAGTCCCTTTGATCAGACCAACTGCTGTGAATCTGCTTTGATGTATTGTTTGAGTTTGGTATAAATACTGCACAGGTTCTGTAACACACCCTCTCATTCCCACTTCTGCAACTGCTGCTGCTGGACACAGACATTGTGTCCTCCTTCTCTGAGAGCCGCTGGGCTCGCTCCCGGCACGCATGCATGGCGCCAGGAGCGGAGCTCGTGACGGCTGGATGATATGATTAAACTCCCCTTAAAACCTACATCGCCGCTTATTATTTTTTATCATCCGCTGCACTGGTGACCCCTTGAAGACGCACACGCTTTGTGCGACGCAGCCTTCTGATTTGGACGGCCACGCTGGCGAACCAACGCTGAAAACACACTGCCAGTGAACACAGCGGCCTGACGTGCTGCTCTCCCTTCGGCTTCAGGGAGACCTCGACGCGGAGCCAACACAGGCGAGCTGTTCCCTGGACATCACCCACGACCGGGAAAATCTGCAGAAAACGTCATGGCGTGACCCTTGCCTGAGATCAGGACGTCCACGCTGGACCAGCCGAGGGACACAGAACGTTTTCTCCCTCTCACCGCTACTCCCCCCTCTCAGCGATCCATCTCATCTGCCCGAGCCTGAGGAACAGAGATCGTCTATTCCCTCCCACCACTCCAATGCATCTGCACGAGCCTGAGGGACAAAAGATCGTCTATTTCCTCTCACCGCTCCAACGCACCATGGCCAATCTGCAGCCACAGCTCAACCTGGATTTTATCGGCGCCGTCTGCACCGATCTCCGCCAAGATTCTGCACCCTGACTCGTCACTCCAGCGGCCCACCCAAGCATGGAACCCCCGCGCGCGCACCGGGGAGTTACGAGGACGGCACACCACGCACGGGGCAATAATGAATGGCTTCACTGACCGCCTTCCTTCTGCTGCACACTGGCCCTTCAGGCTTGCTTGTACACCTGAGGCCCGCAGCTTGTTCACTGGATTTTATGGTCTTAGCCACGGCACACAAGGGGAATTCAGCCGTCAGCTGTTCCCGGGGGCTTTGGGGTTGCTCCTGCACCTAAAGCCAACACGCCAGTCCCTCTGCTTTTGTTTCTTTTTTTTTCTTACAGCCGCTCCTGCTTTTCTTCATGGCCACGGGAGGAGTCAGAGACAAATTTTTTTCTTCTTCTGATCTCCGCATGTTCAGACGGGACATCGCGGAGCAGCAAACACTTTTGGCGCGACTCGAATGATTTTCCCGCGCCCGGTCAGCATGTACTACCCCCCCTCCCCCTCCTCCTGCACAGAGCTTTTCCCTGCTCGCTGCCCAAACTGCAACATCGAGGTCACGGTCCCCGACTGTGCCCTCTGGGGGGGGAGCAGTGTAGCGGGTTGAATTCAACCCCCACAACACAGAGACAGAACACAGAGACAGTCAGCTCGCACTCCTTGGTTTTTTCCGCTGCACTACTGAGATGTAATGTGCCATTCATGTATTGTGATGCAATGTGCCACGCATGTATTGTGATGCAATGTGCCATGCATGTATTGTGATGCAATGTGCCATGCATGTATTGTGATGTAATGTGCCATTCATGTATAGTGTTCATGCGTCCTGTCCTTACTGTGACCTAGAGACAGTTCAATATGTAGATGTGCCTTGTAACCTCTTTGTCCTGCAAGCCAGAGCAGAGGCTGCATCTGCCTATTGTTATGTAGGTCTTACAAATGCAAATGTCTCATGCCTGTTCTGCAGTCTCTTTGATCAGACCAACTGCTGTGAATCTGCTTTGATGTATTGTTTGAGTTTGGTATAAATACTGCACAGGTTCTGTAACACACCCTCTCATTCCCACTTCTGCAACTGCTGCTGCTGGACACAGACATTGTGTCCTCCTTCTCTGAGAGCCACTGGGCTCGCTCCCGGCGCGCATGCACGGCGCCGGGAGCGGAGCTGGTGACGGCTGGATGATATGATTAAACTCCCCTTAAAACCTACATCGCCGCTTATTATTTTTTATCATCCGCTGCACTAGGATGTAAAAAATAATACAATTTGGTGCTGGCCAGTGTGCCACTGTCTCATTATTTAATACGAATAAAAACAAGTTTCAGCTCATTATTTCTAGGTCATTTGGCAGTTAATTCAAACCAAAAGTGACGTGTTGTTGCAGCTTTTTTATCAGAGAGTTTCTCCAGTTTTGGAGCATATAATCATCCGTCCCTTAACTGTTAAACATTAAATAACAGCAGACAGATTGGCAAAGGATACACAATTGTGTTGCTGTTGCCCAAAACCGCTGTGACCCACTGCTTGTGGTGCTACCTTTCATGTGTGTGCTTTTTATGAATATTCACACGTTTTTGTAAGTACAAGTGGGATAGTGTTAAATTGAAATATTCATTCATATTTCATCTCGCTGCCTGTACCCTTGTCTGGCGGTCCTTTTTGGCGTTTACGGTGAAAAAAGCCACAGACCGAGGAGTGGCCTTGTACAGCTATGTGTTATGTTTTGCTTGGGTCTTCTCAATAAAGTTTTGGAAAAAAAAATGTTTTGCTTGGGTCGCGTGCGTTACGTCACGGGAGTGTGGCACCGCCTCGCTGTGATAAACCCACCCACCCCAGCACAACACCCATGCCAAACACCGTGCTAATGGAGACAGAAGCATTCCGAGCCGTACTGAAGTGAATCGAGCCGTACCGAGGTGTGCTGGGCTAGAGGAAAAGAGGCTATAATATTCTCTCTTCTGGTCTTAAAGTCTACACATTGTTTAAACTTGGGGAGCACAGTCTTTAAGCTGGTGTGGTTAAAATCCCCCGCAACCACCACAAAACTGTCCGGGTGTGACGTTTGGATTTCACTGATCGCACTGTGCAGTACCCCGAGTGCCTTCTTAGCATTAGCTTTAGCGTTAGCGCTCAGCGCTATGTAAACACCAACAACAAACACATTGCTGAATTCCCTCGGCAGATAAAAAGGCCGACAATTAACAATAAGGAACTCCGCCAACGGAGAGCAGTGTTTAGACACTAACGTGGCATTAATGCACCAGTTCTTGTTAACATAGATGCATAGCCCACCCCCCCAGCTCTTACCGGAGCTCGCCATTTCCCTGTCGGCACGGAACATCGCCATATCTTCCAGCTGAATGGCCTCGTCAGGAATGTTGTCGTGGAGCCATGTCTCGGTGAAAACAAACACACAGCAGTCCCTCCACTCTCTCCGGGTTTCTTTCAGCAAACGCAGCTCATCTACCTTGTTTTCGAGGGCGCGGACGTTTGATAGAAGAAGCGACGGTACCGCTGGTCTGGAGGGGTTAGCCTTTAGCCTAGCATGGATCCCGGCCCTTTTTCCTCGCTTTTGCTTGCGCTCACTCCGCTTCCGCCTCCTCCTCTCCCAGGTAGCTTCCAGCGGGGACTCCGCCAAAATTCCATGCTGGCGTAGAATGTCCAAATCACAACCGATCGCCGCGATTCTTGCAGCGTGCAGTACCTTGATGTTTAATAAGGTCTCACGGTTGTAAGTTTTACAGAATGTACGTCTGGGATGATTAAAACGCTCACACTCGCTGATGCCAAGAGGGGCCGCTGCGTCTAGGCGCGCCGCCATCTTATTTTTTTTTATTTTTTTTTTATTATTGAACACGTGTTATTATGGAACACGAGGCAAGAACCCCGAGTCGGCCTGGTCGGGAAGCCCCAGCAACGCGGCAAGCATCCCACAGACGGCCTGGACGGGAACCCCCAGCAACGCGTGCGTTGTTGCAGTCAAGCTACCGGACTTTTGGCAGCACAACCCGCGCTCTTGGTTCCACCACACCGAGGCCCAGTTCGCCCTCCGGGGAATAACGGTAGATGACACCAAGTTTTACCACGTGGTTGCAGCGCTGGACACTCGCACAGCTCAGCAGGTAGCGAGCCTCCTCGACCAGCCCCCAGCCCACGACAGATACGAGGCTCTCAAAGCTGCGCTGACCCGGCGCTACACGCTCTCGGACTGTGAGAGAGCGGAGAGACTCCTGAGGCGTTCTGAGTTAGGAGATGGTTCGGCCGTCGATCTGACGGAGAAGATGTTGGCGTTAATTGGCATGGACGACGGGCATTTTCTGTTTGCCCACCTTTTCCTCCGGAACCTTCCAACAGAGGTGAGAGCGGTCCTGGCCAATTCGCCGTGGCTGGCTGCGCGTGACTACGCTGTGCTAGCCCAGGAGGCAGACCGGATCATCCTCACCACCAGAGCACTCACGGTGAATGCAGCGGCGTCGGAACCCAGCGAGACAACCAGAGGAGGCGAGGAGCCACCGACGGTAGCGGCAGCGGGGGCCAAGGAGTGCCAGACAGACACGCTCTGCTTCTACCACCGCCGTTTTGGAGGGAACGCACGCAGATGTGCGCCACCGTGCCAATTCAAGCACTTGGGAAATGCCAGGGCCGGCAGTCGGTAGCAGCTGCGACCGCTGGCGAAGAGAACAAGCTGCTCTACGTGACGGACTCGTGCTCAGGGAGGCATTTCATCGTAGACACCAGAGCCCAGAAGAGCATCATCCTGCTGACCTACGCCGACCAGCTGGCAGGACCTAGCAGCCCCGGGCTGGTAGCAGTAAACGGCTCGGACATTAAGACCTTTGGTGAGAGAACACTGGCTTTAACTCTACACGGCCGTACATACGAGTGGATTTTTGTCATAGCAGCACTGAGTTTCCCAATCCTGGGAGCTGATTTTCTGTGTGCGCATGGTTTACTAGTGGATGTTGCTAACAGGCGCCTGGTTAATGCACTGTCCTTTGACTCTCTCCCCTGTACAGCTCGAGGGGCCGGGCCAGTAACACAAGCCAACGTCACAGCTCCAGGCGGTAAGTTCCACACACTGCTCACTCAGTTTCCAGCACTCACGGTCCCGATGTTTTCAGCGGCCATCACTAAACACGGGGTGGAGCACTTTATCACCACCACCGGACCACCTGTTTTCGCACGACCTCGGCGCCTGGACGCAGCTAAACTGGCCATAGCGCGCGAGGAGTTTGCCAACCTGGAAAGGTTGGGCATCATCAGGCGATCGAACAGCCCATGGGCATCCCTGCTACACATGGTCCCTAAGGCTGAGGGGTCATGACGATCGTGCAGCGATTTCCGCAGGTTGAATAACGCCACAGCACACAACCGCTACCCGATTCCCCACATTCAGGATTTTTCCTTTCATCTCGCCAGAGCACGCATTTTTTCTAAAATAGACCTGGTCCGTGGTTACCACCAGGTCCCAGTGCGCGCAGAGGACATACCCAAAACAGCAGTAATAACTCCGTTCGGCTTGTTCGAGTTTTTGCGCATGCCATTCGGATTAAAAGGAGCGACACAGACGTTCCAGCGCATGATGGTGCGCGCGATCTCCCGTTTGTGTTAGTCTACCTGGATGATATCCTGGTAGCCAGTGCGTCTGAAGACGAACATGTAACCCACCTCACGACGGTTTTCCAGAGGTTGGAGGAGCACAGGTTGATAATCAACCCGGTGAAGTGCCAGTTTGGCGTGACGGGGATTGATTTTTTAGGGCACTGCGTCTCACCGGAGGGAGCGATAGCCTTGCCTGACAAAGTGCGTGTTGTGGCGAACTTTCCCCGGCCTCAGACGGTCAGGGCGCTGCAGGAATTTTTGGGGATGGTTAACTTTTATAACCGTTTCCTCCCCCGTGCAGCTCAACTCATGCAGCCACTGTACGCCGCGCTCAAGAGACGGAAACCCGCGGAGGGAGTCGAATGGACTCCGGAGCGAGAGCAGGCATTCTCTGAGGTTAAAACAGCCCTGGCAAACACCGCACTGTTGGCGCACCCAGACCCGGCGGCCCGGATAGCGCTCACTACCGACACCTCGGACGTGGCCATAGGGGCCGTCGTGGAGCAACGTGTCGCCGGTTCTTGACAACCGCTCGCTTTTTTCAGCAGGGCTTTGCGCGACAGTGAGCGTAAATACAGCACGTTTGACAGGGAGTTGCTGGCTCTCCATCTGGCCATACGCCACTTCCAGTTCTGCCTGGAAGGGCGCAGCTTCACCACGTTCGTGGACCACAAGCCGCTGACGTTCATGATGGCCAAGGTTTCGAAACCATGGTCGGGCCGGCAGCAGAAACAGCTGGCCGTGATCTCGGAGTTTACGACCGATATTCAGCATGTGTCGGGTAAACTGAATGTGGTGGCAGACTGCCTCTCGCGCGCGGTTGTGGCCCCGGTCTGCGTAGGGATAGATTATACAGCCATGGCCGCAGAGCAGATTAGCGATACGGACGTGTGCGCGCTCCAGTCTGGATCAACAGGGTTAAGACTGGAGAGCAGGGTACTGTAAGACGGCAGCCCCCCACCCCCCAAATCTGCGACGTCTCCACGGGACGCCCGCGCCCGGTGGTCCTGGTCGTGTGGTGCCGCCATGTGTTTGAGTCAGTCCACGCTTTGGCGCACCCAGGAGTGTGCGCGTCAGTCAAAATGGTGGGAGCAAAATTCGTGTGGCCAGGCTGGCGCAAACAAGTGAAAGAGTGGGCTGCAGCCTGCGTAGCGTGCCAACGAGCCGAAGTGCACAGACACACGAAGGCTCCTTTGGAGCCTTTTAGTATACCGGCTAAAAGATTTGACCATGTTCACGTGGACCTCATGGGCCCCCTCCCTCCGTCGCAGGGGTGCATGCACCTTCTGACAGTGGTGGACCGCACCACACGTTGGCCAGAAGCAGTCCCGCTGGTGGCAACCACGTCCACGGACGTGGCGCGTGCTTTTCTGACAGCATGGGTGGCGCGTTTTGGAATCCCGTCAGACATCACGTCCGATAGGGGTTCTCAGTTTGTTTCTGAACTTTGGTCCACGATGGCCCGCAGCCTGGGTGTTGCAATTCACCGCACAACCGCGTACAACCCACAGGCAAATGGGTTATGCGAGCGTTTTCACAGGTCACTGAAAGCAGCACTCAGGGCTTCGTTGACGGATGCAAATTGGGTTGACCGGTTGCCGTGGGTTTTATTGGGGTTGCGTTCTGCACCAAAAGAGGATTTGGAGGCTTCCCCGGCTGAGCTGGTTTTTTTCTCAGCCACTGTGGCTGCCCGGGGAATTTTTGCCAGATAATCCCGTGCCGGACAGCTGCCCGTCTCAGCGTTTGCAGCGTAGTGCAGACACAGGCACGCTGCCGGGCCCACCACTGTTTTCCACGCGCTTTTGTTGCAAAAACTTTGAAGAACGCGGCGTTCGTGTTCGTCAGACACGATGCCCATCGCCCGCCATTGCACCCACCCCATGATGGCCCGTTCAGAGTGCTGGAAACAGGGGACAAGCATTTTTTGCTAGACTTGGGGGGGGTGTCGGGAGAAAATATGCATAGACAGACTTAAGCCCGCCTTTGTAGTGGCGGACGAGCAAGTGCTGCTGGCCCGGACCCCCCGGCGTGGAAGACCCCCACAGAGAACTCCCCAGGCAAACGATTCACCAGGACAGCCACACGGGCAAAGCGGAGTTCCCCCCCCCTCGCCTTGGCCCACCCGCAGTCACACACACATCCAGCAGCCCCCCGCCGGCACAGAGACCCCCGTTACAGCAGATATGGGAGGAGACTGAAGCCCAAAAGACGTTGTGACTGAAACTCTGTCTGGGGGTGGTGGTGTGGTAATGCATCTTGTAGAGGAGTCAGCAGACAGCGTCTCAGTCAGGAAGCAGTGATTAAACAGAAGAGAATAATGGACAGGAACGTCATGGGAAGTTGGCAGGAAGAGGGAGCTGGGGGTTTAAGAAAAATGTATTGTGGGGTTAGATGTCATGCAGATGTGAGATGATCTGTTGAGTTTATAAGAAGAACCTGGCTTGACTGATTCATTGCTTTTCTGTGTATGGATGATGTGAGAGTGTTAATAAAGCTTCGTCTGTTCGTAAACTGGCCTCATCATTTCCCACACTCTCCACAAGACAAATGAAAGTCACCTGAAAGCTAAGACAAGGAAATATGACTTAGCGTATGTAGCGCTTGGCTTCACTGTGACTACGGTGGGAGACGAGGAAATACAGGTGTGTTTAATGTGTCTAAAAATGTTGGGAGCGAACAGCATGAAGCCAAATAAATTAAGGCGTCACTTAAAGACATTACACCCCGATCACGCTGATAAGCCGCTTGAATTTTTTCAGTGAAAACGTGCCAGATATTGCCAACAATCATCCCGCTTTGTGAATGCTACTTCAGTAAACCAGCGAGCACAGTTAGCATCATATCAGGTGGCGTACCAAACAGCTCAGTGCAAAAAACCCCACACCATAGCAGAGGAGCTGATGCTGCCTGCAGCGTTAGACGTGGTCTCTGTCATGCTGGATGACACAAGTGCTGCAAAAATAAAAACTATCCCTCTGTCCAATGACACTGTCGCCAGACGTATAAATGACATTGCTAATGATCTTAAAGAACAGCTGGTAGATAAACTCAAAGACAAACGTTTTGCCTGACAATTCGATGAAGTAGCTGACAGCAACAAAGACTTTGGTCTAGACTTTGGTCTAGATGGTGTAGCATCTTAGGCTAGAACAAAGAGCAGAGTTTCCCAGAGTTTCCCTTGGAGATAACAGGGAGGTGTGAAGGACGAATGCAGTATGATCTTTTGTGTATCAGAGACTGCTAGGAGGATGTTAAAGGATTAAGGAAGTGAATGCAATGTGACCTTTGATGTGTAGAAGCGGCTGAAGGAAGGCCTGAGTATTTAAGAGAAGAGTCTTGTCTGAGATGCCCTCTTTCTGACTATGCTTACGTGTGAGATGTGTAATAAACTGTCTGCTTCAAATCCGCCTCGTTATTGACACACTCCACACTGGTGACCCAAGACAAAGCATGCAACACGACGAAAGATCCCCGGAGCCAGCCTCTTTGGGAGCCCCCAGCCAAGCATACGCTGTTACAATCCAGCTACCGGATTTTTGGCAGCACAATCCGCGCTCTTGGTTCCACCTAGTTGAGGCGCAGTTCGTCCTCCGGGGGATATCGGCGGATGACACGAAATTCTACCATGTGGTCGCAAAGCTCGACACCCACATGGCTCAGCATGTGGAGAGCGTGCTGGATCAGCCACCAACCAGCGACAAGTACGGCGCGTTGAAGGATGCACTCATCCAGCACTACACGCTCTCAGGAGAGAGCAGAGAGACTCCTGACGCGGACCGGGTTAGGAGATGGGTCGGCTATTGACCTGATGGAGAAGATGCTGAGATTGAAGGGCTCGGACGACGACCACTTCATTTTTACCCACCTCTTCCTCCGGAACCTTCCGTCAGCAACGAGAGTGACCCTGGCCAATTCGCCGTTGTTGGCCGAGCGGGACTATCGTGCGCTGGCCCGAGAAGCACACCGGATCATCATGGCCAGCAGAGAGCTCACGACCACGGCGGCAGCGACGGAGCTCGGCGACGGAGCTCGGCGCGATGGCCGGAGGAGGCGAGGAGCCATTGACGGCAGTAGCAGAACCACCGACGACAGCGCGGCGGCGGCGGGGGCCAAAGAACACGGAGGAGACATCCTTTGTTTCTACCACCGCCGCTTTGCAGAGAAGGCACGCAAATGTATACCACTGTGCCACTGTGCCAGTTCAAGCGCTCGGGAAAACGCCAAGACCGGGGGTCGGTAGCAGCTGCGGCCCTTGGGGAGGAGAACAAGCTGCTCTACTTGACGGACGCACGCTCGGGGAGGCATTTCCTTGTGGACACCGGCGCCCAGTTGAGTTTCTTCATGTCATCCTACGCCGACCGGCTGGCAGGATCTAGCGGCCCCGAGATGGCAGCAGCAAACGGCTCGAAGATTAAGACCTTTGGTGAGAGGACTCTACTTCTGTCTCTACATGGCCGTGCATTTGAGTGGACTTTTGTCATAGCAGCATTGAATTTCAATATATTGGGGGCTGATTTTTTGTGCTCACATGGTTTGTTGGTTGATCTTGCTAACAGGCGCCTGGTTAATGCACTGTCTTTTGATTCTATCCCCTGTACAGCTCGAGCGTCCCAGCCAACAGCACAAGCCAACGTCACAGCTGCATGCGGTAAGTTCCACACACTGCTCACTCAGTTCCCAGCACTCACGGTCCCCACATTTTCGGCAGCCGTCGCTAAACACGGGGTGGAGCATTTTATCACCACCACTGGGCCGCCCGTTTTTGCAAAACCTCGGCACTTGGACGCAGTTAAACTGGCCATAGTGTGCGAGGAGTTCGCCAACCTGGAGAGGTTGGGCATCATCAGGCGTTCAAACAGCCCATGGGCTTCCCCGCTACACAGGGTCCCTAAAGCTGACGGTTCGTGGCGACCTTGCGGGGATTTCCGCAGGTTGAACAACGCCACAGCGCATGACCACTACCCAATTCCTCACATCCAGGATTTTTCCATTCACTTAGCAGGAGCGCGCGTTTTTTCTAAAATAGACTTGGTCTGCGGTTACCACCAAGTCCCAGTGCGCGCTGAGGACATACCCAAAACAGCGGTGATAACTCCGTTTGGATTATTCGAGTTTTTGCGCATGCCATTTGGGCTTAAAGGGGCTGCACAGACGTTCCAACGCATGATGGATGCAGTGCTGTGCGATCTCCCTTTCGTATTCGTCTACTTGGACGATATCTTGGTAGCCAGCGCGTCCGAAGACGAACACGAAACCCACCTAACCGCGGTTTTCCGGAGGTTGGGAGAGCACAGTTTAATAATCAACCCAGCGAAGTGTCAGTTCGGGGTGACGCAGATTGATTTTTTGGGGCACCGCGTCTCTCCCGAAGGAGCGGTTCCGCTGCCTGACAAAGTGCGCGCGGTAGCAGATTTTCCCCGGCCGCAAACGGTCAGGGCTTTACAGGAGTTTTTGGGAATGGTGAATTTTTATAACCGTTTCCTTCCCCGCGCAGCGCAGCTCATGCAACCACTGTACGCCGTGCTCAAAAAACAGAAACCCGTGAATAAGATCGAATGGTCCCCGGAGCGAGAGCGAGCGTTCTCGGAAGTCAAAGCAGCCCTGGCAAATGCTGCGTTGTTGGCACATCCAGACCCAACAGCCCACATAGCACTCACTACTTACGCGTCAGATGTGGCCATAGGGGCGGTCGTGGAGCAGTGTGTAGCCGGGGCTTGGCAGCCACTCGCCTTTTTCAGCAGGACTTTGCGCGATAGTGAACGTAAATACAGCGCGTTCGACAGGGAGTTGCTGGCTCTCCACTTGGCCATTCGCCACTTCCAGTTCTGGCTGGAAGGGCGCTGTTTCACCGCATTCGTTGACCACAAGCTGCTAACATTCGCAATGGCCAAGGTTTCAGAACCGTGGTCGGGCTGGCAGCAGAGACAGCTGGCCGCGATCTCAGAGTTTACTACCGATATTCAGCATGTGTCGGGTAAACTGAATGTAGTGGCAGACTGCCTCTCGCGCACCGTGGCTGCCCCGGTCCGCGTGGGGATAGATTACACAGCCATGGCCGCAGAGCAGGTTAGTGACGCGGATGTGCGCGCGCTCCAGTCTGGACCAACAGGGTTAAGGCTGGAGAGCAGGGTGCTGCAAGACGGTATGCCCCCCCAATCTGTGATGTCTCCACGGGGCGACTGCGTCCTGTGGTACCGGCCGGGTGGCGCCGCCGCGTTTTTGACTCGATTCATTCTTTGGCGCGCCCAGGAGTGCGCGCGTTGGTCAAAATGGTAGGAGAGAAATTTGTGTGGCCGAGCCTTCGCAAACAAGTGAAAGAGTGGGCAGCAGCCTGCATGGCGTGCCAACGAGCCAAAGTACACAGACACACGAAAGCTCCCTTGGAGCCGTTTCACATCCCGGCTAAGAGGTTCGACCATGTTCACGTGGACCTCGTGGGCCCCCTCCTGCCATCACAGGGGTGCACACACCTTCTGACAATGGTGGACCGCACCACGCGCTGGCCGGAAGTGCTTTCACTGGCGGCAACCACGGCCGAGGAGGTGGCACGCGCGTTCTTAACAGCATGGGTGGCGCATTTTGGAGTCCCGTCGGACATTACGTCCGACAGAGGCCCTCAATTTGTTTCCGAACTTTGGTCAACAATGGCCCGCAGCCTGGGTGTCACAATTCACCGCACTACCGTGTACAATCCACAGGCTAACGGGTTATGCAAACGTTTTCATAGGTCATTGAAAGCGGCTCTCAGAGCGTTACTGACGGATGCAAATTGGGTAGACAAGCTACCGTGGGTTTTATTGGGGTTACATTCTGCGCCTAAAGAGGATTTGGAAGCTTCCCCGGCTGAACTCGTTTTTGCGCAGCCACTTCGGCTGCCCGGGGAATTTCTCCCAGATAATCCCGTGCCTGGCAGCTCCCCGTCTCAGCTGTTGCAGCGTAGCATAGACACAAGCACGCTGCCGGGCCCTGTTCACCACAGTTTTCCGCACATTTTTGTGCCTAAAACTTTGAAAAACGTGGAGTTCATTTTTGTCAGACACGATGCACATCACCCCCCACTGCGACCACCTTATGATGGACCGTTCAGAGTGCTGGAAACAGGGGACAAGCATTTTTTGCTAGATTTGGGGGGTAGGAGGGAAAGAATTGGCATAGACAGACTCAAACCCGCTTTTGTTGTGGCGGACGAGCAAGTGCTGTTGGCGAGGGCCCCTCGGCGTGAAGACCCCTGTGGGGAGCTTCCCAGAGAAAAGATTCCCCAGAGCACCCACAGGCACAGACTTTTACCCCTCAGTCATCAGCCCCCCAGCACGACAGCGCCGCGGAGGCGGTGAATCCTGGTTACAGCAGATACGGGAGAAGACTGAAGCCCAAGCAGCATGTGGATTGATGTTTAATGATTTTACCACAGCATATGGACTGTCATTCTATTGTTCTATCCAAGACGCTCGGGGGGGTCGTTTAGAGAGTGCATAATGGTGTAGCATCTTAGGCTAGAACAAAGAGCAGAGTTTCCCAGAGCTTCCCTTGGAGATAACAGGGAGGTGTGAAGGACGAATGCAGTATGATCTTTTGTGTATCAGACGAATGCAGAGTGATCTTTTGTGTATCAGAGACTGCTAGGAGGATGTTAAAGGATTAAGGAAGTGAATGCAATGTGACCTTTGATGTGTAGAAGCAGCTGAAGGAAGGCCTCACTATTTAAGAGAAGAGTCTTGTCTGAGATGCCCTCTTTCTGACTATGCTTACGTGTGAGATGTGTAATAAACTGTCTGCTTCAAATCCGCCTCGTTATTGACACACTCCACAATGTACGTTTTGACGTGACAAACTCCCTGCGTGAGGATCTACTTTTTTGTAAATTTGTCAAAAAATGTTTATAGTTTAAATAAGGATTTTTATTTTTTTTTTGAATTTCAGGCAAATTGATGCACTTTAAATCTTTTCTGTTACAGACTAAAAAATAATATTAATAAAGTTATTCTTTAACGCCATGGTGACTGCAGCTTAACACTGAAGCTCTCAGACCCAATCCAGGATAACACCTTGAAAATCAAACTTAACGGATTTTTGGAGGAGTGAAAATCAAAAGACAAAATCATCATGTCTAAAGGAAAACAGAAGAAACTGAAATTCTCCAGGCCAGGACACGTATCGGCCGGAGAATCTGAACTGGAAGATCTCCGTTCAGAAGACGAGGAACTGGTGATAGCTAACAAAAGGGTTAGCCTGAAATCACTATTTGAGGAGCTACGACGATTTCGCCGAGAAGTTACGGCCGAATTTCGGGAATTCAGAGAAGAATTGAAAAGGACAAACAGCAGAGTGGACCAGGCCGAGAACCAAATCTTGGAAACAGAGGATCGAATAAAAGTGCTCGAAGATTCTGTGCTGGACCTACGCAAAAGACAAGCAGCTATAGAGGCTAAGCTAACCGACCAAGAAGGAAAACAAAGAAGAGACAACATAAGAATTCATGGTCTGATAGAAGGAACCGAAAATGGTTTTAACTCAATGGCAGAATGCGTGGAATCCCTACTAAGAGAGAAATTGGATATTCCACAAACCACCGACTTGAAGATAGAAAAGGCACATCGCTCATTAGCCGCTAGGCCGGCGGCGGAAGCGCCCCCACGTTCGGTGTTGGTAAGATTTTCCAATTTCAAAATAAAACAAGAGGTTGTAAGACTGGCCTGGCAGAAAAAAGGATTTATGCACCAGGAGAGAAAAGTCTACGTGGAACACGATTACGCCCCGGAGGTCCTTAAAAAGCGCAGGGAATACAATGACGCGAAAAAGGTGTTAAGAGAGAAGAAATTGCGCTTTCAGACACCATTTCCTGCGAAGTTAAGGGTCTTCTACGGCGATGAAACGTGTCTCTATAATTCGGCGGAAGAAGCAACAGCTGACATGGCGAAAAGAGGGCTCCCGGTAACGGTATTTAAACCCGCAGCAGACCCGAGTGAGAAGATCAAAGCGCAAACATGGACAACACAAAGACCCTCAAAATCCACGGACCAGCAGCGGGAAACCCAGCACCAGAGCGTCGTGGATAAACTATCCGTTTTCAGGTTGGAATAGCGACCTTTTTTTTTTTTTTTTTCTTTTCTCTTGAATCAATCCGCACATCCAACCCCCCTCATACAAGGTAACAAACTTTAAAGGAGATGCATATTCAGCATGTGGTAAAACATTTCATGGAACAATCATATTATTTGAAACAAATAAGTCTTTGTAATAAAAAAAAAAAACTTGTTAAAATAGAAATGTGACAATAATCCACATGTTCTCCTCATACTAACAAATACTGTTTTTGCGTGAATGTTTGATGTGATGGGGGTGGGAGGGTGCACACAATTTCACAGGGTTTAGGCATAAAAGGAAAAAAAAAAATCATTACAAGTTTGGATTGGGTTCTGAAACTCACGTTAAAAGCATGGGACTACTTTCAGTGGTAAGAGAGGGCCCTCAACACGTAACAGAGTTTGAGGAATTTCCCTCAGAGCCTTCACTCCATCAAGGCTCTTACAGGGTCTTTAAAAAGACCTCAGCTCAGGAAGTTCTTATGACAGCTTTTTGTTTTAAAGTTTTTTACACTATGTTCTTAATGTTTTTCTTGTTTTTAATGTTCTTTCAGTTTCTGAGTAGCACAAAAGAGGGCCACCACACAGTTATACTAAACAAAACAACACAATGGAGAAACAGGGTGTAACCAAAATAATTTCATATAATGTAAAAGGAATCCTGAATCCAGTTAAAAGATCCAAGATTCTAGGCAAAATGAAAAAAGACAAAGCAGGAATAATATTTTTACAAGAAACCCACCTAACAGATGTGGAACACAATAAACTCAGTAGACAAGGGTTTAAAATGATCTCTTCATCTTCATATAAATCAGGGAGGAGGAGGGGAGTAGCGACATTGATATCAACCAAAATTACATTTGAAAAAAAATCAGAACACAAAGATAAAGAAGGGAGATACAGTTTGGTAACTGGGCGGCTAGAGGGAGAAGATATCACCCTGCTGAATGTGTATGCTCCCCCAGGGGCTAACTGGAAATTTTATAAAAATGTATTCGACCTAATGATAACTAAAGCTCAAGGTTTAGTGATATGTGGTGGGGACTTCAATCTTAGACTGAATCCATACTGGGATGCTTCTGGTAATTCCCCACATCAAAATAACACCCAAAACAGGAAGACTCGGATGCTACTAAAAGAATCGGGAATCTGTGACGTGTGGAGGGAACTCAACCCCAGTGTAAAAGACTATACATTTTACTCAACTCCACATTCATCTTACTCAAGGATTGACTATTTTTTTATGTTTAATAGAGACATTGGAAGAGTAAAAACATGTAAAATAGGACTGATGGATCTCTCCGACCACAGTCCGATCTACATGGACTTAAATATCCAAAAATACACAAATAATACATTTTCTTGGAGGTTAAATTCAAATGTCCTGAAAGGACCATTGAAAGATGAATTGGAATCAGATATTCTCAGATATTTGGAAGATAACGATAATGGAGAAGTATCCCCTTTAATACTGTGGGATGCATGCAAAGCTGTAATAAGAGGAAAGATTATTGCAAAACTGGCAACCCAAAAGAAACTAAGACAAGAAAAACTATCCACATTAGAGTCAGAACTTAGGAACCTAGAAAAAGAACACAAAGGCAACACTCATTCTACTGACTCGCTCAAGATTAAGGAAATTAAAAACCAAATAAATGAGATCTACACAATAGAAATCCAGAAGAAACTTACATTTCTGAAACAAAAATACTATGAAGCAGGCAGTAAATCGGCAAAATTGCTAGCCTATAAATTGAGGAAACATCAAACAGAAAGAGCAATCTACAAAATCAGAGACCCAGTATCAAAGGAAATAAAATTCAGAATTCAGGATATTCTTAAAAACTTCGAGAATTACTATAAGAACTTATACTCCCACAAAAAACATAAAAACGCATCCGAGGCATTCCTAAACACATTAAACCTTCCCCAACTTACGGAGTCACAAAATAAAACACTACTGTCAGAAATACATCCTAAAGAATTGGAAAAAGCAATTATGAAACTTAAAGCTAACAAATCCCCAGGAGCTGATGGCTATACAGCAGAGTGGTACAAAACCTTTAAACAGCAACTATCTCCTCTCCTCCTGAAAACATTTAATTATGTCCTCCACACAGGGGAAATCCCCCCCTCCTGGAGAGAAGGGGTCATTGCAGTTATACCTAAACCTGAAAAGGATAAACTAGAGTGCTCCAACTACAGACCAATCAGTGTACTAAATCAGGACTATAAGCTTTTTACCATTATCCTTGCCAAAAGGTTAGAAAATATACTGACAGACCTAATTCATTTAGACCAAACAGGTTTTATAAGACAAAGACAGACACAAGACAACATTCGACGCACTTTACACATAATTCATCATACAAAAAAATATAACTTAAATGCAGTCATATTGGGATTAGATGCTGAAAAAGCATTCGATTCGGTTGACTGGTCTTTTCTATATAGAATCTTATCCAGTTTCAATTTTCATAACAACTTCATTAGAACTATACAGGCATTATATAAAAAACCAACAGCTAAAATAAGGATTAACGGTATTTTATCATCTTCTTTTGAACTGGAAAGAGGATGTCGTCAGGGCTGCCCCCTGTCTCCACTGCTCTTTGCAATCTTCATAGAACCTCTGAGCCAATGGATAAGACAAAACCAAAAAATTCAAGGTATTACACTTGGTCAGAAGGAACATAAAATAGCACTCTTTGCTGATGACATTTTAATATACCTAGGGCAGCCGAACACTTCTTTACCAGAACTAACCTCAGTTTTTTCAGAGTATGGAGATTTATCAGGGTACAAATTAAACATGCATAAAACCCAAGTTTTAACATTCAACTATGACCCAAATCATTATTCACTAAGCAAACTCAAAACTAACTGGGAGTCGGAATCTATGAAATATCTGGGGGTCAATATCCCGAAACAACTCAACAAAATTATATCACTAAACTATGATCCACTGGTGACAAAAATAAAATCTGACCTAGCAAGATGGAATATGATACCATTCTTGGGTACTGCACAAAGAATTGAAGCAGTCAAAATGAATATACTTCCACGTCTTCTATACCTTTTCCAAACAATACCGGTAGAACCTCCCAAAAAAACATGGCAGGAGCTGGACAGAAGGATCTCAAGATTCATATGGCAGGGCAAGAGACCTAGAATCAGATACAGAACCCTACAGCTAAACAAAGATAAAGGTGGGCTCGCACTGCCAAATATCAGGGACTACTTTAAAGCCGCACAAATTAAAACTTTAGTAGGGATATGTAACCCAGTCTACACTGCACAATGGAAGGAGATCGAATGCCAAATAACAAGTGACATCCCCCTACAGGCGATAATAGGGAACAATGCCTTACCTAAGCTTTTGAATAACACTAACCTGTGGATAGAGACCCCGCTAAAAATTTGGTTTAAGATAGTCAGAGAGAATCAAACTAAAGAGCCCTATCGACTTCTGCAATGGATTGCCTATGATCAGGACTTTACTCCTAATAAAACAGACACCAGATTTAAAAAGTGGAAGGAGAAAGGGCTGATAAAATATTACGATTTTTTTAAAGGGCAAATCTTAAGAAGTTTTGAAGATTTGAAAAAACAAGGCCTAATAAATCAAGACCTTTACAGGTTCTTCCAGCTTAGACACCACATAAACAATATACTTAAAAAGGAGGTTTTGGAAAGGGCCCAGTCAGGTGTTCTGAAGGTCTTCTTAATGGCATATAAAGGGATCCCAGGGATCAGATACATTTCTAAAATATACCAAGGTCTTCAAGACTTAAAAGGAGACAACACATCTTATATAAAAGAGAGATGGGAAAAAGAGGGGAATTTCACTTTACAACTGGAAATATGGGAAAAGCTAAATAAACAGCAATGGAAAAGTACCTCATCCCTGCAGTGGAGAGAATTTGGATGGAAAAACTTGGCAAGATTTTTCAGAACACCTGCACAAAACAAATTTACCCATAAGGGATTGAACTGTTGGCGCTTGTGTGGTGAAAAGACTGCAAATCATTTTCATGTGTTTTGGTCATGCCCAGTTATCCACCAATATTGGACCAAGGTACAGACAATATTGGGGAAAATATTCAAAATTACAGTTCCCTTTTCTTTTGTAACTTTGTATTTGGGTTTACTACCGGACTCACTGGAAAGACGAGGAGAAAAATACTTATTCAATGTTTTAATATTGGCAAGCAAAAAAGCTCTAACTAAAAAATGGATGTTGAAGGACTGTCCTACACCTGAAGATTGGATTAACGTGATCCAAGACATTTACTCGATGGAAAAGTTGACATTCGCACTGAGACAGGACATGGATGGGTTCATGAACTTTTGGCAACCCTGGACCGCATATGTGTCTTCCATTAGATCTAATCTTTGACAAATACCATTTCAATAATGGCACCGCTCTTTGTTCCAACGCTACTCAGATGCTCTTTTATCTTTATTTACTTACTTTTTCTTTTTGTTTGTTTTTTACTGGTTTGTTTGGTTTTTTTTATTTGTTTTTTGTTTTTTTTTCTCTTTAATTTCACTTTTTCTTTCACTTTAAAAAAAAAAAAAAAGGGGTGTTGTAAGAATTAATCTTCCAATGTTGTCAGATATCAGAAAATAAGGGAACATGTGATGAAAATGTAAACAATGCATTGCTGTAACGACCTGTATACCCTTTACAAAAACTTAAATAAAAAAAAAATAAATAAAATAAAGTTATTCTTTGTTGTTAGTTGATCTTTCTTTTTTTCTTTTTTGTTTTCTTGAATGTTAATAAGGATACAATGTTATGCAGAGGTGTACTTATAACAATTTTATAGACAAATGATACTATTTATAGTCATGGCGGAGAGTGGGGGGCGCAAAATGTTTTCTTCTTCCTGGGGGGGGGGGGGGGTGACAGAAAATAATTGAGAAGCACTGCCATAGGGGCAGTGGTGGAGCAGTATGTCTCAGGTTCGTGGTAGCCACTCACATTTTTCAGCTGAATTTTGCGCGACAGCGAATGCAAATACAGCATGTTCAATAGAGAACTGCTGGCTCTCCACCTGGTGACGCGCCATTTCCAGTTTTGGTTAAAGGGGCGGGAGTTCACCGCACTCGTGGATCATAAGCCGCTGACATACACGATGGCCATGGTCCCGGAATCATGGTCGGCCCGGCACCAACAGCATTTGGCCACAATTTCGGAGATTACTACCGACATTCAACACGTCGCCAGTAAGCTCAACGTCGTGGCTGATTGCCTGTCACGCATGTTAGTTTCCCCGGTCTACATGGGAATAGATTTCCCCGCCATGGCCGTGGACATTTGCACGCTCCAGTCTGCGCCTACTGGAGAGCAGGGTGGTGCAAGAAGGGTGCCCTTCAAGGGAGGGTGCCCTCCCTTGCTCTGCGACGTCTCCACCGGCCGCCCGCACCCAGTGGTTCAAAGCTCTTGGCGCCGTCGCGTTTTTGAGTCGGCCCACTCCTTTTCACATCCGGGAGTGCGCACTTCGGTGAAGCTAGTGGGGGCGAAATTCGTCTGACCACGCTTGCGCAAGGACGTGAAAGAGTGGGCTGCAGCTTGTGTCATGTGCCAGCGGAACAAAGTGCACAAGCAAACCACAGCCCCCTTGAGCCGTTCCAAATTCTGGCAAGAAGGTTTGACCATATCAGAGTGAATTTGGTGGGACCCTTCCCACCATCACAAGGTTTTGCGCACCTTGTAACAATCATGGACCGCACCACGTGCTGGCCTGAAGTGGCTCGTGCTTGGGTGGCACGGTTTGGATCCCCATCAGACATCAGTTCCAACAGGGGTCCACAATTCATTTCAGAACTCTGGTCCATGATGGCCCAGAGCCTGGGGGTCAAAATTCACTGCACTACCGTGTACAACCCCCAGGCTAACGATTTATGCTATGGGGGGCACATGCTGTGATATTCATCTCAGACAGGAAGGAAGGGAGAGGCAGTAAATTCCTCTGCCGGAAGAGCATGGGGGATTAAGCAACTGAGGGACAATAGGAATTGTGATGCGAGAATGTATTGTGATGCAAAACCTCAGACAGCAGGGGGCGTGAGTGTTGTAATATAAAGGAGAGACCCTGCAGCATGAGGTCAATGCTTTTTCTGATTCCGAGAGATGTGAGAGAGTGAATAAAGTTCATCTGCTTTGAATGCCTGGCCTGATTATTCCTCTCTCCACACTGGTGACCCTTGATGAATAACGGAACACGAGGCAAACACCCCAGAGATGACTTGGACGGGAAGCCCCAGCAATGTGTGTGCCGTTTTGGTCAAACGACCAGACTTTTGGCTGCATGACCCGAAGTCTTGGTTCCTCCACACCGAGGCCCAGTTCATGCTCCGGGGAATAACAGCAGATGACACCAGATATTGCAATGTGGTCGCAGCGCTGGATGCTCGCACGACTCAGCAAGTAGCAAGCCTGCTCCAACAGCCCCCAGCCCGCGACAAATACAGGGCTCTCAAAGCTGCGCTGACCCAGCGCTACATGCTCTCGGACTGCAAGAGAGCAGAGAGGCTCCTGACGCGCTCTGGGTTAGGAGATGGGTCGGCGGTCGAACTGATGGAGAAGATGTTGGCGTTGATGGGCACAGACGATGGGTATTTTCTGTTTGCCCACCTTTTCATCCAGAACCTCCCAACGGTGGTCAGAGCGGTCCTTGCCAACTCGCCGTTGCTGGTCGCGCGTGACTACCGTACGCTAGCCCAGGAGGCAGATCAGATCATCCTCATCACCAGATCCCTCACAGTGAACGCAGCGGCGTCGGAACCCAGCGAGACGGCCAGCGGAAGCGAGGAGCCAGCGATGGTAGTGGCAGCGGGGGCCAGGAAGCACCAGAGAGACACGCTCTGCTCCTACCACCGCCGTTTTGGAGAGGATGCACGCTGATGTGTGCCACCGTGCCAATTCAAGTGTTCGGGAAACGCTAAGGCCGGCAGTCGGTAGCAGCTGCGACCGCCGGTGAAGAAAGCAAGCTGCTCTAGGTGATAGACTCACGCTTGGGGAGACGGTTCCTCGTGGACTCCAGCTCCCAAAACAGCCTCATCCTGCCGTCCTACGCCGACCGGCTAGCGGGTGCTAGCAGCCTTGAGCTGACAGCCGCAAATAGCTCGGACATCAAGACTTTTGGTGAAAAGACACTGACTGTATCCCTACACGGCCGTACGTACGAGTGGACATTCGTCATAGCAGGATCAGGATCAGGATTTGTCCTTCAATTCACATATTAAATTTGTTTCTAAGACTGCCTTCTATCATTTGCGTAATATTGCCAAGATTAGGAGCATCTTGTCTCAGAGTGATGCTGAGAAACTTATCCACGCTTTTGTTAGCTCGAGATTAGATTACTGTAATTCTTTATTATCAGGCTGTCCTAAAACATCTTTAAAAAGTCTTCAGCTGATCCAAAATGCTGCAGCAAGAGTTTTAACAGGTACTAGAAAGAGAGATCATATCTCTCCGGTTCTGGCCTCCCTTCATTGGCTTCCCATAGAGTTTAGAATTAAGTTTAAAATCCTTCTTCTTACTTACAAAGCTCTAAACAATCAGGCTCCTTTTTATTTAAAAGATCTGATACTACCGTATTATCCTAACAGAGCACTACGCTCCCAAAATGCAGGATTACTTGTAATACCTAGAATCTCCAAAAGTACAATGGGAGGCAGAGCCTTCAGTTATCAAGCTCCTCTCCTGTGGAATCAGCTGCCAATCTGGATTCGGGAGTCAGACTCGATCTCTGTTTTTAAGAATAGGGTTAAAACCTACCTTTTTGATATAGCCTACAATTAGGGAGGGACCATGTGTTTCTGAACCCTCCCTTAGTTATGCTGCTAATAGGTTTAGTCAGCCGGGGGACCTCCAGTAATGCACTGGGCCTCACTCCTTTTCTCACTCTCAATGAAATATTTTTTTTGCTGGTCATTAACATTTGTTTGTTCTCTCCCATAGATTGAGTCCCCATCGTGCTGTTTGCTCTCTACATGTCTGTTCTTTTCTTCTTCTCTATCCCCTCACCCCCCAGCCAGTCGCAGCAGATGACTGCCCCTCCCTGAGCCTGGTTCTGCTGGAGGTTTCTTCCTGTTAAAAGGGAGTTTTTCCTCTCCACCGTCGCCAAGTGCTTGCTCACAGAGGATCGCCTGATTGCTGGGGTCTTTCTGCAACTGTGGGGGTTCCCCCTACAGTTGATAGTGCTATGAGATGACTGTTGTTGTGAAATGGCGCTACATAAATAAAGCTGAATTGAATTGAATTGAATTGAATAGCAGCATGCAGTTTCCCAATCTTGGGCGGTGATTTTTTGTGTGCACACGAACTACTAGTTGATGTTGTTAACAGACGCCTGATTAATGCAATGTCTTTTGATTCCCTCCCATGTACAGCTCGAGGAGCCGGGCCACCAACGCAAGCCGACATCACAGCTCCAGGCGGTAAGTTCCACACACTGCTCACCCAGTTCCCAGCGCTCACGGTCCCGACGTTTTCGGCAGCCATCACTAAACACGGGGTGGAGCACTTTTTTACCACCACTGGGCCGCCCATTTTCGCACGACCTCGGCGCCTGGACACAGCTAAACTGGCCATAGTGTGCGAGGAGTTTGCCAACTTGGAAAGGCTGGGCATCATCAGGCGCTCACACAGCCCATGGGCATCCCCACTACATATGGTCCCGAAGTCTGAGGGATCGTGGCGACTTGCCTAGATTTCCGCAGATTAAACAATGCCACAGCGCACGACTGCTACCCGATCCTCCATATTCAGGATTTTTCCGTTCACCTCACTGGGGCACGTATTTCTTCTCAGATAGACCTGGTCTGTGGTTACCACCAGGTCCCGGTGCACGCGGAAGACATACATAAAACGGCGGTAATAACCCCGCTTGGTCTGTGTGAGTTTTTACGCATGCCCTTCAGATTAAAAGGCGCAGCACAGACATTCCAACACATGATGGATGCGGTGTTGCGCGATCTGCTGTTTGTGTTCGTCTACCTGGATGATATCCTGGTGGCCAGCACGTCCGAGGACGAACACGTAACCCACCTCAGAAAGGTTTTCCGGAGGTTAGAGGAGCACGGGTTAATAGTCAACCCAGCGAAATGCCAGTTCAGCATGACGGGGATCGATTTTTTGGGGCACCGCATCTCACCGGAGGGAGCAATACCCTTGCCGGACAAGGTGTGTGCGGTGGCGAATTTTCCCTGGCCTCAGACGGTCAGGGCGCTGCAGGAGTTTTTGGGGATGGTTAACTTTTATAACCGTTTCCTACCCAGTGCACCCCAGCTCATGCAGCCATTGTACGCCGCACTCAAGAAACAGAAACCGGTGGACAGAGTCGACTGGACTCTTGAGCAGGAGCAGGCATTCTCTGAGGTTAAAACAGCCCTGGCAAATTCTGCACTATTGGCGCGGTGACCTGTGATGCAATGCGACTTGTGAAATGTGAGAGTCCTGGTATTTAAGGACGAGAGTTCCCTGTAATGCTCTCTTTCTTCTTTGAGATGTTGGCGAATGTGAATAAAGCTGCCATGAGAGAAATCTGTCTTGTGGGCCACATATGTATGGCTTTAAGCTTCACATCTCAGAGTGGAACAAAGGACTGGGCCTCCTGTGAGATAACAGGAGGATGTGAAAATTTAGTCTTTGGTATGCAAGAGACGGCCTTGGGGGATTTCCTGGTCTGCCAGAGGCTATGAGGAGGATGTGATAGGATTTAAGGAAAGATGCATTGTTACTTGTCATTAAATGCAATGTGACTGTGAGTTTTGAAGGTCCTGGATATATAAAGGACGAATGTCTGTGTTTGATCTCTCTTTCTGCTTTGCTGATGTTGGAAGATGTGAATAAACCTGACTCGTGAGATAAACTCTGCCTCGTCATCTTCACATTCCCACACTGGTGACCCTAAGACGTATCATGGATGAAAGAAATTCCCCCGGGCCAGCCGAGTCAGGAGCTCCCAGCCAAGCGTATGCCGCTACCGTCCAGCTACCGGACTTTTGGCAGGACAACCGGCGCTCCTGGTTCCACTTGGTCGAAGCACAATTCGCCCTCCGGGGGATAACGGTAAATGACACGAAGTTCTACCATGTGATCGCAAAGCTCGACAACCGCACGGCTCGGCATGTGCAGAGCCTATTGGAGCGGCCACCTGCCAATGACAAATACGGCGGGTTGAAGGCTGCGCTTATCCAGCGTTTCACTCTCTCAGTCGAGGAGAGAGCGAAGACGCTCCTGGCTCTGAACGACTTGGGAGATGGCATGCCCATTGACCTGATGGAGAACATGCTGAGGTTGAGAGGCTCAGATGGCGACGACTTCCTCTTCACCCACATTTTCCTCAGAACCCTACCGTCGGCCACGAGAGCGACCCTGGCCAGTTCGCCGTTGTTGGACCAGCGGGACTTCCGCGCGCTGGCCCAGGAGGCGCACCGGGTTCTCAACGCCAGCAAACAGCGCGCGGCCACCGCGGCAGTGACGGAGTTTGGCGCGACGGCCGGAGATGGCGGGGGGCCAGGGACGGCGGTAGCAGACCCGCCGACGATGGCGGTGGCGGGGGCCAAGGATCGCGGAGGAGACACCCTCTGTTTCTACCATCGCCACTTTGCAGAGAAGGCACGCAAATGTATACCACCGTGCCAGTTCAAGCGCTCGGGAAACGCCAAGACTGGGGGTCGGTAGCAGCTGCGGCCCTCGGGGAGGAGAACAAGCTGCTCTACTTGAAGGATGTGCGCTCGGGGAGGCAATTCCTCGTGGACACAGGCTCCCAAGTGAGTTTCATCACGCCTTCCTCCGCTGACCGGCTGGCAGTTCCCAGAGGTCACGCGGCGTCAGCAGCGAACGGCTCGGAGATTAAGACCTTTGGTGAGAGGGCTCTGCTTCTGTCCCTACACGGCCGTACATTTGAGTGGACTTTTGTCATAGCTGCAGTGAATTTCAATATGTTGGGGGCTGATTTTCTGTGCTCACATGGTTTGTTGGTTGATCTTGCTAACAGGCGCCTGGTTAATGCACTTTCTTTTTATTCTATTCCCTGTACAGCCCGAGTGACCCTGCCAACAGCACAAGCCAACGTCACAACTGCAAGCGGTAAGTTCCACACACTGCTCACTCAGTTCCCAGCACTCACGGTTCCCACATTTTCAGCAGCCGTCGCTAAACACGGAGTGGAACATTTTATTACTACCACCGGACCGCCCGTTTTTGGAAAAGCTCGGCGCTTGGATTCAGCTGAACTGACCATAGCGCGTGAGGAGTTCGCCAACCTGGAAAGGTTGGGCATCATCAGGCGTTCGAACAGCCCATGGGCTTCCCCACTGCACATGGTCCCGAAAGCTGACGGCTCGTGGCGACCTTGCGGAGATTTCCGCAGGTTGAACAACGCCACAGCACACGACCGCTACCCAATCCCGCATATCCAAGATTTTTCTGTTCATTTGGCGGGGGCGCGCGTTTTTTCTAAGATAGACTTGGTCCACGGTTACCACCAAGTCCCAGTGCGCACTGAGGACATACCCAAAACAGCGGTAATAACACTGTTCGGTCTATTCGAGTTTTTGCGCATGCCATTTGGGCTTAAAGGCGCTGCGCAGACGTTCCAATGCATGATGGACGCGGTGTTGCGCGATCTCCCCTTCGTATTCGTCTACTTGGACGACATCTTAGTAGCCAGCGCGTCCGAAGACGAACACGAAAACCACCTCACGGCAGTTTTCCGGAGGTTGGGAGAGCATGGTTTAATAATCAACCCAGCGAAGTGTCAGTTTGGGGTGAAGCAGATTGATTTTTTGGGGCATCGCGTCTCTCCAGAAGGAGCAGTTCCGCTGCCTGACAAAGTGCGCGCGGTAGCAAATTTTCCCCAGCCACAAATGGTCAAGGCGTTAAAGGAGTTTTTGGGAATGGTGAATTTTTATAACCGTTTCCTCCCCCGCGCAGCGCAGCTCATGCAACCATTGTATGTCGCACTCAAAAAACAAAAACCCCAAAATAAGATCGAATGGTCTCCAGAGCGAGAGCGAGCATTCTCGGAGGTCAAAACAGCCCTGGCAAACGCTGCGTTGTTAGCACATCCAGACCCAACGGCCCGCATAGCGCTCACTACTGACGCGTCAGATGTGGCCATAGGGGCGGTCGTGGAGCAGCATGTAGCCGGGGCTTGGCAGCCGCTCGCCTTTTTCAGCAGGACATTGCGCGATAGTGAACAAAAACACAGCGCATTCGACAGGGAGTTGTTAGCTCTCCACTTGGCCATTCGTCACTTCCAGTTCTGGCTGGAGGGACGCCGTTTCACCGCGTTCGTTGACCACAAGCCACTGACATTCGTGATGGCCAAGGTTTCAGAACCGTGGTCGGGCCGGCAGCAAAGACAGCTGGCTGCCATCTCAGAGTTTACTACCGATATTCAACACGTAGCGGGTAAACTGAATGTAGTGGCAGACTGTCTCTCGCGCGCCGTGGCGGCCCCAGTCCGCGTAGGGATAGATTATGCAGCCATGGCCGCGGATCAGGTTAGCGAAGCGGACGTGCGCGCGCTCCAGTCTGGACCAACAGGGTTAAGGCTGGAAAACAGGGTGCTGCAAGATGGTATGCCCCCCTTATCTGCGATGTCTCCACGGGGCGACCGCGTCCTGTGGTACCGGCCGCGTGGCGCCGCCGCGTTTTTGACTCGATTCATTCTCTGGCGCACCCGGGAGTGCGCGCATCGGTCAAAATGGTAGGAGAGAAATTTGTATGACCGAGCCTGCGCAAACAAATTAAGGAGTGGGCAGCAGCCTGTATGGCTTGTCAACGAGCCACGGTACATAAACACACGAGAGCTCCCTTGGAGCCGTTTCACATCCCGGCCAAGAGGTTCGATCATGTTCACGTGGACCTCGTAGGCCCCCTCCCGTCGTCACAGGGGTGCACACACCTTCTGACAATGGTGGACTGCACCACGCGCTGGCTGGAAGTGGTCCCACTGGCGTCAACCACAGCCGAGGAGGTGGCGCGCACGTTTTTAACAGCATGGGTAGCGCGCTTTGGAGTCCTGTCGGACATTACGTCCGACAGAGGTCCTCAATTTGTTTCCGAACTTTGGTCAGCAAAGGCCTGCAGCCTGGGGGTAACGATCCACCGCACAACCGCGTACAATCCACAGGCTAATGGGTTATGCGAACGTTTTCATAGGTCATTGAAAGCGGCTCTCAGAGCGTCACTGACGGATGCAAATTGGGTGGACAGGCTACCGTGGGTTTTATTGGGGTTGCGTTCTGCACCTAAAGAGGACTTAGAAGCCTCCCCGGCTGAGCTAGTTTTTGCGCAGCCACTTCGGCTGCCCGGGGAGTTTCTCCCAGATAATCCTGCGCCAGATAGCTCCCCATCTCAGCGGTTGCAGCGTGGCACGGAATCTGGCACGCTGCCTGGCCCCGTTCACCACAGTTTTCCGCGCGTTTTTGTGCCTAAGGCTTTGAAAAACGCGGAGTTTGTTTTTGTCAGACATGATGCCCATCGCCCACCGCTGCGACCACCTTATGATGGACCATTTAGAGTGCTGGAAACGGGGGACAAGCATTTTTTGCTAGATTTGGGGGGCAGGAAGGAAAAGATTGGCATAAACAGGCTCAAACCTGCTTTTGTGGTGGCGGACGAGGATGTGCTGTTGGCCAGGGCTCCTCGGCGCGGCAGACCCCCTTGGGGGCATTCCCCAGAACACCCACAGGGACTGACAAACAGTTCTCACCCCAAGACAGCAGCTCCCCAGCAGGATGGTGCCGTAGAAGTGGCGAAGCCCGCTTACAGCAGATACGGGAGGAGACTGAGGCCCAAGAAGCACGTGGGTTAATGTGTAATGATTTCATCATGACATGCAAACTGTTATTCTGTTGTTCCATCTTAGATGTTTGGGGGGGTCATGTGGGCCACATATGTATGACTTTAAGCTTCACATCTCAGAGTGGAACAAAGGACTGGGCCTCCTGTGAGATAACAGGAGGATGTGAAAATTTAGTCTTTGGAATGCAAGAGACGACCTTGGGGGATTTCCTGGTCTGCCAGAGGCTATGAGGAGGATGTGATAGGATTTAAGGAAAGATGCATTGTTACTTGTCATTAAATGCAATGTGACTGTGAGCTTTGAAGGTCCTGGATATATAAAGGACGAATGTCTGTGTTTGATCTCTCTTTCTGCTTTGCTGATGTTGGAAGATGTGAATAAACCTGACTCATGAGATAAACTCTGCCTCGTCATTTTCACATTCCCACAGTCTCATCATTTCCACATTCCCACAATATAAAATACTATCCAACACCCCCCCCCCCCTTGAAAAATCACAAGCATACTATTTTAAAGCCCCCCTTTAAAATTTACACCCGACTCACACTCGAATACAGGGATGCATATAGGCCTAATCCACTCATACCACACTGGCCCAGCGGAGCACTCCGCTATGCAAACAACAGTCACTGAACACAAAAGGGCCACACAGCAAAATAAATTAATCCCAAAATAAAACAGTGCCACATTACAATCACAAAGTATACACAAATATGAACAATGGTGGGACTCGACTCTACAGACCAGCATTTCCACCCCATAACATGGGCACCAAGACTCCAAGGCAGAATGAGGTTACAAAACACAACATAGGGCATTTACCTTCTTTTCTTTTCACACACTCCCTTAACCAACATTCACACTCAGGTGCTACTGCACCTCCCCACACACATACATTACATTCAGAACACCCCCACAGTTATGTGGCATTCCAAGCGTACAACAGTTGTCACATTTCTCACTTAGTTTACATTTTACATTTTCCTCCTTTTTTTTTATTAACCTTAGCAAACACACAACAAAACACTCTATAAGTAGATAATTCAATTCAACTTTATTTATATAGCGCCATTTCACAACAGCAGTCATCTCAAAGCACTTTCAAATGTAGGGGAAACCCCACAATTGCAGAAAGACCCCAGCAATCAAGCGATCCCCTATGAGCAAGCACTTGGTGACGGTGGAGAGGAAAAACTCCCTTTTAACAGGAAGAAACCTCCACCAGAACCAGGCTCAGGGAGGGGCAGTCATCTGCTGCGACTGGCTGGGGGGTGAGGGGATAGAGAAGATAAAAAGAACAGACATGTAGAGAGCAAACATTAAAGGAGTGAAGCCAAGTACATTATTGGAGGTCCCCCGGCAGTCTAAAGGCACTTTTCCACGGGCCCCGGTCAGCCTCGGCCCGAGAACAGGACTCGGGTCGGCGCGGCTCCATGGTCCCGCGATTGGTTTTCAACAGTACTGCAACCCGGCCGCGGGTGGGTGGGATTTCTTAACAGCCAGGCGGCGTCTCACTCTCGTGACGTGAAGCGCGCGACCCAAACAAACAACATGGCTGCTCTACAAGGCGACTCCTCGGTCTGTGGCTTTTTTCGCCGTAAATACCAAAAAGCACCGCCAGATAAGGGTACGGGCAGCGAGACTAAACACTCTGGAATAATTCTGCAGCTTCTGGGAGAGCCGAAGATGTGAGGATACAAACTAGGTCATAGGACGGTAAGCTAATGGTTGCTAATGCTAGTTTGCTGTAAGTACGTCGTGCTACACTGTAATGTCTGCAAGTTAGGTACTAAAATATGTATGCTGTGTGTGTGTTTCAGATGGCTCTGTTGTTGAGAAATTACCTCTTCAAATGGTTGTTCTGGCTCAGCAACGCCTCTCACTGTCATCAGCCTGTCACTGATGTCATCAGCCTGTCACTGATGTCAGCACAGCTTCACCATCACTGGTTATAGAGCTTAAGAATGTCTGTAGAAACGTTTATTTCCTGTACAACAAATTGCTCTGATCTGCGTGAAAATCATGGAGAGACTGTTGAGACATCATGGACGTACCTGCTTCTGCAGCAGAGTCTGAGATGCTGTCATAGAAAAAAATGATCAGCTGACACAACTTGATCACCAGATTAATAACTATATTAGCCACAAAATATCTATTCAAAAAGTAAACAGTACTGAGTTACGTATAATAAGATATAAACTGCACAATGCAATCAGTGAAATCCAAACTTCACATCCGGACAGTTCTGTGGTGGTTGCAGGGGATTTTAACCACACCAGCCTAAAGACTGTGCTCCCCAAGTTTAAACAATGTGTAGACTTTAAGACCAGAGGAGAGAATATGTTGGACTTAGTGTACACAAACACAGATGCATATAAAGCGTTACCCCGCCCCCATCTCGGCCGTTCTGATCACATGTCCGTGATGCTGGTGCCTGCCTACAAACCTTTATTGAAGCGCAGCAGGCCAGCAGTGAAACAAATCAGGATTTTGCCAGAGAGTGCATCCTCTGCACTGCAAGACTGTTTTCATCACACAGACTGGAAGATCTTCAAAATAGCAGCCTCCCAGGAAGACAGGACAGATGTGGAGGAGTATGCTGATTCGGTCACCAGCTACATCACGAAGTGCACAGAGGATGCCACTACAGTGAAGACCATCACTATGCGGGGTAATCATAAGCCCTGGATGACTGCAGAGGTGCGCTCGCTGCTTAAAGCCAGAGATGCAGCGTTCAGAGCGAAGGACAGGATTGCCCTCCGCTCAGCCAGGTCTGCGCTTTCAAAGGGAATTAAGGCGGCAAAGCGCGCCTATGCGGAGAAAATCCAGGGACACCTCTGTGACACTAGGAACACCAAGCAGATGTGGCAGGGAGTTCGGACACTGACGGGCTTTAAGTCTAGGCAGGGGGTCGATGATGACGACGCTTCGCTTCCAGACAGGCTTAACGACTTCTTTGCACGTTTTGAAGCATCAAACTCGACAATCAGAGGGAGGGCCGGCCCACTCCCACCATCGGTCGGACCAGCTTTTACCATTAACACAGTGGTCACACGGAGGACCCTATCCAGAATCAACCCACGCAAAGCTGCAGGTCCAGACAACATTCCGGGACGTGTGCTCCGAGACTGCGCGAGCGAGTTGGCAGATGTCCTGACTGACATTTATAACATCTCCCTGAGTCAGGCCATCGTTCCCAGATGCTTCAAGACCTCTATCATTGTACCGGTGGCAAAGAAACCAGTGGTGTCCTGTTTGAATGACTATCGTCCTGTTGCACTTACACCAATTGTGATGAAGTGTTTTGAACGGCTTGTCAAACCACACATCACAGCCTGCCTCCCTGCATCACACGACCCGCTCCAGTTTGCATATCGTTCAAACCGCTCCACGGAGGATGCTATAGTCACCACCCTACACTCTGTCATCACCCACCTGGACCAGAAAGACACCTACGCCAGACTCCTGTACATTGATTTCAGTTCAGCATTCAACACCATTATTCCCCAGAGACTGATAGAGAAATTACTCCTTCTCGGTCTGAACACCGCCACATGTCTCTGGATCCTGGATTTCCTGACTGAGCGACCTCAGTCTGTCCGGGTTGGAAACAACATCTCCAACTCTGTCACGCTGAGTACCGGAACCCCTCAAGGCTGTGTACTCAGTCCACTGTTGTTTACACTTCTAACACATGACTGTGTATCCAAACATGAGGGGAACCAGATTATTAAGTTTGCAGATGACACCACGGTGGTGGGACTTATTCAGAGGGATGAGGAATCAATGTACAGGGAAGAAGTGAGAGACCTGGAGGGCTGGTGCAGGGAGAACAATCTGGTGCTCAACGTGGACAAAACAAAGGAGATGATTATCGACTTCCGGCGGTCACAGCCTGAGCACGTCCCCCTCAGCATCGGCGGCCGTTTAGTGGAGAGAGTAGAGAACATCAAGTTCCTCGGAGTGCAGATCTCGCAGGACCTGACCTGGAGCAAGAATTCCTTGGAGATCAGGAAGCGGGCTCAGCAGAGACTACACTTCTTGAGGAAACTCAAACAGGCCTCTCTCCCCATCTGCATCCTCAGGACCTTCTACAGAGGTGTGGTGGAGAGTGTTCTGACGTACTGCATTGCTACATGGTACTCCAGCTGCAGTATGTCAGACAAAAAAGCCCTGCAGAGGATAGTCAAGGGGGCGGAGAGGGTAATTGGAGTCTCCCTCCCCTCTGTCCAAGAACTTTTTCAGAACCGTTGTAGGAGCAGGGCACTGAACATTGTCAAGGACCGTTCTCACCCTCTGCATAAACACTTTGAACTTCTTCCATCTGGTAAACGATTCCGGAGCATCAGAGGCAGAACCACCAGACTGATCAACAGCTTCCTCCCACAAGCTGTCAGGATGCTGAACAGCTGACCCGGAATCTCACATACACACTACTGCACCTATGGACATTTTGTATATTATAGTTAGTTATTCTTTTTCCCCAAGTATGTCTCAGGGATGTGTGAATGGATGAGGGGGTGGGAGCTATGTGGGAGTGTGTCTTAGTCATGCTGCTTCTTATATGGATGCCGAGAGAAACGCAATTTCATCTTGCCTGCACTACAGTTGTATGTACAGCAATATGACAATAAAGTTTGATTTGATTTGATATATTTTATAGTTATGATGTATTATAGGCCAAAACAAAC